>CM020979.1:26927250-28391000 GCA_010134655.1 Fragaria nilgerrensis | reverse complement strand
TCGATCTCGCCGGAAACTGGAAAAAAACGGACTCGCCGAGGAGGGGAAGTGGTCGGGGACGCTGCTGGAGTCTTCTGGGGTGGAGGCGCGCCGTCGCCGGCGCCGGAAGATGGAGAACGGACGGACGTCCGCACTTTAAGCCGAGTGCAGACGTCCGCTCTACATCATTTCTGTATATATATATATATATGCGTGCGCTGTATATATTGATCTTAAGTTTTTCGGTGAATCTCAACTTGTCAAGTATCACCATACATAGTATAGAGCAAACTTATCCACAAATAGTAATCGAAAAAAAAAAAAAAAAAAACTTTGCCACAACCAGTCCTGACCAACCGCCAACGTATCACGTTTTTGAGTAATATGGACTGAGGTCGTGGAAATTTCGTCAAGTTTAGAAATTTTAAAATAAAACAGTGCCCACCAGCTACAAAAGTTACTATACTGAGATTCCAATGACCTCTAGCAAGGTCACAAAAGATAATGTCACTAGCAACAAAAGATACTACCGAGCATATAAAAAACTACTACCAAGCAGAACAAAAACTACTATCACTATTAAAAAAAACTATTATCACTAACTATTATCATCAGCTACAAAAGCTACTACCCCCAGCTACAAAAGCTACTACAGTGAGATTTCTAATGACTTTTGACGAAGTCACAAAAGATATTGTCGTCAGCAACAAAAGCTACTACCGCAAGTAACAAAAACTACTACCCCTATCAACAAAATCTACTACCGCAAGTAACAAAAGATATTATCGCCAGCAACAAGAGATACTACTATCGTGAACATAATCTACTATTATCAACAAGAAAATCTACTACTGCCAGCAATAAAAGCCACTACTACTATCGCAAGTAACAAAAAAAGATACTATCGCCAAAAACAAATGATACTACAGCCGCGAAGAAAACCTACTACCTTCAAAAAAGAAATCTACTACTGCCAGCAACAAAATCTACTACCGTCACCAACAAAAAGTACTACCGCCGTGAACATAAGCTACTACCGTAAAAAAAAATTATCTACTACCGCCAGCAATAAAGCTACTATCGTCACCAACAAAGATACTACCGCTGTAAACATAAGCTACCATCAAAAAGAAAATCTACTATTGTCACCAACAAAGATATTACTGCCGTAAACCTACCACAATCACCAACAAAAGATATTATGGCTAGCAACAAAAGATATTACCCCCGTAAACAAAAGTTACTATCGTCAAAAATAAATCTACTACCGCCAGCAACAAAAACTACTATCGTCACCAACAAAGATACTACCGCTGTAAACATAAGCTACCATCAAAAAGAAAATCTATTACTGTCACCAACAAAGATACTACTGCTGTAAACCTACTACAATCACCAACAAAAGATATTATCGCCAGCAACAAAAACTACTACTGTCACAACAAAAGATACTACCGCTAGAACCAAAAAATACTACTAAACAAAAACTACTATGGAGTAATACAAGATCTACTCAAGTAATACAAAATCTACTCAAATATGTCAAAAATGTACTATCACAGTGACAGAAACATACTATAACTGTGTTGAAAATATACAATCATATAATGATGTTGAGACTTTACAAATCTCGATTCCATTCATCTCATACACAACTAGTAAATTTCTATCGAATTAGAAATTCCAAATGAAGAGCAACAACATAAAACATCACCCTACTCTTTGTTTACAGTTTCTCAAACCAAAGGAAACAAACTCCAGCCAAATTGCAATCGCATCTTACCAAGCAAAGGATTCAAACACTATCTAACCTACCAATGAAAACTACATGGAGAAAATTGAGGGCAGACAATAGACCTAGGATCGGAGCCGACCTCCAGCCATCCTCCGGCGGATCGCTTTTGAACTGAAACACCAGAAAATTAAAACCATAAGTTACAGAGCGAAATCGATTTCCGATTGAAAAATTAGAGAGAGAAAAGAGCTGAACTAACCTCCGGATCCGTGTAGATCTCTAGATCTAATGTCGTGGAAGAAGGATATAGGATGTTGTTCTTGGCGCCGATGAAGGTCAACGACGGCGGGGGCCGAGCCCGGCCTTGATGGTGTTTTTGGCGTTGATGAGGTACTCGCCAGTGCTGAAGATGGACAACGTCGTCGTCGGAATCGGAGGCGGAGAAGAGCGGCAGGCGAGGATGAGGTCGCCGGCGACGAGAGAGAGAGAGTTTCTTTGATCAAAGAGATAGACGCTGAAAAAGCGAAGGTTTTGGTTGAGATAGACCGAGGATATTTTAGGTATAGCTTAAAGCTAACTTAATGAATTTGGGTCACAAATGGGACTTATGTAGGTAAAAAAATTAAAATGGAAGACTAATTCACGTCGAGAGATCATGTCAGAACGCTTCCTCCCCCCTGACTACCAAGAATAAATTAGGATTTAACTCCAATTAACGTCGGCTGGAATTCGAACCTGGGTATGGGGGTTACACACCTAGGCTTTTACCAACTCGACCACCTGTAGTGGTTAATATTTGCTTCTCGTTGATTCCCCTTATATCTCACTGTTAGAT
This sequence comes from Fragaria nilgerrensis, assembly GCA_010134655.1. Classification (NCBI taxonomy): domain Eukaryota; kingdom Viridiplantae; phylum Streptophyta; class Magnoliopsida; order Rosales; family Rosaceae; genus Fragaria; species Fragaria nilgerrensis. The sequence goes on along the minus strand of CM020979.1, from coordinate 28,388,451 downwards.
TGTTGTACTGCGACTGATCTCCCGTAATTAAAGGATCATGCAAGGCCATGTTAGCGTCCTCCTCGCCATGTCCTCTACCACGGGGCTCGGCCTTCTTCCTTAATCATCCCAATCGTTGATGGGCTCAGATGAAAATTTTGTTGTCCCTCGCTCGGATCGGCATTGCCACCACTTGGCGATCTTGTATATGCTTATTCATAAGTGACAATGGACTCGTGTAAGAGTTTTGGTATCTACCTTGAGTGTCATCATGTCTGCCACCAATGAACGGCCCTGCGAAGTCCGTAGCCATTTTGGAACTGCTTATTGGTCGAGCTTGAGTTCCTGAAGAGTAAAACTAAGAAGGAAGAGAAGAACTAGAGCACCAAACCTTTCAGAACTTAGGATAACAGCCATGTTGTATAGGTAGAAGGTTTTGAGTTGCAAATATTTATTTGGGGTACTTGATATGGGTCTAAGGCCCTTATATACGGGTACCAAAAGACTAAAAGTTCGAGTTCATTAAATCAAATCTATAATTTTCCAATCAGGCAAATCCTCATAGCTACCATGAAATTATAAATATGTAACAGAATGTTAGACAAAATCATTTAATGTAAAAGGGAATCCAAGACAACTTTACGTACCTTGTAATGGGTAGGTAAAAAGAAAACAAGAACCCAAAAAAAAAAAAAAACTATTCATACCCTTCTTTTTACTTTTTATGAAATGAAAAAAAAGGTCATTCGTACATAATCCAAAAAAAAAAACAGAAGAAGACTACGCTATTATGCATGCATACATACACCAAACCCAATTTTGATTTCATAGATTATGCATGCACATCTTTTTTAATTAGGGTAGTGCTAGAGGGCCTTAATAAGGCCTAGAATTTATAGCCTTAATCCTAGGTGGCATGTCAAATCACCTATTCACATCATCAAATAACAAAATCATGCTATGTCATTTTTAGGTAAAAATACAATATTATCATTTCATATCCAATGGACTCTAGATTATTTTGTTTTTATTCTATAAAAATATGTTTTTAAGCATTTTTTTCATTACTCATGCTTAAATTTAAAATGTGAAATATATATATATATATATATTTGTTTTCAAAAAAAATATATATACACATACATAATTTTTTCAAGGAGAAAATTATACATATATATATATATATATATATATTTGTCCAAAAAACCTTTATATATAGTTCATCCAATATAAATTCGATAGAGAATTTTTTTTATTTCATTTTTAAAGTTCGATGGTGAATTATATATATATATATATATATATATATAATAAAGTAAAAGGAAAAAATAATGGTGAATTATGAAGTCTAAAACTATTTGATTCACAAAGATAATTTTTATTATTTATTAAATCGTATTTGTGGCCCTAAATGTAATGAATTATTATAATATTTGACTACATAAAGAAATGCATTTAATTTAGTTCATGTAAGGTAACAAAATCAACTACATAAAAATGGTAACTAAATCATCTTGATGAAAATAAACAATAATTATTCGAATTAATGCATGAAATATAGGGATTGAATAAGTAAGAAACTATAATGAATCAATGAATTGATGGTGTTTTGGTTTTAGACAGATCGTTATCAATAAATTATGGTATATAACTATATATCCATGTATGTATTAAGTCTAATGTGTTTAAGTTTTATTGATTTTCAGTTGGGATTGTAGAGTACTGTTGATTAAGGTAATGAAGTCATGATATGGTAAAATTACGATAGAGATCAATAAGGTAATAAAAGTATTATACTTTATACTTCTAAATGATTGCTTATATATTTTGAACCATATATGTTTCTTCTTTTGAGAATCTTATAATATTCTAACTTCAATTTTTGCTCATAAATTGCAGGACATGGCTGACAAATATCGGCTTGATAAACGACTTCAATTGTTTTAAGCCATCACAACGAGCTCAAGAATCAAATCATCGAAAAAGCAACATAAAAATCTACAAATTTATGAATTTCATTAGCAACAAAAAAACTGTTAATTAAATGCATTTCCTTAATAAAGTTTTGGTTTTTTGTTTAATACAAGTTTATGAGTTTTTTGTTTTTGTTTTTTTGTTTTAATAAAGTTTTAAAATGGCCTAAACTTGCAAAGTAGTTAATACATGAGACTTTAAAATGATGAAATTAATACAGCAAACATTTAATACGTATAAAGTGTTATGTACCTTTTAATGTGAATATGCTATTAGGAAAGTCTCCGGTGAACTTGTACTTAACTCATTATTAACTACTTAATATATTTAATTTTAAAGGGTTTAGGGTTTAGGGTTTAAGGTTAAATATATTTAACCCTAAACATTTACCCTAAACCCTAAACCGTAAACCTTTTTTAAACCTCAAACCCTAAACCCTTTTTAAACTCTAAACTCTAAACTTTTATCCCTAAACCCTAAATTTTTATCCCTAAACCCCAAACTTATTTATTCCATTTTAGTATGAATACGACATTGAGCTAGGATACGTCCTCGATGAACTTGCATGTAGCACATAATTAGCTACTTAATACTTCTTCTTTTTATTTAGTGTGAATATTCCACTAAAGAGAGGTTTATAGTGAACTTTAGTAGCTCATTATCAGCTACTTAGTACTTATTTGTTTAGTCATCATTACGTACTAGCTCATCATTGGCTATTTATAACTTATGTTTATCACTTTAAATCTCAATATGAATAATGACTTCTATTTAATATCTGAATGTGAACTTCAATGTGTATAATAACTTCTATTTCAATGTGAATATGTTATTATGGAAATGTTCTGAGTGAAAATTATTAGCTTATCATCTGCTACTTCTAACTTATTTGTTATATATTATAAGACATGTTTAGGACTTTAAATTTCAATGTGAACAACGACTTCAAATTTTAATGTAAATAATGTCTTCTATTTCAATGTGAAGTTCAATGTGAACATGCTATTTGGGAAATGTTCCAAGTGAACATTACTAGATTATTATTGGTACTTGTAACATATTGTTACTATGTGACATATTTATGATTTTGAATTTCAATGTGAACAATGGCTAATTTTATTTTAATGTGAATATTCTATTGGGGAAAAGTTTTAAGAGAACATTATTAGTTCATTATTGACTATAGTACTTGTTTGTTACTATAAGATATGTTTCTGACTTCAAATCCCTATATCAATGATGGCTAGCTTCTTTTTTCAATGTTATTGAAATCATCATTGGATACCTAGTACGTATTTATTTGTGTAGAACAGTATATTAGTTTATGCTAATGTGAATGATGACTTCTATTTTAGAAATTTGATTCATTAAATGAAGTACACTTCACACTAACATACTTATTCAATCACTATATCTCATACATATTCAATGAAGTTCATCTCTTGCCAAAAAAAATCATGCTGAAGTCCATCACAATATTTCGTGAGGTACCGGAACTCTAAGATATGTTTCTGACTTCAAATCACAAATCAATGATGGCTAGCTTCTTTTTTCAATGTTATTGAAATCATCATTGAATATCTAGTACGTATTTATTGTGTGTAGAACAATATATATATATATATATTAGTTTATGTTAATGTGGATGATGACTTCTATTTTAGATATTTGATTCATTAAATGAAGTACACTTCACACTTAATATACTTATTCAATCACTATATCTCATACCTATTCAATGAAGTTCATCTCTCTGCCAAAAAAATCTCATGGGAAGTCCATCACAATATTTCGTGAGGTACCGGTATAAATGTGTATAATATATTTTTTTTATTTTACAAATTTAATTTAAGGTTTGACTTTTCTGATTAATAAGGAGGATTTGTCTATAGATGGCAATACGTATACTAATATGGAATGTTTGCAAATCCTCTTATAAATACGGACACGCCTATATAGATACCCTATACCAAATATAATTTATTCATAACGATCTAATTAATAATCACCCAAAATTAACGAATAATTATACCAAATATTGTTTATTTTCATCAAGATGATTTAGTTACCATTTTTATATAGTTGATTAGTTACCTTACATAAACTAAATTAAATGTATCTTAATACATACATGCACATAGAGTTATATACCATAATTTATTGATAATGATCTATCTAAAACCAAACCACCATCAATTCATTGATTCATTATAGTTTCTTACTTATTCAATCCCTATATTTCATGCATCAATTAATTCGAATAGTTATTGTTTATTTTCATCAAGATGATTTAGTTATCATTTTTATATAGTTGATTTTGTTACCTTACATGAACTAAATTAATGCATTTTCTTATGTAGTCAAATATTATAATAATTCATTACATTTAGGGCCACAATTACGATATTAATTATTTTTTTTTTTTTTTGATAAAGGGTGGAATGCATTCAATCAAAGTTGAGGGCCAATTAGCCACTCAACATGCTTACATCAGAATGAAGAACATCCCTAATATGAGTGGGAGGTTCGGTAAGCCATACAAAATGGTCTTTAGAGCCAAACGCCGTTGTTGCCAATCGATGAGCCACTTTGTTACAATTCCTGCTGGTATGCTTCAACACTACCTGCTGCAAGGTGGCCATGAGGTGTCTGATATCATGTAGTATACCTTCAAGGTCTATATAGATACCCTGCACATCATTAATGCATGCTATGGCTGCCAAACAATCGGTCTCGATGACAATATTATCAATTTGTAGAGTTTGCAGCAGGAGTAGACCTTCTTTGATGGCATTGAACTCCACCTGTTTAGCTGATGCAATTGCGATATTAATAAAATAAAATAAAATTATCTTTGTGAATCAAATAGTTTTAGACTTCATAATTCACCATTATTTTTTATTTTTACTTTATATATATATAATTCACCATTGAACTTTAAAAATGAAATTAAAAAAAATAAAATCTCTATCGAATTTATATTGGATGAACTATATATAAAGGTTTTTTGGACAAATATATAGATATATATATATATATATATGTGTGTGTGTATAATTTTCTCCTTGAAAAAATTATGTATGTGTATATTTTTTTTTTTGAAAAAATATATATATATATATATATTTCACATTTTAAATTTAAGCATGAGTAATGAAAAAAATGGCTTTAAAACATATTTTTATAGAATAAAAACAAAATAATCTAGAACCATTGGATATGAAAGGATAAGATTGTATTTTTACCTAAAAATGACATATCATGATTTTTTTATTTGATGATGTGGATAGGTGATTTGACATGCCATCTAAGATTAAGGCCATAAATCATAGGCCTTATTAAGGCTTAGAAACATTTTCTTTTTAATTAATATAACTAGACATATATGTGCAAACACCCCTCTGCATACTGAGTCATGTTTTGGGCTAAGGACTAGAAAACCCGTCAGAAGAGATTGATTGCAAACATTCCAGCGATCGATCGTCAGAACTAATTCCTTTAATTTTTATTGGTTTTTGTTATTTTATTTCTCTATGAATTTCTTGTTGTTTTTTATTTCAATTATGTATTCAGTAGCAATAACATGATCCATAAAAGGCTTTCAGTTTCAATTCCTCGTTTAATCGATAGCGATTTTACTCATTTTATCTACACGTTGGTTACTTTTCTCCTTTCTATTTTGCGGTAGAATGGTTTTTTTTTTTAATTTTTTTTTTTGTCTATGATTGATCTTTATTGATCATAATATTACTCGTGATGCTCTTGCTCAAGTGTTGATCCTCACTTGGTATATTTGGCATACTAGAAATAGGGTGACCTTTTGCGGCTTCTACTTTAGGATCTAATTATTGCAAGGCCAACCTAAAGTTTTCATGCCAATTTTTATACATTTACACAACAAAAGGGATCCTCGAGATCATAAGTAAACTAAATTCAAATTTGATGGTTTCGTCAAGCAAAATTCAGCTTCTATAGACTTAATTTGTTTTAGAAACTCATAGGGTAATCTTAGTTGTCGTTAATCTTTTTCTTTCAGTCTGTAAGTTGTGGTATATGCCTATTCAAGTTGTATTCTCTTTTCAGTTTGTATTATGCGTTTGATTCAGTACGTTCTAATTTTTTTGGTATGGTTTACTTTTAGGAATTGTCTAGATTGTTTGTGTTGTATGTTTTATAAGAGCACGACATTGGCTTAGTCGTCCACCTCGTTTGTACTATCTTTTTCGATCAATAAATTTTTGGGTTAGGATGATGAGATAGTATTGCGATTGTCTTCCTCCCATCTAGAAATCTAGAATATGGTATGGATTTTGATGCGATTGGATTGCAGCAGAACTCCAAATCTCTCTCTTCGTAGGCGGCTAGTGACTGGCCTTGGTTGGAGCTTGTATGGAAATGGAAATTGGCTTGGGATTCGGTTTGATGCGCCTCCGACCGATATTGACTTCTCCAATCATGGCGCAAAGGGTTCTATGGCTGCAACTGGGTTTAGGAATTGTTGTGCTTTCACTCGGTCAGATCTATTATGGGCTTTTCTTGCCTCTACTAGATTTCTATAAGGTTTTGGGCCTCCTGTACTGCCAAAATGCTTTTTGGGGTTCTACCCTCTTTTTAGTTAGTCATCTAGTTAGCCTATTCACTATGTATCGTGTTCATATAGTTGAATAAGCTCACTTGATACTATATATATATATATAGTTCAATACTATATATATACACCGTGATTGCATATGCCTACAAATGGTAGCGGAAGAATATGTAACGGCTACTTTCTGGCCTCATTTGTTTCGTAGAAAGTAAGCATTAGGAAAAGAAAGTTGCTTATTTCCTGCATTTGGGGAAGCAAAAAGAAAATAAGCACTTTCCAGATAAAAGGGAAAATGTGGAGGAAAGTGGTTCCTTCCAAAATCTAAAATCTAAAATCCAAATGAACCACTTTGCTTTCTACTTTCCATGCATTAACTACTCATAACACAATATTTTAATATATTTTTAATAACTTTCCCAATGGTTTTCCTTCACTTACCAAACATCGAAATAGAAAGTTTATATGAAATTTTATTTCCGTTTTTTTTCTTTTTTCATGACAAAGAGGAATGAACCACTTTCCTTGAGTTTTTTCTCAATGAAATCTATTGATTTGCTTTAAAAAAAAAAAAACTCTCTAATCACTTTTCCAAAATCTCCCCTTAAAGGCGGACTACTTTTTTTTTTTGTTTTTTTTCTATGAAGTGCTTATTTTGTGTTTACAAGTTGACATTTGGTAAACAGATCTTGGCTAGCTAACTTGCATGAAATAACTCATGCAGGCTCGACCGGCTTGATTTCCTAGGATTTCAAGTTATGTTACCAGATGGTTTCAATCAAATTTGGGTACACATTAAATTATATGCCCTATATATGATGTTATGGCTGACCAAACTAATTTGGGTGCACATCTCCTTCTTACTCTCATCAAGTCCTAATGAGATCAAATCATTTTTTTAGTACATGCATAAAGATTATGACCTCAAAATAAGTTTATAATACTCTTACACATCCACGCATACCAACACCAACATCAACAATAAAACATATAGAATCTTCTTAGGTACCTACCAAACACCTACACTTACTCGTATATATATAACAATAAATTTGTTGTTGTTTTAGTAAAAAATAATCATTACTTAGGTAATTTTTGTTTTATTAGAGGTAATTACTCAACTTATGACAATTTACAAGTTCATGAACAACTTGTTGTCGTTATAGTAACTTGGTTCAATTATATGTAATTATGTAAAACAAATGTAGTAATTTTGTTATCAATGTTGTAAATTTTACTCTGGTAAATGTAAACAACCCAAAACATATAATTCTCAACGAAACAACAACAATACATATAATGCAGCTTCTCATCGGACAAAGACAGAATTTTCAATAAAACAGATAAAAGAATACAAGAAAAGAAAGCACACCGATACCAACATCAGCAAGACAAGGCAAACACCAAATAATTTTGGTATTGTAAATTTAGTGCGTTGGTTTAGAAGATGAGGGAGATGCCACTAATCAGCAAATCATCTGCTAAAATCCTGTTTGCAGCCTCCGAAGGATGAAATCCGTCCCAAAACACATACCGAGATGCATTGGCGCATGTGCCAATGGACTTGGCATTGCATAGTATTGATGTTTCCAGCAACCCAGATCCACAACAACCCCTCCTTGTCTCAGCGAATCCACTGTCTGCTGGCTTCATGACGAGGTCGTAGAGAGGCTGGTAGATGTCAAAGACGACCAGCTTGAGTCCGGGCAGCTTAGTTTGCAAGTTCTGGGATGTGGCGTTTAGCTTGTTGTTAAATGAGACTGCATCGCTGTTAAGCTTAGCCACGCACTCGTTGTCGCCCAATCCGAATAGTGTGATGGCCGCCGGAAGACATCCAAGTGGCGGCAGGGTGGCCACTCCGATTCTCCGTGCTCCCAAGGCATATAGATTCTGTAGTAATAGTAATCCGATAGTTTTCTTAGCTAGCAACAATGTTGGTTCATGTTATATATCACGTATGTAAATTAAATAACCTCTTTAATTGGTAAACAATTTGGGAAAATTATCTACGTTGGAAAAGAGTGCATGGTGATTGATCTATATATGTAAGTATATATGAACGTATACATATGCATGTTTGAGAACTTGCCTGTATGAAGCTTCCATAGGATTGCATGAGAATGTCAGAGAACTGATCTGCCGTATAGACCTTGTTAAGAAGAGGATTAACGTAGTAGTTTTGAACAAAATCACTGCTCCCAGCACTAACGAGGTATATTGCACCCGATATGATTAACGTAGCATTCACTTTGCCTCCAATTCCTCGCACCTTATTTTGATATTCCTTGTAGTACTGCACCTGATGGCTCAGTGAAATTGCACCCTGCAAAGTACAATATAATTATTTTAGATATATGAATCTTTTTGTGTGAATCCAAGAGACAGAGTTAAGAATTCAAGGAAGCAGGAGTTTACAATAACTTTGCTGTAGCTTCATAATGGCCAGAACCAGCTGAAGCAAAGTTGGCACCAATCAAGAGGTTTTTTCCGGTGGCTTCTCCGCTAAGATAGGCTGGTTGGTAAGAAGTAAAGCCGAGGTTTTCAGCTGTGAGAAAAGAACCCAAAAGGTTAGAGAAAGACCTAACTATAAGTTGACCTAGTTCATTGGATGCAAAGAAAATACAAGGTACTGATAATAGCTATATATGTAATATCTATATGTACCAGTGAAGTCTGAAGCAAGCTTTCCATTGCAGAACCTGCCGGTTGGATTATGACTGATAAAGTCTCGTCCGTAAGGAGGGAAATTGGATTTGACTAAGGTGAGGAGGTTGTTGTTATTACCAACATCCACAACTGAGTCTCCAAAAATGAACATTGCAGGAACCAAAGGCTGGCCGTCAACCACATCATGGAGCAGTGGAATTAGAAGAAGAAGAAGAAGAAGAAGAAGAAGAAGAAAGCAGGGACGTAACCAAGACCACAAACAACCCATAATTTGGTCTCTTTTGTTACTTGATTCGAAAGTTACACTTGGTCGCTGAAAAAGATAGGCACTGAAGTATAGAAATATATGAAGAGCCTTGGGGAGTAATGAAGTGATGTAAAGTTCACAAAAGAAGAAAAGGGAAAGAAAAAAAGAAAAGTTATGACTGAAGAGGTAGAACTTAGCAGTAGTGTCTTTTATCTCCAGGATTTATGCCCAGTTATAAAAACTTGCATAAATTAATAGGGGGTGGTTCATGGAGTGTCTTAATGAAGCATTGTTTGAGCTGTTTTAGCAATTCTATTGCACAAAAGGTGGTAACTTCATTTCATTCAAGATTGACACTTGACCCAATTTAGACCTGTATCATGTGCATATATATATATATATATATATATATATATATATATATATATATATAGATACAGTTCCTATCCAGAACGAAGCTTTACTTTGAAATTAAAGTGTGAAGTTCCTTATTTGACTCACTTTTCGGTTATATTTCAATATCTCTACCGTTCAGTTTGTAGAACCTAATGTATAGATCACTCTTGCCAAGTTTCATCCAAATTGGTAATCGTTAAGGTACCGAATTAGATTAAATCAATGAACGGACCATAAATCTGTCTATTCAGAACTGTTTGCGTAAATAACGATTATGAAAACCCAAACGATCATCAAATTCAATGAAACTTGGTAGAAGTGATCTATGCATTAAGTTCTACAAACTGAATGGTGGAGATGTGGAAATATGACCGAAAAGTGAGTCAAATAAAGAACTTCACACTTTAATTTTAAAGTGAAGCTTCGCTCTGGATAGGATCTGTATATATATATATAGTCCCCTTCTAGAGTGGGATCCCGCTTTGAAATTAAAATGCGGGACTTCTTGTTTCGCTCACTTTCAGGTCGTATTTTCACATCTCAACCGTACAATGTCTAAAACACAATGTGTAGATCATTGTATCACTTTCATGATCTAGTCCAGGAGTCCTAAAATTACTTTATCGGTTAAATTTTTTACTAAGAAAAATGGAGTTTTGAAACAAACATTATTTTGGCATATATGGGCTTTAGGAATTTCATATTTAATATCTATTTTTGTTCTATTGGCTGATCGTAAAGACTCTTTTGTTTTTTCAAAATATTTTGAAGGTATTAAGCCATCTTGGATGCAGTTAAGATCTGCACCGGAATCAATAAAGACCGTTATTGTTATTTGGAAATCTTTTATTTTGAGTTAGACATTAGTGTACCATTTTTTAAGCTGGATATGGTACTAATAATATTGTTTTCAGAAATTTCAGCTTTAGTATTTTCGAGGAAAGGATCTGGAAAAGGATTTTCAGGGAGATTTTGTAATTAAGAAATTAATTATTTATTTTTAGTAAGTTTAATTCTTGTTTAATTTATTTATTGTCATTTGTAAGTTCTAAATGTGTTAATTGTTGTAAAGTATGTGTTTGACTCTTAATTGTTTTGACCTCATGTTGCAAATCTTGGATTGTTATTTCCTTTTTACTAGTAGAGAATTTATCAAGGGAGTATCACGTTCACTAGTGAGAGAATTACACAAGTACAAGATTATACCACTCAACTTGTACACCTTCTCTCAACCTAGAAGATTACTCTACCCCAAGAGTTATTCGCACTTTTGAACACAACTCACTCTATCTTCTATAAATGAAGACCCTTAAAGTTGCTCTCTTACTCTCCTTGATTGCTTCAACACAAGCTTCACCTTTTTATAGCAATTGATAGAAGTATCTAGACTTGCTTCATCAATGTCCATTCATGAACCAACATTTCATCTTCCCCATTATCTCCATGTAACTCTTTAGGGAGACTAAAAGGTAACTCATGAATTTAACCATACAATAATTCTTAATGCATCCACTTAACTATGCATCAATTTCACGCATAATTAATCACCATGAATGCACAAACCAAGCATTCATGTCATGCATAACTTATCACAATGAATGCACAAACCAATAACTCTATGCATTCATGTCATGCATAATATATTTACTTAGAGGGATAGACACCAAACCCAACACACAATTGCACAAACAAAACGTGCTAATTTTCCCAGATCATATGATAGATACAATGGAGTGTGAATGGATTTGTGTTTCTACAAATGGGGTATATTCCCTTGGTGGTATTTACAATTTAAAAATATAAGAGGATTGGCCTGGTGCGTTCGTTTAGCTTGAGTTAATCTCAGAGAGCTGTGTTGAACTGGGGGCTGATGGAACTTCTCAAGGTTAGCTTCAAGGAACTTTCTGTAGCTGTCGCGTGTATTGGGTTTTGGTTTCAAAATTTGAACACCTACTAGATTTATGGCCTCAGCTCCTGAATGAAGAAGTTGACTGATTCAATGCATGAAATTTCGCTGTGATCGTTTGATCTACATGCCCTGCCTCTACTGTTGTGTCCTAAATTAGCTAGTTGGGTGTAATCACACAATTAATGGAGACTAATTAGCCTACTAAATGAGATTAGTACCTAGAGCAGTACATGAGCATTGAATTTAACCGAAGACTGCATCAAGAATGTCCATTGCTAGAAATGTTGTAGATTTGAGTCAAAGTTCTGAAAACTGGCAAGAAATCCTGCAGAAACAAAAATGATCCAAGGAAGGGTAATGAGCTTAAGATGTATATTGTGATTACGAGTTGGAAATGATGGAAATGATCTCTCTACCTAGAAACTTTTTGTCTTTTCCTACGTTGCATATTCTTCTGGTATGTTTGAAGATTTACCTTAGATTCGGGCATGACAATTAATGTAATACATCCTCCATTAAGACACCACTTCTTTCTTGTGGAGGGGTCAACAATTGGATCAGATACCTAATCATTTTCAGAGGGAAACAGAGAGTACAATAGTTTTCAACTAAAGAACAAGTGAGATGTATACACTTTCAGGTGCAAAACGAGTAGAAACTATGTTATATGTTCTGGTAGCAAGAAAATTTCCAGTTGGTTTTGGAGATTATGTTCAATGCATATAGAATAGCTTCACTGCATGGTCATGAGAAGGTCCATATCAATTTTGAAGTAGCAAAAGAGCAAAACTCACAATCAGTTAGATCTCATTCAATTCAATATGTGTATACTTGCAATAGTTGATGCCTATTGTTTTATGCGAGATTGTGTCGCCTGAGTTGAATCAGTTTTCCCAAATGAGGATGCTTGTTTCAATATTTCAATATCATATACACTGCATGAAGACTAACTAGGTTGTTAGAACCTACGTCCTGACACAATACCTGTATGTTTTTTGTGATTTCTTGTGAAGTGGATATTTGTTAACATACAAGGAGATGGCAAATTATACAGAAAAATATGAGCACCTTGAGTGCAGATGAATCCAATGAAAAGAACCTGCAGCTAAATTTTAATGAAACTTGTAGAAAAAAATGAAGATCATTTAGGTTACAACCAAGTATATATATACACAAGCCTAGCCATATCTAGCCATACCAGTCATACTCATGACTATTGACTTCTTTACATATAGTAAGGTGGATGACTTACTTACACAAGGTATAGCGTAGTCAACATGCTACACCATACTTTACTATAGAGTAGGTAGCTGATGAGCACCACACCATACTCTCTATATTGTAGAGTCACTACCAGAAGAAAGGCTTTAGCCGACGAAAAAAATAAAACCAGGCCGACGAAGCTTTTATTCGTCGGCTAAGTAAAATTTTCGTCGGCTATGGTAAACTTTAGCTGACGAAAAAAAAATTTCGTCGGCTAAAGTATTTATTTCGTTGGCTAAAGTTCACAGACTATAGCCGACGAAATATTTAAAAGTTTAGCCGACGACATATTAATTTCGTCGGCTAAAGTGCTTTATATTTGCGGATCTGGACAGCAGCAGCTCATTTGGGAAAAAAAAACGGGAGAAGAAAAAAAAGGGAGAAAACCTTTGGGTGTTGTCGAAATCTGTCCATAATTAGTTTGTGGAGCCATATATAGGTACGTATATGTATATATATGTTAATTAATTGAGTTTTATTTGAGTTGATCGATTTTAAGTGTGATTGAGTTTATTGATTTTGATTGTGATTGAGTTGATTAATTTTGAGTACGTTGGATGTATATATATATGTGTTGATCGATTTGGTTGATAATTTGAATTGATAATATATATGAATTAATTGTTGTTAATAAATAGTAGATATATATATATATATGTTAATTAATTTATAATATTATTGTGTTTATATGGTATGAAGTTGTTGATGATATATATGAGTTCATGATGATTTTGTGACGATGTTGATATATAATATTGTTATGATCGAGTTGATTGATTTTGAGTATATATGTTGGATGTATATATATATATATACATATATGTTGATCGATTTGGTTGATAATTGATATAATATATATGAATTAAGTTGTTTATAAGTAGTAGATATATATATATATATATATGTAATTAATTGATAATATTGTGTTGATGGTATATACCACAATGATGATTTTGTGATGACGTAGATCTATATATATATATGTGTGTGTGTGTGTGTTAATTAATTTGTTATTAATTAGTTGTAGTACGTAGAATATATAGTAAATGAATTGAGATTTTATATATGGCATGAAATTCATTAATAATTAGCTAGCAGTAGCAGCGTTATAAATATATATTTTGTTATATTTTCAGGATATGGATAAGAGTTGGATTTCGCTTCCAAAATGGGACAAAAGATACGGTGCAGGAGTTATGAGTTTTATAGAATATGCGCTGGCTAATGTTAACGGGAATACAATTTTCTATTGCCCGTGCACGAAATGTCAGTGTCGCAGCGATATGCATCGATTCCCATTGACAAATTATGGTAGCACCTGAGGAGTAACGGGTTTTGGGAGAAGTACACATGTTGGTTATATCACGGTGAAACATCATCAGGGGGTCCGCATGATCATGGGCAATTTTGTGAGACGGGTAGTACATCCAACGATCCAACAACGGCATTCATCAACGACATGTTTCCTTATGAGAGCAGTGTATGCGCTGAAGGACAGTATATGCCTGACCCGGTGCAGCCCTTCCCTAGAGCTGTCAACACTGCTGGTATTGAAAAGTACAACAAACTGCTTGCTTTCCAACAGACTCCTGTGTACCCCGGTTGTCAGAAGACCGTTCTTGAAAGTGTGATGGACGTAATGAAGATTAAAGTTGAGACAAAATCGACCGTGAAGGCTGTTGATGATTATCTACAGTACACTGCTTCGATGCTGCCCCACGGTCATCGTCTTCCTACCACTCATCGTAAGGTCCGATGTATCCTGAAAGATCTTGGCCTTTCCTACATCAAGATCCATGTATGCAGATATGACTGCGTTCTCTTCTGGGGTAAAGATCCAGAAGGGAATGACCTTGGTGGGCTTGACGCATGTCCGGTATGTCACACTAACAGGTATAAGCTGACTCCTACAGGCAATAGGAAACCTGTGAAGGTACTTCGGTATTTCCCGTTGAGGGATACGCTTGAGCGGTTGTACATGTCTTCACACACGGCCAAAGCTATGAGATGGCACGTTGATAGGGAATTGCATGACGAAGATACCCTTATACACCCTGCTGACGGGGAGGCTTGGAAGCATATAGACAGGGAGTTTCCTCATTTTGCATCAGAGGTCCGAAATGTGAGGCTCGGGCTCTCATCCGACGGGTTCAACCCTTTTGGCAACATGAGTCTTCAATACAGTGTATGGCCAGTGATATTGGTACCGTACAACCTTCCTCCATGGATGTGCATGAAGAAGGAATACAATATGTTGAGTTTGTTGATTCTGGGGCCCGGTTATCCAGGAAAGTGTCTCGATGTGTATTTGAGACTTTTGATTGAAGAGCTTCAGTTTTTGTGGGAAGTTGGTCATCCCACTTATGACAAGTACATGAACGAGATGTTCCAGATGCATGTCATGGTTGATAGTACCATCAGTGATTTTCCTGCCCGTGGGATGTTGTCGGGCAACGTTGTTAGGGGATACAAGGCTTGTCCAGAGTGCCTTAGCGATGAGGGGAGCAGCAGTCATTGCAACAAGATATGCAGATTGGGTCACCGTGCTTTCCTTCCATATAATCACGATTGGCGGTTCGATGACAAGGCATTTGATGGGACTGTAGAACACGGTGTGCCTCCTAGAAGATGGACGGGAGAAGAGATTTTAGCAGTGCTTAATGAGTACGATTTTGGGCAGCTCAGCAATCATCCCAATATTTTTGCGGTAATACCTGAAAGACCCGACAGGTACAAATTCTGGACACATAAGAGCATATTCTGGGAACTCCCATACTGGAGTAAGTTGTTGATCAGGCACTACCTAGATGTGATGCACATAGAAAAGAATGTTTGCGACAGTGTGGTGGGCACAGTGCTGAACTTGGAGGGGAAGACGAAAGACGGTCCTAAGGCACGCATTGATCTAAAAAAAATGCAGTTAAGAAGACATCTGTGGTTGAAAGAAGGGAAGAAAAAATGCCTCAAGCTCCTTACACCGTGAAGCCTGACCAGAAGAACGTAATTTTTAGGTGGATGAGTTGTGTGAAGTATCCTTCAGGCTATGCAGGAAATATAGCCCGGTGTGTGAACTTCCGGGACAATAAGATGTACGGGTTGAAGAGTCATGACTATCATATCCTGCTACAACGTCTCTTCCCTGTTTTCATTCGACCGTTCCTTCCCCGTCAGGTGGTGGAGCCGTTAGTAGCGTTGGCAAGATTCTTCCAGAAGTTATGCACATGGGAATTGACAAAATCTAACCTCCGGGAAATGCAAGAGGACATCATTTATATCATGTGTAAATTTGAGAGGATATTTCCTCCAAATTTTTTTGACATCATGCCTCACCTGATGATCCATCTTCCCGAGCAATTGTTGCTTACCGGTTCAGTACACTACACTTGGATGTATCCCATGGAAAGGTACATTTTTTACACCTGAATTCCTCAATATATATACATGTTCAATAATCATAACACTTTGCAACTTGATTTATAGGCAACTTGGAGACTACAAAGATTATGTGGCTAATAAATCCGCGCCTGAAGGATGTATAGCTGAAGCATATATTGCGCACGAGTACGTCACCTACATGAAGTTGTATTTAGGAGCGTTGAAGGAAATAGACGAAGCCATGCCGGTAGATGTACCGAAGTTCACTCTTTCCATACTCTCCAGTGATGTTGAAGTTTATGGAATTTTGCCAGACTCCTACAAGTTGCAACCACATGAGCTAGTCATTGCCCAATGGTGGGTATTGATTAACTGTCCAGAAGTTGAACACTGGAAAGACATCCATCTATATTGTCCAGACATTCAAGGTGATCTCGAGTACCACAACATGGAGTTCGCAAACTATTTTGCGTAAAATTTTTATACGACTTGTTGCGTCTCATCGGTTTGAAACTATTTTCAGTTGCGGCCAAAATACGTAATTTAGACAGTCTAATGACCTTTTCCATGCGTTTAGGGGTTTGACTTAACGGATTGACCGTCCAGATCGAGCCCTTAACCTTGTCAGATCAAGTTGAATTTTTTCCCATACATGTATTTTATCATGATGGTCAGATCTGACGGTCGGATTTTCGTTCTCAAGTTTGATCATCACGAGCAGCAGTCACAGTTTGACGAATGTTTAAAAAGTAAAATTTTTATACGA
This sequence comes from Fragaria nilgerrensis, assembly GCA_010134655.1. Classification (NCBI taxonomy): domain Eukaryota; kingdom Viridiplantae; phylum Streptophyta; class Magnoliopsida; order Rosales; family Rosaceae; genus Fragaria; species Fragaria nilgerrensis. The sequence goes on along the minus strand of CM020979.1, from coordinate 28,371,290 downwards.
CTTTTACCTTAGCTGACGAGATTATTATTTTAAGCCGACGAAATTATTATTTCGTCGGCTAAAGTTTTAGGTAAGCCGACGAAATTATTATCTTTAGCCGACGAAATTATTATTTCGTCGGCTAAAGTGTTCGGGTATAACCCAGCTCGACTGGTTGTATGCCCTAGCCTCCTTTTCCTCTCCCTCTCCGAATTTCGCCTCCTCTTATTTCTGCTCCCTCTCCCGGTCGCCGCCCTCTCCCTCTCACTCTCCCGGTCGCCGCCTCCTCTCCCTCTCCCTCTCCCGGTCTCCGCCTCCTCTCCCTCTCCCTCTCCTGGTCTCGGCCTTCGCTCCCTCTCCCTCTCCGGCCGGCCTCCGCTCTCTCTCCCTCTCCGGCCGGCCTCCTCCTCCTCCTCCTCCTCCGCCCTCCTCCTCCGCCTCGTCCTCCTCCTGCTCGGCCTCCGGCCTCCTCCTCCTCCTCCTCCGGTCGGCCGGCCTCCTCCTCCTGCTGCTCCGGCCTCCTCCTGCTGCTGCTCGGTCCTCCCTCCTCCTCCTCGAGTACGTTTTTTGAGCTTTAGTTATATTTTGTGTTTACTTTTATTTTCCGGTTAATTATAATGTTGTGGTGTTGTTAGGAAGTGTATATTTGTATTTAGAAAGTGTATATTGTTATTTAATAAGTGTATATTTGTATTTAGTATTTAGGAAATGTATATATTTGTTTTGTATTTTGTGTTTGCTTTGATATTCCGGTCAATTGCAATGTTGTGGTGTTGTTAGGAAGTGTATATTTTTAATTATGAAATGTATATTTAGGAAGTGTATATGTGTAAAATTTAGGAAGTGAAAATTAGTATTTAGGAAGTGTATATATTTTTTACATTTTTTAAATGAGTTTGTATTTTTTGATTTTGTGGCCTTGATTCAAATTAATATTTTAAATAGGATGAGCGGTAATATTAGATTGACGAAGGGTTCGAAGGGCCAAAGGTCCGTATCGTCTGAGGGAACCTCTAGCAACCCTCAGACGTCGTTTCAGGGCCCTATGACAGCTAGACATGCGAGCCTTCTGCAGACGCCGCAGAGGCAGCCGGAGGTGCCCCCTTCATCGAGGCAGCGGGGCTTCCCTTATTCCGCGAGGCAGTTGTTTGCTCAGCCTCAGACGGAGGTGTCTGCACCCCGTATGCCTGAGATACACCGGGCGCCCACTCCAGCTCCTACTTCTTCGGATAGTGGGTCATCTGGGGTACAGATGCCGCCGCCTCACCTATTCCTTCCGCGGATGATACCGGCCATACCTGTAGTCGATGACTCAGGGACGCCGATTTATCCACTGCCCCCGCCAGTGGCTCCATCAGCGGCGTACCGGTTCGTGCCTTTTGATACGCCTCTTATTTCCGCGAGGGTATCATCATCGGAGGGGGAATCCGTCGCGTCCGCGTCCGATCCCTCAGGTAATGAAAGATGAATGATTTGTTTTGTTATAATTCTCCGATTCCGATTTTAATAATCAATTTGGTTTATCATGTCATAGGCACCGTCGGAGCGAAGCCGGCAAAGAAGAAGAGAGGCCCCGTCACAGGGAAGGCTCTGGAGAAGATCGTCGGTACCTTAGGGAGGATTGTCATCGGTACTGACGAGGATGGCGACGTAGTATCGGGCGGGAAGTCGAGGACGTACTCCGGCCGCGTGGGAGAGCTCATTAGGGATAGAGTCCCTATGTTGTGGTCAGACTGGGGCGAGGTCCCGCAGGAGGTTAAAGACATGGTCCACAACGCAATGTCGGTGAGTTTACAAAATGCCTGAATAATATTATGTATTACATTGTAGATTTCTGAAAAAACTAAACTAATAAACGGTTAAATGCAGGTGTGGTTTGAGGTTCCCGAGTCCTTGAAGAGTAGCTGGGCGGACTTTGTGCATGGGGGAAGGTACGTTGGGAAATTAATGAAAAAACAAAACTGTATGTCATATTAATAATATTTCTAATATTTTTGTTGTATCTGTAGGTACAAGGAGTGGAAGAACGAGTTGCGGACCCATTGGACTACGCACGGGAACGCACGTTCTGCTACCCCTGCTGAGTTTCAGTACAGAGAGTACGAGTGGCGTTGGCTTCTGACATCAGAATTCAACAACCCTCGTAAACATTTTATTTAAATAAATTAATTAGTTAATTTATCATTAAGTACGTGCGATTTAAAATATTTTACTAATAGTTTATTTTTTCTTTGAAGGCGGTTTCCCAGGCGAACGTTCAGAACCGGCAACGCAACACAAGGAACCATCATGCCGGTCCTAAACCGTTCGCTGTCTTCATGGACGAGGCGGCCAGGGAACATCCAGAGGTCAACCAGTACGTCTATACGTACGAGAAGGCATATCCTGACTCCCAGGAGGAATAGTAAGTAATCTTTCCTTTTTACGGAATTTTTAATTTTACTTATATATATGTTAAAATGTTGATTAATAATTTTTTTCCTATCCAATTAGGCAAGGGTGAGGGAGGCTAGTGACGAGGTGATGAGTGCTATAGTGAGGGAGACATGGCCGGACACGTAGGAGGAAGAGATGTCCGAAGCCATTTCCCGGATCGACACTTCAGATCCCAAGGTTGGGGCGAGGATCATGGGCACAGCCTTCCCACCGCGAGAAAAAAATTTCTACTGCCGGGGTCTAGGAAAGAAGGGCCAGGGGGTCTTGAAGACCACTCCAGGATTTCAACGAAAGGCAACCTCGACTAGCAGCAGGACGACTCAGCTAGAGTCGGAAGTTGAGAGACTACGGGAAGAGCAAGCCACTCATGCTGCCGCTTAGGCTGCTCAGGCTGACGTTCATGCCGCTCATGCCGCCCAGTTCGCCGAATATAGAGCCAATACTAGAGCCCTACATGCAGCCCAGCAGGCCAGCAGCAGCAGATGTTCCAGTACTTCCAGGAGTTGACAGCTGCCCACATTCAGGGACTTCCACCTCCGCCCATGCCTGCGCTTATAGAGATACCTCAGCAGCCGCAATCTCCTCACCAGCAGGCCCCAGATTCGGATATTGATTTAGACCATTTAGATTTTGTGTAGTTGATACTTTATATAGTTTTATGAATTTTGTGTATTTTTTTTTATTACTGGAATGGAGTTATAGCCGACGAAATATGCCACAATTCGTCGGCTATAGTATTTTTATTTTTTTTCAATATAGTTAAGCCGACGAATTATGGAATATTTCGTCGGCTAAACTCTATTAAAGCCAACGAAATAGAGCCTCTTTCGTCGGCTATAATTATTTTTTAATTTTTTAATTATATACTTTAGCCGACGAATATCTCAGTTCCGTCGGCTAAACGCTTGGAGTAAAGCCGACGAATATTTCTGTTACGTCGGCTTAAGTCTGGCAGTATAGCCGACGACACAGGACGTCGTCGGCTAAAGTCTGGCAGTATAGCCGACGAAAGATAGAGTCTGTTTCGTCGGCTTAAATTCGTGAACAAAAGCCAACGACAAAATAGTTCGTCGGCTATTGTCTGGACAATAGCCGATGACGGTCTCTAGGGTCGTCGGCTAAAGTCATCGCCGACGACCCTTTCCCGACGACACTATAGCCGACGAAGCCTCGTCGGCTAAGACTTTAGCTGACGAGTTAGGATAACAGGCCGTGGAAAATTTTTCGTCAGCTAAAGTACTTGTCCTAGTAGTAAGTACTATGCTGACTATATATTTCAATACTCCCCCTCAAGCTGGATCAAGGATATTGACTGATCCAAGCTTGGATAATAACTGATGGAATTGAATAGAAGGCATAGACTTTGTAAAAACATCAGCAAGTGGATCTTGGCTTCGAGTATATACTGTGGAGATAACCTTACTTTGAACATGCTCTTGCACATAGTGACAATCAACTTCAATATGTTTGGTCTTCTCATGGAAGACCGGATTTGAAGCAATATGCATTGCAGCTTGATTGTCACAAAATAGTAACATAGGATGAGACTGAGAGAATCCTATATCAGCTAGGAGATATTTTAACCAGATTAACTCACAAGAAGTTGAGGCCATTGCTCTGTACTATGCTTCTGCACTTGAGCGAGTAATCACGTGCTGTTTTTTGCTTTTCCAAGTGACTAGATTCCACCAACTAGAGTACAAAACCCAGTTGTAGATTTTCTATCAAGCTTGTTCCCAGTCCAATCTACATTAGTAAATCCTACAATGTTGTTCAGACAATTCTTCCTCATGAGAATACCTCTGCCTACAGATCCCTTGAGATATCTCAACATTCTTTTAACAATGAGATATGAGATTCAATAAGAGAATGCATGAATTGGCTAATGATACTCACTGCAAAGGTGATATCAGGCCTAGTAATGGTGAGGTATATGAGTTTCCCAACCAATCTTTGGTACTCATGGATGTTTAGGAGAGATTCACCTGCTGCATTCATTTGGAACTTGCAATCTAGAGGAGTGGCACAAGGTTTACTTTCAGACATATCTACTTCTTGTAGTAGATCCAGAAGATACTTTCTTTGGTTTAAGAACAAACCATTCGTGGAAGTGGTCATTTCAATGCCAAGAAAGTATTTCAACCTTCCGAGATCTTTGATGGTAAAATTCTGATGTAAAGACTACTTGAGAAGATTAATTTCTTCCAAATTGTCACCAATAATGATGAGATCATCAACATAGATAAGAACATAAAGTTTACTTGCAGATCCTTTCTTGATAAATAAGGATGAGTCTGCATTGCTTCTTTTGAATCCATAGGTTTCCAACACAGAGCTGAGTTTTAAATACCAAGCTCGAGGTGATTGTTTTAAGCCATAGATAGCCTTATATAGCTTACAGACCTTGTTAGGAGTGCCTTCTTGTGGATGACCAGGAGGGAGCTGCATATAAACTTCTTCTTCTAATTCTCCATGTAAGAAAGCATTTTTCACATCCATTTGAAACATAGGCCACTCATGATTCACTGCTATTGACAACAACATCCTCACAATATTCATCTTTGCCACATGAGCAAATGTCTCCCTGTAATCTACTCCATAAGTTTGAGTAAAACCCCTTGTCACTAACTGAGTTTTATGTCTCTCAATTGAGCCATCAGATTGGAATTTGGTTTTGAATATCCACTTACTCCCTACAACTTTCTTCTCAACGGGAAGTGACACCACACTTCAAGTTTTGTTTCTATTTAATGATTGTAACTCTTCATGCATAGCCTTTTTCCAGGTTGGTTGAAGGTTTGCTTCTTGAAAAGTTCTTGGTTCACTTTCACTTGAAATGTTAGAGAGAAAGGCAGCATGCTATTTTGACACTTTGTCGTAAGAAAGAAACTTTTCGATTGGATACCTTATAGCAAAGGTCTTATAATTGTCCCACTTTGATGGAGGTTGCCTAATTCGAGTGGGATACCTCCTTTGAGGTTGAACCTCAACAACCTCTTCTTCAACCTCTTCTTCAATCTCTTCTTCAACCTCTTCTTCAATCTCTTCTTCAACATCTTCCTATGTTGCTTCAGCAAGCAACACTACTTCATGTTACTCTACACACACATCATCATTTTAAGAATCTAGTGTAGGTGGAGAATCTGGTATAACTGTAGGAGTAGGAGTAGGAGTAGGTGTCTTTCCTAAAGGAGTAGAAGAAGGAATAACTACTACATCATTCATGATAAAAGTTGGAAGGGGCAATGAAATAAAATCACTGAAGAACTCCCCTTGAGTGGAAACTTTTGGTCTGGTAAAGAAGGGAGATGATTCATCAAATCTAACATCTCTAGAAATCACCAGCTTTCTGGTTTTTGGATTATAGCATTTGTAACCCTTTTCAGTTGTTGAGTAACACAAAAACACACATTTGGCAGCCTTCATATCCAATTTGTCTCTGTGTATTGCTTGGCTGTGAACATAACAAACATGAGATGAGACAACTCACTTTTCCTCCTTTTCATGATTTCGAAAGGAGACTTCATATACAAAACTCTGCTAGGAAGTCGATTGATAAGATGTGTTGCAGTAAGGATGCCTTCAGACCAAAACTTATTGGGAACATTCATTTGAAACAGCAAAGCTCTAGTTTTGTTCAACAAATCCCTATTTTTCCTTTCAGCAATGCCATTTTGCTGTGGAGTTCCAACATAACTTGTCTGATGCATAATGTCATGATTGCTCATAAATTGTGTCATATTTTTAGACATATACTCAGTGCCATTGTCTGATCTTAAAATATGTATTTTTGAAGAAAATATGTTCATGACAAGATTATGGAAGTTTTGGAAGACCTTTAAGAGATCACTTTTGAATTTTAACAGATAAACCCAAGTAACTTTAGAAGAATCATCAACAAAGGTAGCAAAATACGTATAACCATCCCATGAATCAAGGGGGGCTGGACCCTAAATATCTGAATGAACAATTTCAAACATTTTACTGGCTCTAGAAAGAGATACATCAAAAGGAAGTTTAGCAAATTTTGCTAATTGACAAATCTCACAAATAAGAGAACTTTTACAAAAACTAGGAAACAAGGTATAGACAAAATAGTTTCTGAAGGATGCAAGACGATGAAGCCACAACTTGTGCTCTTGATCTTAGTTTAGGCTGGTTTGGAAGACTCTTGGAACAATTAAGGCTTTTGGATAGGTAATATAGCCCATTTAGGTAAAAACCTTCACCAATCACCTTCGAAGTTGCTAGATCCTGGATAACGACTTTGTGAGGATAGAAAACAGCTATGCACTTGATAGAATTTGTAATTCTTCCCACAGACAATAATTGAAAAGAAACAAAGGAACATATAGGGTTGTGGATTCAATGTCTTTGACAACAGATTGATTTTCTCTTTTCTTAACACAGCTACTCCCTTCCCATTAGCAACTGACACAGTAGAAGGTTTTGAAAATTTTTCAAATTCATGAAGATTTGAATTTTTATTTGTCATGTGATCAGTGGCACCTGAGTCTATAATCCAAACATCATGCATAGTATTGACATTAAGAGCAGTAGAGAACGCATTAAGGATACCTGGAATCTCATCTTGAGATAGTGTCAAGACCCACCCCGAATTTCACCTTGAACCTGAAGTAAGTCTTGCGGGGTCCACTTCCAAGGAAAATTTATTGAAGAACTCAGTAAACCTCCCTTGAAAATGAACAACCCTAACCCGAAAAAAAATCAAGAATTTACCCTCTTAGACGAATCAACCAACTTCCAATTCATCCATAACTATCCAACTAAGATAAAAAAAAACATCATCCTTAGAATATCTCCCAAATTAAAATGTAAACAATAGTCCAAGGTAATCAGAGCTACTAAACACTAACGGAAGCAAGAAAATAAGGCAGTAGGTTACTTGAAAGGTGGAAGAGATGTGGGTAACTATGCCTCGCCTCGATCTAGTGCCAAGCCGAACTCTGCAGACTGGGCATTTTAAAACGAATGGCCCAGGGGAAAACATTTAAAAACCGTTAGAGTGAGTGGAAAAATAAATAATAAAATAAATTATTTATGCATTCTCATTTTCAATATTCATAGAAAATGCTACATGCGACAATTCAAAAGCGTTCAAATCATAAACTGGCAATTTCATGACTAGCTCCGGCTAGTCTCCATAACTTAATAAAATGGAGCCTCTCGGGCTCTACTATATATATAAACATATATGCGTATGTATTTATACTCGTCAGACTCCTTGTATGAATCCTATGAACAAATTAGAAAAATGAAAATTCATATAAGGCTACGACGCTTGCGTCTAATGCTCACGTCGCGAGTGTATATATACATTTGGACTCCTTATATGAAATTTTTCCTCATTATGACCGAAGAGGGCGAGTGTATATATACATGTGGACTCCTTATATGAAAACCTATATGAACCAGATAAGAAAGTAGTTTTCATATAGGGCTATGACGCTTGTGTCTAACACTCGCGTCACGCCGTAATGAAATTTTACCTCATTATGATGGACCAAACACGTATGGCTAGCTAGCATTTATATACATACTATACTCACAATATCCACTTACTTATTCACCGAAAATCTTATTTTCGGTAAGTCTCATAAATGATGCCAATTGCCAAATATAAAAAAAATAAAGAATCTTAACAGAGAAAGAACTGATTAACAACATAAAGCATCGCATGCTCATATATTAAAAACAAAGGTCCACTCACAAATTAGGCCTAAGCCTGATGTCGCTCCGAGGCTTTTTCTGCTCGGCCTCCTCTCCTCCTGTTCCAAATATATAATTAAATTCCCAACTAACACTCCAATATTTAACAAAATAGGCAAAATTAACCGAGAGCCATAAACACACTCATCTAATCCTAACTTCGATACGGTCCGCACCTGATGCAGCAGCGGCCACATGATAGTTGCTGCTTACAACAGCAACCTAATGGTTGCTGGTTAGATGATATGTTTTATTATTTTTTAGTATTTATTCTTCTTTTCCTAGTCTTTTTTGGGGTTTTATCAATTACTGGTTGGTTTAGGGTTTGCTAAACTATTTAAACCCTCTTTTGTGGTTGTAGTCGTCAGTTTTTCTAAATATCAATAAAATTGAGAATTTTCTCTCAAATCTGCTCTATCAACTCAGTCATTCCCCTGGAATCAACGAGGCATAGACGTCCTAAATCCTTGGCTATTCTCACCTTGAGAATCAACGAGGTTTTAGATTCTTTCTTGTTTTGTTATTGTTTGTATTGATTGTGTTTCGGAGACATACGAGAAGTTAGGTTTAAGGTTGTGAACGAATTCCTATCAAGGGCTGCATTAGCTGGTACCAGAGCTTGAGTCGATCCATTCCAACAATCATGCCTGCTAGGAGAGGTGCTAAGGTTGGTGGAAGGGGCAGAGCAAACAAGTCAGATAGACACGACCCACCCCGAATTTCACCCTGAACTCGGAGTAAATCGTGCGGGGACCACCTCCAAGGGAAGATTTACCACAAAATTCGGTCCAAGCTCCCTTGGAAATGGACAACCCTTCCAAACCAAAACCTGCAAACACTCATAAAGGTTCCAACTCCAACCTTATAGACTCCTGGAGCCTTCGTGCTCCCCACAAATCACAACATCTCCCAAAATAATAGATTTACTAATCTAACAAAGATCATATAAGACAACCACATGATCAGAGCAACTCTATTTGAGAGAAGAAACTAGAAATAAATAGAAATGAGCGGAAGCTATACTATTAACTATGCCTCTTCTCCATGTACGCCCGATCTCAACTATGCAATCCTCCAGACTGGGCATTTTAAAAGGAAGGGCCCAGGGGAATACATTTAATAACGTTAGAGTGAGTGGACATAAATAATTTAATAACAAAATATTATGCATTCCCATTTTAATTTCATAGAAAATATACTGCATGCGGCAGCTCAAAAGCGCTCAATTCATAATCTGACAATTTCACGACTAGCACTGGCTAGTCACAAACTCAAATAAAATGGAGCCTCTCAGGCTAAACTATATATAAACATATATTCGTATGTATCTACACTCGTCAGACTCCTTGTATGAATCCTAGAAACAATTTAGAAAAATAGAAATTCATACAAGACTACAACGCTGGCGTCTAACGCTCACGTTGCGCCATAATGGTATTTTTCCTCATTATGACCGAAAAGGACGGTGTATATATACGTGTGGACTCCCTATATGAAAACCTAAATAAACCGAAAAAGAAAGTAGTTTTCATATAGGGCTATGACGCTTGTGTCTAACACTCACGACACGCCATAATGGTATTTTACCTCATTATGACGGACCAAGCACGTATGGCTAGCTAGCATTTATATACATACTATACTCATAAAATCCAAAATATATATATCCACCAAAAATCTCATTTTCGGGATCTCTCCAAAGGAGGAAAAATTGTCAAATAGGCGAGAAATCAATAAATCTCATCAGAAGAAATAAATGATTAATAAAATCATTCATCGCATGCTTTTTATTTAAAACAAAGGTCCACTCACAACTTTAGGCCTAAGCCTGACGTCGATCCGATGTCTCTCAAATTGAGTCTCGTCACGTCCTGTTTCAAATATATAATTAATTTACCAACTAAAATCCAGTATTGATAAAATAGGCAAAATTAATCGTGAGCCATAAATACGCTCATCATTGCCTAACTTCGATATTCTTAAATCGAAATGATCCAAACTTTTATATCATACTCTGCAGTCGTAAATACAACCTTTCCCAGAAATTAACTTAAATCCTACGGCCGGATTTTACATTATTTAACCGCCAAAATACCAAACTTCGGAAATTCACAAACCTATTCAAAACTCATCCGAAAATTCAACAATTCACTGCATTAAACTCCTCTAATTATTACACATTTAAAATTATATAAAACCCCAAAACGGCGGCGGCGGCGGCCAGAGGCCGATTCCGGTGACGTCCAAATTCTACCAAATTTTAACAGAATCTTCCTCTCAACATCCCAAACAACTTTCATAACTATCACTAAGTCCAATTTCAAGTCTAACTAGGTCAATCGAACGAAAACATCCTAAAAGCCCTAGAATTTCAACTTCGAATTTCTGCTTACCGAGCTCAAGAGGGAGTGAGCCTTTTGGATGGGTTGTTGTACGGGAGGAGAGCTACAAAACTGTACCAAGCTTGCCCGGATTGGTGGCCGGAGGAGGGAGATCCGGCGAAAAGTTTCCCGGCGTCTCCGGTGGGTTTTGCTTCTCTCCGACGGGTTAGAGGCTCGGGTGCTAGGCCGGGGAGGGAGAGGAGGTGGCGGGGGTCCAAACGGGAGTGGTGCGGCGGTCTCAGGCGGCCGGACGGCGGCAGACGGCTGAGAAGGATTCCGGCAGCGGGAGAGAGAGAGAGAGAGAGCTTCGGGAGAGAAAGAGAGAAGAGAAAAGAAAAAGAGGAGATGGGTTTGGGCCTCACACCAACCCGGCCCAACATCATAAAAATACCCAACTTCACCAATTTAACACCCCCAAAATAAAATACCCTATAAAAAAAATACCTTTTACTAGCTAAAATTTACCATTTTTTACCGTCGACACATTTTTCTCCTACGAATAACTCTTCGGAATAATCGTCTCCCAAAACCCCTCTAGGGACCAATTAAACTATAACTCAATGTTGGAGACGGTAAAAATTCTTATTATAATCAAGCTAGTAAATAAGATAAAATTTTACGGGTCGGGATGTGACACAGATGATCTTGCAAATATTTATAATACTAGAGAAGACATGGCAACGTGGCAGCGTCAATTTGAGCAACAGGCCAAACATCAGATTGATCAGTTATCCAAACAAATTGCTGCTCTTTCAATGTCAAAAAGAAAGAAAAAGGCAAAGATATCTGAAGATGAGGAAGAAGAAGATGAGGAGATCAACATGGGTGATGACTCATCTGGCTCTTCTAGTGATGGTGCGAAGGAAGAGAAGCATGATTCTGGACGTTGGGAAGCCAGAACGAGGACTGAAATTCCTGAGTTCTATGGAGGTATTCAGCCAGAAGAGTTCTTAGATTGGCTAGGTGTCGTAGAGGAAATTTTTGAACTCAAGGAAGTGCCTGCGAGGAAGAGAGTTTCCTTGATCGCTACAAGGCTTAGAGGACATGCATCTGCATGGTGGCGACAGTTGAAGAAGCAACGAGAGCGACAAGGAAAGAAGAAGATTACTTCTTGGGACAAGATGAAGAAGCACATGCGGGCTGTTTTCCTACCTCCCAATCATACCCGACTAATTTATCAACAACTTCAAAACATTCGGCAAGGGTTACGCAATGTTAATGATATCACAACTGATTTTTATCAATTGGTGGCTCGTAATGACTTGTCTGAGACTGATGAGCAGTTGATTGCTAGATATATTGGGGGTTTGAGGCCTCAATTTCAAGATGTCCTCAACATGTTTGATCTTTGTACTATCGCAGAGGCTCATGCTAGGGCCATTAAGCTAGAGAAGCAGATGGGTAGGAGGACAACTACAGGCAATATGGGGTTTGCAAATGGAACTACTATGCGAAATGGGGCAAGCTCAAGTGCTCCGCCAAAAGTGGTAGCATCTCATGTCCCACCTAGACCCGGTAATAGTGGACAACTGTTAAGAACATGTCTTCAGAAGGAGGAAGATCGGGGGTGAAGTGTTTTAATTGCGGGGAGGCAGGGCATAGTGATCGGTTATTTCTAAACCAATTTATTTTCCTTATTCATACTAGATCATCGTTTATAGTATTAGTAAATAAGGGTCATTCCCGCAAAGGACTAAATGAATCCAACTACTCAAAAGATGTCACAAAAGTGACTACTGATCCTAGCGAACAGCAGTCAAAAACATAATTAGTTGACTAACCTAAAAAAGTCGGAAAAATACAAGAATTTACAGACTCGAACTAGACACACAGAAGGACTCACACAAAAAAATTCAGATGAATCGAAGTTTGTTACTATGTCAAATAAATACTAAAAAACGGAGGACATAATAGTGACGAAAACTGATTTTGGTTTTGGTTTTGGGAAACCTAGCTCGGGAAGATGCAATCCACCCCGACAATCACACGCAAGACAATTCTTCGGTTATAGTTCAATTAATCTAGATGAAGATGCTCAGGTTGATTCGGTACGCTTGAAACACAACCTATTACCTTTTCTTACTTCGTACGCTAGGCAGAAAGTGCTCTGCACCTAAACTATTCTCAAACAATGCAATCTAAAAGTACGCTTATTAGATTAAACCTGCAGAGATTCTTAATTTCTAAAAGGATTTGAGACATCACAAGACATCGCAATAAACTTAGCGCCTTGCTAAACCTAGGATTTAGTTTACTTGCTAGCGAAAACTAACAATTGCTTCTCTAGATAGTTTGAGGAGTCCGATATTGACACTGGCATCAAACTATCAAAGCTATAGAACCCTAACATGTATACTAAGGGTGCACTCAAAGCAATCATGAAAAGAATTCATCAACGCAAAAATAGTAAACAAAGTCTCATCTTGGATTAAAAGAAACTAAAACCAAAACTCAAATAATCTTGTTGTTCATGTCTAGGGCTTCAAGCAGCCCCTAACTAAGAAAGCCTAAATAAACATAATAAAAACGCAGAAGAACGGGGAGGAGGAGAAGAAGAAGAGAAGAGACCGCTGAAGTTGATAACACAAGGCTTTTATATTGCTTCTTTCAACCAATCCATCTTGATTTAGGTTTCCATGGACATTCTAATTGGTGCACATCTATAGGACCAATGAAAGTGTGCCAACTCATTTAATTCTTCAAAATCAGCTTCACATCGAGATAATAAGTTGGATAATGAAGTACAAACTCGTCCATGGGCCTCCCGGTATGATTTGGGCCTCAAAACACAAATGCCCATCAAGAGTCAGATTCGAGCGCAGATTGACCTTATAGTACTAAATGGCCATAACTTCTTCTAGGAAAATGATATTCATGAACAATAAAATGCTATGGAAAGCTGACATCCGTAGCTTTCCGCTGATATAAGACTCGTCATCTGGTTCTTCTCGAGCTGCCCTTGTGCTCCTTCGTAGTTGGCTGACTTTCAAAGGCAGATTTCTGAATTTCGTCTTCCACTCCCTCTTTTCCTTCTTTTCTTATTATTTGCATCGGAATACCTATAAAACAAATAAATAAAGTAAATAACTAGAAAAAACACCAAACAAACAAATAAAGTATAGGGAAATTCGATATAAATAATGTATAATTATGCACCTATCAAATACCCCCACACTTAAGCTTTGCTAGTCCCTAGCAAACAAAAGAAACTAACCAAAATAGAAGACACGAACTTAACATCTTCCAAACATCTCAAAGTACTCTTAAAGCCCTCAAACATGGTCAACAAAATTCAAGCAGTCACATATTAGAATTCACAACTTCACTTAAGAGCTAATTTATTTTCATAACCATCATTATCAAATCATTATACAAGGATAATTAAACCAATGCAACAAAGGAGAATCAACACCCTCATGAGTCAAACAAGTGTCCACTCAATTCCTCACAAAGATGCTCTCAATTTCTTTCCACTCATGATTTTCTGGCTCAATCTCTCAATTATATGCAAGAGAAAGTAGCTTGCATATTTATATGAACAAAAAGCACATGACAACATAAATAAACCTCATGAAAGAATCAATTACTCACACAAATGAACCACACCATACGCTCAACTCTTGGAACAAACTCCACAGATCAAGTTTTACTCATCTTTTAGATTAAAAAGAACTTTACAAGGTAATACTTGGGCTAGGCTAGGGGTATGAGTTGAAGAGTAAGAATTGCAATTCCTAAGGACCTAGCAGAGCATTGAAACACGCCTCATGTCGCCAAAACAAGGGCCAAATATCATCATGTTGGGCCCATCGTCATTCCAACCTTCTTACAATGTTGTCAAAAAGAACAAAGACCATATATTCAGTTTTTGGGCCTTCAAACATACACAAAACTCCAAATTCACAAACAAGGGACTTAATCCGATTTTTTCTTCTTTATTCTTTATTTTTCCTTTTTCTTTCTGCCATTTCTTTTGATTTTTTGTTTTATTTTTGTGGCATTTTTTCTTTTCTTTTGGACAAGTCACCTTCCCCCACACTTGTTTCTCATCATCATTCCACACAATACATCACAACATCATGCTCTACGAGGCCCAAAGGACAAAGGTAGAGATATCACTATACTAAGCTCAAAGTAAGTATTTTATGGGTGATGAAAGAAAAGGCTAAACATAGGCTCAAAGGGGTTTAACTAAGGGGTGTGCCGCGCACACAAATAGGGACACATGGCAATCTGGCAATAATGTTCATCTTAAAAAGTTCCATTTATCCTTTCTAAAATCAGAGTGTTTTATGATAAAAAGTTTTGAAAGTCCACAAGAGTGAGTTCTAGTCATCTAGAGTTCATTAAAAGCTATGGTGAGAAATCGACCAACAAGAAAGAATAATGAGATTTTCGAAAATTTATAGCCAAGAAAACGAATTAGAATATGTTCAATAAACACTCAGAAAGAAAGCACATGTATAGGCTCAAGATCTCACAAGGGTCATATGAATCAAGTTTAACTTGTCCTTAGCATGCATCAATCATTCCTCAATCATTACATTAATCTAACTATAAATGCACATAACTCAAGCATAATAGTCATAAAAATCTATTAGCAATTACTTGAAATCAAGAATCTAACACATGCCTGCAATCCTTTTGGGACCATAATATTCCATAGAAATTCAAACTCATCCATGTTTGGAAGAAAACACACTAGACACAAGAAAAAGAAAATAGAATTATTATTTTTTATTGTTTTTAATTTTTAATTTTTTTTAACACACAAAAACAAGAGTATCATTCCCCCACACTTAAACCAAAACATTGCCCTCAATGTTTGACATAGATAATCATTCAATGATAGGATTTAAGTGAAGAATGAAGCAAACTAACAAACAAATGTAAATGAGAAAAGAGTAAGACCTCTTGAAGACCTCCCAACGTGTTTGAAAGCAAAGAGGGGAAAATCATCTTTTTGAAGTTTCAAATTTCGCTGCATCAACCCATGTTCCAAACCCCATAACCTTATGTTTGCAGTGTCGGATGACTGAGCTACCACCTGGAGGCGAAATTTGACGTTCCTAGCTTTCTGTGGATATGTAAATCATCTCCTAACTCCCAGCGGTTTGGAAGTTATAGCCCTGCAAAGTGAAAACAAAAACAGGAAATCTACAGAAAAAACTGGCAGAATGATCTTTACCCATTTAAACCTGAATTTCGGGAGCTTCACTAATCCAATGAAGGTGAAACTTAGGGAGCATGAAGTCCACATCTGGAGCTTTGATTCTATATATGGCATGTCTGATTTGGACCCCGGGAAGTATTCCCTGTTTTGCGTTTAAAGTGACATTGCTGCACAGTTTCGGCTTTCCTGAGCTGACCTTGCTGCACTCAAACTGAGGTTTTGAGCTCATGAGAACTCGGAATCTGGCTCTGTTAAATCCACTGAAAATTAGACTCGTGAGGCTTTTGATCCGTATATTGTATGTTTTCTGTTTCCAAGTGAGCTCTGAACGGTGGTCATTCAAAGTGAACTGATCCATGAGGCAGAAAAACGGTTTCCATCAAAAAGTGATTTTCTCGAACTTTTCTCAACTACGTGACCTACACACAAACCAAAAACATAAAACCAAAAAACATGAAGCAAATGAAAAGAAGAAAAGAAATAAGAAAGCGTCCCTTTTAAATTTGTCACTTTAAATGCTCAATCTCTCTCCTCCATGTCATGACAACTCCTTATCCAGAATAATCAGGAGGTTTCGGTCTTGGATCCACAAGATGCTTAACTTTCTTGAATGTTGTTTCATGCTCTCTTGATAGCAACTTGGGTATCTTAAGATCAATGGAAAGATATGATTCGAAACTCTTCTTTTTCTTTCTATTCTTCCATTGTCTCCTTCTCTTTTGGAATGCACCAAGCATGGATAAAAGGATTTCCTTTTCAGATTTTGGCTGCTCATAGATCACCATCTCCATATGTTCAAAGAAATCTAATGGTGCTTGAATGGATGGAGCATGTGGAGAGCTTAAATGTGGCAAGGAAGAATCTGGTGGTCGAACATGCATTGGCAACAGAGGCTCAAACATAGAACCTTTGATGGTATCCTCCTATAAGAAATAACTCACATCATTCATGAAACACTCTTAAGATTCATAAGGCACTGTGATCTCCTCCAACACATGGAACTCGTTGTCATTATGCTCAGCTTCAAGTTCCTCATTGAAGTTCTATTCATAGGGTTCCTCCAAATCTGAGTCTTCATCCTCTATTATTGAGTCAAGTGGTACACCATGAGATTGAAGTAAAGAGGCGGTTGTAGGAGGCTCCAACAAGACTGTTGTATGTGTAAGAGGGTGCTCTGGAGGTACAATAGCCTCTGAGGACTCATCAGCTACCGACCAGTCGATCTCACGACTCATGGAATCCTCTTGACATTGTTCCTGATCCCTTGACTCATGAGTTAAGTAAGCCAAAATTGTATCAATATGTCGTCCAATATTCTCAACAGATTCGTTAACATCTTGGCTAAGTTCACCCATGGTTTGTCTAAATGACTCCACATCATGTGAAAAGGAACTAGTAATCTGCGCAAGAGATACATTATTGTTAGCAATAGTAGCAATCAGATCTTCAAGAGACTCACCTTCATGTGTTGGCATTGCTGATGATTGATAATCATAGTATGAAGATGATGAAGCTTCAAACGCATCATAGAATCCTTGTTGAGCATTTGTGTAGCCATTCCACTCAGAATAAGATGGGTGCTCCCATGCCGAATTGTAGGCAGGCACATAATGATCATTCCAATGCCTTTGGTTTGCTTGATATCCTCCAAACATACTGCTTTGATCGTAGTAACCATGATATTGCATGCTTGGACATGTCTCTGATGAATGACCAACCGTAGAGCATATGGAACACACCTCGTAGGATGGCTGCCACATTTGAAAACAAAAGAAAATAAAAACAAGTTAGTAATTTATACAAGAATAACAAACACAAACAAAACGAGTAATTAGAAAACAATAGTCCCTGGCGACACGGCGCTAAAAACTTGATCGGTTATTTCTAAACCAATTTATTTTTCCTATTCACTACTAGATCATTGTTTATAGTATTGGTAAATAAGGGTCATTCCGTAGAGAACTAAATGAATCCAATTACTCAAAAGATGTCACAAAAGTGACTACTGATAATAGCGAATAGCAGTCAAAAACCAAATTAGTTGACTAACCTAAACAAGTTGGAAAAATACAAGAATTTACAGACTCAAACTAGACACACAGAAGGACTCACACACAAAAATTCAGATGAATCGAAGTTTTTTTACTATGTCAATAAATACTAAAAAACGGAGGACATAATAGTGACGAAAACTGATTTTGGTTTTGGTTTTGGGAAACCTAGCTCGGGAAGATGCAATCCACCCCGACAATCACACGCAAGACAATTCTTTCGGTTATAGTTCAATTAATCTAGATGAAGATGCTCAGGTTGATTCGGTACGCTTGAAACACAACCTATTACCTTTTCTTACTTCGTACGCTAGGCAGAAAGTGCTCTGCACCTAAACTATTCTCAAACAATGCAATCTAAAAGTACGCTTATTAGATTAAACCTGCAGAGATTCTTAATTTCTAAAAGGATTTGAGACATCACAAGACATCGCAATAAACTTAGCGCCTTGCTAAACCTAGGATTTAGTTTACTTGCTAGCGAAAACTAACAATTGCTTCTCTAGATAGTTTGAGGAGTCCGATATTGACACTGGCATCAAACTATCAAAGCTATAGAACCCTAACATGTATACTAAGGGTGCACTCAAAGCAATCATGAAAAGAATTCATCAACGCAGAAATAGTAAACAAAGTCTCATCTTGGATTAAAAGAAACTAAAACCAAAACTCAAATAATCTTGTTGTTCATGTCTAGGGCTTCAAGCAGCCCCTAACTAAGAAAGCCTAAATAAACATAATAAAAACGCAGAAGAACGGGGAGGAGGAGAAGAAGAAGAGAAGAGACCGCTGAAGTTGATAACACAAGGCTTTTATATTGCTTCTTTCAACCAATCCATCTTGATTTAGGTTTCCATGGACATTCTATTGGTGCACATCTATAGGACCAATGAAAGTGTGCCAACTCATTTAATTCTTCAAAATCAGCTTCACATCGAGATAATAAGTTGGATAATGAAGTACAAACTCGTCCATGGGCCTCCCGGTATGATTTGGGCCTCAAAACACAAATGCCCATCAAGAGTCAGATTCGAGCGCAGATTGACCTTATAGTACTAAATTGGCCATAACTTCTTCTAGGAAAATGATATTCATGAACAATAAAATGCTATGGAAAGCTGACATCCGTAGCTTTCCGCTGATATAAGACTCGTCATCTGGTTCTTCTCGAGCTGCCCTTTGTGCTCCTTCGTATTTGGCTGACTTTCAAAGGCAGATTTCTGAATTTCGTCTTCCACTCCCTCTTTTCCTTCTTTTCTTATTATTTGCATCGGAATACCTATAAAACAAATAAATAAAGTAAATAACTAGAAAAAACACCAAACAAACAAGAAAGTATAGGGAATTCGATATAAATAATGTATAATTATGCACCTATCACATAGGATGAGTGATTGCAAGAAAGATGGTAGAGTGAACAAAGGATTGTTAATAGAGAATGATAGTTCTCTGTTTGAGTTCACTCCAGTTGAAGGAGATGTAGGTTTTGATGAATCATATGAAGATCTTGTGGGTGAAGAAGTTGTTTGTGGGGATGATGGTCCATTGTTAGTTGTGCGTAGAGCTTGCCTAACACCTCGCGGGGTGGAAGGAGATGGGTGGCTTCGTACTAATATTTTTCAGTCTACATGTACTATTGGGGGAAAGGTTTGCAAGCTGATTATTGACTCTGGTAGTTGTGAGAATGTGATATCAGAAGAGGCTGTGGCTAAATTAGGTTTGGAGATTCAAACTCATCCTCAACCATACAATCTGTCCTGGCTTCAAAAAGGCAGTGAGGTAATAGTTTCTAAGCGTGCTTATGTTTCTTTCTCTATTGGCACTAACTACAAGGATAAAGTGTGGTGCGATGTTGTGCCTATGGATGCTTGCCACATGTTGTTAGGGAGACCTTGGCAGTTTGATAGGAGTGTCCTGCATGATGGTTGGAAGAATACTTATAGCTTCATGTTCAACAACATTAAGATCACATTAGTGCCCGCCAGAGAACAAGGTCTTAAACCCCAAGCCAAAAATGTGACGAATTTGTTGTCCATGAGTAAATTTGTGGAGGAGGTAAAAGAAACAGGAATGATGTACTTGTTGCTAGGAAGGGAATCTAAAGAAGAAGAAGCCCATGTACCTGAGCTGGTTCAAGAGGTACTTAAGGAGTATGAAGATGTCTTTCCTGAAGAGATACCTACAGGGTTGCCCCCTGTTCGAGATATACAACATCAAATAGACTTGATACCGGTGCCTCCTTACCTAATAGGCCTCATTATAGGATGAGTCCTATGGAGCATGAGGAGTTGAGAAGACAGGTAGAGGAGCTATTGGAGAAGGGGCATATTCGAGAGAGCTTGAGTCCTTGTGCGGTGCCTGCTTTGCTCACTCTAAAGAAGGATGGTTCATGGCGTATGTGCGTCGACAGTAGAGCAATCAACAAGATTACGGTACGCTATTGGTTTCCTATTCCTCGTTTGGATGATTTGCTTGATCAGTTGAGTGGAGCTAAAGTTTTCAGTAAACTTGATCTTAAGAGTGGGTATCATCAAATTAGGATCAAAGAGGGTGATGAGTGGAAGACGGCCTTTAAAACCCGTGAAGGATTGTATGAGTGGTTGGTGATGCCTTTTGGGCTTTCTAATGCCCCAAGTACTTTCATGAGGGCTATGAATCAGATGTTGCGACCCTTTATTGGTAAGTTCCTTGTGGTGTACTTTGATGACATACTCATCTATAGTGCTACACCAGAATTGCATATGGAACATTTAAGGGCGGTATTGGAAGTTTTGAGGAGGGAGAAGTTCTATGCAGGCCTAAAGAAGTGTTCGTTCATGACTGACAGCATTTTATTCTTGGGATTTGTGTGTCAAAAGAAGGAATTAGTGTTGATCAATCAAAGGTACAAGCCATCAAAAACTGGCTTATACCTGCAAATCTACACGAGGTTCGGAGCTTTCATGGGTTGATATCTTTTTATCGGAGATTCATTCCAAACTTTAGCACAATCATGGCTCCTATTACAGATTGTATGAGGGCAGGGAAATTTAGTTGGAGCAATGAAGCAACTTCAGCATTTGAGGTGATTAAGCAGAATTTGACTACAGCTCCAGTTCTTATACTTCCAGATTTTAACAAACCATTTGAACTCCATTGTGATGCTTCTAAGGTGGGTATTGGTGCTGTGTTGAGTCAGGAAGGAAGACCCGTGGCTTTTTATAGTGAGAAGCTTGGGGGAGCTAAACTGAACTATAGCACATATGATATGGAGTTTTATGCAGTTATGCAAGCTTTGAAGCATTGGAGTTCTTATTTGGCTTATCATGAATTTGTGTTATTTTCTGATCATGGTGCTCTCAAGCATATCAATGCTCAAGATAAGCTTTCTTCTAGGCATGCTAAATGGGCATCCTATCTTCAACAGTTCACCTTCTCGCTGAAGCACAAATCAGGAACTTTGAACAAAGTTGCGGATGCTTTGAGCAGGAAGACTAGCCTCCTTACCGTAGTGAGAACTCAAGTGTTGGGTTTTGACTCTGCAAAGGATCTTTTGGCAACTGATCCTTATTTCTCTACTATTGTTAAAGAGGTGGAAGCAGGTGATAAAGGTGACTACTCTTTACATGACGGGTTTATGTTTAAGGGTAACCAATTGTGTATCCCGGATTGTAGCCTACGTCTTAAGATCATAATGGAGTTGCATAATGAAGGGCATGTGGGGCGCGACAAGACTATACAATTAGTCTTAGGTTCATATTATTGGCCTACAATTCGTAAGGAGGTTGCTAAGTATGTGAGAGGGTGTCACATCTGCCAGATTTCAAAGGGTCAAGCTACGAATGCTGGTTTGTATATGCCATTGCCTATCCCTGAACAACCTTGGGTTGATCTTAGCATGGACTTTGTGCTAGGCCTTCCCCGAACACAGCGAGGCTCAGATTCTATTTATGTGGTGGCTGATAGGTTCTCTAAAATGGCTCACTTTATCCCTTGTAAGAAGACTACTGATGTTGTGAGTGTGGCACAACTATTCTTCAAAGAGGTGTATAGACTGCATGGATTTCCTTCTTCTATTGTGTTTGACAGAGACACCAGGTTTCTTAGCCATTTTTGGAGGTGCTTATAGAAGTTAGCTGGAACCCAATTGAACTTTAGCAGTGCTTATCATCCTCAAACAGATGGGCAGATTGAGGTTGTCAACCGTTCTTTGGAAATCTCCTAAGAAGTTTGGTGGGAAAGAACTTGAAGTCTTGGGACCAGAAATTGTGTCAAGCGGAGTTTGCTTATAACATATCAGTTAATCGTAGTACGGGACTTAGTCCATTCTATATAAACTATGGCTATGATCCTAGGTCCCCAGTTGAATTATTTCCAGTACTTGATTCTAAAAAGGGTCACACCAAGGCTGAAGACTTCATGACACAATTGATGACCATTCATAAATTGACAAGGAACAATTTGCAGGAATCCAATGCTAAGTACAAGAGGGCTGCAGATAGGAAAAGACGGCACGTAGAGTTTGATGTTGGTGATTTCGTTTGGCCAATCCTCACCAAAGATCGATTTTCTGTTGGCGATTATAATAAGTTGGCTGCAAGGAAGATTGGTCCTGTGGAGATTATTGGGAAGATTAATTCTAATGCCTATAAGTTGAAGCTTCCAAGTCATATTAATACATCAGATACGTTTAACGTCAAACACCTTATTCCATATCATGAGGATAGTTCAGCAGCTGAAGCATTGAATTTGAGGGCGAATTCTTTCCAACCTGGAGAGTATGATGCAGCAGCGGCCACATGATAGTTGCTGCTTACAACAACAACAACCTAATGGTTGCTGGTTAGATGATATGTTTTATTAATTTTTAGTATTTATTCTTCTTTTCCTAGTCTTTTTTGGGTTTTTATCAATTACTGGTTGGTTTAGGGTTTGCTAAACTATTTAAACCCTCTTTTGTGGTTGTAGTCGTCAGTTTTTCTAAATATCAATAAAATTGAGAATTTTCTCTCAAACTTGCTCTATCAACTCGGTCATTCCCCTGGAATCAACGAGGCATAGATGTCCTAAATCCTTGGCTATTCTCACCTTGAGAATCAACGAGGTTTTAGATTCTATCTTGTTTTGTTATTGTTCGTATTGATTGTGTTTCGGAGACATACTAGAAGTTGGGTTTAAGGTTGTGAACGAATTCCTATCAAGGGTTGCATTAGGACCTCAACACTAAAACCAGTACCCTTAACTACACTCTTCCACAGATTATACGACTTTAATCCAACGGCCGGATTCTACCTTATTAATCCGTCAAAATTACCAAACTTTAAAAATTCTCAAACCTAACCAAAACTCCTCCAAAAATTCTAAAATTCACATCAATAACTCCCCTTAATATAACCAATCTAAAATCATGAAAATCCCCTACACAGCGGCGGCCGTAGGCCGACTCCGGCGACCTCCATTGCCTACCAAATTTTAACAGCAACTTCCTCTCTACCCCCTCTACAACTTTCCTAACTAGCTTAAACACCAATTCCAAGCCTAGCTAGGTCAATCGAAGAAAAACATCACAAAAGCCCTAGAACTTCCACTCACCGGTTCTCCTTACCTAGCTCAAGAGAGGGTGAGACCTTTGGAGGGATGAACGTACGGGAGGAGGGCTTCCTTTTGAGCTTAGCAACTCCGGCTATGGCGGCCGGAGGAAGAAGTTCCGGTGACGAGAAGTTTCGGACAGCCGGAGGTTCCATGCGTCGTTTCTCTCTCACGGTGGCGCTAGGGGGGCTGCCACCGGTCTAGGATGGGAACTGGGTCGGAGGCCGACCGATCGGGACCAGAGAGGCGGTCTCAGGTGGCCGGATGGCGGCAGACGGACGGCTAAAAGTCCGGCAGGGAGAGGGAAGTCTCGAGGGAGAGAGTCGGGAGGGAGAGAGAAGGAAGAGAGAGAAATGGTTTGGGCTTTTTGCCCCAAACCGGTCCACTACTCCCAATTAAACCCCAACATAAAAAATAACACCACAAAATAAAATACTCCAATAAAAATTACCTTTTACTAGCTAAAATTACCATTTTTACAGTCGTCACATTTTCTCCTACGAATAATCCCTCCAAAGTTATCGTCCCTCAAAACCCCTCTAGGGACCAAATAAACTATAAAATCATTAACGGAGATGGTATAATTCTTATTAATACCAAGCTAGTAAATAAAGTAAAAATTTAAGGGTTGGGATGTGACAGATAGTCCATCAGTTTCAGCTAAAAAACTAGCAAACTTGCCTAGGAATGCAGCTTTGTTTCCCTCCTCATTACTTTCATTTTTAACCTTCAATTGAAGGTAAGCTGCAAACTCATTTATCAATGCAGTAGGATTTATGGTGAAATCCACTAATCCTTCATTAGCAGCGGCATGGTTGCCTTGAAAGTGTGGCTAGGTGTTGGCTTTTTCTGAAAACTCTAAGGTTCCCTGAGAACCTTTGCTCCTTATCAAACTTTGGCTTTAGCTTGGGATGCAGAATCCTGCAAGTGTCCTTCAGATGCCCTTGATGCTCACAGTAAGTACGCCATAGATCATGCCTCTTCCCTTTATACACCTTGTGCTCAGCACTTCTGGAGTTTGAAGCAAAAGCTTTTGATTCTGAAGCAGTGGCTTTGGTATCTACATTCATGACTTTCCTTCTCACTTCCTCCCTTTGAATGGTAGAGCATATGCTAGTTAGGGTTGGTAGCTCAGAATTCATGAGAATATGACTTCTTAAGTCTTCATATTGTTGTCCCAAGCTGGCTAACAATTGGAAGATTTTATCTTCTTCTGCTCTTTATCCCAGCTCCTTGGCGACAGTAGTGTGAGGTCTGTAGAAGTTGAGCTCGTTCCACTTGCTTTTCAACCTTCCAATGTGCTGGATGAAGGAGTTACCTCCTTACTGAAGGTTGGAAATGTCTTTTTGGAGTTGAAAAACTCGAGCAACATTGTTTTGATTTCCATACATCTCTTCTACAGCCTTCCAAAGATCCAGGGTTGATTCCGAGAAACTGAAAATATCAGAGATAGCAGATTCCATGAAGTTGAGAAGCCAAGACATAATGAGTAGATCTTTGGCAAGCCAAACCTCATATGTGGGAGTGAGTTGCTCAAGAGGTTGAACACTTCCATTGATGTGTCCAAGCTTTGACTTCCCTTCAAGTGCAAGAGATATAGCTCTTGACCAAGAGAGATAGTTGAACTCATTAAGACAGATGTGAGACAAAGATTGGGATTACCTTCGGCCTCAGTTGAGACAATTGTAGAAATAGATGAAGAAATAGAAGAATCTTGTTCCTCTGCCATTGTTGCTTGGAAAGAACCACAACAATAACAAGATCACAAAAAACAGTAAGAGATGGAAAAACAAAAGAAAGAACTCTATGTTCTTGCTCTGATACCATGTAGAAAAAGATGAAAAGAAAAAGAAAACTCTTGTATTGAATCATTTAGGTTACAACCAAGCCATACCTAGCCATACCAGCCATACTCATGACTACTGACTTCCTTACACAGTAAGGTGAATGACTTACTTACACAAGGTATAGTGTAGTCAACATGCTACACCATATTTTACTATAAAGTAGGTAGGGTGATGAGCACTACACCATACTTGCTCTACTGTAGACTACACCATATTTTCTCTACTGTAGAGTACTATGTTGACTATATATTTCTATATATTTCAATAAAACTCTTATGATTACTGGGGTTACTTATGTCTGCTCTGGACATCATTGGGGCTTCCTGCGTGGATTAGGAAAATGAACCTACATCATTGGGGCTTCCAACCTAGTTATATTGCGAGAGATAACACCTGTATACATACACTAGCAACTTTCAAGCACTGCAAGAATATGACTCATCTGGTGATCGAGAAACATACGATAGACTCGACTCTGTTAAACCAACCTCAGACTCAATTCCAGAATAATGGGATCTCAAACTCATTATGTGAACCAACAAAAACAAAGTGTAACCCTACGATTCTCCTTCAGTCCTTCTGGAAGAGAAAGCTGACTCTTGTGATTACTCACGGCCAAATCTAACAGTGTCTGTCAATTTGTATGCTCAATATATTGGAAGAAGCAAAGTTATGACTAGGTCGATATTCTGGAGACAATTCTTCAGCGCTGCTATAAGGTACATAATCAACCTCTCTCTGATTGAAGAATTCTTTGCACCATGTGGAACATGAATCATGAATGGAAGAGAAAAATATATGTCTGCTAATCCTAATTGTTGCTAGAACCAGAATAGAGGTGACCAAACTATATCCTGCATCAAAAATAGTCCTTACTTTCATAAATGGGGTGACCACTGAATCATTGGGTTAGCGAATTTGGCCACAATTATTATTTTTTTTAAAGAAAATATCCAGTAAACAAAAACATATAATGTGAAAACCATGCCGGCCACCTGAATCGAAGTGATGTGACATTTTTGATTTCTCAGCTAAATCAGGGAGCCTGGGAAATGGATATCCATAATTTAATCATCACGGTATACTTTACTGGGTTTAGAACAGGACACTTAACCATGAATCATGGCACAAATCAGTGTATAACATCTTCTTTGTATACTAAGTTACTAACTGTTTTTGTTCTTGGACTGATCGAGTATATATATAATCATCTATACACGACGAGCTAGTGGGAAAAGAAAAAGAGGGTAACCTCAGACTATAATATATATGGGAGCTCATCAATTAAGTATCTGCTTTACGTACAAATCAAGCAAAAGCAGAATCGGCTGGTAGTATATGGTCAAGCTAGAAGAGCAAGAAAACGAAAATAAAAGATTGAAAAGTGGTGCCATATTGAAGAGTCAAGCTCAAGATATTAGTAGAGATTTGTGGCCACATCAGAAACAATTGCTGAGGATAAAGCTATGCTGATGAGACCTAATCTGCCACAACTTTTGCAAGTAAAAGAAAAAGCATGCACTAATTCTATATCAGAAGTTGGTGAAATGGAAGAATAAAGAAGAAAAGATGCACGAAACTATCAAAAAAATTTCCAAAAGAGAGCACGCAATGGTCTTTGATATCTAGGCTCACACACAAAGATGAGTTGAAGTGAATATATAGTGCATGATATATTGCATATATAACAATTTCCATGACATAGTAGATGGCTATACTAGTTTTTTTATGTTCTAAGATGATTGATAATTCTGACCTTTTCTTACAAATTAATTTCCAGAACAATAATGCAAATATCTAGCACCGACAATAACTGAAGAGGCAAAGACTAGTAGGTCGCATAATATAACAAATAGAATCCCCTTACTTTGGATCGTTCAAATTCCTCGAGAGCTTGCAATCTCGCATGAGGTATACCTAATCAAAATGCATTATGCATAAATTCAGTTTACCCCCTTTAGGTTTAGGGTTAACATTATTTCAGTCCCTAAATTCTTAATTTTGAAAATTTACTCCTTAAAGTTTTCAATTTTCATAAATCATGTCCAATTGCTAAAATTCCAGCTAATTTGGGCGTTAATTTTGACTTCATTACTCGCTTTAAGGCTAAAATAGTTGTATAACAACATAAATCTCCTTTTAAGACTCTTAATCTAAGATTTCATTCTAGCATTTAACGTCTAAATTAGACGAAATTTTAGCAATTGAATTTGATTTATGAAAATTGCAAACTTCTTTTAAGGGGTAAAATTTTAAAATTAAGAGTATGAGGGTTGAAATGATGTTAACCCCAAACCTCAGGGGGATAAACTGAAATTAATCCAACATTTTATGAGATTATTCATGTAGTAGGTATGATGCAAATTGCCTCATTGTATATGATATACATGTAGAACAGATATATACATGGGCGGAATCACAACTTTTTTCCTAGGTGAGCCAAAATTCCAGCTTCAAAATATACAGTAGTATTCACCTGGTCATTAAGAAGATCTAACCCGACGAAACCATACCGACGGAAGATATCCGTCGCCTAGGGTTTACTAAGCCGATAGAACCTGGACGACGAATAGTGTTTCGTCAATTATGAAAAGCTTAGTCGATGGAAGACGTCGACAGTTATTTTCCGTCGCCTAAGAAATCTTAGGCACGGATGTGGTGCCCTATGCAACGGTTCTTATTCCGTCGGTGAAGAGTATCTTAGCCAACGGAATTAATAATTTCGTCGGCTAAGTCGATATTTCCTGTAGTGGCTTGAGAAGTTTTTAGTATAATTATATATATTTTGACAGTCATGTTCACCCGATCATTAATTGATTGATGCTCAACTATCATTTGATGTTAATCTAATAGAGTTGTTTTGTTTAAGTAGAGTTGTTTGTTATAGGATCTTTGTTAGATTAGTAAATCTATATTGGGAGATGTTGTGATTTGTGGGGAGCACGAAGGCTCCAGGAGTCTATAAGGTTGGAGTTGGAACCTTTAGGAGTGTTTGCAGGTTTTCGTTAGGAAGGGTTGTCCATTTCCACAGGAGGTTATACCGAATTTTACGATAAATCTTTCCTTGGAGGTGGTCCCCGCACGATTTACTCTGGGTTCGGGGTGAAATTCGGGGTGGGTCGTGTCATTCTAGATGATTGTTATTACTTAGATTCCTTTCAACCATCCTCTAATGACATAATGGGGTAGTAAACTCTCAAGTAGGGAAAATTATTAGGGGTCAGTAATTTTTCTGAACAGAGCAACCAAAGTTTACTGACCCCCAATAACCACCCTGTAACAAAAAAAAACTGAAACTGACAACTAAAGATAAATGAAACTAACAGAAAGATCAAAGGAATAGACCAAAATTACTAAAAGAACAAGTTCTGGCATTGAAATTCAAGATCATTCATATGTTCTTGCAACACTGACAAAATACTACATATTTTCACATTTTGAAGATCCTACATCTAAAGTGGCACTAATCTTTTTTCTATATTTATGTCCATGAACTTTAACAGGATCTTCTTCCTTATTTTATTACCATCATCTTCTGTCGGTTTTTTCCCATGACATAGGCTCTCTATAAAGTGGAGCAAAAATGGTCCACAGTCTGACCTGCAATGTATTAAGAAACAGTGTTACTAAATTTTTCACCCCAATAAAACAGACAAGTAATTTCTGACCCCAATAAAACTCTTTAAATGAAGTTTAAAGATACTTACGATGTTTTCTTTTGCTGCGGGCAGGATAAGATATCAGTCAACTTGTATCTTGCTTGATAAACGTTTTGGTCCAGCATCCATCTTCTTGTTCTTTTCTCTTCAGCACTCATCATCGAGTAACCATCAACCACTATTCCTTGGTTTTCCTGTTTGTCATAGTTTCCCTCTTTTCCTCAGGATCCATGCCTTGGCTGAGAGGGTATTTGGTGGAATCATATACGCGCTTGATGAACACCATAATGTGCTTCACCTTTTGGTTCCAACACACAAGTAAATTACAACTCAAAGAAACTAAGAGAACAAGCAACAAACAAAAACCAGTAGAAGTTTACTGCCCCCCAGTAAACTTCTTACCCTAATAAATCAGTTACAACTCACCACTGCCATTGCATTCTGAAAGTGGTTGTTGGTGTCGGCAGAGTAATCTTTCATTGGCGATAGCATTGAGTTCAGGTAATAGAAACATTGAGCTTTGTTGTCAATCAGGACCAAGGTATAGTGGTGGCTGACCCCGTGATGTACCGGAATGAAAACCAAGTCCTTACTGAAGATGGACCACATATGATTAATAATGGAAAACTCTATATCCAATTCATTACATTTGAATTCCCCCTGTTTTCCTCCTCCAGCTAGGAACTCCTTCAGTTTTTGTTCATTTACCACCGCCGCGCGCTGTATTTATAAAAGTAAGTAGTAAGATTGTGTTAACTGAAAAAAAGTAACAGAGGAGATCGCGGTGCTACGGCATGCTGCTATTTCAGATTAGACAACTTACCGCTGCCTCTATGTCTAGGAATCCGACCGAGACCTTCTTCTTTTCTATTTCCTCCTTCAACATTGCGAGGTACACCCTGATGGTCTGCATGTACAACAATTATAAGTCACAAATAATTACAACAAAGAATACATCTTAGGTTACTCAAACATCAACTTTATTGCGGTTAGTAAGACCAGTAATTTTTTCTCACATTAGATGTAATCTCTCCTTCTTCAATTATTTTCTTCAAGTCATATTTGGTAATGTCAATGATACCATCATAACACTCCCATTACCGGAAACTGTGCAGACACAATAAGTCATAAGCAAGTCAAACCAGGGAATTAATTGTAATGTTATATATATATACTAGGGAAGAATAAACTTACTCATCATTCTCGTCTTGTTCAAATCAAACCAGCTCTTATAGTGATTCACCACCTTTTCATCCAAGAGCTTAAATGTTGGAGTGTTGCAGTTCACTCCATCAATAACAATACGATTTTGGACTTTATGCTCCACCTCCTTTGTTCTTTTTGTTGGCTTTAGCCCTTCAGGGGTGTCATACTCCCTTCAGGTTGACGTCTCTTTCAGTCGAACCAGTCTCCACAGTTTTTTTTTAGCCCTTCTGCTTGACATATTTCTTGAGCTCTCCTGCTTGCTGTTCTTTATTCTTCAAGCTGGTTTCTTCATTCATTTTTTTTTCGGCCATTTCCACAGCTTGAGCTACAAGTTTGTCTAGTTTAGACAGGTTGACATCGGTCGTCACAAGTTCATCGTCTTCTGGAAATATCTTTGGCAACGGAATAGGTTCTGTTACTTGTTCAAAAAACTACACAAAAGAAAATACACAAGTTATTCTCAAAAAAATGAAGAAAACACAATATTTATTGAGGGTCAGTAAACTGATTTCTACTCTTACCTCTTCAGTTCCTGGTTGCTCCTCTCTGCAGTTATATTCTTCCTCTTCAATCGGCTTTGACCTATCCTCCTCCTTCTCCTCCTCCTCAGTTACACATATTATCTGCTTTGTCTGAGCATGTTTTTCCCCCTTGTGCAACTGTTTCTTGAGAGCGTTTATTTCATTTTTGTCTGCCCTCTTTTCTTTCTCTAGCTCAATGATTTGGTTGTTCGCTTTCTTTAACTTGCTGAGCAGTTCAGTGTTTTTATTCACCAGTTCTTCATTTGCTTTGGCAAGTTCTGTCAGCTTCTTCTTCATATCTTCCATCGGTAGCTCCTGTACAAATTATAACAACGAAATCGTTACTGTTAAACAATTATATACAAATAACCAAGTTTATTACCCCCTAGTAAACTTCTACTGGGGGTCAGTAAACACAATACATTATCTCTCTTTCAATTTCATGACAACTACACACTTAACATACCTTAATAAACAACTTTATTGCCCCCTAATAAAACCAATAGAAGTTTACTGCCCCGTAAACTTCAACTGGGGGTCAGTAAACTGCAATACATTATCTCCCTTTCAATTTCATGATAATTACACACTTAATAATATACCCTAATAAACAACTTTATTGCCCCCTAGTAAACTCAGTATAAGTTTACTGGTCCCCAGTAACTTCTACTGCGGGTCAGTAAACTTCAATACATTATCTCTCTTTCAATTTCATGACAATTACACACTTAATATACCATAATAAACAACTTTATTGCCCCATAGTCAACCCAGTGGAAGTTTACTGCCCCCCAGTAAACTTCTACTGGGGGTCAGTAAACTTCAATACAGTATCTCCCTTTCATAATCGTGCCAATTATACACAAGATATACCCATTCTTACCCTAATAAGTAACTTCATTGCCCCCTAGTGAACCCAGTGGAAGTTTACTGCCCCCCAGTAAACTTCTACTGGGGGTCAGTAAACTTCAATACAATATCTCTCTTTCATAATCATGCCAATTATACACAACATATACAAATTTTTACCCTAATAAACAACTTTATTGCCCCCTAGTGAACCCAGTGGAAGTTTACTGCCCCCCAGTAAACTTCTAATGGGGGTCAGTAAATTTCAATACAGTATCTCCATTTCATAATCATACCAATTGTACACAACATATACTCATTCTTACCCTAATAAACAACTTCATTGCCCCCTAGTGAACCCAGTGGAAGTTTACTGCTCCCAGTAAACTTCTACTAGGGGTCAGTAAACTTCAATATAATATCTCCCTTTTATAATCAGGCTAATTATACACAACATATACTCATTTTTACCCTAATAAACAATTTCATTGCCTCCTAGTGAACCCAGTGGAAGTTTACTGCCCCCTAGTAAACTTCTACTAGGGGTCAGTAAACTTCAATACAGTATCTTCCTTTCATAATCATGACAATTATACACAACATATACCAATTCTTACCCTAATAAACAACTTCATTGCCCCCTAGTGAACCCAGTGGAAGTTTACTGCCCCCAGTAAACTTCTACTGGGGGTCAGTAAACTTCAATACAGTATCTCCCTTTCATAATCATGCCAATTATACACAACATATACCCATTCTTACCTATTCTTACCCTAATAAACAACTTTATTGCCCTCTAGTGAACTTAGTGGAAGTTTACTACCCCTTAGTAAACTTCTACTGGGGGTCAGTAAACTTCAATACATTATCCCCTTTCAATTTCATGACAATTACACATTTAATATACCCTAATAAACAACTTTATTGCCCCCTAGTAAACCTAGTATAAGTTTACTGCCCCCCAGTAAACTTCTACTGGGGGTCAGTAAACTTGCAATTGAAGTTCCATTTTCATTGGCAATAGTTTTACTGGGTATTAGTAACCATTCAAACTTACCCAATCAATTGTCCTTGGTGTTCCATGTGTCATCTTGCTGCCGCTCAAGTTTGCCGGAACTCGTTTCCTCCTCATCCATCCATGGACCTTCAATTATGAGTTCCAGTTTTTACATTTATAAGACACAAATCAGTTTAATTTAGTTTTTCAAAAAACAAAAATACAATGCAATATTTTTTTTTTTAAAATGGCTATATAATAAAATATCATTACCTCTAGCAATTCAGGTCTTCTCAAATACTCATTTTCTTTGATAATCTCTTGTATTGACCATCTTATAAATCTGGGAGTCTCCTTCTCTTTCTCGATAATCCGCTTCTTTATTTTTGTTTTCTCAAGGAACCAGTATAGAACCAGAAGGAGGCATCCGTTCAAAACTCTTGGCTCCCCCCTTACATGCTTGTGAAGTCCTTGGTGCAAGAATTCTAATACCTTATGTGACCAGTTGTATTTGTCGATGTCTTCAAGGTCTTCACACTTGAGTATCAGTTTTCATTCAATGTGGTTCCCGCTCTGCTGAAAAATAAAGTTGCCATAAGGTACATTATAACCAAAGAGACTATCTTCCTTGGATCCCCCTTCTTCTTCTGAATCTTCCTAAGCTCTTCCATTAATGTTTCATCAATAACCTTTCTGGTGATTGTTCTTCTTGTTTGCTTTCCAAAGACAACAGAATCTGCCACATTCTTCTTACTGCCCTTGCAGTATTTCTGGTCTATTATGATATCCACATCTGAGCATTCTTTGGTTATTCCAAAACTTGAATGCACATCATGCTCCGTAATTTCAATCTCCGTGTTCTCAAATATGAAGTTTTTATTGTCACTGTTGTAGTGCCTCATTAGGATCTCAAAATCAAATTCAAGCTTCTTCACTTGATCCTCCTCAACCTTATCCAATCTGAATGCTTCAATTATTCCCTGAAAACAAGTGTTGTTTATCAACCCCCATGATTCTTCTGGGATGCTCTCCTTGTATTTATACATTAACATATAAAGATGTCAGTGACCACTTTTGCTGCACGTGTTTGATCTTGGTCAAGTCCCCTTCTCCTCCTTTTTCCTTCTTTTTTCTTCCCTTTTCTTCCTCCTCCTCCTCCTCCCCTGAATCTGTCTCCGCTTGTTTTCTTTTTCTGCTTGTTGATCTTCTCTGAAAAAGATACTTTTCTGTTTCCCCCTCTTCATCTTCAGTGTAATCATCATCTTCTTCTTCTTCAGCAGCGACGACACCCTTCTGGACCTCTTTTCTCTTTTCTTCTGCGACTTCATCTTCTGTAAAACTTCTCGTATATTTTGTTCTGTCCTCATAGAAACTACAGATTCTTCAACCGAATCCTCTTCGGTATCAGAATTCACAACTAAAGGCCTTGAACTTCTTCTCATCCTGCATATAAGTAGTAAAAACTTGCATTTATAAACTGCATATGCAAAAAATAAAGTTTAATGCCCCCCAGTAAACTTCTACTGGGGATTAGTAAACTTGCAAAAATGAACTCCCTTTCAATTTCAGGGGCACAACACACAACAAATACCCATTATTACCTTAATAAACAACTTCATTGCCCCATAGTGAACCCAGTAAACTTTACTGCCCCCTAGTAAACTTTTACTGGGGGTCAGTAAAATTCAATACAGTATCTCTCTTTCATGATCATGTCAATTATACACACAATATACCCATTTTTACCCTAATAAACAACTTCATTGCCCCCTAATGAACCCAGTGGAAGTTTACTGCCGCCTAGTAAACTTCTACTGGGGGTTAGTAAACTTCAATACAATATCTCCCTTTTATAATCATGCCAATTATACACAACATATACCTATTCTTACCCTAATAAACAACTCCATTGCCCTCTAGTGAACCCAGTGGAAGTTTACTTCCCCCCAGTAAACTTCTACTGGGGGTCAGTAAAATTTAATACAGTATCTCCCTTTCAATTTCATGCCAATTATACACAACAGATACCCAGTAAATCAGAGAATGGAGCTTCAATATCATCAGTTAAGTCCAAAATAAGCCTAAATTTAATAAAATTCAAAATGTTCCTGTTGTTATGGTTTCCCGAGCGAGGTCGAGTGAGAGCGATTGAAGCAGATATCGACGCCGATATATTCAACTAGAGAGTGACGCCGAGCGTGAGCGATTGAACGTGACAACGACGCCGAGATTGAACCACAGATCAACTTGGATAGACTGAGATTAGGGCAGGGAGCGATTTCCTGCTCACTGAGATTTATCTGCGGAGAGCGACGGAATATTTATATATTTAACGAGAGAGCGACGTGGCCTGATCGATGGAATCACGGAGATTGTGAAGAACCCTAAACCAAAGATCGTTATCGAGTGTTAGAGAGAGATAGAGAGAGTGCGAGAGCTGAGAATTCGGTTGATCGTGGAGAGTGGGAGTCTGGGAGAACGTGTTAATTATTATTTTTTGAACATGAGAGAGAACGTGTAATTAATTAATACAATAAGGGTATAATATTAATTGTTAGGCGTTAAAACATTAATATGGGTTACTCAACAGTTTTTTCATTGAAATGGGGTTTAAATTCCTTGTTTTTGAGTAAATGTTTATTTTCCCAACAAAGTATATATATTTATATATATTTCCCGTTTATTTTATTCACGATTTTTTGATTATATATTTTTGTTTACTGTTATTATAGCGTACAACATGGATAAGAGCTGGATGCAATTAGGGAGGGGGTCCCCAGTTTATATGAGAGACATTTTTGATTTTCTTGAGTTCGTGCATCTACATAGTCCTCCAGACAACGCTATTCACATATGTCTGTGCAACAAATGTCTCAATCGGAAATCAGTAACATATGAAGACATATATTCTCACTTGGCACTAAACGGTATTTGTCCTAGTTATACCACATGGACATGGCACTGCGAAAATCAAGTTCAAATGCCTACAAAATTTGTTCTAGTCGCCACGCCGACAAAATTTGATTCTTGGGATCTCGTAGACATCTTGACGAGGATCACGAGTGGCGGTGGGATGCTGAGGCATTTGAGGGGACTGAGGAGCATAATCTGAAACCTCCAGGGAGGTCTGGTGAGTGGATTTTGGAGAGTTTTTACCAACACTGGTTCAGATATTTGAGCACCAGTAAAGAAGTAACGGACTTGAATCCTCCCACGCCTGATGAGTTTAAGTATTGGACGCACAAAAGTGTATTCTTTGAATTGCCTTACTGGTCGACCTTGAAAATCAGACACAACTTGGACGTCATGCACATAGAGAAGAATGTTTGTGACAACGTTCTTGGAACAATTATGAATCTCAAACATAAGAACAAGGACACGCCCCAAAGCCCATGTTGATCTTAAGATGATGGGTATATGCCCCCAGCTATGGCTAGTAGAGAACAAAAAAACCAAAAAAACCATAATACAGAAAGCAGGCTACACAGTCCGTCCTCAAAAGAAGGTGGAAGTGTTTCAATGGTTTGGAAGCGTTAAGTATCCTCATGGGTATGTAGGGAATATCGCTCGATGTGTTAAGATGGGGGAAAATAAGATTAGTGGGTTGAAGACTCATGACTGTCATGTTTTGCTGCAACGTCTTCTTCCCGTGGTCATTAGACCGTATTTGCAGAGTGATGTGGTTGACGCGTTAGTGGCTTTGTCCAAGTTCTTTCAAAGGATATGCGCTAAAAAGCTTAAAAAGTCTGATGTTCGGTCATTGGAAGAAGACATTGTGTACATCATGTGCAAGCTAGAGAGGATCTTTCCCCCGACTTTCTTTGACATCATGATTCACCTTCTCGAACAAGTGTTGCTTACTGGTCTAGTACAGTATACCTGGTGCTATCCAAATGAGAGGTATGCACTCATATTTATTCTAATTAATCATCCTTTCAAATTAAGATAAATAGTATTTTAAATATTATTGTAAGAATTGCATATTTGTTTTGCAGGCTACTAGGGGATTTCAAAAAGAATAATAAACAAACGTTTTCCTGAAGGGCCGATAACGGGGGCATACATTCAGGCTGAGTACGTAACTTACTGCAGCGCATATCTCAATGATGAAGACACAGTGGGGGAATCATCTGGAGCGGGTAGTAGCCAGCAATTCAAGCTATCAATTGTTTCAAACGATGTTGAACCGTATGACAGGTTAAGTAATTCTGAAAGATTAAGTAATGATGAGATCAAAGAGGCTCATTGGTCTGTCCTTCAACATTGTGAAGAAGTCGAGCGATACTTCAAGAGGCATTTGGAATGCAGTATGGTAATGAAGTCATACACAAGAGAGATTTTCCTGATTACTTCCCTATTTGGGTACGTACCTTTGTATCGATCTCTATATATATATGATGTTACATAAATTAAATATATGTTGTTTTTTGATGTTACATAATGTAACAACGTTGCTTTTAAAATTGTTACAGATGATGAACATTCAACAAGCGTTTCCTGCTTCTTACGACCCGGAGTTGCACTTGTTGGCTGGAGGACCCCAAAGCCACAGAGTTCGTGATGGATGTTTTGTGAACGGTGTTAAGTTTGTGACGTCATAATGAGATGAAGGCCATGTCACCCAAAACAATGGAGTCATGGTTGAGGTCTGGGTTTCAACTACTACGGGGTTCTTGTTAGTGTCATCGAACTGATCTACGGCAACCGTATGCCAGTTGTGTTGTTCAAGTGCAAATGGTTCAATACTGACCCAACGAGACGGAGGAGTACAATTCTGGATCGTGGCTTGTTATCAGTGGACTCAAACAGTGTATGGTATGATAATGAGCCGTTTATTCTTGCCACCATGTCGAAACAAGTGTTTTATCTTGATGATCCGGCTATGGGTGAGGGTTGGAAAGTGGTGCAGGTGATGTCACATAGGAATATTTAGAGTGCAGCTACACGGGGAGGGAATGATGAGAGTGGGGCCAGTGAACCAATCACAACTGATCAACCGAATGAACCATATCAAGATGATTCTCCACATGTAGTCCCTGATACTGAGGATATTCGTGTCAACAACCAACATGTTCCGGCTATCATAGGTTATCTTCCAATTACACCATCTGAACTGATCTCGCTACAACGTCGCAACCCAAGTCATGATGACGACGGCTTCATAGATGACGAATACATAGAGGATGATGAGTATTCTGACCAACTGAGGAGGATGATGATTCAGACGACTCAGATTATCATGAGTACAATTAGTATATATTACGATTATTGTACGATTAGTATATATTACGATTATTCAGACGACTCTGAATATCATATGTATTTTTAAATTTATAATTAACCACGTACGTACGTCAAACCATTAATTATATAATATTCATGCAAATTTCCATTGTAATTTTTAAAATGCATATATAAATATGTATGTTTTTTTAAGTACGAATACTTACGTGGAGTTATAATTGGGTTTAGTTTAAAAAGTTACACGAAAATGCTCAGATGCTAATATAATAAAATTATGGAATTTTTTAAAAATATACTTAGTCGACGGAATTTGAATAATTCGTCGCTTAATAATACTCTTAAGGCGACGGAAAGTGGATTTTCCGTCGCTTAGGATACCCGAAATATTAGTCACATTTTAAAAATTTTATGTTACTTAGGCGACGGAAATTGTAGAAGTCGTCGGCTTGGTAAACCAATGCGACGGAAAATGTATTTGCCGTCGTGTTGGATCCCGAAATATTAGGCGGGTGAATTTTGCCTTTTTTTTTCCCCAAAATTTTGTATTACATAGGACACGAATATTTGTCTTAATTTAAAACCTATACTAACTCCCTCGCGCAATCCACAATCCCTAAATTCACACCTACAATTCCCAAATCCCACCAGAGTCGCGCCACCAGAGCTGCATGCACCACCAGACCCCATCCACGCATCGGCAACCAATTAAAGTGCGCGCATCTACCCACCTCCTCCACTCATCGCCACCGCATCCACCCGCCGCTCCGATCTCTCTGCTCTCACCACCGCCGCTACGATCTCTTTTCTCTCACCATCTCACCGCCGCTCCTTTTGCAGGTCCGTATTCTCTCTCTTCTCAGATTGATCTTGTTGTTACTTCTGAATCGTAAACGAATTCGTTGATCGTGTTTCATTATTATTATTATTATTTTTTAATTATCCAAAAAAAAAAAAACCAATATCACATTGTATCTTCTGCTCTTAAGTGGCTCACAGCTTTTGTTAGTGTTTTCTGTATCACCAATGCATCAAGTCTAAAAAAAATTAAAAAAAGTAAAGAAATACAAGTGGTTGGATCAACCTGTATGCTTTTCTATGGATTATTTTTCCTAATCTTTATCTATTACTCACTCATTTACTAACAATTGTGTGTTATTCATGTGTAAGATATAGTGATCATGGGGAAGAGGAAGGGCCGAGCCACTTAGGCCAGTGCTTTGATAGAGTCAATATGGCAGCCATCCAGTGCTTTGAGTGTCAGTTCAGCTAGCAGTAGCAGTAGCAGTAGTAGCAGCCATCCTACTACTGAGTAGCAGTAGCAGTAGCAGTAGCAGCAGTAGCAGTAGCAGTAGCAGTAGTAGCAGTAGTAGCAGTGCTTTGAGTGTCAATATGTCAGTTCAGCTAGCAGTAGCAGCCATCCTAACCCAATGCCGGCTGAGATAGTACCACCAGGGGCTCCCCCCTTGATCGTGCGGCGCCCTACAGTTGACAATTGTTCAACGGGATCTCAATCGTCGTTTGTAACCGCACCCGAATCTGCAAGACGCATCGTCGGCAGTGCTCGAATCAAAGTTAGAAGCCTAACAGGTAAGTGTATTAATTTACTACCTACTAGTAGTAACTTCTACTGGGGGTTAGTAAACTTCTACTGCCCCCAGTAAACTTCTACTGGGGGTCAGTAAACTTCTACTAAGGGTCAGTAAACTTATACTAGGGGTCAGTAAACTTATAATGGGGTCAGTAAACTTTCAGTACAATATGTCTCTTTCATTTTCATGTCACTTACACACAACATATATCCTCTTGTATATTAAGTATATATCATAATGTATTTTCACATGTTAATTGTAGCTCCGGCCCCGAAATAGAAGCGGGTTTTTGTTCTGGAAAGAAGGCAGAGGATATCGTTCAACAAACAGGGCAGAAGATCAAGCTAGAGTATTGCCCCCGTGCAAAAGGCCCTAGCGTGAGAGGGATAAACAGCTTGGTGGCACATGATATCGGTTGCGCCATACAGAGTCTGTAGGAACGAGGGCAAGCATGTTCTATGACCTTGATCAGACTGAGAAGTGGAAGGTGTGGAATGCAATGTCGGTAAGTAACTTAAAAGTATATGAAAAGTAAATTTTACTTATTACATTTGTTTGATAACATATATATGATTGCTTATAATTGGAAGGCATGAACTGACTGAATTGACATCTCTCTGTTGATAAAATTTCATGTCTAAGGATATGTTTGCATAAGACTAAGTTTTCTTATAAAGTGAAAATGTTATGGATATGTGTAAGTATGATTGAATGTGTGTAAAGTATTGTGTATTGATATGAATTGAAAGATGTGTTTTGTCATAGTAATTGGGTGTATTAATATATTTTATTTTATTTTTCAGTGCTTAACATGAGAATTTTTTTTTATTTCTTACTTAGCCGAAGTATGAGTGGGATGAAATGATGAGCCAATGTTCAATTGGATACTGAAGAGAGCACACGAGAGGTACAAGGACTGGAAGTACCAGTGTCACAAAGCTTATCTGAAGGAAGGGCTCTCTGGCATGCCAGTAGATTTCATGGGAGAGAGGACCAGTGGGAGTTTCTATGCGAGCACTTCGAGTCAGATGCTTTCAAGGTGATTTTTTTTAATTACCTTCATTGTTTCCCTTGTATTTTATTATTAGCTCATTCATGTATAGTTATGTATTTATAACTTGAAATGTGAAATGTGCAAGATGTTAGAACTAATCTATTTAATATTTTTTTCGTGTATATATTAGAGACTCTCCTTGACAAACAAGCGGAACCGTGGGGAGAAGACTATGCACCACCACGGGGTCTTCTTCTATCATCTACACAATGGAAAAACTCATAATACAAGGCGAGCAGCTTCCAATTATCAAAGGTTTTGAGAAGACCTATGTCAGGGCCGGTGATGAAGATACAACCAAGAAATATGTAAGTGTCTTTCCTTTTACTAGAATGTAAGCTTAGCAAATGGTTCAAGCATGTGTAAATCCGGCTATTGGTATATATATGAGACCATTAAGTTGAATGTAGGCATTGTCCAATTAGAATGTCATGTTTTCCTGCTTCTTCCAAAACAAAAAAAAGTGTTATTATCATTGTCATTAATTAAGATATATAGTTTTAGGGAGCAATAAAGTTGTTTACTAGGGAGAAATAAAGTTGTTTATTAGGGTATCTGTTGTGGCCATGCAACTGAATTGCAAGTTTACTGACCCCAGTAGAAGTTTACTGGGGGGCAGTAAACTTCTACATGGTTTACCCTAGAAGTTTACTGACCCCCAGTAGAAGTTTACTAGGGGGCAGTAAACTTCTACAGGTTTACTAGGAAGCAATAAAGTTGTTTATTAAGGTATCTGTTGTGTGTTGTGGCCATAAAACTGAAAAGGAGATAATGAATTGCAAGTTTACTGACCCCTAGTAGAATTTTACTAGGGGACAGTAAACTTATACTTGGTTTACTAGGGAGCAGTAAAGTTGTTTATTAGGGTATCTGTTGTGTGTTCTGGCCATGAAACTGAAAGGGAGATAATGAATTGCAAGTTTACTAACCCCCAGTAGAAGTTTATTGGGGGCCAGTAAACTTCTACTGGGTTTACGAGGGAGCACTAAAGTTGTTTATTAGGGTATCTGTTGTGTGTTGTGGCCATGAAATTTAAAGGGAGATAATGAATTGCAAGTTTACTGACCCCCAGTACAAGTTTACTGGGGGACAGTAAACTTCTACTTGGCTTAATGAGTTTACTGACCCCCAGTAGCTTATTCCCTGTTTATTATGCAACCATTAAACTTTATTATGGAAATGTTGAGCTGCATGTTTTGTTTATTAATTGATATATTTTAAATGTAGAATGACATGGTTGATGAGGTCAATAAATGAAAGGATGCATTTAAGGAACAACATCCTGACGCGACGGAGGAGGAGATTATGAAAAGTGTTCAGTCCCAACAAATTGAGGTGTTGGGTAAGGTGCTCAAAACTCGGAAAGGAAAGGAAATCAGAGGGATGGGACGAGGAGGCGAGCGAGACTTGAGCTTTTCTTCAAATGGTTCTACTTCACGTAGTCGTCCTCCTAGAGTTGATGAGTAGCAACTCTAGGAGGTGTAGGAGCGCTATGAGCAGAGACTAAAGGAATCAGAGGAGCGTGCCCAGTAGCAGTTCCAGAGGTCCAGCAGCATGCCCAACAGCAATTCCAAGAGGTCCAGCAGCGTGCGCTGCGTGCCGAGTCTATGTATAGTGCTGTGCAGTCCCAAGTTGCAGCCATATATGCTCACCTAAGTATGCCACCTTCTCCTCCTCCACAATTTCTTCCTCCTCAATCTTCTCCTCCTCGACAAGTTTCCCCACAAAACAGTGATGATAGAGGCGACAACGTGTAGAATTGGACAACAGTGCCCCTTGGCATTATTCATAGTTTAGCTAGATTGTATGAACAATTTTCTACCTAGTTAATTATTAATTATTTTGTACGTATATATGAATAATATTTGTCCATCTATCATCAATATATGAAAAATGGTCCAAATCCATTGCTTCCGGTATATATTGTTACTGTATAATGATCAATATATTTGTATGTATGTGTTTGATTATTGTCACTAATTTGTAATTTTTGAAACAGTTAATAAGGTAAAAAAAAATTCAGTGTCTTTTCACACCATAAATAAAATAACTTAGTCGACGGAAACAGTTACCTTCGTTGCCCAGGCAAATATCTTGAGCGACGGAAAAAACAATATTCATTGCAAAAGATATTTTTCTTCAGCGACGGAACTGAAACCTTCGTCGCGCAAGATAAACAACCCAAGCGATGGAAATAGTAACATCGTCTACCAAGATGAAATATCTTGGCGACGAAAATAGTAACTTTCGTCGCTTAAGAACAACAACCTATCCGACGAATACAAAGATCAATCGTCGACTAAGAACTGTTTGGTATTCGTCAGATTACAACTTTACCGACGACTTTTCCATCGCCTAAGAACGATGCAGTATTCGTCGGCAAACATATATACCGACGTAGTTCCGTCGGGTAAGAAGAATTTCGTATTCGTCGGGTAAGAATATTTCCAACAAAAATTTTTCGTCGACAAAGAAATTTATCGACGAATGAGTTTGTCGACAAGGCATGTCAGAGTTCGTCGGGTTGGATGGTTCTTAGTCGACGAAACATTTTAGTTCCGTCGCGTAAGTGTCGTGAGATAGACACTTACGCGACGGAACTTAAACGACTGATAATTCGTCTCTTAGGATCTGAGGCGACGAATATTTCTTCTTAAGCGATTGGTTTATTCCGTCGCCTAGGACGAGATTTCCTATAGTGAGCACTTCTCCCGGAGGAAATGTGCATCTATGAATTCTAGAGTAATGGCCAAAAACAAGAACAATTCATCACATTTATCACCTTCCTTTTATATAGACTGTGGTAGAGTCGATTTGGTAGCCATATGGTGATATGGACAAAAGCTAGCAAACTCATCCATCATCATCATCATATAATTGTTCCATTTTGTTCTACTCGAAATATCAATCATCGATCGACCATTTACCAAAGCAAAAATCAATGGCGTAGCTAAAAACGATAAGTAGAAGGGTCAATGTTTAAACAAGAATACTAAAATGAATAATTTTTATTAAATAACATAATAGTGTATGAAATTATTATATCAATACTTGAAATGTCATATTTTGTAATATTTTTCAAGAAAAACTTTTATATTTCCAAGTACGTATTGAATTATGAAGGTTTTGATGTTGTTTGTAGGGAGAAAATAAATTACACTGTTTTCAAAAAAAAAAAGACAAAATTACGCTAGGAACGGTTTCGAGAAAATGATAGAACACAAATAAATTGTAAACGTAATTACATTGTAAATCATTAATTAATTAAAGTAAAAAAGACATGGGTGACTAGTAAATCTGGATAGGATAAAACTTTTCTCCACATTGATTAGCAACATATGTATTTAAAAAATGATAAAAATCATAGGATATGAGCTTATTTGTCGCATGGGTGGAATCTTGCCCGGATTAAACAAGACTTAGAAAGATCTAGACAATAATTCATATAAAAACAACTATCAAAAAGGTCAAATATTATCTTAAAGTGTATATATATTGCCCCAACCTTCACAACTTAGCAGCCTTGACATGAATGTCAGAGAGTTCAATTGAACCCTCTTGCCCGACTGTGGCTACGCCACTCGCAAAAATATCATCAAATATTTATCATACAAACATTAATGGTGATGACAAGCCAACCAACCAGATGACATGCATCAAGATTCTCTCACACAAGCAAATTTGTTTATTAAACCTAGCTAATTATATGATTTATATCATCAACTAACTGTTAGTATGTCGTTCTCACTGAAATGTATGGGGCACCAGAGCATTGATGGACTATTTATAAGATATGTACATTACATTATACATTTATACCTACAAGCAATTTCTATAACCAAATTGAACATCTATTATGCTCGTGTAGTGAGAATACAACTATTTTAAAGTCTAAATATTGAATTGGCAGTTAATTAGTCATATTTCTTAGCAAATTGATCAACATCTAGAATATATGATGTGAGTTCAAGATTAGACAAAGCATCCATGTTCCCTTCTAATCAGTTTTATTTAGGGGGTTGGCATGTCCATGAATTGTCAACCGACACAAGAGCACGAGAGATTGAAAGTTCTCCAGCATTACTGTAGATATTAATCATATTATTATAGAGCATTTTCTTTTCTTTTTCTGAACGAGATTTGGAACCAGTCTAACCGGGAATCCCTGCAGTTGCAAGATGAACAATGTTACATCAGAGGATACAAAACATTTGACGAATCTATGTAATATGTATCGGACTTTCTGTCACATCAATTGCCGCATATAGGGGATGTAAGTGGTACTTTTAAAAAGAATTAAATTCAGTTTACCTTATGAGATTTGAGAGTAACTTCATGTTAATCCCTATACTTTCAATTTCATCAGTTTACCCCT
Organism: Fragaria nilgerrensis; assembly: GCA_010134655.1. Classification (NCBI taxonomy): domain Eukaryota; kingdom Viridiplantae; phylum Streptophyta; class Magnoliopsida; order Rosales; family Rosaceae; genus Fragaria; species Fragaria nilgerrensis. The sequence goes on along the minus strand of CM020979.1, from coordinate 28,326,631 downwards.
TAAACTTTTGAATTTTCTTCAACTGTGACCAATGTCCTATATTCTGTCCAAATCAGACGTTAACTGCTGATAACTTTAACCTTAACTGTGAGGCCCGTATCTAGAATTAACGGTCAATTCAAACGGAATATGAGAATTTTGGCACATCAGATAGAAATTGAGGAGTTCATGGGGTAAATTTCATCAGTTTACCCCTCAAACTTTTGAATTTTCCTCAACCGTGACCAATGTCCTATATTCTGTCCAAATCGGACGTTAACTGCTAATAATTTTAATCTTAACTGTGAGGCTCGTATTTAGAATTAATGGTCAATTCAAACGGAATATGAGAATTTAGGCACGGCAGACAGAAATTGAAGAGTTCAGGGAGTAAACTGATGAAATTAGAAGTGTAGGGACTAACATGAAGCCACCCCCAAAACATAAGGGGGTAAACTGAATTTAATTCTTTAAAAAATGTTTCACCTAGCATTATTCTTGACAACATTAGTTCAATTAGCTATTATTTGTTTGTCAAATATGTGATCTACTGATTGAAGATAGTATATGTCTCTGTAAGCTGGTAGTACAATAAGGCATTGAGTCGCTATTCTAATTGATTTTGTGATCTAGAACAGTCTCTTAGCTTAATTAGGGTAGATTGTTGGCCAAAATTTCTAAGATATATGATTAGCATGTTAGTAGTGTTTCTGAGTTTGATCCATCTCTGATCTTTGTATATGCAAAGTTACATATGCTTGTAGTTCTCTTTTGTACGATTTAGATTTATCTATTTTAGTACAAAATTAAGACATACGGAGACGTACTTGGAGCATTAGCTGAATATAGATCAAGTATATACTCTCTATATACCAATTTGATGCCTAAAATGAAGTAATATGACAAACAAATCTTAAATCTATCATACACTTTTTTTCGATCAAGGATTCGTCGACCAAGTTTTGTTTTGATTTACAAATGTGAGGTCATCTTTAAGTTCACCAAAAATAAAACAGAATTCTTATAACAACAGACGAAAAACCAAATTCATTTTACTTGGTAGTTGGCATATATACCACAAATTCATTTGCAGTTTACTACAAACCACCTATTGAAAACCTCTCAATTAAGCACATGACAACAAGTATGTATTGTCAATAACATGTAATGCCTGCCTCATATTCTCCCATATATCATCAATATGACAAAAAATAAAAGGTTGATGCTGTCTTCTCGCAAAGAATAAGTCACTACTAGAAAAAAGGACATATGCGACGAAGAAAATTTCATTCGTTGCTTCAGTTATTACTTATGCTACGAAAAACTCTTGGTCGCTTAGGTAAATACCTACACGACGAAACACTAACCGTCGCATAAGTTATGCCCTAAGCGACGAAACTTTGACTTAAGAGATGAAGGAAGAACTTAAGAGACGAAAACTTTTTCGTCTCTTCAGTCCTGTTTTAGGCGACGAATACATAAAGTTCGTCGCAATACTTAAGTGACGAAAAACTAAACCGTCGCATAAGTTATTTCCTAAGCGACGAAAATTTGACTTAAGAAACGAAGGAAGAACTTAAGAGACGAAAAAAATTTCGTCTCTTCAGTCCTGTCTTAGGCGACGAATACATGAAATTTGTCGCAAAAACATTTATCTTAAGCGACCAAAATTTTTTTTTGCCGCATAAGACATTTCTTATGAGACGAAATTTAGTACTAATACGACGAAATTTTCGTCGCTTAAGTGTTTTCGACTTTACCTCACTGCCTAGCTCTAAAACAAAAAGAAAGGTTGCTGCAGCTGAAATTGGTGACAGATTTTCAATGTTAGTATCAGAAATCATCAAATTCGGACTTCTAAAGCTTTTTCTACCTCTACTCATGAAGCATCACTAGTTTATAGCTTGGTATAATCTCATTCTCTCTTTTTTCACCATTCATGTTTCATGACTAGTACGTTTATATAGCTTTGATGATGATGATGTTGTTTGTTGATGATATATTGAATTTTGGGTTACCCATTATATTTGAAGTTATTTCTCCTCCTTATTTAGACCATATATATATATGTTTTCCTCCTATTCAAAAAAAAAAAATTGAATGCCATGTTTTCAGGTGAAGAATTCCGGTGGTACCGCCGGTCACTTGTACGTTGGCAGTATAAAATAATATATTGATGTTATATATATATATATGGTTATATTGGTTGGTTATATATATATATATATATATATATATATATATATATATATATATATGTAAAGAATGATGTTGTGTTTTTTTAGCACGATGAATGTAAGAATGGTTAAATTCTTTCATTCATGTTTAGCCTTAGAAATCCCGTTCGAGAATGATTTTGGTTTGGCAACAGACTAAAATGGTTCTTGAATTGTCCCATTTTTGGACAGTTTGGGAGAATAAGACTTTGTTATGTGATATACAGTTCTTTTGTTTTTGGTTTCGATTGTGGGTATATATATTTCGACAGAGTCTTCTGTATTGTTCCTCGAGTACATACTAGACTTAGATATTAATGCACTTGGGGAACTGTAGGGAGATGCTGCCAAAATTTTACCACATCGAAATCGAAATTGAAACAAAAGAACAGCAAATTTCTTAACAAAGTCTTATTCTCCTGAATGAGATTAGGACCCTAACCGGAGGCATAAGGTGAAGAAGAAACAAATATTTGTATGAGTAATGTTGACTTGTTGCTATATACTTAGTGCTTATTCGTTGTTTCTCTTATGACAACAGATGCAAAATATGGACAAAAGCTGGATGTTATACGACAGGTGTCACCACTTGTATATACAGGGAATCTTTGATTTCTTGAGATTTGTTAATTGTCATGCTGCCCTAGGAACTGAGTGGCACAAGTGTCCATGTAGAAAATGTATGTGCGATGATTGGCAGAAACGATTGGGTATGGAACAACACTTGTCACATTTTGCTATGTGGAAGAATTATACTATATGGACGGAACACGGTGAGGTGGAGGAAAATAATCCTACTCTAGCGGAATTTCGAGCAAGTTACATTCATGAAGTTGGGTCATCTAGTGGTATTGCCGACCCTTCTATATACCCCGTTATGAATATGCTACATGATGTTTTCCCGTATGCTTCAAGATATGAAGAAGAGGCAGTTGATGATGATGCCCCCAATGTCAATGAGGCAGTTGACATGTCTGATTATGAGAAGTATAACAGGCTTCTCGAACAAGCCCAGACACCAGTGTATGACAACTGTCCAATTTCAATTTTGAGTGTCATCATGTCATAGATGTATTTGAAAGTAAAACATAGAACGGGTAATGAACATTATGGAGACTATTCAAAGTTTATCAAACATTTAGGATGAGAGCAGTCGTGATGTAGACAATTAGCGACTTTCCTAGCTGCGGTATGTTATCTTCTCATACCACTCAAGGGTACAAGGCTTGTCCCATCTGCTTAGAGAACGTTGATGCTAGTCGTCACGCGGACAGGATTGTTTACCTGGGTCACCGTAGATGGCTTCCAATAAATCATGAATGACGGCTTGATCCAGATGCATTCGATGGCAGGGAAAAGCATCGTGAACCACCCCCTATTCAGTCTGGGGATGAAATTTTATACAAGTTGAACTCTTTTGATTTTGGATATTTGAGTAGTGATAAAGATGTCTTGGCCCAAAATCCTGTGTGTCCTGCTGCACTTGACAATTGGCATAATAAGAGTATTTTCTTTGAATTACCTTACTAGTCCACTTTGAGAATTAGACACAACCTAGATGTCATGCACATAGAAAAGAATGTTTGTGACAACGTGGTGGGAACAATTCTCGACATTAAAGACAAGACAAAAGACAGTATCAAGCGCGGGGATGATTTGCAAAAGATGGGCTTACGGCGTCACTTATGGGTAAAAAGGACGGCGTCAAAACAAGTGTTTATGCCTATTTCACCTTACTCGGTGAAGCCTGCTTTCAAGCCTAAAGTTTTCAGTTGGTTCAATGATGTTAAGTATCCTCAAGGATATGCAGAAAATATAGCTCAATGTGTTAAGGTGGTGGAACAGAAGATACATGGATTGAAGAGTCATGACTGTCATGTTTTATTGCAACGTCTTCTTCCCGTGGTAATCAGACCCTATCTGCATCGTGATGTGGTGGAGCCGTTAGTAGCCTTGTCCAGGTTTTGGCAGAGATTATGCAGTAGAGAGCTGAAGAAGTCAGATGTTGTTGAAATGAAATCAGACATTGTCTATCTCCTATGTAAATTGGAGAGGATCTTCCCCCCGACTTTCTTTTCGATCATGGTTCACCTCATGATCCATCTTCCCAAACAAGTGCTTCTTACTGGTCGAGTACACTTTACTTGGATGTTTCCCATAAAAAGGTACGTATGATTATAACCCTAAATCCCTAATCATACATTATTATTATTTACATATTTTCCCTATATTTCATTTGTACTAACTATTTTATTTTTAGACAACTTGGAAGGTATAAAGGTTTTGTTAAAAACAGAGCAAAGCCGGAAGGATCAATAGCTAACACATACATTGCACATGAGTATGTAACGTATTGCAAGTCATATCTCTATAATACAGACGGCACAAAGGGCCTCGACCCGGCAAGAACACCTACATTCAACCTCTTAATTGTCTCTAAAGATAAAAGAATGTTTGGTAACTTACCTAATTCAGAAATTTTAAGAGAAGATGAGTTATGTGATGTGAGGCTCATTGGTGGGTACTGCAACACTGTGACGAAGTCAAGGAATATAGAGATGCTCATTTGGGACTTATTCAACTTAAGTATCAGAATAGGCATGAAGAGAGGCATAAAAAATGTTTCCTGTATATTTCCTAAAATGGTTACGTTTAATCTCCCCATTTCAAAATTTGGGGAAAATTATGCCCTTTTCAATCATAATTTTTAACTTATATATTTTTATTTGTTTGTAGGTGACGAGGATGCAAGAACGTCAAGACAAGGATTACTCTCCGTAGTTGCATCATTTGGCGTGTATGCCACAAGGACATAATGTTTATGCGGCTTGTGTAGTCAACGGTGTTAAGTTCCTCACAGAGCGACGAGATCAACGTCGGAAGACACAGAACAGTGGCATCATGGTAGTGGGTAAGGATAATGTTGCATACTATGGAATTGTTGTTGCCGTCATCGAACTACTATATCCAGCAGGTATGCTAGTTGTGTTGTTTAAGTGTAGATGGTTCAATACTGACCCAAATTTTCTGAGGAGTACGAAGATGGATCACGGGCTATTATCAGTGAATACATCTACAAGCTGGTATGAGCATGCCCTATTTGTTCTTGCCATTCAAGCAAAACAAGTGTTTTATCTTGATGATCCGAAAGTTGGTGGGGGTTGGAAAATAGTTAACGTGATAGAGCATATAAGTATCTTTAATGCAACCACACTTCAAGGGGGCCGGGTAGAACAAAATATTGAGAATGTGGCTCTTGAACCATATCAAGAGCCTTTGACTTCTGACATCCCCGACACAAGCACTATTTGCATCAACAACGACATCCACTTCCCACAAAACAAGTACATTCCAATTTCATGTTTAGGGTTTGATTTCGGTTCACTGCCGTACATCCCATCTAGTGACGACTTCATTACCGATGAAGATGAAGATTCAGATGAAATTCCTGAGTATGATCTAGAAGATCCGAATTACGAGGATAGCGATTGAGTATTAAATTATTATTAGACCAATTTCGATGTGCATGTGAACATATAACATTGTACTGTAAAACATATGTATTCGTACTGTTAAAAGATTAATTATTAAATAAATGTATTTAATGAAAATATACATCAATTTTTTTTTGCGACGAAAAAGCCTAAATTCGTCGCTACAGACATGTCCTAAGCAACGAAAAAGAGTTATTCATCGCAAAGGGCCTAAAATATAGCGCGTACGAGTTTTGCGCCAAATATTTCGGCCAAAATTCGAATACCTAGATTGGGCCACGAAATAACTAAATTCGTCGCTTCATCTATAACTAAATACCCAAACCCAGTTCGAACTCTATCACGAAATAACTCCCTAGAATCACTGCTTCGACCTCGACCTCGTTCACTGCTTCGACCTCGTTCCCAAAATCACTCGAAACCCAAATCCCTAATCCCCCCCAGTTTCGAAACCTTAAACCCTAAACCCTAATCCCTCCCCAGTTTCGAAATCCTCTTTTGTGCCCCACGCTTCTTCAGGTTGACGTCTCTTTCAATCGAATCAGTCTCCAGAGTTTGTTTTGAGCCCTTCTGCTTGACATATTTCTTGAGTCCTTCTGCTTGCTGTTCTTTATTCTTCAAGATGGTTTCTTCATTAATTTTTTTTCGGCCATTTCCACAGCTTGAGCAACAAGTTTGTCTAGTTTAGACAGGTTGACATCGGTCATCACAGGTTCATCGTCTTCTGGAAATATCTTTCGCAACGGAACTGGTTCTGCTACTTGTTCAAAAAACTACACAAAAGAAAACACACAAATTATCCTCAAAAAAATGAAGAAAACACAATATTTATTAGGGGTCGATCAGTAAACTGATTTCTACTCTTACCTCTTCAGTTCCTGGTTGCTCCTCTCTGCAGCTATTATCTTCCATTTTGTCTCTGCAGTTATATTCTTCCTCTTGAACCGACTTTGACCTATCCTACTCCTCCTCATTCTCCTCAGTTACACATATTATCTGCTTTGTCTGAGCATGCTTTGCCCCCTTGTGCAAGTGTTTCTTGAGAGCGTTGATTTCATTTTTGTCTGCCCTCCTTTCTTCTCTAGCTCAATGATCTGGTTGTCCGCTTTCTTTAACTTGCCGAGCAATTCGATGTTTTTGTTCACCAGTTCTTTATTTGTTTTGGCAAGTTCTGTCAACTTCTTCTTCATATCTTCCATCGGCAGCTCCTGTACACGTTATAACAACGAAATCGTTACTTTTAAACAATTATATACAAATAAACAAGTTTACTGCCCCCCAGTAAACTTCTACTGGGGGTCAGTAAACAACAATACATTATCTCCCTTTCAATTTCATGACAATTACACACTTAATATACCCTAATAAACAATATTATTTCCCCCTAATAAACCCTGTAGAAGTTTACTGCCTCCTAGTAAACTTCTACTGGGGGTCAGTAAACAACAATACATTATCTCCCTTTCAATTTCATGACAATTACACACTTAATATACCCTAATAAACAACTTTATTGCCCCCTTGTAAACCCAGTAGAAGTTTACTGCCCCCGAGTAAACTTCTACTGGGTCTCAGTAAACTTGCAATTGAAGTTTCATTTTCATTGACAATAGTTTTACTGGGTGTTAGTAACCATTCAAACTTACCCAATCAATTGTCCTTGGTGTTCCATTGTCATCTTGATGCCGCTCATCATTGCCGGAACTTGTTTCCCCCTCATCCATCCATGGACCTTCTATTATGAGTTCCTGTTTTTACATTTATAAGACACAAATCAGTTTAATTTAGTTTTTCGAAAAACAAAAAATACAATGCAATATTTTTTATATTTTAAAATGGCTATATAAATAAAATACCATTACCTGTAGCAATTCAGGTCTTCTCAAATACTCATTTTCTTTGATGATCTCTTGTATTGACCATCTTATAAATCTAGGAGTCTCCTTCTCTTTCCCGATAATCCGCTTCTTTATTTTTGTTTTCTCAAGGAACCAGTAAAGAACCAGAAAGAGGCATCCGTTCAAAACTCTTGGCTCCCCCCTTACGTGCTTGTGAAGTCCTTGGTGCATGAATTCTAATACTTTATGTGACCAATTGTATTTGTCGATGCCTTCAAGGTTTTCACACTTGAGTGTCAGTTTCCATTCAATGTGGTTCCCGCTTCTGCTGAAAAATAAAGCTGTCATAAGGTACATTATACCACAGAGGCTATCTTCCTTGGATCCCCCTTCTTCTTCTGAATCTTCCTAAGCTCTTCCATTAATGTGTCATCAATAACCTTTCTGGTGATTGTTCTTCTTGTTTGCTTTCCAAAGACAGCAGAATCTGCCAAATTCTTTTACTGCCCTTGCAGTATTTCTGGTCTATTGAGATATCCACATCCGAGCCTTCTTTGGTTATTCCAAAAATTGAATGAACATCATGCTCCGTAATTTTAATCTCACACATCCCGCAGACGGGGAGCCTTGGAAGCATTTTGACCGTTCTTTTCCCGAATTTGCTGGAGACTGTCAAAATGTCAGACTCGGACTTACAACAGACAGATTCAATCCTACTGGAAGCATGAATTTGTCTTACAGCATTTGGCCTGTGATAGTATTTTCGTACAATCTACTCCCAACATGTGTATGAGGAAGGAGTACAATTTTCTTACGCTTATAGTACCTGGGCCGTATTCTCCAGAAAATTGGCGTGTCCGTTTCCGGGCGTGCGACAATTATGAACTCTGTTTTGACAATTGTAGTATTGGTAAATAAGGTTTGATCAATCCAGGGACTTTAGAGTGCTCCTGCATTTACAAAACTAAACAGATTAGACTAATTTAAGAGTTATATACTATATATAAACAGCAATTACATTTACATGATTTCTGGGGGGATTTTGAGAGTTTGTTCTAACATTCCTATGAAAAAGGTAAAGACATAATCTAAACTAATATATACAAGTGATCATCTTCAACACACATTAACCAGAGAATTCAGAATGAATCAAACAAGTATCAACATGCCTCAAACACATAATCAAGTTCATCGCCAAGTGATATCAAAAACAAACTCGAAACACAAGCCGCAGCGGTCATGCATTCCTTTAATTCTACTTACTTTATCTCCTAAGCACAGAAAAGTCTAGAACCTAGGATATTTCATGCAAAGGCTGCGATCGATACTTCGTGCCACTCAGAATACCCGTCTACACTAAACATGAATCATTAAGTGCTATAGAATTCTGAATTCGAACATGCCCAAGTTTACAGGAAGCTGCTTAACCTATAAGCATGTAACACATAGTTTCGGCTATTATTACATAACCTTTACTACTGGAGATCTACACTTAATTGAAGAAGCTTAGTGTAGATCATAGCAACACTAACCTGCAGATTAGAGTTTTAGTTCAAACAAAACTATGCATCTAATGAAATCAACAAGGCATAAAACGAATCACATGCTATCATAGACAAGTCAAAATATGCTCGAATTTATTTTGAAAAGTAACCTATTCATGTTCTTAACAACCAGCCAACTCCAACTTTGAAATCCAAATACAGAAAACAAAGAACAAATTCAAGATAGAAGGAACGAGACATGAGTTACACTTTATAAACCTTCAAGGAAGTTTGAAGGGTTACACATGCCTGATGCTTCTCGGCAGCCTTCTGGAGAAGTCCTAATTGCTTCTTTTCTAGAGAGAGGCGTCGAAAAGGAGAAGGAAGGCTAACGTATTTTACTGATTTTTGTGCAAAGAAGAGATGCTGAAAACGTTCTCCTTTGCTCCTTTATATAGTGGTATGGCCGAATCCTAGCTGTCCTCCCAGCCCTTGATTAATTTTTGATCCAACGGTGATGAATTATTGCTTTAAATTAATCTTGATTTAGACCTTCCCAGAATTCTCTGGAATGTCTTGTGCAGTAATTCATTGCATGAGGCTTGAATAGAGGCCAGGTATGTTTCTTGTTCTCCAAAAGAAATCATAGCAGTGAAAACCTTCCTTCTTCTGCCTTCAATCAGCCTTTTGACGAAAATCCTTGATTTTCCTTCTTTTCTGGTGTGCAATTTGGGTTCCTGCAAGGAAAATAAAGTCAGATAAATGAGGTAGGGAATAACAGAATTCAAATGACGAAATTAAGGAAAGAATCCCTTAATTTCTGATTTATAAATCCCTTGACTAATGCAGAATTCGTCCTCCCCCTTTTATACATATTCACATATTCATATTCCAAGTTGAATTAGGTTTCCTGACTTCAAATGGTTTCCCTGTCTCATTAGAAAAGAAAGTTTCTTAAATATTCTAGGAAAGTCAGAATAGGAAAGATTCAAAGATAGTAAGTTTCCTAAATCAAAATAAGAAAGTTTCTTAAAATGAAATAGGCAAGTTTCCCTTTTCAAAACAGAAAAGTTTCCTAAACGACTTATCCTCAGATTCTGCGACTCAATGAGTTTCCTTGCTTCACCAGGAATCCTCTTTTGATTAGGATTTCTCTATTTTCTTGCGTTTTAACCTCCTTTTGTGTAAAACTGCCTCTTTTGACGTACAATACTTATACAAGCTAGAAATGGCATTGTTAAGGAAATAACGAAGCTAAATAAGGTCGGAAACACATTAAGAATATAGCATAAAATGAGTGTATCAGTACCTGGGCCGTATTCTCCAGGAAAGTGTTTGGATGTGTACATGAGACCATTAATTGACGAGCTGCAGGAGTTATGGGAAAATGAACTTCCTACTTTTGACAGGCATGGTCAAACTTCATTCATGATGAAAGCAGCTATTATTTGGACCATCAATGATTTTCTAGCTTACAGGATGTTGTCTGACCAACAAACTAAGGGGTACAAGGCTTGCCCGATATGCTTAGATGACGTCAATTCTAGTCGCCACGCCGACAAAATTTGTTTCTTGGGATCTCGTAGACATCTTGACGAGGATCACGAGTGGCGGTGGGATGCTGAGGTATTTGATGAGACTAAGGAGCATAATTTGAAACCCCTAGGGAGGTCTGGTGAGTGGATTTTGGAGAGGCTTAACCAGCACTGGTTAGGATATTTGAGCACCAGTAAAGAAGTAACCGACTTGAATCCTCCCACGCCTAATGAGTTTAAGTATTAGACGCACAAAAGTGTATTCTTTGAATTGCCTTACTGGTCGACCTTGAAAATCAGACACAACTTGGATGTCATGCACATAGAGAAGAATATTTGTGATAGCGTTCTTGGAACAATTATGAATCTCAAACATAAGAACAAAGATACCTCCAAAGCCCGTGTTGATCTTAAGATGATGGGTATACGCCCCCAGCTATGGCTAGTAGAGAACAAAAAAACAAAAAAAGTCATAATGTCGAAAGCAGGCTACACAGTCCATCCTCAAAAGAAGGCGGAAGTGTTTCAGTGGTTTGAAAACGTTAAGTATCCTCACGGGTATGCAGGGAATATCGCTCGATGTGTTAAGATGGGGAAAAATAAGATTACTGGGTTGAAGACTCATAACTGTCATGTTTTGCTGCAACGTCTTCTTCCCGTGGTAATTAGACCGTATTTGCAGAGTGATGTGGTTGACACGTTAGTGGCTTTGTCCAAGTTCTTTCCGAGGATATGCGCTAAAGAGCTTAAAAAGTCTGATGTTTGGTCATTGCAAGAAGACATTGTGTACATCATGTGCAAGCTAGAGAGGATTTTCCCCCAACTTTCTTTGACATCATGATTCACCTCATGATCCATCTTCTCGAACAAGTGTTGCTTACTAGTCCGGTACAGTATACCTGGTGCTATCCAAATGAGAGGTATGTACTCATATTTATTCTAATTAATCATCCTTTCAAATTAAGATAAATAGTATTTTAAATATTTATTGTAAGAATTGCATATTTGTTTTGCAGGCCACTAGGGGATTTCAAGAAGAAGAACAAAAACAAACGTTTCCCTGAAGGGTCGATCACGGCGGCATATATTCAGGCTGAGTGCGTAACTTACTGCAGCGCATATCTCAATGATGAAGACACAGTGGGGGAATCATCTGGAGCGGGTAGTAGCCAGCAATTCAATCTATCAGTTGTTTCCAACGATGTTGAACCGTACGGCAGGTTAAGTAATTCTGAAAGATTAAGTAATGATGATATCAAAGAGGCTCATTGGTCTGTCCTTCAACACTGCGAAGAAGTCGAGCGATACTTCAATTTGGAAAGGCAGTATGGTAACGAAGTCATACGCAAGAGAGATTTTCCTGATTACTTCTCTATTTGGGTACATTTCTATCGATCTTTGTATATGATGTTACAAAAATAAATATATGTTGTTTTTGATGTTACATAATGTAACAACGTTGCTCTTAAAATTGTTACAGATGATGCACATTCAACAGCAGTTTCCTGCTTCTTATGACTCGGAGTTGCACTTGTTGGCTGGAGGACACCAAAGCCAAAGAGTTCATGCTGGATGTTTTGTGAACGGTGTTAAGTTTGTGACGTCAGAACGAAATGAAGGCCATGTCACCCAAAACAATGAAGTCATGGTTGAGGGTCTGGGTTTCAACTACTACGGGGTTCTTGTTAGTGTCATCGAACTAATCTACGACAACTGTATGCCAGTCGTGTTGTTCAAGTGCAAATGGTTCAATACTGACCCAACGAGACGGAGGAGTACAATTCTGGATCGTGGCTTGTTATCATTGGACTCAAACAGTGTATGGTATGAGAATTAGCCGTTTATTCTTGCCACCATGGCGAAACAAGTGTTTTATTTTGATGATCTGGCTATGGGTGAGGGTTGGAAAGTGGTGCAGGTGATGTCACATAGGAATATTTAGAGTGCAGCTACACTGGGAGGGGATGATGAGAGTGGGCCCAGTGAACCAATAACAACTGATCAACCGAATGAACCATATCAAGAGGATTCTCCACATGTAGTCACTGATACTGAGGATATTCGTGTCAACAACCAACATCTTCCGGCTATCATAGGTTACCTTCCAATTACACCATCTGAACTGAACTAGCTACAACGTCGCAACCCCAATCATGATGACGACGGCTTCATAGATGTCGAATACATAGAGGATGATGAGTATTCTGACCAAACTGAGGAGGATGATGATTTAGAGACTCAGATTATCATGAGTACGATTAATATATATTACAATTATTGTACGATTAATATATATTACGATTATTCAGAAGACTCTGATTATCATATGCATGTATTTTTAAATTATAATTAACCACATATGTACGTACGTCAAACCATTAATTATATAATATTCATGCAAATTTCCATATATTGTACGTACGTAATTTTTAAATGCATATATATATATATATATATGTATGTTTTTTAATTACGAATACTTACGTGGAGTTATAATTGGGTTTAGTTTGAAAAGTTACACGAAAATGCTCGGATGCAAATATAATAAAATTCTGAAAATTTTAAAAATATACTTAGTCGACGGAATTTGAATAATTTGTCGCCTTAATACTCTTAAGGAGACGGAAAGTGGACTTTCCGTCGCTTAGGATACCCGAAATATTAGTCACATTTTAAAAATTTTATGTTACTTAGGCGACGGAAATTGTATAAGTCGTCGATTTGGTAAACCAATGCGACGGAAAATGTATTTTCCGTCGTCCAGGAGCCCGAAATATTTTGGCGGGTGAATTTTGCGTCTTTTTTTTTTCCCCGAAATTTCGTATTACTTAGGACACGAATATTTGTCTTAGGCGACGAAACCTAATTAAAAACCTATACTAACTCCCTCGCGCAATCCACAATCCCTAAATTCACACCCACAATTCCTAAATCCCACCAGAGTCGCGCCACCAGAGCTGCGCCACCAGACCCCATCCCTGCATCGGCAACAGATTAAAGTGCGCGCATCCACCCACCTCCTCCACTCATCGCCACCGCATCCACCCGCCGTTTTGATCTCTCTACTCTCACCTTCTCACCGCCGCTCCTTTTGCAGGTCCATATTCTCTCTCTTCTCAGATTGATCTTGCTTGTTACTTCTGAATCGTAAACAAATTCGTTGATCATGTTTCATTATTATTATTATTATTATTTTTTATGATCCAAAAAAAAAAATACTAATATCACATTGTATCTTCTGCTTAAGTGGCTCACAACTTTTGTTAGTGTTTTCTGTATCACCAATGCATCAAGTCTAAAAAAAAATAAAAAAGTGAAGAAATACAAGTGGTTTGATCAACCTGTATCAAATTTTCTATGGACACTTTTTCATAATCTTTATCTATTACTCACTCATTTACTAACAATGTGTGTTATTCATATGTAAGATATGGTGATCATGGGGAAGAGGAAGGGCCGAGCCACTCAGGCCAGTGCTTTGATGGAGTCAATACGGCAGAGCGTCGGCTCAGCTAGCAGTAGCAGCCATCCTAACCCCATGTCGGCTGAGACAGTACCACCAGGGGCTCCTCCCTTGATCGTGCGGCGCCCTACAGTTGACAGTTGTTCAACGGAATCTCAATCGGCATCTGTAACCGCACCCGAGACTGCAACTGCGCCGGAATCTGCAAGACGCTTCGTCGGCAGCGCTCAAATCAAAGTTAGAAGCCCAACAGGTAAGTGTATTAATTTACTGCCCCCCAATAAAGTTCTACTAGGGGTCAGTAAAGTTCTACTAGGGGTCATTGTGTCCCTTGTATTTTATTATTAGCTTATTCATGTATAGTTATGTATTTATAACTTGAAATGTGAAATGTGCAAGATGTTAGAACTAATCTATTTAATATTTTTTCGTGTATTAGAGACTTCCTTGGCAAACAAGCGGAACTGTGAGAGAAGACTATGCACCACGACAAGGGGTCTTCTCCTATCATCTACACAATGGAGGAACTCAGAATACAAGGCGAGCAGCTTCCAATTATCAAAGGTTTTGAGAAGACCTATGTCAAGGCCGGTGATGAAGATACAACCAAGAAATATGTAAGTGTCTTTCATTTTACTAGAATGTAAGCTTATCAAATGGTTCAAGCATGTGTAAATCCGGCTACTAGTATATATATGAGACCATTAAGTTGAATGTAGGCACTGTCCAATTAGAATGTCATGTTTTTCTGCTTCTTCCAAAACGAAAAAGTGTTATTATCATTGTCATTAATTAAGATGTATAGTTTTAGGGAACAATAAAGTTGTTTATTAGGATATCTGTAGTGTGTTATGGCTATGAAACTGAAAGGGAGATAATGAATTACAAGTTTACTGACCTCCAGTAGAAGTTTACTAGGGGGCAGTAAACTTCTACTGGGTTACTAGGAAGCAGTAAAGTTGTTTATTAGGGTATCTGTTGTGTGTTGTGGCCATGAAACTGAAAGGGAGATAATAAATTGCAAGTTTACTAACCCCCAGTAGAAGTTTACTGCCAGTATAAGTTTACTGGGGGCAGTAAACTTCTACTGGGTTTACTAGGGAGCAGTAAAGTTGTTTATTAGGGTATTTGTTGTGTGTTGTGGTAATGAAACTGAAAGAGAGATAATGAATTGCAAGTTTACTGACCCCAGTAGAAGATTTATTGGGGGGCAGTAAACTTCTACTGGGTTTACTAGGGAGCAGCAGTAAAGTTGTTTATTAGGGTATCTGTTGTGTGTTGTGGCCATGAAATTTAAAGGGAGATAATGAATTGCAAGTTTACTGACCCCCAGTACAAGTTTATGGGGGACTAGTAACTTAAACTTTACTTGGCTTAATGAGTTTACTGACCCCTAGTAGCTTATTCCTTGTTTATTATGCAACCAGTAAACTTTATATGGAAATGTTGAACTGCATGTTTTGTTTATTAATTTATGTATTTTAAATGCAGAATGACATGGTTGATGAGGTCAATAAACGAAATGATGCATTTAAGGAACAACACCCTAACGCGACGGATGAGGAGATTATGGAAAGTGTTCAGTTCCAACAAATTGAGGTGTTGGGTAAGGTGCTCAAAACTCGGAAAGGAAAGGAGATCATAGGGATGGGACGAGGAGGCGAGTGAGACTTGAGCCTTTCTTCAAATGGTTCCACTTCACGTAGTCGTCCTCGTAGAGTTGATGAGCAGCAACCTCCAGAGGGAGGCAAGCGCTATGAGCAGAGACTAAAGGAATCAGAGGCAGGCCCAGCAGCAGCAGTTCCAAGGTGTCAGCAGTGCCACACAATTCCAAGAGCGCATCCGCTGCCCTACGTGCCGAGTCTATGTATAATGTTGTGCAGTCCCAAGTTGCAGCCATATATGCACACCTAGGTATGCCACCTCCTCCTCCTCCATAATTTCCTCCTCCTCAATCTTCTCCTCCTCAACAAGTTTTCCCACAAAACAGTGATGATAGAGGCGAAAACATGTAGTATTGGACAACAGTGCCCCTTGGCATTATTGATTTTATAGTACTTCATTCATAGTTTAGCTAGATGTATGAACAATTTTCTACCTAGTTAATTCATTAATATGTTTGTACGTATATATGAATAATATTTGTCCATCTATGATCAATATATGAAAAATGGTCCAAATCCATTAATTCTGATCCGGTATATATTGTTACTGTATAATGATCAATATATCTATATGATGTGTTTGATTATTGTTACTGATTTGTAATTTTTGGAAACAGTGAATAAGGTAAAAAAAAAAATATTCAGTGTTTCTTCACCATAAATAAAAATATCTTAGTCGACGGAAACAATAACTTTCGTTGCCCAATATAAATATCTTAGGCGACGGAAACTGTAATATTCGTCGCCCAAGATATTTAACTTCGACGAGGGAATAGTAACCTTCGTCGCCCAAGATAAACAACCAAGGCGACGGAAATAGTAACATTCGTCTATCAAGATAAAATACCTAGGCGACGGAAATAGTGAAGTTCTTCGCTTAAGATAAACAACCTATCCGACGAATACAAAGATCAATCGTCGACTAAGAACTGTTAGGCATTTGTCGGATTACAATTCTACCGACGAATTTTCCATCGCCTAAGAACGACGCAATATTCGTCGGTAAACATATATACCGACCTAGTTCCGTCGGCTATGAAGAATTTCATATTCGTCAGTTAAGAACATTTCCGACAAAAAATTTTTGTCGACAGAGACATTTGTCGATGAATTAGTTTGTCGACAAGGCATGTAAGAGTTCGTCGGGTTTGATCGCTTTTAGTCGATGACTAACTTCAGTTCCGTCGCGTAAGTGTCTACCTCACAACACTTAGGCGACGGAACTTAAACAACAGATAATTCATCTCCTAGGATCTGAGGCGACGAGTTGTTTCCGTCGCCTAGGACGAGATTTCCTATAGTGTCAACTGCAATATGAATTTAAATTTCAAATTTAATTACAAGCTTATCTCTTATCTCTTATCTGCAGGAGGAAATGCAGAAAGAGACCACTGAATTGAAAAATACACAGAAGAATGCAAACCCTGACATCCCGGAGGCTGAGCTCCCACCTTCGGAGTGGTCAAGAATCTTAATCTTAAGTACTTGAAGCAGGAGTCGGCAAAAGAGTCGGGAAAGAGATCCGTGGTCTTCGAAGAGCAGGTGTCCGACAATCATCATCTTCCACTCCACGTTCTCGAGTTCATGAGGTAGAGGAGAGATTACATATTGCTGAGGAGAGGGCTGAAAAAGCTGAGGCGGTTGCGCAAAAAGTTAGTGAAGAGATGACATTAGTGAAGCAGCAACTAGCAGCAGTGATGTCTTTTATGGCGTAGCAGACTAGGTGTCCTCCAGCAGTCCCTTCCCAACAACCTCTAGAAGAAAATGTTGTTGCAGGGAACAACATGGAGCTGAGAGGAACTAGCTAGGTACATCACTGCATGCTTGGATATTTTGGTTTTATTTAGATGGAGAAGCCTTTAAGGTTAGGTTGTTGTGCAGTTGGTTTTCTTAGTTGGAGAAGGGTAGGCTAGCTAGATGGAGAAGCCTTTAAGGTTTATGTAGTTGGTTTTGTTCAGTTGGAGAAAGATAGGCTAGCTAAGCTAGGATGAATGAATAATTTTGTTTAGTTGCAATTCAAGTGTTATTAAGAGTAAAGACTTTGTATGAACAAATTATGCATATATGAAAATTTATTGTTTGCTAAATTTGCAGTTTTATAGTTTATGTTTCTATAGATGATCATGATGATGATGATAGTGAAACAAGGAGGATAGGAAAAAGCAAATAGAACTAGCCTCAGTTAAAACCCTTATGCGACGAAAATATACTTTTCGTCGCATAAGTGAAGCAAGCATTCGTTGGCAATTGCACCCATGTTTCGTCGTGACAGAACTACTGACAACGAAATATTTTTGTCGGAACATCTATGCGACTAAAATAGACAGTTTGTCGCATAAGTGAATCAACCTTTCATCGTCAATTGCACCCATGTTTCGTCGTTCTCTACTGACGACGAAAAATTATTCGTCGGAAAAGATATGCAACTACTGACGACGAAAAATTATTCGTCGAAAAAGATATGCGACGACATTCGTCGTATAAGTGAGCACCAGTGTCATTAGAGGTGGCAAACGGGCCGGCCCAGCCCAGCCCAGCCCACCTAATCGGGTTTCAGGCTGCGCTTGGGTCGGCCCACGACGGACCACTTCTTAACGGACTCGTACTTAGGCCGACCCATTTACTCAAATGTAAGGCCCAGCCCGACCCACGACCCAAGCCCATAACGTGGTGGGCCGTGCTCGGGCCGGACCGGCCTGGGCCCATGAACAAGCCGTATCGGGCCCATTTCGTGCCGAAAATTGAAAATTGTCGAGGTGAATGTCTTATACCACCGCTTTTACTCTCATAATCTCAACTTTTAATTATACATGATACGATTACAAACCAAAACTAATTTACAGAATATATCGATCATTTTTTTCTTTGTTAACAAACTAAAGAAATAAGTGATAAATTTTTATTGTTCACAATTAATAAATTTTTAGGCAAAAACTTCTAAATTCATAATAAAATAAATAATTATTAGTGTAAAAGTATATTGTTCACACTCAAAACTAAGTTTATTATTTATAAATATGTTATCTTCATATTAGAAATGAAAAACAATATATATATAATATATATATTTTATAGTGGGCCGGGCCGTGGGCCTCAAATTATCGTGCTCGGGCCGGGCCGGGCCCATGGGCTCATTTTTCTATGCCCAGCCCGACCCATTAGAATAACATGCTTGGGCCGGGCCGGGCCATTAACGGGTTTAAGCCGTGCCGGGCCACTTTTAAACGTGTCGTGCTCGTGCCGTGTCCATGCTTAGCAGCCCGTTTGCCACCTCTAAGTGTCGTCGCCTCTTTTCTGTGCGACAAAAGTTTATTCGTCGCATCATATAGTGTGTAGCAACGAATATGTTGTTTTCGTCGCATAGGGTCTTATGCGACACCACTTATGCGACGACTCTTATGCGACCGACTTTTCGTCGTATAGATACCTATGCGACGAATAGAGTATCTTATGCCACGAAATGGTTTCGTCTCTTAAGTCTGCCATCCTACTAGTGAGTCTTTAAAATATTTCGTATTTTCGTCTCTTAATTAAGTCTGCCATCCTACTATTGAGTCCTTAAAATATTTCGTATTTTCGTCTCATTTTCATGTTTATCTAATTAAAAGGGAATGCATCTAACAACCAATTAGCTAGGGTTAGCACTAACAACCAATTAGCTAGGGTTAGCACTTGGAGAAATACAAATGACTGAAATGAGAAAAGAATAATCCAAAGTTTAGTGACCAATATATTGTTAACATTATATGGACTTTCAGTGGGATAACGACATCTGCTATAACCTGTTCAGAAAAGGAAATGTCATACATATATTACATATAATTTTATATAATTACAGTTGGAATAGAAGCTTCACCAGTAGCTATATATGGACTGTATATATGTATATATAAAAGAGAGATCTACGTTTTTAACTAGGGTTTTTATATACCAGAAAGATTACAGTACTATATATGTCATTCACGCAAGTTTTTGATTGCTTGTGTGTGTTCTTCAACTTTTCACCCACCTAAAAGGTGATGATCTTTGTCCGTTCTCTTTTCTCAGGAAACAAATAGTCTGCTTTTACTATTTCAGTTGGTTAAGAATTGATAGTTTCTGCAAGTTCTCGATCGATCTCACCAAGAACACACAGTAATGTGCCAGTTAGAGAGTAGCAGATCGATACAGAGAGAGAGGATAATGAAGCTACAAGACATGCAAGACTGGCATATAATTGAAAGGGTCGTAGGTCCCAAAGGCCACACTTTCGATGGGGAGGGTAGGTCACAGTGTGTCTATCTTTTTGGCACATATTATCCTCGATCTTTTGATTAGCTTCACCTTCCCAAAGGTTAGGGTATGGAGAATTCCAGTCAGATCGAGCTTGTAATATATGATCAGAATGATCAGCATCTGAAGAGATCGATGTATTAAAGGTTAAAATGCCACTTGATTAATTAACCAGTTAACAATCACTAGCTAATTATCAGTGTACGTACTTACAATTATAAAACATTAATAGGAATGTCAAATGTGAGGCTGCTATAGGCTAAGGTCATATGTTGTATCATTTTCATGAAGATGGTACCACTAAACATAAATAGTAATGTCAAGTTGAGAAAGAGATTGATATGTCAATAAGTTGATATGTCAATAAGTAGCCCACGGCTAGAATAATACATACAACGAACATATGGTATTCAAGCTCTTAACGCAGGATTCATATTTAATTAATATGACTTACCGTATAATTACCAAAACTCGCATAAAGCAAGCTTTTTCTACAATCTGATAAAGATAAGGGTAGTGCTAGAGAGCCTTAATAAGGCTTAGAATTTATGGTATTAATTCTAGGTGGCATGCCAAATCACATATCCACATCATCAAATAACAAAATCATGTTATGTAATTTTTAGGTAAAAATACAATCTTATCCTTTCATATGCAATGGCTCTAGATTATTTTGTTTTTATTCTATAAAAATATGTTTTTAAGCCATTTTTTTCATTACTCATGCTTAAATTTAAAATGTGAAATATATATATATATATATATATTTGTTTTCAAAAAAAAAATATATACACATACATAATTTTTTTCAAGGAGAAAATTATATATATATATGTATATATATATATGTATATATATATATATATATTTGTCCAAAAAACCTTTATATATAGTTCATCCAATATAAATTCGATAGAGATTTTTTCTTTATTTCATTTTTAAAGTTCGATGGTGAATTATATATATATATATATAAAGTAAAAGGAAAAAATAATGGTGAATTATGAAGTCTAAAACTATTTGATTCACAAAGATAATTTTTTATTTATTTATTATTAATATCGTATTTGTGGCCCTAAATGTAATGAATTATTATAATATTTGACTACATAAAGAAATGCATTTAATTTAGTTCATGTAAGGTAACAAAATCAACTACATAAAAATGGTAACTAAATCATCTTGATGAAAATAAAAAATAATTATTCGAATTGATGCATGAAATATAGGGATTGAATAAGTAAGAAACTATAATGAATCAATGAATTGAGGGTGTTTTGGTTTTAGACAGATCGTTATCAATAAATTATAGTATATAACTATATATGCCTGGCCTGTATGTATTAAGTCTAATGTGTTTAAGTTTTATTGATTTTCAGTTGGGATTGTGGAGTACTGTTGATTAAGGTAATGGAGTCATGGTATGGTAAAATTACGACAGAGATCAATAAGGTAATAAAAGTATTATACTTTATACTTCTAAATGATTGCTTATATATTTTGAACCATATATGTTTCTTCTTTTGAGAATCTTATAATATTCTAACTTCAATTTTTGCTCATAAATTGTAGGACATGGCTGACAAATATCGGTTTGATATAACGATTTCAATTGTTTTAAGCCATCACAACGAGCTCAGGAATCAAATCATCGAAAAAGCAACAGAAAGATCTACAAATTTATGAATTTCATTAGCAACAAAAAAACTGTTAATTAAATGCATTTCCTTAATAAAGTTTTGGTTTTTTTGTTTAATACAAGTTTATGAGTTTTTTGTTTTGGTTTTTTTGTTTTAATAAAGTTTTAAAATGGCCTAAACTTGCAAAGTAGTTAATACATGAGACTTTAAAATGATGAAATTAATACGGCAAACATTTAATACCTATAAAGTGTTATGTACCTTTTAATGCGAATATGCTATTAGGGAAAGTCCTCAGTGAACTTGTACTTAGCTCATTATTAACTACTTAATATATTTAATTTTTAAAGGGTTTAGGGTTTAGGGTTTAGGGTTAAATATATTTAACCCTAAACATTTACCCTAAAACCTAAACCCTAAACCATTTTTAAACCTGAAACCCTAAACCCTTTTTAAACCCTAAACTCTAAACTTTTATCCCTAAACCCTAAATTTTTATCCCTAAACCCCAAACTTATTTATTCCATTTTACTGTGAATACGACATTGAGCTAGGATACGTCCTCGATGAATTTGCATGTAGCACATAATTAGCTACTTAATACTTCTTTTTTTTATTTAGTGTGAATATTCCACTAAAGAGAGGTTTATAGTGAACTTTAGTAGCTCATTGTCAGCTACTTAGTACTTATTTGTTTAGTGATCATTACGTACTAGCTCATCATTGGCTATTTATAACTTATGTTTATCACTTTAAATCTCAATATGAATAATGACTTCTATTTGAATATTTGAATGTGAACTTCAATGTGTATAATAACTTCTATTTCAATGTGAATATATTATTATGGAAAGGTTCTAAGTGAAAATTATTAGCTTATCATCTGCTACTTATAACTTATTTGTTATATATTATAAGACATGTTTAGGACTTTAATTTCAATGTGAACAACGATTTCAAATTTTAATGTAAATAATGTCTTCTATTTCAATGTGAAGTTCAATGTGAACATGCTATTTGGGAAATGTTCCAAGTGAACATTACTAAATTATTATTGGTACTTGTAACTTATTTGTTACTATGTGACATATTTATGACTTTGAATTTCAATGTGAACAATGACTAATTTTATTTTAATATGAATATTCTATTAGGGAAAAGTTCTAAGAGAACATTATTAGTTCATCATTGACTACTTTGTACTTGTTTGTTACTATAAGATATGTTTCTGACTTCAAATCTCTATATCAATGATGGCTAGTTTCTTTTTTCAATGTTATTGAAATCATCATTGGATACCTAGTATGTATTTATTTGTGTAGAACAGTATATTAGTTTATGTTAATGTGAATGATGACTTCTATATATTTTAGAAATTTGATTCATTAAATGAAGTACACTTCACACTTAATATACTTATTCAATCACTATATCTCATACCTATTCAATAAAGTTCATCTCTTGCCAAAAAAATCTCATGCTGAAGTCCATCACAATATTTCGTGAGTTACCGGAACTATAAGATATGTTTCTGACTTCAAATCACAATATCAATGATGGCTAGCTTCTTTTTTCAATGTTATTGAAATCATCATTGAATATCTAGGACGTATTTATTTGTGTAGAACAATATATTAGTTTATGTTAATGTGGATGATGACTTCTATTTTAGATATTTGATTCATTAAATGAAGTATATTTCACACTTAATATACTTATTCAATCACTATATCTCATACCTATTCAATGAAGTTTATCTCTTGCCAAAAAAATCTCATGTTGAAGTCCATCACAATATTTCGTGAGGTACCAGTATAAATGTGTATAATATATTTTATTTTTATTTTGCAAATTTAATTTAAGGTTTGATTTTTCTGATTAATAAAGAGGATTTGTCTATAGATGGCAATACGTATACTAATATGGAATGTTTGCAAATCCTCTTATAAATACGGACACGCCTATATAGATACCCTATACCAAATATAATTTATTCATAACGATCTAATTAATAATCACACAAAATTAACGAATAATTATACCAAATATTTTTTATTTTCATCAAGATGATTTAGTTACCATTTTTATGTAGTTGATTTAGTTACCTTACATGAATTAAATTAAATGTATCTTAATACATACAGGCACATATAGTTATATACAATAATTTATTGATAATGATCTATCTAAAACCAAACCACCATCAATTCATTGATTCATTATAGTTTCTTACTTATTCAATCCCTATATTTCATGTATCAATTAATTCGAATAATTATTGTTTATTTTCATCAAGATGATTTAGTTATCATTTTTATGTAGTTGATTTTGTTACCTTACATGAACTAAATTAAATGCATTTCTTTATGTAGTCAAATATTATAATAATTCATTACATTTAGGGCCACAATTACGATATTAATAAAATAAAATAAAAATTATCTTTGTGAATCAAATAGTTTTAGACTTCATAATTCACCATTATTTTTTCTTTTTACTTTATATATATATATATATATATATATAATTCACCATCGAACTTTAAAAATGAAATTAAAAAAATAAAATCTCTATCGAATTTATATTGGATGAACTATATACAAAGGTTTTTTGGACAAATATATAGATATATATATGTGTGTGTATAATTTTCTCCTTGAAAAAATTATGTATGTGTATATTTTTTTTTGAAAACAAATATATATATATATATATATATATTTCATATTTTAAATTTAAGCATGAGTAATGAAAAAAATAGCTTTAAAACATATTTTTATAGAATAAAAACAAAATAATCTAGAACCATTGGATATGAAAGGATAAGATTGTATTTTTACCTAAAAATGACATAGCATGATTTTTTATTTGATGATGTGGATAGGTGATTTGGCATGCCACCTAAGATTAAGGTAATAAATCCTAGGCTTTATTAAGGCCTAGAAACATTTTCCTAAAGATAATTCGCATGCAATTGAATTTTGTAAGAAAATTAAATATGAGAGAACATAAAGAAGAGCCTTCCAAACTCCTTCCTTGGTTGATAATTTGAAAGTCGGCTTGGCTCTGCTAGGGTTTACTCTAACATCCATTGTTCGAGTTTGCAGATCATGACGGCAGTTATGGTTTCTTCCCTTCAAGAGGTAGCCGTCGTGAAATTGATTGATGGCATGGTGAGGAAGCAATCCATGATTCCTTCTTCTATATGTGTTGTCATCTTCTCTCCAAGAAGCCGGTGGCCCTTCCGTCACTTTCGTCGACACTCCAATATTTGGGGTTTGAAGGAAAAGGTTTGGGTTCATCAAGAGGACGATGATGTGTTACTTTTCTAATTTAAAGATACAGAAATTCGTGATCGGGTTCTCTCCAATGGTCCATGGTTTTACAATAATTCCATGTTACTATCAACTGCTTACAATGAATTCTCTGCTCTTGATTCGGCCTCGCTATATCTCTTGGAGGTATGGGTGGTTGTGACGGGGTTGAGAATCGCCATGAGAAACAAGAAAGCTCTCACATCTATCGGCCAAACACTGGGGGAGTTTGTTTGTGTCAATCCGGTGGTTGTGCAACACAAGGAGGTGACACAGAAAGTCCGCGTGACGCTGGATATTCGCCGGCGTGGTCTGAGGCAGCGGAGATTCATGTTCTTGCCGGATTTATCACTGGTGTTGGATCTCCAGTCTGAATGTTTTATGTTTAGCCTGCGGTTTGTTTAACTGACCATGGTGGTGGTGGTGGTTGTGGCCAGAAGGTGGAGATGGAGCTGGAGACGTGGTTAGCGG
This sequence comes from Fragaria nilgerrensis, assembly GCA_010134655.1. Classification (NCBI taxonomy): domain Eukaryota; kingdom Viridiplantae; phylum Streptophyta; class Magnoliopsida; order Rosales; family Rosaceae; genus Fragaria; species Fragaria nilgerrensis. The sequence goes on along the minus strand of CM020979.1, from coordinate 28,301,261 downwards.
CAGATGCGACGGTGAGGGAGGCGTCGGCCGCAACCATGGCTTTGGTGCAGGTGGAGGCTATCTCGATGTTGGAGGCGGAGGTGAGTGCCTATGTGAAGGCAGGGATGCCGACTATGGGTGTTGATTAGAGAGTTAATGACACGACCCACCCCGAATTTCACCCTGAATCCGGAGTAAATCGTGCTTGCGTCTAACGCTCACGTTGCACCATAATAGAATTTTTCCTCATTATGACCGAAGAGGACGGTGTATTTACGTGTGGACTCCCTATATGAAAACCTAAATAAACCAGAAAAGAAAGTAGTTTTCATATAGGGGTATGACGCTTGTGTCTAACACTCACGTCAAGCCATAATGGTATTTTACCTCATTATGACGGACCAAGCACGTATGGCAAGCTAACATTTATATACATACTATACTCATAATATCCAAAATATATATATATCCACCGAAAATCTCATTTTCGGGAAACTCTCTAAAGGAAAAAAATTACCAAATAGCCGAGAAATCAATAAGTCTCATCAGAAGAAATAAATGATCAACAAAATCACTCATCGCATGCTTTTCAATTAAAACAAAGGTCCACTCACAAATTAGGCCTAAGCTTGATGTCGCTCCGAGACTTCTTCTGCTGCTCGGGCCTCCTCACGTCCTGTTCCAAATATATAATTAATTTCCCAACTAAAAATCCAATATTTATACAAAATAGGCAAAATTAATCGAGAGCCATAACCACGCTCATCATTGCCTAACTTTGATATTCTTAAATCGAAACGACCCAAACTTTAATACCATACTCGGCAACCGTAAATACAACATTCCCCAGAAATTGACTTAAATCCTACGGCCGGATTCTACATTATTCAACCGCCAAAAATACCAAACTTCAGAAATTCCCAAACCTATCCAAATCTCATCCAAAAATTCCATAATTCATATCAATATACTCCTCTAATTATTACACATTTAAAACCATACAAAACTCCCACACAGCGGTGGCGGCCGGAGGCCGATTCCGGCGACCTCCAAATCTTATGAAATTTTAACAAAATAATCTTCTCATCATGCTGTACAACTTTCCTAACTAGCACAATCATCAATTCCAAGCCTAGCTATGTCAATCGAACGCAAACACCTAAAGAGCCCTAGGATTTCAACTTCGAATTTCTCCTTACCTAGCTCAAGAGGGAGTGAGCCCTTTGGAGGGGTTGTTGCACGGGAGGAGGGCTACAAAACGAGCTAAAGATCACCGGCTTTGGTGGCCGGAGGAGGGAGCTCCGGCGAGAACTCCACCACGACAGCCGAACCTTTACGGGGTGAGAACTCCTTCACGGCGGAGCTAGGGAGGCTCTCACCGGTCTAAAATAGAAGCTGGGTTGGAGACCGATCGAACGGGACCGGTCTGGCGGCGGATGGTGGCCAGACGACGGCGGACGGCCAAGAAGAAATCCGGCAGCGGGAGAGTCGGGAAAGAGAGAACCGGGAAGAAAAAAGAGAAGAGGGAAATGGGCCTCTAACACCCGGTCCAACAACCATATACCCACTCCACAACAAACCCAACTCCAAAAATAGAACACCCCGAAAAATAAATACCCTATTAAAAATTACTTTTTACTAGCTAAAATTTACCAATTTTTACCGTCGTCACATTTTCTCCTATGAATAACTCTCCGAAATAATCGTCCCTTAAAACCCCTCTAGGGACTAATTAAACTATAACTTCATTGACGGAGACGGTAAAATTCTTATTATAACCAAACTAGTAAATAAGGTAAAAATTTAAGAGTCGGGATGTGACAGTTAAACCTCAAAATATTCTTGTGTGCAAATGGAGAAGCTGAACATATAAAGTGGCGTTCGGTAACGTTTTCTTACTTGAATTTTTATTTTTGAAAATAAAAATGAGCTGAAAATGTGTTTGGTGAAACATTTCTCAAAACGTGAAAAAATAAAAATATATTTTCAATTTTTACAAAGAAAAACTGACAACATCAATTTGACGTTTTCACTTTTTCATTTTCATAGTTTAGAAAAGGAAACATGGTCCAAATAGTGTCCCGCCTTTCAGAGAAGCTAACTTTTGGTATTCCACATTTGAAAAACTTCAAAACCGTATCTCATATTTTTTCCCAGATCAAAGATTAGTATCTGAAACTAGGCCTCGACATAAATAATTGTAATCCCGATCTCGTCTCGATTCCATCCCGAGATTTAACTGGACGAGACAGGATTGAAATCTAAAAATACTAGGCCCGTCCTGTCCCGTCCCATTAGAGAAACAACAGGACGGGCCGCGGGATTGAAAGTTTAAGGCCCGTCCCGTGTAGAAACCTAATTTTCTCTCTTGCTATTTTCTTCTACTATGAGTTTGAACTTATGATAGGTTTAACTCACATTTGTCATTGAAGTATGAATTCTCTTTCATAATATACCGGCACTTCATCAAATTTCTTCTTGTTTTTCACTTATTTTTTCTTTTGATGTTTAATTATCCTTTACTAGGTATGTATTATAAATTCTCTCGCAGAAGGAGAATTTGCTGTTAGATTGGAGTACACTTGTTAATCACTTAATTAGTGTATACGAAAATCATATTATCTTCTCCAATGTTGAGCTATATGTTTGTATCTTTCATCATTGTTTTACTGATCATATTTCTATCATATTTATTTCACGTTATACATATTATCAACTTTACTATTTAGCAATGTTTGTTGCATGCAAAGTCCATGAACATGCTAAGCTACTGCATAGATCTTGACTTTTGAGGTGCACAACTTAGAGGTGGCAAACGGGCTGTTAAGCACGGGCACGACACGAGCACGGCACGTTTAAAAACAGCCTGACACGGCCCAAACCCATTAATGGCCCGGCCCGGCCCAAGCACGTTATTCTAATGGGTCAGGCTGGGCCTAGAAAAATGAGTCCATGGGCCTGGCCCGGCCCGAGCACGATAATTTGAGGCCTACGGCACGGCCCGGCCCGCTATAAAATAAATTTTTTTTATATTTCTAATATGAAGATAACATATTTATAAATAATAAACTTAGTTTTGAGTGTGAACAATATACTTTTATACTAATAATTATTTATTTGAGTATGAATTTAGAAGTTTTTGCGTAAAAATTTATTAATTGTGAACAATAAGCATTTATCACTTATTTCTTTAGTTTGTTAACAAAGAAAAAAATGATCGATAGATTGTGTAAATTAGTTTTGGTTTGTAATCGTATCATGTATAATTAAAAGTTGAGATTATATGAGTAGAAGCGGTGGTATAAGACATTCACCTCGACCATTTTCAATTTTCGGCACGAAATAGGCCCGATGCGGCCCGTTCATGGGCCCGGGCCGGTCCGGCCCAAGCAAGGCCCACCACGTTATGGGCTTGGGTCGTGGGTCAGATTGGGCCTTACATTTGAGTAAATGGGCCGACCCAAGCACGAGCCCGTTAAGAAGTGGCCCGTCGTGGGCCGGCCCAAGCACGGCCCGAAACCCGATTAGACGGGCCGGGCTGGGCTGGCTCGGCCCGTTTGCCACCTCTATGCACAACATAGGCAAATAGACTATTTATCCATTGTATTAAATGGAATTAATGTTCACAAATCTGGACGTTTTTCTTGTTGTTCTATAGAATTATCCCTATTCGACTTTGGTTAATGAGGTTACAAATATATTTAGTTTAAGCTAAACCTTCACAAATCATATCATCTTCAATATGAATGATTAGCTCTGGGATGGTGGGATTGGGCACGTCCGGGACGGGACTTGGACGGGATCAAGTCTTAAAAACACAAGACCCGTCCTGCAAGGCCCATCCTGATCCCGTCCCATGTGCAATGTCTAGGATGGCCATGTGATTAGCTCAATCCCGTCTCAGACCCAGCTTTATCTGAAACCTTAGTTCCGTTAAAAAAACTAACGGCGTACATACACTACCAGGACAAGCACTTTAGCCGACGAAAAAGTTTCGTCGGCCTGTTAGCTTAATTCGTCAGCTAATATCTTAGCCAACGAAGGCTCGTCGCTATGGTTTCGTCGGAAAGTCCGGTCAGCGATGACTTTAGCCGACAAATCTAGAATACGTGGTCGGCTATTGTCCAAGACTTTAGCCGACGAATATTTTAAATGTTTCGTCGACTGTAGTCTGAGACTTTAGCCGACGAAACATTTATTCATCGGCTAAAGTATGTAATAAAAAAAAATTTAAAATAATTTTTTTTTTTGACGATTTCTTCATTTTATTTTTATTTCAGTTTTGTTGTTTAGGGTTTAGGCGAGGCCCACGACGGCGAACGTCTTCGGGCCGCCGCGGTAGGCGCCCATTTGGACGAAGAGCTCGGCGGCATTGCCATAGGACTGGAAGACCCGCTTGTTGGGGTCGAGCTTCGGACTCTAGAGCTTCTGCTGCTTAAGAGGCAATGGGGAAGCGGGAGGGGGAGGATGGTAATGTTGGACACGGCGGCGGTTGAGGCAGTGAGGGAGGCGGAGCAGGAGGAGGAAGAGAGGAGGGTCTGGTAGTAAGGAGGGAGGTTCCAGACGAGTATTACGAATGTGAGGGCGAGCAATGTGAGGAAGAGCGGCTTCTTCTCGAAGCAGCTGCTGACGAACTTTGCGAGTGGGGGTGCTACTCCGCTGGGGACGGAGGAGGAGGGAAGTGGAGGCGGAAATGGGGGAGAGGAGGAGGTGGTGAGTCGGGGAGTGGAGGAACCAGATCGATCTAAGGAGTTGGAAGAAGGAGGAGAGGGAGAGGAGGAGGAGAAGAGGGAGAGGAAAGCGAGAGGGAGTGGGTTTGTTTCGGTGGGGAAGAGAAAGAAAAGGTTATTGGGTGAAGTTCTTGGTGAGAGAAAGAAGAAGATAAGATGTTTGAGGAAGAGGGGAGTAGGTTAAAGAGAGAACTAAAATTTAGAAGGAAGTTTGAAATTTTCCGAAATTTTTGACGGAAACAATTTATCCTCAAAAGTCAAAACCAGACTTTAGCCGACGAAACCTATGAAACTCGTCGGCTAAAGTCCTTTGAAAATTTTGAAAATTTTCCCCCAAATTTGGTTTGCCGCCAAATTTTTTTTCAACTTTAGCCGACGACTTTTCATATATTTCCGTCAGCTAAAGTCATTTAAAAATTTTCCTCCAAAGTTAGTTTACCGCCAAATAATTTTTGACCTTAGCCGACGACTTTTTTAATATTTTGTCGGCTAAAGTCTATAAATTCACAAAAACGCTCGTATCTCCCTCTATATTACGTAGTTTGGTCAAACCTTCCACACAAAAAAATTTCATGTAAATGAGACGCAACCGCCTATATAAAAATTTTGAGACATTTACTTCCGACGATAGGGCTCCCCATAGGGAATAATAACGGTAAATAGGGTTGACCGCTACTATCGGCACCGAGATGGTACCCGATTTACGTGATTTTTGAACCATAGCCGTATTTCACCATTCTGAACACATCTTATTTCACGAGATTTTTAATAATTTTTCTTCCTATGTAGAGTTGGTTCACAAAGTTGTATAACCTACTAAACAAGTTATATAACATTAGTAGACACGTTGTGATTCCGATGACTAAAATTCACAAACCAAAATTCGACCGTCAAATATGATCATTATGACGAAAGATGTCTATGGTAAAAAATTCAACCGGATCCGACAACGTTAAGGGCTCGATCGAAACGGTCAACCCTAGTCCATCATCACTTGTCACACGAAAACGCTCATATCTCCCTCTATATTACATAGTTTGGTTAAATCTTCCACACGAAAAACTCTCACGTAGATGAGATGCAACGGCCCATATAAAAATTTTGAGACATTTACCTTCCGACGATAAGGCTCCCTATAGGGAATAATAACAGTAAATAAGGTTGACCACTACTATCGGCACCGAGACATTACCTGGTTTATGTGATTTTTGAACCATAGCCGTATTTCACCATTCTGAACACATTTTATTTCACAAGATTTTTGATAATTTTGTTTCACAAGTTGTATAACCTACTAAACAAGTTATACAACATTAGTAGACACGTTGTGATTCCGATGACTAAAATTCACAAACCAAAATTCGACCATCAGATATGATCATTATGATGAAAGATGTCTGTGGTAAAAAATTCAACTGGATTCGACAACGTTAAGGGCTCGATCAAAACGGTCAACTCTAATTAGAAATAAGAAAACTACATTTTGAAGCCCTAAACGGACTCGGATGGCCAAAAAGGCCCATATGTCATAGCATAGCAATGAGTTTGACTCGTAGGGCCGTTACGCTTCCGGAAAGGTATCACCATAGTCAATCGGACACCGAACGCCAAATCTACAGCATACCGGGTTTCGACTGTTCTACATCAGAGACGTTACCCGATTTACGTGATTTTTGAACCATAGCCGTATTCACCATTCTGAACACATTTTATATCACTAGATTTTTGTTAATTTTGCTTCTATGTAGAGTTGCAAGTTATACAACATTTTATTGTTTTTCTTTTAGCTGACGAAATAATAGTCGACGACTTTTTTCGATAATAGCCGACGAGATTTTTTTCGTCTACTAAGGAAAACTTTGGCCGACGAGTAAAAATTTCGTCGGCTAATGTATAGTATAGTATAGCCGACGAAAAAAAATTCGTCGGTTAAGTATAGTATAGTATAGCCGACGAAAATATTTCTTTAGCCGACAAATTATTTTTTCGTCGGGTAAAGTTGACCATAACCGACGAAAATTTAAATTAGCCGACGAAGAAAAATTTCGTCGGCTAAAAATAATTCGTCAGCTTGGTTTTTTTATTTTCGTCAGTTAAAGCCTTTCTTCTGGTAATGATACTATTATTATAAAATGACTAAGTTACCCTTTACTTTTAGGTTTTTTTTCTATCATATAATGGAAAAGCAAAATAAAAATTCTATCTAGATTCAGGTTTGGTCAGGTCGCCGGTGGTAGATTTGAACTTGGGTTTGAACGGATCTGCCAACCTCAAATTTGCCTTTCAAGGTGAAGAGGTAACTAGGTTGTGCTTCGAAGTTTCGCCAGCGAGCTCATTAAATTTATTTTGCAATCAACATGCTTGGAACTATCCGATATTATATGTTCTTAATTGTTCTTGTTCGTGTACAGCCACATTTCGCCGCCCAGATTGTGCCAATTAAACTCACATTAGAAAATATGAAAACTATTTTCACAATAAACTACCAAATACAGTTTCAAAATTGAAAATTACAATATCATTTTCTTGTTTTTATTTTTTAAAAATCATTTTTAATAACATTGCCGGACATGACTTTTTTTACGAAACTGATTTCGAAAATAGAAAATAACTACAATTCCTTTATTAAATTGTATTACCATAATTTCTCTAGATAATTAATGGTTGCATATATAAAGTCGAGAAAACAGATTTCCCTGTTTAAAAACTTGATATATATCAACTTTCTGACAAAACGAACGAAATGAAATGAAAAACAATACAAGATGACAAACATATGACCCCCTTTCAATCAATTTGCTTTCTTTCATATATAATTATAACTTGTTCTAGTTCTGAAATTCATGTCATTAATGCTCCACATGATTGGTGCAACTCCTTTGGATCATTAGCAAGTTTCACATTACAATGTGTGTGTACGCTTAATCTTGGTTTATTTTTATTTTTACAGCGGGGAAGTGATTTTCTATTACTTATATAGAATAGCTGTCATTAGCGAATCGTCTTACTCTTATTACCTGTAAGAATATAATTTTCACATGCATTTAATCTAAATAGTACTTGATTATTGTTGAAGATCGATAACCAAGTAGTCTTTGTGAAAACTATACAATATATATGGTTGCTACTGAAGTAGGTAGTAAACCTCACATAAAAAACCAATGTCAAACATATGTGGTAAGTATGTAATTGTGTACGTATGATTGTAATTCGATTAGAGCGTGGTAATGTGGATCGTAAACTTTGAACATAAATTGGTAAATTCTCTTATTTATTTGCAGCATTTTGCAAGTAAATACGTGGAACGCAAATCCCGATCGGTTAAAATCTTAAACAACCTTCACACAAAAATGTCCAGCTTATTCTCTAAAGGGAGATCGACTACCTATTATTGCATTTTAGGAGCAAACACCTCATAGAGTGCCAAGCGGAGTGATTGAATGAGGGCTATGCAGGAACAAAAGAACAACAACAAAACCCTCATCTAATACGATCAACCGAAGTTATTTAGGCGTAATTTCAGTGCTTAATTTAGGACCAATTTTCCCTTGGACCATCCAGGTCAATTCCATCGTATTCATACTGAATTAAGTAGTTCCTTTGACACAAAATGCCAAAATTACTTTTGAAATCGATTTTCCACCAAAATCTTTCACTGTTTCATTTCAATTTTGTAGACCTTTTAGCACATTAATCTATTAATTATTGATGGTAACCCAGCTGATCAAGTTATGTAATCGTAGGACATAATTATATACCGTTATGTATAGTCATATACAACAGTTTTTTACTGATTATATTTCCCATGCATTATGCACCATGTGGATTTTACTCTCATTCTGTATCAAACCATTTTACAAATAATGATAAATGGGAATAAATAAATAAAGTTGGCAGTTCAATGTGATAAATTTCTGATTCTGAGAGACAGATAGTGAATAATGAAAGATGATGTAGAGGAGATTAGGTAGCTAATCGACATGCCTCATTTTTCTGATACATTTTTACTCAAATCTGTTCTGCCAACTTTTTTGTGATCGGATTAATTTATTTTTCATAATGTTAATTACCGTTATAAGATACAAATCGTAATTCGTTTGGCAAACGACGTACATTCTCTAGTATCAAGAACATTCACAGTTTCACTAGCTAGCATTAGATTCTAAAATGATGGAACTCAACCATGGCCGTCAATCGCTAGCTTCCGCCCCCACGACACCGCAATAAGTTATGTTTGCCTTTGAAACAATAAGCCTACTTTGGCAGGAGCGGCCATTAAAGTAGGAGAGACCAATGTTACCATTTACAACTAGCAAAACAACCCAGAAATATGCTTTGGCATATGTATGATTTTTATGAGAAAAAGTAAACTTAGGTCACAAGAAAGGTTTCATATAGATCACTATCAGTGTAATGAATTCACTGCAAGATGTTTGCTTTATTCTTCAAAAGAAAGGAAAAGGGAAAAAAGGATAGAGAGCAAACTAGGTATGTAAGAAAATGGTGATGGTTACATGTAACAGTAAAAGGGGTTTGTAAAGTTTTGCCTTGCCTTTGACTCTCTTCATTCTTGTTTGGTTGGGCATTGCGTTGTCAAAATTGAAGGCATCTCTTTTGGGGTTGTACCTAAATTTCACGGACTCATCTGTTTGGGGGTGCATAACTGCATATGACTTTTAGACGATTTCTTAGTAAATCTGGAAATGAACCAAAAAAAATAATAATGATAAAAAAGTAAGTACAACCACTAGATTTATATATGTAGCATAGATTGGATTAAACTCTTCCCCAAAGAGTAAAATTACTAGTTTTATGGCTAACAAATTCATACCAACCCACATGAATTTTTTACTTTTTAGGGTATGCTTTGGTTAAGAGTGATCTGATGAGATGATTGTTGTAGACTTGTAGTGATATAATGACCAGGGCTTCTCGAACTTTTTACTCACGGTAGCACTAAAAAAGGTGCTAGCATAGGAAATTTCAACCGTAAGCTCTACTTCAATTACGGCAAGTGATTCAGTGTTACTAGTTCAAATGTTGACTTCACTCACTTAGTGTACTTGTTGAATTATAAATGTCAAAATGTGGTCGAGGGAATGACAACAAAACGAGTCCTTAATTGAGTCTTGAAACCTTTTGAGATATTGCGATCAATACAAAAATAGGGTGTTAAAGAAAACCTACCGTAGTTTAAAATTTTTTGGTAATAACGAGAGTGATGGGAAGCCTCATATGTAGGCATGTTCCTCAACCCGATTCAAAACAAAAAAAAAATGGTAATTTCCACCACCTAATTTTGAAAATGTTATCTCTACACAATTTTCTTACCCTCGTACATATCCGTTAAAGTTCATACATTTTTAGGGCATTCCTTTTTCATCACTCTAAAATTGTACGTCTATTTACTTTTTAATTTACGTCATTTACCTTCACGCTTCAACTGATCAATAAATAGTTATATTGTAAACTGAACTGACATTTATAAATCTTTGTAATTTTTTTTTTCTAATAAATGGTTGATGCGGACTTAAATTTTTATTATTGAAATTGTTGTGTACAATGAAAGACATAGAACCTAAACTCATGATTACAATAAGCTTTTAGAAGTAATCTCGAAATAATATCGAGAATCTCAACAAAATACATGTATTCTAATTAACAAACACCAACTTGTAAAAATACTACTCTATTAACCACTCCATTTATTAGGGAATCGCCAAGCTTTGATGACTTAATAACGACTTCAACTACATCAAGCTAGAGAATGGATTCTCCGTAATATAAGTGGAACATACAAGCTGCAAGCAGCCAACTTATTCTAGTTTGCAAAAGCAGGCAAGTTATACTACTAACGACTGTTGTATGCAATTGTATACTACTAACCACTACCTTCCTAAAAGAAAAATCCGACGACTATCAAGCCGTCTTCATCATTTCAAAATCTCTACCGCAACTCTGCCTTCGAAGGACCACTACGACACGTTCAATGAGAATCTGAATACCCACCCCTAGTCACCGCCTTAAAATCAGATCTAACCCTCAAGGAACCGAAACTAATTAACCAACCATCCAACCCGATATTTACCAATTCCCAGTGCAGGTCAAAAGAAAGCAAAGCCTTATCCCACCGCTAGCTTGAAGAATCGAAGAAGACAAATAGGAAAAACTTCACCCCAGAGCAGCCGCCCCAAATGCTAAAGCTTCCTTCAATCCTCTCGCTGCCACCCTAAAGAAATTCTCCTGTCGTCACCAAATTCATCGCCTTGCCCTGGGAGGTGCGTCTCACCACTAACAAAACTTAGGGTTTCGTTTGGTATCTCAAGGTTGCTATGAAGTGTATTAGGATGCCTCCTTTTCTATCACAGTAGTAATATTTGAGTAATTGGGAGTTAATTGAAACTCATTTGTTTTTTCACAACATTAACATAATGGAAAGATCACTAGATAACTAGATATGTAACACGATTACTTATCCTAATGTATAATAATGCAGTTTTCCTACTATGTTGTCACCGATAATAAACCCAACAACAATCAGTTTCATTCTGCCATTAGGATGTCGCAAGATCAAGCAACATACGTGTCTCCTACCTAGAGCTGGTAAGGCATACAAGGTGAATAGACCGGCATAAGGCCCTTTACGCCTTACCTTGTAGTGATACGGTATTATTGGTGGCATAAGCCCCATAGTACTAAAATAAAAATATAATGTAACACAGATAATTAATAATGCATAAAAATAAAATAGTATAGGCCTAAGACAGAAGCCGAGGCTCAACAATTACCAAACCCACCTCAAATATGAAGGTTGCAGATGCAGCGACACCACCGTCTCACACGCTAGAGCCTTGTTACCCAACCACCACCAGCGTCACCGTCACTTACCCAAGTGAACTCTAGTTGGCCTTCCATCCTTCCACCCATTTTCATCGTGCCTACAAGGATTGCAACTCGAAACGGCATAACCCAAACCAGATCAGATAAAGCCAATCCGATCTAACCTAGCCACCACCCAACTTCGTCGTCACCTACCCATGTGAACTCTAGTAGACCTTCCATCCCTCTACTATTGGTATCGTGCCTACAAGGATTGCAACTCAAAACGGCTAGGAATAATCCAAACCAGATCGGATAAAGCCGATCTGATCTAAACACACCCGACGCCACCACCCACTCACCTTCAATAGATGACCATACGTTTAGCAGCCGACACTCTAATCTAGGGTGGTTCATCACCAACATCATCCACCGTCCAAGCTTCCACTGATGCCCTTCCCCGACTAGCCTTCTAAGCACATGCCACCTCCCCACTTTTGATGTAGTGGAGGGCTGTTTAATCCTAATCTCTTAGCGGGTGACGACTTGATTGAAGCTTTGGCTAGGACCACAATCGAGACTCTAACTCTATCAAAAGAAATACAAAGCGGCGTCAAGAGAAGATACCTCGGTTGGGCGGTTTTTGACACTCCGATGCCTAAGTTAGTCAATGTATTTTTGTTAACAGGGTAATGGTAGGTAAGTAGTAAACGCGTAGTTATTGTGGAGAAAGAAGAATACCTTTTATAGCTGATAGAAAGGGTTGTGCAACCATCTCTTCAATGTGGGATTGGAGTCTGACATGACCTTAGCAAGGCTTCTATGGTGCCTTTTTGGCATCGCACGTGAGGGCGCGTCCTGGGTCTCTTTAAGTGAGGCCTGGTGGCTATCGAAAGCTGTTGCTGCTACCTTGGCGGTGGTGTAGTAGTTTAGGGTAATCTGGCGCTTATGCTCGGTTCAGGTGCGCTACTAAATATGGCTGGTTAGGCATATGCATCTACACCCACAACCTTTTATATGATTATGCATCACATCTACCTCAACATTGCGTCTAGCCTCACTCAACGCTCAACGGTTAGGCTTGAGACCTCGCATGCCACGATCAACCGAATACGAGTAAAGAGATACAACAACAAAGCACTAGAAAGTTAAGAGTGTGTGGAGTGCATTCTGTTGTATGCTTTTAAATGTTATTCAACATGCAAGGTAGATTCTCTAAAGATCTACTGATTCTGATTTTTTTTTCCGACAAGAATTAATTTCAGTTTGTTTATTAGCTCATTAAAGAGCATATAGGTAAAAAGAAATTTTATTCACACACTCCTAAATATTAAATACACATACCTTTTTTTATACATCTAACGTCAAAAAATTGAAGTATATTAAATTATCAAAAGATGTCTATGTTAATTAAATAATAATATTGAAAACTTGAAATATAATACATCTCACTTTAACGTTTTTTTCTCTTTATATGAATGAAGTTTCAAACTTAAAACTTGACAATATGTATATTTTTAACAGAATTGATCGAGGATTAATCATGGTCTCATGGGTAAGAGCTTATTAATGATTCATAATAATGGATTTCCCCAAGCAGATGAAGGTTTTTAGTTGGCTTCGACCATGCAAAGACATAGAATGATACTGTCTATCTTGCAAATAAGTGGAGTATCCATGCTCGAGGTTTTCAAGCAGAAGAGACTGGTGATCTATTTTGGCATATGTTTTGCAATGATCTAAAACATGTTTGGGTGCAAAACGTTCAAAATAATGAATTTACAAAAGATTCTACATATATTGATTAATCATGTTGGAGCAGTTTGAATGCTCTTGAGTTTGCAAAGAAAAAAAATAATCTTCTCGTTGTTTAGCAAGGAGAGAGAAAACTTTTATTTTCTTTTTAAGTCGAGATGATATAAAAAATGAATAAATGTGTATTTAGAAAATATATATGGTAGTATTGATATATTTTGAATGAGATTAGTATAGGAAGTTTAAATATATGTATCTAGTAAAATGTTAATATTATAAAGTTATTTGGTGGTGTATTCAGTGTGAGATGTGTATTTAGTATTTAGCCATGTGTGAATAACATTTTTCATAGGTAAATTATCTTGTGAAACTGAACTTATTATAAAAAATAAAAACAAAATAGTTAATTGGAACTCTTAATCAAACCATAAAGTCGGGGTGGGCAATATGCACCGAAAATGCGGTTACCGACCCGAACTGTACCGAAAAAACAATTCGGTAACCGCACCGAAATAAAGTGGTGTCGTTTTATGGTCAAATCGCACTGAACCGCATAAAAATGGTTCGGTTGCGGTTTGAGATTATAATTCGACTGATTTAAACCGAACCGCACCGAAGTACATTTTTTTAATTTTTTAAATTTTTTTTTAGGTTTCCATTGTGGAATTTGGTTTATAACATATAATAATTTCATTTATGTTCAACTTTATAGTTTGCAAGTTGATGTGTTTACATAATAGTTGATATATAACGATTTGTTAAGTAATCAATTATGGTGTTTTTGTTAGTTAGTTGATTGATATTTGGATGACATTGCTAGACTTGCATGGACTCTAAATGCACTCAAAATATTTTCATGCTTTACTGAAATTATTAGGCAAAAATTTGGAAATCTCTTTGTTGTTGAAATAAATAAATCGGTCCACACCGAAACCGACCCGCACCACACCGCACCGAATAATTACGTAACCGAAATATTTTAAAACCGAAAAAACGGTTTGAATGCGGTTTGAAATATTGTAAAACCGAAATAATTGGTTCGGTTGCGGTTTGAGCCTCAAACCGATCCGAACCGAACTGCGCCCACCCCTACCATAAAGTCAACTACGCCGATTTTATGATCCCCTCTCGTCCGGTGTCAACACGGACTGATCTCCACTACACCAAGCCACCACCTAGAAACCTTGCTGGTTATGCCTCCATCAACCTTCATCAAGCCATCGCATATGTGTTGCTCCTAGACCTACTATGGTGTCGTTGATCCCATAAGCCTAGCATAGCAAACAGGCCAGGATCTAACGCTAATGTTGTCAACCTTTAAGTCAAAAACAAACTAAAAATAGCGTGCAACATGCCTTTGAAGTTTGTGTTACGTAATTGCCCCCATCATCTCACGATCAAGGCCTACAAAAATGTAGGGCCTTATCGGGCGAGTGTTGTTGGGGTACACTGAAAGACGTGCTAGGGTCCGTAAGAGAAAAACGCGAGCCTTTTCTTGGGTTTTTTCCTACAAGATTTTAGTTCATGAAGAAAGCATGGATGGTGAAGGCTAATTTATTTTTTATTTTTTATTTTTAAATATTCATTACATCAATTGGTGATTATAATTACTACGAATGACATCTCTTATAAGTTCAAGAGCAACAACAAATTACTTTGACTCTAACTTAAGTACAAAACATTAGGCTGAAAACATGGTTTGCAAGCACATAAGCTACTTTGTTAGCCTCACGATACACATGAAGTGATCTAAACTCTACATTCCTGCTGATGATCTCTTTCAAGTTTCACCTAAGCTACTCCGCAATGAGGATACCCCTAGCTGGATAAATCAACATCTTGTACCATAACCTGAGTTTACATCATACAACCTATTTTAAACATTAGTTTGTCATATCACACAGCCGAAAGTTCATGAAAAGAGTGAAGAATGGGGTGACTAGAAAGGGTAAGTCTATTGTGTGTAATGCATCAACTTTGTCATAAACTTGTAAATTGAGTAATCAGAGTAGTAATATTAGTCTTTAAAGTTGTAATATGAGTCCTTAAAGTTGTAAATAGTTAGTTACCGTATAAGGAGCTATTCTAATGAAGACCTTTAAGTTGAAGACTAGTTAAAAAATTATTTTACAACTTTAAACAAAATTGATACGACTAAGATCGGAGAAAGGGAGAAGGCCTCAGTGGCTGAGAGACAATAATTTGTCTTTTCCTTGAGGTGTGCAAAATTTGAAACTGCACATCAGAAAAAAAAAAATTGTCATCACAATAGGAAATATTCTAAGAGGTTACAATGGCAGTTTTTTGCGCCACTTCTTGATCAGCATTTAGATTTGGTTCCATATTTCTCAAGAAAGAGTGTCCGGAAAATGAACAGGACAGAATAAAATCAGGTGTAAAACTAAAATAGGTAGGAAAAGTTAAGCTAATTATAATAGATTTTAGGGTAATCAACAAAATAGGGAAAATCCATTGATTCCACGAGCCTAAAATGACGATTCTGTCCTTTCTTTTACTTTGTGAGAGCTTTTGTGGGCTCTGTAATATCCAGCAAAGTAAACTGGGCAATAATAATGAAAATGAGTCGCTTCACTTTAGAGAGTAGGAAGTTGAAAGAACAGTGGGATTAAAATGAGGATTCTCTTCATTGCTAAATGAGATCTTCATTGCTAGTTGGAATGCATAAATAGTCTGGCAAAGCAGCAAAAGAAAGAAAATTAAATACAAAATCAATATACAATCCCAGCTAGGGTCAATACTGACTATATAAGTCCCCTCTCTCACTCTCTTACTCTCTCACTCCTTCACAACCTCCCCTCTCTCTCTATCTACCTCTCTGCCTCTCCCTCCTGTCTCTTCTCTGCTTCATCTTGGCAACAAAGAAGCAGAGCAAGTATTGGTTGGGACAGATCTTTTGAGAGAGAGGTTGCCTTAGCAGAAGGGAAAAGTGTTTGGTTCCTTAACTTTCTTTCCAACTCTGTATAAAGAGAGCAAGTGAGTGACTATCAGACATCTGGGTGCTCAATTGATCTCTTTCCAATCCCCACATTTGATCACATTTTACCAAAGTGAGAGAGATCTGGTAGTTCCAATTCCAAAATCACCCTTTTTTATCTCTCTTAGGGAGATTGGTACTATGGCTGAGAGTACCAAAGTTCTGATACCAGAGACATTCCAGGGTGGGAGTAGCTTTGACATTGCAGGCCAAATTGGGCTGATATGGGAGCTAATCAAAGCGCCATTGATAGTTCCTCTGCTCAGAGTTGGGGTCTATGTCTCACTAGCCATGGCTCTCATGCTCTTTGTGGAGAGGGTGTACATGGGTATTGTCATTGTTTTGGTCAAAATGTTCTGGAAGAAGCCAGAGAAGCGCTACAACTATGAGCCCATTCAGGAGGATTTGGAATTGGGCAGTTCCAATTTCCCAGTTGTGCTTGTTCAAATCCCTATGTTCAATGAAAGAGAGGTAAACAACCAATAATGAGCTCATGCCTTGTTGTTAATCACCATCATTACGCTGTGCTTAATACTTCCATTTTTGACCATATTCAATTTCTGGGTCCGTTTTGAGAAGAAGAAAGCCTAAATTCATGGTATTGTGTTTTCAGGTCTACAAGATCTCCATTGGAGCTGCATGTGGGCTGTCGTGGCCTTCCGATCGTCTCGTGATCCAAGTCCTGGACGATTCAACTGACCCTACAATCAAGGTTCATATAAATGACCCATCTCCTCCATTTCATATTTTGTTCACCAAAACTAACCAACAGTAATGAGATTGCATTAGTTACGCGACATGGGTCGTTTTAGTTGAGCCCTCAATGTGTTTGGTACAAAACACACAGAGAGCAGAGCATCAGTAATTGAGTCAAAATTTTCTCACATGGGTCTTGTTGATAATCCGATATATGAAAATGGGTTGGTGATTAAAACTGAATGGAATGCAGAAAATGGTGGAGGCAGAGTGTCAGAGGTGGGCGAGCAAAGGCATAAACATAGTGTACCAAATCAGAGAAAGCAGAGGAGGATACAAAGCAGGGGCATTGAAAGAGGGACTGAAACGAAGCTACGTGAAGCACTGCGAGTACGTCGCCATAATGGACGCCGATTTCAGACCTGAGCCTGACTACCTCAGGCGAGCCATCCCTTTCTTGGTCCACAACCCAGAAATCGCTTTGGTTCAAGCTCGTTGGAGATTCGGTAATTTTATTAAATATTATTAATCCCCTTAATTATTATTATTCATAATCTTAATGTTATTTCATTAATTTTTACCAGAAAGTGTCGGTGGTCTTGGTTTTTATTTTTTTTATTTTTTTGGGTAAAAAAAATAAGACTTTTGCTTTTCGTCGGCGGGGGGTTTTGGGTTAGTTGTGCATGGGCGATGGGGTCTGGACTAGAGTGGTGAAGCCCTTCAATCACGGGGTGGCCCCGCCATTGCAGGCCACCTGATCATGACTCTCGTTTGCCTACCTAGCCCTAAATCAAGGTCCCCCAAAATTAATTGTAACAAAGGTTTAGTGCCATTAATCAAGGTGTTTCATTCTTCCCCGTTACGGCTTCATCCAAAATATAAACCGATATAGGAACAATCAAAGCACATGCATTCGGCATTCCATTTTGGAAATGTTCGGTTTCTAAAGTGTGTGCTGTTAGACGATCACGGTTCACAGAATTTAGTAACATAGCATGTCATGTCCAGACGTTAAGTTAAACTATCTATAGATGCAAATAAGTGATGTGTTGCCGTAGAATCCGGAAACGGCGCTCGAAAATGCGGGGTAGGTTTCTCATTTCGGCTTTGGGTGACGTCGGGTTGATTTACTACCGTGACCCGGATTGTCCGGATCAGACGGTCAACTATATCGGGTAGGTCTGCCGGAACAGAGTCAACACTCCCGAAAATGTGGCGGGGCTATGTTGGTAAATTTCCTACGTCATAGGCTTAGCTGCTAGTGCGGAGGCCACGTGGTGTTAATGGTGTTGCTAGAACCGGGTGGTGTACTGTAAGCCTTGTGTTGGTCCTCATTCTATTGGTTACCGACACTTGGTTTGTCGTGCTCGTGCTAGCGTGGCTGTCTCTGATTTGTGGTCACGTGAGCACGAGACCACCTTCCCCCGCCTACTTTTTTTTTAAATTCTTTTGTATTTTTCTTTTCTATTATTGATGGGGGCCGCAATTTTCATTCTTTATTCTTTATTATTACTTATTTTTGTCCAATTTATTAGATTTTATATAAAACAATTTTTTATTTTTGAAAAATGTAATGACATTGATATTTGATTATGCAGTAAACTCGGATGAATGCTTGCTGACAAGAATGCAAGAAATGTCATTGGATTACCATTTCACAGTTGAACAAGAAGTTGGGTCAGCAACACATGCCTTCTTTGGCTTCAATGGTGAGCTATTTTTCTCATTCTTATTGGTTTTGGTTTTTTAATTTGAAGTCCCCAGGACCAAGTTTGGCTCTTTCATTTTCTGATTCTGGTTGACATGTGCAAAATCTTGTTTGGTACCCTTCGATGGGGACTAATTGTACTAGTTGGTATGTGAGAGTGACTAATAATATTCTGACCGGGTCTACTAGACCAAGACTTGAGCTTTGATAATCTTGAAATGCAGGGAGATGTTAAGAGTGTCATCTTTGGTCATCGTCATTAATTCATTTTCAGCAGCATCAGCAGAGTCATGTTGTGGTTTAAAATGGATTGTTTATAGACAAGAATTGGTTGACTGCTAGGTTTCCTCCTAAAATCTAGCCGTTGCCAAAGGTGGTTTTTAAACTAGAAAATTTGATATTCGAAAGTCAAACTCAGGGATCAATTCATAATGATTATTCTCGTTTAACTGTTAAATGTCTTTTGTCCTGTATTTAGTGGATCCTTGACCAAATAGAAATTTAGGTATGCATTTTCTGATTTTCATTGCCAAGTTGGTTTTCACCCCCTGGTAAATAAGTTTCTATCACATAATTGCACATTGCTACATAAAAGTAGATCAAAACTTATAAACCACGAAATGGATGCTACTCATTTTCATCTTCCAGTTACAACTGTGGCGTTAGCATTTTGTACCTCTGTATTTGACATATTGATATATTGCAGGAACGGCTGGTGTGTGGAGAATTGCTGCTATTAATGAGGCAGGTGGGTGGAAAGATCGTACAACAGTGGAGGACATGGATCTTGCTGTCCGAGCTGGTCTCAGAGGCTGGAAATTTTTGTACCTTGGTGACCTTCAGGTAGATCTTTAACTCGGTACAAGTTTATGGTTTACCAAAATCAATTTATACTTTACGGCACCATGTACTTATCTGGCAGTTACATGACATGAACTCAAAGTCTGATCTATCATCTTTGACTCAGGTGAAAAGTGAACTTCCTAGTACCTTCAACGCCTTCCGTTTCCAGCAGCACCGATGGTCTTGTGGTCCAGCTAATCTGTTCAGGAAAATGGTGTGGGAAATAGCAATGAACAAGGTGAGTTTAATTTGATGACATTATATGCACACATTTGATTAGTCCAAGATATTTTCTAATGTCATTTTTTTTTTCTACTGCTGCAGAAAGTTACATTGTGGAAGAAATTCTACGTCATCTACAGTTTCTTCTTTGTAAGGAAGATCATAGCCCATATGGTGACTTTCTTCTTTTACTGTGTGGTGCTTCCCCTGACCATTTTGGTTCCTGAGGTTCATGTTCCAATTTGGGGAGCAGTTTATATTCCTTCCATCATCACCATCCTCAACTCAGTTGGAACTCCAAGGTAAAATAGACTACATTTGGTTTCTTCTTCACTTGCCTGTTTCTTTACAGTTTCTTGTAGTTTTTTTTTTTTTTTGGACAAAACAGTTTCTTGTAGCTTATGAAAACAATCTTCTTCAATCTGCAGGTCAATTCACCTTTTGTTTTACTGGATCCTGTTCGAGAATGTGATGTCCTTGCACCGGACCAAGGCAACTTTAATCGGCCTATTCGAAGCAGGAAGAGCCAACGAATGGGTTGTCACTGAGAAACTGGGAGATACTGTCAAGAAAGCAGCAGATGCTGCCAAGAACAAACCAGCCCCCAAATTCTTCAAGAAACCTAAGTTCAAGTTTGGCAACAGGTAAAAGTTCATCAACACTTACAATTCTTTCTGCTCCAGAACTGCTGTCATTCTTAATTTACTTGTCATGTGCATAGAAATTTGTATCTATTTGCATTGGCACCACATTGACACTGGACCATCCAGAGCCTGTCTTTTTCTCCAGAACTATATGCATTTTTATAAAACCAACCACATGTAGTTTATGCTTAATTTATTAGACAACATGACCTACTCCACAAGTAAGAATAATTTTTTTTTCTGTTTACCAGTTCATTATTGTTGGTAAGAATCTTTGCATAGCTCATTACATAAATCTACGGCTAGCATATGACAGTAGGCGACTTTATTAACTCTAGGAGTATTTTAGGGTAAGAAATATTGCACAACATGTGGGTTTAGAAAATTTGTATTAACTGTTAGCAGTATGAATCCCAAGACATTGTTTTTTATCACTTCTTGCCTTCTCCTCTATTGGTTTGATTATTCTTTTCAACATTTCTATATACCCATGACTCAAGATATGACAATTTATTGATGTTGAATCTTTGTTTGTCATTAACAGACTGCACATGTTGGAGCTGGGATTTGGATTGTTTTTGTTCTTCTGTGGATGCTACGATTATGTACATGGGAAGAACAACTACTTTGTGTACCTCTTCCTCCAAACCATCACATTCTTGATCTGTGGATTTGGCTACGTCGGAACCATCATCCCCAGCTCTTAGTGGCAGCGAAATTCGCAGTAAACTATATAGATTTAAATTGACAGAATCCTCTTATTGTTTGTCACCATGCCATGCCTCTACAGCAAGATCTATGTAAGTGGGGATTCTATGAGCAAATGTTGGTTGCAACTTATATTAATTTCAGATCATTAAATCATCTTGCCGGTGGAAAAAGTTCTTGCTGCGCCTTCCTCAACGAATTCTGATGCCATTTCGAGTAAACATGGAAATTTTACAGAGAGAAAGCAATGCTGTCGTTTTGAACAACACATTATACAGAGTTAAATATTCCAAGGAAGATGCAGATGCCATTTTTTTTCAAGGACAAGGATATAGTAGTTATATTTTCTTCAAACAGATTGGTTGTAATTGTGAAGTTTTGTTCCTTCTTTCTTGGATTGGCCATTTTTAGTTTTCTTTCTTCCCTTGGATTGTGGGTAATAAGCTCATGGATGAAATAGTTGAAAGTTGTAATCAAAAGTTTGTCATCATTTCACCTCATCCTGTGCCTAGTTGTGACTTTAGATTGTATCAGATTAAAGTACCACACTATATACATAATAGAGAGCAAGTCATAAGCTTGACAGTCTTTTTTAGGCTGGAAATGCTGTTCTTTGGAAATGCTCTTCATCTTCTGAACAATGATTGCTATGCAGGACTCTATTCATAGTGGCAAAAAAGGTTAATGATTCTTCACTTTGACAAGCACATTACCACGTTTCTTGGCCTGACTTGCTCAGAGATTTGTCGTTCTCAGAACCTCACTATAGTGGCCTCTGACATAGCCAGAAAGAAAGAACATGTCATTTTACTTGAGTAACATCCAAGAAATTTGTATACAACTTCCCCCTTTTTATGGCTCTTGAACAGTTGAACATAACAAAAACACCAAAATAGCGACGAGTACTTACGACATATCTCCGTCCAATTTCCGTTTATAGTGAAGTTTTGATAAACATTTTAGCTAAAAACAGCAACAAACTATTTACAAGTGTGTGAAACGTTGAGTAGTTGTGAGCTTTTTATTGCCTATATTCGTCATCCCCGTTGGTGAAAATGAAGCCAGCTACCTACATTAATCCCCACAAACGAAGGCTGATGAGTCAAGAGTACACTCCATCACTTGGTCATTTTTGTAATCATAAGTTCATAACAGGTGGTGTTCTTGAACCATTATGCTAGGTTTAAAGTAATAAAGCACAATGCAGACAAGAGTTGATCTGGCTAGGTGAGTGTATCACCTTTACAATTCACTTTTCATGCCTTGTCTCAATCATTTAGTAGCCTATGATATGCTGCTTTGTTCTTAGACTTCTTACTTAAGAACTCTAAAGGGTAAGTCTTGTTCTGGAGAATAAAAAAAAGTAGCCGCTTACTTGAACTTCAAGTGTCATTATCTGTCTTAGTAACTTATACTTTTTTTTTTTTTTTTTTAAGAAGTAGTAACTTTTACTTTGAATCAATCAAAGTGTGTCTGGGTGTGCATCAGAGTGAGTGTGAGACCTAGCTAGCTACTCACTATAATAATTTGAAGAGCAGGCGTTGTAATT
This sequence comes from Fragaria nilgerrensis, assembly GCA_010134655.1. NCBI lineage: Eukaryota > Viridiplantae > Streptophyta > Magnoliopsida > Rosales > Rosaceae > Fragaria > Fragaria nilgerrensis. Next base: position 28,278,613 of record CM020979.1, on the reverse strand, counting down.
ATAATGTGGCTAAAGATAATACTCAAACAAAAGAGATTGAAGCTTTTTCAGGGAGGCAAACTGAGGCAGAGTTTTTAATTGAAGCTTCGAAAGTTATTAATAATTGTCTACTTAGATCTTAGATTAATAAGTTCTTGTTTGTGACTTATAATATTCTTGGGGAAACTTCTGAAGCAAGTTGCTCTGATAGGTTTGTCCTAAACAAGGGGCTCATTTAGGAAACGACCACCTCTCTGCCAAGAACAAGCAGAAAACAATAGAATTAAAAGGAACAACCCCGTACATTGGACTTCTGCTTAGTTGACAAAGAAACTAGAAGCATTACAAACATGTTATGCCTGCATGAAGTTTTATTTTATTTTTTTGTTTTTAAAGAGAAAATGCCGATGTAGTACTAATATTGCACATTCTAATGACAATTTTTTTCATGAAGGTATAGAAACTATTTTTGTACCTAAATGAAAATCTTTGCTAAATTCTTAATAAAATATATTATTTTAAAGTTTATTTTAAGACAATTTTACCTTCACTCCTTAAACATGCATAGAGAGAGAGAGAGAGAAAAAAAAGACTTTGCCGGAGCCTCACCAGACTCTATTCAATGGATTTTCTCCGATCTCCGAGTTTCTGTCACCGATCGTCAAAACAGAGTTACTGAACCTAGAGGTGGCAAACGGGCTGCTAAGCACGGGCATGACAAGTTTAAAAGCGGCCCGGCACGGCCCAAACCCGTTAATGACCCGGCCCGGCCCAATCACATTATTCTAATGGGTCGGGCTAGGCCTAGAAAAATGAGCCCATGGGCCCGGCCCGGCCCGGCCCGAACACAATAATTTGAGGCCCACGGCCCGGCCCGCTATAAAATATATATATTTTTTTCATTTCTAATATCAAGATAACATATTTATAAATAATAAACTTAGTTTTGAGTGTGAACAATATACTTTTATACTAATAATTATTTATTTGAGTATGAATTTAGAAGTTTTTGCCTAAAAATTTATTAATTGTGAACAATAAGCATTTATCACTTATTTCTTTAGTTTGTTAACAAAGAAAAAAATGATCGATAGATTGTGTAAATTAGTTTTAGTTTGTAATCGTATCATGTATAATTAAAAGTTGAGATTATGAAAGTAGAAGCGGTGGTATAAGACATTCACCTCGACCATTTTCAATTTTCGGCACGAAATGGGCTCGATGCGGCCCGTTCATGGGTCCGGGCCGGTCCAGCCCAAGCACGGCCCACCACGTTATGGGCTTGGGTCGTGGGTCGGGCTGGGCCTTACATTTGAGTAAATGGGCCGACCCAAGCACGAGCCTGTTAAGAAGTGGCCCGTCGTGGGCCGGCCCAAGCACGGCCCGAAACCTGATTAGGCGGGCCCGGCCCGTTTGCCACCTCTAAGTAAACCCTAGTAACTCATATACCGACCCCCACTAACTAAATTACTCCGGTCACCCATTGTCGGAACTGAGTTACAAACCCTTAATAACTTAGTTACCGACCTCAGTTAAGTACTCTAGCGACGTTCGTCAGAAAATGTCTATGCAGCACATAGCATATACCAGAATAATTCCTTGCATTTCACTAAAATGTCTATGCAGCTGGCCATGTTGAGCTTAGGAGAACCCACTGGCTGTCTCTTTCCATGGTAAAATACCAGGTTGTGTATATCAATGCGTGCATTAGTTCGACGTCCTACATATTATTGCCAACTACCTACTGTATATTATCAGCAATCTGATCAGTGTGTGTGATTCTGAATGACATTATTATTTATTATCATTGATCAATCCATAAGTTATAATTGATTCTTCACCAAACTCCTAAACATGCATAAACTTGGCTGCATTTGTATGTACATGTACTTTCTTAATTTTTCTTGGTACGCAGCAATGATAATATGCTTATATGTCACCCCATAATTGCAATTATACGCACATTAATTACATATAGCTTGCAAGATAATAAAGTGTATGCATGCATTACCTAGCTAGCTTCAAAAAGTTTATATTCATTTGCATATAGGTGGCCAAAATGTTAGCTATACACATTACAAAATAATCATAACAAGTAATATTGTTTGTTTTCATAATGTGGGCGGACTCCAATTTTGCCAAAAAGTGGTCACAGCTTTGAAACTAGAGTGTCGGCAATGAAATGAACTTGATGAAGCATATTCCATGGTTGATCGATCATTCATATCTTTATGGCGAAAAACTGATCGAGTACAAGTGATTTGCTTACGATAGCATATATATTATAGGTCTAGTGTTGCTGCTTGCCTGCCTGCATCATTGTATAGATCAGTTGTCGTTTTCAACTTCCATACATATTAAGAAATCTAAGGCTAACTAGGTGATCTAATTCTAAGCTAGTTTACTGAAATGTTTCATATAATGAGTTTTAAACAGGCAATAGGTTAATTGCATGTGTATTTTGCTGCAAATAGAAAAAATAGACTACTGAATCGGGTTCTTCATATATATAATTTTTGGTCCCACGCTGTCTCCAACCGACACAGCTGAGAGAAGAATATAACCAGCTATAGGTTTGCCCAGAAACTATTTCTTTCTTCGCGATCGATCACTAGTAATCTTGGAGCTCAAATGTCATAGTCACAATTGCTTTTCTTTATTCTTTATTTATTGGTTGCATGTACACTGTGGACTGAAGTTTGTAGAACAAGTAAGACAGCTCGCTAGGGTTTACGATTGCTGTTAATTTCTAAAGGGTAATTACCAGACAACGAAGCTAGGGTTTATGTTATGTCATTGTTAATTAGGGTTACTACTCGATCTGAGGTTAATTAGGATTCTCTTTTCTTTCCAAACTAGACAGAGAGTAGTTCTGTGATACAAGTTCTTTGATCTGTGAAAACTTGTTCCAAGCTAGGATATACAACTAGGATTTAGGGTTTACAGTTTATGTGCTATTGATTGTTGGTAACTGGTACTTAAGACTGATGACAGGAACTACATTCATAGTTGGGGTTTAGATTTTTCAGTGATATGTATATATATATAGCTACTCTGAAACATGCATCTTAATTTAAAATTGGGTAATGGAGTCCCCTCAGATCGAGTGTGCTACTACATACATGCGCTGTCTTTGGCTTAATTCGATCAGTACTCTTGTCGTGTATTTTGACCATTGCCTCCTCCTTCACAATTGTAAATCGATCGAAGCATCAATTCTAAGGCATTGGCATAATTTGATGGATGTTACCCCAATTTTCTCTCTGCTGAAACATGGATCATATAATGGCATGGGGTCTCATGCCTCTCTAAATTAATATTCCACATCTCGCATGTCTTTCTCTCTGTTTTCTTCTCTCATCATTTCCTTGTACAATAATATACACACACATGCATGGTGACAACTGTGTATCAATCATTCATATATGGATCTTGGGGTGGGATCGATCAACATGATCGATACACAGCATGTAATGTAATGTAATGTGGCACAAGTACTACTGTAACTAGTTCACTCGACCCCGACTAGATAGCTTAAAATTAAGGCGAACTTATTCACACCTAATTTATTTATTTTTTTGTTTAAAAAAAAAAAAGATGAATCTATCTAGCTAATACCTAGAAGCTTATAAATGAACCTTTCTTGGATGCAGTTTATATTTCGCCCAATATCTTGTATAATGAGAGCGCACTCATGTCAGCAAAGTCTCTCTGATCTTTTATTCAAGAATTTATTAGCAGCTCCAAGTTTCTTTTTCCTTCTATATATATTATCCAGTTGCTCTTGTATGTATTTGTTTGGTTGTGTTTTAGTTTTGGTTCGGAAATGTGGGTGTCCTAATATTTTTCTAGACTTAAATTTAAAGTATTTTTCGATGAATCATCTCAAAAGATTAAAAAAAAAATTGTCTTGAAATCTCTACGGATCTACCAAATATCGTATAAAAAGGACTCAAAAATAAATTAACATTTAACAAAAGAAATTGATGACAAGTGTAGCTAGAGGACTTTTAGTTCCACTCACATTGCATGTGATGTGTCCTATGTTTGGGACCAAATCCTCTAATTCATATATACCAGTAAACAGAGTGATTAAGCAGATCTAATCAAAGTACTAAATCCTGCAACACGTATGGGAAGATGATGATAATGATGAGGTGGGAATGAATGGCAAAAATTAAGGAGGAAAAAAGAACGACATCATCGATCAGCATCCCACATCTATTCATATATATACGAATAGAATACAAAGTTCATTTGTAGAGAGTGATTAACGGTGAAGCATGTGTAGGACTAGTCTCTACTAATTCACAAATGAAATGCCAAATTAGCACGAGGATCATGGCCGGCCAATATATAGTCCAACAAAGAAGCAGATGATCGAGACGCATGTGATTATGAAATATACAAATACCCAAATACAGCCCCGAAGTTCATGCAGAAAATGATGCCCTAAAAGTCCAAAAATTCTCGTGGAAAATAACATGCTTCTGTAGTTGGGTCTTTTTCTTTCTTTGTTTCTTCTTTAATTTATCCTCATGGTTTTGCATTCCTGCACGAAACAAGGGGAAACGGAAACCAGAAAAAAGGGGATAATGTTGGGTTGAATTATACTTGTGGTATGTAACATTGAACCAAATCAATAAGTTCATAGTTATACTTGGCGCCTAACGAATATGGAGGTTAACTTCATAGTTGGGATAGATATATTTATTTCACTAGAGGGAATTGACGTCTAACTCAAGTCGTTATTCATCTCAATTTTTCAGTTGACAAAAGTACAAAACAATCTTTACTCTACATGAAAGATAATATTATCAAAACAATTTTTACTCGACACAAAGATAACATTATGTGACGCTCAAGGCTAACGTATGTGAAACAAATGACTTATTTATGATCTAAAAATGAATAGTAACACAGTTTGAGGCCGCATATAAATTTCAGTGTCATCGATACACAATTAATCATGGTTAACTTTTATTTTCCCCATCCCCAAGTTTTGAATCCATTTTCGTCACAAATATATAAGTCTCTCCTTAATGATCAACTAATCCATTCTTTGTCTATATCAGAAGAAAATGGGATCCGGGACAATGCAAAGCTCTTGCAATGCAGATTAGCCCTTGATACTAAACATAGGGAAGCTCTTAAGTTGAGGACTAGTTGATGACTTTTCGGTTTATGGTTTAAAAGACCCATTTTTCGATCACATTTTGACATCTCATCCGTTTAGTTTTTAGGTTTATATGAGTAGATCATTTATACAAATTTTCAGTCAAATTAGTGTTCGTTAAGATAACAAACTAAATCAAATTAATGGACGAACCAAATCTGTCAAATATGAACCGTTCAAGTTTATAATTGATAAATCACACTTATGAATGCCTTGACAATTTTCAATATAGCTGAAAATTTAGAGAAATGATCTATTCATAAATACCTATAAACTGAACGGTCAAGATGTGAATATAAGATCGAAAGGTGAGATAAGCTGAAAAATCCTCAACAAGTCCTCAACTTAAGGGTTTTCATTAGAAGGGCTTCCCTAAACATAGATCAAAAACCTTTCCTACATTTTTTTTTCTTTTTCAATTCAAAAAAAAGTTGAGAAACTATTCTACATCAAGACCAAGGAACACAACTTTTTGGCCCATATTAGACTAATCATTTAAGTCTAATTAAAAACCAACTAATATAGAGTTTAGGAAATACAAAGCTAAACAAACCAGCCCACTAACATATAAGGCCTCAGTAACCGAAAATGTTATAAGGCCGGGTCATATTACGGGCCGGATCTCAATCCATGACATGACAGAATCCTCCAGAAGATAGGAACACAATTCTTATAAACAGCCCTCTCTCAATTTGGCTTATCCAAATTTCCCAAATCTCCCTGAAACCCTAATTCAGAGAACACAAAAAGCGTAGCGATGGCGGAGCACTTGGCTTCAATCTTCGGGACGGAGAAGGACAGAGTGAATTGCCCCTTCTACTTCAAAATTGGCGCGTGCAGGCACGGCGATCGCTGCTCCAGGCTCCACACGAAGCCCAGCGTCAGCCCGACGCTGTTGCTATCCAATATGTACCAGAGGCCCGATATGATCACCCCCGGCGTCGACGATCAGGGCCAACCTATCGACCCCCGCAAGATGCAATCCCACTTCGAGGTCTCGCTCCTCTTCTTCTCTAATTTTACAACCCTTGTTTGTTAATTTATTCCTTATTTGTTGATTTTAATTTTTGTAATCCTAATTTTTTTTTTTAAATTCTATTAGATTCATTTGTTATTTTAATTTAGTCTCATGCATGTTTTTTGTATGTATTGAATATTATTTTTTTGGGCTCAATTGAAACTGTTATTGAATGAGGGATAAGCATTGAACACAGATTTTTCTTGTCTTTTCTTTTTAATCAGTCATTTAATCCTGTGCATGTCCTATCAAATTTAGGAAATTATTTTTTCAACTGTTTCATCATACAATGATTTCTTAACCTTCAATGCTTAATTTGTATATTGTGAATCTGGTTATATCTATTATTATTTTGATACTGGCACATTAATGTATGTACTAGACTTTCTTATTTCCTTTATAAAATATGTGTGCAAAATTGCAGGAATTTTATGAGGATCTCTTTCAAGAGTTGAGTAAGTATGGGGAAATCGAAAGCCTTAATGTCTGTGACAACCTTGCTGACCATATGGTTAGTTTACACTACTCCACTGTGTTAAACTTTTTCTCCGATGTCCCTCTTCTGTTAGTTTTTTGGTTACCTGGATAGAATCTTATGTCCTTTTATTTTTGTTCTTCTCTTTCATTTGGGCAGGTGGGCAATGTGTATGTTCAGTTTCGGGAGGAAGAACATGCTGCAAACGCACTCAAGAATCTGACTGGAAGATTTTATGCTGGTTAGTTTCTTTATCGTCGAATTCAGTATATATGCTACATATTGCTCTCTTTTTTTTTTTTTTTGAAAGGAACTACATATTGATCTTTAGTCCTATAATATGTGACACTTTTCCTTGGATAAATAATTGCAGGGCGTCCTATCATTGTGGACTTCTCTCCGGTGACAGACTTCCGTGAAGCCACCTGCAGGCAATATGAGGAAAATACATGCAATCGTGGTGGATACTGCAATTTTATGCATCTGAAAAGGATTGGGAGGTAAATTTTGCTTTGTCGTTATTATTTTACAATATTTTTGTAGAATGAGTGGAAATTCAGTTGTTCCCCTTGTTGCAATGTCAGGGAATTGAGACATGAATTATTTAGGAACTACCGGCGAAGGCATAGCCGGAGTCGAAGCAGGAGCCGCAGCCCTTACAGGCATCGTAGTTATGAAGAACGCTCTCATGGTAGCCGTGGTCATAGCAGAAGGTATGATGATGAGGATCACTATCTTGAGAGAAGGAACAGGACCGTAAGCCCTGGTCGAAGTAGGCGGGAACGCAGTAGAAGCAGGAGCACTGAAAGGAGGAGGAGAAGGCATCCCAGTCCAGTTAGAGAAGGCAGTGAGGAGAGAAGAGCCAAAATTGAGCAGTGGAACAGGGAAAGAGAACAAAAGGAAACTGCTTCTAAGTTTAGCCGTGCCAATAATGGGCATGCTCAAACTGAAAATCATGAGAATGGCTACGAGTAACAACATCATTTGCAGCACAGCCAGATTGAGTAGGGTATGGATTCTGATATCTTAACGCTGTTTTTGTTGGCTTTGCCCCCCCCCCCCCCCCCTCTCTCCTCTCTCTCTCTCTCTCTCTATATATATATATATATATATATATAATGTACAGTTGTACACATATGTCTACCTCTCTACTGTTACATGTATATGTATGTATATAGAAGTTAATATTACGAGATTTGGAGCATATTTCAACAACAAAAAATTGTCTTCAACAATTATAGCTCACACCCCATTTTCCACTGTGCAGGTGGTGTGCAGGTTAACACTACTGTGATATGGATTTGAAATGACTTTGCATTCATATTGTGTGACTGCATGCATTTAGCTGTCAATACCATATTAAACCTAAAACAACTGAACTCTAGTGTCACCTATGATAGTGATAATTGCATTGTGTTTATGTAGCAGCAGAGCTAACTTCTCTTACCCCTTGAGGAAAGAGAAATGCTCTTGGAGACCAAACTGTAGGAGTTGCTAGATATGTGTTTATTTTTGAGTCTCTGGTTGGCTCATCTTGGAACCTTCAAGTTGAAGCTTCCATACTGCCACCCCTTGCTAGCTTTTGAACCATTCACTGTATTCTTCATGTATAAAGCTTTTGCTTTTGCTTCTGACACTAACTGCCAGTTGATGCAAATCTAGAGAAACTATGGATAGAAAGAAAATAAGTATATGGAAAGCAACAACTATAAACTGAAAATGTTATTTCCTCATTGGAGATGTTCTTTTATATCTAAATCTGGAAAGTACCTTAGTTTTTTAGAATGCTTTGATAATTAGCCCTCCTTGAACTTCTGAGTGAACTGATTCTGCTAAGTTAATTAAAGACTGCCCAACTTATCTTTACTTTCAGGTGTCGCTATAGATTTTCATATAGGCAAGTCTGGTGTTTTATTTTCCCATCTTTGCTTGTGTTGCATACATTTTATAGTCAGGGGTTCCTTGAGCACCACAATCAAAGACTAGTGAAGGATCAGAGTATATTATGGTTTTTTTGTGGGTTTCTTTTCTTTCTTTAATCCTTGCTTGTATTATTTGCAAAGATGATAGTTGTGTTCTTACATCATTTACTAGTTTTGCAGGTTCAGGTATCCTGCTTCTCAGGTCCCAGCATTTGTTTTTCATTTTAATTGCAGCTTACCATGGAATTTGTTTACAGGTTGGCTTGTGCAGCGTGTGTTTTCAGGAATCGTTGTTGTCTAATCATGATGCAGGTCGGATGTGGTGCCAATGTTTCTTTTCATCGTAGTTTCTGTTTTTGATACTGACGGTATCGTTGTGGGATTGTACTAAGGAATTGCTTGTACTAATATTTTCTTGTGGAGAAGACAACTTCTACAGATTTTTAATCCGTTGTGCAAGTCTTGGAATGATGACTGGGATTGTATTCTCTTTTTGGAGTTTAGTAGTCTTTTTCATGGACCCAGGTCTGTGAGTGTGTTTGTTTAATGGATATGATGCTTTCGATTATAATTTCTTTTATGTATGCAAATACCCAATCCCACAAATAAGATACAAACTCATGACGCAAAACAAGAAAATGGAACAACTACACACACAATGGGATTGATGGATGAGCAAGATTGAGGGGTGAAACATGGGGGAGATGGACTGCCATATTAGTCACATAATGTATGTAACTTGATACCACCTAAAACTTGCTCTAATAAGTATACAACAAGCTTGATTACATAACCAAAGTTGAACATTTTATTAACCCAAGTTGACATTTCAATTCTATGTAACGACTATGTTCACAAATTGCAATAGCATCACCGACAGTTCCACACCACAAACAAACAAGCAAAACAAATCACGCATTCACCACAATACCTCAGGCATACATACATTTTACCCAAACACAATGGGTCATAACAGTGACTTGTGGACGACGCATAAGGAAGCGAGCCATGAAAAACAACTGCAGCTCTCTAGCAATTGTCTTTTGCGCAATAAACACTGTAATATAATTACATAGAAGTCTATTTTTAGACATTTTCTTCCATATAAGTCTACCCAAACATTTTTACTCACATAAGTCCCCACCTAAGCATAAATAGGGTTTTATATTAGGTATAAAGGTTGAATAAAATTACAAACTATCATCCAACAAAAAAAATTAGATTCTCTTCTTTATATTTACAAGAATGCTATTAGTATAAAAAGTCAACAACCACTCTCATATCGGAAAAGTCTCCGGCCGACCTCCACTAGTATAAAAAGTCAACAACCACTCTCATCTCGGAAAAGTCTCCAGCCAACCTCCGGCGAGGTTTCTGGCCGACCTCCAACGAGGTTTCCAACCGACTTCCGGCGAGGTTTCCGACGATCACAAAAGTTACTACTACCAGCAACAAAACCTACTACCACTAGCCACAAAAGCTACTACCACCAATCATAAAAGCAACTACTATGAGGTTTCCAACGAACACAAAAGCTATTACCACTAGCCACAAAAGCTACTACCACCACTAGCTACAAAAGCTACTACCACCACTAGCCACAAAAGCTACTACCACCGCCTATAAAAGCATTACTGTGAGATTTCCGACAAACACAAAAACTACTACTACCAGCCATAAAAGCTACTATCACCAGCTACAAAACCAACTACCACCGCCTACAAAAGCTACTATAGTGATAATTCTGGTGGTTGTCACCAACATGAAAAACTACTACCACCGTCAACAAAAGATATTACCGCTATGAACAAAAGCTACTATCGTTAGAAAGAAAACCTACTACTGTCACCAACAATGAACAAAAGCTACTATCGCGAGAAAGAAAATCGACTACCGTCACCAACAAAAGTTATTACCTTCAGCAACAAAAGCTACTACATCAAACAACAAAAGCTACTAACTCCAGCAACAAAAACTACTTCAAAAACAAAACTACTACCGTCAGCAACAAAATGTACCACCGGTAGCAACAAAAGGTACCACCATGCATAATAAAAGCTACTACCAAGTAATACAAAATCTAATCAATGTGTCAAAAATATACTATTATAGTGTGAAAAATATACCATCATAGTGATGATAATATACTATTACTGTGTTGAAAATATATTATCATACAATGAAGCTGAGAAATAATTATAAATCTCGATCCCATTCATTTCATACACTATCAGAACACAATTCTCTGTTGTCTCGTCCACTCGATTTCTATCGAATTTGAAACTTGGAACTCCTCCAGTACTCATTCTCAATTCACAGCGGTCCACTCAATCAAGGATACTATTAGTGTGTCGAAAAGATACTATACTATCAGTGTGTCAAAAAGATACTACATAAACAGATTCAATATGGCTCACAATCGGTAACACAAACATCAACCACACAAAGCAGTAATAATCAGAATAATCTGGCGACGAATGTGAAACTACAAAGAATGAGTTCCTAAATGCTTCATACCATAACTCGCAGGCAATCGAAGGCGCCGTTGTGAAGCCAAATTACAAGTTGCCTGGTGGCCATCGGAACAGCACACGCCATGGCAGGGCAGCAATCTCTAGCTCGCTGAAAGTCACCTAAATCCTCCACAGAAACACAAAACACTCCATTCAAAAACTCATACATCCATTGATTCATCAAATTCCACAACTAAATTAGCAGTCAGTGATGCATGATCAAGATTGAACAAGAATAGAAACGAATCGGAATACTCACAAAACCATAGCCCTTGGATCGGCCGGTGTTCTTGTCAGACCGTCGGAGATCTGCAGCTCACCGAGGAATCACCTTCGTCGTCACCGTCTTGGAACTCATATGCGAAGGTGCGCAGACGAAGACGACGATGACCGTCAACGTTACAAGGCCGATCGAAGAAGGTGTTGCCGGCGATGACGATGGGTTGATCGGAGGATCAGACGAGGTAGAGGTCTCGTCGTTCAGATTAGAAGATCTGAGATCGATCTACTACGGCTCGTCCACATTCGGGACACGGAGGCGTCGGCTCTGCTATTGGCGGCGACGATGTGCCGAGGATGAAGGATATGACGTGGAGGCTGTATAAGGCAGCGAAGGCCTAAGGCTTAGAGTTTCGGCGAGAGATTTAGGGTTCTGGTCGATTTTCGGAGGCCCTCATCGATTTAGGGTTTCGATGAGGCTCAGGTTCTGATCAGTTTTCTCGCCGGAGAGAGAGAGAAATCAACGGGGAAAGAGGAAGGGCCATTTTCTTTTGGTAGGGAGTGGTTGGGAGGGTAATTTAGGTATGGAATAAAAGTAGGGTGCGGCTATTTCCACCCCATTAAATACTCAGTTCACCTCACACCCAAGGTTTTAAAAAACGTTGGGCGCCAGTCGGGCGAACAACGCCCAGAAGATTAATCGGGGATTAATCGGAGATTAATCGGTTTTATATTTTTGTATTTATTTAATTAATTTATAAATAATATTAATAAAATAATAATGTTTAACGTCTTATAATTAACTAAAAAAGTATTTAAAATAAGAAAATAAGCATTTATGTACTTAACAAGCATGCCTGTTAGTAATTATTGATTGTTTAACCTCTATGACTTGATGTCACTGAGAAATTTAGTGGGGGAATATAGAGGAGAGAGCATACTTCTTACTCCTTAGCTGGACTCATGATTGTCATCAGCCTGCACACAAATGTAAGCACGTGCCCAACCATTTACTTTTTCTTTTTTCCACGAATAAGTCAACTACAACCACAAATTTAGTATATATCTTCTAATATGTTTCTCTAGCTCAAACATCGGACTCTCTCACTCTTCTCGACGAACCAACCCTCATCGGAAAAATCCCTCTACCACTGTAAAACTCCATGAGAACCTGCATCTCCATGAATGTTCGTAGCTCAAGCCCTCTCTTGTCCTACTTCATCTCTTTCTTTCTCTAAACCTTTCAGATTTAGAAGCTCCATCAGTCTCTCTCGTCTTTCTCTCTGTGAACTTCTTGATTCTCTCTCATTAATTTCGTAAGCAGTTTAAAACGAGTTATATATAGGAGAAACGAATCGAAACCCAGACGAATAGCACACCCACCTACTCTCCAGACGACTATGGCCGACTAATCGCCCGTCCAGACCGACTAATCGGCCGCCTAAATCCATGTCCGCCCACCTCACCGAGTTGGTGTTAATCGCAGCGGTCAGCCCTTGCCTAGCGCCTAGGCAACGCTTAAGCGGCCGCCCAGGCCGACTTTTAGAACATTGCTCACGCCTTATTTTTTACCTTTAATGTTTCAATTATACCCTTAAAATTTTGATAAAATCTGGTTTTCATTCTCTTTCTTTTATTTTTCTCAATTTGATAAAATCTAAAAATATATACAAATATATCATCAATATATTTGACGCAGACCTCCATTCTTCTCAAATCACATCTTATATATGTTCTCCTCAACCTCGTTCTTGATTTTCATCTTTACGATTATAAATATATATATATATATATATATATATTTTGAAGCCCACTACCAGAAGAAAGGCTTTAGCCGATGAAAACAAAAAAATCAGGTCGACGAATTATTTTTTCGTCGGCTAACGTGGACTTTAGCCGACGAAATTTTTCTTCGTTGGCTAATTTAAATTTTCGTCGGCTATGATCAACTGTAAAATTAGTCGGCTAAAGAAATTTTTTCGTTGCATGGCTTTAGTCTGTGAACTTTAGCCGACGTCTATATAAAAGTTTAGCCGACAAAATATATAATTTCTTCGGCTAAAGTGCCTTATTTTTGCATATCTGGACAACAGCTCATCTGAAAAAAAAAAAAGGGAGAAAAAGTTTGGGTGTTGTTGAAATCTGTCAATAATTAGTTTGTGGAGCTATATATAGGTACATATATATGTTGATTTTGAGTTTTATTTGAGTTGATTGATTTTGAATGTGATTGAGTTGATCGATTTTGAGTACGTTGGATGTATATATATATGTGTCAATCAATTTGGTTGATGATTTGATAATATATATGAAGTTGTTGTTAATAAGTAGTAGATATATATATATATTATATATATATATGTTAATTAATTATAATATTGTGTTGATGGTAGGAAGTTGTTGATGATGATTGAGTTGATGATGATTTTGTGATGATGTTGCTATATAATATTGTTATATATTATTAAGTGTATATATATATATGTGTGTTAATTAATTTGTTATTAATTAGTTGTAGTACGTAGAATACTAAATGAATTGAGATTATATATGGAATTTAATTAATTAGAGTTATACATATATATTTGTTATATTCAGGATGGATAAGAGTTGGATTTCGCTTCCAAAATGGGACAAAAGATATGGTAAAGGAGTTATGAGTTTTCTGGAATATGCGCTAGCTAATGCTAACGAGAATACAATTTTCTATTGCCCGTGCACGAAATGTCAGTGTCGCAGCGATATGCATCGATTTGCGATTGACAAAGTATGACAGCATCTGAAGAGTAACGGGTTTTGGGAGAAGTACACATAATAGTTATATCATGGTAAAACATCATCAGGGGGTCCGCATGATCATGACAATTTTCTGAGACGGGCAGTACATCCAACGATCCAACAACGGCCTTCATCAACGACATGTTCCTTATGAGAGCGGTGTATTCGCTCAAGGACAGTATATGCCTGAGCCGGTGTAGCCCTTCCTTAGAGTTGTCAACACTGCTCGTATTGACAAGTACAACAAACTGCTTGCTTTCCAATAGACCCCTGTGTACCCCGCTTGTCAGAAGACCGTTCTTGAAAGTGTGATGGACGTAATGAAGATTAAAGTTGAGACAAAATCGACCGTGAAGGTGGTGTTGATGATTATCTACAGTACACTGCTTCGATACTGCCCCACGGTCATCGTCCTACCACTCATCATAATGTCCGATGTATTTTGAAAGATCTGGGCTTTCCTACATCAAGATCCATGCATGCAGATATGACTGCGTTCTCTTTTGGGGTAAAGATCTAGAAGGGAATGACCTTGGTGGCCTTGACGCATGTCTGGCATGTCACACTGACATGTATAAGCTGACTCCTGCAGGCAATAGGAAACCTGTGAAGGTACTTCGGTATTTCCCGTTGAGGGATAGGTTGGAGCGGTTGTACATATCTTCACACATGGCCAAAGCTATGAGATGGCACGCTGATAGGGAATTGCATGACGAAGATACCCTTATACACCCTGCTAACGGGGAGGCTTGGAAGCATATAGACAAGGAGTTTCCTCATTTTGCGTCAGAGGTCCGAAATGTGAGGCTCGAGCTCTCATCCAACAGGTTCAACCCTTTTGGCAACATGAGTCTTCAATACAGTGTATGACTGGTGATTTTGGTATCGTACAACCTTCCTCCATGGATGTGCATGAAGAAGGAATACAATATGTTGAGTTATTGATTCCGGGGTCCGGTTATCCAGGGAAGTATCTCGATATGTATTTGAGACCTTTGATTGAAGAGCTTAAGTTTTTTTGGGACGTTGGTCATCCCACTTATGACAAGTACATGCACGAGATGTTCTAGATGGATGTCATAGTTGTTGGTACGATCAATGATTTTCCTGCCTGTGGGATGTTGTCGGGCAACGTTGTTAGGGGATACAAACTTGTCCAGAGTGCCTTAGCGATGAGGGGAGCATCAGTCATTGCAACAAAATATGCAGATTGGGTCACCGTACTCTCCTTCCATATAATCACGAATGGCGGTTCGATGATAAGGCATTTGATGGGACCGTAGAAAACGGTGTGCCTCCCAGAAGATGGACGGGGGAAGAAATTTTAGCAGTGCTTAATGAGTACGATTTTGGGCAGCTCAGCAATCATCCTAATATTGTGGCGGCAATACCTGAAAGACCCGACAGGTACAAATTCTAGACCATAAGAGCATATTCTAGAGTAAGTTGTTGATCAAGCACCACCTAGATGTGATGAACATAGAAAAGAATGTTTGTGACAGTGTAGTGGGCACAGTGCTGAACTTGGAGGGGAAGACGAAAGACGGTCCTAAGGCACGCATTGATCTACAAAAAATGCTATATAAAGAAGACATTTGTGGTTGAAAGAAGGGAAGAAAAAAAATGCCTCAAGCTCCTTCAGGCTATGCAGGAAATATAGCTCGGTGTGTGAACTTCCGGGACAATAAGATGTACGGGTTGAAGAGTCATGACTGTCATATCCTGCTACAACGTCGCTTCCATGTTTTCGTTCGACCGTTCCTTCCTCGTCAGGTGGTGGAGTCGTTAGTAGCGTTGGTAAGATTCTTCCAGAAGTTATGTACACAAGATTCTTCAAGTGTAGATGGTTTGATACTAGCCGCAGAGCATGAAGACCGATCAGTACGAAATATTATCGGTGAACACTGCTACAAGTTGTTACGAAGATGACCCGTTCGTTTTTACCACATCGGTAAAACAAGTGTTTTATCTTGATGACCTTGCTAAGAGTGACACATGGAAAGTAGTCAGTCATGTGCACCCTCAAAATATTTACCGGGCGGCTACACTTGGAGAGGCCGAAGACGAGAAGAAGATGTTGGTATCAAGAGCCTAGCGCAAAAGGTATTCCTAACTCCTCTACCGTTCGCCTTAATAATTTTAAAGCAGGTCGTTCGGTGCGAATTCGTGATGAAGAGCCAATGCTTATTGATGTTGATCCAAATCAAGAAACAGACGAAGACTCTGGCGA
The DNA here is from genome assembly GCA_010134655.1 of Fragaria nilgerrensis. Lineage (NCBI taxonomy): Eukaryota > Viridiplantae > Streptophyta > Magnoliopsida > Rosales > Rosaceae > Fragaria > Fragaria nilgerrensis. Next base: position 28,262,303 of record CM020979.1, on the reverse strand, counting down.
TGAGGAAAGACATAGATTACCAGAAATTAATTATGACACCGAAAAGACTCATCGGATGATTCCGATTACGAGCCTTAGTTTATTTTAGAGGACGTAATCCATTAATTGTAACAAAAAAGAATGTATTATCTTTATAGTTTACATGTGTTGAATTCATATTTCTGTTATTTTATATGAATTTTGATGATATATGAGCAGGAAGTTAGTATGGTTTACATTAAACCTTCTGTTTTTTTAATGTATTTTTTATACTTTAGCCAACGAAATATACCATAATTCGTTGGCTTAAACCATCTTAGCCGACGAATTATCGTATATTTCGTCGGCTAAAACCATCTTATTTGAACGAAATAAGTCATAATTCGTCGGCTAAGATGCGGTTAGCCGGCGAATACCCTAATATTTCGTCGGCTAAACCTAAATCCTAAACCTTAGCCGACGAATACCTTAATACACGACTTGTTGCATCTCATCGATTTGAAACTATTTTCAGTTGAAGGTCCGGTCAAAATACGTAATTTAGATGGTCCAATGACCTTTTTGTGCGTTTAGGGGTTTGACTTACGAGATTGACCGTCCGGATCGAGCCCTTAACCATGTCGGATCAAGTTGAATTTTTTCCCATACATGTATTTTATCATGATGGTCAGATCTAACGGTCGTATTTTTGTTTCTCAAGTTTGATCATCAGAATCACACATGCCTACTAATGTTGTTTAACTTGTTTACCAAGTGTTAAGTAAATGTTCCGTTTCAAAAACAAACTATACGTAGAACCTTCAAACAAAAAAACTTGTGAAATAAGATATGACCAGAATGGTGAAATACTTCTACAGTTGAAAAATCACGGTATTCCGGTAAAGTCTCGGTGCCGATAGTTACGGTCAATGTAATTTTCCATTCTTCCCCTTATGGGTAACCCTATCTTCGGTGGTTATTTCCATAAAAATTTATACGACTTGTTGCGTCTCATCGATTTGAAACTATTTTTAGTTGAAGGTCCGGCCAAAATACGTAATTTAGACGGTCTAATGACCTTTTCCGTGCGTTTAGAAGTTTGACTTATGGGATTGACCGTCCGGATCGAGCCCTGAACCTTGTCGGATCAAGTTGAATTTTTTCCCATACATGTATTTTATCATGATGGTCAGATCTGATGGTCAGATTTCGTTTCTCAACTTTGATCATCACAATCACAATGTGTCGAATGTATAAAAAGTACTATAGCCGACGACATTATTGAAATTCGTCGGCTATAGTTAATAAAATAAAATAAACTATTAGTCAAAGAAAAATAAACTATTAGTAAAATATTTAAAAATGGACGTACTTAATGACAAATTAACTAATTATTTTTTTAAAATACCTGTTTATAAGAGTTGTTGAATTCTGATGTCAGAAGCCAACGCCACTCGTACTTCCTGTACTGGAACTCAGCAGGGGTGCCAGAACGTGCGTTCCTTGCGTAGTCCAATGGGTCAGCAACTCGTTCTTCCACTCCTTATACCTACAGATACAACAAAAATATTAGAAATATTATTATATCACAAACAATTTTGTTTTTTCATTAACTTCCCAACGTATCTTCCCCATGCACAACGTCCGCCCAGCTGTTCTTCAGGTGCTCGGGAATGTCAAACCACACATGTATTTAACCGTTTATTAGTTTAGTTTTTCGAGAAATCAACAATGTAATACATAATATTATTGAGACATTTTGTAAACTCACTGACATCGCGTTGTGGACCATGTCCTTAACCTCCTGCGGGACCTCGCCCCAGTCTGACCACAACATAGGAACATAGGGACTCTATCTCTAATGAGCGCTCCCACGCGGCCGGAGTACGTCCTCGAATTCCCCCGCCCGATACTATGTGGCCGTCCCCATCAGTATCGATGACGATCCTCCCTGTGGTATTGACGGTCTTCTCGAGAGTCTTCCCTGTGACGGGGCCTCTTCTTCTGTGTCGGTTTCGCTCCGACGGTCCCTATCACATGATAAACCAAATTGATTATTAAAATCGGAGACTCTTTATTATTAATTATAAGAAAACAAATCATTCATCTTTCATTACCTGAGGGCGATGCGGCGGACGCGACGGATTCTGTGTCTGTCGCCGATGATGATACCCTCACGGAAATAAGAGGCGTATTAAAAGGCACGAACCGGTACGCCGCTGATGGAGCCACTGGCGAGGGCAGTGGATAAATCGGCGTCCCTGAGCCATCAACTGCAGGTAAGGCCGGTATCATCCGCGGAATGAACAGATGAGGCGGCGGCATCTGTACCCTAGATGACCCACTATCCGAATAAGTAGGACCTGGAGTGGGCGCCGGTGTATCTCAGGCATAGGGGTGCAGACACCTCTGTCTGGTCTAAGGCCACAACTGACTTAAGAATGAGGGACGCCCCGCTGCCTCGATGAAGGGGGTACCTCCGGCTGCCTCTGCGCCTTCTGCAGAAGGCTCGCATGTCTAGCTGTCATGAGGCTCTGAAATAAATTTTGAAGGTTGCTAGAGGTTCCCTCAGACGATTCGGACCTTTGGCCCTTCGAACCCTTAGTCGATCTAATATTACCGCTCATCCTGTTTAAAATATTATTTGAATCAAGGCCACAATATCAAAATATAACCCATTCAATTAGTCAACAAAAAAAAATATATACACTTCCTAAATACAAATTTACACTTCCTAAATACAAATATACACTTCCTAAGAAAAATATACACTTAAATATAAATTTACACTTCCTAAATACAAATATACACTTCCTAAATACAAATATACACTTCCGAAATAAAAATATACACTTCCTAACAACACCACAACATTGCAATTGACCGGAAAATCAAAGCAAACACAAAATACTAAATATAAATATACACTTCCTAAATACTAAATACAAATATATACTTCCTAATAAAAATATACACTTCTAAATACAAATATACACTTTCTAACAACACCACAACATTGCACTTGACCGGAAAATAAAAGCAAACACAAAATGAAATGTGAAATAGAAATGTACTCGAGGAGGGAGGGCTCGAGGCTGGAGCAGCAAGAGGAGGAGGGAGGACCGGAGCAGAAGGAGGAGGGAGGACCAGAGCAGCAGGAGGAGGAGGGAGGGCCGGCGCAGGCGGGAGCAGTAGAGGGCGACCGGGAGAGGGAGGGGGAGAGGGAGCGGAGGCGGAGAGACCAGGAGAGAGAGAGGAGGCGGAGACCGGGAGAGAGGAGAGGAGAGAGGGAGAGGAGGAGGCGAAAGAGGAGGAGGCTAGGGCTTTTCTACTGTCGAGCACTGGGTGTTATACCCGACAACTTTAGCCGACGAAATTATTATTTCGTCGGCTAAGATAATAACATCGTCGGCTAAGATAATAATTTCGTCGGCTAAGATTAAATTCGTCGGCTAAACCTTTGAAATTCGTCGGCTAAAACGTTAAAAAATTTTGTCGGCTAAACCTTTGAAATTCGTCGGCTATAGTACTTTTTATACATTATTGTGATGATCAAACTTGAGAAACAAAAATCCGACCATCAGATCTGACCATCATGATAAAATACATGTATGGGAAAAAATTCAACTTGATCCAACAAGGTTAAGGGCTCGATCCGGACGGTCAATCAGTTAAGTCAAACCCCTAAACGCAAGGAAAAGGTCTTTGGACTGTCTAAATTACGTATTTTGGCTGGACCTTCAACTGAAAATAGTTTCAAATCGATGAGACGCAACAAGTCGTATAAAAATTTTATGCAAAATAACCACCAAAGATAGGGCTACCCATAGGGAGAAAGAATGAAAAATTGCATTGACCGCAACTACCGGCACCGAAAATTTACCGGAATACTGTGATTTTTCACCGTGGATGTATTTCACCATTCTGGTCATATCTTATTTCACGACTTTTTTGCGTTTGAAGGTTCTACGTATAGTTTGTTTTTGAAACGGAACATTTACTTTAACACTTAATAAACAAGTTACACAACATTAGTAGGCATGTTGTGATTGTGATGATCAAACTTGAGAAACGGAAATCCGACCGTCAGATCTGACCATCATGACAAAATACATGTATGGGCAAAAATTCAACTTGATCCGACAAGGTTAAGTGCTCGATCCGGACGGTCAATCCGTAGTCAAACTCCTAAATGCACGGAAAAGGTCGTTGGACCGTCTAAATTTCTTATTTTGGCCGGACCTTCAACTGAAAATAGTTTCAAATCGATGTGACGCAACAAGTCGTATAAAAATTTTATGCAAAATAACCACCGAAGATAGGGCTATAGTATGTAATGGAAAATTACGTTCTTCTGGTCAGGTTTCACGGTGTAAGGAGCTTGAGACATTTTTTTCTTCCTTTCTTTCAACCACAAATGTCTTCTTAATTGCATTTTTTTTAGATCAATGCTTGCCTTAGGACCGTCTTTCGTCTTCCCCTCCAAGTTCAACACTGTGCCCACCACACTACCGCAAACATTATTTTCTATATGCATCACATCTAGGTAGTGCATGATCAACAACTTATTCCAGTATGGGAGTTCCCAGAATATGCTCTTATGTGTCCATAATTTGTACCTGTCGGGTATTTCAGGTATTGCCGCCACAATATTGGGATGATTACTGAGCTGCCTAAAATCGTACTTATTAAGCACTGCTAAAATTTTTTCTCCCGTCCATCTTCTGGAGGCACACCGTATTCTACGGTCTCATCAAATGTCTTGTCATCGAACCGCCATTCATGATTATATGGAAGGAAAGCACGGTGACCTAATCTGCATATCTTGTTGCAATGACTGCTGCTCCCCTCATCGCTAAGACACTCTAGACAAGCCTTGTATCCCCTAACAACGTTGCCCGACAACATCCCACGGGCACGAAAATCATCACTGATGTACCAACAACCATGACATGCATCTGGAACATCTCGTGCATGAACTTGTCATAAGTGGGATGACCACGTCCCACAAAAACTTAAGCTCTTCAATCAAAGGTCTCAAATACACATCAAGACACTTCCCTGGATAACCGGGCCCCGGAATCAACAAACTCAACATATTGTATTCCTTCTTCATGCACATCCATGGAGGAAGGTTGTACGGTACCAAAATCACCGGCCATACACTGTATTGAAGACTCATGTTGCCAAAAGGGTTGAACCCGTCGGATGAGAGCCCGAGCCTCACATTTCGGACCTCTGACGCAAAATGAGAAAACTCCCTGTCTATATGCTTCCAAGCCTCCCCGTCAGTAGGGTGTATAAAAGTATCTTCGTCATGCAATTCCCTATCAACGTGTCATCTCATAGCTTTGGCCGTGTGTGAAGACATGTACAACCGCTCCAACCTATCCCTCAACGGGAAATACCGAAGTACCTTCACAGTTTCCTATTGCCTGCAGGAGTCAGCTTATACCTGTCAGTGTGGCATACCGGACATGCGTCAAGGCCACCAAGGTCATTCCCTTCTGGATCTTTACCCCAGAAGATAACGCAGTCATATCTGCATGCATGGATCTTGATGTAGGAAAGCCCAAGATCTTTCAGGATACATTGGACCTTACGATGAGTGGTAGGAAGACGATGACCGTGGGGCAGCATTAAAGCAGTGTACTGTAGATAATTATCAACAGCCTTCACAGTCGATTTTGTCTCAACTTTAATCTTTATTACGTCCATCACACTTTCAAGAACGGTCTTCTGACAATCGGGGTACACAGGAGTCTGTTGGAAAGCAAGCAGTTTGTTGTACTTTTCAATACCAGCAGTGTTGACAGTTCTAGGGAAGGGCTGCACCGGGTCAGGCATATACTGTCCTTGAGCGCATACACCGCTCTCATAAGAAAACATGTCGTTGATGAATGCCGTTGTTAGATCGTTGGATGTACTGCCCGTTTCAGAAAATTTTCCATGATCATGCGGACCCCCTGATGATGTTTCACCGTGATATACCCAACATGTGTACTTCTCCCAAAACCTGTTACTCCTCAGGTGCTGCCATACTTTGTCAATCACAAATCGATGCATATCGCTGCGACACTGACATTTCGTGCACGGGCAATAGAAAATTGTATTCTCGTTAGCATTAGCTAGCGCATATTCCAGAAAACTCATAACTCCTTTACCATATCTTTTGTCCCATTTTGGAAGCGAAATCCAACTCTTATCCATATCCTAAAAATATAACAAAATATATATGTATAACGCTAGCTAATTATTAATTAAATTCCATGCCATATATAAAATCTCAATTCTTTGGGTACGCGTATATATATATTCTACGTACTACAACTAATCAACAACAATTAATTAACACAACACACAGATATATATATATATATACTTAATAATTACATAACAATATTATATATATATATCTACATCATCACAAAATCATCATCAACAACTTCATACATCAATATAATATTATAAATTAATTGACAATATATATATATATATATATCTACTACTTATGAACAACTTCATATATAATATATCAAATCATCAACCAAATCGATCAACATATATATATATATATATATATATATATATATATATATATATATACATCCAACGTACTCAAAATCAATCAACTCATAACAATATTATATATCAACATCATCACAAAATCATCATCAACTCATATATATCATCAACAACTTCATACCATATCAACACAATATTATAAATTAATTAACATATATATGTACTATTTATTAACAACAACTTAATTCATATATATTATCAAATCATCAACCAAATCGATCAACACACACACACACACACACCCATATATATATATATATATATATATACACACATCCAACGTACTCAAAATCAATCAACTCAATCATACTCAAAATCGATCAACTCAATTAATCAACATATATATACATATACGTACCTATATATAGCTCCACAAACTAATTATGGACAGATTTCGACAACACCCAAACTTTTTCTCCCGTTTTTTCTTCTCCCGATTTTTTTTCCAGATGAGCTGCTGCTGTCCAGATCTGCAAATATAAAGCACTTTAGCCGACGACAGTTTAATTTCGTGGGCTAAGCTTTTAAAATTTCGTCGGCTATAGTCTGTGAAGTTTAGCCGAAGAAATAAATTTTTTAGCCAACGACGTTTTAATTTCGTCGGCTAAAGTTGAAGATAGCCGACGAAAATTAAAATTAGCCGACGAATGAAAATTTCATTCGTCGGCCTGGTTTTTTTATTTTCGTCGGCTAAAACCTTTCTTTCTTCTGGTAGTGATAGAGACTTCTTAGAAGATGTTGGTGCAAAAAAATTTGGGAGAGAGATCCCAACAAAAATCTCACTCCTGTGATTTTTGAGAAGCCTTGGACGCATTCATACGACGATCGATTACGGAGAGAAGGGACCTTTTCATCCTCCCTTTCTTCTCTATAAACGTGCGAATTTATAGACCTTTGATTCATTGGTCTTCACTTCCCGTTGTAGTGGGAGCAGTGGGAAGAGTAGTGTTTTCACGTTCTTCATAATCTCCCCATACTTCACATTGTTTTCTTCTTATCTACTTGTTAGTCAATATAAGTTTCAATCATCGGGCCTAATTCATTAAGTGGCGGCCGCAGCCGAAATTTTATACCCCCACAATGCCCTTTTTTTCCTTTTGTACGAGCTTCGAGTGCGGGAAGGAAAAACACATAAGTATAAATCATTAGTATATGAGGATAAATAGGAACTACTACCACATGTTTCGACTAACACTTGAAAAATGATTAGGAGATCATATAATGTTTTGTGAATTTTGAATTATTTAACGTTCGGGGACGAATATCTCATGAATTTCGAATCATTTAACGTCCGTAGACGAATATCATTTACTGTCTCTTAGACTGTGATATCATTTACTGTCTCTTGGACTGCGATTTCATTTACTGTCTTTTGGACTGCGATATCATTTACTGTCTTTGGGACGGCGATTTCATTTGCTGTCTCTTGGACTGCAATTTCATTTTAACGTCCGGAGACGAATCATTGAAGAGAAATTTTAAATACACACCCCTAATCTCTTAATACACATTTCTATTATTTGATGTTTCTATTGAGATTTTATAAGTAAGTTAAATGACCAAAACGAACATCTATTATTAAACAAAAAAAATTGTGCTAGAAGTATTCTTTTCAACATCTTCTACCCTAAAATCGTCGAAAGTACGTCTTCTCCCCTAACCCCAACTCTTCTCCATAATTCATTTGGGTTGTCTTTTTATTTTTATTTTTTTTATTTTTATCTGTATTAGCTTTAGTTTGATCTTGCAGATCATATTGTCAAGTACTGCATTTTTATCATGACATGTTTTATCGAATAACTAGCTATCTATTTTTAATAGCTACTATACTTTTACAGTTCTACTAGTTTGTGAATTTTAAAAACTTGTATTGGTGATTTGGGGTTGAGATATAACAATAATCATTTGATTATAAATTAAACGATGATAACTAAAAATTTCCAGCAAAAATTAGACGAAATAATATGTAAAAAGAGGTACCAAATAGTAAATATATATCAATTATATTAAATAATGAAATATTTTATAAATTAAGGGCATTTTAGGCAGTTTGGGATGTGTATTAAGTATAATACTGAAATGAAAAATTTGATAGGTGGTGTATTAAGTGAGGAGTGTGTATTAAGATATTAGGGGTGTGTATTTAAAATTTCTCATCATTGAATGCTTCAAAAGAGGTCCTAAAATCGAAAATCATGTTATATGCGTATAAGCAAAATAATTATGAAGAATTTATTATAATGCGATAACTCTTATTCATAAATAAGGAGTTTTTCATTCACCTCCCTTGTAAAGATACCGTTACGAGGTTAGCTACGACTCCGTCGAAACATGCTGCCCCAATCTTAAGCATTTGTAATGCCCCATTGTGTCTTCTTATTATAGTTTCAGCATGATCAAAAACTTCTGAAAAAGTATCAATGCCACTCCAGCATTCTCGTCTTTGCAACAGGGACTTCACCCTTGAAAAAAAAACATGATAAAGTGCAGAGATACTATATTGTATCCACAGGTGGTCAGATATATTTATCACCTCGATCTCCAGCACATCTGGGATCTGTTAGATATATAGCAGCATAAACTTATTACATATCAGATTATAGGAAACAAATATCTTGGATTAGTTGCATGTCTTCAACTGAAGAGCAATATCAAAAACATGTGTAAACAAGAATTTGGAAAGTGCATGGAACTTCTATTTTAAATCTGCAGACATATACACATTCTCTCCTAGCAATGAGAGCATCATGTAAAATAGTAGATCGACCAACAAAAGCAAACAAAACAAACATGACAAACGGAACATATGGTGCAAGAGAAGTACGTACTAAACATGGAAAGCCGGCAAACTAGAACAACCGCATTTAGCAGAGACAATATCACCATAATCTCAATATATGTAAGTCAAGTACAGCAAGTTTAACACCATTAGGCCTAGGGCGATCCCATAACAACAAAAGTCCTAAAATATTATAAACACTAGCAGCGACAAGCAGACGAACAACATAATGAACCATTGTAAAAGAACGCCTGCCTACAGGAGAAAATCAGGATTCAATTGTCGATATCACATGAACCATTTCGAATTGCTAATTAAGTAATAGCCAACAGAATATACATATATAGGCTTCAATAACCAAATGGCAAAGATTCATACGTACCTCCATATATCTATATAAACAAACTAACAAAGGTTATCCCCCAACTGTATTCAACATGAAATATAGCTCAAATTTGATGTGGATTTTGGATTACATGCTAAGTGGGTTAACATAAGCATTAACAAAAGAAAACTAATCATTCATCTAACCAACACTATCAATTCTCCAAATCTTATGATTTCAAGCGCAGTAAAACCTTACCTTGCCTGGTTAATTTAGCTAACTCATACCTTTGTCTATGAACTCAGCCAACAGATTACCAATACCGATCCATAAGCTCTGTGCTCAAGCTCAGGTTGAATTGATCATGTTTTGGTGCTTCGTCAGCCTCCTCCGTGGCGTTCCCGGCGGTCTTGACGTCTCCAAGGGTTTATCAAATGAACGCCGAAAGGATCCGCTGCTGGACGTCTACGAGTTCCGGCTAAAAGCGTTCACTTCGTCCGGTCCATGACGGGCACTGTCGGCATAATTTCGCTGTGCCCTAGCTATATACTGGACGAGGAGGTCGTCAGTCTAAGTGGATATGAAAAATGAAATTATATCGATACATTCAATTATATACAAAAAATTCAAGTAACAATAAGCATTAAGAAAAAGTACGTCCTCGAAGAATTGTTCTGCCCCCATGCACTCTTGCCCAGCGTTGTTCTTCTTATAACGTTTTCCTTTACACGTACGTCCTTGGGCCATATCTTCTGTAACTTAATTGGTTCATTCACTATGAACGATGAGACAATGAGAATGAATTTCTTCCTGCATAGGCCGCGTCGGTGGTTGTGTCCATGATTTCCCCATTATAATCTCACGGCTTTTTTTTCACAGACGGCGGCGCCAACTATTGGTGTAAAAAAATTTATGAGAGAGATCCTAACAAAAATCTCACTCCTTTGATTCTTGAGAAACCTTGGACGCATTCTTACGACGATCGATTACGGGGAGAAGAGACATACCGTACGTATAGACGTACCGGTTGACTTCTGGATGTTCCCTGGCCGCCTCGTCCATAAAGACAACGAACGGTCTAGAACCGGTATGATAGTTCCTTGTGTTGCGTTGCCGGTTCTGAGCGTTCGCCCGGGAAACGGCTTTCAAAGAAAAAAATAAACTATTAGTAAAATATTTAAAAACGGACGTACTTAATGACAAATTAACTAATTAATTTTTTTAAATACATGTTTACGAAGGTTGTTGAATTCTGATGTCAAAAGCCAACGCCACTCGTACTCCCTATACTGGAACTCAGCAGGGGTACCAGAACGTGCGTTCTCGTGCGTAGTCCAGTGGGTCCGCAACTCGTTCTTCCACTCCTTGTACCTATAGATACAACAAAAATATTAGAAATATTATTAATATCACATACAATTTTGTTTTTTTCATTAACTTCCCAACGTACCTTCCTCCATGCACCACGTCCGCCTAGCTGTTCTTCAGGTGCTCGGGAACGTCAAACCACACATGTATTTAACCGTTTATTAGTTTAGTTTTTCGAGAAATCAACAATGTAATACATAATATTATTGAGACATTTTATAAACTCACCGACATCGCGTTATGGACCATGTCCTTAACCTCCTGCGGAACCTCGCCCCAGTCTGACCCAGTCTGACTTTATCCCTAATGAGCGCTCCCACGCGGCCAGAATACGTCTTCGACTTCCCGCCCGATACTATGTGGCCATCCTAGTCAGTATCGATGACGATCCTCCCTGAGGTATTGACGGTCTTCTCGAGAGCCTTCCCTGTGACGGGGTCTCTCTTCTTCTTTGTCGGCTTCGCTCCGACGGTGCCTATCACATGATAAACCAAATTAATTATTAAAATCGGAGACCCTTTATTATTAATTATAAGGAAACAAATTATTCATCTTTCATTACCTAAGGGCGATGCGGCAGACGCCACGAATTCCGTCTCTGTCGCCGATGATGATACCCTCGCTGAAATAAGAGGCGTATCAAAAGGCACGAACCGGTACGCCGCTGACGGAGCCACTGGTGGGGGCAGTGGATAAATCGGCGTCCCTGAGCCATCGACTGCAAGTAAGGCCGTATCATCCGCGGAAGGAACAGATGAGGCGGCGGCATCTGTACCCCAAATGGCCCACCATCCGAAGTAGTAGGACCCGGAGTGGGCGCCCGGTGTATCTCAGGCATACGGGGTGCAGACACCTCCGTCTGGGTCTGAAGCCACAGTTGCCTCGAGGAATGAGGGACGCCCCGCTGTCTCAATGAAGGGGGCACCTCCGGCTGCCTCGAGGAATGGAAAACGCTCGGCGGCTTGCTCTGCGTCGTCTCTAGAAGGGTTGCATGTCTGGCTGTCATGTGGCTCTGAAACGACGTTTAAGGGTTGCTAAAGGTTCCCTCAGACGATTCAGACCTTTAGTCCTTCGAACCCTTCGTCGATCTAAAATTACCGCTCATCCTGTTTAAAATATTAATTTGAATCAAGGCTGAGGAATCAGTGGCGGAGCTAGAAATTTATCATAGGGGGGTTCATATATGAAGTGCCGATCATTATCGGAAAAAAAAATGTACCGATCATTCGGTCGTATAACTCAATTACTATATCATAAGTTAAAATTGAAAATATAATAACATAATACTATTATAAAGTTCTTAAACACCGGAATCAATAATGCAACAATCATAACGTTATTAAAAAAAAATAGAGGTAGGGTTCACCGACTTTGTCCTGACTCTCGGGAAGTCTCCCTCTTACCTAAACTTCTATGTAACAAAATAAAACTATCCAAAACCAACGTAAATGAGAAAGAGAAAGTACATTCATCCAATTTTTCATCAACTAGCTAGTCAATTACGGGTAGCTAGTTAGTTTTTGGTCAATCTTTCTATCATCAAGTATTTGGAAAAATATATAGGCGTCTTGAGCATTTATTCCATAGGTAGGTTAAAATCATAGAAGAAAGTGAATACACTGTTCGGCATTAGTCATATATGAACAACTCGTGGGCAAAGACTTAAACATATATATAACAATAGCACTGAGCCACTGACTTTGAATCTTTTTGATGGTCCTAAACCCGAAAACGAATCGAAAACATTGTATAAATAGAAGCTGCTAATATTTGAAAGGAGCAACAAGTTTAATCATCATACCTGTGAGAAGGCTCGAGGACGGCTCGAGGAGGCTGTGGAGGGCTCGAGGGCGTGGAGCGTGAGGGCATGGCCGTGTGAGGGCGTCGCCTCCTCGCCGGAGCATAACGGAGATGGCTCGAGGACGGCTCGAGGAGGCTGTGGAGGGCTCGAGGAGGCGGTGGAGGCTGTGTAGCGCGGTGAGCAACAATGGAGGCGATTTTTTAGGGTTTTGCCGAGCGTTGTGGAGGCTGTCGAGCGCCTGGTTTAATTATATGCCCTATACCTTTAGCCGATGAAATTTTTACTTCGTCGGCTAAACCTTTAAATTTGTCGGCTAAAATATGAAATTCGTCGGCTAAACCTTTGAAATTCATCGGCTAAACCTTTGAAATTCGTCGGCTAACCTTTGAAATTCGTCGGCTTAACCTGTGAATATCGTCGGCTAAAGTACTTTTATACATTCGGCACATTGTGATTGTGATGATAAAACTTGAGAAACAAAAATCCGACCGTCAGATCTGACCATCATGATAAAATACATGTATGGAAAAAAATTCAACTTGATCCGACAAGGTTAACGGCTTGATCCGGATGGTCAATCCCGTAAGTCAAACCCCTAAGCGCACGAAAAAGGTCATTGGACCGTCTAAATTACGTATTTTCGCCGGACCCTTCAACTGAAAATAGTTTCAAACCGATGAGACGCAACAAGTCGTATAAAAATTTTACGAAAAATAACCACCGAAGATAGGGCTACCCATAGGGAGAAAGAATGAAAAATTACATTCACCGCAACTATCGGCACCGAGACTTTACCGGAATACCGTGATTTTTCAACCGTAGACGTATTTCACCATTCTGGTCATATCTTATGTCACGACTTTTTTGCGTTTGAAGGCTCTACGTATAGTTTGTTTTTGAAACGGAACATTTAATCAAACACTTGGTAAACAAGTTATACAATATTAGTAGGCATGTTGTGACTGTGATGATCAAACTTGAGAAAAGAAAATCTAACCGTCAGATCTGACCATCATGATAAAATACATGTATGGGAAAAAACTCAACTTGATCCGACAAGGTTAAGAGCTCGATCCTTACGGTGAATCTCGTAAGTCAAACCCCTAAACACACGAAAAAGGTCATTAGACCATCTAAATTACGTATTTTCGCCGGACCCTTCAACTGAAAATAGTTTCAAACCGATGAGACGCAACAAGTCGTATAAAAATTTTACAGAAAATAACCACCGAAGATAGGGCTACCCATAGGGCGAAAGAATGGAAAATTGCATTGACCGTAACTATTGGCACCGAGACTTTACCGGAATATCGTGATTTTTCAACCGTAAACGTATTTCACCATTCTGGTCATATCTTATTTCATGACTTTTTTGCGTTTGAAGGTTCTACGTATAGTTTGTTTTTGAAACGGAACATTTACAAATATAAGGCACTTTAGCCGACGAAAAAATAGTTCGTCGGCCTAGATTTTTTATTTTCGTCGGTTAAAGCCTTTCTTCTGGTAGTGATAGATTCTACTTTGTTCCAAAATCCATATTGATAATGCAAAACAGTCAATGGCATAGTCAGAACTCACACTTAGAAGGGTCAAGTTTTATTAACTAAAAAGTTAAATTCATATTTAGTTACTCTCTAGTAATGACATAATTTTGTTAAAAAAAAAAAACACAAACAAATTATGCAAACTTAATTTTTGTTCTACATCTATTCTTAATTAAATTGAACATATATGCATGATAAATATTGAAAAAAATGTTTTGTTTCTTAGAGATAATGTCAATGCACGTTAAATATTAATGTGTTGCTTCCATTTAGCTTAATTTGTAAAGAAAAAAAAATCGTACATGGAATTTAAATTAGTAAGGTAAGAAATCTTTGACACAATTTCTATTAATTAATTAGATTGAGTATTTTACTAGTACAAATTAGCATTTCATCATTAATGTTGAAGAATATTAAAGAATAGAAGGGTCAATTTATGTTACATTCCATTAATATCCAATAATTATTATGACTCATTAAACTTTTCTAAAATGTGAGAGGGTTCGTTGGCTACGCCTCTGAAAACAGTCGTTCGAGGATTAGCATTGCTAGTCATTAATTTGATTACCATACTCATCGATCTAATTAATTACCACAGCCATCGTCGTCATTACGTTATTAGTAATATAAAAATCGGATATTAGAAGTTTTCACGATCACTGTGCTACAAAATCGATCAGATGGATATTGGTATCTAAGAGAAATATCCTCAATCCATAAACCTGTATTTACTTGATTATCATGTTGACATCGATCAGGAAGGTTTGCTGTATGCGAGCCTTAGTGTTTTCTACACGTACGTACGTGGTGCTGTGTGATGATTGTGAGTGTGCTGGGATCAAATTATATCAAATGGTAGCTTTAGGGCACAGGTTGTGGAGTGCATGTGAATACAAAGAGGCAAAAAGAACTCATCATTCAGGTTCATGATGTAGTTCGATCAAGGCATGTGAACTCCTGGTTGATGATGTGAAAAACGTACAGCATAATTTGTCTCCAATTTGTATAAACATTCTGTGAATTCAAGAAGGTGTTCCAGATTATATCCACTTGGTTCATGATTATATTATAGTGTGAACAAGATGGAATTATTTGTATCCACCTTCAACGGTGTTGATATATTTATCAGGTTCTGAAATCTATACCTAAAATCATATCTAGCTATGCGGGGTATAACCGTGTAACCAAGACGCTATATTTGGAAAAAGGAATCGAACAGTTCGTATATGCCAGTATATCCACTCTAGCTGCTGCTAACAACAACATTGTACTACTTAACATCAGCAGGGACATAATATGTCAGGACCCATCCCGAATTTTACCCTGAAATCTAAAGCAAATCTTACGGGAAGCACCTCTAAGGAAAATTTATCAAAAAATTCGGCATAACCTCCCTTGAAAATGGACAACCCTTCCTAAAAGCACATGCAAACACTTCCAAAATTACAAATCCAACCTTAACCACATGGAGCCTTCGTGCTCCCCAAAATCACAACACCACCCAATTTATTAACTAATCTAGACAAATCCTATAACCACCGTTTATAGGTTCAGAGCAACTCTAATAGAGAAGAAAAATTTTGGCATGATATAACTTAAAATATTATAACCCCAAAACATGTTCAAACAATTTCAAGGAAAACTAAACTCAATGCGGAAATGTAAACATAATACAACTCAACACTGAGTTAAATATTACATTTCCTTGTTTACATAACCTCACTCATCAAGCCCTGCACTAGAGCTATGAACTCAAGCTCTAACTGCTCCCTCACAGTATCAGGAAAATACTTCTCTCGAAAGAGCTGAACAAACTCCTCCCAAGTCAAGACGGTCACATCTCTAGATCTCTCTACCCCGCTCCACCATACCCGTGCCTCATCCTTGAGAAGAAACGTAGCAATACACATCTTCTCAGTCTCCGTACATGTGATCATGGTGAAGTATGTCTCGATGCCCTCTATCCAATGATTAGCTACGAGGTAGTCTGTACCTCCAAGAAAGGAAGGCGCTCCTAACCTGATGATACCCTAAGCCAGCCTGGCCAATCGTAGACCATCATCTACTGCAACTGGCACCGGCACCTCCAACACCACCTCCTCCTCAAAGAAATCATCCACAGGTGGAGCCCTACCTCTGCCTCTTGCCCCACCTGCCCTTGGCTCTAACGGCCCCTCTGGCCCTACTTCGGCCTCTAGCTCTTCCTCGCGGAGGATCCATCACCTAAGAAGCAAGTAAACCTTGGTTAATTTATGCATAAAACTTAAATCAAAGTATAAGTCCAATGCAACATTTATTAACCAAGGCACTAACTCAAGGTGGACACAAGGATTCAAAATCCACTAACAGAGTACACTCTTTACTCTCACATCCTATTGACCTACAGGCGACACCTAACCCTTCACATACCCAATGACATATCAATACCGAAGAGCTTATGATGGTGATCCGCTGCAGTCGGGCCATCACTCCGAAGTATTAATTATCACCAAATATGTAAATCTACGCTCTGATACCAAACTGTCACACCCCAATTTTTGAAGGATAAATTCCAAAATTTTGGCATGATATAACTTCAAATATTATAATCCCAAAACATGTTCAAACAATTTTAAGGAAAACTAAACTCAATGCGGAAATGTAAACATCATACAACTCAACATTGAGTTAAATATTACATTTCCTTGTTTACATAAACTTGAAAGTCAAGAAAATGAAAACACACACATGAGTTTAATACAGTCTACCCCAAATATTTTTATATACAGTGAACAACAAAACCCAACAAAAACCCTGCCACTAAACCTTCGCCTCAACCCTGCTGATCCTCACCTGCAGATCTAACCCTTACACTAAGAATTGGTGCACCGGGTTGTAAACAACAAACCTGGTAAGCTAAAAAGTCCGTATGAGTAATTCTCAAAATAACACAATACTTCTAACATCCAATTATATCACATGAGCAATTTAGATTAATAATTAAATCCAAAATTTCAACACTTTTTCAAATAACATGTACCCATGAGTCCCGGGTATTAATAAATACCCCTCATGACCTACAACAACAAATTGTGTACCCATGGGTCCCAGATACCATAAGGTATCTCCCATGACCTACACCGACAGAAGGACTAGAGCTCTATTCCTAACTGTAACCAATCACCCGGCCAAAGGCTTGGAACCCGGTTTGACTGTCCAATATCAAAACACAAAATAATAAATAGCATCTTAACCGTAACCAATCACCCGATTAAAGGCTTGGAACCCGGTTTGGCTATTTATCCAACAATCACAATATCTCAACATTATCATTAACAACACAAGATCACATCATAAATTATATTCTTCCACATAGATATATTTACATGAACAAATATAGATATTCCACAAGAAAAATCTATCAATAATCAATAAAATTATGATCACTTGAACCTCAAAAATAACATATAACTAAAACTTGTTTTATCTTACCTATGAGCTGTTGGCGATCAAGCTCATATATTTTAAAAACAAATAATAGCAAAGTATTAAATTCAACATCAAAATCATTATCATCATCAAATGACCATAATAAAACTTGGTTCAAAAGTGAACCTTGGTGAGATTTACTCACCTCAATATCCCGCTGCGTTTCCGCAAAACACAAGAGTCAGGCTAACCACAACCTCACAAAACACCTAAAATTACACAATTAAAACCTTAGTAAATTCTCAATAAGGGACAAGGTACCCTTAACCTAAAGGTTGCCCAAAGAAGGGCAATCCTTCCTCCGAGACCTCCCAAGGTCATTGGACACTCAACCAACAAACCATACTACCTTCAAGATTAAACTTTCAAAGTTTATGATCTAATAAACACTAAGAACAACATAGCACCTAAGCTACCAAAACCAAAATAACACTTAGCCTTCACACACAACAACACACTAGAACTAACAAGGACTAGCTAACACAGCAACCAAAGCCCCCACACTACTCTGACGCGCTCCCACGCGCCACCACCAAACTCAATATTTGAGAAAACTCAAAACATCAAAGTTGTAGATTGAAGGGGGGAACATCTTTTATACCAGACAATTGAGCCAATTTGACCGGAATCGGCCGGAAAACGTCCCGAAACCCCGATCGAAATCAAAATCCAAACCTACGAATCCGGGCTCAAAACCTCAAAAACTTGCTTCAATCTATGTCTAGCCATAACTAGAAGGAGGAGAGGATCAAAACTCACCTAAGGTTGCCCCTCGTCGCTGCCGTATACAGCGGTTCCGATCAGAATGCAGCAGCTCCCTTTTCTGGCTAGAGGCTCTGATTCCGGCGCGCTAACTGATAGGAGCACAAAGTGTGACGTTCTTAATATGTTTATACCTTTTATTTACCCTTTGTTAACTCCTATTTAGTTGTTTTAGCTTTATATTTGTGTTTAGTATAGAATAATTGCTTAATTTAGAAATATGTAGGTTTTGGTGTTAGAATACATAGTAATTTCGGAATTGAAGAATTTGGTGTTGAAATTGTGCTAAGTGTTGGAAATCCTTGTTTACTCAGGATTCCTGTCTTGATCAAGATTCCATCTTTCCTCTTTCCTAGTTTCTAATTTTCTTATTTCTATTTCAGGAAAGTCTAAACCCGTGTTGACTAGGAAATGTTTTCCTGTACTCATGAGGGAAAGGTGGCCGGCAGCTAGGAGTTCCTGCTTGAGCTAGGAGAAGTACAATCCGAGATATGTATGGAGATGCCGTGAAGATTTCCCAAGTCTGCAAGGAGAGAGAAACCGTGCGGCATAAAGAGAGAAGGTTTTCCAAGTTCAAGATGGTTTTGTCATTCCTTAATGCATGAGGATTACTTGAAGAACAAGAGAAGAAATTAAATCCAACTTGGATTTGGTTTTGCCGATTCAATAGGATTCCTTGTTACTATTGAATTCAATAGGATTACTTGTGCTAGAAGAATTCTTGGAGATCAAGACTTGTTACTCTATAAATAGGGCATGGCATGGCAACAATAATCATCATCAACCCGTGCAAATAACACCAAAGCCTTTGCCGAAACTCCATCAAACCTCCAAACACCACAATCCGATCCCACCTTCAGCATTTGTCCAAAGCAAGTAGCCTAGGATTCCGCTCACTCGAAGAATAGAACAAGTAGGGATATTCTGAGAGTGTATTTCATCTTCTATTTTCGGATTGCTATGTGTTTGTTCTCGTTTTTGTTTGTTTTAGGTTTTTGCTTAAGTATGTTTCGATTCTTGTCTATGAGATAGAAGTACTTATGAACCATGTTTTGAATTAAAGTTTTCAATTTATGATCAATGATTTTAGATTTTATGCCGTGAGTTTTTATGTTTTTATACTTTAAGATTTTCGGTGTATTCTTATATTTTCATGTGTAATTGATACAAGTAGTTGATATTGCATGTGTTAATCATCCAAAGTTCGACTTTGATACACGTAGTTGATAAGTTGCATTGTCTTTGTTTTTCACCGATTTTCTACCTATGTTTGATTTGGACTTGTGCTTAAACACATCGATTCTTTATGTGATACGTAATTGCATGATTAGTTTATGTGTGTGACCTATAAGTAGAGCACGTAGCCGAGCTTGTTGTGTCGCGATGTTGAATGAAACCCGTAGTCTAATTCTAAGTTGGTCTATGTCATAGGAACCACGTAGGAACTTATGTGCATATCAAATTTAGATTGTATATTTGCTCACGGTGTAGACTTAAATGAGATTAGAAATCGTCTTCTTTATTTTTACATGGTTGTTTGGTTGTGTTTGCATGATTGTTGGTTGATCACATGTAAATATGTATAAAAGTAATTTAGGATTTATTTTCAATGATTATTCCGAAATTATCAAACTTTTAAACCCTATATGCTTATTTCGATATTTTTATTAGATTAGATGGATCTACCCTGTAGTTGGATCCCCGGTTTAGAACGATCCCTGCTTGCTTTATACTATGATTGATTTGTTGACAGGGTTAATTGATGCGTGTGCAAATACGTCTTATCACTAACACTGAGCAGCAGCTGCCCAACCTTGAAGAGGGCACCTGTGGGAGTCGAATGGAACCGGCAGCGGTCCAATCGGTGGCCGGACGGCGGAGATAGCTCCGGTCAAAGTTTGGTGTGCGGGTGAGCTCGGGAGCTGAAGAGAGAGAGAGAGAGAGAGCTGACTTAGGGTTTCCAAAAATAACTCTCACACACATTTTTCTACTTAAACAATTTCCAAACCCGGAAACCAACTTCCTCTGACCATAGCTTTCTCATACGACATCCGTTTCAGGCGTGCCACATGTCTACAAACTCGTATCGACAAACTTACAACTTTCAAGAAGGAAGTTTTCAAAGATAACTTACGAAAAATAAAGTCAACTTTTGGCCTCTTAAAAGTCAAAGCACCTTAAAAATTACTCCCGAAACTTCAACTTCGCACAAACTAAAGAATTTCCATAAATAATCCTTCATTAATTACGGGAATAATACAAGGAAAATTGATATAAAAATCTAGGGTATTACAATCTACCCCCTTAAAGTCAACTTTTGGCCTCTTAAAAGTCAAAACACCTTAAAAATTGCTCCCAAAACTTCAACTTCGCACAAACTAAAGAATTTCCATAATAATCCTTCATTAATTATGAGAATAATACAAGAAAAATTGATATGAAAATCTAGGGTATTAGAATCTACCCCCTTAAAGGAATTTCGCCCCAAAATTCAAAGATACTAACCCAATAAAAACAACTTGGGGTACTTAGCCCTCATGTCCGTCTCTAACTCCCAAGATGCATCACCCTCATCATGGTGACTCCAACACACCTTAACCAAATCGACTTCCTTCCTTCGAAGCCTCTTGGTTGACCTATCCAAGATTCGAACCGGTTCAACAACAAAGGTTGCATCCGCATTCACCTTGATAGTACTATAGTCAATCACATGTGACGCATCCGGAATATATTTCCTCAACAAAGACACATGAAACACATTGTGTACCCCGGACATGAAAGGAGGTAAGGCAAGCCGATAAGCCAAATCTCCTACTTTCTCCAAAATCTCAAAAGGCCCCACATACCTAGGAGCCAACTTCCCCTTCTTGCCAAATCTCACCACCCCTTTAGTAGGTGAGACCTTCAAGAACACATGATCCCCAACATCAAACTCTACTTGCCTCCTCTTCAAGTCGACATAGCTCTTTTGCCTGCTTTGCGCCGTTCGGATCCTATCTCGAATAATAGAGACCTTCTCAATCGTCTCTTGAACAATATCAAGACCCAACAGCTCATTATCACCCATCTCCGCCCAACAAATAGGAGATCTACAGGGCCTCCCATAGAGTGCCTCATATGGTGCCATGCCGATACTAGAGTGATAACTATTGTTATAGGCAAACTCAATCAATTGGAGGTGATCCTCCCAACTTCCCTTGAAGTCCATGACACAAGCCCTCAGCATATCTTCTAGCACCTGGTTCACTCGCTCAGTCTGCCCGTCAGTCTAAGGGTGAAATGTTGTAGTCATGTCTATGGTAGTACCCATGGCTTTCTAAAAACCACCCCAAAACTTTGAAGTTAATCGGGGGTCTCGATCTGAAACAATCGAAGTAGGCACACCATGAAGTCTCACTATCTCCTTCACATACAACTTGCACAAAGTATCTACCGTGTACGTCATCGACACGAGAAGTAAATGTGCTGACTTCGTCAAACGGTCCACAATCACCCATATAGCATCATGTCCAAGCTTGGACTTAGGCAGTCCAGTCATAAAGTCCATAGAAATCTGCTTCCACTTCCAAGTAGGAATATGTAATGGCTGCAACATACCTCCAGGCCTCTGATGCTCCGCCTTCACCTGCTGACAAGTGAGGCACTTAGACACATACTCTGCTACATCTTTCTTTATCCCATTCCACCAAAACTGTCTTCGCAAATCTTTATGCATCTTGGTGCTTCCTGGGTGCACCGTATAACAAGATCGATGTGCCTCCCAAAGGATCTCCCACTTGAGATCATTACTATCAGGAACACACAATCTCAATCTATACCTCAATCCACCCTCTAATCCAACCGACCACTCGGAAAGACAATCATCTAACGAGTCCACCACTAACTCCACCACCTTAGCACGTGAGAACTCGTCATGTGCTTGGCCCTGGATGACCTTGGAAATCAAGGTGGGTTGCACAGAGGCGCTTCCAAGGAAGATCCCCTGCTCCTTGCCTGATGACAAAATACCAAACTTAGATGCAGTCTCCAACATAAGCCACTCCTGCACCATAATAGAGACGACTATACCCCTATGCTTCCTTCTCAATGCATCCACCACTACATTGGCTTTCCCATGGTGATACTCCAAAGTGAAGTCATAGTCCTTAAGAAGCTCCATCCACCTCTTTTGCCTCATGTTCAAATCTTTATGAGAGAATAAATACTTCAAACTCTTATGATCAGCAAAGAGTTCGAACTTCTCTCCATACAAGTAATGCCTCCAAATCTTCAAGGCAAACACTATTGCGGCTAGCTCTAGGTCATGAGTGAGGTCATTCTTCTCATGAACCTTCAACTATCTAGAGTCATAAGCCACAACACCGCCAAGCTGCATCAACACACAACCCAAACCCCGATGAGATGCATCGCTATAAACAACATAGCCAACACCACGTACTAATAGGAATGACCAACACTAGGGCAGTAGTCAACCTAGTCTTCAACTCCTCAAATGCCTTCTCATACTCATTGGTCCACACAAACTTGGCATTCTTCTTTGTCAACTTGGTCAAAGAAGAGGCAATACTAGAAAATCCCTCAATAAATCTTCAGTAGTATCTTGCCAACCCAAGGAAACTACGGATCTCTGTAGGAGTAGTGGGACGACTCTAATTCAACACTGCCTCCACCTTAGAGGGATCCACTGAAATCCCCTCCTTTGATGTCACATGACCAAGGAAGTTGACCTCTTCCTTCCAAAACTCACACTTCCCAAACTTAGCATACAACTTCGAAGTGAGAGATAGCTCGCCTTGGGGTGCACCATAGAAAATACCTCTTCTTCCTCTAATCGGTGGCCGGACGGCAGAGATAGCTCCGGTCAAAGTTTGGTGTGCGGGTGAGCTCGGAGCGGAAGAGAGAGAGAGAGAAGAGAGAGAAGAGAGAGAGCTGACTTAGGGTTCCCAAAAATAACTCCCACACACATTTTTCTACTTAAACACTTTCTAAACCCGGAAACTAACTTCCTCTAACCATAACTTTCTCATACGACATCAGTTTTAGGCGTGCCGCATGTCTACGAACTCGTATCGACAAACTCTACAACTTTTAAGAAGGAATTTTTCAAAGATAACTTACATAAAATAAAGTCAACTTTTGGCCTCTTAAAAGTCAAAGCTTAAAAATAAACTAACTTCCTCTGACCATACCTTAAAAATTACTCCTGAAACTTCAACTTCGCACAAATTAAAGAATTTTCATAAATAATCCTTCATTGATTATGGGAATAATACAAGTAAAATTGATATGAAAATCTAGAGTATTACAACTACGCTCGCGTCTAACACTCACGTCACACCATAATGCGGTTATATACTACGTCATTAAGGTGGACAGACACATATGGCTAACTAGCATTTATATACATACTCTCCTCATAAATACATATATTTATATTCACCGAAAAATCTCATTTTCGGTAACTCTCCAAAAGAAAATAAAATCGTCAAAACAAAATGACGTCAAATGCTCCAACAACAGAAATTGTTCAACCATGAACCATAGCATGCATATTATTTAAAATAAAAGTCCACTCACAACTTTAGGCCTAAGCCTGACGTCAATCCGAGGTCTCTTCTGCTCGAGCCTCCTCATGTCCTGTTTCCAAATATATAATTAAATCTCAAGACTAACTCGATACTTTAAATAAAACTACAAGAATAAAAGTGAGCCTAGAAATCCTTCACCATTGACCAACTTCACCATTCATAAATCGATACGGTCCAAACTTTACCACAAATATCGGCAACCTTAAACCAACCTTCTACAACCTAAACAACATTAATCTAACGGCCAGATTTCTAACCAATTAACCGCTAAATTCACAAATCTTTCAAAAATCTAAAACCTATTCAAAACTCCTCCAAAAATTCTAAACTTCACATCATAAACTCCCCTTAATATAACAAATTTAAAACTATGAAAATCCCCCTAACAGCGGCGGCCGGCGACCTATTCTGGCGATCTCCAATGCTTACCAAATTTTAACAGCATCTTCCTCTCAATCCCCTCTACAACTTTCCTAACTAGCACAAACACCAATTTCAAGCCTAGATAGGGTAATTGAACCAAAACATTACAAGGAGCCCTAGAACTTCCACTCACCAGTTCTCCTCACCTGAAGCAAACTGGATTGAGTCCTTCTAGGGCAAGGCAACTGAGTTGAAGACCTTCAAAACCATATAAGGCTTGCCCGGATTAGTGGTCGGAGGAGGGAGTTCCGGCGACGGAACACCACAGGCAGCCGGAGCTTCCAGGCGCGATTTCTCCTTCACGGCGGCGTTAGGGAGGCTGCCACCGGTCTAGAAAGGAAGAGGAGGTGATGACCGACCGTTTGAGACCGGTGCGGCGACCTGCGGTGGCCGGACTACGGCAGACGATCGGGTTGAAGTTACGGCAGGGAGAGAGCTTGGGAAGGAAGAGAGAAGGAAGAGAGAAGAAAAATGGTTTGGCCTCTAATCCCCAAACCGGTCCAACACCTTAATACCCACACCAAAAATAAACCCAACTCCAAAAATAACACCACAAAATAATACCCCAATAAAAATTACTTTATACTAGCTAAAATTAACCATTTTTACCGTCGTTACATTTTCTCCTATGAATAATTCCTCCGAAATAATCGTCTCCCAAAACTCATCTAGGGACCATCTAAACTAAAAACTCATTGACGAATACGGTAAAATTCTTATTAACACCAAACTAGTAAATAAGGTAAATATTTAAGAGTCGGAATGTGACATAATATCGGAAAATTCTGCTGTGCCGGAGGACATGCTATGCCTGCTGCAAAACACAGGCAAAACCAGCCCATGCTGGACCCCCCCTGCTGCACCTCCCTCTACTTGGTGAAAGGCATGCTATACCGTTCGGTATAGCAGCCAATCCCCATAATATCTGCCTCGGAATATATATATTTTCAACTTTAAGTTAATTACAATGACACTTTCTGAATGCTTAATTACTTGGCTAAGTTAAAGAACCACTTAGTGTAAACCAACCTTTCGACCTACAATTTGGTCACTGACCTTCCACCAGGATTACAAGAATTGATTAATGGACTTGGAATCAAAAAAAGGGCAGCTGATATATAGAATAATATTGCATCCAATGCTAGCTAGCAAAATGCAACACGAATTTGTTCATAGAAAAAGTGCAACAATAGAGCAAGGATGCGTCTATTGTCACCTCACAAATCACTTTGTTCACCCCACATATTGTTGATTTATTGAAATATCAAAATACCATGATGTAAAATTACAGTAAGGGACAATAAGTTGTTACAAATTACAATTTTTATTTTTTGTCTTTTTTATCTTTTTGTTTTGGGTAAACACAAATTTCATAACTCTAACTCAGATTTATCATATTCGGTCATGAGTCTAAAGACACTAGCATTTAACTTGAAGATGAGGTAAATTGTTTGTATTTTTTTTCTTTGTTGACGATTCGTACGTCTATCCCTTTACTCATTATTTCTCATGTCGACTTTGTATGTAAATTCTCATGGACAACTATTGTACCGTATTTATGAACAACGGATAGATCAGTTCAAGAAACTTAGAAGTATGGAAGGCGTTGCTACTAGAGATACTATTAAATTTAAGAGTTTTTTCTTGTTCTTTAACTTAGATTTATATTTTCATGTGAATTTTTGTTCACTTGGTGATTTTACTTACCTTGAGCGAATCTGAATTTGACAAAATATATGAAGAGAATGTAGGGTGAACAAATTAAAATTGAGAAAGTGGCTTTTTAGGTATTGTTAATGGGTGAACAAAGTAGACTTACAATTAAAATTATATAAGTGGGGTGTGAAGAGAATGTGGGGTGAACAAAATGGTTTGTGGGGTGGCAATAGACGCACCCTAGAACAAAAACCTAAAAAGGGAAAAGCAATATACGTACTAAAATACATATGGAGCTAAGTTGCACGGACACAGACACGACACGACGGGACATGGCGACATGACAAAACTCAAAAATTGAGTTTCCGACATGGTTTGGACACGGCAAATAGAATTATATATTTATATATTTTTAATAAATAAAAAAGTTACTAAAATATGAAATAAGTTCAATACATTACCAAATAATGTTCTAAATAAAATCCATTATATAACCATAAACAATAACATTAAAGAGAGTCAAATTCAAATGACAACATTTTCTTTTTTTTAAAAGGGTTTGGAACCCAACCTAACTGGGAGGCTGGGAGGCTCAGCCTCACGCCCATATTTTATTTAATTAAAAAACTAACAACATTAAAAGTAGGAGACCTCTATCACCTAAAACATAACAATAAAGAAAAACAAAATGAGCAATAGGTTGTTTTTAAACTAGGCACTTGGGTAATAGTTTGCTTTCATAAACTGGGCAGTAGCTTGCTTTCAAAACTGAGTAGTAGCAACTAAGCAACCAACAACCTCTAGCACCTAACAGACAAGAAGATCAACTAATGGGTAGAGAGGCTCTAGCACCTAATAGACAAGAAGATCAACTAATGGGTAAAGAGAGAAGAGATCAAATGGGCAACGTCTTCGGCCTTTTCTTCATCTGCATCATTTCCTCTCTTTGTTTGTATGTGACTGCGATACCACTATTGCCCATTTAGATTTTTGTTATATTTTTTTTTCTTTTTTTTCTTTTTTTTAAAGCTGACGTGACGTGTCGTAAGATGACGAGTCTGTCAACATGTCGGAAACGTGTTGAAAACGTCAACATTTTATGTCACGCCATGTGTCGGGCCGTGTCAGACGCGTGTTGCCGTGTCGAGAGTGTCTGACACTCCACTCCCGACACTCCGACACTGTTTCCGTGCAACATTGATATTATGGAGAAACAATTACATGTAGTACTTGTCTAAGTAGGAGGATATATAAAAGGCAGGTTCAAAGTTCGGAACAAGTCATTCTCATAGCCGAGGAAGCAAGCTAGTTTAATTTTAAGCCTTGTTTCCAATAGCTAGCCACAATCTCATTTGTGACGAAAGAGCAAGAGTTTGACACACGTACTGTGCAGGATATACCAAAGCTTAGAATGATATATCCTCTGAAATTTCCTACATAGTTATATTCAGTGTGGAGGGATATAGCTCAAGATGATCAGTGGACACTAAAATGTATGGGATACAGCCCTTTTTTCTCTCTTGTTTTTTCTCTCTTCTGCTTCGAGAACCTGCTATCGCGTCAAGAACAAAGGGCCAAGTGTAATTGTCGGTGAGATTATTGCTTAAAGATTCTGACTTTCACTATGTAGTGATTTGACAAATTTCCCAACTCTTTTCTCTACGAATTGAACAAGTTGATGAAGTAATTTTCATATTGGGCTGGCATTCATTTGAGTTTTTGATTTGGTTCATTGCTTTTCTTTTCCTGCAAAAATCAGAATTCGTTGTCTTTGATAGAGAACAGGAGAGAATAGTTTTTCGGATATGGAGACATGTTTCTTGGTTTGTGTATGTCTTAGTAGTAGTTCTGATGGTTTGTGCATGTTCTGTTGTTCTATATTTGACTTGGGTTCTTATCTCTGTACGTTTGTTTTTGCATTCATCTTGGTTTTCTTATTTCAAATTATAATTTTCTTTCTGAACTTCAGTTCCATATTCTGGGAAGAGAGGTGAGTGGTTTTGGTTCTGGACAAGTATACTTTATCGATTTGGGCAAGGAACCATTTGAATAGAACTGACAAGGCACTTGCAAATTGGGGTTTGAAGAAATAGATTTTTGAATGAGGTCATATTATTTGGTCTAACTAGAGGTGTTGTAACTTCTGTGTTAAGAAGAATGATACCGATTTGCAAATTATTTAGTAATCAATATTGTATGAGTTTCATGAAGGTGATAGATAAATGCTACGTATATTGAAAGGAATGAACAAACATAATGTTCAGATGTTAATTTATATTGATGAGTAATGAATTGAGGTTCTGCATCGAATCTTCATTTCTTTTCTTTGGTCAAAATACTTTTTTTTTTCCTTTCCCAATCAAATAAGTATAATTTGTATCTATTCTATATTTAACAATGATAAACTGTTAGAATTTTGGAGCTGTTTTCTTTATATCATCCTTCTTTTGTTCTTGCTAATTAGTATAATCTTGGCCTATTATATCAATGAATAACAGTTTTATTTGTATATCCACAGGTTGGTCCTTCTGGAATAGATATTTTAATTGGTGTCTATTTGCTTTTCAGATTTTAACCGTTTCATGTTACACCCTGTTTTTCTTAGTTGAAGAGGTATTGTTTTGTTCTGCAGCTATTCCATTGTTACTGTGGAGAATAGCAATGGGAACAGAAAGTACAAGAAAATCAATTACTAGAGTTAAAGCCAATTACTAAAGCTACTTCCAGAATTTTTAGCAGATAACTCGCTGTGTGGCTGTAAATGATATAATGTATTGCAAAGAAAATATCAATACTCTGATTATCATTATCATCAAGTAATTAGGATTATTTATTTGTGATTTTCATGGTTGTTTTATTTTATCTTTTCAGTTCCTGCTGAGAAACAAGGTATTTGGTTTTGGTATTGCTACTGTTTTCTTGAAGTTGAACAAGCTGAGGTTATCGGTATGTGCTGCTTCTTTTGCATTCAAGGAGTTCTGCATTATTCATTTAGGAATAAAATCTTTGAGGACTTCAGTTTTCCATAAGTAAATTTGAGATTCTATATGAGTGTTTCTTTCTTTGCATTGAAAAAGTTATGCACTTTTTGTTTAGTAAAATCTTTTAGACATTGTTGTTTTCTCATAGTTTTGCTACCAGGCATAATTTTTCCTTTTGTTTCTCAACATGCAGGAAGAATTGGTGATCAAGTATGTACTCCTTTTTTTATCTACAAAGGATGAGCTTGATTTCATCCTTCTCTGTTTATGATATGCAGATTTTATGCAACGTTTTCTTCAACTCAAATTTCTGCTGCTGTTCCTCACTTTGGTCTTCTGCCTTAACTTAGTTTTTCTTACACAGGTTTGTACTCCTGTAATTGCAAATTATTTCTTATGGTTTCAGGACCATCTTTACAAAATTTGTGAAGGAATTTGTATAGTTACGATTATTCTATTTCTACTTTATGTGTTCTGTAGATTTTGATGGGAGCGGATTCCTACATTCTGTAACTGCTTCAGATCTAACTGATTTGGGGAACAATGAGCTCTTAATGGCAACAATATCACCTTCAGGTATGTTATAAATGTTGCTACAAGCTTTATTACACTCAATCTGTGTAATTTTCAAAACTATATGGTTATGGATATGGATGCTAAGCCTATATAGTTCTCTTCCGAAGTAAAGGTGTACTATTAGTCTAATTTGGACAAATCCGTGTATCTGTTTTTCCTTCGTTTTATTAAGGCTGCATGAGTCATCAGCCTTCATGTAAAGGCTAGGAGGTATTAAGGCTAGGATGATTTTTAGGATAGTGCTTGGAAACTGAAATCTTTTTGATTTATCAAGTGAGATATGGTACTTATTTATAGTACTAAGGGTTTATTCATATGTGTATAACCATATGGTACTGATTTATAGTACCAATCTTTTTATCATTGCCTGCTGACATTAAGTGTTATGGTATGAATTTTCAGATTTTTCTGTTTATTGGTGTTTCTCTGGCGAGAGAGCTTTTATCTTTGGAAACAAGATTTTAGGATTTTACTGTGTAGCCTAATGCTTCCAGATTTGAGTTCAGTAGAGGTTTAAGCTTTATAACTGGCTTGGAGATCGATTTATTTGAAGTTTTAGTCAGCTGTTTGATTATTTCCTAGAAGATTTAAAAGGAGTGAAACTTTTTTGACTTTTTGTTTCTGGTTTTAGTTGTTGCTCTACTCCGCAGCTCTGACTGGGCTTGTGATTCTGAAATGTTTCTGAAGCAGTATGTAATAGTAATACATATTTCGTAATCTTTATGCAATTTCGAGCAATTTCAAGCTGGAAAATTTATGACTGTAACATCATATGACTCTATCTGGGAATTAGTATTTCTAAATTTCTAATAATGAAATCACATAGAAGGTAGCTCTATGATTTCTAAGAGAAAAAGATTTTTTTTTTTTTTTAATGTACCAGCAAAAGGGCACAGGTAAAGCTGCAAAATTTCCATAAGATCCTACTTTTGCAAAATTTCCATAAGTTCTTACTTTTGCAAAATTTCCACATGTTCTGTTTCTTTATCTTCTATATGCATCTACTTGTATAATTCTTTTTTTCCTTCATTCTGGATTGGACTATATAGTTTACATTGTATATTCTTGTTCTGAATTTGACAAGGCGGTACTTTTGCAGGTTCCCAGGAAATATTCAGCTGTTAAAAGAAGTCTTATGACCTTTGGCATTGAGAAGTGGATATTTGACAGATTTCTTAGTGTTTTAAGGCGGTGTTGTTGCTGGGTGTATTTAGTATTCTACCTATTAGAAACGCTCTCTAGATCTTCCACAGTTCCACGTGCTTGTTCAGCTACATCCTTTAGTAAATTAGGGGCTAGTTTTCTATCGGGTTGATTGAACTTTGTTAATCGCATTCCTGCAATCTGGTGATTAGTTGAACTCTTTATGAGACTAACATCCTTTGCAGGATAAACCCTTAGAAACTTTGGCATCAGTTTTGGGCAAATCTCCTTTGGCAAAAAAGTTTCATTCTTATAGAAACAAACTCTTCAGTTTAGTTTGGTGTAGTATAGGTATTTATCTTTGATAAGTGGAAAAAAAAAAAAAAAAAAAAAAAAAGTTCTAGAAAAAAAAAAATATTAGCTCTGTTGGGCAAATCTCCTTTAGCAAAAGTTACTGAAGTTCCCTCTGGTTGGCTCTCTTGTGTAGTGGATGAGAAGAGTTCATCTTTGTTCGACTTGTAATCAGGTTCTATCACCTTGGCATTCTGCTTGCTATTTCGGGAAGCTTCAACTTCTAGAAAGATCTCATCTGGCAGTTGCAATTCATTCGTACTTCTGATGTTGGAAGAGTGAAGTTTCTTGTTGGAAAGATTCCTCTATTTGAAACTTCTCTCCACCTATCGCCTATCGGGCAAATCTCCTTTGGCATTTCGAGTCCTCTGTTGACTCTTGTTACCCAATTTGGGCAAATCTCCTTTGGCATTTTGATTCCCTCGGTGGCTCTTGTTCTTTCTGGTTACCGCCCTCGGGCAAATCTCCTTTGGCATTAGATCTCCAGTTTTAGTGGTGAAATACCGTACTGGAGACACTGACACATTATCCTGGAAATACATCCTATCCTCTGAAGGCTACACAAACCATCTGATCCTTGTAGCAGTGCTTACCAAGAGTTTCAACATAAGATCAAGAGTAGCCAGTGCTACTGATATATTTCTTGATAGAAGATGTGTTAATGACATTACTATGCATTTAGTTTTTTGTGTTAGTTCTTCCCTCATATCTTTAACTTAGTACTATACTTAAACAAATCTAAGTTGCTCAACTATACATGTATTTTGTTCAGGTTTGTGTCCATTTTTGACAGCACTCTATCTTGCTACTGAGCGAAGGTTTATCTGAGTTTCTCTGGAAAACTAATTTTGTTCTCAATTTTTTAACTTAGGTGAGAAATCTTGCAGGGAATTGTTATTCATTCATTTCCATTTTCTGTTATTTTGTTACCCTCTAGTCATATACACATGCACGTACACATGTTGTAGATGCATATGCATACGTACTTTTAGTTATATGATTGAATTCACCTAAGTTGTGCTGGGGCATCTTCTGATAGGCATCTAAACGATGGACGTACTTCTTAGTGACTCTGATTGGGACAGTTACAGTGAGACTGATAGCAATGAGAATCAAGAGGGAAGCGACTATTTCTATGGTGGGCATGCCAGCAGCCTATTTTCTAGCCTTGAGGCAAGCATTGGGAAAATTGATGACTTCCTCTCATTCGAGAGGGGATTTATATATGGGGGCATAGTGTGTTCTGTAAGAGATCCATCTGGACAGATGGGAAAAGTTGTTGGCAATAAGATGTCTGTTGATTTGGAGTGAATGGAAATGTAATCAAAGATGTAGACTCAAAGAATCTGTCAAAGATCCGTCCCATTTCAATGGGGGATTTTGTTGTTTGTGGGCCCTGGCTTGGAAGGGTGGACAGAGTAGTTGACTGTGTAGCTATTGTATGGTGACTGCGGTGGATCCAGAGAAGCTCATACCCATCTCCCCAAACATACTTGAAGATCCACAGTACTCATATTATCCAGGACAAAGAGTACAGGTTAGGCTCTCAACTGTTTCCAAATCAACTAGATGGTGATGTGGTAACTGGAGGGAAAATGAAAGTATAAAACTGAAATCTAGTACTTGGTCTTGTTTTCTATTGTTGATAGTTTATGCAACAAAGAGATATTTAAAGACAAAGAACACAGAGTTTTGTTATCGACAGCGTAAACATCTCACGAGAAAACGTCACTGCGAGACTTTATAGTAGTCCACACTCAATCAATCCACTAAAACTTTGAAGAGGTTACAATCAAATCAAGTAGTGATATACAACATCATCAATTTCATAAGTTACAATAACAAACTTGATTTTACAGCTGATGAACTCTTCCAAAATAACAATGAATTCTAATTGAAGAACCTTTGTAGCTTCCTTCAATTCCACTTCCAATAACACTGATTTCATATCATACAAATGATAGATGATGCAGTGAACAAGAATGAATGAGTTTAAAACAGTTTAGCAATAATAGACAATATCACAATGCTCTTATCAAAATGAAAAAAACTCAGTGCCTAACCGATAGCTTCTAAGCATATATATATAGTGACAAAGCTCCCCCTCAATCAGATCCCATTGATCACTGATTGAGACTCAGAAGGAAACAATTTTTCAAAATCTGTTAACCAGCAATCAGATCAATCCTATTAAAAGATTTGCGCAAGATTTCCTAAAACTATCTCACAGATATTTTAGTCAATCTAAAACCATAAAAGGACTGAATCTTTTCTTTAAGCACAATACTAAAAACATGATATGATTATGCATGATATGTAATACCTTAGAAAATCGGAAATCAGTGTTACTGTGGTAAAAACAACAAACTGCTCTTCGAAACCCTTGCTTCTCCTTGCCGAACCAGGAAACCTTGACTTCTTAACTTTTCTGCAGACATCTTTTTCTTCTTTGAATTGAATATGACTGTCATATGCTTACAGAAAATCAAGACGGGGGAACTGTTTGTTCTTTGGAAGGAGGTGTAGTGTATGTTGATTGGCTTGCCTCTGTTCTCTTAGGTTGTGATTCAAATTTTCCTCCTCCTCCACGTCAGCTGGATTCGAAAAAATTGACTTTGGTGTCATGTTTCTCTCATGCCAATTGGCAGCTTGGTGACTGGTGCATGCTTGCAAATGCTGAGAGTAAAGGTTTCTCAGAGCAGGCTTTTCATAGAACTCAGCTCACCAACAAGCAAGAAAATTCAGAAAGAGGATTTAGGAGAAGAAATCCCAAGTCAAAAATTGAGGAAATCTTTTTAATCTCAAAGACAAAAACCAAAGTTGATGTTCTGTGGCAAGATGGCAGCCAGTCTTTGGAAGTGGATTCACAGACATTAGTTCCGGTCAGTGTTGTAAATGATCATGAATTTTGGCCTGAACAGTTTGTCCTTGAAAAGGGAACTTACGATGATCCAAACTTGCTCAGCAACCAACGGTGGGGTGTTATGCGTGGTGTGGATACAAAGGAACAAACAGTAAAGGTGGGATGGAAAACTATAAGTGCTTCCGGAGCAAATAATTTAGAGGGAGAGCAGATGGAGGAAGTTGTAAGTGCTTATGAGCTTGTTGAGCACCCGAATTACTCCTATTGTTCTGGAGATTATGTGTTCAGGATAGTCCAGAATCAGTTTGATGAACAACCTGATAAAATCTATCTGAACACGAGGTTCGATATGACTGAGGAGGTAGCTCCGGAAGAGAAGAACTTTGGTGGGGATTAAGAAAGTTTCACAGATAAAAGTTACCTACCTTGCATTGGCAATGTTTTGCGCTTCATCGATGTTAGGGTTTTACCCCTGAGAAGAGAAAAGAGGGAGAACAGAAGGAAGAAAGAAGAAGCAAATAAAATAAATACTGATATATTTTCATTGACAATGAGCTAAAGCTCCTGATGGCAATACATATAGACCCATTGGCTAATCACGTGCGCAGCACATGACAAAATGAGTGAAATATCGTAACAATCCATCCCCATTTAGCAAACTTGACCTCAAGTTTCAATTATAAGAGACATTGCAAGTAAAGCAACTCAAATCTAGACCAAACAGCATGAACCAGAAGGGAAAACTTCAAAGCTGCAATTCTGAGATCAACACAATATCCTTGGCAGGGCCAATCAGTCAACCTGCATATGCGAAATGACATTCTGGAAGCCTTGAGTTTAAACAACCACTTGCGAGCTAGCTTATCATCCCCGAAAGTGATCATCCATACCTTTTCACTGAATATAGCAATTTTGTCCATAGCAGCATGTCTGAACATATCACCATTTCTAAATTTATTCAAGTTGTTCAGTCTGTCTAGCAGCTCATTCAATTCTACTGGGGTCTTAATCCAAGTTCTCTGAGGCTGCAAGTAGGCATCACATTCAAAGCAATGCTTTATGGCAACTTGCTTATGAAAATCTTCAGTAACGCCAACTGCATATTGCAAACACTTAAAGTACGCATTGCCAGCATTTGGTGCCATGGAAATACCACATTTGCAACATAATACACTACCAACAATTTGAGGAACTGTAATTAAGCTTGTACCTGCATCATACATTTCTTGGACATTTACATTTCCACCACATGTGTTTGACATCTCAATAATTTGGTCCTTGACATGCACTTGAACCCCGATGTAGGCAGATTGATGGAGATCAAAAGTCTTACCATCATCAATACCCGCCATTATATGAATAGTGTCTGAAGACCCTCCTTCCTTCTCCTTACTAGCAACCTCAAATTTCTTATCCTTGACAACAATTACAAATACCGGCTCAACCACATAAAAGAGAGTTGAATGAGGAGGTACCACTATCAACGCCGGCCAGGCCTCTAATTCACCCACTGCATACTCAGAGAACATAATCACAAGAGCTATCTCACCCTTTCTCCTTGTCATGACTACAACTTTGTCAACTTCCATAGTGACTTGCTCTGCATCTATGTTGAACTCACATGGTCCTTCTTTTTCCCCATGATCCTTCAAAAGTTCCTTACCATCCTGCAATTTCCCAATCCATTCCATTGTAACAACATCCCTTTCATTTGGACGTCCATTCCCTTCCAGTTGTAGCACCTTCTTAATAACTTTCTTGTCAACTATCAACTATCCACTCTGGAACTGTGTTGACAAGAATAATATGAAGAGTTGCACTTGGAAATTTAGCTTCCCCATCACCAGAAGTATGCTTAACTTGATCCCCACATATATATACAAACATGGAAGGAATACTATCAGCTGCAGTAATAGACATCAATTTACTTCTCAAAGCAAGAGTTGTACCAACATTTGAAGATGTAGCAGTAACCTCAAACAACACAAATTTTTCTATGCAAACTGAGTCACCCAGATTAGGTCCAGTAGCTAACTTTTTTACAAGCTCCAAGGCACATAAAACATATCCCAAGCACTTGCCATCTAACTTCATATGGTTTTCAGGAAATATCTCACACAATTCTTCAGTACAGTAATCATTTGCAGCAATTATTGTAGACTTCCACCATCCCCAAATGTCATCAAACATCAAACAGAACTCCTCCCAGCAACTTTGTGATTTCACAATGGTCTCAACAACATCGACTGCTCCGAAACTAAAGTTGGTACTACTGGAGTATACCTTAGTGTAGGCATTCCTTGGCTTCCTCAAAGGTCTTAATGCGGCTATCCAGTTGGAAAGACTTACCCAAAGCCACATACATGTAGACTCTTTATCTAGTACAAGATGTTCTTCTGTTAAGAGAGAGCGGCCACTACCTTTATCACTAACCTTCTTATCAAACCCAGAGGAGCATGGTAGCAGTACATAATGACAAATCTTCTTTGGGCATATCATAATCACCGTAGAACATATACCCATGTCATAGTTGATTGGCACTGATGAAAACGGCTCAGGAACAAATTGTTGTTGTACCTTACTACCTCCCATTATCACAACTTCCACCTCCTGCCCCACTGAATTATCATTACTTTCAAGCTTGGTAGGATTGCAGTTATCTTTAGTCTCTAAACAGCCGGATAAATTGACCACACTGTCAGGAACCAAAACCTTCTCAATGGCGTCACCCAACACATTCTCATCGAACCTTGTACAAATGACCCTTGCCTCTCCAGTGATCATAATCTCAATCACATGATTTAGTCCACTAATTACCATACCATCATTGTGAACTTTTTCCCTGAGAACAATAGTAAGCTTATCATTTCTAACAAGTTGAGTGCTAAGCTCCAGCTTTGATATCGCATGGCCATCATCAACTTCATCATCTCTCCCAACAGATTTGTCAAAATACTCATCCTCTTCTTTATAATTCACCCAAATTGCATATTCTAATGGTTGGTGAACATGTCCCCCACCTTTGTCCCGGATACTCGTAAGAGTAGAATTGGTCCTTCCTGCATTACACAACTCATTTGACTTGGACATTTCATCAAGCAGGTGGAGTGCATCGCATTCTCTCCCATTTTCACCCAAATTCGGTCCTTGAATATCTTGCCTAACCGTAACACCCTCAAGCTCACTGAGTTTTTTACCATCTTCACTGTCGACGTCCATCTTAACTTTCATATCAGATTTCCTCTTCTCATCATCACAAATCACATCAACTCCAGATAACTTAGCACCAGGCACATAATCAATACCACCACAACCACTGTTCATGATGAAACTGAAATTAGGAATACTAGAGCTAGTACCGCTTACCAGCCCAAAAGATGTAGGGTTGTGGTTCGACTGAGCCAAGATGGCATCGTCTAGCAGAAGCGATGCAGCTAAACTCTGGAAATTGAGCTTCTGGTATTTGCCAGTCTTGTGGAGCGTGGATGCTCCCAGCCTGAAACTATGCGGTTTCTTCACTCCTCCAGTGGCCCTCATCGATGTGCGAGCAACTTCCTTGCAGCGAGCCTTCCATAGATGAGAGTGAACAATGGGAATTGTGGTTTCAGAATCAGAAAGTGGAGTTGACGAGTGCTCCTTTGGTGGTTGCTGCGCCGAGAATGGTGGTGGTGTCAACTGAGAGGTTCGTCCCAATCGAAATTGATCGAACACATTTTGCATCACCTTTTCCATCTCGGACTTGAACGACGCCTGAGTCTTGTCCAATTCAAGTCGAAACGCAGCTTCCTTTTCCTTCATAATTTGTAGCGTCTCTTCCTTATCAATTAAGAGTATCCTCCTAAACTCAATTGGATCTAGTGGATGCGGCGGCGATGATGAGCATAGCGGTGGATTACTAGCTCCTCTCGTCCTCATGAACCCAAACCTAGCGCTCGTTTCCTCCCAATGCGTCTGGAGCTCGTACTCAGAGTTAACAAGCTCATCGGACACAAGAGGTTCGACGCCGAGCGAGGGAATCGCCGGTTGCCCAACTCCCAGAAACATGGCTCTGGATACCAATTGTTAGGGTTTTACCCCTGAGAAGAGAAAAGAGGGAGAACAGAAGGAAGAAAGAAGAAGCAAATAAAATAAATACTGATATATTTTCATTGACAATGAGCTAAAGCTCCTGATGGCAATACATATAGACCCATTGGCTAATCACGTGCGCATCATATGACAAAATGAGTGAAATATCGTAACAATCGATGGTGCGGTAGAAGTGAGATGGGCAACTGGTATTACTAGCAAGGTATGATTATTTAAGAGCCGGTGTTGGTTTCCCATTTGATCTTCATAATCCTAATTTAAGTTCTTTGTTGATCTTACAGGTGGCCCCTTGTGAAATTTTCCAGTTTGATAAACATGAAGGCTCAGCTGCAATCACTGCAGAAGAGGACACTGAGGAATTGAACACAGAGATAATTCCACATGAAAAACAAATTGATAACGAGAAAGGAAAGGTATATCCATCTCTCCTTTTGTCTCTATGCCAAAGGACTGAAAATATGTGGTGAGAGCCTGTATTATCTTGACTCTCCTCACAACAATCTGAATAAGTTTTATCTGTCCAGGATTCCTTGAATTTAGATAATGTTGCTAAAGGTTGCAAACAGCAAACAAGCGAGTCCAGTTCCTATTTCCTTCCTCAAGCTGCCATTGGATTTTTCTCAAGCATTACTGTGAGTCTCTTTGGATCTCATGGTTACACATCACTTTCAGGTCCTTCCCCATCAGTCTATACTTCTGATGTTGGAAAGGAATCTGGGTTCTGCCATGAGAAAAGAATAGTAGAAACTCGTGATATCTGCACTGAGCCACATTCAATCTCTGAGTCTGATATTTCTGGCAATGAAAATTTGAATCATGAAGGCAAAGACATTGAGGGGAACATATATCTTCCATGTTTGAAAGACAAGGAGAGTGCTAATCAGTTCAGGCAGTTTGACATGCTTGCTGATTGTGCAGATCACCATTTTCATGGTGTCAGCAAGGAGTTGGCATTATCTCAGGTTAGAAGCTTGATGAGATGTTCTTTAAAACACCGTTTTTATATCATTGTTTCATACACTCATGACGGTCATTGTAATTCTTTCCATTTTATCCTTCACAGGTGAAAAAACGTTGGATGAAGAAGGTTCAGCAAGAGTGGAGCATCTTAGAGAAAGATCGTCCTGGTTAGCACTTCATCTTGTCAACTTTAACTTTTCCATCTTTCTTTAGTTAAGTAAGCACTTTAATAACCAGCTTATAGTATGTCCGTGCCTTTGAGGAAAGGATGGATCTACTGAGGGCAGCCATCGTTGGTGCACCAGGGACTCCATATCATGATGGGCTTTTCTTCTTTGACATTTTTCTTCCACCAGGGTATCCTCATGACCCACCAGTAAGTGATACATATATGACTAGTTGTGCAATTCTTATTTGTCAGTAATGGTTGTTAGATATTCCAACCTTAAGAAAAGTTTTATGAATACCTGAAATTCTATGCAGACGGTACACTACATTTCTGGTGGGCTACATGTGAACCCGAACTTGTATGAGTCTGGAAAGGTCTGCCTCAGTCTTCTTAACACGTGGACTGGTACGGGCAGTGAAGTTTGGAATCCTGGGAGCTCCAACATTCTTCAAGTTCTTCTCTCCCTTCTGGCCCTTGTGCTTAACGACAGGCCATATATCAATGAAGCTGGATATGATCAGCAGGTGGGAAGAACTGAGGGAGAGAAAAACTCAGTGAGCTACAATGAAAATGCATTCCTTATGACTTGCAAGACAATGATATATTCTCTCCAAAAGCCCCCTATGGTACAATGCTCTATTCATCTCGTCTGGTTTTACTTTGACTTCTAATATTTTGTACTTATTCTAACTATGATGTTGGCACAGCATTTCTAAGGACTTGTGATGGAACACTTCACTCGGCGTTCTGAAAATATTCTAATGGCTTGTAAGGCATATATGGAGGGGGTTCCAATAGGGTGTGCTGTTGATTTTCAGAAAACCAATGATAAACACAGTAAGGGAAGCTCTACTGGGTTCAAGATTATGCTTGCTAAGCTCTTTCAGAAACTAGTGGAGTCATTTTCTGCCAAAGGAATCGACGGCAGCCAGTTCATCTAACCAGGGAAATGAGACCGATGCAAAAGGTGCAAGCTTGTAATATACAAAGTACAAAGTACTTAAGGATGAATTCCTGCTGTGTATAAATAAATCCAGTGTCGATGTGTGTGTTGAGAGTAAGATTGGTCGTGTGTGCCTCTGAATTTGTGATTGCTCTTTACCAGATGAGAGAAAGCGATTCCCACAGTTGTCGATATTGCAATAAAAATAAATTGTATTGTATCTGTGTTGTACATGTCTTGCATGTAAAATCTGTGTAGGAAAAGCAAGTGTTGAGTTGGTGTACACATATATGGATGCCTTGGTCTCATTTCACACTCATCTTTTTCATTGACCGTACTAAGAAAGAAATCTTGCTATATAAGAATAAAAAAGCTAAGCTAATTAGTAGAGAGTTTTGTACCTAGAAGCATATCTTTACTTGACACGCCTATGAAACGGTTAATAAAACAGGATGCTTCAGTGTATGTTTCTGGTGATTTTCGATACTCATCTTCTCATGATATGATGCTTCAGAGCTATGTTCTTCAGTTTCTTTGTGTGACGCAGTTGCACAGAATAGCATGAAGAAAATATAGCATCTTCGGCATCAATTGTGCAGGTTGTAAAGATTCTCTTCTTGATAATATCATATGAAGTGTAATCAAAAGGTGAATAGGAAACTGCCGGCAGAACAAGGAATGTGCAGTAATTTGGAACTTTCGGTGCTACTGGAAATGCTATATACCTAATATTCGTCATAAGAGTTACAAAAAGGAGCAGACTAAGCTCGAGTTCTTTCTTTTGTATACAAATTAAATGAAAACACTATCGGCGGTTGGCAATGTAGCATCATGAGCAATGTTACAAATATCACGAGACCAAGCTCGGGGGTTGGCAATGTTACAAATATCATCATCGTGGTGTGTTGCCACCTCTATTCATGAGAAATATTTTATGTCTTCCATCAAGAGTTGGCAACACACCAGGATTCCAAACTTCACTGCCCACAAACCCACGATGACGTGATAAAGAATGTCAGCATTGGCAACATGTTCTAAGCTCCAATAAAATATAGTGACATACTATGACATCTCAATATGCAACATCTCAATATACAAGTACGTACACTTGGTTCGGTCACCTCAACAAAATTAATAAAAACAAGACACAAGGAACACAAGTTACAAGACTATCAAAAAGCCTGGTACGAGGCCAAAGAAAACTAGATACTGAAGTATAGACTTCAATAATCTAATTTAAATTCAAATAATGGTATGAAGGAACCAGGGATAATCCATTCACACTAAACCATTCAGTTAAAAGTTTCGAACAAAACAAGGCCATAAATAAATCCCGAGGATAATCCGCTAATGCCAAAACCCTTCAACTTCCCCTGTACTCTCAATACCAAAAATATTATATATCAAAAACAAGCTGTGCTTCAGCCACATTCGCATTCGCACTCTACTTTCCAGCACTATGCTTGGCCTTGTTGTGGGACTGAAGAGCCCCATCTGAACCAAATGCCTTGCTGCAGGAGCCACAAGAGAAATTACTACCAGCAGACTTTGGAGTTTGTGCCTTGGATTTATCAGTAGCAGGAGTCTTCCCCTTCTTAGCAGGGTGTGGTGTGTCTGTGTGGCCTCCCTTCTTAGCATCTATAAGAAAGAAAAAGGAATCAACCAGATCAGCCAAAGTCTAGAAAAGACAGTAAGGGATCAACAGATGGGCAAAAACACCAGGCCTCAAAACAACACAGTAAACCAAACTCCTTGTGTATCAGACACTAACAATATGAAGCTTCTCAATCTATAAAGCTAACAGGAAACTAGAAATACAACTGACAAGGTCCTACACCATGAACTAAAAAGATCATCTAAGACAGAGAGAGAGAGATAGTACCAGTCTTCTGAGGAGTAGTGTTGTCTATCTTTGCCTTTTTAGCAGAAACAGGAGTTTTGGCTGATTCAGCGACTTGGGCTCTCTTCTTAGATTCAGGCTTTCAAGTTTGAAAACAAACAGAATAACAAAATTAATATATAAATGATATAACAACACAATAAACACGCACCCAAAAAACTCAAAGACCGCCTAAAGAAAATAAATACCTTCTTAGGGGTTGGTGTCTCTTCATCTTCCTCATCAGAATGATCCTCACTTTCATCATCAGAATCATCCTACAGACAACGTAAAAAGTTGATTAAACAACATTCATAAACAGTAAAACATTCGAAGGACATTTACAGGTAAGTGAGACATGACAGATTGTAATAGCAAATACAAATTTAGATTGATACCATGTCATCTGAGTCCATTGAGTCATCCATGTCAGAAGCAGACTCGTCTTCATCAGCCTCATCTTTGGTTGGTTCTTCAATCTTGACCTTTTGCTTTCCAGAAGATTCAAGTTTGACAGCATTGTTCTTAGCTGAAGCTGGTTTAGCATTTTCAACTTTTCCTGAACAAACAAAAATAATAAATTAACTGATCAAACAAAAATGCCAAAAAAATAAAAACAATCTTGGTTAAGTGCAGCATTTACCATTTTCTGTAGCAATCACTGGGAGTTCTTCCTCCTCTTCTTCTGAATCTGAAGAATCATACTCTACAACAAGGAGAAAGAAAAATAAATAATACATTCAACGACCAAAAAACCCTATCAGACAAATTAAGTTGTACTCACCACTCGAATTACCAGTGGCGGAAAGGACAGCATTCAGTCAAGGAAACCAATGGTTGATACAAAGCAACAATAGATTCTATACTTCCTTTATCAACATCAGAAAATTTCAAAGGCGTTTCAAAATCAAATAACATGAGAATAAAAAGAATATTTGAAAGTCTGGTAATCTGTTCAAATGCAAAGAAATGAAATCGAAATAAAATGTAGTGTACAAACAAATAGGAAAAGTACGACATAACTTGATTTCAGAAAGACACATTCCACATTGATGTTCAACTCCCAAATTACTACTTTTCATAATCCAAATCATTACTTGAAAAAACTTTCAAGTACAAAAAACTCAAAACTTGCCATATGGACCTTATGGCCTTATGGCTACAAATGCTGACTTCCTATTTTGAAAACAAAATTTTAAAAGAATACAGTTTTATTCAAAATTTTCAATAATTGATAAAGAATTAAAGAGATGTAGTAAAAGGATATCCATCATCACCCATCACAGATTGATAACCAGCAAAGTGGACACTGCCGTTTTTCCAGTTGTGGGAGAGCTCAAACTCCTCGTCAAAGACCAAATCAAATGACAACTGAGGGATTTGGCCAGGAATAAGATGTCCCAACACAAGCTTCTGCTCTTTGGCCTTTCCATAGATGACAACACTGTCAGCTGCCTTCTTTGCCTCGCCTAGACAAGCCTACAGAACAAGCAGCCAACTTGTAAACACCCCAACAACAAAGCATTCAATGTAGTTTCAATTTAAAAGCAGAGACAAGACAATAAACAAACCTGTGACAAATGCACCACATTGCCAAGGTCTGGCTTCACCTTCATGGGCTCTCCAGCCTTCACTTCAACACCTGCAGTTAAGAAAAGTCAGCTATTAACAAACCTTCCTACAGAGAAAAAAAAACTACAAAACAAAAAAGTTGTAAACAGATGGAGCAACCTTAAAGAACCAAACCAGGAAACCTTAATATGTCCAAACACGTTTTATCACACAACATGATAGCACATAAACAGAAAGCATCTGAACAATCCGATATACCCTAACAGCCGCACAACCCAACAACATAAACTGAGAGCAAACATCAAAATTGCATACACAGTCTGCATAACAACCCATCACATGGAGCAGGTCAAAAGCCCTAAACCCGAAACCCTATACCTCTACAAAAACACAACAAAAATACCACCACATAAAATTGCAGAGCCAGTAAAACATAGGACAACCAAATCGACAACAACAGCAAG
The DNA here is from genome assembly GCA_010134655.1 of Fragaria nilgerrensis. Lineage (NCBI taxonomy): Eukaryota > Viridiplantae > Streptophyta > Magnoliopsida > Rosales > Rosaceae > Fragaria > Fragaria nilgerrensis. Next base: position 28,218,056 of record CM020979.1, on the reverse strand, counting down.
AGAGAATAACACAACAGCCTACAGATACACAACAAACCCCCAAAACGAAGTCTCAGTATCTCAAAACGTCATAAACCCCAAAACATATCAAAAATGAAACAAGCGGTATTCGCAACAAACGAGACAAATCCATGGAGAAACGATATGCGAAGAACAAGAAGAGAGAGACAAAGAGAGAGGCTTACCCCAGAACTCCATTGAAAGCGAGAGAGAGAAGGAAGGGAGCTAGGGTTTTGGCTTTGGGTTTAGAGAGAGAGGAAGACTTGTGAGCGCGGATGTAAGAGGCGACATGAGTGAGGGTTTAAAGGGCCTTTTATAAGGGAGTTGCCGCCAGGTTAGGGCTCTAGGGTTTTCCCCTTCCTCATGGGCTTGGCTTTTTTTTTTTTTTTTTTTACATAAGAAGATTTTCCTCTGACTTTCCAAAACTGTACTATTTTTTTTTTTTTTTGGCAATGGTAGAATTTTTATTCAAACTAGAAACAAAGAACAACCACAAGATCCTAAATGGATCGAAAACAACAAAAATAACAACAACATACAAACATATCCTACAGATCCTACAAACTTCAACCAAGGAGCAGCTCGATCAGCAATAGGTTGACACAGAGACGTCTTTCGAGGGTGACATAGGACCGTCACCCAATCTGCTGGCAATGGCTTTGAAGCCAACCAAACCAGTCTCGTTGAAACACAACAGTACCCAACCAAACCAACAAACTCCACAACACAAATCTCAAATCCATACGAAACATCCTCAAAGATAGTAACCAAAATAAAATAAAAAAGAAAAGAGGTAAAAAGAACGATCTGATCTGCAGCGAGGAAGGATCCGAAGGGACAACAAGCAGTCCCTTGTTGCGCTACCAAGGCCATCGAATTAAAGCGCGATGATAGGATAACCCCGTTAAAAGGTCCACTCCAGATGCTAACGATAGAGCTCGAAGAACTCAACGAGCAATCGGTGAAAATGAACCAAACTGAGGAGGATGTGCATCTTATCCATAAAGAGTTTGAGATCTGTGAAGTTGAGGAAGAGGGTAGGGGGTGGGTAAATCGAAATTTAAAGATTAGGCAAGGTTGGGAGTATGGATCTAGGAGAGAATGGAACTTGAATGGAAAAAACAAACCATACGTGTCATTACCAAGACAGAGAGACTGCTTAAAGCAGAGAATACTCCCCCTGCTCTCAAGTCAAGGTTCTAGATCTGGACCGGAGAGGGGGGAGGAGGGAGCAGTTGAGATGGAGTTTCTAGAGAGAGGGGATTCTCTCACTAGAGAAAAGATAAGTGTTCCAAAACTGTACTATGCTCTCTAAGGTTTTCAACTTTTCAATTTGATAAATCGTGCTCTAATTTTTCTAATTTATGCTAATATATTTTTTACTATTAATGTTTTATGTGTTTTCTTTCTATGATAGCTCTGCTCATATCTCTAAATTAACACTATTTTTTTTTTTTGAATAAGGAGCATTATTTTTTGGGCATTGCTATTAACTTACCATTTTTGCTATTAACACACCCCAATTATTTTCATATCCAAACATTTTTATTTTATTTTCAAATTTACCACTTGAATTTGATTGATGATATGTTGCACGGACACTTCACACCCCTGCAGTGTCAGAGTGTCCGACACGTGTCTAACACGCCACGTGACGTGTCGGGAAATGTTGACTTTTTCGACACGTTGACCGCACGCCACCTCAGCCTCTGACACGCCACGTCATCAATTATTATATATATAGAGGCCCGATATGAAACGGACATCCACAACTATGTTAAAGGAACGTCCCTCTGTTCTCCTCCGTCAGGCGCCGACGACGGCGCTCTTCCACCCGAGCGGACATCAGCGGCATCTCGGATCACTTTCTCTTGCCGGCGAGATCAATTTCAAGGTCTGGGCAGCAACCTCCACCCAAAACTTCAGACAAGGTCGATCTCGCCAGCAAACTAGAATTTAGCGGACTCGTCGGAAAGAGAAAGTAATCGGGGATGCCTCAGGTGTCCCCTCGGGTGGAGGCGCGCCGTCGTCGGCGGCGGACGGAGGAGAACGGAGGAACGTCCGTACTTTTTCATCAGTGCGGACGTCCGCTTCATATTGTTTTCGTGTGTGTGTGTATATATATATATTAAAAAAGAGAGGTTTAAACAGACTATGGAAGGATTGAAATTTTCTTGTCTATTTAGTGTTAAAGGGCTATTGTGTTACTAAGGCGTTTGTTATTGTGTTTTTAGGAAAAAAATCGCTTATCCGCACTTATTTGAACATGCTGCCCCATTTAGTTATTTAGATAAGACCCGTGTTTAACGAAAATTGCGGTCATCTACCACGCATTTGAGAAGCAGCAACCTAGCTGCTTTTATATTTCTGCGTTTACAAATCTCGGAAAAAAAGGCGGACGTTTAATAAATATTTCGAATATACCCATAACAACCCTGTCTAATTTTCAATTTACATCACATGTCCCATTCCTTCATGTGTGTTCTTCCTCTTTCTTTACACTACTCTTACTCCTCCAGAATTACAATCGCCAGTCTTTGGCCAATGAAAGAGCGAATACCAAAAGAAAGGATGAACCCAATTTCCAAAGAAGAGTAAGAAAGAGTTGCATTTGAACTGAAAAAAAAATAATAATTTCAGAAGACCTAATCAATGGATGTGCTGGGCATGCAAAACTTAAAAAACAGATGGAATCTTACAAATTCAGACTCAAAATGAAATGAAGGAGCGAAAAATGAAATTCAGACCCATCGCAATTTCACGAGTAGAAGTACAAGCTCAATTATTCATGGAAGAGTGGAAGACCAAATTGAAACAAAATCCTTTTTGCATAAAAGATTTCCAATCACCAATAAGACCGGACACAAGTTTCCCAATCGTCGAAATAGCTCGGTACCTCATGAAAGCTTAATCATATATATGAGCTCAAGACAATAAGCTTTGTTGTATTACGTATTTTTAGCTGATGAAGAACTGACTTTCAGAACTTCAAATATCAATGAGAAAAGTTTTCAATATCATGTCCAATTTTGTCATATTGGTGTAAAAGCTCTTTAATATTTCTTTTCACCAAACACCTTCACGTTATTTTTCATAATTATTATACTTGTGAAATCATGATTTACCAAACACTAAACTGATTAATCTCACAACTGATTATAATTATGCTGAGTTATTTTACAGCTGATTATTCTCACTTCAATGCCAAACTTGGCCTAAGTTGATGCCTAGTTTTTTTCACAACCTATATATGCCCATTTGATTATCTTTAATGACTTGTATTTGATTCTCTTTACTGTTATTTTAATATGTTTATGCAATAGATTGAATTTAGACAACAATAAAAAAAAATTGAATTTAGAACATTATTTTGGTAATTTAATAAACTAATTTCATATTTTAATATATTTTTTATGTATTAAAAATACATAAATATGTTATTCTAATTGTCGTGTCCAAGCCGTGTAGGGAACTCAGTTTTTTAGTTTTACGGTGTCGCCGTGTCACGTCGTGTCGTGTCAATGTGTCCGTGTCTGTGTCCGTGCAACATTGGTTTTCAATTTTTCACCAAATAAGGGGTATGTTAATAGCAAAAATGGATGTGTTAGTAGCACCACCCTATATTTTTTTTTCTTGAATAAGGAGCATTATTTTTTCTAAAAGCGTTAATTAATATGCTAACGGCACCTACTGAATCTTCAGTATGTATTATTGGTCTAAATCTATGAACCAAATTCACAGTTACAATGAACACATCATTTTTTATTTTATTTACAAAGATAATGCATTAAAAGGAAGGAAAGTTACAAGGTGGTACAGCTGGACACAAACAACAGAAATAACACTAATTGAAACAGAGCAGCTAAGGTTGCTCTATTCTCTGGTCTATTAATAAAAGACGAAGTAAGGAGGGAGGAGGCTGAGAAAGCCACCCATCCGGCACACCCTCTGCCTAGCTAAACCATCGATAAAGTTTGCCACTTGATTTGCATCCTACATATCCAAAAGCAATAGTATGAAGGGAGAGCAACTATTTGTTCAACCTCGAATATTCTCAATCAGGGATACCATGATTCAGTTAAATGAGGGAGTAGAATTGTCAAGGAGATAACTCAGTTGAAGAGCGTCGGATTTGAAAACTCAATAGAATTGTGTTGGTTCTCATGGAGATTAGTTGGTGGGGGACATGCACCCCCAAAGAGAGGGCCAGACCTTCGACATACAAAGGAGAAGGGCCTTCGAGAGCCCCTTATAACTATTTGCGTCGTGTATCCCGCCACCAAAGCCACACCAGCTTGTTCTGCTGCCTGGGAGGCATCACAATTCAATTGTTTACCAGTCTCATTGAAGAATTCGGTAGCTGCACAGTAGGCCAAAGAACCAACCATCACATAATTTTGTTGTTCTGTGCTAAAGACACAATGATACATGTGTATCCATTTTGTTGTTCTGTGGGAGAGATAATCCATCAAACCAACCGACGAGAGTAGTTAAAGCTGGGAGATGGTATGTTGGTTGACGCTTAATCTCTCTCAATTTCCAATGTCTCAATGTCTCGCATCAAACAAGCCTCTGGAGAGTCGAATCCGACCATTAGAGGAGTGAAGAAGCTCAAGTACCTGAAGCGCTATAAGTTCTTGATGTGCAAGCCATTCAAGACCTATTTGAGGTTCTAGAGCTCAATTGTGTCTTCTTTGCTTAACAGCAATGTGTCAGTTCAGCTAAACAACACCCTTACATCTTTTTGTTCAATAATAGATACTGACATAGTATTCCTAGTCTCAGTTTCGTGAATAACGGGTGTGGTAGTGTTAAATCTGTATTTGTTGTTGAGCTGAATATGAGTGATGATAATTTGGGAAATGGGGAAGAAGTTATGATGATCGTGTTAGGATGTATATTAAGGATGATGAAGATGTTAAAGTTATTACGTCGGTTTTACTAGAAATGGAAAACAAGTTAGGATGATGAGGGCTATTACTCCTCTGTTTGGTTCCTCAGTGTTATTCTTTTATCTACTATAAGGAATTTGAGTATTGACATTCCAAACTCTGAATTTTTACTTCCAAATAAGATTAGTACTTATAAGATTAAAAGTGTTTGTATTAAGTAAGATGATCTTAAACTGATTTTGTGTGAGAAAAGAATGATTAACATGCTCTCCACCAGTTTGATGAAGTGACACAATCAGATGTTTTGTGCAATGTAGAGAGGACAATTGATACTCATACAACCATATGAGATAAAAGGTGGGGGAATTGCTACTCATTGTGTAATTGTTGATGCTCTTGACAAGTCAACTAAATGTTTATCTTCTGCTACTTTTGTCTTTGTGGAAATTGATGGAGAAGAGAGGAGTGCAGTCAAGAAAGATTGTTAGAAGTTGTCCAAAATGGATTGTTTGGACCATGGAGCTATACCATCGTCTGATTTTTTAGTGGAAAATGTTAAACTATTGCTTCTTAATTGTGTGAGCAATGTTGTATGTATTCTTGAAACTATACTTTAGAATGATAACATTAATTGGTTATATTGGGATATAAATTGTTCTGTATTAGTTTACATTTAATGTCTCTTTCTGTTTCAGTTGATCAAAGTATGTCTATTGCATTTAAAAACTTTCGTAGCTAATTAGCAAAAACCACTTATTCACAAATTTTATTTTGTGAGAAATAACACTATATATCTCAGATCCGGTTCAAGAGACGCTCTTTTTACATAAGATTTTACACACAATTTCAACCATTAGATTATGAAGCGTTTAACAGTCTAGATTAATTGTAAATATGATGTCAATACACAACAAACTGATGTGGTAGATGACATAACTGTATATATTTTTATTAAAAATTAGAATAAACTCTTATTCATTAAGAAAAGAAAAACAAGATTTCAAAAAAAAAAAACAAGATACAAAAACAAAATTCGATAAATTAGAATCAAACTGGACAGGGAATATGATATCAAGAAGAAAGAAGAATGACAAAAAAAACTAGGTTTAAGGGGTTAGATTTGAACATTTTCCAGTTCGCATGGCAAGTTACTAGCCAAATCTAAATACAATGATATTACTACCAAATCTGAATCGTAGAAAAGAATTCCTTACAAACCAAATCTGAATCATAACAAAGAATATTTTAGATCACGCTGGAATGGAAAAGCAAGATAATAGGAAATAAAATTGGCATAAAATATTACAAATCACAATAACAAAGTTCTACAAACATACATATACCTTTGAATCAATAAAAGAAAAGGTGAAAGTTATAAATGGTCTCTATGGTTTGGGGTCATGGTTATGTTTGTCCCCGTGGTTTAAAAATATTTAATTTCGGTCCTCGTGGTTTTTATATAGATTAATTTTGGTCCAATTATAACATTATGTCTAACACCGTTAGTGAGGTTGTCACATACCCGTCACATAATGGTTCAATTTCTCTTTTGTTGAAACCCCGGTCACTCATTGCTTGTTAATTAACCACTGCACGTTTCATTTTGGTTTTGTAATTTTCTTTTTTTGCTTTCTTCTTCTCTTATGCTAATCAAAACATTCCTAATACCTTCCTTACCCAAATTTTTGTTGACCTTATCCCAATTTCTCCAACGCAACCTTATCACGTTGCATCTAAATTCATCTAATCTAGCCCCTTGCTTCCATCGAACCTCAATTTTGGAGTTACACAATCTAATTCCCCCAATAACTTGTCTTTGCCTCTCTTCCAAGACCGAATTTTGTGTTGGCTACTCTGTATTTGAGATTCTAAGTCTTCTCCACCAAACCAAACTAACCCAAAAACACAAATCTCAAACCTAATTATCAAGAAAGCTGAAATCACAATTTGCAATCTCAAACCCAAAAAAACACATATCTTAAACCCAACCCGCCAGAACATAGTTCATGAGAAGATGATCTTCCTCTTAAAGGTAAAAGACGAAAATAATCTAGCATGCGACAGACATGTGACAACCTCACTAATGGTGTTAGACGTAATGTTATAATTAGACCAAAATTAGTCTATATATAAACCACGAGTACCAAAATTAAACATTTTTAAACCACGGAGACAAACATAACCATGACCCCAAACCACGAGACCATTTATAACTTTTACCCTAAAAGAAAATATACCCAATTTACAAAACTTCCACTACAAATATACATATATGTAATCTAACAGAGTATCTGATGTTAACTAGGTGTCAAACCAGTTGAATGTAGTCCTCTCCACCCATGTAGAAACACATAATATACAATGCACCTTCAAATTATGGGTTCACCCCATCTAAAGTGCTTGATATGCCTTTTCAGGATAACATTTGTCAGAACCTACCCCGAATTTCACCCTGAAACCCGAAGTAAATTCTGTGGGGACCACCTCCAAGGAAAATTTACCAAAAATTCAGTATAACCTCCCTTGAAAATGGACAACCCTTCCTAAATAGAACACTTGCAAACACTTCTAAAAGTTTCAACTCTAACCTTATAAACTCCTAAAGCCTTCGTGCTCTCCCAAATCACAACATCTCCCAAAATAATTTACTAATCTAACAAAGATCATATAACCAACAATTTACAGTTCAGAGCAACTCTAATAGAGAAGAAATGAACTAGAAACACAAAAATAGAAATGAGCGGAAGCTATACATTTACGCCCAACCTCAACTATGCATTTTCTCCATGTACGCCCAACCTCAACTATGCTAACCTGCAAACTAGGCATTTTAAAACGAAAGGCCCAGAGGAAAACATTTGCAAACGTTAGAGTGAGTGGAAAAAATGAATTCAATAAAAAAATATTTATGCATTCCCATTTTAATTTTCATAGAAATTATGCTGCATGCGACAGCTCAAAAACTCTCAACTCATAAATTGGCAATTACATGACTAGCTCCGGCTAGTCTCTAAAACTTTATAAAATAGAGCCTCTCAGGCTAAAGTATAAATATATATGTATGTATTTACTCACGTCCATACTCCTTGTATGAATTCTATGAAGGAAATATAAGAAAAATAGAAATTTATACAAGGCTACTACGCTTGCGTCTAACGCTCATGTCCGCCTTAATGCGGTGCTACACTACGCCATTAAGGTAGACGGACGGGTGTATAAATATGTGTCCATACCCTCTATATATGAATTAGACACTCATATAGGGTACTACGCTCGCGTCTAATGTTCACGTCACACCATAATGCGGTTATATACTACGCCATTAAGGTGGACAGACACATATGGCTAGCTAGCATTTATATACACTCTCCTCATAAATATCCATATACATATCCACTCTCCAAAATAATAAAAATTGTCAATTACAAAAGAAGCTATAAACGTATGGCTCCACCGAAAAATCTTATTTTCGTAACTTTTCAAATAACGAAGTTAACAAATAAAATATGAATAATCACTTCCGAAAATACTTCGCAGAAATCAATCGTAAAAGAAAATTATTCCACAAATTAAGAATCAATAATATAAAAATCAACCATCATTAAATATGAGACCATCACATGCATTTAATTTAAAACAAACGTCCACTCACAACTTTAGGCATAAGCTCGACGAAATCTAATTCGCTACTCAAGTGAGGTCTCCTCAAATCCTGGCACAAAAACCATGCTTAGGACCAAACTCCAATTTCAGAAAAAAAAAAATACTTAAATATATAATCCAAAACTCTTCCGCCTAACCCACTACCCTTTCTAGGGTTAAACTTATCAGATTCACGCCAACATCCAACCACAACCTCACTTTATTTATTTCAACATTCTAAAACAATAATAAAGGAAATTCAACGGTCGGATTCCTCCCCAATAACCGCCAAAATTACTAAACTTCATAAATTCCCAAACCTATCCAAAACTCCTCCAAAAATTCTAAAATTCACATCATTAAACTCCCCTTAATAATACACATCTAAAACCATAAAAATCCCCCTAACAGCGGCAGCGCCGCCGTCTGCTCCGCTGGCAGCGGCGGCCGGCGGCTGACTCCGGCGACCTCCAATGCCTACCAAAATTTAGCACAACCTTTCTCTTAACACACACAACAACTTCCCTAACTAGCACAAACATTAATTCCAAGCCTAGATAGAGTAATCGAACCAAAACAGTGATTTGAGCCCTAGAACTTCAACTCACCGATTCTCCTTACCTAGCTCAAGAGGGAGCGAATCCTTTGGAGGGATTGCTACACGGAGGAGGGCTTCCAAACGAGCCAAATGGCTCCGGCTATGGTGGTCGGAGGAGCGAGTTCCGGCGACCGGACCTCCACGGCAGTCGGGGCTTTCAAGCGGCTTTTCTCCCTCACGGCGGCACTAGGGCGGCTCCCACCGGACCAGGAAGAGAGCTGGGTTGAAGGCCGACCGATTGGGAACGGTGCGATGGCCGGACGGCGGCAGACGGGCTCCGGCAGGGAGAGAGAGAGAGGGAGAAAGTCGGGAGGGAGGAGAGAGAAGAGAGAGAGAGGGTTTGGGCCTTTCTGCCCAACCTAGTCCAACACCTCCAAATAACCCAAAACCAAAATTAAGACCCTTAAAAATAATACCATAATAAAACTTACCTTTTTACCGGGTAAAATTTACCATTTTTACCGTCATCATATTTTTCTCCTACGAATAGTTTCTCCGAAAAATTCGTCCCTCAACACTCCTCTATGGACCTTTGAACTATAATTTCATTTACGAAGACGGTAAAACTATAATTTATACCAAGCTAGTAAATAAGGTAAAAATTTAAGAGTCGGGATGTGACAACATTCCCGTTTAACTTGATTGAAAGCAAGTAGGTTCCGTAGTCTAGTTGCAATTTAATAAAGATCAAGTTTACCAAAGTTAGAGAACCATAAACACTCATATTTATGCAGACTATTGATAAAAATTAAATATCATCACATGTATGAACGCAATTACTTATGTCAGTCATTAAAATATGCACTTCCATAAACAATATTTCCTAAGCACTTTCAAAACCGGAAACATCATACATAAAACTCTTGCAATATTACTAAACTTCACAAAGAAAGTGCAAGCTAACAAAGCAATAGTACAAGGATCACAAACCCCTTTCTCTTTATTATAAAAAGCATAACTGAACATAATTGAATCTTAAAAAGTCTTAAAAACTGTACAGTCAGTTCATATTTTCTTCTGATATATAATGTTAGACCAGCTATCCTTAATTTACCTTGAAACAGGAATAACTCATTTAGGAGGTTAAACTATATATCCTTACCTTGCAGTTTCGTCAAAAACTTGGAAGTGTCATCTATGAACCTGTTTTTCTTTATGCAGACAAAGAAATGTTCTGTTCTAATAAGCTTGTTTTCCCCTACAAAGCCAACAAAGTAAAAACACATTATAAACATGGCTTCAAGTACAATATGCACTGAATTACTGAATCTTAATCAGTGTATAGGAAAGAAACTAAAACTTGGTAATTTGTCAAACATTAAGAATTTCTCAAAGTGCAAACATGACCAGCAATTGCTATGAGGATAGAGAAACTTGTACTTTGAGTTGTTGCCTTATTTAGAGGAACATGTGCTATAGGCCTTTCATTAGTTCCTTATAATCAACTATTATAAATATACATATACAATCACACACTCCTAACACGAACAAGACTAACTAAGTTGAAATCAGTAAATGTTAAACAAACTTAATTGCAAAAGTTTGTTTCTTTTGTCATATCCGTGTCATGTTAAATGGGCTGCAGTAGACCACAACATATACCACTACCATAATATAGGAACTTATCCTATCTGATCAGCCAAGAGCTGACTCTTCAGCACTAAACCTCCTTATTTCCTTTCAAAGTTCGATTTATTGAAGGTAAAAATAACTAGAAGTGCCTGATAACTTACGTTTGAATTGGTATCAACTTTAACATTAGTAGTGATGTTCTTGTTCTTGAGCTGAGTGCTGACATTCCCCAAAAGAAGATCACCTTACATAATTCCACTTGCCTGGACAATTACAACGAATGAAATCATCATAAATAGAACATGGATTCCAGAATTCAGCAAACACATCAAATAATCCTAGTGCATCAATGCATATCCGTCTATCGATAGTCCTTATATTCAATCAATTTGATTAAGCCAAGCAGACTAACATAGAAAACAAGCATTTACAGTAGTAAGTAGTAACACTCATTTTCTTCAATAATATCAAAAACAGAAAATCAAGTGATGGCCAAACCTCCAAAAAAGGTCCCCGAAATAGATCTTATCACCAGCCTCAATCAAATGATCAGCTTTTGACTTGCAGGAAGCCAAAACCCAAACCCAGAACTAAAGCCGTCCTCTTCTCCATCAAGAACCGTTCTCCCGTCAAATTAACTAAAAGCAATTATCAAACTATATTGAAAAGGAGATAATTAATTGTTAACCAACTGATCTATAGATGGCAAAAACAAGTACCGAATAGTAATGAACCTTGGGCTGCTGTGGGATTTTTCCGATCAGAAATAAGCGAGCCTGGGGCTGCTCGTCTTCCTCTATTGATTGAAGCGTAGATCTATAGCTCCTCCGATCAGAAATAGGTTCCCAATCCTCCCCTATGTCATTCACAGATACAACTCATATAAGAGAGTGTTGCGAAGATTTGGGATCAGGAGATCATGATCGGGACAACGTCGATGGATGTAGAAAGTGGAGGAAGAGGAAGAAGGGGATTGAAATTGAAGATGAAGGGGATTTAGTCATTTAGGTGTTTGGGGTCTAGGTTTTCACGAGGTAAGAGGAAGAAATATAGAGTTCGGAGGGAGTCTAAATGTAAGAGAGAATAAAATAGATCTAGTAAAAAATTCGGCATAAAACAGTCGTGCCGTTTTCCCAACGTCATAAACTTAATAACGTTTAAAGCAAAACGCCATTGAAAGGGATAAAATTTTACGGCGTTTGAAAAGTGTCGTTAAATTAATAAGTGTACTGCAGTTTCTTTCGGTTGGCATTTTTCATGACTTTTTTTTTTAAAAAAACGCCATCTATACCCACCTTTCATGATGTTTTGAGAAAAAACACCATGCCCAAACTGTCATTGAAAGCCATATTTGTGGTAGTGCTAGTAAGATGAAGGGTGGACCCTCCTCACACAACACACATATATGCTAAGAAGCATGGAAGCGTGAGAGGAGCCTCACTTCACGCTTCAAAAGCGGAAGCAGCTGTGAAGCCTGAGGAAGCGGCCGGAAGCGCGCTTCCTCAAAAAGTTGATTTGGGAGCGATTTGGAAGCGCATGTTTCTAATTCGGAAGCGCTCGATTCCAATTCAGAAGCTCGTGATTATGATTCCCATTTACCTCCTTCTATTCTGCAATGATTTTCAATTTGCTAATTTTGGGATTAGAGCATTTGGGTGTTGAGGAGAAGTCGGAGAGGCCTAAACGTGAAGATCCGCAACCAGAAAAAAGGTAGAAAATACTATCGATGATTATTCAAATTAAAATGATGGGAGAACAGGCTAGATGTTTTTCAGATGAAAAGAGAAAAAGAGTGGATCTTAATAAGATGAAGCTTTTCGGGTGGATAGATTTGTGTGGTGGATTAAGTCTTGTACCGATTTCTCGCTCACCTACTAGAATCAATTTTGTAATATGCGTTACTTGAGCAACATGAAATTCACTAAGACGTTTTGGAAAAACACAAATAACATTGACAATACTATTCAAGGAAGAAAAGAATACCTAAATAGGATCAACTTTTTTGAAGCTGTAACCAACACCAATTGTAACTGATAAGCAAAACAGTGCACATAATATGCATATGAGCAATCCTTCATAAATAATGCTTGTACCCGTCCCATTGCCCTCTCATATTATTAGCACCGTCATACCCTTGACCTCACATTCTTTTTACTTGCAGATTATTATGGAGAAGAACTTTAGATATATCACTACAACATAAATGCTTTTTAGCGACCAAGTTTTCTACGGGGAATTTATTTTCCTCAATAAATATCACTTTTAACGAGGAATATATTGGTTTCTCACTAAATATCATTCGGTTTTCTACGAGAAACTTATTTTCCTCATAATAAACCGCTTTCTACAACGAAAATTTTAGTTCCTCACTAAAGATGATAATAATTTGGTCTCCTGATTCATCATGTTATTAACGAGGAAATATGAGATTTTGGTGAGGAACTTTTTCATCTCAAAATAAACATTTAACGAGGAAATCATAATTTCGTCGTTGTTTTTTTGGCGAAAATAGTGGGAGACCCGCCAACCTTTATGACGATAAAAGTAAGGTTTCCTCGCCAAAAGTCTACATTATGCGAGCAATTATTCCTCGTTAAAAATTTCAATTAGCAAGGAAATGATTGTTTCATCATTATTAGTTTGGCGGCAAATTGTGCAAGACCCGCCAAATTCAATAGCGACAAATTGAAAGTTTCTCGCTAAAAGTCTATAATTTGCGAGAAATTATTTTCTTGTCAAAAGAAACCATTTTGCGAGGAAATAATAGTTTTCTCATTATTAGTTTGGCGAAAAATTGTGCAAGACCCATCAAATTCAATGACGAGAACTGTAAGATTTCCTCAGTAAAAGTTTGTGTTTTACAAGGAACCGTTTCCTCGTCAAAAGAATCAATTAGTGAGGAAACTGTGGTTTCATCATTAATAGTTTCGCGGAAAATTGTGCAAGACCCGTCAAATTCAATGGTGACAAATTTAAAGTTTTCTCGCTAACTGTTTTTGTTTTACGAGGAACAGTTTCCTCTTCAAAAAGAACCAATTAGTGAGGAAATTATAGTTTCCTTATTATTAATTTGGTGAAAAATTGTGGAAAACCAGCTAAATTCAATAGCGACAAATTTAAAGTTTTCTCGTTAAAAGTGCATGTTTCATGATTAATAGCGATGAATATAAAAATTTCTGGTTCTAAATTTATTTTCACCGATGAATGATTTCCTTGCCATATATAATTGTTACTTTTAGCAAGGATCTAATTATTTTCTCATTGTTTTAATGGGAAAAATGATGTAAAGGAAGAATCAAACGTTGTCAATTTCGAAATCCTTGTTGTAATTAAGCAGTAAGCATAATCTTTACGAAAAAGAAAAAAAGGTGATTTCCTACCTATTTAGTTTTATATTCATATTTTATTAACATGCAAATTAAAAGGATCGGACTATCTCCCTTAAAAACAGAATTTCTATTAATAGAAAATTCCCTTCCACCCTAATTTTGAGTATTTTTCCGCACTAACAATATATATATGGTTTAGGGTTTAGGGTTTTGGGAAATTCGTATGAAAGAAGTTTTCGATATTTGGATTCTACTCGATCCTTACTAAGATTTCCCTTAAGGGGATGCTGCTCATCTAGATTCGGTTTGAGAAAATTTCTACCTCACGGATTTCACGCCTCACTTCAATTTTCCTCAAGAGAAATGCTGATTATCAAGATTCGGTTAGAAGAGATTTATTAATGACATGTCACTCAAATTTCCCACAACTCTTTGTCTAGACTCGCTTTGAGGATGTGTGAGATTTTTTTACCTAAATTTGTGTTACTTCTCTTCTAAACACTTCTAGCAAGATATTTCCACTTTGACCTTGTTGTCCTGCCTTGACCAAGTATTCCACCTTAGTTGGATATTCCAATCTTGACTAGATATATCTCGCTCTCACTCAAATTTCCCTCAAATGGAACACTCCTCACTCAAATTCCCTTTGAGTAGATTGCCCTTCACCTAGGTTTCACGCTCCTCACTTGAATTCTAGATCACTCGTATTTCTCTCAAAATGAATACAAGATGTTTTCTAAGTTGACATACACACCGACATAGAGATGTTTTTATTGTAAATGTTCAAGTTGATAATAACAACTTAGCCTTTTATTTATGCAAGCTAGTTAAAGTCCTGAGAAATCATCTCATAGGAGTAAGAATCAAGACTTGTATCTAAGAATACTAATTATGGAATTCCTAAAGTCACTTGTATTCATATAATTACTTTCTTTATATAATTACTTTTTCTTTTCTTGGATACATATAATTACTTTATTTATTTAGTGACAAGAGTTTTTGTTAGCTAAAAGCCTAAAACAAAGTTTACCTTTTCAAATTTACATAATTATCCCTTATATAGGTACTATGAAAACCTCATCAATGATAAAGGATGAAACTGTAAATTTACAAATCGTAAACAAGAAAAGAAAATATATATTTATCATTTTATGTTTAATTAAGGTGCATAATCCCCTTTCAAAAACAGAATGTTAGCAAAACACACGAAATTATAGGGATAGCCTGCATATTATAAACTCAAACAAAAACCCTAAAGTGGTGTGCAACCTCCTTGACATTTTTATGAATTATCTTGGCGACCTCCGAGATCAGCTTGGTCTTCACAACCAACAGCTAAGATCCAGGAAGCTTCCCCTTGCCCAAGACCTTGAAGTATCCAAAATGAGTGACGTCGAGCATCGGTAACTCGCCGGTGCCCTTCGTTGACCTCCTGGGGCACCATGGAAATATGCTTGAATTCTATATTCTAGTTGCTGCGAAATTCGTATTTTAGGGTTTGAGACAAGGTAAACATAATTCGATCACCGTCTTTTTGTTAATTTCTTATGGGTAAAGTGAGATTTTCTTTGATCGATCACTCAGGAACTTTGTTTCATGGCATATGGGTTTTCTTTTCCCCAAGGATGCCGAGGACAACCCCAAGATATAATGGATGTAGCTTGGGCACCAATCAGGTTTGGCACCAAATCCAGATGCTGGTATTGGAGCGATACAAATTGTCAGGTTTTTGATATATTTATTTTTGATGTAGAAGATGAATATTTTTAATTCCTTATAGATATTATTTGGCATTTTGGGTTCGTTGGATTGTCAGCATCTAGCTTATGAGCTGTTAGCTAGGTATGCTCGTGATGTAGAATGGATTGATCAAGTGGCCTTAGGATGCTGCAATGCTAAAGGTAATTCTTAGGTTCTTTGCCTGATAACCTTGATATTTTTTGCACCCGTATATGTTTCATATTAGTATTATGTTATTTATATATGATGCAAAGTAGTTTATAGCAATTTTGTATATGAGGTCGAAATTATAAATTGCAATATGATTTCCATTGTACTAGTATGAACATTTTTGCGCACTTGCAAGCTTATGTGCCTCTTCGTTCATAATAGCTAATGTTTTTACTCTTGGTGAGCTTATTTGGGGTGTCTCTTTATTGAATATTGCGCTTCACCTTTTTCTGAAATTTAGTTAACCAAGCTTTTATCAATTAGTGGGCTCTTGTTGCCGTGCTCTGTAGGTGCTAAAGCTCTCTACGTACAAAACTCTAAACAAGAATTTACAATATTCCTAGAGACGAGTTCCAAATGCAACAATAAGAGATTTCATAGATTTGGGGAAGTGATCAGAAGGACGCCAAAAATACCGTTGACAAGGCCGACAACTAAAATATTTAGTTACTTCTATATTGGATTTAGTACATAAGGATCCAGTTTCTATCCAGAGCGAAGCTTCGCTTTAAAATTAACGTTTGAAGTTCCTTATTTGTTTTCGGTCATATTTCCACATCTCCATCGTTCAGTTTATTGATACTAATGAATAGATCATTGCTGCAAAATTTCATCAAACTTGATGATTGTTAAAGTACCGAATTAGATTAAATCAATGAACGAATCATATATCTGTCTAAACAGAACTGGTTGTGTAAATAACGATTATGAAAACCCAAACGATCATCAAATTCGATGAAACTTTGTAAAAGTGATCTATGCATTGAGTTATACCAATTGAACGGTGGAGATGTGAAAATATGTCAAAAAAATGAGTCAAATAAGGAACTTCACACGTTAATTTCAAAGCGAAGCTTTGCTCTAGATAGGAACTGCATAAGGATCCTAAAGTATTTTGAATTATATAGTATTGATCTAACTATTTTAAAGGGTACTTATTGTATTTTGTAATGGAAATTATTTTTCATCCTAAAAGTATATTTCCTTGTTATAGACTATATTAACCTTGTCAAAATTATATTTCCTCGCTATAGACTATATTACTTGTGTCGTCAAAAGTAAATATTCCCTCACTATAAGGAATACAACATATAATGACAAAACTAAATGTCTTCGCTATAAACCATATAGCCTATATCGACCAATGTAAAATTCCTCGTTATTAAGTATCTTTGGCGAGGAAATATGTTATTTAACCTACAACAACAAATTTACATTTTCTCAACATTGAGTTCCTTTAGCAGGGAATAATTTTCACGTGGAAAGATACATTAAGGAAGAAGATAAATTTCCTCGTTGAAGATTTATTTATGGCGAGGAAAAATTTCCTTGGTAAAAGATACATACAATGACGAAAGTGGTTTTTCAAATTTTTTATTAAATATAATTTGAATATTATTTAAGTTTGATTGGCGAGGAATTAAAATTTAGCGATGAAAAATGTATGAGATTAGGCGAGGAAAAATATCTAGGCTAAAGAATAACAGCGAGAAAGAATATATTCATCGCAAAAAGGATTTCGGGAGAAATATTATTTTTCTCACGGAAACTTTTCTTGACCACCATACCGCGAGGAACTAGTGACCAAAGTATTTTCCTTGTTAAAACGTTACGGCGAGGAAATATCAGTTTTCAGCGACTAATTTATTCCTCGCTAATTGGGTATTCTGTTGTAGTGTATTTTGATAAAGTGTGTCCGCAGTAGTGTTTTCAACCATCACAATATCAAAAAATCATTCTCTTAGAAAACCCTTAGTGTCAACAAATCTTAAAATAATAGTCATTTATTCTTTATGAGATGAGTCTTGTGCTTCATCAACAAGAATGCAAAAGCTAGAATCCCCAACTTCTTCTCGAACATGCTTTCTCACTTTGTTTGCTAGAATATTTAAAATCTACTTCTGGATTCCGGGTGAGATGTATGTAGCATTTTTAGGGGCATTTTCTAACATGACTTTAGCAACTTCCAAACTAAACTTTGCAGTATGCTTTATAAGTTCAACACAATTCCACGGTTTCTTGAATCTACAGACTCGATCGTCATGACCCGAAAAGCACACCCTTGACATGCAAGATAACAAACAGATTCGATGGTTGTCTTGAGTCTATCAATTTTTCAAAATTTCCTCTTTGTTTTGTCGGTTAATAACTATTTCAACATGTTGCGGTGCTTTCATCAAATCCTCAATGCATCTCACAGAAGTATTATGCAATAAGCATAGACCCCCAATGTGATTTAAGAAAACACAATTTCTTCCATCCTTAACTATTTTTTAGTCATTAAACCCATCAGTAGTAAGTGCAGGATTTAGTTTCAGATCCTTTGCAAAAAGAAAGCACGGGAAGCAAAATGCTTTATTCTTAGAAGGAGAATACTATAACCATGGTCAATCTGTGAACCAAGAATTATTGAACCGACAAAACTGGTTTCCTGACCAACCCTTGGAACTCAAAAAGTTTAGGTTGATACGGCCCCAACTTTATATAACTACCTCAAATGGTCCTGCTGAATAACAAGATACTCAAATATTTGAACTTGTTTCCCTGGATCTCATTCCAAATCATCAATAACAAAATCCATATCTTCATGAGTCTGAGATGTGACATGAGGTTGCTCATTGAGTATTGCACTATCAATATTGGAACCTGGAGGAGTAGGAATATAATCTCTAGGTGTTGAATAAACAACAAGAACAAACTATCTAGGCTCTGATATTGGTGATGTCACATAATGCCTATTGTACTGTCAATATTGGATGCAGGAGTAGAAGGAACAAACTCTCTAGGCTTGAGTATAGGAGAAGAGACACGTTGATGATGATCATTAGATGCCAGAGGTGCACTGTCATTCTGATCTTCTCTTATTTTCTTGAGCCATGAATCAAGAGTTTTTGCTTTCTTGGTTGGTCTCTTATGATCAGACATTATAAATAGGTATCTACATCATCGATTGACAAATACAAAAATAACATCAAGTAATCTTCTTCCTATCATAATTTCATAAAAAAAAAAAGAAGCATACAAGCATTGTTCTAACAATTCAGTAAACTAAGTCTATAAGCCATATATGCATTATGGCCCCAAAATATATTGTACAATTACAAAGACTTCTAAGATTTTAGCATAATACATCCTATGAATCTTCCTAGAAGGCCATATCATATAACACAAGATTTGAATTATATTAACAACAATCCAGTATCTACAAAAATCTAGGGTGCGTCTATTGTCACCCCACAAACCAATTTGCTCACCCTATTTATATATTTTTAATTGTACGTCTACTTTTTCACCCACTTACAATACCCAAAATACAATTTTTCTAATTCTACTTTGTTCACCCTACACTCTCTTCTCACCCCACTTATAATTTTTTAATTCTAAATTAACTTTATTCACTCATTTGCAGTACACACAATATCAGACTCTTTCAATAACAATTGAACTTCAAAAAGAAAAAGAAATTGAAGAAAACCATAACATTAATATTATTTATTCTGAAAGTATAAGTTCAAGGTAAGTAAAATCATCAAACCAAACAAAATAGTTCATATTAAAGTATTATTGAACTTGTTATTTTTTGTAAGATTTTGAACTGGTATAGAACCGACATAAAGGGTGTTAAATCGTGTTTAGTTAATGGTCTTATGGTCTGCTTACATATTTGAATGTTTAATTTGTGTCAGTTAGTTAGTGTGTAGTTGATTTGCAAGCTCTACTTTGCTAAACTTGGGATTGCAAAATCCTTCAAACGAGTATTACTTGGAAAAAGCTCTGATGTCGATGAAAAAAAAATCGAATATAAATAAGTGACTAGACATGGAAATTTACATACAAAATCGACATGGGAAATAATGAGTAAAAGATAGACAAAGCATCAACAAAGAAAAAAAGAGAAGAAACCAAAACAAAAAAAGATGAAAAAAACTGAAATTTGTAACAGTATTAAGAATAGCACACCAAGTACTATGCTTACCAATGGGGAGGGTCTTATAGAAAAAGTGGTTGAAGAAGCTATATGAATAATGAAATTGCAAGTCTCTTGAAGAGGATGATATAGCTAGCAGAAGCCTAGGACTTATACCTGAAGATTCAAGAGATATAGCTCAGCACTTGGCTCTGCTGCCTCAATAGAAAAAGACGGGAGAAACAACGATATAGAGAAGAAAAAATATTAAGAGAAGAAGTTAACCTCATATACTAAAGGAAAATTGTCCATATGCCCAAAAACAACTAAAACAATTAATGCCCAATTCAATAAAAAAAAGTTTAGTATAGCCCATTTCAATGATTCGCAATGAAATATCAAATTACCCCTAGTCTATGTACAACCACACAAATTTCATCTTTTACTAATCTTCTCTCTTTCTCTCTCTTTCACTCATCTCTCTCGTCTCTTATTTCTATTTCTCTCCCATCTCTCTCTCTCTTCGACTTTTATGGCACCAACTGACCTAACACCGACGAGCCCAAGCTTCGGCCCGCCGCCGCTCCATGTTTCTAGGAAAAATAAATATAAAACAAATTAAAATCAACATCTTTTAATAAAATATAAATTATATATTTAATCAGAAAAATATGGATTAAGTTCAATTACATATGGGCTAAGTATAAAAATTTGGGGTGGGCTACTTTTTATAATTTAACTTTTTTAAACTATAATTATGCTGCAAAGTAGTGTTTTTTCAAAATCTAGGATGCGTTGTACCCCCCTTTAACTCGTATGTAGGTATGCCTTTGATGATTCTATCGATAACAAATCCACATCAACTTCAAGTAGGGATCTGATTCATAGGCCAATGTGAGAAATGCCTCAAGAAAGAAACAAATCGAGGACCAAGAAAAAGAGAGGAAAACCTTTGAATATAAATTTCAAAACATTAAGTGTACGTACAGATTTCAATTCATACTTGAAATATTCAAAAAGAGAAATTACATGTAGAGAACATGTTCTGTCCAAAATCATCTATCTTATTCCTTTCATTTTCTTTTTTGGGTAAACAACTAATCAAACAAACCCGAAATGATCGAGATGCTCTGCTCCTAAACAAGAACATACACTATCCGGTCCATACCTAACCTATGTACACATGCAGCCCCTCCATCACTTTGAGCAGATAGAATAAACACCGGACCGAACTACCTTGTGTCGATTACAGCAGAGAATCCATAAACTTTAGCCATGAAAACCCAGTTTTGGAAGCTTTCTCCGCCTGTTTCGAACATGAACCAGCCGTCGTCGTTATCCCACCACCGCAACTTTCACCGTCAACTGCCGACTTCTTAGGGCACAGGAAAAAGTTGCGAGACCCCAACGTCATCAGCTTCTCCTCCCTATCCAAACCTGGCCCACAAGAAAACACTACAATCAATCACTCCCGCACACGTGTCGCCAATCAAATATCATCAATAACAAGATACCAAAAAAAACACGGGTCAAAGCCTCGGCTTACTTTCTAAACTGAACTGCGAATAATGGAGGTCGAACCGTGACGGATCGACGGACGGAAAGATCGGCCGGCGGCCTTCTTTCTCGTACTGCCTTACGGCTGCCGCCACCAGATCACCCACCGTAGATTCTGGCGACATCAACACCTGAACGGCACCGACGCTCCCCTGTATAGTCACGTTGAGCAGCAGCTTCGTCAGCTTCGGCCAAAGCTCCTGCGCCGCCGTCGGAGGCGTCGTGGCTCCGACTGCTGTCCTATACATGACCATGTCGGGGACCGTCTTCGGCCGCCGGAGCTGTGGCGTCGTCGCGGCCAACGTCTGGCCGTGAAACGACAAAGATCTCTCCGAGACTAACCTACCCCTCCGGTTCTTGCTCTCCTCTTGCACCCTTCGCTGGCTCTTCGGACTCGGCATTTTTGGTAAATATGATATGTACGCAAGGACAAAAACGGAAACGAAGTATAGTTTACCGGTTACCGATTACCTCAACCGCCGGTAACGGAAGAAACGGAGGCGAGGGAAGCCGAGAGCTGGGGGAGAGCAGCGGCTCTCAGTTTGCTGGCGAGCAGCGGCTATCATACCCAGAATGGTATAACCGTAATAACCAGAACGCCGAGGGTAAAAGAGATATTATCATGTAAAGGGAGAGGGCTTCTGAGTTGGGAGATGAGCGAAGAAACAACCTAAGCCCTCGTAAGGATTTTATACCAGCGAGAAGATAAGGGGGTGGCCTCAGAGAGCGGGACTTTTCTTAGAACATGGTGACCGGCTATTGGCTATTGCCGGTTGGGGCGTTCAAGGTTTAGTGGTTTACTGCAAGGAAGAAAATTTCGGTGATTACGGAAATTTCGACTATTTAAAATATGGAAATTTCGACGGAAATTTCGGGAAAATATCCATTGTAGTAAAAAAGTGAGAAAATTGACGGAAATTTGAAGAAAAACAAGGAAATTTTAAACCAAACTTTAAGAGATGTTTGTTTTCTATATTATGTACTATATTTGAAATGAAAACCTTGAATAAACATTGATCTATATGGAGTTGTAGTAAGTTAAGGTGAAAATGTTAGAGCTGAAATGTTAATAATTTTAAAAGTCTTTTTTTTTTTTTGAAAACACAAATGAAAGTTAGGTCATCACGTCTTATATACATATGATACATTTCACATGGAATTATATAAGTGCTTTAAAACCACGTAGAAGACCTATGAGGAACAAAATTTTCATTAGTATTGGTCAGAAATATTGGAAATATCAGGAAATATCGAGAAATATCGGGAAATATCGGAAAATATCGAGAAATATCGGAAAATATCGGAAAATATCGAGAGTTTCGGACGAGAAATACTTGAGAGGGAAAAAATATATTGCTAGGTGAAAAAATCGAAAATTTCGAACGAAATATCGCCGAAACTTTCGATTTTTTCTTCCTTGGTTTACTGATTTTGGGTGGGATTGCATGGTTTTGGGTCGGTTACCGATTTCGACGGTAGGGTTACTGGACACGTGGAGGGATGGTTGTGGTTTGGGCCGGTTTCGATGAAACGGTGAGAAGTGAATGACTGTTCTGTTGCGGCGGCTGTTAAGTGAGTGCCGTCAGGTGTTTGGCACGTGTGAAGACTAGTGAAGCTGCGTTGAAGGTAGTCGCTAGATGTTTAGCACGTGGCGAAACTAGTGGTTTCTTGAAGGTGGTTTTCTGGTTGCTAAGCTAGGGTTAAATTTCCTTTATCTGAAAGTTGCGAGGGCGTTTGTTTGTTTCCTTGGTTTTCTGAAAGATGTTAGGGCCTTATATATCTACAGCAAATTAGTTAAAAGTAGAAAAGGGTGATTAATTATAAACACATGCAGTGATATTTTAAGAAGGCCGATGACGTGTCTTTACAGAGAGAAATATACTTTAATTAACTCGGGTGCCGGGTGGTGTGGGCGGCGGCCGGCCAATAGTTTCGGCGTCTGAATTCTTAGAGAATGTGTATATGACAAACATTGCCACCATCGTTGTCTTTATCAATGGCCTCTCATGTTCTTATAAGATCATTTTCCTTCGTTTTTAGTCCTTTAGATTTAACTATTTGGTTTTTGCACCTAAAAATTAACTAGTGGCCATATCTAGCTACTTGGTACATGCATGGATGAGTGGTACAGTGGTATCACTTATCACATTGGAATTCAACACTTCAACTTGTTTAGAAGAATGGATGGTGAACCTTGTTTTCTGAAAATAACTTTTGAACCGACCATTTGGATTGCAAAATAATTGAAAAAATACATGAGTGATACAATAATTGTGAGTATCTCCAGCAGTATTGCTAAATCAGTTTTTTTTTATATAAATTTATCTATTTTGGGATGAAAAAATACCTAAAAAATTGTTAAATCCTAACAATTGAGGAGAGAGAATCTAATTATTGTTAAACTCTCCAACGGTATAATTTATTTGTTCAATCTTCAATTTTTGCACGTTTTAAAAATTTTAATTAGCAACTAAAATAGCAATCCTTATTGGAAACAAATGCTTAAAATCAATAACTAAATCTAAATTATTACTATATTAATTATCAATAATTGTAATACAACAACTAGAGATGCTATTGTAGTGGCAATTGTTTACTTAGGGTGGACTCGATGATATTTAAACTGACGATTCGGTTATAGAACTATATTGCAAAATTATTGTAAAGAAACATGCAAATTAACAATCTTTAGTAAACAAAGTATGGAATTATCAGATCTTATCCTAGCTTCTTCATTTTTGCACCCTTTAAGATTGTATGCAGAATCAACCCGACATTCCAATCAACATCTTGAACGTTTGCATGAGGACCCAGTTCATCCACTAGACCACGCACTTGCCGTGTTTATGATCTTATCTCTTCAAATAACTTCTTTTAGAATGTAATTAGTTGAATTTTCAAAATCTAATAGTTAATACCATAGTGTATCAATCTAACTATTTATGTTCATGTCAATCATGCAACTTGTGTACTTGATTAATAGTGTTCAAATGATGCTAAATATATAAGATCTGACCAATACTAATAGGTCCACATCCATCTCTTAAGCTAAAACTAACTATTCTTAACATCTCCAATTGTTGATAAAATAGTTAATAAATTTCGATGAAAGTTATATTTATCAATCTATTTTGAAAGTTTTGTTCCAGCAAAGTAGCTATTAGAGAAAACTAGCTAATTATTAACAAATTATTTCTCCTGAATTGATAAATTTGTCAATTTCGCTTATCAATTTCTAAATTTGTCAATTTCTTAAATATACTGCTGCAACAAAAATTCATTTAAAAATTGACAAATCTCTAATTTTTTTTTCAATTTATCAATGTTGCTGGAGAAGCTCATATAAGCAAAGTGTCTGTCAATAAGGTGTTTCTGTCATTCTGATAGGTAAATTCACTAATCTGATAGAAATTTAACAAAGACGTCCACTCTTCGTACATATCTTCTATTGGTTTTGCACGCATGGTTCCATCATCAGGCATTAGATATTTATGGTAGTAGTTGGTCCACTATGTTTTATATATATATATATATATATATAAATAAATGCTTCATATATATTAGCATTTAGCAGTTTGTACACAATGATTATATATACAAATTTTCGTAGACATATTGATCATTAAGTAGATCATTTATTTATTTATAGTGATATAGATAGGAAAGAGATGAGATGAACCGGAATCACATCAGCTTGGAAAAGAATTTTAGACTCTAGAGATTTGTTACATCAGGCCGAGCATACGTGCATTATTATTGAAAACCGGGCATATATGCGTGTATTATTGAAAATGTAAAGGACGTCATTAAGTTTTGGACTTACAATTGAGATTTACTTTTTCCTCTCAATAATTTGCTCCTTGCTGATCAACAAAAAGTTTTGGTTGATATGCAGGAAACTCTAAGCACGTGATTATATCACTAACAAGCTAGGAATGAGATAATTCGGAGCGGATTAGCTAACTAGTGTTTATTTATTTTTGGTGACCTCACTTGTTCTTAATCAAACGCCATTGCAAACGGTATGATCAAACACCCTTGCAATTTGCAAACGCTGAAACGCTCATTTGTGCTCGTTGGAATTAGTTATGCACGGAACGACCCTCCTAATTTCATTCTTGATCATTGTCGACGAGATCATTAAACTAGCCAGGTCATCTGAATTTTGCATTGGCTTTAGTTAATTTTAGCCATGTCTTTGGTTGTAAACATCAATTTTCTTCACCTTTCTTTTTAACCAACACAAACTGAAAGTGACCTTATATTACTCTTTTCACTTTCAAATCCTAAACATATACTAAAATACGCCTAGCTTTGTGTTTCTTTTATGTTTCCCTACGTAACAATCAACTTCATTTTATTCTCACATATTCCTTTCCTTTCTCCCCTTACATATGATAAAAAAAAAAAAATACAACTTGTTGGGATCTGAATTTGCATCTCTTTGGATATTGGATAAGGTCATGGTCATGGATCGTATCTACAAACCTACTTCAGCTAGCTCACAAAGAAAAGAAAAATTATTATACAAATAATTTTGGTGAACTATATATGATTCTGAATACAATATGGGCACGAGGATCGATCAGCATCATACACAGCATTACACACCATGTGGTTTTTATACACTAATGAGCTATGAATGGTAAACAAAACAAAGAAGCTAGGGTTGTATATATTATGTAACCATTAACTTGAATTATTCCATGAATCTTCTCATGCATGTATCCAATAATGATCTCCGTGAATAATATAATGGCTTGACTCCAATTATACATGAGATATCAAGCAAACTGAACTATCATGGCCTCATGGCTCGTTTCTATGGTACTATTAGATCATTTAGATGTGACCCTTTTTATTTTCTAATTTGTTGCGTATGTTTAATGCGAGACTTTTCGTTTTTCACATGTTTAATCTTCATCGAATCATGGTCATAGTTTTCACACTGTTTTATAATTTTATTTTGAATAAAATTCAGTTTAGTACTTTAAACTTCGATGTTAAAATCAGTTCAGTTTCTCATTTCGAAAATTCATCTTTTTAGTCTCTTAACTTTCAAATTCCTACACTCTGGTCTAAATTTTGATGTTAGTTTCAAAATTGACGTCAGCTGCTGACCTGGAGCCAACAAGAAGGGCTCACGTAGTAATGCTGGCTCTTAATTTATACAAAATGACGAAATTGGTCCTTGTGACTGTTTTCCCTCTATTACAGCCCAGATCCCTAAACCTAATCTTATCAATTATCATAACCTCTATTACAGCCTCCATTACAGCCTTCGTACCCTCTCTCTCTCCCTTCTCTCCTTCTCATCTGAAACCGTCGAAACACAAGTTCATTGAACTCATGGCGGAGCCCGATGAATGGATACCTCGACAAGAAAACGAAGGCGACGAAAACCCAAGGAACCGATTCCCAAAATATGGTGAGTTTTAGATGATGATTTGAACCTGTGTTTTGTATGAACATGAGTTTTTGTATGTACCTGAGTTTTTGGTGTTTAGGTTTGGAAGCTTCTGCAGTGGTTGATATCGAGAGCTCGGCTTTCCAATTTTGGGGGTTATTATATTTCTCTCTCATACAAATCTGAAATTGAATATGAATACTTTACACCCAACTATCATAATAAACATCACTCACCAACTTTAAATGAATAATTATTAACAAAAAAACAAAATAATTGTAATGTTGGGTCATTAAGAGTGTATATATTGACTTCCGAGCTTGAGAGCTTTGAGAGGTTGAACTGTTTTTTTTTTTGGCTTCAAGAGAAAGAAGTGCAGCGCCGCCGTCACCATGGTGAAATTCTTGAAACCCGATCCTGCTCCAAGATCGCTACGCCGGCCGCAAGGGCGTCATCGTCAAGTCAAGGCCTTCGACGACCGCGCCTACGCCACTGCCTGGTCGCCGGCATCAAGAAGTACCCCAGCAAGGTGATCCGAAAGGACTCGGCGAAGAAGATGGCAAAGAAGTCGACGGTGAAGCCGTTCGTGAAGCTCGTGGATCTGAAGAAGGTCGTCACCCCTGACGTGCTCACCAACAAGGACAAGAAGGTCACCGCCTTGAAGGAGACCAAGAAGAGGTTCGGGGAGAGGTTCAAGATGGGGAAGAACAGGTGGTTCTTCACCAAGCTTAGGTTCTGAGCCCTGCAAGCAAAGACGGCGTCATCTCTGGAAAATGGTTATGGCTTTGGCTTATTAATTTTGGTTTTGGTATATACTGTTGATTTTTTACTGAATTTTTTGGTTAACATCATCATTGGTATTTACTGAATTTTTTCTAGTTGATTTTAGTATTTACTGTTTTGGAATAGAACCTGTGTGGAAGACTATTATTATGATGGGTTGCTAAACAATGTCTAGTTTTATTTAGTTGTTATTGCTGAGATATTCTATTTGGGGAAAAAAAACAATGTCATTTGTTGGTTAACATGAACTGTTTTTAACACAGTTGTTTTTAATGTGCAGTAGAACCTAATGATGATGGACTAGATGAGCTGTTTGTGTATGGGAACCAAGTTCCTGATATGGGAGAGAGTCAAATGACATATGTTGTTGTGAGAAGGAGCTTACCTGGAATCGTCATTAGTGAGGGTTCAAACAATGTGGTTCCAACTTAGGCAAGCCAGGCTCCCAACATACATCCTACTGATAAGGGAAAGAAGAAGCTGGAGTTTCATAGAGATGTTACCTCTGATAATGAAGATGACGGCTAGGAACCAGAAGTAGAAGAAGCTTCTATAAAGGATGCATATGGGGTGGGACAAGAGTGGTCTGATGATGACTCATCTGGTGATGATAATTATGATCCGGCTAAGGATGATGATAATTATGAATATAGTGGGAACTTCAATAGCATGTGTGAAAGAAGTTACTGAACAAGGACAATATAGGAATGATCAGAGTGTTGAAGACAATGAAGACATTTGTAGCTATGAATTCAGATGAAGAGATGAGAGGACCTGAGTACATATCATCAGATGAAGAAAATGCAAGACAAAAATATCCTGAGTTCAACCCAGCTATGGATATGATCAACCCTTGGTTTTGTAATGGGATGTTATTTGCTACTCTAAGAATTCTAAGAGCTATAATAAGAGAGAGGGCAATCCAAAAGGGGTGGGAACCACTTTTTGTGAGGAGTAATAGAAGAGTGGTGAGGTGGTGCATATGTGCGGCAGAGAACTGTGACTTTGAGCTGTGTGCCTCAAGGATGCAGCACGAGCCTACCATGCAGATCAAGAAGTACCTTCATATGCACACATGTTATAGAGTGCATGCATGACAACAACGCTGTCAGGGTACCATATCTAGTTGAAAAGTTTGATGATATGATCAGACTTAATTCATCCATCAAAACAGGTACAAATTTAGGTGTATTTTGGTTTAATGAGTTTGCTCTTTTAATTTTTTTTTCCGGAATGTATTGGTTGTCTAAGTTTAAAGTTTTTCTTCTAACAGAGGAATTGAAGAACTTCATGGCTTCTGAGATAAGAGCCAACGTGTCGTTTCAACAAGCCTATCGGACTAAAAAGGCAGCTGTGGAACTACTTGAAAAGTCAATGAGAGAGCAGTACGCAAGGGTTCAGGACTATGCACACGAATTAAGAAGAATTGATCCAGAAACTACTGTGGACATCAAGTGTGACTTCAATAACCCTGAGAAGCTTCCAGTGTTCAAGAGAATGTATATTTGCTTAGGGGCTCTAAAGATGGGGTTCAAGGAAGGCTGCAGACCCATAGTGGGGTTAGATGGATGACATCTGAAGAGTGCCTATGGTGGGCAATTATTGTGCGCTGTTGGGCTTGATGCAAATAACAGCACATATGTCATTGCATATGCTATGGTGGAGCAAGAGAGCAAGGACAGCTGGGACTGGTTTCTAAAGTTATTGATGAAGGACCTGAACATAAGTGGTGAAGGGAATGGCTACACATTCATTTTCGACAAGCAAAAGGGACTCCAACCAGCATGTGAAGATGTGATGCCACTTGCCGAGCACAGGTTTTGTGTAAGACATCTCTGGACAAATTTCAACAAACTCTTTAAAGGAAAAGTGTTAAAGGACCAACTGTGGGCAATTGCCAAGTCAACCACCATGGCTTATTATGATATCCTGGTGTTAATGAACAAGTTAGAGTCGAGAGCTTATGATTGGCTAACAGGTTTGTCTCAATCTTAATCAAATGTTATATGTTAAGTTAATTGTTTGATATGTTTGTTAACATGTTCTTGTTCATATTCGTGTTTGTTTGCAGATCCTCTAAGACCACCTAAGCATTGGTGCCGAGCACACTTCAACACTTGGCTAAAGTGTGATGTGCTTCTCAACAACATGTGTGAAAGTTTCAATGCTTTCATTCTGTCTGCAAGGATAAAGCCTGTCATCAGCTGCTTTGAAGACATTAGGCAGAAGCTTATGAAGAGGATTGCAACGAGAAGAGAGAAGATGGACAAAGTTATGGACACACTCTGCCCCAAGCCTAGACTGCTTTTGGAGAAGAACAAAGTTAAGTCCTCAGCTGAATGCATCCCCATAGGTACTGGCACACCCGTGATCGAGGTGAAAAGCATTGGAGGAGGTAGATATGTTGTTGATCTCACAAGAAGAACATGTGCTTGTCGGAGGTGGGATCTCACTGGTATACCTTGCAAGCACGCCATTGCTGCCGTCAATTTGATGAGGCAAAAACCTGAAGATTATATGGATGCATGCTACCTCAAATCAACCTACATGGCCATTTACTCCCACACAGTGAAACCAGTGAATGGGATGGACCTTTGGATACATACTGATTCAACTCATATCCTCCCACCACAGTACAATAGGCAACTTGGAAGGCCTAAGACTAAAAGGAACAAGGATGCATCTGAGAAGGAGAAGGAGACTAATGGCAAACTTCGAATGAATCAAAAGTCTTTGAAGTGTAGCAACTGTGGCAATTTGGGGCACAATGTGAAAACTTGTCACATGCACCTTCCACCCAAGCCAGGAGCAGTTACTAAAAAGAGAAAGATAAACGATGGAGATGCTTCATCTTCTAAGGTAATCTCTTCTTAAGGCTATTAAGCTTAGATGTTTATATTGATGTGTTAACAAACTTTTTTGGAGCAGGCAAAGGGTACCAAACCGCCTCTAAAGACAAAAAATGAACTCAGAGCTAAGGCAGCAAAAATAAGGGAAGATGCAAAGGTAAAATATATGGAAATCAATTCATATTAAGTTCCTTATATAAATAAATATTTGTAACTTTGAGAATGTTGGTGTCTTTGGTTTTTAACTTGTCATTCCATTACTTATCACTGATGTAGAATAAGAGGGAAGAAAAGAAGGCTGCAGTAAGAGCAGCATGCAAAGTTGCTCTAACTAGGGGAAGGCCACCAAAAGTAGCTGCAAACAATGGAGGAGTAGCTTCAAGCAAGGGAAAAGCTTCTTCTGCACCACAAGCTTCTCAATCTTCCCAAGCTTCAACAAGGTCATCTGTGAGGAACAAGGGAAGTGCAAGGAATACTAGAAAATAGTGATCATACAAGATTATGATTTATAGAGGCATTGTGCATGTTTTTATGCAACCATGTTATGTGTCTCATGGTTGCTTGTTCTAATTTTTTGCATAGATGATTAGAGCTATGAACTTGTGCAAACTTATGCATCTATTTGGTTTTTGTTAGAATGGATGTAAACATTGACTTATGCATCTATTTGGTTGTTATGTAGTAGTTTTTATTGACAAACTTGTTTTGTTTTGGATTAAATCAGCCTTTTTTTTTTCTTTTTTTTTTTGCATAAGTTGAATTTTGGATGAAAATCATATCAAATTGTCCATTATGCCTTTTCTCAAAATTAAAGACTGATATGTGGGCTCTTCTTGTCTGCTCCATATCAGCAGCTGACGTCATTTTCGGAGCTAACATCAAAATTTGGACTAAAGTGTAGTTATTTGAGAGTTAAAGGACTAAAAAGATGAATTTTTGAAACAAGAGACTGAACTGATTTTAACACTAAAGTTCAGGGTACTAAACTGAATTTTCCTCTTTTATTTTTTATGATTAAGAGAGACTCAAGAAATTAAAAATCTGTTTTGTAAAAAATAAAAAAATCTATATAATGAGTACAATGATTTGTACAGTTGCAATACATTGAAATATTTTGTTTTTGTTTTTGGATGAGTTAAACAACACAAATACTACAATGAGTCGTATATAAGTTGAACTCACGACTTCTCACTTATAAATGAGAGACTATATCACTAAACCAATAATACTGTACAATTTTCTCATTTTATCCATGTAAAATTGAAGATCACACTCTAATTAATTTTATGTTTTCCATCTCTTGATTGTCTGCAAGTGTTGGCATCGATCTAGGGTAGGTTGTATCCTACCATGATTGAGTATATCCAAAAGAAGGAAGGCAGGCAGGCAGATTAGAGGAGCATACCAGAAAAATTAGCTAGGGGGAGGGCATCACTGGTGAAGGTGGGTCTATATATGGCATAAGGACGAACAGCACATACCTAATAGCTAAGCCAAAACATGAAACATGCATTGCATTATGGACTACTAATTGCATTATGGACTACTAACCTATTTGTTTGCTTTACTTAAGCAAAATGATGGAGGCCACTTGGAATCATTTCCTGTGCGAACACGTTTGGAGTTTTGTGAATTATGGCTTACGATTCATGAGGAAGGAGACAAGCATTGTCAGTATGTACAGTGAGGGGAGTAGTGTCGTCTATGGATGAGGTTTGGCCATCCATGACCACCTGGCGCCATATTTCTTCATTATTCGACCATTGATAATGACATTGGCTTGATTACCTCCTTCCAATATTACCTCCTTCCATGTACGCAGTGACGGAGTCAGGATTTAAAGTACGGGGGTTTAAATATATATTCTGGAGTGTATGTTAAATTTAGTGAAAAAATACCTAACTCAAAGTTTTGTATTTTTTTCTTGTACAAGATGATCAAATTAAGATATTCAAATAAAACAAACTTTTGTAGAAAATCTTCAAATGAAGCAAAATTTTGTTATATACATCTCTTAACTCGTAAAAAAATTAATAACATACAAGGGAAGAAAGTAGTAATTTATTCATTTATTACTTCACATGCAAATTTTGTTTTGGTAAATTTTGTTAGTAGTAATTTAATTTCTTATTAACTTTCTTATCTATTTTGATTGTCAAGACATAAAGACCAATTAATCTATAGATACATTTATTAATATAATTGATTTATCATTTAAATTGATTGATTATGAGAAATTCTTGGGGGGGTTTAGTGATAAAATTTAACCAATTTTTAATGATGATTAACTAAATTACACACTAAACTTCAAACTTTCTAAATTCTAAAGGGGGGTTCAGACCCCTTCGGGCCTAATAATGGCTCCGCCCCTGCATGTACGTTAAATTAATTGATGCAATTTGTAGTGCAAAGTAGTAATCATTTAAAATATAAACAGGTACAACACTATGTTGCAAATTCAACTTCTTTAAAAAAAATTTAAAAACTTTTTATTAAATAACTCACACAAACTCTTATATATGTAACAACTATGTTAATAAGATTCTACCATTCTTTGATAGAACGATGTGGATGTGGGCGCAAATTTTGCACCTTGTGTCCCTAGTTTGTCTGTTCTAGGTAGGTGACGAGTTTCTTGCACTGGCAAATAGTTTGTCTGTTCTAGGTAGGTGGCGAGTTCTTTGCACTGGCAAATGGTTGCAACCTTCTAGTGATAGTAAATTGTTTGCTATGGGTAGACGACGAGTTTCTTAATTACTTGGTCAAATGGTCGTTGCTGCCTAATGGTAAAGGGAAACTTATTGTCGTCAGATTTGTCCTCCGACGACAACATAGTGGGAAAGTAATGCGTTGGTAATTATGCTTCGCAGTAATCGAGTAAATTTTCTGTTTACACAACTATATTAAAACAAATAGAGTAGTCGTTGGAACGCTCTTTTTGTTAGTTTGTGCCTAGTTCAGTACATGTTTATTGTAGATACTCCTAATATTATTTCAGGTCGTCTTTGTAACCAAGAGTTTCGGCTCAATGTCCCTCCTTTATACTGAGCGGTTTTGAATATTTTATTCAAGGAGACTACGTACTTAATCCGTATTTATTATAATTTTCTAATTAATCAAGGCTTGAAGGTAGCCGCACCATGACCCTTTATTAAAAAAAATGTCAGTGAGGGAATGACCTCAAAAACTTGAAGTTGTTAGTTAAACTACCTGACCAACCAGGCCACGACTCACTGATGACTTCTTTAAAGAAATTATATATGGAGGGTACTTCGATCTATCTAACCTAGTCGCATGCTTTGTTAGGGTTTCTCGAGAAAACTCATGTTCTTCGTCAAAATTAACCCAAATCCATGGCTACTACTATATATTGAAATCATGGAAGATATTAATTTAACTTTTTCAAAACTTGCGTTTGTTCCTAAAGGCAGGTTTGTCACAGGGATCAAGGAGCTTGGTAGCCTCCGAGAAGATTTGCCTGTGTGTTGGAGCTCTCAGATTGGTTTGTGACGAGGTCTACATAGATCCAATCACAAATCCACCCACCAGATCGGATGCGAAACCCAAAAACACAAACGATGCTTATGTTGAGATCCGATTGGATCTGATCAATCACCACCTTCTACCACAGACCTAAGGGATGCTCTACCACCGCCATCAACTATAACCCAGCCATCAGTATCCCTCCCAGCCCCAATCTATGATAACCTACATCCACATCCCATCTGACTGCACTCGACGCACGCCAGCGAGGTCAGAAGCCATCGCCTGCGTCGACATGCAGCCGAACATGCAGAGCTAACCACGACGTTCTCAAACTTTTCTCCCTAGGGTTTTTTCTCCCTCATTCCAATTATGCTCGTGTTTTAGTATATGTTTGATAGCTTCTATGCATATATCATATATGGATGCTAGTTTGGTATTATACGGCATATATATATACACACACAAGGCCTTCTAATGAGGAATTTCTATTTTTTGTCACTTTTAGGGATCTCTATTTTTTGTCACTTTTAGGGATAGACTCATACAATTAGATTTGTTTTTTAAGAGCTTGGATGACTGGGATTAAAACAAAAAACTTAACACTTATGTCAAACCTACACCGTTCAAGATCATTAAAAATAAATCAAACATTTGGATGATTAACGATCACCAAATTATTTGAAAATTTGTAGAAATGATATACTCACATAGCCCAACAAATTGAACGGTAGAGATTTGATTTTGTGATCAAAAAGTTTGTCAAATGACATATCCCTAAAAATGAACAAAAAAATAGATCCCTCATTTGAAGGGTCATGTATATATACATACAGATTTTCTCAAGTGCAGATGTCCGCATTTATTCTTACGGTACGGATTTTCACTTTACACTCACTTTTCAATCGAATTTCACATCTCCACCGTCTAGTATTTAGATATTAATGTATAGATCATCTATACAAAATTTCAGCCAATTTGATTATCATTAAGGCACTCAAACTGCGTTTTTCTGTGGATGAACATAATTCTGTCGAACTTGAACCGTTCATATTTATAATTGAAAAACACAGTTTTGAGTGCCTTAATGATAACTAAATTGGGTGAAATTTTGCATAGATGATCTATACATTAGTATCTAAATACTAGATAGTGGAGATGTGAAAATTCGATTGAAAAGTGAGTGTAAAGTGGAAATCTGCACCGTAAGAATAAATACGGACGTCCGCAGCTGAGAAGCGTTATATATATATATATATATATATATATATATATATATATATATATATATATATATATACAGAAAGGATGTAGAGCGGACGTCCGCACTCGACTTAAAGTGCAGACGTCCGTCCGTTCTCCATCCTCCGGCGCCGGCGACAGCGCGCCTCCACCCCAGAAGACTCCAGCAACGTCCTCGACTACTTCCCCTCCTCGGCGAGTCCGTTTTTTTCCAGTTTCCGACGAGATCGACTTTGTTTGAAGTTTTGGTGATCTCGCTGGAAAACCGGAAAAAAATGGACTCGCCGGGGAGGGAAAGTGGTCGGGGACGCTGCTGGAGTCTTCTGGGGTGGAGGCGCGCCGTCGCCGACGCCGGAGGGTGGAGAACGGACGGATGTCCGCACTTTAAGCCGAGTGCGGATGTCCGCTTCATATCCTTCCTATATATATATATCTATATATATATATATAAAATGAGACGTGTACGTTCTAACTAATTATACAAGCGCGCATGCATTTTGGTTCTCTATTTAATCAGTATCGGTCAATGTGACACTTGAAGGAACACTTTGCTTGTAAGGGACGCACACCATAATGCACGTCTTTGAACTTTTATTTTGGCAAGTTAACTAACACTCGTATTTTACAAGTAGAAATTAGAGCTTATAATCAAGTAGGTTTACCTCATTGCTGAATTTGGTTACGGTTAGCTTATAATCAAGTATGATAGCTACTAGCTAGGATGGGATACCTGAAATATAATGCCCATCTAGAGGATATCAAGATCATTTCTTAATTAGACGATAAAATGAGAATTGAGAATGAAAATTTAAGTAAAACTTAGGACAAAGACGGTTCGTGACAAAGCATAGAGAATGAATAATTATAGGTAAAATATTGTTTAGTCCCTATAGTTTAGGTTTGTCATTCCTTTAGTCCTTGAACTTTCATTCTAATCTGTTTAGTCCTTGGACTTACAATTATTAATCTAGTTAGTCCTTCTGTTAGAATATTCTGTTAGAAAAGAATATTATGTTTTTCTTTATTTTCCTAGTAAAAGAAAATGGACGGAGCATAGTGGACCTTGAATTTTTGAATTTATTTATTTAACATTTTGCAAATATTTAAATCTATCATTTTACTCAAAGACAATACTTGTGTGTCTAAGGTATGGATTACGTTAACCACATGGTTGCTTATGATTGGTCCAACTAGATTAATGATGACCTGCTACCTGCTTGACTGGTCATCCAATTTAAATCTCAAACTAACTCTCACTCTCTCAATAACAGGGTTAGTTTCTCTCTCTCTCTCTCTCCCCCCTCTCTCTCTCTCCCCCCCTCCTCTCTCTCTCTCTAACTCAAACAATTTGAACACCTTTGTCTCATTGATCTCTCTCTCTTATCTCATCGATATGTCAATTTCTTACTAAAATCGATCTCGTTGTAAGAAACTAACTCCTCTTGTATGCTCTCTTGAGATTGAACTCATTAAAGGCAAAAGTTACAAACTCTACATTTAACATAAGACACAACCACTATTTTCATGAGAAATGTCTACTATTTGGATGAGAAAAATCACAAAAAAGTAGACTTCTGGAAATCAAAATTGTTCTTCAGATTGAATCAATAATTGAAAGTGAAAGTTGTAAAGTTTACATTTAATATAAGATACAACTACTATTTTCATGAGAAATGTCTACCATTTAGATAAGAAAAATCACAAAAAAGTAGACTTTCTGGAAATCAAAATTGTTCTCGAGATTGAATCAATAATGGAAGGTGAAAGTTGCAAAGTCTACATTTAACATAAGATACAACTACTATTTTCATGAGAAATATCTACCATTTAGATGAGAAAAATCACATAAATGTAGACTTTCTGGAAATAAAAATAGTTTTTAAGATTGAATCAATTATTGAAGGTGAAAGTTGCAAAGTCTACATTTAACAAAAGACACAACTACTCTTTTCAAGAGAAGTGTCTACCATTTAGATGAGCAAAATCACAAAAAAGTAGGTTTTCTGGAAATCAAAATTGTTCTTAAGATTGAATCAATAATGGAAGGTGAAAGTTACAAAGTCTACATTTAACATAAGACACAACTACTATTTTCATGAGAAATATCTACCATTTAGATGAGAAAAATCACATAAATGTAGACTTTCTGGAAATAAAAATGGTTCTTAAGATTGAACCAACCAAATGTAAAATTTGCAAGTCTACATTTAACATAAGACACAATTACTATTTTCATGAGAAATGTCTACATTTTAGATGAGCAAAATCACAAAAAAGTAGACTTTCTGGAAATCAAAATTGTTCTTGAGATTGAATCAATAAATGAAGGTGAAAGTTGCAAAGTTTACATTTAACATAAAATACAACTACTATTTTCATGAGAAATGTCTACCATTTAGATAAGTAAAATCACAAAAAAATTGACTTTCTGGAAATCAAAATGGTTCTTGACATTGAACTCATTAAAGGCAAAAGTTGCAAAGTCTACATTTAACATAAAACACAACTGCTATTTGAACGAGAAATGTCTACCATTTAGATGAACAAAATCACAAAAAAGTAGACTTTCTGGAAATCAAAATTATTCTTCAGATTGAATCAGTAATGGAAGGTGAAAGTTGCAAAGTCTACATTAAACATAAGACACAACTACTATTTTCATGAGAAATGTCTACCATTTGGATGACCAAAATCACAAAAAAGTAGATTTTCTGGAAATCAAAATTGTTCTTGAGATTGAATCAATAATTGAAGATGAAAGTTGCAAAGTTGCAAAGTCTACATTTAACATAAGACACAACTACTTTTTTCATGAGAAATGTCTACCATTTGGATGAGCAAAATCATATAAAAGTAGACTTTCTGAAAATTCGTTCTTGAGATTGTTCTTCAAAGTTAGATCAAGTACTCTAAGATGCAAAGTCTACTATTAACATGAGTTAAGTCTACTATTAATATGAGTTAGGTCTACTAATAACATGAGCTAACTGACATGCAAAAGTAGACTTTCTGAAAGTTACTATTTATGGAAATCAACTATAAAAGAAAGGGTAAGTTTCTATTTCGGGGGATAGTTATGCTCTAAAAACGAAAGTTACTATTTATGGAAATCAACTATAAAATGAAGGGTAAGTTTCCATTTTGGGAGGATAGTTATGCTCTAAAAAAAAGTTATTATTTATGGAAATCAACTATAAAAGGAAGGGTAAGTTTCTATTTTGGGGGGATAGTTATGCTCTAAAAACAAAAGTTACTATTTATAGAAATCTACTATAAAAGGAATGATAAGTTTCCATTTTGGGAGGATAGTTATGCTCTAAAAACGAAAGTTACTATTTATGGAAATCAACTATAAAAGGAAGGGTAAGTTTCTATTTTGGGGGGATAGTTATGCTTTAAAAACGAAAGTTACTATTTATGGAAATCTACTATAAAAAGAATAGTAAGTTTCCATTTCGGGGGATTCCTTTTCTGAAAATTCAACACTAATTGCACATGTTGCGACCTCATTCGTCCTAAGTCACTAATCTGTCCATGTCATTAAAGTTTTACTTTTTTTCCACCATTTCAAAACTTTAATAATGCATAGAAAATAGCTCCAGTGTCGGAAAAATTCACTGAAAAATGTAACGGACCACTGGCGAGACCCACTTCACAACTACCTTTGAATTTTAGTCATCGGAATCACAATGTACCTACTAATGTGGTATAACTTGTTTGGTAGGTTATATGCTAGTATTGTACAACTTTATGAATAAACTATATAGAGGAAGCAAAATTTTTAAAAATCTCGTGAAATAGGATGTGATCAGTATAGTAAAATATGGCTACGGTAGAAAAATCATTTTAATTCATCAATGTTTGGGCCCCGATCGAAGCGGTCAACCCTATTTACGTTTATGCTTCACTCAAGAGAGCCCTATCCTCGGGTGGTAAACGTCCCCAAAGTTTTACATGGGTGGTTATATCTCATCTATGTGACACTTTATTGTGTTGAAGAATCAACCAAACTAGGTCACGGAGAGGTAGGTTAGATAGTTTTCGTGTGATAAGTGAAGATGAATTAGGGTTGACAGCTTTGATCGAGCCTCAAACATTGTTGAATCCAGTTGAATTTTATACCATAGCCATGTTTTACTATAATGATCACATCAGACGGTTAATTTTTATTTTGTGAATTTTAGTCATCGGAATCATAACGTGCCTATTAATGTGGTATAACTTGTTTGGTAGGTTATATGCTAGTGTACAACTTTGTGAACCAACTATATAGAGGAAGACAAATTTTCAAAAATCTCGTGAAATATGATGTGATCGGTATAATAAAATACGGCTATGGTAGGAAAATCACTTTAATTCGCCAATGTTTGGGCCCTGATCAAAGCGGTTAACCTTATTTACGCTTATGCTTCACTAAGGAGAGCCCTATCCTCGAGTGGTAAACGTCCCCAAAGTTTTACATGGGTGGTTATATCTCATCTATGTGACACTTTATTGTGTTGAAGAATCGACCAAACTAGGTCATGAAGAGGTAAGTAAGATAGTTTTCGTGTGATAAGTGAAGATAAATTAGGGTTGACCGCTTTGATCGAGCCTCAAACATTGTTGAATCCAGTTGAATTTTATACCATAGCCATGTTTCACTATAATGATCACATCAGACGGTCAATTTTTATTTTGTGAATTTCAATCATCGGAATCATAACGTGCCTACTAAAATACTAAAGTAGTATAACTTGTTTGGTATGTGTTATATGCTAGTGTACAATTTGTGAACCAACTATATAGAGGAAGCAAACTTTTCAAAAATCTCGTGAAATATGATGTGATCGGTATAATAAAATACGGCTACGGTAGGAAAATCACTTTAATTTTGATTTCCAGAAAGTCTACGTTTCTTTGATTTCTCTTATGTTAATGGTAGACATTTATTATGAAAATAGTATATGTGTCTTATGTTAAATGTAGACTTTGCAACTTTTGTCTTCGGTTGATTCAATCTCAAGAACAATTTTGATTTCCAAAAAGTCTACTTTTCTTTGATTTTCTTATGTTAATGGTAGACATTTCTTATGAAAATAGTAGATGTGTCTTATGTTAAATGTAGACTTTGCAACTTTTGCCTTTGATTGATTTAATCTCAAGAACAATTTTGTTTTCTAAAAAGTCTACTTTTCTTTGATTTTGCCTATGTTAATGGTAGACATTTGTAATGAAAATAGTAGATGTGTGTTATGTTAAATGTAGACTTTCCATCTTTTACCTTGGGTTGATTCAATCTCAAGAACAATTTTGATTTCCACAAAGTCTACTTTGCTTTGATTTGGCTTATGTTAACAGTAAACATTTCTAATGAAAATAGTAGATGTGTGTTATGTTAAATGTAAACTTTGCAACTTTTACCTTCGGTTGATTCAATCTCAAAAACAATTTTGATTTCCAGAAAGTCTACTTTTTTATATTTCTCTTATGTTAATGGTAGACATTTCTTATGAAAAGAGTAGATGTGTCTTATGTTAAATGTAGACTTTGCATCTTTTACCTTGGGTTGATTCAATCTCAAGAACAATTTTGATTTCCACAAAGTCTACTTTGCTTTGATTTAGCTTATGTTAACGGTAGACATTTCTAATGAAAATAGTAGATGTGTGTTATGTTAAATGTAGACTTTGCATCTTTTACCTTGGGTTGATACAATCTCAAGAACAATTTTTATTTCCACAAAGTCTACGTTTCTTTGATTTCTCTTATGTTAATGGTAGACATTTCTTATGAAAAGAGTAGATGTGTCTTATGTTAAATGTAGACTTTGCATCTTTTACCTTGGGTTGATTCAATCTCAAGAACAATTTTGATCTCCAGAAAGTCTACTTTTCTTTGATTTTTCTTATGTTAATTGTAGACATTTCTAATGAAAATAGTAGATGTCTGTTATGTTAAATGTAGACTTTCCATCTTTTACCTTGGGTTGATTCAATCTCAAGAACA
Source organism: Fragaria nilgerrensis (assembly GCA_010134655.1). Taxonomy (NCBI): domain Eukaryota; kingdom Viridiplantae; phylum Streptophyta; class Magnoliopsida; order Rosales; family Rosaceae; genus Fragaria; species Fragaria nilgerrensis. Next base: position 28,176,857 of record CM020979.1, on the reverse strand, counting down.
ATTTTGATTTCCAAAAAGTCTACGTTTCTTTGATTTCTCTTATGTTAATGGTAGACATTTATTATGAAAATAGTATATATGTCTTATGTTAAATGTAGACTTTGCAACTTTTGCTTTCGGTTGATTCAATCTCAAGAACAATTTTGATTTCCAAAAAGTCTACTTTTCTTTGATTTCTCTTATGTTAATGGTAGACATTTCTTATGAAAATAGTAGACGTGTCTTATGTTAAATGCAGACTTTGCAACTTTTGCCTTTGATTGATTTAATCTCAAGAACAATTTTGTTTTCTAGAAAGTCTACTTTTCTTTGATTTCGCCTATGTTAATGGTAGACATTTGTAATGAAAATAGTAGATGTGTGTTATGTTAAGTGTAGACTTTGCATCTTTTACCTTAGGTTGGTTTAATCTCAAGAACAATTTTGATTTCCAGAATGTCTACTTTTCTTTTATTTTCTTTTTTGTTAATGGTAGATATTTATAATGAGAATAATAGGTATGTCTTATGTTAAATGTAGACTTTGCAACTTTTACCTTCGGTTGATTCAATCTCAAGAACAATTTTGATTTCCAGAAAGTCTACTTTTCTTTGATTTCGCTTATGTTAATGGTTGATATTTCTAATGAAAATAGTGGATGTGTCTTATGTTAAATGTAGACTTTGCATCTTTTACCTTAGGTTGATTCAATCTCAAGAATAATTTTGATTCCAGCTTATGTCTACTTTTCTTTGATTTCTCTTATGTTACTAGTAGACATGTCTTATGAAAAAAGTAGTTGTGGCTTATGTTAAATGTAGAGTTTGTATCTTTTACCTTGGGTTGCTTCAATCTCAAGAACAATTTTGATTTCCAGAAAGTCTACTTTTTTTTATTTCTCTTATGTTACTAGTAGACAGTTCTTATGAAAAAAGTAGTTGTGTCTTATGTTAAATGTAGACTTTGCATCTTTTACCTTGGGTTGCTTCAATCTCAAGAACAATTTTGATTTCCAGAAAGTCTACTTTTTTTTATTTCTCTTATGTTACTAGTAGACAGTTCTTATGAAAAAAGTAGTTGTGTCTTATGTTAAATGTAGACTTTGCATCTTTTACCTTGGGTTGCTTCAATCTCAAGAACAATTTTGATTTCCAGAAAGTCTACTTTTCTTTGATTTCGCTTATGTTAATGGTAGAGATTTTTAATGAAAATAGTAGATGTGTCTTATGTTAAATGTAGACTTGGAAATTTTACCTTCGGTTGGTTGAATCTCAATCACAATTTTGATTTTTAGAAAGTCTACTTTTCTTTGATTTCTCTTATGTTAATGGTAGAGATTTGTAATGAAAATAGTAGATGTGTCTTATGTTAAATATAGAGTTGCAAATTTTACCTTGGGTTGATTTAATCTCAAGAACAATTTTGATTTCTAGAAAGTCTACTTTTCTAATGAAAACAGTAGATGCGTCTTATGTTAAATGTGTTTTTCGACTTGCAACATTTTTTGTGATATTTTTCATGACAGTAGTAGTTGTTTCTTATGATAGTTGTAGACAGTCTCAAGAATCAGTTTGATTTCCAGAAAGTTTACTTTTGTGTGATTTTGCTCATCTAAATGGTAGATATTTTTAATGAAAATTGTAGATATAGAGAGACTTAACGGAGAGTTAACGGTGTTAGTTTGCTTTAACCTGTTATAGCAAGTCAAAACTGGTTGGGTATCCATACCTTAAGGCACACAAGTGACACCCTTTACTCAAAGGTAAATTGTCACATCCCGACCCGTAACAATTTTATCGGATTTACTAGCTTGGTTATAATAAGAATTTTACCGTCTCCGACATTGAGTTATAGTTTAATTGGTCTCTAGAGAGGTTTTGAGGGACAATTTTTTCGGAGAGTTATTCGTAGGAGAAAAATGTAACGACGGTAAAAATGGTAAATTTTAGCTAGTAAAAGGTAATTTTTAATAGGGTATTTTATTTTGGGGTGTTAAATTGGTGAAGTTGGGTATTTTTATAGTGTTGGGCCGGGTTGGTGTGAGGCCCAAACCCATCTTTTATTTTCTTTTCTCTTCTCTCTTTCTCTCTCTTTTCTCTCTTTCTCTCCCGCGCGCTCTCTCTTCCTCTTCTCGCTGCCGGAAATCCTTCTCCGCCGTCCGCCGCCGTCCGGCCAAGCTAGGCCGCCGCACCACTCCCGTTCGGACCCTCGCCGTCCCCTCTCTCTTTCTGGGCGGTGACGGCCGTGTAACGCCGCCGTTCGAAGGAAAACCCGCCGGAGACGCCGGGAAGTTTTTCGCCGGAACTCCCTCCTCCGGCCACCAATCCGGGCAAACTTGGTACGGTTTTGTAGCTCTCCTCCCGTGCAACAACCCCTCCAAAAAGCTCACTCCCTCTTGAGCTCGGACGTGAGGAGACACAATTGGAGAGACCTCGGATCGACGTCAGGCTTAGGCCTAAAGTTGTGAGTAGACCTTTGTTTTAAATAAAAAGCATGCGATGAATGATTTTATTAATCATTTATTTCTTTTGATGAGATTATTGATTTCTCGCCCATTTGGCAATTTTTCTCCTTTGGAGAGATCCCGAAAATGAGATTTTCGGTGGATATATATATGTTTTGGATTTTATGAGAATAGTATGTATATAAATGCTAGCTAGCCATACGTGCTTGGTCCGTCATAATGAGGTAAAATACCATTATGGCGTGTCGTGAGTGTTAGACATAAGCATCATAGCCCTATATGAAAACTACTTTCTTTTTCGGTTTATTTAGGTTTTCATATAGGGAGTCCACACGTATATATACACCGTCCCTTTTCGGTCATAATGAGGAAAAATACCATTATGGCGCAACGTGAGCGTTAGACGCCAGCGTTGTAGCCTTGTATGAATTTCTATTTTTCTGAATTGTTTCTAGGATTCATACAAGGAGTCTGACGAGTGTAGATACATACGAATATATGATTATATATAGTTTAGCCTGAGAGACTCCATTTTATTTGAGTTTGTGACTAGCCAGTGCTAGTCGTGAAATTGTCAGATTATGAATTGAGCGCTTTTAAGCTGTCGCATGCAGTATATTAAATGTCTATGAAATTAAAATGGGAATGCATAAATATTTCGTTATTAAATTATTTATGTCCACTCACTCTAACGTTATTAAATGTCTTCCCCCGGGCCCTTCATTTTAAAATGCCCAGTCTGTAGGATTGCATAGTTGAGATCGGGCGTACATGGAGAAGAGGCATAGTCAATAGTATAGCTTTCGCTCTTTTCCATTTATTTCTAGTTCATTTCCTCTCAAATAGAGTTGCTCTGATTATGTGGTTGTTGTTATAGGATCTTTGTTAGATTAGTAAATCTATATTGGGAGATGTTGTGATTTGTGGGGAGCACGAAGGCTCCAGGAGTCTATAATGTTAGATTTGGAACCTTTAGACGTGTTTGCAGGTTTCTATTAGAAGGGTTGTCCATTTTCAAGGGAGGTTGTACCGAATTTTGCGGTAAATCTTTCCTTGGAGGTGGTCCCCGCACGATTTACTCTGGGTTTTAGGGTGAAATTCGGGGTGGGTTGTGTCAACTTGGTATCAGAGCACTAGGTTATTCGATTCCTTTTTCGTTTTAGTACTACCTCATATTCTTGGTCATACTTAGTGTCTATAGAGTGATGGTCCGATCGCGACGGATCTATTAGCATTATATGCTTTAGACACTGTGTTGATTAAGTTTGTGATGTAGTTATTCTTGTCTTATTTATGGACAGTATTGTGCCATAAATGTTTATATCTTCAAGACTATGCCTCTGTACGCCGACCTCTTGAGTAATTATTATGCTTTGAGTAATGAAAAGGTGTATGGATTATGCCTTTTTCAAGGGTTATTGAGTTGATATCATAATTGTTAGAGTTCAATTGCGAGTTGGAAACTCTAGTGGGGAAACTCACATGTGTAGCAGCATTCCTTTCAGTTGACCCAATGATTGATTAGGTTTTGATTAAGATGTTAAGGTGAACATCTTGTGCGAATTTTGTAGAAGGTGAAAAATTTTAATTGCAGTCTTGGAGTTTCCTATTTATGGTGGGCAAGTTTGAAGTTGTAGTAGTCCGATGGAAAAATCGTAGTGTCGAATTACGTGATTTCTGGGAGAAAATAGTTGGAAAGAAAGTTCGAAATAGTGGTGTATTATTTTGAGGTAAGAGTTGGTTGAAGTAGATGCAGAAGAGTTGAGGTCACTTTGATATTACGACAATAGTCGGGGAATGGATTAAATATGTTGAGATCTTTGGAAGTTCTTGGTAATGCTAATTTTTAGCGACCTTGGTCGTTAGGATGGAAAAGTGAGGAATGTTGGTGTGGCGTGAATGTCCAGAGGAAAGTATTATATCTTAAAGTGCGTGGCTATTGGAGTTGAATATTATGTTATCTGGAATAGCTGTAGATAAAAGGATTTATTGGAGAAACGTGGATAGGTGTTCTTAGTGCTTTCAGTCTGCGTTGTATTGAGTTAGTCGATACAAGTCTTCAATGACATAATATTAATGTTAAGTGTGAACGAAATCTATTTGCTAATGTCACTTCGAAACGTGGATTTGTTCATCTTCCATGCTAGTGACTTAGTAAATTGGATTTTATATGGAACATGTTTTGGCGATATATAAGTTGTTTATGTTGCAGCTTTATGTAACCGAAATGTTCCATTCGCATGATAATCATGTTTCAGATCATCTTTGGTCTGGGGTGAAGAGAATATTAGGTATAACAGAATTAGGAGAGAACTGGTATTCTCATAAGCTGCTAGTTTGGGTACTCAAAATGGTAATGTAATAGTTTTGGTGGAGAGACCTAAGTGACGTGGTTTTGATCTCTTCATAATGTCGAACATATTCATCTCCAAAGGGAGATAGGAGTATTACATATTCATCTACAAATTGAATACGTTTGTAGAGTATTAAATACTCTCTACGACGAACATATTCATTTCCAAAGGGAGATAGGAGTAGAAGAGCTTGATCCATCAAGACCAAGCTTAATCGAGTTCCTAGATCGTTTATCTAGGGATAAGACCTGTGAAAAGGTTACAGAACAACTCGAAAGATTTAATCTACGGATTAATCAACTTGAGGAAATAAATTCAAAAATTGCTAGGCTTGAAATCAAGCTAGATTATCTCAAAGAAAAGCAATATCTAATAGATATTGAAAATAAATTAGTTCGTACTGAAAATCTTGTAAACAATATTCACCAGCAAGCAGTAGAACTAAGAGATACTCAAGAAAACTTGAAAAAGCTTTTAGAAACTCTAATCTTCAAAATATGATGAATCAAAAAGTAGATCTAAAAGTAAAACAGGAAGATGTCAAAGCTATTGGCTTTCATCGTCCTACTGAGAAACTTGCTGAAAATATGGAAGCAATAATTCATCAGCAGAATTATAATATTGCTTATCTCCAAGAAATAGGTATTGACCTCGAAATTTAGTTTCGAGAATTACACACCAAGATTTCCAATCTACAAAAAATGATAGAAAAGATGAAGGAAGGAGAAAGTTATGAAAAGATAGATGAAGAAGAGCTAGCACAAAATGTAGCTAGTAAAATAATCATACATTCTCCACTCTCACCAACGGGAGAAGGAAGACTCAGGTTTAGTGAACCGAAGCTACTTGAATGGAAATCAGCAACATCAAAGTCTTCAACAAAAAGAGATATGAAGATGCTGAGTAGAATCCTCAGTAAAAGGAACACAGTTCCAGTACAGTTAATAAACACTCAAGAATTTGAGTATAATGAAATCGAATCTAGTGTACGAGAAGCATCTGCTCCCAAATTTAAATTTAATGAGATCTATAAGAAATGATATTTCATTATGGATTCTCACAGATTCAAGATTCTTGAATTAACCGTCCCGGCCACAGGAGGAGAAACATATATCAGATTGATAACTCCAAAGGAAGTAAGTGAAGCTTTCTAGAAAAAATATTCCTATATGCATATTGGTGCAGTTCAAGTAGGAATAAAGCTCTTAGCCAGAGATGGTATTGACTGTTCTGTTCTATGTGTCCTACAAGACGACAGAATAACAGATTTCAAGAAAAGTCTGTTAGGAACAGTAGAAGCTTCTTTATGCAACCAAGTTGCATATTTCAATGTGTTTCCAAATTTCACAACGCATCTCAGAGATGCTGCTCACTGTCTAAGATTGAGAATCAAGACAAATGAGATTTCTATGAAAAAAGGAATGTTGGAACTTGCGATAGATTATCGAATCTATTATAAGTTGATGAGCTCGAATGTAACTCCTAATACCAGGTTTCTGAATAGCCCTGAAATTACTACATCTGTTCTCACCAACCCAAAAAATAATTCTCAACAAAAGCATGTCACAAAATGGTATGAAGTAACATTCCCAAGAGAATGGAATCTGACCCCTCCGGTTAGACAGCTTGAAAGATAGCTTGGAAGCTCCAATGCTTCAATTTATGAAGACATGGGAGGAAAGATAAGTTTACATTTCCATAGGCATTCGTTTGCTAATTATGAAGAAGCTAGTTCCTCTGGAACTAAAGTAATCTTTCATGAAGAAACATTTGAAGAAGAAGATACTAAAAGACCTATGAAAATGCTCAGAACAAGAGAGTTAAAAGGATTATATGCACAAGCAGAGACTTGTGAATCCATGGAAGAATTAGAGAAAATCATGAATGAGATTTCTCAAATTCAACTTGGAAAGAATAAGAGGAAGATTCTTCCTTAGCAAACAGCAAAAGAAGAGCCATCAGGTTCAGCTTCAATGCAAACGGATGAAGGTGAGAGGTAGACTCCTCCAGAAGGAGGTCACACTATAGTTCAGAACATCCCAAACAATCCAACGAAGATCATTCGTGAAAAGAATATTAAACTTCCTAAAGGACAAGCTCCTACAGGAAGGTACAGAGAACGAAGTTCTCAGAAGTATATCCCTACAGAACCCAAATGGGGACAGTATGTGTCCGAAAGAGGGGTTTATCTGGATTTAGACCAGGTAGGAGATAAAAGAAAGACAATAGACAACTGAGTTGCTAGTTTAAAGCTAACTCAGGCTCTAGTGTTATCTAAATATGCCTACGAGGAAGCTCATTCATATTATGAGTCGACCTTAACAAGAATAGTCCAGAAATGGTTCCAGTCTTTTAAAAGAAGTTCTAAATGGGCTGATTAGGCAATTAAGGTAGCTCAGATTAATAGTCCTTTAGATTTTGCTGTGCCCATCTATGCACAATTATGCGGAGATATCACTGGGCATAGTGAACAATCTAAAGAAAGAGCTAAAGGAAATATTTAAAAATTGAGTATTTGTAACATGAGATATTTCGAAGAGTACACCAATGAGTTTCAAAACTACTACTGCACTATCGGAGACATCGAAAATGATGATCTCATCAAAACCTATTACAGAAAGTTGCCAGAACCCTGGAATGATGCAGTAGCACAATCATTGGAAGAAAACCCCTTCAGTATTTTACTGTAGGAGGAATAGCAGAAAGAGTTAGGGATCTCCTAAGAAAGCAATGCACGGAGAACAGAAAATTCAAAACTGCCAAGAAGCAACTTCTAAAAAGATTTGGCACCAAGCATGGTAAAAAATTTGCTTCTAAAAAGAAGTATAAGTTCAGGAAGAGGCCTGAATATAAGAAAGAACAATCTTCTCAAACTTCTCCTAGAAAGAGGTTCTTTAAAAGAAGGAAATCAAATTCCTCTAGAGAAGTAAAGAAGTGCAGGTGTTGGCTCTGCAAAGCAGCTGGACATTATACAAATGAGTGTCCTAAAAAGGACAAGAGATCTTCTAAAGTCTTAATTGCTGAATATGATAAAACAATAGAGTATGCTAATTTAAAAAGCTTTAAAGTTGCATATTATGATGAAGAGAACGAATCAATATATTCTCTTGAGTACCCATCAAATAGTGAGACAAAAAGTGCTTCAGAAAGCTCTGAAGAAGAAGAAGAAGAAGATATAGAATATCGTCCTATATTCTTATTACAAATACAAAACTAGAAGGAAGAAAATTCTGATATTATCAGTACCTTCCATCCCAATCTGGGAAGGTTCACATGTGACTATTGCAAATGTGATGATAATAATACAATTCCCATGTACTGTGAAAGTACAGGAGAAACTTATCATTAAGAATGCTTATTGCAGAACTCAGAAGAAAAACCAAGGATAAAGAAGCACATATCTTGGTAGAAGAGGAATATAATGTATTCCATAGAGAAAAACAAGAAAGGAGTCTTGAAAAAGATATAAAAATGATGAAGTTAGTAACTTCATTAAGTCAGAACAAGGAAATAAAAGAGTCTCGATTTTCTTAATTCCCCGGTCACTGAGACAAGTGCCAATCCAATAATTGGTATTAATCCGCCTAATTCTGTAATTACTGAAAGAAAAGTAAACCCTTTCATAGAATTATGGATGCTCCAAATAAGCAAGAAAGAGTAATACCAGTCCAGACAAGCATATATAGTAATTATATTACTATAGGACTGAAATTTCCCGAATACAAGAAGTATCATCTACATGCATTTGTAGACACTGGTTCGGGGTATTCTCTTGCTAAGAGACATGCAATTCCTGAAGAATATTGGGAAAAATCTCCAAGAACAGTTACTGGAATTGCAATGGAAGAAAATAAAATAGTAATGGATACAATGGCTAGAAATGTTAAAGTTTCCTTAGGAGGAGGAATTTTATCATCAAAATCCTCTGGCAATGTGAAGGTCAGACAGCTGATTTGTTGATGGGAAATGACTTCCTTCTTCAACAAACAGTAATTCAAACTCAAAAAATGATTGGGTTTGAGAAACATAAAAGATTCTGTTGGGAATCTCGATTAACAGACGCAGTAAGCGTTACGGGTAAAAGATTTACAGACCAATATCAGAAGTTGCCAGCGAAGAGTGGTGATTATAAGCCAATATTAAAGCCAGTTTTGTTGCTACAAGAGCAGCTTAAAGGTCATAGTGAGATATTGGTGAATAAAACGTTAAGTTCAGAAGACTCTGAATCAGAGGAAAATTCTGAATATCAAATTTTAGACGATGAGAGTTCTGATGGAGAAGAAGAATACATCAGAGAGCATAATTTAAAGGTATATGCTAATAAGGTAGAACAAAAGAAAATACCAACTCTCACAGAAATAGAAAGTTTGTTGAAACCAGTAATCAGCAAAGATCCTCAGTTGTATTGGGAAAGAGATCCAATATATTGTCAGCTAAAAATGCATGATGCAAATGCTATTTGCCATGTTAAGGCCATCCCTCATTATAGAGATGAAGATAGAAAAGAAATGGAGAGCCAGATCCAACAGCTTCTAGAAAAGAAGTTAATTAGGCATTCGAATAGTCCTCATCATGCTCTTGCATTTTTGGTAAGAAATCATGCAGAACAGTTAAGAGGAAAAACCAGAATGGTGATTGATTACAGAGATGCGAATAAAAAGACCGTTAAAGACGGTTATCAGATTGCTCAGATAAGAGTTCTCATCAACAGGCTTAAAGGAGCAAAGATCTTCTCTAAGTTTGATGCAAAATCAGGCTTTTGGCAGGTTAAGATGCATCTTGATTCCATTGCCTTTACAACCTTTGGAACTCCTCAAGGACATTATGAATGGTTAGTTATGCCATTTAGTCTTAAGCAAGCCCCATCTATTTTCCAAAGGAAAATGGATAATATCTTCAAACCTTACTCAGATTTTTGCATAGTTATATAGATGACATTCTTGTCTTTTCTAGAACTATGAATGAATATCTAAAGCACCTAGAGTAGGTGTGTAAACTTATTGTCCAAAAATGAATCATCCTTGGACAGAAGAAGATTCACCTTATAAAAGGAGAAATTGATTTCCTTGGCATTCATGTTAAGGATGGAGTGATTCGTCTCCAAGAACATATAGTCAAAAAGATCAGCCAATTTTCAGACAATATCCCAGATGCAAAATCTTTGCAAAGATTTTTGGGAGTTGTTAATTTTGCGAGAGATTTTATTCCCCAAGTCAGTGGTCTCCAAAAACAAGTTCTAAAAAGAAATGGTCTTTCACAGAAGATGACAGTAATACTGTCAGAAAAATTAAAGAATTAACAAAAATCCTTCCTCCTTTACAGTTACCTGAAGAAGGAGATTTGATCATCTTGCAAACTGATGCAAATGATTATTATTGGGCATGAGTTGTTTTAGCTGTTGCTCCAGATACAAATCATGAAAAAATTTGTAAATTTTTATCAGGAAAGTTTAATGCCGCAGAATTAAACTATTCTACAGGAGACAATGAAGTCCTTGCCTTAATTAAAAGCATTAAGGGTGCTGAGGCATTCTTAAGAAATAAATTTGTAGTAAGAACTGATAACAAAAGAGTTAAAAATTTCAAAAACTACAAATTAACTGATGCTGCTGATAGAGGAAGAGTTCTAAGATGACAAATGTTTTTAACTCAATATGAATATGATGTTGAAATGATTGCTGGTAACATGAACTATTTGCCTGACGCTCTTACGAGAGAAATGGAGATGTTTGAAAGAGAAGGTCGCAATCCTAGAAGCTGGAAACCGGTATCAGAGGAGAAGAAGCTTTGGGAAAGATACAAGAGAGGTGATAAAACTGTAAGACCTCTCCATGATGGACCAGGTTATCAATACATTGTTTTCTATGAAGTGGCTGAGTCAAGCCAACTTTATGAAAGAATCAAGCCAAGACTAGACCAAAGAGGGAAGATCTTTCAGACCATTCAAAAAAAGAGGGTCAATCTGTTACTTCTGATGAAGAAAAACTCGCACAAGAGTTCTTGCTGTGTCCAAAAAGACCAGCCTCAACTGATCGGTATCAAGGTAAAAGACCGGCTAGCCCGTCTCAAACGGCAGATGGTAAAGACATGTCAAGTCCGTTTATGGCTGCTGCTTTGCCAAAAAGTAGAAACGCCCCTTTTAGGGCAACAAAGCTACCTTTAGTTACTGGGAAGAAGATTGTTCATGATCAGCAGATCTTTCAAAAACCAGTATTCAGGACAGAAAGGCTATTGGCCTTTAAGCAGAAGATTATTATTGACAATATTCTACATGCGTTCTATGAAGAAAATGAAGCTCACTTGCTTCAGACACTTAAAGCTTTAACAGAAGAATTGTATAGATTCCATACAAAGGATAAAAGTATACAAGCAAAAAGACAAGCAGGAAATTCTAAGGCAGTTTACCTTGAAAATCCTGAAAGTGCTAAAATTCCAATAGTAGCACTAAAAGAATCAGAATGGTATAATTTTCATAATCTCTTAGGAGAAGGTAAAACTGTTCTTCCTGGAACATTATCAGTAGTCCCTAGCCCATATTATGGTGGATACTTAGTTGATGTTCAAGTAGAGCATCCCCAAAAGCACAAGTTGTGGCTCGTAGAAAACGGTTTTGTTCATAATCTTTGGACAAAAACTAATGAAGACTTGAGGGGATTTCCAGATATAATATCTGAAGCTGTCAAGAACATTAGGCTTGACTGATGTATTTTGAGATTAAAGTTTATTTCTACTCCTCCAGAATGGACAGTGGTAGATGGACAGACAAATTACATCTCTTCATATCACTATGTCAGGTTAATTCAAAGTCCTGTGCAAAAACCGGCTGTTGCAGGTGACAACGGTAGACCAAATCAAAGCATCCCTTGGATGAAAGCTATGGCTATAGCTGTTATCAAAGATGTGGTTCTAAGAGACTAAAGTTTGCTGGCAAGTGGAGAAAAAATAATGGTCACTTGCTATAATCATCTTCCACCAGAGAACTGTGACTTTTTCACAGCTCTTATGAGGAAAGAAGTTGATTGCACTATGACTACTACTGTATGGTTAGAGAAAGTTGAAAATGATGAAAAGTATAAGAATTCTTATCCTTTTGATTCAGATCTTGAAAATGAAGAAGATGACAATGCACGTGAATGAGAATACAGTGGTCCTAACTCATGAGCAGGATATGAAGAAGATCCAGAAGAATATCACAACATAATAAATATGTTGGAAATTGAACGGTTGCCGACGCATCAAGACAATCAACTTTTCTTTTCAAAAGAAACTGGGTGGCTGCCAACGCATAAAGACAGTAGACTTTACTTTTTAAAAAAAGTAAAGTTATCAAGATAAAAATTCTTCCTGTCTTCCATAATGTTTAGGTGTGTTTTATTTCTAGTTGGAGTCCGCTCCCTATATAAGGAGCCTTAGGCGTTAGTAGGAAGGGCAAGAAAAAAGAAACTTGAGATATAAGTTTGAAGTTCTCTCAACCTTTCTCAAGAAGTAAGATAGTCAGATTACAGTCCTCTAGTATAGTGTGAGAATAATAGAGTGCTTATTATGTGGTGTGCTGCAATCATCTAGTGTTGAGTGTTGTATATACAAGTAAGTATTTATTCGGTAATTATGAATAACTAAACAGCCTTTAGCTATTTACCTGAGAGCGAGGCTCTGGGTTTGATATTTGTATTGATGTCTGAATAAATGAATTCTATCTTGTGCCCCATAATCCGTCTCAAAAATATTTATTTTGCATATCGATTTCAATATTACTTTTGCTTAATTTTTGTAATTATTTTACTTTGTAAGAAACTAGGCTTTTCCACACTAAGACAACATTGATTCCGCCATGATTAGTAACCATTAGACAAAAGATCGTTAGGTGAAGTGTTAGCATGTTGAAGGCTAGTTCTTAGGTGAAGGGTAAGTCTAGTTGCTTAAAAGTAAAGATAAAAAAAAAAAAAATTAACGGAAAAACAGTGTTTTAACGGAAGTTTTAACAAAAAAAAAGACTTTCTAGATGAGAAATCAAAACCTCAAGGACTATATAGATGTTTTTAAAACTTTGAGGACTAAATAGATGACTTGTTTAAACCATAAGGACTAAATAAAGTTTAATTCAATAATTATAGAACTGCAATCAGACGAGAAAAAGTAAAATGAACAAGTAGACTCGAGGATTGTCCAAAATAAAACAGACTGGTGACTCCAGAAATCCTCATTCCTAACTCAATCCAGACACCGACTCTGGTACATATAAGGTGATACGATACAAAACGATATATTAATACATCAAAAATCATATTACGACACGTTGTCAACGCTAAATTTAAAATATTATAGAAAAATAATTTATTTAAAAAGTTGCCTCACCCATTACAAAATAACACAATAATTGGAATCACTAATTCTTATAAAAAAATTTGGAATCACCCATCATTTTAAACAAAACGCATGTACGAATTAACATGATATACATCACACAAAACTTGATAACGTTGATGCCAATTAACAATGATATGTGCTTATTGATTATGGAAAGAGCCACGTATTATCTAGTATTTTCGTGAGTCAAACTCACAACCTCTTATTTATAAAAGGAAAACTATGTTTATACCAAATGATACTATAACAATATCATATGTTTGCCGCACGTACCCTATTAGAACCAAAACAACAACCTAGCTCCATCGACAAAGCTAGATCAGCTCTTGCAATCGATAGGTCCTCACCGGAAACTACATCACCTGAATTAAGTTGTTTTGTCACAACAAGATTGCTGTGGAATCACGACATCACGTAGGCCTTTACATTGTAAAATAAAATGGCAGTTGGCAAATAACTTGTATGGTTATATAATTACATTTGTTCGGTCGGTACAAAAATGCTAGCTAGGTATCTCTATCTCTTGTTGATAGTGAAGACTCGTACAAGCTAGAACACATATCCCTACATCTACCACTTGAGTTTCAGAGGTTAGCATCTTTGCCACCCCAGGCCATTTGCATCTGAGTACAACAAAGATTATCGCCAACCACATAATTAACTTGAATAATGCATCTAGCTACCTTACTAGATCATTCAATCTTCTTTATTTTCAGCGAAAGAGTTACCGACCGACTAACCACTACATGCAGAACTAAACTGAGAGTTAGAGTTTAGTTGAAAGTTTATAATTGTATGGAGTATGGACTAATAATTATGTGCTATCCAAAACTGGGTCATATAAACGTGAATCAAAGTAGAGTCATTGTTCGGGCGCTGATAAGACCAATCAATATATACATACAAGTCAGTTTCAAGTCATTCAAGTCAGCTAAATGAGACTTAGAAGTGTACATTTTCCAGTTTTCCGCCTCAAAACAATTTGCAAGTAGTCGCCATCTAGTAGGGCAAGAGTGTCTAATTCCAATTGAATTTGGCTAACAACAAGCAGTGCATATGCAGTGAGACCAGAATAGCGCCACCATATTGGTCAAGAAGAACCAACCTTGCAGGGTCTTCGCAACCTAGGTGAGCAAGAGACACCGTCCCTATCAATTTATTTCATATTTTGTGTAGGCGCGCACATCAACTTGAGTTTTTCATCATGTACTAGTCCCCAAAAAGATAAACTGCTCTTTTTGGACGTAGAAATTTTGGTTGGATTCTTAAAATATATATAAATTTAAAGATCATTTGAGTACCAAATTAGATTTAATGAATCAACTGAACAAAATTTTTCCAATCGGAACCGTTTGTGTAAATCATAATTACGGAGGCTCAAATGATCTCCAAATTGGATGAAACTTTGCAAGAATGATCTGTACACTATGTTCTAAACACTGAACGGTGGAGATGTGAAAATGTGACCTAAAAGTGAGCGAAATGAGGAGCATCACACTTTAATTTCAAAGCGTTGTCCCGCTCTGGAAGGGAACTATATATATACATATAAAATATTATGTAAATATTTACTTTCCTTGTGTATATGTGTAGGTGACAAAAACATTGCATGGTCAAGCATGGAGATAGAACTCCAATATAAAACTCCAAGAGTCATTAGTCGACATAGACAAAATGCTAAAACTAATGTCCCAAAAGATGGACAACCAAAATTAAAATCCAGAAAAGGAAAATGCAAGACCTAAGTCCAAAAAGCTGGACAATCTAAACTGAAACAATCGAAACACAACCCTAACTCTTTGCACCTACCTTGATTAGCTTGGGGCTTAAAGACCATTTTAGTGTACCCCTTCATTGATAAGCAGTGAATAGCCTCAATTAAAGGTCAGGTTGAGAAAAACTCAAAGCAAAGCCAATCAACAAGACTGGCCCAAACTCAGCAGCAAGCAAGACGAAAACGTCGCTGTTTTTTTTTTTTGATAGTAAAACAATTCATTAAAGAGAAGTGCCCCGAGAGCACCCAACGTTTACATTGTCAAAGGATAAAGCCATAGCGGCTTCGGGGGGAACACTCCCTTCCCACATACAATTTGTGCTAATGCTATGAGCTAGGTTTGCAAGAGCATTAGCAACAAAGTTCGCTTCACAAAAATATGTCTTGAAATGCTCTTTTCACTAAATTAAAATGTCGTTGTTGCTATGCGCTCAAAACTAGGTTTAATTCGAGCCTCAAATGCTCAATCCATTCTTGGTAGAGTGAGTTAGAAACATATAAATATATGAGTTAAATTACACAAAACGATCCGTTGTTGGCTGTTAAAAGAGCGAGCCCTCTATTAACATCATTCCGTAACCTTTTCTTAAACAAAAATTTTAAGGCTCTTTACTACTGCTTTCTCCTTACTATGTATACTTGGTCTCATGAAATATCTCTTATGATTTTCCTAATCATTAGTTTTGCTTTTTGATTTATAACGTCTTTTATATGTGAAAAACATGGGTGAAAAGGCTTCTTGTTTTTTTTTGGTAAACAAGCTGGTTATTAATAAGAAAAACCACAATTAAAGATCTTGAAATGAGGGACCTCTTTATTGAGGGGTAAAACGTCCCAAGGTTAAGGCTAGAGATAGAGATAACAAAACAATTTTTGTCTATGAAGTTTGTCCAGACGACTCTCTTTGCTAGAGTTTTCTCCTACCTGATAGATGACTGTGTACGGCGGCATGGTGATGCTTCTTCTGCATGTGGAGAAGGCGGTGATAATTCTAAAAGGGGGGGGGGGGGTTGGATCTGCTCTAAGTCCTGGCTTCTTTCTTTATGGTTGGATTTTATCGGGTCAGCCTGTAGTGGAGTAGTCGTTGTTTTTGACCATGACGGCGGTTTGGAGGTTGAAGGAAAATGCGAAATTCATGAGGAGGAAGGCACATCTTCGTGTTCGTTTTAAGGAACACGATGAGAAGGATCAGATTCTTCATGGAGGGCCATGGTTCTTCAACAATTCCCCACACTGCTCTTGACATATTATGACGGTGTGAGTGATCTAAAAGCGATCTCTCTAGATGTTTTGGACGTATGGGTCTCTGTGCACGGGCTTCAGGTTGTTAAGCATAACGAGAAGGTCTTGACTCGAATCGGAGACATCCTAGGATCCTTTATAAAGGTTTACCCGACGACGTTGTAGAGGAAGGACGTTGTCAAGAAGATCTGGCTTGTCCACGATGTGTGGCGGAGATTTTTGGAGCGGAGGACTTTCTCTTTCTCGCCAAAGGTGTTGGTGGAGTTTCTCTTTCTCTTTCTCGAATCGGGTAAACCTTTATAAAGGATCTAGGATGTCTTCGATTTGAGTCAAGACCTTCTCGTTATGCTCAACAACCTGAAGCCCACGCACAAAGACCCATACGTCCAAAACATCTAGAGAGATCGCTTTTAGATCACTCACGCTGTCATAATATGTCAAGAGCAGTGTGGGGAATTGTTGAAGAACCATGACCCTCCATGAAGAATCTGATCATTCTCATCGTGTTCCTTAAAATGAACACGAAGATGTGCCTTCCTCCTCATGAATTTCGCCTTTTCCTTCAGCCTCCAGACCGCCGTCATGGTCGACAACAACGACTACTCCACTACAGGCTTACCCGATAAAATCCAACCATAAAGAAAGAAGCCAGGACTTAGAGCAGATCCTTTATAAATCTTTGTGCTTATTATGTTTTAGTTCCATGTTAGGGTACATTTGTATCGTTTATTTTGATTTTAGACCAATTAAGTCTTTCTACAGATGATTTAATTTTGTCGTAACCTTTCTAAAGAGAGACTATTACTATATACACTATTTAATAGATTGTAGCCCTCTTAGAAACAAAAACAAAAAAAGGCCAGAATTCCCCAGAAACACAGCTACATGGACTCTGATTATAATTTGGGCCACCAGAGAGCCCTAATGGTTTCTAATTTAGAATTTTGTTTCTGAAAAAAAAAAAAAAAAAACCCTCTTCCTCTTTTTAATTTCAGAAAAACCCAAAACCCTCTCTCATGCTGTCTCTTCCTCTGTTGCTACTAGCTGACCTACTCATTTCGCTTAGAAACCACTGGACACTCTCACTATCCTTATCTTCTTCTTCACCCTCTCTTCTCCTAAACCTCACCACCGCAATGCCAGACCAAGACTCCCCTAACCCCACCGACACCCAGCTCACCGCCCAAGAACCCGACCCGGACGACCAAAACCAACCCCAAGACCTCTCCTCCGACTCCGAGCCCGACTACGACTCCGACAACTCCGACGTCTACGAACCCCAATCCGCCGCTCCCGGCGCCAATGCCGAGGTCGACGAAGCCCTCAATTACCTCCGCCCCGGCGAGGTCGTCCCGGAGGACCAGAACACGCCGGAGGTGAATGTGAAGCTGTTCAATCAGGTTCTTGAGGGGAAGAGAGTGAAGAGGAGGCAGGAGGAGGAGGACAAGGGGTACGTGTTCCATGAGGACCTTTTCGATTTTCCGGAGGACCCTGAGAAATGGCGGGAGGAGGACTTGAAGGAGCTTTGGGGTGATGCGCCGTTGGAGATGACCAAACCGGGGTGGGATCCGGTTTGGGCTGATGAGGAGGATTGGGAGATTGTTAGGGATGAGATTAGGGAGGGGAATGACCCTCCCATTGCCCCGTTTTATGTTCCTTTCCGGAAGCCTTATCCGGTTATACCGGAAGATCATCATGACATTTCTAATCCCAAGGCTGTCATTGAGGAGCTGGATAGGATTGAGGAGTTCCTCGCTTGGGTCAGCTATGTTTTCCCCGACGGCAGCTCGTATGTGTTTGCCTTTGTGCCTCTATTTACTGCTCAAAGTTTATTAGTGTTGTGATGAGTTTGTAGAATGAGAGAAATGGTTAATGTTTATTTGAGTTGTTTCGAGCATTTGGTTTGGTTTTGACTTGTCATTGTACTTGTGGAGTTGAGTTGTGGAATTTGTTGAAGGTATGAGGGCACCGTGTGGGATGACTTGGCACACGGCAAGGGAGTCTATGTTGCTGAGCAGGGACTGGTCAGGTTGGTCTACATTTGACGAAATTTAGTTGATAAATTTTCCTCATTTGTTGATTAACATTTTATTATGGCTTTATAATGAATAGTAAGAATGATGAAAGTAAGAAAACAAGGAAAGAAAGACAAGCTAAACCGTATTATCTTTTTGTTTGGGAGTGATGAGATGAATCCACATTTATGTTATTGATACACAATTTCATGAACCTGTAGTTAGAGTAGCCTAGTAGTCCTGAAATAAGCAACCTAGATTTCATAAACTTTGTGTAGGACCTATAGTCAACTCTATCCTGGTTACAGTAGTTAGAGTAGCCTCGTGTTCTAGGGTAATTTTCAAGTTCAGTGCCTTACCAATAAAATATGTGCCAGATCTATGCTGTCAAGAAGCAACGGGCCATGTAGTTTTTATGGCTGTATGAAATATTCAGATTTCATTGTAATACTAGATTAAGTGTTTCATTTTGCTTATATATTGTTAAATATAGCTGTAATATATACATCCCCATCCCTGCTCCGTGTGAAGGGCTGTTCTCTAAACTGATAATTTTGCAGCTTGAATTTATTTTTTACTGTGGTTTATACGATAAGTGATTCCATCTTTCCATAGGTATGAAGGTGAATGGCTTCAAAACAACATGGAGGGTCATGGGGTTGTTGAAGTTGACATACCTGACATAGAGCCTATTCCAGGTTCCAAGTAAGTTTACAAGTCCTGTATGAATATGATACCATCACTTAGCAGTTAGAACCTCCAGATTCTGTCCTTTAAACTGGTTTAGTAACTTGGTACCGTCTTTCAAGGCTTGAAGCACAGATGCGTGCTGAAGGGCACATAATATCAAGAGATTATATGACCCCAGAAGACAAAGAATGGTTGGAGATGGATATTCAAGACAGCATTGATCTAGCAGGGGGGCGGTCTGTTATTCCTTTTTATGAAAAAGATGAATGGATCAAACATTTTGGGAGGAAACCGTAAGTTATATTCTGAGTTGCTGTTGGTTCTATCTGTATCTCATTGGATGACTTCTTTATTTCATTCTCTTTTAGTATCCTTAAGTTGCTCCATGGGTTCAAGCTCCTTAAGCTGTGTCATAGTGAGTCAGAATATCATTTGTATTTCTTTGTGAGCTGCATACCTGGGTCCTTCATGTGATTGTCAAGAATTTTGGAACAAGTGGGAGTTTACATACCCATGTGGATACTCAAATAATTCTCAACATTCTCCAGCGGAGAGATTTTGATAGTGTGACATAGTCTGATGATCTTATGGTCATGATTTGAGAAATATATGTTTCCTTCTTTGTTTTTTATTTGTTTTGTGTGGATAAATAGTGAAGTTTCAGCATCTCTTCCCTTTTACCAACCAGAAGAGGGAATTAGTAGTTTCGTACTTTCAACTTATATACGAGATTTTAGTGTAAACTTTTTGCTGAAACTGGTTTTGCCATTTAATGTGCGGTCGTCTTCCTATGTCAGGGAGAAAGGCCGATATCGCTATGCAGGTCAATGGAAGCATGCCAGAATGCATGGATGTGGAGTGTATGAAGTCAATGAGCGTACCATATATGTAGGTGCACGAAGTACAACTCACTTCTTTTGATTTTATAGCCTCTTATCTTATACTGACAAAAAGCAATATTTTTCTAAGAACAGGGAACAGAGGTTTGTTACTGTAAAATATCAAGTTAGAACAATCAATTTTTTAGTAAGACATGCAAAATATTCATTATATTTAAAGTTAGGGAGGTTCAAGATATGGCTAGTAGATTTGAAAAAATAGCTTTGATGTATCAGTATGATTGTCAACTTTAATCTTAAACTTTATGTTGGAATTGAAGTGTTATACTCATCAATGTTGTCACCAGCACACACTCTGTTCATCCTTTCTTAATTCTTCCTTTCAGCACAGTTTTATGTAGTTTGTTACTGTAATATGTGAATCTTTGAGTAGTTTAACATTTCTAATTTCAGAAAAACATCCTAGATGTAGTTCTGTAAATTAAGATTATTGATATTATACTGACATCAATTTTTTAATTTTTTTTCTTGCTGCCACTAATCTCATATAATGTGAATAGCAATGATAGACCAAGTTATAATCTAACGGATATACATAAGGAAAGTTTTAATCTAATGGATATACATAAGGACAAATTTTCACCTCTTTGGCTCAATATTAGATCCCTGGTTTGCAACATCAGACTATTTCCATAAAAGTAAATAAAAAATCTGGGAAATGTAGCCTCCATCAATTGAGATGTATAAAAAAAAATATTTGCAGCATTGCCATGCAACTGTGTTTCAGTGAAAACTGAAAAGAAACTAAAATACCCCATTGGGGATGCTATACGAGCCGGCACTGAATCATGACATATTATGCCATTATTAGCATCTCGTAGTAGTTTAATGACTCGATACTATTATGTGGTTGCTCAAGTTAAGTACTTTATCTTGTTGTGTGTGCAGGGTAGGTTCTACTTTGGGGAGCTATTGGAGGATGATGCTGGTTGTAATGAGGATATTTCAGCGGTAAAGATATCTGCTCATTCTTTTTTACTACACTTGGGTGAAACTAAAAGCAAAAGTTATACCACCTATGCAAGTATATGCTTAAGTAGTTGGTTGCTTTTCAGCTGCATGCGGGTATTGCAGAAGTGGCTGCTGCTAAGGCTCGGATGTTTGTGAACAAGCCTGATGGAAGTATGTTTTCTCCTGGAATAAGTATCAAATTGCTGTATTTTCTATCTGAATAGATCAACTGAACTTTTAAAATCGGAAGTTCATAATGTAAGTCAAAACAATTAGGACTCTAGTCAGGAATGCTATCTGCATAATGGTTTAGTATATTTTATTTGGATTCATGATGCATAAAGCCATATCTAGAGATGGTTGTTCAGAACATAATGGAACATACTTATTATTTTTAATTAGGAGTTACCAATAGCAGTTGTCCAGGATTCCATTAAATTTTCACACCTTTGTTTCTATGCTTGAATCTTTGGGTGCTTGCTCATATTCTTTGTGATGCTCTATCTGTTTGATTCTTTGGGTCCTTGGTCCCACTTTGTTGTGTGATCCTCAGTCTCATCAATTCAGCTTTAGTTGTTTTTGGACATTTATCAGTACTGGGAGTTTAGATTAGTCTTCTAAATTATTCAGAACTTTCAATTCATATGACCCATTCACCTCTTGGATAATCTTTGACCCCTTCTTGGTTCATGATTATTGGAATTTGTGTTTCCTTTATAGTGGTTAGGGAAGAGAGGGGCCCGTATAGTGATCCTCAACATCCCTATTTCTATGAAGAAGAAGATGTTTGGATGGCACCAGGCTTCATAAACCAATTTTATGAAGTAAGCTATGATCAATTATTTATGTCTGCTGAATTTTTTCTGCTTGAAGGAATGAAGATGAACGTTGGTTCAGTTATCCAGAGTTAAGTATTTATTCTTTTGATTTTTTGGCAGGTCCCTGATTACTGGAAAACATATGTGCATGAGGTTGATGAGGAAAGGGAAATGTGGTTGAACTCCTTCTACAAAGCTCCACTGAGAATACCTATGCCTGCTGAGCTTGAATACTGGTGGAAAAACGGTATTAATTTCGTAATCCAAATAATCAGAAAACACATGCACTCTTTGTTCCTAAACCGAATTGAACAAAATTAAGTGTCCTACTCTATTGAATTTTCTTGATCAGAGGAGACTCCAGAATTTGTTGTTATTAACAAGGAACCAGAGCCTGATCCTGAAGACCCATCCAAGCTTATATATACTGAAGATCCTCTTATCCTTCACACACGAACTGGGCGGTTAATCAACTATATTGAAGATGAAAAACACGGAGTTCGCCTATTTTGGCAGCCGCCTCTTGAAGATGGGGAAGAGGTGGACCCAGAAAAGGCGGAGCTCCTTCCGCTTGGTTATGACGAGTTCTATGGAGAAAACATTGGTGAGAAGAAACAAAACTTATTGATGCGACTTATATCAGCAGTGGAAAATACATGCAAACCTGTTTTTGAAAAACTGGAGAAATGGGCTGAAGAGAAGAAGAAAGCAAGTGAGGTGAAGATGAAATTGATTGAAAAAGAACTTGAACTTATAGAGGCTGAACTGCGCCTGGAAGAGTTAATTGAGGATATGGATGAGGAGTTGAAGATGAAAGAGAAAGAGGAGGAGAAGAATGTGGAAATGGTTTCGCCGGACGAAGAAGATACTTCTCCAGTGGCTAACCAAGATGAGAAATTAATTGAAGTGGATGAAGTGGAAGAGGAAGAAGAAGAGGAGGAAGATGAAGATGAAGATGAAGATGATGCTGTGCCATCAAGTTTTGGCTCTGTAAGTGCAGATAAGGATGCTACTAAAAATGGCCAGAAGGGTAATAAACCTGGGCGATCACCATTTTCCGCTTCCTCACTGGCATTTGCTTCAAGTAGCCTTGTTTCTGGGGTGAGTTTTAAACATTTGATTTGTTTTTGTTCGTTCTTATAGTATAATATCATAATATAAGTCAGTAGTGTTGCATAACCGAAAATAGCTTTGGATATTATGACGTATATGCTATATGATACCTGTGATTAAAATGTCCAGGCAGTCTTAATATCCACACCTATTTTTTCTTTCTTGCATTTGCATGTAACTATTACATCATAAGCTTGTAGATCAATTGATTATGTATGTACACGATTTAAATCTAAGGGCATGCATATGTATGCACTAGCAACTGTAACCTGCTTTTTATTGCTGGTGGTAGTGTGACGTTAGTGGATAATAACCTTCTGGTTTGTATTTCTAGTAGTGTTGCCCCTTTGTATAATGTTGGCTTGTTTGGTTATATTATGTTATAACGGGTAATTTGGTCAAGTCAATTTGATGAACCATGTTACCCTGAAAGAGTGGCTTAGTAGTATAGACAGGTATAGATACATACATACATAGTCCATAAGCTCTGTATATCGTCAGAATCAGATAACTTGAATGTTGTTTGGTATCTTTGGTAAAAAGCTCATGGCTGTTGATAACAACTGTTTTCCTCAACATGTTTAAGTCAGTACCTTTGAAGCTTGATTTAAATTTCATTTCTTGTTAAGCACAGTTATATGCATTTATGGAATTCTTCACTTTATCATCCTTCTGTGTCTGAAGTGCCCCTTGAAAAATCGCAATGGCTTACCATGATAAGAAGAATTTCATTAAGTGCTGCTTAGAGCATATGTTATAAAGTAAAAACATGGTTCAGCTTTCATGTTAATTTATGTGTTTTAAGAGTTCATTTCATTTGACTAGGCAATGAGAAACTGGTATCCCACAGTTGTGAGCATATTATTACAATTATACGAGTTCATCTTTAAATTTCAACCGAAGAATGATTTTTTTTTTTTTAGGAGCTTTGCTTTATATGCCTTAAGTTGTTACTACGTAATTGCATTATTTTGAAAAACGATATACATTTCCATTACCTTCGTTTTCCCCTTGTTTGACTGAATATGTTGAATGCCAATGATGCACCCAGTGATGCCAACTGTGTTTTAGTTTGGATAGACTGATATTCATGGTGATAAATTAGAAACAACTTTCGGCATATGTAAACATTTTAGGGTTTACTTGGCGATACTTGAAGTAGTGTAGCTGTTAAAACCACCAGAACGCGATTTGTTTTAATTCACACTTGGTCCAGGATCTTATGTTTACTTTTCTGACTTTGCAGGTTCCATACAAGCTGCAACAGTCATTTTTAGCATGGAAAGATAGCAAAGCAATACCAAAGACAGCTACTTCTTTACGCAATGAGGCCTCTTGTTGTAACTTGAAAACAGTTGATTTGGTGAGTTTCCCTCCTATGCTTGTCCTAAAAGTAAACTTGAAAGCCAGAAAGCAAAGACACTTGAACATCCAAGCCAAAATCTCCTCAAATAGGAGGCTATCTCAGTTGCAGCCTTTATCTCAAATAAGCTCACATCATTCAGCTTCTATGAACACAAGAATAAGCCCAGGAGAAATGAGATTGAGGAACAATAGTTGGCTGCATGCATCACCAGAGAGGGAGTCGGACAGTATATTGTCTTTGCACACACCATGGTATCTTTTGGAGCCAACTGTACAAGCCATACGTGGTGAGCCAATTCCTCTCCTTTGTTAACATAATACTTGTACTCCAATTTAAAAAAGAGTCAGTTTTGTAAGCGCGGCATTCTTTTTTAGCCATACTGTTATATATACTTGAGCTCTCCCATCCAAAGCCCTTAGAAAAGAAAGGTGGAAAGGAAGATGAAAATGCTTTGAGTTTAATTATCCTTTTAGGTCGTCTGAAGAGGGCAAGTGGTCTGTGTAGTGACATTCATTGTTATTCTATCAATCTTAGTTTTGTTGTATCTCAGTGCCTCAGCGGTTAATAAGCACATGGAGGATGGGAAATGTAATTCTTTTGGTGCAATTTGCATTTTCTGCGTTGTATTCTTCAATTGAAGAGTGTACCTACTTAGCTCATGTTCCAGCTACAATTGCTTCTGTTTTCTTACCTTATCATAATTGTTCCTGGCAGCATAAAGAAAATTATGAAATCTATATGCTGAACTGCCTGAACATTTCAACCATCTTGGCATAAGCGGTTTAGTAATGATCGGTTGCAAATCACAAACCAATGCCATGTCATTTTTGCTTTGCAGAATGACCATTATGAGACTACTTGCAGATGGAAAGCAATATGTCTAAGTGGGCATAAGACTGAGGTCATTCTGGTATATGACGTATTTGGTGCCAATAATTCATAGGGTCCTTGAATGTGGAAAAATGTTTCCAGTTTCTCTTATCCTTTTGGCTTTAACAACTGATAAACTAAGGAGCATTTTGTTAGTGCTACAGCTGACAGCGTTCATATTTGCTTCCTGTCCAATTTTAAGATTTTAAACTCAATCCTATCATAATTGAAATGATGATCCTGTGCTCTAGCATCACCTCTTCCTTCTCCTTCTCCTTCTCCCTCAATCCACTCCTAAATCGCGATGTTCTTCTAAACGGGATTCTAGTCAAGGATTGCCGGGTTCAGATACAGTTGTAGTGTAAATCTTTGGAATGTGCCTAAGTTTGTAATACTCCTCTCCACCTTCAGGTTTCAGCCGTTCTGCATGATCATCCGGCAGCAAATGTAAATGCTTCAGTGTTTGAAGTCAGTTGCATATGTCTGCTTATAGTGCAAAATAAATGGCTAATTATTTCACTCGTTTCAGTGAAAAGTAGAATGAATTTTTGAGGATTTCTGGAGCAGCCTGTCTGTGCTGGACAACCAGGAAGTCACTACCTCCTCTGATATTGACAGAAAATTCCATGCATGGTTCTTCTGAGTTTAATTATTAAAGCCAAAGGAAGAAGGCACTGGGGAGATGATCAATGTATAGCAACTTTGGTAAATGGTGAATTAAAGCAGTTTAATATGTGATATCTTGACTTTCATGTTGACAAGAAATTTCATACAATTGGTTGAGGACTGCTTTTTGATAAGATTCATATAAACTTATACACAAATGCAATTCTCACTTGTTTATAGGTAGTCTTGGATTGGATGCAAAAGGAAAAGCAAGAGAACCAGTCAGGCTCCAATGACTGGATGAGTTAAAAGTGCTATGGACTTGTGCATCAATGAGAGTAAAAAAACATGTGTATCTTATAAGACACGTTTATTTATATGAAATAGAATGAAATTGAAAAGTGAGGGAATAATTCTAGCAGAAGAGAATTCTAGTGTTTACGTGACATGATAAAATTGGAATAGATGTGAGTCTCACCTCCTAATAAAAAATTAATTTCTTGACAACTCTGAATTGTAATACGAAAGGGGGAGGTGAGATTATGAATGATACCATAATGAATGAACTTTTATACCGAAAATACCCTCTTTAATTTTATTGTGCTAATAATATTGAGGAATTTGTTTAAGATGCTAATAATTTTATTTTATTTTTTCTTAAAGGCTTCTTTTTTTATATGCTAATAATATACTATTTGCATGTGGAAGTTATTTAATTTTTTTATTTATAAAATTTCTTGATTTAAATATAATATTACTAAAATGTATAAAAGTATGATGTCTTAATTTTGTTGTTCAACCCTTGCAACTTGCGATTTGAGATACACCCAAAATGCTAGTACTAGGTCCAAATGATTTTGATAAATCATGGTAGAAGAAAGTTTATGCAAAGACGAGATTGCAATATAACTACGTAGCCTCTGTATTATATTATTAATAAGTAACCATATGATTACAATCAATACACTGAATCAAAATTGTCCATCTGGTTTGTTTATTATACATAATTTATCAACTGAGACAATCCAAATGTCAAACAAAACTAGATCAACATATAGGGAAATAATATTTTGAGACTGATCAAAAAGTGTAGTTCATTTTTTTCATGGGTATATTAGTTATTAAAATAATAATCAATTACTTTCATATTCTAATTTCATATGGTAAGTAAACAGCTCAATGAAATTGAAATCTCCATATGCTATTCCATTCCGTCTTCCATTCATTCCGTCTTTCATTCCTGATAAATTACATTCCAAGTAAGTAAACATGTCATGATTGATGTTGATACTTATTAATGACACATTTCATAAACATTTCCTCTTCTTTTGTCATATATGTTTCCATGGGATTCCTTCTCTGTAGCAGCAACTTTGGCCATGCAGATGAGCCCTACATGCAAAAGCTAGCTACTCTTCCATTGAGAAAAGCTAGTGGAGAGAGGTCAGTTCTGATTCTGATTCTGTAATGGAATATGGTAGTGATGAAATAGTAATACAATAACCAAAAGAAATAAAATGCTACTGATAAATGCAAACCGGGTAACAATGGTCATACTCAAGTGTGATTGCAGGTATCAACACATACTAATAGTCCATTGATTTAGCTAATCACAAGTTCTTAATCACCAT
Source organism: Fragaria nilgerrensis (assembly GCA_010134655.1). Taxonomy (NCBI): domain Eukaryota; kingdom Viridiplantae; phylum Streptophyta; class Magnoliopsida; order Rosales; family Rosaceae; genus Fragaria; species Fragaria nilgerrensis. The sequence continues at coordinate 28,149,719 of CM020979.1, read as the reverse complement.
TGGATTACAAGGTACTGAATTTATAATACCTAGTATCACTAGACTATAATGTTCTTAATTTATATACTTCTTCGTATCATTAGATTCTTCAATTTCGATACTGTATAGGAATCGAATTACTCTTCGCCTCTCTTTACATCTCATGCTTCTAATTAGTTGCTGTGGTTTTTCCTTACAAGTTCTTATTTCACTCAAAAGGAAAGAAGATGACTTCATTTTGGTGATGGTTGTAAGGTGAATGCAATAACTAGTTAAGCCACTTTCTCCAACAAGATGGAGGTCCAATATTTCAGGATGTGGGTGAGGACTGAGGAGGTCATCTTAATATATGCTGTCTTTTCTCTGTAGCTGTAGGAATGCAAATCTATCTGGCCTATGAATAATGATCATTTGTTCCCATCTCTCTCAAAGACAATGACATATACCTGTTTAGGATTCTAAACTATTCAAGTAATAGAAATTGAAATTTGTTTAGCAGCTTATCTTTGGTCAATTCTTAGTCTCTGGTTTCTATTTAGTGAACTCATTTATAGGCAGATATTTTATTTTGGTCGACACAAAGCAGATTACACAGGAAAGATGCAAGTGCTACACGTGAGCTTTGGACTAGAAACGAAAACTTCCCAACTGTTTTGAAAGCTCCAGTTGATGAAACATAGTAAATATTGGATCTGATGAACTCTTCTCTCTAGATTTACTGACCCTAATAGCTTCCCAACTGTTCAATCAATGCCATAATCACATTCTAAAACTATATGGCTTTGAATTTCACAGGTTTCACCAAAATTATAGACCAAGGCTTAATTTACTAAATTATTATCACAACAGAGAACAGGTACATAAAATATAGTTATTCATATCTGCACTTAGACTATAAAATTTCATTCTCGCAAAAGGAAGACTCTACAATGTTATAATTAACTAACTCGATCTCCAGGAGCAGCTAGATTATATTGAATAATATGAAGCTTGCTGGCATCTGCATCAAGGCTTATGGTGCTGGGTGTAGATGTAGTCCAAGTGAGCTTCTGCAATAACCCTTCTCTTTAAACATTCTTCATCTCCATCAACACAGGCTTCCAGTCCCATTAGCTGCAATAAAATCCCACAGAAAGAAAGTATAAGATATATAGTTCCAAAAGATAAAACAGATCATATCAAGACAAGAATTTACTACTGAAACATACATTCATGAGGTCACTGCTTTCCAGCTCCACAAGTGAATCCCCATCACTGATTTTCTTGAGCTTTGCCTCCTCTTGTCCTGAAAAAGATGACAAGATTTGATTCATTACTTCATTAGTATAGCTAACAAGAACTAAGTATTGAGAAGAAGATGTTAACCTTCTATCTCCTGTAAAGCCTGCTGGCTGATATTGTTGAGGAAGAAATGATGAACAAGATGCACAGAACAATAGCTGTTGTTTGAAAGCTTGGCCTCATTGTTTCAATTCAGATAAAAGAGGAGAGAGAGAGAGTGAGGGGGGGGAGATGGAGAGTAAGGGAGATAATTTTAAGAGTTAGAAGTTGGAGGTTGTGGTGGAAGGAAGGAGAGGAAGCTAGGACATAAATACATGCAAAGGAAGGATAGAAGTTGAGTCTGTGAGTCACATGAAGGTCCTCACTCCTCCGCTCCAAATAAGGCAGTTCACAATGGCCTCAGATGAGGGCCCAACTTCCCAATGATGCTCTTATTATTATACTAGACTTCCATGCCTGGGTGACACAACAACAGCAGCAACAGCACCACTAGCTTTGGTCATTGTCTGCCATTGTGGTCCAGAAGAGAAAGAGTAGTCCTCTCCAGACCACCAAAAGACTCAAAAAATCAGTGTTGAAATTATATAATGAGGTTTTGACAGTGTCCACAAGTCAACCTTTATTTTTGGGACAATGATGACAGCTGTAACCCATCATTTTTGTGGTGTTTGCTTAAACTATGGAAGGAGACATCATGTTAAAAGCAAATTCACGGCGGATGAGTTAAAATGAATACAGTGACTCTGAACAACAGCAGTTTTTATCCGTCAGAAATGTTTTTATCCGTCAGAAATGTAAGATTGCTGTCACGTGACTTATTAAATTTTTAAAACAATTTTAAATGCGAATAATGATTTTTAGTTGTGAATAAATAATAATTAAATAAACAATATGACTTAAAGAAGAAAAAAACAATTTTTTGAAGTTTTTTTCTTAGAAAAAAATACAATATGAACACAATGATTGAGACAAAAAAAACCTACAAAATGAAATCTATGGAATTATGAAACTAGGAAATTTTAATGTATGAGATTTAGAAAGGGTGATATGTATTTATAGAAGAAAAATACAATCTTTTTAAATCTTTTTCTTACCATTAGATTTTTTTTCTTTCTAAAATAAAAGGCCAATTATTATTTAACAAAAAAAAAAATTAAACCTGAGGGCTATCAAATAATGGCCGCCGTCAGATTGCATATTTGAATGGTCAACAACGACTCAGATTAGCTGATTGTTGCATTCAACACGAAGGCAAAGAGCGTCAGGTACGTGACGCGTGTTGGTGGTGTCAGCGGCACCCGCATATCGCGACAAAAAAGTCGCTAATCACGAAGGATTTGACGCCTATTCATCCGTGGGAGAAACGCTCCTTGCAGGTGCGTCAAAGAGGGGGCCACATGATGCTGACGTCGCCCATGTATGTGGGCTCGGGCTGAGGTGGAAGAAAGTCGCCTTGGTTGGATTTCTCCTCCAACCTGGGTTAGATTGTTCCCCAACAATCTCACCTGGATAGAATTGGAGAGATAACCCATTTGTGGGTGGAAGGTGTGTCTTTTTGCTTGGGTTGGATTGTCTAGGTGCAAGTAACCTAGGTTGAATTTTTTTAAAAGGGTGGACTTGCTCTAAAGCTTGGCAATATATTGCTCTCTTGCTCCCACATGTATATATGCTCTGAACTAAAAACAATTTGATATGGTAGAAGAATAACTTTCTTACTTATTCACACAGAAGCTTGTTACAATATATAGACACAACTAGATCTATCATTCTAGGATCAAATAAGGTAAATAAAGATCTAATCCTAATGACATATACAAACAGAATCACTAGGATCTCATAATCCTAATTACTTAGGATCCTTTCTTTCAATACTCCCTCTCAAGTTGGAGTGTATGTTAATTACACACAACTTGCCAAGTAGATCGGTAAACTGCTTTGAAGTCAATGGCTTGGTGAACAAGTCTGCCAGTTGATCCTTGGTTCGAATATGTACAGTGCGGATTTTTCCTCGTTGTATCTTTTCACTTACCACATGACAATCGATCTTTATGTGCTTCGTCCTTTCATGGAAAACAGGATTAGAAGCTATGTGAAGAGCAGCTTGGTTGTCACAATAAAGGTTGGCTGGTTGTGCAGTCCGAACTCCCAAATCTCGCATTATGTTTTGTAACCATGTGATCTCACAACATGTTGAGGCCATGGAGTGATACTTTGCCTCTGCACTCGATCTAAAAACAGTTCCTTGCTTCTTTGTCTTCCATGAAATGGGAGCGTTACCAAGAAAGATGCAATACCCTGTTATGGACCTCCTAGTGTCTTTGCAACGCGCCCCATCCGCATCACAAAATGCCTTCAATTCCAAGAAACCTCTCGAAGACAATAAGATACCCTGACCAGGTGTATGTTTGATGTACCTTAACACTTTATGTGCTGCTTCAAGATGTGGTTGTCTCGGCTTATCCATGAACTGACTAAGTATGTGCACAACATACACAAGATCCGGCCTTGTGATAGTAAGGTAGATAAGTCTACCAACAAGTCTGCGATACTGAGACGGATCTGCTATCAAGCTGCCCTCACCTTGTGTAAGCGTCATGTTGTGTTCAACATGAAACTTCGTTGTCACATCCCAACCCTTAAATTTTTACCTTATTTACTAGCTTGGTATTAATAAGAGTTTTACCGTCTTCGTCAATGAATTTATAATTTATTTGGTCCCTAGAGGGGTTTTGAGGGACGGTAGCTTCAGAGGAATTATTCGTAGGAGAAAATGTGACGACGGTAAAAATGGTAACTTTAGCTAGTAAAAGGTAAATTTTATAGGGGTATTTATTTTGTGGTGTTATTTTTGATGTTGGGTTTTAAATAAAATGGGATGGTGGAACCGGTTGGAAAAGCCCAACCCATTTCTTTTTCTCCCTCTCCCAGACTCTCTCTCCCTCTCCCCCGAGCAGCCCGACCCGCCGGTTTCCTCCGCTCGGTTCGCCACCGTCCGGCCACTGTAGGCCGCCGCTCCGGTCCCAAACGGTTGGCCGTTGACCCAGCTCCCATCCTAGACCGGTGAGAGCTCCCCTAGCACCGCCGTGAGGGAGAGTTGCCGCCCGAAAGTCCTGACTGCCCAAAGCTCTCTGTCGTCGGAACTTCCTCCTCCGGCCACCCATCCGGGCAAGCCTTATATAGTTTTGAAGGCCTTCAACCCAGTTGCCTTGCCCTAGGAGGACTCGGTCCAGTTTTCTTCAAGTGAGGAGAACAGGTGAGTGGAAGTTCTAGGGTTTTTTATGATGTTTTCGTTCGATTGACATAGTTAGGCTTGTAATTGGTGTTTGTGCTAGTTAGGAAAGTTGTAGAGGGGGTTGTGAGAAAGCTGCTATTAAAATTTGGTAGACATTGGAGGTCACCGGAGTCGGCGGCGGCGGCGCCGCCGCTGTTTAGGGAATTTTCATGGTTTTGGATTGGTTATTTTAAGGGGAGTTAGTATCCGGCCGTTGGATTAAGTTGTATAATCTGTGGAAGGGTGTAGTTAAGGTTGTTGGTTTAGTGTTGACGTGTGGACCGTATCGAAGTTAGGCAATGATGAGCGTGATTATGGCTCTCGGTAAATTTTGTCTATTTTATATAAATATTGGATTGTTAGTTGGGAAATTAATTATGAATTTGGAACAGGACGAGAGGAGGCCTGAGCAGAAGAAGCCTCTGAGCGACATCAGACTTAGGCCTAATTTGTGAGTGGACTTTGTTTTTAATTTAATAGCATGCGATGCATTATGTGTTGATCAGATATTCTTCAGCTGAGATTTATGATTTTTCGGATATTTGGCAATTCTCATTATTTTTGAGACTTACCGAAAATAAGATTTTCGGTGAATAAGTATGTGGATATTGTGAGTATAGTATGTATATAAATGTTAACTAGCCATACGTGCTTGGTCCGTCATAATGAAGTAAAATTTCATTATGGCGTGATGTGAGTGTTAGACACAAGCGTTATAACCCTATATGAAAACTACTTTCTTATCTGGTTCATATAGGTTTTCATATAGGGAGTCCACACGTATATATACACCCGTCCTCTTCGGTCATAATGAGGAAAAATTTCATTATGGCGCGACGTGAGTGTTAGACGCAAGCGTCGTAGACTTGTATGAATTTCTATTTTTCTAATTTGTTCATAGGATTCATACAAGGAGTCTGACGAGTGTAAATACATACGCATATATGTTTATATATATAGTTGAGCCCGAGAGGCTCTATTTTATTGAGTTATGGAGACTAGCCGGAGCTAGTCATGAAATTGCCAGTTTATGAGTTGAGCGTTTTTGGAATTATCGCATGCTGCATAATTTTTTTGGAAATTAAAATGGTAATGCATAAATATTTTATTTATTAATTTATTTTTGTCCACTCACTCTAACGGTTTCAAATGTTTTCCCCTGGGTCTTTTTTAAAAAAAAATGCCCAATCTGCAAAGTTCGGGTTGGCACTAGATCGAGGCGAGGCATAGTTACCCACATCTCTTCCACCTTTCATCAGTAGGTTACCTGTTAACCTACTGCCATATTTTCTTGCTTCCGCTAGTGTTTAGTAGCTTCGGTTGTGTGCGAAGGCTTGTTTACATTTTAGAATATTAAAAGGATGATGTATGTTATCTCAGTTGGATATAAATGTGTTGGTTTGGAAGTTGATGTTATTAACTTGTTGGTAGTGATTGTAATTGGGGAGCACGAAGGCTTCAGGAGTTTAAGGTTGGATTTGAGAATTTAGAAATGTTTGCAGGTTTTATTTAGGAAGGGTTGTCCATTTTCAAGGGAGGTTATGCCGAATTTTTCGGTAATATCTTCTTTGGAGGTGGTCCCCACAAGACTTGCTCCAGGTTTTAGAGTAAAATTTCGGGTGGGTCTTGGCATTCGCAGCCTTGGCTCCAAGAAAGCCTGCATCTTCTAGGATTTCTAAAGCATATTTACGCTGACATAGAACAATACCTTGCTTGGATCTTGCTACTTCAATGCCAAGGAAAGACTTCAAAGTTCCCATGTCCTTCAACTTGAACTGACTTGAAAGGAATGTTTTGACAACAGTAATGTCTTCAAGACTGTCCCCAGCTAATATTACATCGTCAACATAAACAAGTAGTGCCATGAACCTGCCTTGTCGGTTGCGGACAAATTGTAACAGTCCGGCCCAGTCCATTGAGATATTGTCCGCTTTGGGCCCAACGATCCTCACGGTTTTGCTCTTGAGGTTTCACCTCAAAACGCGTCTCAATGTAAGGTGCTAGCTCTGCACATATAAGCATAGCAACCTATCTCCCCCGGGCGATGTGGGACGGATGCACCTACTAGCTTGCCTGCCTAGTTAGGTCATCACAATCCACCCACCTTTGGGCCCGACGTCCGCGTAGGCACACTTCCGGCCGGGGACAGGCTCTGATACCAACTGTAACAGCCCGGCCCAGTCCATTGAGATATTGTCCGCTTTAGGCCCAACGACCCTCACGGTTTTGCTCTTGAGGTTTCACCTTAAAACGCGTCTCAATGTAAGGTGCTAGCTCTGCACATATAAGCATAGCAACCTATCTCTCTCGGGCGATGTGGGACGGATGCACCTACTAGCTTGCCTGCCTAGTTAAAACGAAAGGCCTAGGGGAAGACATTTAATAACGTTAGAGTGAGTCGACAAAAATAATTTAATAACAAAATATTTATGCATTCCCATTTTAATTTCCAAAGAAATTATACTGCAATTTCACGACTAGCACCGGCTAGTCACCAACTCAAATAAAATGGAGCCTCTCAGGCTAAACTATATATAATCATATATTCGTATGTATTTACACTCGTCAGACTCCTTGTATGAATCATAGAACCAATTTAGAAAAATATAGATTCATACAAGGCTACAACGCTAGCGTCTAATGCTCACGTTGCGCCATAATGATATTTTTCCTCATTATGACTGAAGAGGACGGTGTATTTACGTGTGGACTCCCTATATGAAAACCTAAATAAACCGAAAAAGAAAGTAGTTTTCATATAGGGCTATGACGTTTGTGTCTAACACTCACGCCACGCCATAATGGTATTTTACCTCATTATGACGGACCAAGCACGTCTGGCTAGCTAGCATTTATATACATACTATACTCATAATATCCAAAATATATATATCTACCGAAAATCTCATTTTCGGGATCTCTCCAGAGGAGGAAAAATTGTCAAATAGCCGAGAAATCAATAAATCTCACAAGAAGAAATAAATTTATTATCCAATTTATATTTCTTTCTCACTGGCAAAAAATGTGCAGACTTGGTGAGTCTATCCACAATCACCCAAATACTGTCATGCCCTTCACGGGTACGAGGTAAACTGAAAACAATCTATCAAAGCTCTATATGCTTCCAAAAAGTTCATCCCCAAGATCACATCAAACTCCACTATCTCTAAAGGAATTAAATAGGCCTTGAAATTAAATCCCTCTAATAAAACTTCACATCCACTAAACACCCAATTAATTCTCATCACCTCACCGGAGGGTAGAGAGACATGCCACTCGCCTGGAAGAGACGATGATGACACATTGGCATGGAGAGCAAATCTACTAGACATGAATGAATGCGTGGCTCCAGGATCAATTAAAGTACATGCAGGCTGACCAAAAATTAATAACGTACCAATGATGACATCTAGAGAAGTACGTCATTCCTGCTGGGTCATAGCATGTAATCTAGCGCGAGTCATGGGACGTCCACGCTGATCTGATTCAACTTCCTATAGTCAATCCCCTTCACCCTTGCACCTTCAGTTTGACAAGAAAGTTCCACTGGATGCTTCATCCCTCATATTAAAAGAACCCGGAGTAAATCGTGCGGGGACCACCTCTAGGAAAGATTTACCGCAAAATTCGGTACAACCTTTCTTGGAAATGGACAACCCTTCCAAATCAAAAACCTGCAAACACTCCTAAAATTCTCAATCCATCTTTAACTTCTGGAGCCTTCGTGCTCCCCAAATACAATCACCACCAACAAAATAATAAACATCAACTAAGATAATATACATCCTCCGTCAAATATTCTAAAATATCAACAAGCCTTCACCCACAACCAAAAATATATACATTAACCCAAGTATTTAGAGCTGCTAGACACTAGCGGAAGTAAGAAAACACAGGTAGGTTAAACAGGTAACCTACTGGTGAAAGGTGGTGGAAATACGGGTGACTATGCCTCGTCTCTTACTAGATCCCATTCGAACTCTGCAGACTGGGCATTTTAAAACGAAGGGCTCAGGGGAAAACATTTAATAACGTTAGAGTGAGTGGACAAAAATAAATTAATAACAAAATATTTATGCATTCCCATTTTTATTGCATAGAAAAATATACTACATGCGGCAGCTCAAAAGTGCTCAACTCATAAACTGGCAATTTCACGACTAGCACTGGCTAGTCACTAACTCAAATAAAATGGAGCCTCTCAGGCTAAACTATATATAAACATATATTCGTATGTATTTACACTCGTCAGACTCCTTGTATGAATCCTAGAAACAATTTAGAAAAATAGAAATTCATACAAGGCTATAACACTGGCGTCTAACGCTCACATTGCGTCATAATGATATTTTTCCTCATTATGACCGAAGAGGACGATGTATATATACATGTGGACTCCCTATATGAAAACCTAAATAAACCGAAAAAAAAAATAGTTTTCATATAGGGCTATGACGCTTGTGTCTAACACTCACGCCATGCCATAATGGTATTTTACCTCATTATGACGGACCAAGCACGTATGGCTAGCTAGCATTTATATACATACTATACTCATAATATCTAAAATATATATATCCACTAAAAATCTCATTTTCGGGATCTCTCCAACGGAGAAAAAATATTGTTAAATAGCCGAGAAATCAATAAGTCTCATAAGAAGAAATAAATGATCAACAAAATCATTCATCGCATGCTTTTCAATTCAAAACAAAGGTCCACTCACAAATTAGGCCTAAGCCTGATGACGCTCTGAGGCTTCTTTTGCTCGGGCCTCCTCACGTCCTGTTCCAAATATATAATTAATTTCCCACTAAAAATCCAATATTTATTCAAACTGACAAAATTAACTGAGAGCCATGACCACGTTCATTATTGCCTAACTTCGATATTCTTAAATCGAAACGACTCAAATTTTAATACCATACTCGGCAGCCGTAAATACAACATTTCCTAGAAATTGACTTAAATCCTACGGCCGGATTTTACATTATTTAACCGCCAAAATACCAAACTTCGAAAATTTCCAAACCTATCCAAATCTCATCCAAAAATTCCATAATTCACTTCATTAAATTCCTCTAATTATTAAACATTTAAAACTTTAAAAATCTCCAAAACAGCGGCGGCCGGAGACCGATTCCGGCGACCTTCGAATCCTATGAAATTTTAACAGCATCTTCCTCTCAACATCCCAAACAACTTTCATAACTATCACTAAGTCCAATTTCAAGCCTAAATAGGGTAATCGAAGCCAAACATCTTAAAACCCCTAGAATTTCCTCCTTGAATTTCTCCTTACCTAGTTCAAGAGGGAGTGAGCCTTGGGAGGGGTTGCTGCACGGGAGGAGAGCTACAAAAACGTACCGAGCTTGCCCGGATTGGTGACCAGAGGAGGGAGTTCCGGCGAAGGAACCACCACGGCAATCGCTGTTTTCGGGGGGGGGGAGAACTCATTCACGGCGGCGTTACCGGCGGGGAAACTAGGCCGGGAAGAGAGAGGAGGCGGCGGGGCTCCGAACGGGACCGGTGTGGCGGCCTGGCTTGGCCGGACGGCGGCGGACGGGTGGCCGGAAAGTTCCGGGTCGGGCTGCTTAGGAGAGAGAGCTCAGGAGGGAGAGAGAGAAGAGAGAGAGAGAAGAAATGGGTTTTGGGCCTCACCCATCCGGCCCAACTCCTCTATATACAACCCAATTCTAAAAATTAACACCCCCAAAAATAATACCCTAATAAAAATTACCTTTTACTAGCTAAAATTTACCATTTTCACCGTTGTTACATTTTTCTCTCCGACGAATAATCCTCTAAAATTAACCGTCCCTCAAACCCCTCTGGGGACCAATTAAACTACAAATTCAATGACGGAGACGGTAAAATTATTATAATCAAGCTAGTAAATAAGATAAAAATTTACGGGTTGGGATGTGACAATTCTCCCATCCTTACAAATATTTCGTCCTCGAAATTTACATACCTGTCATTCGAAGAGATAGGGATACTGCTGCCTCATTTGCTCCTCTGATTCCCAAGTAGCTTCTTCTACTTGATGACTTCTCTAAAGCACTTTAACAAGTGGGATTGTCTTGTTCCTAAGCACTTGCTCCTTTCGGTCGAGAATCTGAACCGGTTCCTCTTCATAGGACAAATCTCTCGTCAAACTGATCGGCTGCTCTTGCAGCACATGAGAGGGATCGGCAATATACTTGCGAAGCAGGGATACATGAAACACATTATGTATCCTGGCTAATTCTGGAGGCAAAGCTAACCGATAAGCAAGTGAGCCAACTCGCTCTATAATCTCATAAGGGCCAATATACATCGGACTAAGCTTCCCACGCTTACCGAAACGTACAACCCCTTTCCAAGGAGATAATTTCAAGAACACCCAATCACCCACTTGAAACTCAAGATCTTTCCTACGGACATCTGCATAACTCTTCTGCCTACTTTGAGCGGTCTTGACTATGTCACTCTCCCTGGTCCGTAATTGATGATACCCATATCTCAAGTCAATCTTGGAGAAAACAGAAGCACCCTTCAACTGATCAAATAAATCATCGATCCGAGGCAACGGATACTTATTCTTCAAATTATCTCCAAGATTGACTTGAAGATATATTGCAGATAATTTATCTTTGATAAAAACCTATCTTTGATGGAATTTGCTTATAATAATAGCTATCATTCTAGTATTGGTATGGCTCCCTTTGAGGCACTTTATGGGAAGCATTGTAGTACACCTTTATGTTGGAATAAAGGTGGGTGGATTGTGATGACTTGACTAGGCTGGCAAGCTAGTAGGTGCATCCGTCCCACATCGCTCGGGGGAGATAGGTTGCTATGCTTATATATGCAGAGCTAGCACCTTATATTGATTCACACCGTCCGCCGCCGTCCGGCCAAGCCAGGCCGCCACACCGGTCCCGTTCTGAGCCCCGCCGCCTCCTCTCTCTTCCCAGCCTAGTTTCCCCGCTGGTAACGCTGCCGTGAATGAGTTCTCCCCCCCCCCCCCCCCCGAAAGTGGCGACTGCCGTGGTGGTTCCTTCGCCGGAACTCCTCCTCCAGCCACCAATCCGGACAAACTTGGTACGGTTTTGTAGCTCTCCTCCCGTGCAGCAACCCCTCCAAAAGACTCACTCCCTCTTGAGCTAGGTAAGGAGAAATTCAAGGAGGAAATTCAAGGGATTTTAAGATGTTTGGCTTCGATTACCCTATTTAGGCTTGAATTAGACTTCGTGATAGTTATAAAAGTTGTTTGGGATGTTGAGAGGAAGATGCTGTTAAAATTTCATAGGATTTGGAGGTCGCCGGAATCGGTCTCCGGCCGCCGCTGTTTTGGAGATTTTTAAAGTTTTAAATGTTTAATAATTAGAGGAATTTAATGAAGTGAATTATGTAATTTTTGGATGAGATTTGGATAGGTTTGGAAATTTCCGAAGTTTGGTATTTTGGCGGTTAAATAATGTAAAATCCGGCCGTAGGATTTAAGTCAATTTCTGAGAAATGTTGTATTTACGGCTGCCGAGTATGGTATTAAAGTTTGAGTCGTTTCGATTTAAGAATATCGAAGTTAGGCAATAATGAACGTGGTCATGGCTCTCGGTTAATTTTGTCAGTTTGAATAAATATTGGATTTTTAGTGGAAAATTAATTATATATTTGGAACAGGACGTGAGGAGACCCGAGCAGTAGAAGCCTCGGAGCGTCATCTGGCTTAGGCCTAATTTGTGAGTGGACCTTTGTTTTTAATTGAAAAGCATGCGATGAATGATTTTGTTGATCATTTATTTCTTCTTATGAGACTTATTGATTTCTCGGCTATTTGACAATATTTTTCCTCCTTTGGAGAGATCCCGAAAATGAGATTTTCGGTGGATATATATATTTTCGATATTATGAGTATAATATGTATATAATGCTAGCTAGCCATACGTGTTTGGTCCGCCATAATGAGGTAAAATACCATTATGGCGTGGCGTGAGTGTTAGACACAAGCGTCATAGCCCTATATGAAAACTACTTTCTTTTTCGGTTTATTTAGGTTTTCATATAGGGAGTCCACACGTATATATACACCGTCCTCTTCGGTCATAATGAGGAAAAATACCATTACGGCGCAACGTGAGCGTTAGACGCCAGCGTTGTAGCCTTGTATGAATTTCTATTTTTCTAAATTGTTTCTAGGATTCATACAAGGAGTCTGACGAGTGTAAATACATACGAATATATGTTTATAAATAGTTTAGCCTGAGAGACTCCATTTTATTTGAGTTAGTGACTAGCCAGTGCTAGTCGTGAAATTGTCAGTTTATGAGTTGAGCACTTTTGAGCTGTTGCATGCAATATATTTTTCTATGAAATAAAAATGGGAATGCATAAATATTTTGTTATTAATTTATTTTTGCCCACTCACTCTAACGTTATTAAATGTCTTCCCCTGGGCTCTTCGTTTTAAAATGCCCAGTCTGCAGAGTTCGAATTTGATCTAGTAGGAAACGAGGCATAGTCACCCGTATTTTCACCACATTTCACCAGTAGGTTACCTGTTTAACCTACCTGTGTTTTCTTACTTCCGCTAGTGTCTAGCAGCTCTAAATACTTGGGTTTAATGTATATATTTTTGGTTGTGGGTGAAGGCTTGTTGATATTTTAGAATATTTGACGGAGGATGTATATTATCTTAGTTGATGTTTATTATTTTGTTGGTGGTGATTGTATTTGGGGAGCACGAAGGCTCCAGAAGTTAAATGTGGATTGAGAATTTTAGGAGTGTTTATAGGTTTTTGATTTGAAAGGGTTGTCCATTTCCAAGGGAGGTTGTACCGAATTTTACGGTAAATCTTTCTTGAAGGTGGTCCCCGCACGATTTACTCCGGGTTCAGGGTGAAATTCGGGGTGGGTCGTGTCACGAATAATGAGTAATCAGACCAAGATTGCTGGAAACTGGCTGCCTTGAGAGCGTTGGAGAGCTTGATAAACCACTGCCTTGATGCCTGCTTCAGTCCATACAGCGATTTGTGAAGTTTACATACCTGATTCTCCCCCTTTCGTCCAAAACCAGGAGGAACGTTCATGTATACCTTCTCATACAAGTCACCATTGAGGAAAGCGATGTTGACAACCAATTGGTGAAAATGCCAGCCCTTCAGCGATGCAAGACTGAGAAGAACTCTCACTGTGGTAAGCTTGGCAACGGGAGCGAAAGTCTCCCTGTAGTCAAGTCCTTCAATCTGACGAGCTTTAGCAACCAGCCAAGCTTTGTACCTGTCAACATTGCCACCCGGATTGTATTTGATTTTGTAAACCCACTTGCATCCAATGAGACGTTTGTTTGCTGGAAGTGGGACAAGACTCCAAGTGTGGTTATCTTGCAGAGCTTGTATCTCAGCCTACATAGTAGTGCGCCATTTAGGATCCCGTACTGCCTGTGCAAAAGACACTGGTTCTCGAGAGAGAGTTATCTGAGTGGTGAAAGCTCGATGCTTATTAGAAAGCTGATAATAAGAGAGAACATGAGCAATAGAGTGGGCAGTACCTTGAGAAGCCGTGACCTCAGCCGGAGAAGATGACGGGACGGTACGTGAGGGAAGAGCCGCCTCAATGTGAAAGTCCTGCAATATAGTTGGTGTTTTGGTGAGACGTGTAGACCGCCGTGGAAGTGTGGAAGAAGGAATTTGAACACTAGGATGAGGAGCGGAAGAATGATGAGAAAGAATTAGGATTGTCAAGAGCGTGTTCAAGAGCGCTAGAGCTTGTGCTAGAGGTGGTTGAATCCAGAGTAGAAGTCGGGCTAGGAGTTGGTAAGGTAGGGTTGGCAGCAAGTTGTGGAGGAGTCGAATTAGGATTTTGTGAAAGAGGGTTTTCGGAACTAGAAGTGGGAGAGCTAGGGTTGTCAGCAGGTTGTGAAGAATTAGGACTGGACCATTCAAGACCTAATGGGGCTGATGTTATGGAAGGAAAGAATCACGAGTCAGATTGGGACAAGAGATTTGGATTATCCCGCAAAGAAAACTCATCTTCAAAGAAAAGCACATCTCTAGAAACAAAAGATTTTCTAGTGTTTAAATCATACACTTTGTACCCTTTTTGGCCGTAAGGATACCCCAAAAACAAACATTCAATGGAACGAGGGTCAAATTTGCTTGGCCGAGAAGGATGTGTGGACACAAAACAACGACACCCAAAAACCTTTAAATGAACAAAAGATGGTTCTTTGTGATGGAGTTTTTCAAAAGGTGTTTTCCCTTGTAGAAGCGGGGTCGGTGTACGGTTAATAAGATATGATGTAGTGAGAATGGCATCCCCCCAAAATATTTTTGGCAAATTGGCTTGGAAAAGAAGAGAGCGAGCAACGTTTAACAAACACTACAACAAAACCGGTATTAATGACCATGGCAGTGGTCACAAAAGATGGCAAATTTGGTCACTAATAAGCTTCAGTGACCAAAATATTTTGGTCACTAAGTGGTCACTATAGGCTCGTCACTAATAGTATTTAGTGACCACTTTACAAAGTTGGTCACTAAATCAAATCAATTTAGTGACCAAATTCCTATGGTCACTAATAAGACATGTTTTAGTGACCAAACATTTCATCACTAAAACCATATTTTTGGTAACTAAAACCCTTGGTCACTGAAAAACTTTCACGCGCTATGCTTAGTGACCAAATTATTGTGGCCACTAATAAGACATGTTTTAGTGACCAAGAAGTTCATCACTGAACCCCTAATTTCGGTCACTGAAAAGAACTCGTATGCCACAATTTGTGACCAACGGATAGTCATTGAAGCGCTGGTCACTAAACTTAAAAATTGTTTCAGTAACTTTGTTTGACAATAATGACAAAAAGATTTGGTCACTGGAAGTTATGATATGGTCACTAAATGACAATGGTTTTTAGTTTGGATTTTTTTTTTTTCAATAATGATCAACAAAATTTGTACATTAATATATACTGATATTAGCAATAATCTCCAATAAAATATGTATCTCATCTCCGTCATAACTAAACTGTAAATGCAAAGTCAGTATACAAGGATCTACACCAATTCATACCAACTATGAAAATAAACTTGGATAAAGATGTATTTCCAAAAGCTAAGCAGGTAGAAGAAGTGTTTCTCAAGTCTTTCCAAAAGCTAAGACAAAGTGAGAAATTTATATACAAAGCTAAAAAGTTGACCTTGGACCGCACACTTCACAAACCTGCAATAGCATAAAGAAATATACAAGAAGTTAGAAAACTTACATGCTATAGTAAGAGAAAAAAAGTACATACAATACTATTGGATACATATTAGGTGAGTTCTGGAATGTACTCGGTACTCTGAGTACTTTGGTTGTCTGGAGTACGTGTCAATCAATGATTGGCACCCGCAAATTTCTTCCCCGTCATCCCCGTTAACGTGTGAGGTGAGTGATTTGGTAACTCTTCCCTCCGCGATCATCGAAACGGAGGGTGGGTAACTTCATTAATGAACAGTAGAGAGGTGTGTTGAAGAAGATTGGCAGATCTGGATTCTGGATTAAGACCCGATCGTGTATATTTTTGAGGCAAAAACATAAATGATTTGAGGTAGAATCAAATGAATCGGCGAAGTCAGATCGGAGGACATCAAATAATATCGGGAGGACGACGGTATCTGCTGAACTATGAGGGGGTCATCTGCGTCTGAGAGTACGAGTCGGTCGTGGAACGGCCGGGGCGGCAGCGACGGTTGGTAAAAGTAAAACCTCTGGTTCCGATTCTCGGAAAGTCCATGATCCAGGTGCTTACAATCTTTCTTCTTCAAGTTTGATTGCTCAAATTATTTACTTGTTATAGAATTTATAGTAAAAATGATTAGATGGTAATGAAGAAGGATTCAGAGGTGATTGAATTGGGTGGTGGGGACCAACTGGAAATTGGGTTTATCGATCTTAAGCTTAGTGTCAAGTTTGACATTTTGACAACTAAGGCAATATTTAGTGGAGGTTTAAGTGTTGATAATCAGAGACTAGAGAATTGTGATTTATAATTAGTTGATCATTTTATTGAAGTTGTTGATTTCATTTGGGCTCTATTCAGCAAAATATGTGAATGTAAAGTTTTAGTCACTGGTCAGTTTGATGTGTTTAGAGCATTTGAGATTTTAGTCAAACAGAGTAGATGTTGTTAAATTTGGACTTGGAAAGTTTGTCACTTTTGATTTTATTGTGAATTGTATGGATTTTTATTGGTTGTGTGGGCAGTGGCTCCAACAGTGAAGCCTATGGAGAATGAAACTGCTTTCAAGAAATTGAAAGATCAAATATGGGTTGCTTTCAGCTACGTCTGGGTCTGTAAAGGAAAGTAAAGACTCGAGCGGGTTTAGTTTCGAAGAAACTGAGTCCACTGTGAGTATTATTGTGGTTGGAGCATCTGGGGACCTTTGCTAAGAAGAAGATATTCCCGGCTCTTTTCGTACTTTATCATGAGGGTCGCCTCCCTAAGGTGTGTGGAATTGTTTTTTCTTTCTCCCGTTTGTTATTGATTTTGAGGTTTGGATCAATTGGTTTGATAATAATGTGTGATCTTTGATTGTTGCAGCACTTTACTATTTTTGGTTATGTTCGGAGTAATATGGTTGATGCAGAGCTAAGAACTATGGTTAGCAAGACGCTTGTAGAATTGACTAGATGTGAGGTTTGCTTCATGCTTTCTTTGGAATGAGGGATTACAAGAGTCATGTCAGAGGAGGTGTTACTTACCCAATCTACACGGTTGATAACACTATTGGTAGCTAGCTATTGGTCAGACTCATTGATGGATGTTTAGATTAGAGATGGAAAGGGTTTTGCTGATGATGGATGAATTTGTTGGTTGGCTTTATGCACATTTAACAAGTTAACACTAACATCCGCTACAAGAATGACAAATTGAATGTGGATTAGGATATGATCCACATTCGCCAACACCTTTTTGGTGGCTTTGTGCATCTTCACACCACAAGACTTTTGGTGCTATGTATCTTTCTCTTCACATTTTGTTAATAGATGGAAAGTTAACAATTGATGTGCTAGAACTATTTGCAAGATTTTATCAATAATATGAATGTATACGAATTTATCAGGTACGTATAATTTGCTTGGAATCGAGTCTGATATACTTCTATATTTATCTCATGCACCAAAATCAAAATCAAATGCTTTTTATTTATATCATCAAAATCAAAAGACAAAAGGCTTGAAGCCAATTTGGAATATGTATTACATAGCTAAACTGTACTACTAACAAAAAAGGAACAATCACAGACTAATGCTGCTATGAAGAACGAGAGAGCATTGCCTTATCCGGTGTCAGCTGCTGTTTGCGCAATACTGATTTCATGTCACCCATGCTGGAGCTGCCTGGAAGGAATGCTCAAGTGATGAGGCACTTAAGTGAAGGGAAAATATGTTCACCAAATTTTGAGTCAAGGGAATGCTTCTCTTCCATCTTCACTAGATTTTGGATTTTAAGGCATCCAATTTAACTTTCACAACCTGCATACTCCGAGTTATTGAAGTGATTGAAGAGCTTCTTTATCTCCATCCCTTTGATAGAATCTACATCAAACTATGAGTTAGCAGTAACCATGTAGACTATATGTAAATAGGCAATTTTCCCACTAGTGTTTTTCAGTAAAAGGAAATAACTCAGGTGATGCTACAACAAAAACACCACCTAAGCAAAATAAAAACAACCCAGCTAGTTCTGAAACTAAATAATCAGTACATAATTACGTAATTTCCATGTTAAACTTTTTAACTTCAGCAAACATAACTGAAACTAAATATTGTTTCAGCAAACTACACCTACCAACCATAACTGAGCGTAAAACTCTACAAATGCAGCAAACTTCAAGAAGCAATTTCAAACAAGTACAGCCAAATGGTACAAGCTACAGACATATAAAAGGTATAAAGTTAGGGAAGAACCAATTTTTTTGGTAGACATAACCACATCTCAATAAGCTCCAGTAACACCTCATAAGACTAAAATCTAAGATATATGTATACAAAATATTTTTCATTTTAAGGTAGAACTGGTAGAAATATATTACAAACTATGGCCAGCATATTACAAAATTATGTATAAAAAATCATGTGCCTTTAAGGTAGAACTGTAAAGCAATCACATTCTCAAAATAAAAAAGGCAGTAAAGTGGGCGGAAAATTAACTTACCATTTGAATGGAAGAGAAGTTGGAGATCATCCTTCTCATACTATGAGGCTCCACAAATGCCATTAGTGAACCATGAGATAGCTGCACCCACACAATCCACATATGTATTTGAGAACAATAAAGTGTTATGAAGTGAGTGACTCATTCACTCCACAAGTGTTATGAGGTACCATATATACAATTTCTACGGACAGTACTTCATGCTGGGGAAAATGACATTAACATTGACAATGAAACAAAAGGGTAATGATTGGCTACACAAGTAAATAAAACCATAGAGCTTGTTAGCTTAGGTCCTTGTTAATTTTAGTGCATACCTCCATTTGTCCATTCCAGTACATTTTTGCAGAACTGACCAAACACAGATTTGCATAACAAGCTACACAAGTAAATAAAACCATTCAAATGGCTTTCGTAGTTAACAGGTATGAAGATAAATCTAGCTAGAGAATTGTCAAGCAATTGCCCTGAGTTTTACAAGGAAACAACTCCCTGGTCAATTGCTTTGAGTCAATAATCTTCAATTGAATCTAAGACGACATTAACTAATATTTTCCCTGTCAACATGTAAACAAAAGAACAACAGAACCGGGCACGGAACCAAGGGTAGGCTAAGGTATGCTGCAGCCTACCCCAATTTTTAGCCTGGCAAAAATTCAATATGTCTACATGCTATAACAAGCTGCCTTAAAAGGAAGGTCTCCCTCTATATATACATCGAAGCCTTGCTAGCTACTAACCTGCATTGAAAAAACAAAAAAAAACTAATGCTACTCAAAGTTCTCTATTCTCTTGTACCACCAAGGAGTTGATATCTTCTTTATGTTATTGCTAAGTTCAGTAGAACAATGAACAACTCGTTAACTTTTGTCTATACATCAATAAGTAAGACTTAAACCAAGAAACATGCCCATATCAAAGCTCAGTTGCTCATAAACTCAAACTGTATATACATTCTCATTTCTCAATGCTCAAAAGCTCCTTATTTAGTTGTTTTGATGTTTCTTTTTCTGAGTTGTGTTTTAGTGATAGATCAATATCAAAATTTTACGCCAAGAAAGTTCTCATAAAATTAAATCTATATTTTCATAAAACTATTGTCATTATGAGTAATATATATTAGAGTAGTCTCTGCTAAACTTTAAAGAAAATTTTACTTTGGCAACATAAGATTACTCTAGCCTACCCCGATTCTAATTCCTAGTTCCGTCCTTGAACAGAACCCACCAAAACATGTATAAGAGCATATGAAGTTCTTACCTTTAGACTTCGTACCCAAAGGATGAGAGACGGATCCAATTACAGATAAGAGTACTGGCTGGCAAACGTCGTTTTGATACAAGAAATTGACTCCCTTTGCCGATCTGCGAAAGCCGCCCAAACGGATGTGGACACGACATGAAAAACGGCGCCGTCGCACAGGCCAGATCGATCCCCAGGAATCAAAGACGAGCAGAGAGAGGATAAGAAGGGCCTATAAATCAAAAGTTCAAAACCATAACTCTCTCTTTCATGTCCTTCTGTAGTGTATTCAGACGTGAGACGCGCCAAGCGCGCGTGTTTCATATAAAAAGTAAAAAGTCCTAATTTCACTGCGAAACTGTGCGTGGACGTCGTCAAGCAAACATGGTCAGTACACGATGTACTGCATACACAGCAGACGTCGCCACCATATTAACGTCTTATCACCCTTCTGTTGTTCTTTTTTGTTTAACCAACCTTACATAAATAAATATGACACTACGTACCTTTATTTCCTAGAGGATAGTTGTTCCAGTAGTCTTCTTAGAAATGTATCCGTCTTGGTTTGATTTGCTTTAACTGCCTCCAACTCTTCACTTTGTTGAGTTGCATTGGCCTTCACTGCCTCTAGTTCTTCATTTTGTTGAGTTGCACTAGCCTTCATCGCCTCTAACTCCTCTGCTAGTTGGGTGGATCGTCTCTCTGCCTCATCTGCCCTCCGTGTAGCCTCTTGAAGTTGTGAATGACTGTTTGAAGCTACTTTTGATTTTTTAGGTTTAGGGCCTGCTCCTAACCCACGTATGTATCCTGACCGAGGTGGACCAACAATTTTAGTGAGAACTGTATCATAAATCTCATCATCAGACATTGCTTTCTCTAGTTCTTCATTTGTTTGCTCAGGAGTTTTTAGCATTGTCATGTCACTCTAAGAAATAATTAATTCAGATAAGCAATTGTACCAATATTAAAACATTCAAAGTATTATTTCAAGAAAAACTAAAAAGATATATGGAAACCTTACATAAGCATTTTCCGCAACATCCCCAACCCATGTTTTCTTGTTTTCTCTAAATCTTGTCAGCTTGAACATGTCAATACGGCTAGGTTCCTCTCCAGTCTCAGGATTTTTCTATTTCATTCAACAATAAAGCAAAACATGTCATATGCAAATTTCAATTATACATATTTTTACTTTGAAAAATGAAAAAGAAAAGATTATACATGTGAGTAAGACCAGATAAAAATAAAATGAAAGACTTACATTTTCATATCTAATGCGACTGAATGATTTTGTCCCAGCACAATGTGTTATTGTCAGCTTATCTCTATTTTTCGTATTTTTTTTGCTAAGTTTCTGCATACAAATTGCAAAATTAACATGTATAAAAATGTAGGGCTGGCATTTTGAGCCGAGCTAACCGAGCCAACCGAGTTTTGAGCCGAGCCAACAACGTTCGGTAGCCGACAAATCGGTAGAAGTGATCTCGGCTCGACTGAGCCGTACCAAGTGTGATATCTCGGCTCGGCTACGGTACACTATTTTATATACCATCGGTATACCGTACCAACCGACATATACATATACCAGCCAATATACGTATATTATACGCCTTCAAATGCAAAATACATATCATTTTGCAAGAGCTAGGACTCGAACCCAACCCCTCATAGGTGAAGAGAATCACCTCCAACCACTAGAGCAGATGCTCTTCTTACTAATATATGTGCAAAAGCTAAATTTATTCTCTTCCAGAAATCAAAAAATAACTTTACCTCAGTCCTTTTTCTTTTCTTCTCTCCTCTCTCCTCGCCTTTCTTATTCTCTCCTCGCCGTTCTTTCTTTCTTCTTCTCTCTGCTCCATTTCAATCATCAATAATTCTTTCTCTTCTTTCTCTTTCAAAGAAACCCAGACCACCATCACCCCTTTTCTCCAGTTCCCGTCCATTAAAGCACACACTTTCTCTCTCTCCTCAACGTCTCCTTCGCCGAAACCATCACTGAAATTGCCAAGATCCTCTCCGATTCCTGCATGTAATTGGAACCAAGATGGATTTTGTGGATAACAAGCTCGGGTTAGCCTTGTTTCTCAATTCGTTTGGGGTTAATTGAAAGCAATCGAAGAATGGCTAATAGGGAAGAGAAAGGCAATGACTTTTATGTTGTTTTGAGGTTGAAGAAGGAATGCTCTGACTTCGAGCTCAGGAATACTTATAAGAAACTTGCATTGGTTAGAGTTTCTACAACTTTTATGAATTTAACACTTTGATTTTGCAATTTATTGAATTGGGCCTTGTTAAATTCATAAGTCGTAGCTAAAGAAATAGTCTTTCTCTCAAATTAACTTCTGGGTATTTGCCAAATCATGAAAAGAATGAACCTTTTGCGTTTTGACTGTTCTTCAGTATTGGGTGTGATGCAAGCCTGCAGGATCATTAGTCCTATTTGCCAGAAAAAATGGCTAATAGCTCTCCTTTTTTTCTCTTTTTTTTTTTTCAGAATACAGAAATTCTGGTTTGTTCAGTAATACCGACCGATACCGACCGACTTTTTCGGTTACCGAATTGTCGGTATCCTGACTTTTACAGCCGGTAACGGTATCGGAAAACGTCTGTCGATTTGAATTGGTACGGTATTCGGTATTGATGTTTTGGGTCGGTTACCGTCCCTGAGACCAGCCTTATAAAAATGAAACAGAAGTCTAATTCTAAAGCCAACACCTAATAAATAAAGGGACAACTTAGGAATGGAATAATTCACTGACCAAAAATTCCTCATTGTTCCACCAATCGATGAGCCAATACCAGTCATCTTCTCCCACGTTTTCAGGTATGTTCTCAATTGCCTCCTCCACAGATTCATATTGCAGATACTTCTTATGCATGTTGTATCGCCAAGTGGTATATCTTCTTTTCATGTGATCCTCAATAGCCTCATCCACGTGTGGTTCCGTGCTCAATTTGAATTTTTCCTACAATTACATATAACCCATAATTAAAAACTATAATGAATAAAATACTTATGTGACCCATATTTAATATAGAATGGATTTCTCCTCATTCACATACATTCTATCATTGAAGTAAAATAGACCATTAAAACATTGCAATTTAAAGAAGGGCTAAATTCAGTTTACTTCCTCAAACTTTAGGACTAAAATCAGTTTGGTCATTGATCTTTTTTAAAATCACGTTGGTCCTTGTACTCTCAAATGACATCATCTAAGTCCAAAATTTGAATTTTAGTGTAAAAATGGGTGAGTTTGGTCTTTAAAAAATGACGTTTTTTCATCGTTAGAATGTTTATTTGCCCTATTTGTAGGTTAAAAAACTCAAATGTGGATCCTTATGTCAGTTTCAAGTCAGTAAATGATATTATTTTTGGAGCCATAATAAAATTTTAGACTTAGTTGATGATGTTTGAGAGTACAAGGACCAACGTGATCAAAACAAAAAGTTAGGACCAAACTGATTTTAGCCCTAAAGTTCAGGGGGTTAAACTTAATTTAATCCTTTAAAGAACTACATAACTAGAGCTTTATAATTAGAATGAACATCTAGCTTTCTAAGCATTTACGTACCATTAGTTAGAATCAATAGAAAGAAACTAGTCACAGAACCACATTAACACCTATTTGCTCGTCTTGTACAAATGAGTGTTAACAAACAATATATAGTCTCTACTTAGCAATCCAAGATTATGAACCCCAAGGAAGAAAAAATAACGCAACTTTGAAACTATAAACAATGAGCCATATTTACAGCAAGTGTATCAATTACTATGCTGTTTAATGTTTAGACATATAAGTATTTCATTAACATTCGTTGTACATAAATTTTCTTTACCTACTTTCCTAAAAAACGTTAGAGAACACAAAGGTATAGCATCTTAATTGATTGTGTACTTACACGGACAAGACGAACTAGCGGATCAACATCATCCCTTTTAATCTCACTCCAGTACTTAACTTGTAATGGGGCATTTTGCCTAACAATGCAGCCTATCTCTGTGATGTAAGATTGGCAATTCTCTCCTATGACTCGTTTCAAATGCTCTGGGATATCAATCTCTATCGGATTACTAGAACGTTTCTTCTTGGCTATCCCCATACCTCGAGTCTCACCACGTCGTTGCTTCTTGGGTGTTTTAGAACAATAAAATAACATAAGAAATAATAACAAACTAAGAATTGACCATATGTACAGAATGAATTGCAAGATATATCTCTAAAGAAAAGTAAAGTATCTGTAATATTTTTTTATATATTTACCACCAGTGTTATTCTCTAAAGTAGGAGAATGAGCAACTTCGGAAGATTCAGCTATCTCTTCAGGCGCACGAGTTTATCTGTGCCGAGTAGAGGATGATAGGAGTCGTTGCTTCTTGGGTGCTTTAAAACAACAAAATAACATAAGAAGTAACAAAAAACTAAGAATTGACCATAAGTATAGAATGAATTGCAAGACCATTGAATAAAGTTTAAATATATCTCTAAAGAGAAGTATTTGTAATTTTTGTTTTACCACCAGAGTTATTCTCTTCTAAAGTAGGAGAATGAGCAACTTGGGAAGATTCAGCTATCTCTTCATGTGCACGAGTTGATCTGTGCCGAGTAGAGGATGATAGGAGTTCCCTCATATGTGGAGGTGAACGGGAAAGTGAAGGTGATCTCATAATATGCGAAGATAAAGGAGGAGATGGAGTTCTTGATGATTGCAGAGCAGGTCGACGAGAATCTGTCGATCGATTTGTGGAAGGCTGTGCATTTGAATGCTTTGTAGGAGGTGACCGTAATGGGCGTGAAAATGTTGTTGGTCTATCTGAAGACTTTATAGCAACCTTTTTCAGTAGGAGATTGCAATGGACATGCAGGTGTTGCAGATTTGTCTGAAGGCTTTGCAAGCCTAGAGACCTTTTCAGCAGAAATTCGCAAGTGGTTTGGTGGAAGAGCTGAAGTTCGCAATTGATGCAAAAACCTAGGACCTTGTGTTCTCTTGGCCATTGCGATGTAAGAACCTGTGATGAATTAATTATATATATTTATACTAACAGATATACTTGATTTAGTAAATGACAGGCCATAAACTCTATGCAAAAAAGCTCAGTTTTTCTCCTATGCTACCACAGTACCACTACAACATTGAAATTCTACTTTTCCTTATTTCTCCCAGCAAGACAGCTAAGATGTAGAAAATATTAAAGCAATCAGAAATTACTCATTGTTACCTAATACCATACACTAAGATGTAGATTTTCATGATCAAATGCATAAGTATTAAAACCCTAAAGAATAAATTAAATGATGGTTTCTATTGCTACCTTATATGTCAAATCTTGGTATCAGGGAAATTCACAAGAAACAACTAAAAACGAAATTGGTGTTCATAACACCATGTGCATAGGACAATGCACTCAAAAAACAGAAGTGTAGATAATTTAGTTGGTCAAAAGATGAGAAGCTGATCGTACAACAAAAGTGCAACGGAAAGTGTAATATGCCGGGGTAGCTTAATTTGACCATTCACTTCTATTGGGTGTAATTCAGGTTTGATGCCCAATTCTTTCATATCAAGTCGAGTCTTATACGAGTCTTTTGTCTTGCCCTCAGTGTCCATTAATGTCCCTAGAAGATTATCACACACATTTTTTTTGTATGTGCATTACGTCGAGATTATGACGCAACTTCAGACTATGCCAATATGACAATTCAAAGAAAATACTACGTTTTGTCCAATTCAAATAATTAGCAACATGTTTTTTTTTTCTTACCAAAGCGTGGTTGAGAAACATGAGCCAATTGTTGAACTACATCATCCCCAGATAACAAATCAGGCTTTAGCTTCCTCTCAACTTTACCATTGAATGCCAAGTTTCTCCGAAACTCATGATTTTGTGGAAGCCATCGACGATGGTCATAGTAGACTGGTTTATGCCAATTGTTCAACCATATATGAGGTGTCTGATCATTACACGTAGGACATGCCAAATTTCCATGAGTACTTCATCCTGAAAAATTCCCATACGCTGGAAAATCGTTCATTGTCCATAACAATGCTGCACGAAGACAAAAGTTCTGTCCAAATTCAGCATCGTATGTAGTAACACCAACATCCCATAATTCTTTCAATTCCTTGATTAGTGGCTGTAAAAACACATCAATGTCATTCCCAGGAGACTTTGGTCCAGATATGAGCAAAGACATCATGAAAAATGGATCTTTCATGCATTTCCATGGTGGTGGATTGTAAGGGACAAGAAAGACGGGCCATATGCTATAAGGCTTACTTGTGAATCCATATGGATTGAAGCCATCAGTTGATAAACCCAACCTAACATTACGTGGCTCCATAGAAAATGACTCATGCTTTGAGTCAAAATCTTTCCACACTTCAGAGTCTGCAGGATGTCTCAAGTTACCATCATTAGTCCGTTCATGCTTATGCCATCTCATATCAAACGCTGTTTTTTTCGATATAAATAATCTCTGCAACCTCGGTATTAATGGAAAGTGTCACAGGACCTTTTGGGGAGTCTTTGTCTCCTTGCCATTGGTAATAACATATCTGGGTTCATCACATTCTGGACACACCCGATCTTCTTCATGTGTATCCCAGAAAAGCACACAATCATTTTTGCATACATGGATCTTATCATAACTGAGACCCAAGTCCCGGATAATCTTCTTCATGTGTTACCATCAGGAAATGCCTCTTTCAATAATTTCAGCAACGATGTAAAGAACTTGTTGGTACAAAGAGAGTTCTTATTTCTTAAGTGAAGCAATTTCACAATAAATGATAATTGGTGAACTTTCGGCAACCAGGATACAACGGCTGCTCTGCATCCCCCATCAATCTACTAAACTTACTTCCGTCCCTACCATGAGAATTCTCTTGAGACACCCCATTATCAGCAAAAGCACCAGCCTGATATTCATGTAGCATCTCAACTACATCATCAACATCTTCCTCATCATCCTTTTCTATTATGTCATCATTTTCAATTTCATCATCAGACTCTTCTTCCCCATGTTTTGTCCACTTAATGTAATCCTTAACCATTCCGTACGAATATCAATGATCTTCAACTGGCTAATAGGTTTAAAACGACTATTGTTACAATTTAAACATGGACAACGGATTGTATCGTACCCTGACTTCATGTGGGCAACAGCAAATTGAATAAATTCTCTCACACCCTTAATATATTCTGGCTTCCCCCTAGTTGCTAGTTGAATCCAACTCTTATCCATCACCGCTATAGCTAAATTCTAGCAATAGATAAAGTAAACCAAGTTTTAAAAATAAAAAAAATAAAATAAAAAACAAAAACACCACAAATGACTACATTAAGCAACAATGTAATGAAAAATTTAAATCGACTTTCTATAGTTTGTTATCTTCTTATTTAAAGTTCAACTTATACATATTAGCTTAGATTAAACTTTTAATAAAAAGTGATAAAATATCATTATTCTATCCTAGCCTAAAACAATATAGCACAATTGAAGAGGAAAACAAGTAGACATAGATATAAGCATAGAGAGACAGAGAGAGGCTTACACCACAAGAGCAACAAAAGATTTGATGATTGCAATTACCGGTAACGGCACCAATGAATCGCTGACTGCATATGAAGACAAGTTTATAGTCAAGTCTCAAATGTGGAGCACAAAAATATATCATATTTGAAGTTTATTTTCCAATTAAAGGGAAGAAAAATGTAGAGCACAGTACGTACGAAAAAATCTTAGGTCTGACCATGTGTTTGATGGATTTCATTCCTTTTTTTTTGAAAATAAAAAATAAAAAGAATTCTGGAATGCTTTGTAAGAAACAATAAAAGAAAACATTCCTAATAGCTCAAATCTTATCTACACAAAAGGTCCAAAATCCAGCCACACCAATACCCTAAACCTAAAAGGAAATGAGGCAATGAATACAATAGCCTCTTAATTATTCTAGTATGTAAAACTATTTGTTGTTTGCTGATCCAGAATGCACGTAGTACAAAGATTAAGTGAAACAAATTGCTGTTTCTTTTCAATAAGAATGAGTAAGCTTCTTGACTAAAGATTGAGTTCCAATGCATGCTTCACATGTCTAATTTAACATACCACAGATTAAGAACTGACTAAATAGTGAAAATTTTGCAAATCAATTGTTCTGTAAATCTGTAACCAGAAGCTGGAAGTTTGAGAAATCTTAGAGACTTCGTAACAAGAATGAAAAATTCACCCACAATTATCATCTCAGTAATTTCAAGCACAAATTTCCAGATTAGAAATAGACTGTAAAGCTACTATCTCTCAAAATTTCAAGTTATTTGCAGTTTAAATGAATGGTCAAACAAGAAACCAAAGTGATAGAAATGCTGAATTCTGCAGAAATCCTGAAACACTGTGCTAACTTCAAAATAACATAAGTATCTCATTTCAACTCCGTTTTCATGAAACCGAGTTCAAACGAATCATTGAAAAGTCTAGTTTAAGTGTCAAAACGTGAAAGTAGAATAAGAAGAATAGGTTTTCAAAAAATTTCATTGATTGTTGTCTTTAAGGCATATCATCAAACACATGGCGTGCAATATTTGAACCATGATCTATTTATGTTATCTCTATCAAGCATGTGATCCTTTTTATGCTAAATTGTAATCAAAGACCCATTAAATGTCAATATTGGTTTCTTCATTATTGATGGAAAAATTGAAGACTAGTCTCTTAACACCAATTAGATAAACACCAACACTAATTTAGTTTCACAAAAGCATTCTTATACATATACATGACTGTTTGAACGATATAGGTACTCACATGTATAATGGACGACCCTTTCTTTAATGCTTCTATATCTATCAATCGAGGCTATCTTGTCAGATTCCTAAGGGACAAAATCAAGAGAGAGAACAAAGATAGATATGGAGATTAGAAATATTAAAAAGAAAACCAAATGATAAGAGAAACTACAATCTAGCAGCTAGTCTGATGGGCATTTGCATTTGATCTGTTTTCAAGTAGCTAAATTCTACCAAGAAGAGAACCCCGAAAGCTCTCCCCTAAACGGCTAAACCCATAGATCGATGGCCACTGCTTACTCACATTAATGGAAAATCCTTTGCTCAAATAACTAAACTTACATCAACTAAGCGATGAAAACTTACCGTAGAGGGTAGGGGTAATCAATTAGCGATGAAGAACATTGTACTCTCCATCTCTTCAACCTAACTCACTCCACTCTCTTTGGTTCGTGCATGGAGGCTATAACTTCTCTTCAATTTCTTCAATCAGAAACTGCTAACAATCCCGCCCTCACCCAAAACAAGCCCACTAACAATACTCGCGTCCGTAGAAATAAACTATACTTTAATTTTCATTTTTCAGACGAGGTTTTTTTTTTTTTTTTTTTGGGTAATCCTTTTGGTCACTCATACATAAGCGGTTTTCTAGTCCCCGGAAAGAAACAATTTGGTCATTAACATTTTTTGAAATATTTTTTTCTTATTTTCTGTGGTAACTAACACACAAAGGCTTCCAAAGTCCTTGATAAGAATGCAACTTGATCACTAATATATAGACAACATTATAATGAATGAAATTTTTAGTAAAAGAAAAATTAGTTACCAATCAACTAGGTCACTATTAGTCAAAACGCAGGTCACTAAAACCCCAAGTATTTTAATGACCAGTAGTTCTTTTTAGTCACTAGAGGCATATTATTTGTGACCACTATAATTAGGTCACTAAGAATTTGGTCACTATAGCCCGGTTTTGTTGTAGTGAAATGACGGTGTTTGCGTTCAGCAACCCCATTTTGTTGAGGGGTATTGACACAACTAGTTTGATGGACCATGCCCTTAGATGAATAAAACTGTGGCATGATAAATTCAGGTCCATTATCATTACGGACAACCTTGACTCATGTTTCGAATTGATTTTCAACTAGATGTATGAAATTGACAAGTAGGGTACGAGTTTCGGACTTCTGTTTCATGAAATAAACCCAAGTACATCATGAGTGATCATCAACAATGGTTAAGAAATATTTTGCTCCCGATAAAGAAGGTTCATGATACCCACCCCATATGTCAACATGAATCAATTCAAAACGACTAAAAGTTGTACTTAAAGGGAAAGATTGTCTGGTTTGTTTGGCCAAAGGACAAACCGCACATTTATTCGCATCACATTTTGTGTTTGAAAGAAAGGGAAATAATGAAAATACTTTACTAGAAGGATGTCCAAGTCTTTGGTGCCACAAGGTTGGTGATTGAGTCTGGACTACATTGCATGTTTCTTTTTAATGTTGATTGAGGCAGTAAATCCCTTCCTTCTCAGTTCCCGTCCCAATCGTCTTCCGCGATCGTAGGTCCTGTATAAAGCACACTTGTCTTAGAAATATAGCCATGCAAGCTTGCTAACCGAGATCAAATTCAAGTAAAACGATGGAACATATAGCACATTTTTAAGCACAAGTTGAGATGAGAACGTCACGGTGCCCATATGTGTAACAAGTACTGAGGAACCAGAAGGTAGCTTAACCACATGATTGTAAACAGGTTTAATGGACATAAACATACGTGTATTGCAAGCTATGTGATCACTTGCACCACTATCAATAATCCATATTGTTTCTTGGTTACCATTTGAAAAGGATGCAACCTTACCAGATAATTCTTCATATTGAGTTACGTTACCAACAACGTTGGATGTGGCAGATTTGGCTTTAGCCAAGAGACCAAGCAGCTGGTCACATTCTTCCTGTGAAAGCGGCAGAGCAGGATTGCCTTCATTGAATTCACCGAAGGCCGAGACATGATTACTCGTGGAACGAGTTTGTCCTTCCTTCATTGCAGCCTTCCTTTGTCGACAATATTCAAAAGTGTGGCCATTCCAATTGCAATAAGTACACTTGAGATGTGCACGGCGATTCTTGGTAAGATGGTTGTCTTTGTTACACTTGGCGCATTTGTTTGCTTCACTGGCATTAGGTTTAGGAATTTCTGCTTCTTGCTCATACCTTCGAATAGCGAAGGCAGTAGCCTCTGGAGGTGCCGTGATCTTTCCTGCTGCCACTTCTGCTTGCTTCTCATGTCTCAAAGCCATTGCATAAGCCCTGTTCAAGCTTGGTAGGGGATCCATTCCGATGATGTTACTGCGGATAGCTGCGAAGCTTTCTCCGAGTCCCATCAAGAACTTCATGGTTTTCTGAGTTTCCAGATAGTCCTTGATTGCAGCAGCAGCCTCACAACTGCAAGGAGGGAATGAACATAACGCATCCTTCGCATTCCAGAGTCCTTTGAGCTTCGTGAAGAAAGATGTGACAGAAGCCGTGCCTTGCTCACAATCATGTATTTCATTCTCTATGTTATACAAAGAAACTGTATTGGTATGAGAGAACCTTTCTTGCAATTCAAGCCACATACCTCTTGCTAATCTGCAATGAACAACACTGTCCGAAATTGGTTTGGACATGGACGCCAGTAGCCAAGTTTTGACCAAGATGTTGCAGCGATCCCATTGATTTTGTTCGTCAGGGTTGACGAGAGGCCTGGTGAGGGTTCCATCAACGAACCCTTTCTTATTCTTAATGGTGAGAGCCATAGTCATGGATTGAACCCATGCTATATAATTGTCTTCCATCAACGGCTGTGAAACAAGCACTGCTCCAGGCTGATCCGAGTGATGGAGGTAAAGAGGATGATTTGAGTTCTCCCATGGTTCTGGGGTTCTTTGGACAACAGAGGTCTCAGCTGTTTGTTGAGGCATGATTACGGTATTCTTGGTGTTGGTTTTGGTATCTTCATCTCCTGCCATTGTGATTACAGGGAACTAGGGTTTTGGTTAGGTCTCAAGAGCTTTTGCTCTGATACCATAAAAACAATTTGATATGCTAGAAGAATTGCTTTCTTACTTATTCACACAGAAGCTTGTTACAATATATAGACACAACTACCCATCTAGGTCCATCATTCTAGGATCAAATAAGGTAAATAAAGATCCAATCCTAATGACATATACAAACAGAATCACTAGGATCTCATAATCCTAATTACTTAGGATCCTTCCTTCAATAGCAACACCACCCATGTCCAAGTAGTTGCTAATATGTGTGACAAAATTAGTTCTATTGTTTTATCTGTCATTTTATCGAACAGATTCACAATAAACATACGTAAATTTAAAAGTCGTAACCTTGAATATCCCTTGTTACCAGACTGTATTGTTCTAATTTAGTTTACATCAAAGATAAACTGCATCTTTCATCGAAAAAGAAGAAGATAAACTGCATCTTTCACACATATGCATACACGAGGAGTCGAGGACAAATCGATAAATGTATCATGCCAGAAAATGAGGATGATTAGATAAATGTCCCAGTGACCAGTGCATATAGTATTAACGTTATTAGTTTTAGTATCTACTTTATGAGGATATTAGAACAAACAAACTCATGTATGTGCAATATCACTTAATCATAAGGGGTAATGTTCTTTTAGGCAATAGTACGTGGAGTGCACACCATTTTAGAGTTTGGAGATGTGCTTTTGTCACCTTATTGGTTAATAATAGTTATCCTAATGTAAGGGGAGATTATGCTTCTCTTTTTGCATGATTTGAATATGTACATCCTTTCTGCTAAAACATTTAAAAAAACTATCGAGGCATGCCACTATTGGATTGGATTGTCTGGAAGCAGATTTATCATTACTACCAGAAGAAAGGCTTTAGCCGACGAAAATAAAAAAACAGGCCGATAAATTTTTTTTTCGTCGGCTAATTTAAAATTTTTGTCGGTAATGGTCAACTTTAACTGACGAAATTAAAATTTTGTCAGTTGAATAATTTTTTTGTCGGCTATAGTCTGTCAACTTTAGCCGACGAAATTTTTAAAAGTTTAGCCGACGAAAGTTTTAAAACTTTAGCCGACGAATTTTTAAAACTTTAGCCGACTAAATTTGAAAAGTTTAGCCGACGAAAATAAAATTTCGTCGGCTAAAGTGCCTTATATTTGCAGCTCTGGACAACAACTCATCTGGAAAAAAAAAAACTATACGTAGAACCTTCAAACGCAAAAAAGTCGTGAAATAAGATATGACCAGAATGGTGAAATACTTCTACGGTTGAAAAATCACGGTATTCCGGTAAATTATCGATGCCGATAGTTGCGGTCAATGTAATTTACCCTTATTATTCACTATGCTACAGATTTGGTGTTTGGTATCCGATTGACTATTGTGATACTTTCCGGAAGTGTAACGGCCCTACGAGTCAAACTCACCGCTATTGCTATGACATATAGGCCTTTTCGGCCATCCGAGTCCGTTTAGGGCTTTAAAATGCAGTTTTCTTATTTCCAATTAGAGTTAACCGTTTCGATCGAGCCCTTAACGTTGTCGAATCCAGTTAAATTTTTTATCATAGACATCTTTCGTCATAATGATCATATCTGAGGGTCGAATTTTGGTTTGTAAATTTTAGTCATCGGAATCACAACGTGTCTTACTATTTACTGTTATTATTCCATATGGGGAGCCCTATCGTCGGAAGGTAAATGTCTCAAATTTTTATATGGGCAGTTGCGTCTCATCTACATGAGAGTTTTTCGTGTGGAAGGTTTGACCAAACTACGTAATATAGAGGGAGATATGAGCGTTTTCGTGTGATAAGTAACGATGGATTAGGGTTGACCGTTTCAATCGAGCCCTTAACGTTGTCGGATGCAGTTGAATTTTTTACCATAGACATCTTTCGTCATAATGATCATATCTGACGGTCGAATTTTGGTTTGTGAATTTGAGTCATCGGAATCACAACGTGTCTACTAATGTTGTATAACTTGTTTAGTAGGTTATACAACTTTGTGAACCACCTCTATATAAGATGCAAAATTATCAAAAATCTCATGAAATAAGATGTGTTCATAATGGTGAAATACGGCTATGGTTCAAAAATCAAAATCGGGTAACGTCTCGGTGTCGATAGTAGCGGTCAACCTTATTTACCGTTATTATTCCCTATGGGGAGCCCTATCGTTGGAAGATAAATGTCTCAAATTTTTATATGGGCAGTTGCATCTCATCTACGTGAGAGTTTTTTGTGTGGAAGGTTTGACCAAACTACGTAATATAGAGGGAGATATGAGCGTTTTCGTGTGATAAGTGACGATGAAATATGGTTAACCGTTTCGATCGAGCCCTTAACGTTGTCGGATCCAGTTGAATTTTTTACCATAGACATCTTTCGTCATAATGATCATATCTGACGGTCGAATTTTGGTTTGTGAATTTAAGTCATCGGAATCATAACGTGTCTACTAATGTTGTATAACTTGTTTAGTAGGTTATACAACTTTGTGAACCAACTCTACATAGGAAGCAAAATTATCAAAAATATCTTGAAATAAGATGTGTTCAGAATGGTGAAATACAGCTATGGTTCAAAAATCACGTAAATCGGGTAAAGTCTCGGTGCCGATAGTAGCGGTCAACCCTATTTACCGTTATTATTTCCTATAGGGAGCCCTATCGTCGGAAGGTAAATGTCTCAAAATTTTTATATAGGCGGTTGCGTCTCATCTACGTGAGAGTTTTTCGTGTGGAAGGTTTGACCAAACTACGTAATATAGGGGGAGATATGAGCGTTTTCATGAATTTATAGACTTTAGCCGACGAGATATTAAAAAAGTCGTCGGCTAAGGTCAAAAAATTTCAAAATTTTTTGGGCGGTAAACCAAAGTTGGAGGAAAATTTTCAAAGGACTTTAGCCGACGAAAATATATGAAAAGTCGTCGGCTAAAGTCGAAAAATTTTCAACCAAAATTTTCAAAAGAGTTTAGCCGACGAAAATAAAGAATTTGGTCGGCTAAAGTTCTTTATATAGGAGTTGTACCGAAGATGGATGGTAAGAGGTCTATTATCTGCCAGATTTTCTTCTCGGCCTAGCTCCGCCGTCAAGCCACCGGAGACCGCCACACTTGTCCAAAAGCTTCGCCGTCGTCTCTACTTCATTGCTGGATAGGTGGTGCATCGAGTGGCGTCGCCGTGAGGGATAAATCGAGCTCCAAAACTCCGCCAGTTCGGATTCGGTGTCGATCGAATTTCTCCTTCCTTAGGTCACCATTTGGTGAGTTCCATATATGGATAAGTTGAGTTTGATTAGTACTACATTCCCCTAGAATTTGGTAACTCGATTCGGTGTGTGTGAAGATAATCGAAGATTTGAAGTTTTTAGGGTTTAAAATTGGGGATTTTTATATTTTGATTCATTGACCTGTTTATGCTTAGAATTGGGCTTCGACTTCTTCTAGAAAGTTGTTCGAAATGTTGAGAGGAAGATTCTGTCAAATTTTGGTCGTGATTGGAGGTGGCCGAAAGTTTCTGCAGTTTTTTTTTCAAAAACCAGCAACTTTAGCCGACGATATTTAAATACTATATTCGTCGGCTATAGTATTTTTAATTTTTTTATAAGGTTTAGCCGACGAATTATAGCATGTTTCGTCGGCTATAGTTCTTTTTTTAATTTTTTTATAAGGTTTATATTTCGTCGGCTATAGTTCTTTTTTTAATTTTTTTATAAGGTTTAGCCGACGAAATATACTATATTTCGTCGACTATAGTTATTTTTTTAATTGTTTATTACGCACTTTAGCCGACGAATATCTTAATTGTTTCGTCGGCTAAAGTCTGGGAAAAAAACCGACGACATGCTTTTCGTCGGCTAACTGTGGAACTATAGCCGACGGAAAAAAAAATTTCGTCGGCTAAAGTCATCGCCGACGACATTTTCCCGACGAAATCTTAGCCGACAAGTCATCGTCGGCTAAGATCTTAGCAGACGAATTAAGCTAACAGGCCGACGAAACTTTTTCGTCAGCTAAAGTGCTTGTCCTGGTAGTGCATGCTAACTAATTCTGTGGGGAATTGATTTAAAATTTTGAAAGATTATGTCTGCTAGTCCCAGACAAGTGTGACTGGAAAACATGATCTTGATCTAACTCATAAAATGATGAAAATGATCATGTTGACCCTCCCTTAATTTGACCATGTTTATGTGACAATGGCATTGGAACCTGATCATGTTGTTGTATAAGACCCCAAGGGTTTGTCTGCCTAAACATCATATGATGATAAGTGGTAGTGGTATGTTTAATTATATCACTATTATTTATTTACTTACATGAAAATTCTTCCCTCACTAAGTGAAAGTATATATAGATAAAGCTTACATACATATACTCAATTATTGGGCCATATGTATGTGCCAACAATGACCTATCATCTTTTCCCTAAGCTTTTATCAGCCATCAACTTTCACTCGTATAAAACTAGGGAAACTACTCGCATCTTCAGTAAGATTCTCTTTCTCCACCAATGTTTCTTTGTTTTGTCAATCAGCAACAGATAAACTTTCTCTCCTTGTTTTTGTTATTTGTTTTGGGAAATGTAGATGAATTAACTAGCTTGCATTGCTCTCCTGGCCGGTTAACGAAGTAGTGGAGCATGTAGATGTGGCCAATGTATTTGGGAATAGCTCCATCCAGGCCACCAGTATATGAGATCAGGTCGATCTTTTTGGTTATGCATGATTCTGCTATTGACATTGACTTACCAGTCTACAAGAGCAAGACTATAGACTTCGTGTCTTTGTCTTCATCACAATCGATTGAGTCTATTTTCACTGATAGGAGAGTTCTGCATTCAA
This sequence comes from Fragaria nilgerrensis, assembly GCA_010134655.1. NCBI lineage: Eukaryota > Viridiplantae > Streptophyta > Magnoliopsida > Rosales > Rosaceae > Fragaria > Fragaria nilgerrensis. Next base: position 28,113,061 of record CM020979.1, on the reverse strand, counting down.
ATGGCTACAACCATCTGGGGATGATTGTCAGATATTTATATCACGGGCTCCTCTAGCTAGCTATTCATGTGATTACGTATAGAGTTTCGAGAGAAAAAGTCGTCAAAACTTCATGTATATTCTGTCCAATTTTGCAAATGTGATATTTACATAACTTTTGGAAGAAAGAACGGTTCATCGAAAAAGAATTTTATGATATAAATATGCAATCCGGTATCTGCATGATTGTTTATATTTTCTGTGAACGGACAAAGACAAGGTGAATTGTGTACCATCAAGTGAGTGTTTACCATTCTTTAATTAATATGTATAAGAGAAATTTTCGAAGTTTGGTATGAGAGTCTCTGTATGTTGAGGATCTTAGATATGAGAAAATGACATATATTACATTACTCTACCTCAAACAGTATTATAATACACAAAACCTACATTTCAAAGATTTAGACTAATACTTCTGGAATGAAAAAAACCGTGTGTAACAGTGAATTTGGAGGTGACACGATAGTGTATATTACAAAATATAAAGTGTTGATCAAGTAGTTAAAGATAGTTTATGAATTTAAGTTGTAATTAGTCGACTGACCTACAGTTCAAGTAACTTTGGCGATCTTTAGTTGTAATTAGGCTTCCTCTGTAGGTAATTTCTTTTTGATAGGAATCCTCGATCTGTAGGTAATTTACATGCATGCTGATGTCGCCACTATAATTAGGATTCAATTTGATCTTCAGCCTTTTTCTTTTGATTTTTTTTTTTCAATTAACATCATTGTATTGATAATCTTAAGCCAGAATGACATCGCACAACAATCTCATAGGGAAATATCATAGCACCATTACATTGTCTAATTCGTTCTCTTATTCGTGAGTCTTGCATAGTACAAAATATATTACATTAGGATACTATAGTCGAGAATCAATATAGCATAGTTTGCAGGTCCAAAACAAACCTACTTTTTAAGCCCAAAATTCATGAACAATCCACCTCTCAATGAGCCAAAATTTAGGCTCAAAAGTCAAAATACCCAACCCTAGCCCAAGATAAGTGAATCAGCCCAACAAGCCCAAACTTGTTTGATGGAGGCACCTCCATGGCTCCATCCTACGTACTAGAAAGTGGAGCTATGCCCAATGGAGCGTCCGCTACCTTCAAAAATAAATGTTTCCTATTGTATTCCATCAACCAATGGTAGATCGGTTGAGGCAGAGGCTCATGACGAGCACGACAATGGGGTTGATCTTCAAGCCTGGAACTTCAGTGACGAAGCTAATGAACTAGAGCCATCACCGCCTATGACACCGGAGCTAGAGCCGCCGTCTTCAACGAGACGATGTGGCTGAATAGCAAGGAGAGAATGAGAGAGACGAGGGGAGAAAAATAAAGGAAAAATAAAACACTTGATTTCAATGGGAGAGGAAAATAAAGAAAGAAACAAAGAAAGAGAGAGGGGAGAGAAAGAAAAGAAAAAAAATCAATTTCAATTGCGGGCATTTTAGTCATATTAGCGTCTAACGTTTGTCACGTCAACGTGATCATAATCTATTTGACGGAATAGTTAAAACCATTGAGAAATAAGAGTTTAGAAATATACAAATTAAATTTGAAGAGCAATAGACAAAATTGTTTGTAGGTGCAAAATATAAAGTGTCACAAGTATTTAATCCTAAAAAAAAAAAAAAAAATCCATCAGATTAATTTGGTGAGAAACATAAGCAAAATAACTAATTAAAAATTACAAAATTTTGGGTAAACCTTTTTGAAAAAGAATATTATCAAGTGCGACTACAACATAAATATATTGGCATACGCCTTATTTAATACACGAAAAATAGTAGACTACTTTAAAGTCATAAAATCAACTCTTTTGTATTGATCACGCATGGCTGCTTTCTCAGGTGCTTCCCGAACTTTGGCCGGCCCACTGATCAACTTCTCGACATCAAGTAATGGTATCCTCCCTTGACAAACTTTCACAACTATTATACGCACACGTAGAGGTGGAGGCGGCATGGGATACTATACATTGTGATGCGTCATTAAATTCAGCAACGGTGCCGACCGGTGACTAGGATATGGCAACGGACCTCCCATAGGGGCACCGGTCCCTCCTTTGTTTCTTTTCACGCGGCCTCTTCACACGTTGTGACCATTCCTCATCATCACTTCCTTCTGATGTACTTGAGAAAAGGTCATACTCCGGAGATCCACTATTGATCCCTTTTTTGATTGCGTTGAAGAACACATCGAAGTTAGTGACTTCATCATCATGCACGCAGGCCCTATAGTACTGGGCCATGTTCTCTTTTGCAGATGGAAATGTCGAGAGTGTCTTTTCAATTAGCTGCTAATTTGTGATGGGTTTCCCACAGTAACGTATCATCTTTCTAATGTTGAGGAATAGTATTTAACGGTGTCATCATAGTCGCAAAATCGAATGGTAGCCCATTTACCTTCCCATTTTGGCGCATGGTGGTCACGTATGTTGCCGAAACGATGTCGGAGTGCATCCCATATCTCTCTTGCACATCTTTCACTCGCGAACTCGGTCCGCAACGTCTCATCAGGTGACATAATATTATGTCAACTGCTTGGGAATTTTCTACCCCATAACGAGGGTTGGGAGCGTCCTTCTCAAGGGCCAAATCTTGAATTGATGTTAATATTCCTCTTGCTTCCAACCATCGTGGCATCATGAATATCCATCTTGGGTATTCGGTGCCGGCAGCATCTAAGCGACGACATGGCTTGTCATTCTGAAATAAGAAGAGTAGAATATGATTAGTTTTTGGAATAACACTCCCACGAAAACAATATGACGTTTATGAGCTTTCAGCTCCTTATATAATGAGAATTTTTAAGGCTACTTTTTGTATTTGTCATGTGGCATCGCAACTCTTGCTCTTTTGAGAGCGTGGGTGGGCGCTTTGTCGCCCCTAATCGGTTCTCGGTTCTTGTATAGTAGCTAATATAATCTTATTTTCTATTTAATTTATAAAAAAAAACATCGTAACCAATAAAATGATAAATCAACCTGCCGAATTTCATTAATAGATGACGTGACACTATTAGGCGTATTAATTATTTTATAGATTCCAAGTATGTAGATGTGGAAATTATAATAAATAAAATTTGGAAATATTAATACATACATAATTAAATTTTTAAGAGCTTTTTTGTCATTCACTTGGCAGAGCAACAGATAAATCAACCCGCCAAATTCATAATATGTGTTGAATTTAAATAACTTAATTAGTGGAGAAAACCATTGTAAATGATAAAATTACAAATCACACCAACTTCATATTTAGGGTAACAGTATTGAAATATTGGTTTCCTAGCTAAAAACGAAAACATGGCCGAGATGCATGTGCATGTTTCTAAAAGTAGACAACACAAGCAATGAGGTTATTAGTTTCAGAGAACAATCTAGCTCATATGATTACGAAGATCAAAGGTTGTGAACAAACTAAAGTACCTTACGAGATGAAGAGATATCCTGAAAATATAGGAAATAGCGCGAAAGGCTATATAGAAAATAAGAACGGCAAGAAGGCTGTTTCCAACCACACTACTTTTAATCACTACTCTCTCTAGCTACAACTCTAACTCTGAATCAAGGACCAAACTCCTTCTCAATTTCAATTTGCTGCAAGGGATGAATGTGAGTGTATGATCGATGAGTACATCAGTGTTGAATCGATCATTTATATAGTGGTAGAGACTAGTTCTTTCTATAGTAGGCACTATATAGCCAGGCCCGGACCTGAGGTGAGGCCCAAGAGGCGACCGCCTCAGGCCCAAAAAATTTAGGGGCACCAATTTTGTTTTCCCTTCTTTCTCCACATCTGCTCTGACGTCGTTTTTTTCCACTTCATTCTTTTCATCTCCGAACTTCCAAGCTGCCGTCGTCCATCCACCCTAAATCGAAGTAAAGCCGGTAGGAGCTATGGTCGACGGGTGATGCAGAGTGCTTAGCGTGATTGGGTTATGACGTAGTTAGATTAGATCGGATGTTTCAAATTAGATTTTAGGTGCTCAGAACTGATCCAGAGGTGGAGGATGATTGGGAAGGTCGGCGCTCCTTGCTAGATGATTGTGGATGATAGAGGTTGGGGCAACGTCTAGCAATTGGGTGGTGTTGCAGTGGAGTTGCTGCCGGTGCGACGACAATGGATATGCGAGAAGGTGGTGGTGCTGCTATTGTGGTCTACTGTATTTTTTTTTTTTTTGGGTATAACCATGCATGACAGGGCACCACTTTTCGAACTCCCCTCAGGCCCAGAAATCTCAGGTCCAGGCCTGTATATAGCAACATTGCATGAGTGCTCATAATGATACGTACGTACCCTAGACATTTAACAAGATGGTTCCCACATATTAAAAAAAAAAAAAAAAAGGTCCATCCATGTCTAAATACATTATTTTAAATAATGAGTTACCAAAAATGCCGAGTCACTTAATATATTCCCATTTTGATCATGCTCAAAAATATATTTCTCATTAGGGTCACTTTTTAGGTTTGTGCATGCATCTCCTAAGGCCAATAATATCCACAAAATTGAAATAAAAATAAGAATTAAATTCAGTTTATCCCACTGTGGTTAGAGGTGAATTCATGTTAGTCCCTAAATTTTCAATTTCATCAAATTACCCCCGAACTCTTGTTTTTCTGTATGCCGTCTCCTATCACTCATGCTCCGTCCAATTAGGACGTTGAAATTTGATGACTTGTGATGACGTTTTGGGGGTTGAGAAGCTAAATTACCAGAAAAACAAGAGCTCGGGGGGTTTTCTGATGAAATTGAAAGTCTAGGACTAACATGAATTCACCTCTAAACCACAATAAGGTAAACTGAATTTAATTCTAAAAATAAATAAAACTAGCAATAATAGTAAAAATGGCAGTATCATGATCAGAATTTTCAGTTATGCAAATGGTACCATCAATTACTTCATTGCAATGACAGTAATGTTGACGTGTCTTCTAAAATTGTTAACCGAAACAGGGTCCAGCGCCCTAAACATGCTACTGGTGTCCAAGTCCGCCTCACCGCCTAGAAAACCGCCAGCTCTTGAGGCTTCGAGCTCAAACCCGTTTTACTTCCTCCTTGTCCTGACGTAGTAGAATTTGGAAAAGCAGGCGTATGAGAACCATATAGCTCGGATCCGCCTGGATATGGCTTCGGCCCCTCACTGCCACCACCAAAAACTGCAGAACACCTAAGCCTTCTTGAAGCACCGAACGTCCAACGCTAGATCCACGATCTCGCACTAGAACGCCGTCCCACATCGTCACTAAGAACCATAAAAAACTGTCATCCCAAAATCAGCCTTGAAACCTTGTTTATGAATAGAGGAGAAAGTCCTCCATCGATGCCTTTCTTGCGAGCCTGACCAAGGAGGCAAGGATGAGGGAGAGCTCCTAACGTTGTCGACCATAGTCTCTCTCTATCTGTATAGAGAGAGAGAACCTTTCATCTCCTCTTGTAACGTTACATGTGACGTACAACTTGTTTATCTTTGAAAAAAATTCAGTTTACCCCCCAAATCTTAGGTGTCAAAATCAGTTCAGTCCTGCAATTTTTTTTTTTAAATCAGTTCGTCCTTTCAACTTTTGTAAACACATTAGTCGGTCCAATTTTAAATTCCTCTCGAAATGTGACGTCACCGAAGTCGTTGGAACTGATAAGGGACCCTAATTTATCTTTATCCTCTCATTTTCAACGAAATGTCTGAAATACCCTAATTTTTTTTTATTCATTTTACCAAATAGATGCATTTTTTTATCTTCTTTAATAATATTTTGTTAAATTGGCTATTTTACCCTTCTGAAGAGGGATAAACCTGAATTATGAGTCCCCTTTCAGTTTCAACAACTTTGGTGACGTCATATTTCGAGGGAAATTCAAAAATTGGACCCGAGTGATATGTTTACGAAAGTTGAAAGGGCGAACTGATTTTAAAAAAAGTTACAAGACTGAACTGATTTTAGCACCAAAGATTTGGGGGGTAAACTGTATTTAATCCTCTATCTTTTTAGCCGCATCTTATATATTAAGTACATTTCTTTTAACATGGTTAAAGTTTTGAAAACAAAATCCATTTCCTTAACTGAGCTTTAATCACAATTAATATTTTTATAAAAATGTAAAATTCAAAAATATATAAAAGTAAATTACAAATAGAGAATGTGTCTACTCATTTCATTACAGATTCTCCTTTATATAGAGGATGAATTACAAGGTATTACAATGGTAACTTACAACATAATGGAACCTAATAATGCGGATTGATAAATTACATCTAATCCCATGATTCTCTTTTCGTCAATTACTTTGACAAAAACATTGACGAAGGCACAAATGTATTTTTCCTTTAACACTCCCCCTTGTGGCAAGTCAAAGGCGAAACGGTGCATGTGGTGTTGCCTCGTTAAAAACCTTGCCAAGTAACGAAAACCTAGTGGGATAAAATAAAAACTTGGTCGAAAGGAAAAAGAGCACAACGCACCTATTATATTTGAGAATGATGTGAGTACATTAGACTCCCTTGAAATCTACACCCTCCCCCTGATCCTTACATCAATCAGGGGAGCTCAGAAAGCCTTCACATTCTGATACTTTTCATATGCTTTTCAAATGTAGCCTTAGGCCAGGATTTGGTAAACAAATCGGCCACATTCTCCTCAGATCTTACTTGATTCACTTGAATCTTAAAGAGGGTCTGTTGTTGCTGACTGTAGAAGAACTTTGGCGATATGTGCTTTATGTTATCACCCTTGATATAACCTAGCTTCATTTGTTCGATGCAGGCCGCATTATCTTCATAAATGCAAGTAGGCTCTTCAGTGGTAGATATCAAACCACTAGTTGCTCGAATATGTGTAATAATGTTATTACCCTTGATATAACCTAGCTTCATTTGTTCGATGCAGGCCGCATTATCTTCATAAATGCAAGTAGGCTCTTCAGTGGTAGATATCAAACCACTAGTTGCTCGAATATGTGTAATAATGGATCTTAACCATATACACTCTCGAACCACCTCATGTAGAGCGAACCACCTCATGTAGAGCAATGATCTCAGAGTGGTTCGATGAGGTAGCCACAAGGGTTTGCTTGGTTGATCTCCAAGATATCGTCGTGTTCCCAATGGTGAATACATAGCCAGTTTAAGAACGTCCTCTATGTGGGTCAGAGAGGTACCCAGCATCAGCAAAACCAACCAAAACATCATTTGAGGTTTCAGTTTTTTCTTCAAGAAGTACATTTACATATGTGGTCCCTTCTCTGCTTTTGTAGGGATAGAATAGTCCCAAGCCAATGGTTCCTTTTAGGTATGAAAATATGTTCTTGATACCATTCCAACAACGTTGTGTTGGCGCTGAGCTAAATCTAGCTAACAAGTTCACTGAGAATGCAATATCTGGTCGAGTACATTGGGCAAAGTACAATAATGCGTCTATTGCACTTAGGTAGGGAATTTCAGCTCCCAACACCTCCTCGTCCTCTTCCTTTGGACAAAATGGATCTTTCTTTATATCCAGACTTCGACCGATCATGGGAGTGCTAGCAGGATGCATTTTGTCCATATTAAATCGCCTGAGCATCTTTTGGACATATGCAGACTGGTGGATTAATATTCCACAAGCTCGGTGTTCTAGCTCAAGGCCTAGACAAAACCGAGTTTTCCCAAGATCTTTCATCTCAAATTCAGATTTCAAGTAGCTCGTGGTTTCTCTTATTTCATCAAGAATACCTATTATGTTCATATCATCAACATAGACAACTACGATTGCAAATCCAGAACTTGTTTTCTTTATAAATATGCAGGGACATAGTTCATCGTTCTTATACCCCTCCTAATCAAAAAGTCACTTAGACGGGAATACCACATCTGCTTGAACTGTTTCAATCCGTAAAGTGAGCATTTCAATCTAATCGCAAACGCACTCCGTGGTTTAGAGTCACTTGACTTGGGTAATGGAAGGCCATCAGGCACTTTTATATATATCTCTGAATCTAGATCCCCATAAAGATATGCAGTAACCACATCCATGAGTTGCATTTCCAGTCTCTCAAAAACTACTAAGCTAACTAAGTAGCGAAACATTATGACGTCTATTACGGGAGAATATGTCTCCTCGTAATCGATTCTAGGACGTTGTGAGAAACCTTGTGCCACAAGGCAAGTTTTATACCTCAAGACTTCATTTTTCTCATTACGCTTTCTGAAAAAAACCCATTTATGTCCTACAGGCTTTACATTTGGTGGGGTTAGCACTACCGGACCAAATACATGTCTCTTTGTCATAGAATCTAGTTCTTCCTGGATTGCGTCTTTCTATTTAGGCCAAACTGCTCTTTGTTGACATTCTGCAACTGAGCGTGGTTCGATATCATCGTGCTCTATGATTTCTTGAGCAACAGTATATGCAAAGGTATCATCAATGTTCGTGGAGAATCTTTCCATCAACACATATGCACTCTCATAATCCATTGAGATTTCTTTGTTCTCTGGAATCATTTCAAATATCGGAGTGTCCTCCAGTAATGATTCATGGACATAACTGTAATCATAGATAATCTCATGAGAGGGATTATCCACATTGATGATTAATTGATCGGGTTGTGCCTTACTCGCCCTCTTCTTCCTTGGGCGAGTATCCATCGAACCAGGTGGCCTCCCCCTTTTCCTTTGAGGAGCCACGGCCTCAACCACACCTCCACTAAGTGTAGTCGCGGTGCCTTATCTGCGACATCGTGCCCCTTATTGGGGACTTCTAACCTTGCAATCACATTACAGCTGGTATATGTGATCTTGTCACTTTAGCGATATCAGTAAATGCACCAGGTATCGAATCTGCTACGTTCTGAAGATCGATTATTCTTTTCACTTCACTTTCACATTGTGAAGTGCGGGGATCAAAATGAGATAGAGTGGGGACACACCACGACAATTCCTATCGTTCTCTTAGAAAATCTTTTTTCTTATCTTCCCCTAACGACGGGAAGACTGTCTCATCGAAATGACAATCCGCAAATCTAGCGGTAAAAAGATTGCTTGTCAAAGGTTCCAAATAAAGGATAATTGTTGGAGATTCATATCCAACGTAAATACCTAATCATTTTTGAGGACCCATTTTGGTGCGTTGTGGGGGTGCAATAGACACATATACTGCAAAACCAAAATGTGTAAGTGTGAAATGTCAGACTCATATCCAGTTACCAACTGGTATGCAGAAAATGGTTGGCTAGCAGTAGGTCTGAAATGAATAAGCAGAGCTGCATGCAGTATTGCATAACCCCAGGCAGATACGGGCAGATTGGTGTGCATAACCAATGCCATAGCCACCATCTGTAGCCTTTTGATGGTGGCTTCTGCGAGACCATTTTGTGTATGCACATGGGGTACATGATGCTCCACCTCGATCCCAGTAGACATGCAATAATCATCAAATGCTTTTGATGTGAACTCTCCAGCGTTGTCAAGCCTTATAGACTTGATAGGGTGGTCAGAGTGGTGAGCCCTTAAACGTATAATCTGTGGTAAGAGTTTTGGGAAAGCAGCATTTCTTGTGGACAATAGCGCGACATGTGACCATCGTGTCGAAGCATCCACCAGAACCATAAAATACTTGAATGGCTCTCGATCCTGTTTTTGCTAAAGAACAGGCTTTACAAAACGAGTGACGTCCCTTTGACATAGTCATTAAAGCATGATGGGAGGAAGATTGTGCATCTGATACTTTAGAAGACAATGACTCCTTTGGAGCAACACTAGGACCGGCCAGTAGTTGGTGGTCTGAAATGGTATCGTCACCTTGCAGTGTGACAGATCTTTGTCCCATTTTATTCTTCACTCGAAAGAAAGGATGTTCGTGTGAGTTCTTTAATATACGGATTATCATGTCACGACCAGGATGTCCAAGACGGTCATGCCAGAACCTGTATGAGTCAATGTCCCACATTTCTTTGTCGGTGACAACATAGGATTCAATGATCTAAATAGTAGTAAGGTATAATCCGCTTGATTGATTCATTAATTTCTCTAAAATGTGTTTTCGTCCACATTCATTAGAAGTAATATATATGTATTCAGTTCCATTCTCACTGTGAGTTTCCATATGATAACCGTTGGCATGAATATCTTTGAAACTTGACAAGGTTCGATTAGCTCTTGGTGCATACAGAGCATCTGTGATTTTGATCATTGTTCCATTAGGCAACAGAAATTGAGCAGTGCCTCGCCCTTGTATTAATGGTGACGATCCAATCATTGTAGTCACAGATGAGTTATGATGAATTAACGCAATGAATAATTGTATTCCTTAATATAGTGTGGGTAGTCTCACTGTTAGCTAACCACTCAATTTCGCCTCGATTCATTCCTACAATTAAATTAGAGGATATTGTTATATTAGTCGAAAATATATCTCACATTCTTTAGAGTATTTCGATTTAGATAGAATGATATACTTTTCATTCTTGTAAATATTTATTTATTAATTTGTTGGATGCATTGCTTTGCATCTTTATAGTGCTTCTTTTTCGAACATGTATATATTTGCATACAGAAATAAAAATCGAATAAAATCCAATACTTCAAAATAAAATCTGAAATTTATTAATAAACCAATGATAATTAAACAAAGGTCTTTTCAAGGAAATCTAGTTCATCAAACCATAATTCAAAATAAACTTTAAGACTAAACAATAGTCTAATTATTAATAAGGCAACATGCCATAATTGTTTGGAAATAGAAATAAATAAATAAAGCAGATCAGTCAAAGTCTGAAGCGTCCAATGACTGAGCAGGGTCCTTGTTGCCAGCGAAATCTGCAATAGTGAGGTTGACATCTAGGTCAGGGCCTCCATCTTCCATATAGTGGGCCTCTTGTTCTTTAGACTCCATATACCTCTTGTAAGCGGCTGCTACTTGTTACTTGCTTGGCAGTTCTTGTACCAATGGTTTATAAATCCACACCTATAGCAGGGTTCATTGCCAACTCTTTTAACCGGAGGGTTCTTAGGTGGTTTCTGCACCTTTGAACCGTGACCACTTGGCCAGCACCACCATGACCACTATGGCTAGCACCACCATCTCTGCGCCACACATTAGGGGGGGTCTCCACGACCCTTACCATGGCCCCCTTTACCTTTTCCATGTGGTGCATTGTTCCCATGTGGGTAAGGGTCAGCACGTCCAACACCCTTTGCTTTGGGGTTCTTTCTACCTTTCACTTTGCCATAGTTAGCCTCATGAATTTTCTTTGTCCCCACAGGCCTGGCATTGTTGTACAAGAGAACCTCATTATGCCTTTCAGCCACCTACAGTAGGTTGATTAGCTTGTTGAAGGTTGTGATTCTCTTGTTGTCATACTCCAACCTATACTGGTTTGCTAGTATAAATGCTGAGGTAGGAAAGGTAGAGAGTGTCTTTTGAATCATATCATCTGCTGTGAGTTCCTTTCCACAGAAGTTCAGACGTGCTTTCAAGCGCAACATGTCTTGTTTAAGTCATTGACTCTTTTGTAATCAAGCAAGCGGATTTCATTCCACTAACGGTCAGTTTTGGAGCAGAGTATCATGAATGTTCCCAAAACGCCCCTTTAGAGCATCCCATAGCTCCAAGAGTGTCTTCAACTGAGGTACTCCAGCAAAGGCTGGGTCAATATGCCGCCTCAGGAACATTAGGGCATTGGCTTTGATCTTGTCAGACGGTCCTTTGTCATTGGGGTCGGTGGGGTTTTGATGGTGGAAGTGTAATCCTTCCCACAAAGGTTTCCACATCAGAAAACCCACGTGTAGAATTCCTTCTAAGTCCAAAATCAAACTCCGAGAGTGTCTTCAACTGAAGGTACTCCCAGCAAAGGCTGGGGTCAATATGCCGCCTCAGGAACATTAGGGCATTGGCTTTGATCTTGTCAGACGGTCCTTTGTCATTGGGGTCGGTGGGGTTTTTGATGGTGGAAGTGTAATCCTTTCCCACAAAAGTGGTTTCCACATCAGAAAACCCAACGGTGGTACTTAATTCCTTCTAAGTCCAAAATATCAAACTCAGGTCGAGTTGGATCAGCCATCTACATAAACAAGAGTGAAGATATATTAATTACGCAGTCATAAAGACATCCATGTTTAATTTCCAAGAATATGAACTAGATTGTAAGACCAATATTCATAACGGTCACATTTTTCATACTTCGTGAAAATACTTTATTACGGTTATAGGTTTATTTCGATGCTATGAATTTCTTTTATCATAATTTATATAATATGCTCAAATAATAATATTTATTGAAAAATAAAGCATGGCATGTCAAGAAAATATTTATGTTACGATTTTAACTAATCTACAAAAATACGTCACATAAACATGCTCACAAACATATATTTAGTAATGCTCAACATATAATCAGCAAATATATCATGGCATAAAATCAGCATCATATTTAGCAAGTACGTCACAATAATTTTTAAAATAGTAGGCTCATATTACATGCTCAAAGATATATAATTTCATATTTAATTACCATATATTCCAGTAAAATCAGTAAATAAATACCGGTAAAAGATTAATAGTAAATCAGATTTCACTTTTAACATGTCATCATGGTAAAACAGTAAACAATAACCATTAATTACCCGCGGTAAGTTAGGGAATTACCTCAGCACCAGTGAGGTGAAATTTATCTGGATCGGGTTGTGGGATCGGGTCGCGTGGATCCGAGTTGGAGGGATCCGGCAAGCTGGCGGGCGACGAGATCAAGGGTTCTGGGGATGCGCGCGCGGATGCCAGGATGGATGCCAGGATGAGTGAATCTGGGTGCGGCGGCGTTGGGACCACAGTGGGTAGCGAAAATGGGTTGGTGGCGCTCGGAGAAGGAGGAGGAGAGCAAGCGCTGGACTGAGCGAGACGGTGCGCGGAGGATGGGTTCGTCGAGGAGCGCCGGATCGGAGCAGGGTTTCGGGTGAGGCGTGACGAGGCGGGACTGGTCCGGTGTTGGGTGTGCCGGAGAGATCGAGGGCGACGGCGGTGGTAATAAAACTAGGGATTTTCTGTGGTTTTTTACGTGGCCAAAAACTCAAAAGAAAAAATTAGAACATGTAAAAGTAAATTGTAAATAAAGCATGGGTCTACTCATTTCATTACATATTCTTTTTTATATAAAGGATAGATTACAAAGTATTACAATGGTAACTTAGGAACTTAATAATGCTAATTGATAAGTTACATCTAATCTCATGATTCTTTTTTCGTCAATTACTTTAATGAATGAGTCAATTACTTTAATGCTAATTGACAAAGGCACAAATATATTTTTTCTTTAACAAAAATAAAATATTAGAAAGAAAAAAAACTAAGAACATAACAAACTGTAGTTGTAATATAAAAAATAACAAATAAAAAATAAAAATTGTTGAGGTGGTCAATCGATACTGTGAATGCGGTATCGCACCGTTCCACACTTAATAAAGCAAAAAAAGGCATAACAGATAAGGGGAAAACACCAACCCGCATGAAAGTGGATTTAAACTGACCTGACCCGGTTTTTTAAATTTATTGAATTTGTATATTGGATTTTTTACACCAACAGTATCTGAACACTTGGATGACTGACAATATGATACCCGAACTTTCAAAGTGATCAATCTAATACCCATACTCTCTTTTTCATATCAGTGTGGTACCTCCGGTTAATTTCAATCACGTTTCCGTTAGTTTGACCACGTGCATCGTACATGGGTCGAAAAATGAATTAAAAAAGACTTATTTGCCCATAATTCGTTCATACCTCTTTCCCACACGCATTTACCAAATTTCATCACCACCAAAATCAATCCATGGCATAATCTAATATGCCGCACTGCAACTCCATCACCATGTCTTCATTTCAAGCTGCGACGAGAGGGTGCATGTAGTCAACCGAAATAGTGAATAGACTGCCAATATCTTGACGTGGCGCTGTGGGAGAAGCTGGGGGAGCTCGCCGTTGTCCGGTCATATAAGACAGAGGTGAGAAGAAACTTCCGATCAGGACTCGAGGTTTATAATTATTTGTTGGGTTTAGAGATAAACATGAATGGGTGCAAGACATGAAAGATGGCTGGGAATCCTTTTGGATTTTTTTTTTTTCTCAGCTTTTTGCTGGGTATAAGAAAATTTGATGGATTTAGAGATGGATTTCCGGAGGATAGAGATTGCTAATTAGCTAAGTTTGGTATATAAATCCAAATGTGTAATATGAACTTGACCTCTGAAGAATCCCAGCAAATTCAAACCCAAATCCAAATTCTAATGATTTGAAGATTTGGGTTCCTTTGAAGTTCATGAAAAAAAAAACCAAATCCAATTCGAAAAGAAATAAGAGTGAGTTTTCATTTTTAATTTTTAATTTATTCATTTTAGGGGGTTGATGGAGTGAAAAAGTCTTTTTTGCCCTCATTTTACGACTCATGTGAGTCTCACATGGTCACCTCCAACGATGAGGTGATGGAGATAAACAAGAGGTACCACACAAGTATGAAAAAGAGTGTTGGATACTACATTGATCACTTTGTAAGTTCGGGTACCATATTGTTAGTCACATAAGTGTTCAGACACTGTTAGTGCAAAAAATCCTTGTATATTTACTAAGCACTTTGGTGTATTGTTTCCACACTAAGTGAAAGCATGCATATAATATCATGTTACTAAGCACTTGGGTAAGGAACATGTAGGTAAACTAACTTTGTAAGTTCGGGTACCATATTGTTAGTCACGTAAGTGTTCAGACACTGTTAGTGCAAAAAATCCTTGTATATTTACTAAGCACTTTGGTGTATTGTTTCCACACTAAGTGAAAGCATGCATATAATCATGTTACTAAGCACTTGGGTAAGGAACATGTAGGTAAACTAAGTGAAAACAAGCATATTATATCATGCCACTAAGGTTAGATTAAGGGAACTGAAATTTACACTCCCAATTTTACAATCTACACTCCTGTTTTCCTTTTTTGATAATTTAAATTTTGTCTTTAGTGACATGTGTTTTGTCTTTTTGTTAAAACTTTACCTAAAAAGGAAAGGTGAGAGTGTTGATTGTAAAATATGGAGTGTAAATTTCACTCCCCTAAATTAAAAGGGAATTTATGAACTTTTTTATAAATAAAATTGAAAGCCCCTTTCCATCTAATCATAACTTGCTTGGTCCATTAACAAATTACAAGCTTTAGAAAAAGCCCAAATACATAGCTAGGTCCAACAACAAAGCCACCCACTTAGAAACTCTAACATTGTCCAATACTATTTGGTTAGTGACATAAGTCTCTCTTTGTAAGTGTGAGGTCGTGAGTTCGACTCACAACAGTCTCGTTGTAGTATTTGAGTTGTTTAACTGATTAAAAAAAAAAAAAAACTTTAGCACTAACACACACATCATCTCTAGCCGCTGGCAAGAGGAAATCACTACCAATGATGAGTTGTGATGTCGTGCAATGCGTCATGCGCAAAAAGACAGCTCATTAAGAGAAGCAAAAATCTGAGTTAAGGACTCCCAAAAACAAAGAACCGGTAGAAGTTTGAAGAATACAACAATCCAACCATGTATCTATCAATACCTAAGATCTTATCAACACCACCACTCCTATTTTGCAACCATCGCTCATGGAACAATGGGCTCAAAGAACCCACAACATCAAGAACCAAGACAAACCAGAACAAAGAAGGTGGTGGTGCATGCACCCAAGCCAAGACTCTACACACCTTCCACTTGAGCGTGACAATTTGTGTTTAATAATTGGTGCAGCAAATTCCAAGCTATGATAAAAAAAAATTCCAAGCTATGGTATCGAAAAAGCATGGACGATGATGGATCTGAGACTAGAAATTTGGATGGAGAAAGTTGAGGAAGAAGGTGGTGGAAGATTCTATTTCGGGGTTTAGGCATAGATTCAGGCTATAAAAGATAAATAAAGGAGAAAAGCGTACAAAGCATAAAACTGAGATCAACTCAGAGAAATCACCACAAAGGTGACTCACTACTAAGAGTGAAGAATCTCCACAAGGGTGAGAAAGAGTATAGGACTCTCAAACCAGCATAGAGAAAAGAACCCCATAGAGAGAGAGAAAAAAAAGAAAAAGAAAAAAAAAAGGAATGTACTCTTTAGAGTATGGACTGTATGGTGTAAATATCCTGCTTTATAATTTCTAAATAATTGATAATTAATTGACTCGATCAGTTCAATTTATTCAATTCTCTCCTATTATGTTCGAAATAATAATCCAGTACCTTAACGTAGGACTCGAGTACCTTCACAAGGGACTGTATGTCTGCAATGTCAATTGGAAGGGCGGGAAGGCCAAACATGAGTGAGGAGGCTTTTTTTTTTCTTTTTTCTTTTGACAAGTTACATGAGTGAGGAGGCTAGGTGACAATACATAAGAGTGCTACATACTGAAACATAGAATTTCTCCCAAAGATACTGGAGATACGAAGATAGTTATTAAATCGTTAGCTTTCCCCAAACATATATTTTGATAGCAGAAGCCAAGGTTCTACATCGCACGCTGGACTTGGCCGGAGTGCTTTGCATGGTCACTCTAACGTTCAAGAAGAGGAAGATTGGAAACTCCTTATAAACTGTATCAATGCAAAATTAAAGTTCTCCGTACGTAAGGGTAAGAACATTGTAGCTGACATCAAAATCCTGGAAATTCCTCTCATAACACTGAGTTTCATCATATATGGAGAGAAGCCAATGTCCTTGCAGATGCATCTGCACACATCTTGGCTGGTCGATCGAACAAACCATCTATATATCCTCATGATCTAGAAGATCTCCTACTGGAAAAAAGACTTGGTAAGGGGTAGGCCAAAAAGACTTGGTAAGGAAATGGCGACGTACGACGTCAGGCAGAGGTAGGAAGCCATCATAGTGAAGTGAAGTAGCTATCAACCTCTATTAATTAAGCAATTAGCAACCAAATTAAGATGCCAAAGCACAATGCTTAATGCTTCACCTACCACAACCCATTCATTCTCCATCATATGCCTCTCCTTTCCCCACCAACCCCTCTCATTCAACTTCTTCGTATCCCCTCCATTTTATTATTAATCTTATCATCACCATGTAATCCCATTTTTATACCAATTCATCTCTTTTCACATTAGTGGTCGTACTACTTTTAATTGAAAAATAACAAAAATTTTGGTCCTAATCCAATCAATCAATATGAGGAAGCTTTCCTTTTAAGATATATAAAGGAGTATCTAAACCATTGTTTTGGGTTTACATGGAGGCATATCATTCACATGAACTACCTCAATATCCCTTTTATATAGCATTTCAAGCAAAAACTATGCTAAGCCTTCGTCATATTATTGAGATCAACACAACAAGAACCACAATTTTGAGATAATCACCTGAATATAGCATTGTTTTGTTTTCTAAAACCAATCAAGTATTTTATAGTTGAAACGTCTAGCTCGACAAATTTGTTCATAATGATTGGTTAGAAAATTTCGTTGACATTAAAAAAAATCAGTGCTATTAAATTATCCGATGAAATGATTCAATTAAGTGTATACATGATGCTATCTGCGGTATATTGATGGTGTTCAAACTCATCTTGGCTGGTTTGGTAAGTGTGTAGAAGCAAGAATCTCAAAGTCTCTAGCGTATGTGTATGTTGGACTTTTGACTTGATGTCGGGCACTATCAAAGCTTAGACTGACGCCTTGCACTCGGTTTTGGTTGGTGAGAGCAAAACGTACCTGAAATCAACCAAAGCAATTTGAACAAACCCAACTCAAGCACGAGCTTCTCCAAACATTCCGATCAATTCTCGAATCTACTTGGCATGGTTATTGGTTAACTCGATCTACTACCACTTTCTATAATAATGATGGAACTTAGAAAAACTTTAATTTGTTAATCTCACCATCATACGAAGGGTTTTCATCCAAGAAGATCGATCAATAAATTGGTCTAACCGACCATTCTCAATTGTCAATTTAATCATTGTAAAGAAATCTTAGATATTCCGCATCAAATGGAAGACAGTTAAATTCTAAATTTCTAATTGTTTGATGATATCAGTTCTCTCAATTCTAATTGACGGACACATTCTAATCGAAACTTTTTTCCACTGTTAAATAATGATCGATCTAAATTGTAGATAAACATTTTGGTTGGTACGTACAAAATTTACTGAGTAAATTTAAATATTTAATTATTATCATAATTTGATTTTAGAAAGTTTGATTTGATTTTTTGTTCCTTTTCATTGAACCATACAAAATATGAAGTACCATATATGCATAAATTTTCATTTTCTCATTACATTGACATAGGAAGTTTGTCTTTTTTTTTTTTTTTTTAAGTATCAACGACGGTCTCCTCAAGGGTTTTACAGGCCCAGAGACTAATCCGCGCCGAGAGATCTTGTCATAACGCTTCATCCGCTCTGGCCACCAAGAATAAATTGTAATTTAACTCCAATTAGTGTCGGCTGGGATTCGAACATGAGTATGAGGGTTCCATACCTAGGCATTTACCAACTCGACCACCTGTGGTGGTTATAGGGAGTTTGTCTTCGTTTTTCCTCCATGTCCCGAGCCATAGGGTTTCTACCAAACCTTTAATGACTTTGATCATTTTAGCATAACATAGAGATATTAAATTGCGAGTAAACAGATATGAAGTTACCAAATTAGTATAAGAAATGGGCACAACATTAAGACAACAAAAAATATAACTTGTGTTCCAACTTGGACAATGAGATATATCAGCCAACTAGGTTAAACTTGTAACACAATGTGACAAGTGACAACCGAGTGGTAGAACACAAGCAACACTCATCTTACCTAACCTTCTCATTGACAATTGGGTATGTTTCTTGTCTTGCCAGAATGAGCGGAATCCTTTCAAAAATGCCAAAGGCAGATTCCAAGGATCCAACTTAATGCTATTGGTGGTAAACATGTGATCGTAACATGCTCAACAAAACATAGATACTTCATTTTCAAGAGTCAGATTTCATATATTCTCATAAAATCAGAATAGATGTTTTCGACTTTTTGATTCTTTAATAAGGTCCCTTTAATAAATTCTAAACCAAACAAGTTCGTTTGAGCGTAACTAACAACACACTTGGTGAACATGCAAAACATGTTGCTTAACACTATCATAAACTAGTTATATGATGAAAGCTGAAAGACATTTTCCTAAGGGACCGATAACAGAACAATTGGTCACTTATAAGCATGTATCAACCTTGCTTGGCAACCACAAAGTTCACCAAATTTGAAAGAAACCCAACATTTTTTGTAACATAAGAAAAGAAAAAAGAACCAAAGCCAAGAAGGAATTGGTCAGAATGATCTCAATATCATATACACACATCTAAGTGAGATATGCAGACTTGATTATTTACATTCTTACAGGTAAAGCAACACCCACAATTTCTTTCCACTAAAAAATGTACTCCAAATAAATATATTTACCCAACAACAAATTCCTTTTCCTTTGGTGGTGGATTTTCGGATTTTATGGATGTGAGAGTCCATTAAAATAAAAAAGGAAAAATAAATATTAAAAAAAAAAGGGAAAGAAAGTGAATAAGAAAATCGAAATTAATTTTCCCTTTGGTCCTTGAGTATGGTAATAATTTGCGGAGAGGGGCCTAATAAAGAAAGAAATAACAGCTAGTCACCCCGCGAAGGACACCAAGGGGTCATATCCATGGGGTAGCTCCCAAGCACCCTCAAGAAAGACGTGAACTCCTGCACCTCCGCCAACGCGTTCTGCGCCCTCACCTCCGCCATGGACGCCTCGAAGTCCACGTAGAACAGGTACTCGAAGTGCTTCGCCGTCCCTTCGTTGGAGTCACTGACAAGCCTGATCGGACGGTTCCGGTGCGGCCGCGACTCGATCTTGGTCAGGCTGATGTTCCGGAACGCGAACGCCGATAGGACCTTGAACAGCACCGACGTGCCTTTGTCGTGCGCGAAGACGATGCTCGTCTTGAAGGGCCGGTCCGTCCGGGGAATGATGGGCTCCCGGGCCAGCATCACGAACCGGGTCACGTTGCTCGAGTCGTCCTGGATCCCGTCGGCCAGGATGTTCAGCCCGTAGAGATCGGCGGCGCGTGCGCTGGCTATCGCCGCCGTGTCGCGGAGGTTGTTCGCGGCGATGAACTCGGCGGCGCCGGCGGTGTCGTCGACGGCCTCGCGCGCGACGTTGAGGCCGAGCTTGGTTAAAGTGAGCTCGCACTGGGCCAGGGCCTGGGGGTGGGAGATGACTCGGGTCAAGTAGTCTTTCCGGACCCCCGGGAGAGCCAACAGGCAGTGGTGGACGGGTAGCTGGACCTCGCCGACGATGTGGAGGCGGTGACGGAGGAGGAGGTCGTAATTCCGGTGGATTGAGCCGCCGAGGGAGTTTTCAATCGGCAAAACAGCCCGGTCGGCGATCCAGAGCTCCACGGCCTGGAAAGCCACTTCGAACTGGTCGCAGGGAATGGCCTCGCAGTTCGGGTAGGCTTTCCCGGCGGCGGCTTCGGAGTACGCGCCGGGGACGCCCTGGTAAGCGACGCGGAGCTGAGCGCCGTGCATGGGGGCCGGGGAGAGGTCGGTGATGGTGAGGGCCTTGGCGGGAGGGGAGGCGGGCTTGTCATCGGAGGAGGGGGAGAGCTTCTCGATGGGACGAGGTCGAGGTCAACGGAGGTCTTGTGGCCGTTGACGGCGGCGACGTGGTTGTCGGAGCTTCCGGGTTTTTCGGAGGGCTGGTGCTGGGAGGAGACGACCTTGCTGGCGAGAATGGCGCAGGAGCTCTGCCAGTCGGATCGGCTGGAGCCGACGGAGTTGTGGAAGTTGAGGGAGTCGGAGCGGTAGGCGCATTGGACGGGGAGGCGGGTCGGGGCCCCGACCCGAATGTAGGGCTTATTAGGTGGTAAAAGAGCCTGCATGGTGGAGAGGGGAGGTGGATGGAAATAAAAGAAAAGATTGAGAAATGGAGAAGAAGAGGAAAAGAGCGAAGCTTGGTGTTCTGAGGGAACGTCAAGCTGAGAGAGGAAAGGAGGTTGGGAAGGGTTTATATATTGAGAGAGAGAACGGAGGAGAGGAGTAGACGGGTCTTTGGGGGAGAGCAAGGGATAGTCTGTTGTGCTGTGTGTGTGTGTGAGACGAGGAGATGGTTTGGTCAATCTCACACCTACCCTCGCTCACCTCACCATCCCCACTCTAATATTTTTCTCATTTCTTTTCTATATAAACTATTATTTAGCTCAAGGCTATGTTTGGTTTGGGTTGGTACTTGGATTTGTCAAATGGGGATTTGGAAAGCAAAATTAAATTAAAGGAAGATTATAAATTGGGATCAGAATTTTTTTGTAGAAGCATGACGTATCTAAGTAACTGACCAAGAAACTTATGCTTAAGAGTTAGATATAAATTTTATTATGATTTTTATTTAAAGATCATGGAACATTATGGACATGTTTGCTAATCTAGAATGAAATTAAGAGTCATGTAATTAATTTCAGAATAGATGAATTTTGGCGTTTACTAGCATGTTAAGCTATTAGAATGGATGTAGATCTCATTTGCTTATCAGGAATCAATTCCTGACGAAACCCCTTATTCGATACTTAATGGGGGAAATAGGTATCAGAATCAAGGTAATGGAATCAATTTTTTCTTATTAAAATATCCTCCCATAATTATAATATTTTTTAAATTACCTAACTTTAAAAATATATATTGTATTTTTAGGGTATCTTAAATTCATTTTTTGTAAAGGTATTTTAGTAATGAAACTAGTTTTAATTCCGGTTTCATATGGTAAGTAAACAACATCAATAGTAATTAGTTTCATTCATGTTTTGATTCTTTATGATAAGTAAACACTAAAATTGTATGAAATATTCTCATATCGATCCTTATTGATACTGATTGTTGTTGATATTGATTCATTATAATTTTTATTCTAAGTTAATAAACGTGTCCTATTTGTTTTTCAGGATGATATTTAACAAATATAGATAATCAATAATATATACTCGTAATACATACGACATGACCAAAAAAATGAACCTGAATGACGATGGATTAAGCGTTTGGAGTGGTTTTAGTTTGCGACTTGAAACAAAATGTGGGGGAATAAAGTCCTCACATAAAAATAAGAAATCCTCAGATATGAGGTTTTTTTTTCTTTGATGATAGCTCAGATATGAGGTTGGTGGGTGATTTTCAGATATTTTTCCTTTGGGAAAGTTCAACGGTTGGTAAGGGTTGGTAGGGGGTTTTACCATTTTACCATATATGATTGAAGAAATGAGATGGAAATGTGTGGCTATTGCGAGGGGAACGCAGAGGGAAACGGAGACGTGTGTAAAAGCCAATCCGGCATGGACTGAAAGTGGAAAAGGTCATGGCCAACGTGCCCAATGGGCAAATCTCAAATCCTCTCAAACCTTATAATGGCGTACAGACAAAACAAGATGGGGACAATCAATTGCCTGAGGAGGCTATAATACCCTACAGAGATAACATTACCTATGAGAGGGAGAGGGAGAGGGAAAAGGGTTGACAGGAGTAAGCTCGTCCTTTCAGGTTCATATTATCCATTGTCCTAGTCTCTACTGGAGAGTTCGTAGCTCCAATGCTGTCCTTTTAGAAGGCTCATGTGTAAATATTGCGGTTATACTTGGTAAATTTTGTTCTGTATGATGGTTTAATGAATTCCATTTAGATATTTTTTTGGAAATGAAAGGATTTCTTTAAGGGACGATGTCCATACCAGCCCAAACTAAGGTCTGGTCCGATTACAAGAAACTAAATGGATTAATTCGCAACTACTTCTACACAAATAAGAGCAAATATTACCATGACTAAATTACAACTGAAAACTAAGGGTCAAAGAAACAAGTCCAAACCAACGCAGATAACCTAGCTGATGCAAGCCATCACCCGTCATCAACCACATGAAGATGCAGCCGCCGATGAGTCGCCGGAAGCAGTAACCAAGAAATTACATGCCGTATAGCCGATGACAAACAAATCTCAGAACACAAATTAGAAGTAACCCAACAATCCAAGCATCATCTTTTTCATCCAAAAGACCCAAACCAAGAGAGTGACGTAAGTGCGGAAGGAGGACCAAGAAAAAGAACAAGAACCGAGAACCAAAACCATAGAGAATTGGGGGGTGGTGAACCCATGCGTGAGCACCCATACTCAAATCGGTAATTGTTTTGTACTTTATCATCGCAGCCACCAAAGCTTTCAGGGATTTTTGAATTGAGAGGAGAAGAACTGATATGGGATTGGATAAAATCAGATCTAAAAAAAGATATGAGACTGTTTGACATAGATTACAAAAGAAAAAGAAAGATGAGGAACAAGTTCCTCCCGATCTGAACGAAGTCAGAATATTGCTAGACATAAGCCAGAGATAGCCACAAAGGGGAAAAACCATCACACATGTGAGGGAAGAAACAAAAAACTGTTGAAAAGGATGAAAAGGGACTTCCCCAACCCTTAAACCCTTAATCTAGATATGGAAAGGACCAAGTATTGGGGCAGAAGGGAAGGGGGGATTTTCTTAGATCTACTTTCTCTTTCTACAGGTTAGAGAGGCTACGTGTTTCTGTTTTCTTGTCTTACAGCCCAACCTAATTGAACAAAGTGGTCATGAATTTCATTTAGATAAAGAAAACAAAAAAGGCAAGTTTGGCAAAGAAACAGAAACCAAATGGGAAAAAGAAAAGACAAATTCTCCTTTAACGAAGAATCCCCTCCCAATCTTATGGAAGTTGTCGTTTCCTATGCAATAATTACTGAATTAAAACATTCAAATAATTTCTTTTAAAAAAAATTATTAAATAACTCACACACCCTTACTTATATCAGTGAGATTTGAATTCATAACCTCAAAGTTGTTGGTTAAGCTACCTAATCAATCAAATCACAGCTCACCGAAAAAACATTCAAAGAATTTGTTAAAATTTTAAGTGTTTATGTAATATCACTTTTTGGCAATGAGCTGTGTTGTTGTAAAAAAAAATTTATTTTTTATTTTGGCATGCATTTTTCTTATTTTTTTTTTAAATTATTAAAATCTCTTAACTCACCTCACCCTTACAATGTCAGTTAGATACGAACCCTTAATCTCTAAGAGGTCAGATAGATTAGCCAAGCAACAAGCCACAATTCACCAACTTTCTTCATGACGTTAATTTAGGATGAACTGCATAACAAATAAAATCAAATTAACTAGAAAACGTAATAAATAATCTGGAAAAGAATCTCAAGTCACAACCGTTGTTGTCTCTAAAGTATAACCGAGGGTTAGGTTTTTCTCATCCTTCACAGACTGCATTGCCTTCTCTCCATGCAGCCCGCCTAGCATCATCCCTCGCCATGACATAAACAAAGAAACTAATGGACTTGCGCCCTTTGAAGGGACTACACCAACCCCAAGCATTCGTGGTTGGAATGCTCATCACGGCAAGGAAATATCCTCGCCGATCCTTCCTTGTCATGTTAGGTATGCCTAGAGAATTTTATTAGCATCATCCAAGTTGAAGAGGTGGGTGAAGATGATCGAGTTCTCTTATGTTTCTATCTGATATCCCTAGGAGTTGGAAAGGGGGACCATAGGGATTCAACTGAGTCCTGATAGATTTGGCCGACTATTACGACATCGACATCAACCACGCGGCGGTGGTACCACTGAAGAAGTCTACGTATTGTGTAACATCCTGACCTTAAATATAATTGAATAAATAAACAAATTAATTCTCAAATACTACCACAATTTTAGAACAATTTGATCAGCAAACAATAATCATCAATCAGCCTTTCAAAAACAACATCAAACTCAACACTAGCATTAACCCAACAATATACATAATCAAGGATCACATTCACAATCCAAAATTGAAAATTAATTACCATAGGTAACAATGGGTTTACCTTTTTAACTCGAACAACAGCCATGATCGACAAGTTGTCGATTTCTAATCTCCTTCAACTCGATTTCTCACATGACGAACCGAATGACGACGCCCAATTGATCATCATTCGACTATTTGTTGCAGGATCAAAAGAGCCCAATATCACTTCAAAAACGTCACCCCGAAAACCATCATCACAACACCAATTATTTATCATCTTGCGAAGTCGAACAGTAACAAACTGAGAGAGAGCTTTGGGAGGTTGGTGTGATCTCCCCTCACTTGTTTTCTCGAGAACTCGGGAGATACCAGACGTATCTCCATTCATATTGTCGAGTCGTCCTTTTGGGTTTAGGAACTGGGCTCTTCTCGAAGGATCCCTCGTTCTTCTCCAAGAGAGAGTGAATGAGAGAGAGAGTTGAAACTATGCGTAGCTTCCAGAAGGGAAAGGAAGCCCTTCCCTTTTTTAGACTGATCTATGATATATTTATACCTAAATCTGATAGTCAAGATTAACCAAACAATTCATCAACGATCATGATTAATGGTGATCAATCTTATGGTCTAGATTCTGCAAGATCAACGATCGAGATTACTCCATCCATAATTTATATCATTTCCAATCTTTAAATTTATAATAAATACTCAAGAGTTTGTCACCGATTTTAATACCAAACTCTTAAATTAACAACTCAGATAATAAACTTAACTAAAAGTTTATTTGAAAAAGGACGTCTTAAGAGGGTAGGGTATTACAATACATAACGGGTGAGATTAAACAATGTGGACTTTCAACGGTCAAGATTGCACCACTTAGATTTCTAATTTTCCAAATAATTCGTTAGTATTCTCAACTTTAGAAATTCATAAAAAAATATCTCAGACATCTGAAAATTCTTAAAAGTTCTCACGACGTCATCAAATCGTGTACTAAAATAACCAGTTCCTACTTTGGAGAACACTCTTAGTAAACTGTATCCGGCATTCTTTCTCAAGTAGTTAAAGTCAACCTCAATTAAGCTTGACCAATACTCCAGGATTTACGCCTATATCTTAATATACATCGACTTTTATACTGTCGGAGTATTACATACTGGATTCCTTGTAGTGTAGTCCCTCAGACTTTTCGATCGAAGAGAATCATGAGACTGATTAGATCCACACTGGAGGATTTCAAGGAGTATGATAGGCCAGCTTTTCGATCTACTGTTATGGCATGGATTCGATCTAGGTTGTTGTACACAATGGTTGGGTTGTTTGGGTGGTGGTGGTGACGGCTAGCAAGGTCACGACAAAGGCGGGGGTTCGATGGCAGACGGACGAACCAGGAGGTGGGGAGTAGGTTGTGGCTGTTTGGCTAATGATGGTTTGGACCGGATCAAGCCGGATATTAGTTCTCCTTCTTTGCGGGTTTGAGACTTGGGCTTTGGGTTGTGCCCATTTTGGGTATGTTCTGGGCTTGGGTCTTGGGCCTGCACCCTTTTTCCTTTTATTTTATTTTTTGTTTTTAGACTAGGGTTGTTGAGGCTTGTCCCTTCCTCCTTGTGTCTCGGTGGTTGGGTACTTGTCCCGTTTGCTACCACGAAAGATTGATCATAATGTTTCATCCCATGGTCTTCAGCATATAGATTGTTTAGTGTCTACTAGGTAAGTCTACTAGGTAGTTGTGAGGGTCTTTTTTGAATTAAATTACGACTAGGCCAAAATCAACCTAATAATTCGATTATTGGGAAGACTTTGTACGTGATTCAGATCAAGTAGAAATCAAAAGGCGCTTGACAGCGTGAAGCATGGTGTAGGAGCTAGAAACGCACTGCGGTGAGAGAATTTGGGGTTTTTCTAGGTAAACAATTTCTGGGAAAATAGAGATTGAAGGTGGTTGTTTGGAATGGTGATTAAGGAATGGATTTGGTGCTTGGAGGCTGGAAGGCTTGGATGCTTGAGGGCATGAAAGTTGTTTCTAAGCGTTTTCTGGGTTTTACAGGATTATGCTTGATGATCTTTTCTACTGCAGGGACTCACCTTTTATAGGCTCAATGGATAAGGTTTTGATGAACAAAAATATATGAATATCTGGGTTAAACAAAGTAGTATTTTGGATACATGACTTCTACCTTAAAACAAGGAAAAAGAAGCTTACTTGTGATGACTGCTAATTGATGCAGTGATAGAGACATGATAGCACAAAACCCGGAATGATGTGGACAAGAGAGATTGTGAAGACTGAGCTTGTGGTTTGGGGAGAAGATGACACTCCTTGACTGGTTTCAAGGGTTCTTCTTAGCAAGATAAGGTGATAGCTTTGAGAGATCATGGTTTGCTGCAGGGAGGGAGGAATCTAGGTAATTGGTTGCTGCGGGGAAGAAGAAGTTAAGAGACTTGGGAAACGGGAACTGACTTTGGTTTAAGCATAGTTGGGCTTTAGGTCTAAAGGAAAGAAAAGGATCGGCCCAATATTCTCATGTATGTTCACCATTTCATTTGTTGGTCGAAGTCATTGGGTTTGGATTTCGGGCCCAAGACCGAAATCACCAAAGACGTCAAATCAACAAATGAGCATTTTGCGTTTCCGTAACCTTCCACACCACACCCACATCTATAAGCCCCAAGAGCATAATTGTGGCTTGGGTCCACATGTGTGGCATGACTTCAATTAAATACGTAACTTTTGTATTTTCGAATGTAATTCGCATGTGTATTTTCGTATTGAACTTGTAATATGTATTAAGCATGAATATTGATTTTTTAGGTATCAACGGTAGTTTCGCGGGATAGCCCCGCTGACGGATCATATTCATGTTGTTGTATTTACTTTCAAGTTGTGATCAATAAAAATTAACGTCTTTAGATAAAAAAAAATTAAAAATGGTTCAGCATATGTAATTTAAGTGGTCAAATACTATCTGAACATCAATTCATCATTACTAGTTTACATGTTGCTTTCCAGAAAGCATGATTTGACTCGTTCGACTATAGCTAATTAGCTAGGAGCTTCACCCCAAACCACCAAAGACTACATACTAAATCAGCTAGCAAGCTAGTACTGTAATTAAGATGTAATGAATTAATTATCTTTAACTATACATGATTTCTTGTATGTCGTGGACGCTCTGCTCATTATGACAAAACCATACACGACAGCAATGGTAGTAGGTGAGAAGCAAACAGCATTTTTCTTGATATATCAACAACCATCCACCTCAATTTCCTTGTTCTTATCTACATTACATAATCCTAACGGCTTATTGGCACCTTTATTATTTCCTAATTATATAGACATATGATAATGGTATTTTCGGTTTTAAGGGCTCCTTCAAAAGAAAAAAAATAGTTAATGAGGGCTTATCATGTTAGATTGTGTCGTAATACATAATTAGAGCATTTTATATGTACCGAGAGACTAAGTCTTAGGCCTAAAAACGATATCAACAATTAATATAGTTTAAGGTGTATATAGGAAGGCAAAGTTCGAGGTTGTGAAGTCGTTGCTTGTCCGGCGGCACCTCCACGCCGGCGTTGGCTCCTAGCCTCGTCGGGGCGGCTTGGGTTTGCTGCCGGATGGGTGGTTGGATGGACTGAAAAGGAGATGGATTCTATAGAGGCGAATCGAGAAGTTGGTGGCCTGCGTCTGCAGCGTTGTGACGCTATGTTAGGGAGGCTTCGTCATTGTTCAGGAACGGCATTTTGCAGCGTGTCTGCGGAGGGGATGGATGGGGCGGCTGGGCGTCACGATAGGGGGATCGCGGCCGCAAAGGTCTTGGCCTTCCTGTCTCGATTTTACGTGGATCTTAGAGGATGGAGGATGGTGGTAGGATGCCTCTCCAGTGGCGGATCCAAGATTGAGAACCTGGTTTGGCTTGAATTTTTTTTACTTTTGTTGATTGAAGTGATAAGAAAATCCACCGCAATAACGATATTTAACTAAAGTACATTAGATATCAAAAACTATTGTTTAATTGATTACTAGAAAAAAAATGTTCTTAACATCAACAAAAAATTGCTATTACCTAAAGAATTGAGACCCTAAAGACTTAATAGATTTAAAAACGCAAAAATGAATACCCACCATTCAATTTGAGCCGATTATGCATTGGGAAAATTAAAGGGAAAAAATAATTTAAAGAAATAAGAAGAATAAGATGATAAGCTAGCTGTAAGAAAATGCATTGGGAGAATTAAGAAAAAAGAAAAAATAAGATGCACAACTATAGTAAAAGAGACCAACGCTGCTGTAAACATCCTCAACCAAGCCTGCAATGTTTTCTTTTATGCAAGAGAATCATTTACTAACAAATTTATTTAAGAAAGCTCGGTTGGGCTTGAGCCCTACCAAGCTTCTACCTAGCTCCGCGCCTGCTCTCCACATTTGTGCGAACGGTAATGGTCTTCTGACGACTGCTGGCATCGACGACGGGACGGCGGCGTCTGCATCCATGTTCAACTCTCTTTGGGTCGGGTCAATAGGGGCCTGATCTTTGAAGGTCCAGGTGGGGGTGGTTTGGGCCTGGGCCCTGTTGGGCGTAGGTTTAGGTTTTTTTAGTTTTTGTTTTTTGGTTTAGTGTTGGTTGTCTGTCGTCCCTCCCTTTCGAGCGAGGGTGTTAGGGTGTTGGTTTGGTGTCGTTCGTGGTTTTGGTAGAGCCATGTTTGATGTCATGTCCAGGGACTATGGGTTTTAATATATGTGTTTTCTTGTTGTCAATGTAATAGGGAGGTCGCCCATGCATATATGCTAGCGGTTTTGATATATAGTGCTTGACGGGGGTTGTTTCTTCTTGAGGTTGGCTGTAAGGAGATATCGAGGTTTCTGAATGCGGTAAGGAGTATGTTACATTTGGGATCTTTTTCGATTCATGTTCATTGTAATTGCAGATATGTGGGTAGGGAGGAGTGTGGGGACTTGGTTGTCCATCGTCGAAATCTCTCATGGTTGTGATTGTTGATTATTATTCTATAAAGTGTAACTTTTCTCCAAAAAAAGGTGTATACGGATTGCTTCCTCTTCTTCTCTCGTTTATGTTCGAACAAAACTTTGATCATATTGTGCACTAGAATTTCCGCATATTGTGCACTAGAATTTGCGTGCTGCACCACTTTGTATCATCTATGATATTGATATATATATCTCACTTAACCTCCTTTCTTTTAGGAGAACTATCAGGAGTTTTATTCAAACAAATAACAGGAACATCGGTGGAGGATAAAGTATCCCCACTCCCTTTCTTACTACTAGATTGAGTTATGGGTTCATCACCATTGACATCCATGAACCAATCGGGCCTAACTCCTAACCATGAATGATCTATATGTAATAAGAATTGATATTAGTAGTTATGAGCCACTATTATACAGATTTTTTTTTTTTGGTCAAACACTCTTATTTTTATGTTAGTTTGTCCATTTTCTTGATGAGGATTTGACTTCTCCAAAACACAAAATTTGTGACAATTTCTTTTGTGATTAAAACTACCATAGCGATGCTAGCTTCCTTCATACATCAAATGAATATGTATGGATTGTATCACGATTTGAGTAAAATATGACCAGGCAAATGTCGCTCTTGCTCATATTTTTTGTAGCGAGGAATAAATTAAAGATGCCCCGATGGATTAGTGTTCATGCATTTCCTCTACACATACAATGAGAAACTCCTCACCTAGTGGGCTAGTGACAACCTAAAGCTAGGTAAAGTGCAAAAATGTAGAGTGGTCGATTATGATTCTAACAACCGAAATTTTGTCTAAGTATATCTGATAAACAAGATATTTACTAAATATATGCCCACCAACTATATCACAGATTCATCTCAACTGCTTCCTTTTGTTGTTGTTGGTGTACGTTGTCCACTTGTTCTTTCCTAATCGATCAAGGATGGTGATGGATATTGTTTTATTTTCTATGTTTAAGACTTTAAGTCGACCATTTTCATTCTCAGAGAAAATGTACACGTGCTGTTTATGTATTACCAAAAGGTCCAAGCCGTGTACTTGTCAACCAAAAGTACTGTTAGACTTCTTTTTTTTGGTCAAAAAAAAAAGAAAAGAAAAAAAGTACTGTTAGATTTGGACGACCCAGATATATAATTTCATTATATTTTGTTGTTGGTGAAATCGATACGTGGATTACTGATGTAACAATGACACAAGTTTATACAAGAAAAAGAGATACGCGTTTGTCAACTTTTGTTGTTGAGTTTGCTTTCATAGTTCATACTTAATAGTACGTATGAGAAAATATGGGCATTTTGCTTTGGAGTCTTTAATTTCATTTCGATGATTGGTAACCAATGCGTCAAAGTAATCTTCAGCCTGGAGAAGCCCTTGCTTAATTGAAAGGGCTCAAGTTTTCTTCTTATCAATTAATTAACAAGTATAGTGTATGTGAGTCGATCGTAAGCAAAGTATGGTAGGTGACAAAGTTAGAGTCTCACTCATTAAACTTTAATTTTACTCTCTATCTAAATACTACATGCATGGATACTTTAATTAGTGACACTCGGGTTAAACATGTTCAACAGTGCTCTACATACCTTGTCTTTATGAGTTTGGTTATTTAGA
Organism: Fragaria nilgerrensis; assembly: GCA_010134655.1. NCBI lineage: Eukaryota > Viridiplantae > Streptophyta > Magnoliopsida > Rosales > Rosaceae > Fragaria > Fragaria nilgerrensis. The sequence goes on along the minus strand of CM020979.1, from coordinate 28,081,570 downwards.
ATTGTCGAGACTGTAAAAGTTATAGATTTAAATCTCACTATATAATGTGATACGTAGAACAAAGATAATACCGTGTTGTATATAGAGATATGAGTATCATTTTCAATTTTTATATATAAACCGATTTGGATCGAGGTTGTATAAGTATACGAAGTTTATTTTTCTTTGATTAAAGAAAAAGCAAACAAATTAACTGACATAAAATCCGCTGCATTAATTGATGTATACGTTCCCATACGTATATTAGATTCAAGTCATTCAATAGTGAATCGATGGAGCAAGACCAGTACGTGGTAGCTAATTAAACAGATAGTTGCAACCCTAGCCATGCAGCTACCATTACTAATACCAAATCTATCATTGTGTTAGATTAGTGTAAGCTAGCTCAGATTCAGACTGATATGTATCTTCCTCAAATTTATTAAGTAATGCAGGATGTGCTACAGGTGGCTGAATGCCTGAGTAGGAAGTTGAGATAGACTGACAGTTAGTCAGTAACGAATTATTTGCAGGCCAAACTTGGGAAGCAAAATAGTCAACCGATCGAACTTGTTATATATATTTGCGATCATATGAGTATATGACTTTATTTTTTTTTGCCAACGTATGATATTAGCAGGGATGATATGATCAAAATTAGACTACGATTTTTCTTTTAGGGTTTTGTTTAGCATTGCGCCATTGTGTGGCTTGGCTAGTGATCGATCATGCTTAATTAGTTTTGATAATATACATGAGAAATCTGTAGTTGCTAGCATAGTTTTTGTACATGTTGGTATTTACTTCTAGAAATAGTTAGATACATACATGCTTGTTGTTTGTTTATACGTAGGTAGTCGTCAATGATGTATATATAGAATTCTAAAATTATAGATTGGCCAAGAAAAATGGGTAGTTAATACTGAATTCAAAGTATTGGTAATTGCAAAGAGCATCGTTAAGTTCGAAATTACTAAAAACATTATTTTTCTTGATTTCTTCCAGCGTGCGCAGGATATTTGTGAGTTTGAAACGGAGATTAATATGATTGTCAAGTGAAGGCGTAGCAGATCGAACTGCATAATATTGTGTAGCATGCTTCTGGTTAGTTGATCACCTAATTATTTGGCAAAAAAAATTCAATATTGGTCCATAAAAATCTTTTCGTTTGCTTAGATTTATTAGGAAAACGTGTGAAATCTCATTGCACGCAGATGAAGAATTAATTGGGTATTAAATTGTTCATGTTCATGTTCAACATTATTTCAATTCTCGCCATACTATAGATAGCTATATATATATATATATATATATAGTCTCTATCCAGAGTGAAGCTTCACTTTGAAATTAAAGTGTGAAGTTTTTTATTTGACTCACTTTTCAGCCATATTTCCACATCTCCACTGTTCAGTTTGTAGAACCTAATGCATATATCACTCCTGCCAAGTTTCATTGAATTTGATGATCGTTTAGGTTTTTATAATTATTATTTACACAAACAGTTCTGAATAGACAGATTTATAGTCCGTTCGTTGATTTAATCTAATTCAGTACCTTAACGATTACCAATTTAGAGATCATTTGAGCTTCCGTAATTGTGATTTACATGAACGGTTCCGTTTGGACATATTTTGTTCAGTTGATTCATTTAATCTAATTCGGTACCCAAATGAATCAATTGTCCGGATCTAGTTGATTCATATATATGTATATAGTCCAGATATAAAGATAATTTCCTTAAACTCTTAAAGTAAGGATGTTTTTAGTTCTAGCATATATTTTGACAATCAAAGCCACCTATTTCTTAGTTACTTACCCACATATGAATCATACAAAAAATTAGCTAAAATAAAAAACGTTTAACCATTTGATTAACACAATATTCATTTTAATTTTATCTAACGGCCTACAATTGTATACATCAATTTGAATGACCAAATGATTATGGAATTAGTTGAAATTTTGTAGACATGTTTCTTGTATATAAATCTAGATGATCAACGGTTGAGATCGTTAAAAGAAGTCATGTGTTTTGACAATCAAAGCCACCAATTCCGTAGTTACTTACCCACATATGAATCATACAAAAAATTAGCTAAAATAAAAAACGTTTAACCATTTGATTAGCATAATATTCGTTTTAATTTTATTTAACGGCCTACAATTGTTTACATCAATTTGAATGACCAAATGATTATGGAATTAGTTGAAATTTTGTAGACATGTTTCTTGCATATGAATCTAGAGGATCAACGGTTGAGATCGTTAAAAGAAGTCATGTACTAATGTAAAATAGTAGAAATCCTCAAAATTCTTAAAGTAAGGAGGTCCTCTTTAAATCCTCCATACATATATATATATATATATGTATGTATACATATATATATATATGTATGTCACCTAAAAATAAACTTATGTATGTCACTTGGCATTTTCACATTCAATTTTCTTTCCCCTACTCGTTTGAAATTCTTTCATTATTAATGTGCTATTGCATAAGCCAAATGCTACATTGCCAAAATAGTGGTTATTGGTGATGTAGTACAAAGGTGTATTACTAATTTGTGCATATCCAATTTGATAGTGTAAAGCGTAATGTGGAAGACACTGATCCGGTTCTCTGTATTATTGAACACGGGGATATGCTAGTTGTGGAATTACATGTTCTGTATCGTATTGGTGACTATTTTATTGAGGTTTGAACACTTTTATTATTTTTAACTCTAAAAATCTTCTACGCACCAAGGTGCAAGTGAACCAAGAAAATATGTAGTATTTGATCTAACGTACCATTCACATGGCACCATCATGCATATATAATAATAACGTTAACAATATTGAAACCCAAAAAAAAAAAAAAAGTCAATCCAAGTGTATTCCCAACCCAACACAGGAGGTGAGGACCTGAGGTCAAAGTAAATGTTTTTTTACTATAGGAGTTTAATTTGATCAGATGAAAAATGAGGAGATTAATGAATTACGGGTCTCCTGTCTTTATTCTATCTTCGTAACTCCAATTGTTGTGACTTGCATACTAGTGGTGCAAGTAAGTGTATCTTGGTGCGTAGAATCCGCTTGCTTTGTAACTGTATATATATATATATATTTTTTTTTTTTTCCTGAAAAACATTGTTAAATTTAGGAAAGTGAAATCCACACACTCCAAATTGAAATCCACACACCCACTTTTCATTTTTAGTAACTTAAATTTGTTTTCATATAAGAATGATTACTAAAAATAGAAAGTGAGTGTGTGGATTATATTATAATTTGGGGTGTGTGGATATCACATCCCTAAATTTAAGGCGGCCTTGATGAATCATATATGATTCATTAACCGAGCAAAAGGTCGATCACAAACTAAACTATTGCATGTGGTATTGGATATAATATATAGGGATGTGAAATCCATACTCCCCAAATTGTAATCAAATCTTCTACTTTCTATTTTTAGTTATCATTTTCATAAGAAGACAAAAGTTAAGTCACTACAAACAAAATTTAAGTTATCAAAAATGAAAAGTGAGAGTGTGAATACAATTTGGAGAGTGTGGATTTCACTTCCCAATATGTATTAGCCTTGGCAAGAATTGAATGGTACTAAGATAGAAGGAAAGATATATATTTTTACGAACTTCAAGATGAAAGGGCAGAAGTGAAACTCTCAACAAGCATCCTCCATAATCAGGAGGAAGCAAAGGAGAATCTCATACTAGACTTCACAGGAAAGATCTATACCGATCGCGGCACATTATCACTATGCCATTTCCTGCATCCGGCAACACGCATCAGGCGACACATATGAAATTAAGTGTGGTTCGGGGTGTCGGGGCGACACATTTTTTTTATGTGTCGCTGGAAGTGCACTTAGACAAAACCAATTTTTTTTGAAAAAAAAGCTTGTTTCCGGGGCGACACATATATGTCGGTGAAGAAAGTGGTCAACTTTAGTTTCAATTGTCTAAATTTTACTCATGTTAATCCGACGACATTTATGTGTCGGCTAATATTGAATTTTGTTGAATTGACAACTTGTGTGAAAATTTTACTTCATTTTATAGATAAGACGACATATATGTGAAGTCTGATATTTAATTTTGTTGAATTGACAACTTGTGTGAAAATTTTACTTCATTATGTTGATATGGCGACATTTATGTGTCGCCTGATATTAAATTTTGTTGAATTGACAGCTTGTGAGAAATTTTACTTCATTTTGCTGATAAGATGACATTTATGTGTCGCCTGATATTGAATTTTGTTGAATTGACAACTCCTGAGAAAATTTTACTCAATTATGTAGATACGACGACATTTATGTGTCGCCTGATATTGAATTTTATTAAATTGACAATTGTGTGAAGATTTTACTCAATTATGTTGATACGACGACATTTATGTGTCGCCTGATATTAAATTTTGTTGAATTGACAACTTGTGTGAAAATTTTACTTCATTATGTTGATACGACGACATTTATGTGTCGCCTGATATTGAATTTTGTTGAATTGACAACTTGTGTGAAATTTTACTCCATTTTGTTGATAAGACGACGTTTATGTGTCGCCTGATATTGAATTTTGTTGAATTGACAACCTGTGTGAAATTTTACTTCATTTTGTTGATAAGAACTTGTATGTGTTCTAGGATATTCCATATCTTTCTAGATATTCTTTATGTGTGTGCCTTTGCCTTATGCCAATAGGATATGTAGTTAGATTAGATCTATGTATTCATATCCTTACCATACTGGTAATGTGTAATTCCCTATATAAAGGGCTCCTATCAATGAATGAGATACACATCTTTCACGATTCTCTATTCTCAATTTGTTTTCACTTCATCACGTTATCAGCCCTTTGCTCAAACCCTTGAGCTAATAGTTTTCCCAAACCCTAAAACCAAAAGCGGAAAACCCTCGGCCCTTCCTCGGCCGCCGCCACCACTGCTGCCGCCACCACCGTTGCCCCACCGACTGCCGCTCCCCGGCCGTCCGCTCCACTGCTTCCTTCTTGTCGGATCAAGCATCCAAGTTTTACGGTATGTTTACTTTACAACCCTAAAACTCTTCAAAGTTCAATAACTTCGGGGGAGATAAAGTGCTTTCTCCTCTTCTTCTACTCCATTCTATTCTTGGGACGGTGTCTTTGCAGGTTTAAAAATCCCGGTTATCCTCCCGGGTCCAAAGTTGTGTTTGATCAACTTTGGTTATTGCTATTTTGAAGGTGTGTTTGATCACCTTCACACAAGTTTTTTCCGGGTCGTGTTTGATCGACTCCGGACATTTAGGGTTGTGTTTGATCAACCCTAGAGAGACAAACCAAAAGCATCGTATTTGAGTACCTTTTTCAGGGTCTCCAACAGAAAACTAATACGACTTGTTCTCTCTTGTATGCAGATGGACAGAGGCATTGAATTTGACGTCCTCGACGCCCATGGTACTGAGTACCATCGTTGGGTCTCGGACATAGAACATACCTTCATCGCTAAGGATCTGACCGAGACCATATTCCCCGATCCAGATCAGGAACCGCCTAGCAAGAGAACAAAATCTCAGGCACTCATGTTCCTTCGTAAGCATATCGATCCCACACTACGCAGGCAGTATCAATCCAAGCATGACCCAAAAGACCTGTGGGATGCCCTTGCCGAACGCTTCGGCAACATTCACTCGACCTTGCTCCCAGAACTAATTGCTCGCTGGGATGAAATCCGACTTTTGGATTACAAGAAGGTTGATGACTTCAACAGGGATATGCTTTGCCCACAAGCTCAACTGAGCTCATGTGGAGTCGAGAAAAGTGATGCCGACATGATCAAAAAAACTTTCTCGACCTTCCCTTCAGCTGCTAAGATCCTCATGAACTAATATCGGCTTGAGTTCACAAATAAGAGGATTACTACATTTAGCGGCTTAATGACGCAACTCCTTATGGAAGAAAAGAATAACATGATCAATGATCAGCATAATTTGCGTCCTGTAGGCACCCAAAAAATTTCGGAATCTAATTACAATTGCAACTGGAGTAAGAAAGCTCCGAAACGCAAGGATCAACATAGGAATGAACCTTATGCACGTGGAAATCAACACCACCGTGCCTCTGGTTCTCGGGACAAGGTAGCGGCTTTAGTGGCCGTACCAACTCATGGCGTCGAGACACCGGTGCCGCCGGCCCTAAGGGTGGCGCCGCTCCTCCTCGGAAGCAGCATGCTCGCTCTTTTTCTGCCTTTGATGGTCAATGCAACAGATGTGGGTCCAAGGACCACTAGTCTAAAAGCTGTCGCGCTCCTGCAAATGTTGTTGCCGCATACAAGAAATACAAGGAATTGATGGAAGTCAATTCCACTGAAAACAATGGAGTTGAACATAATGTTACCTTCAAGGTCGCTGACCCTAATGGACAATGTTCTGACTTAGATGCCCCTGACTTTGACGTCACCGGCTAGATTGTTTTCCATTTTACAAGTCATGATGTAATAAGGCATCGTCAGCATGCCATGCTTAGTTTTCTTCTCAATTTTTTTTGAGACCCTTATGTACTCTTTTCAGCGCATTAATGAGAGTTTATTTCATGGTTCTTCTTATCTCTACATGGTTCGAATTGATTTACATCTACCTTGGAAAACATGGCATCAACGCCGTCTTCGGTCTCTCTCTTAAAGGAGGTGACGTACGGCGCCGTGACTCTCAAGGAGAGTTACTCACGTGTTTTCCGGTTCAAGTTTTTTTACCTATAGCGGATTTTCCATCATCAATTGTTCAACTAGGCTCATCCAAGTTAGTATGATGTCTTAGAATTGTCCGAAATTAAGGAGCTAGTGGTTTAAGTATGCCTCGCACTACCGACCCTCCACGGACATGCCTGGTCATACTTAATTTGGAGTTACCGAAAGCTTTTGATTTTGGATTCCCCTTACGCTATTACTCCAATTGCCGTCTTGTAAAAGACGTTAAAGACTTGACAAAACCGGACCATCATCGAATCCTCTAGGTTCTTTGATCATCAACACGTCCCTGTGGCTGAGTTTTCGTCTCCATGCCACCAGCAAGCTTCAAAAGCTTTGCTATTGCCAAATCTGCGAAAAACAGTAATCTGTCCTCCTTGGACAATAACTTCGTTGGAGCTTTGTGAACAGCTCCGGACGAACCAGACAGTGAGCTTTATATCATTGGAAATCTCTACGAGTCTAGTTTTCAGAAAATTTTGCGGTTCGTCCATATCTATTTTAACGAAGGACTTATGACTGTTTTAGTGCGCAAATGTCATTCTGCGCGAGAAATTTCCAGCACTCTCGGGATTGTTGCTACTTTTAGCTTTTTCAATCCTTCTAAATAGCTCGATATTGACCTATTTACTCATATATCTACACTCTTTTGTAGGTATGTCTCTTAGAGAGATCGAGTGCCTCGCAGATAGTGGATCAACCCACACAATTCTAAGAAACCAGCAACTATTTCTTGAGTTAGTGCCTTGTAAATCATATGTGACGACAATGATTGGATCTTCCCCTGTGATCCTCGGGCGTGGAACCGCTCGCTTTTTTCTGCCTCATGGCACTATGATCCACATCACAGAGGCTCTTTATGCCCCAAAAGGGCACCGAACCCTGTTGAGCTTTAAGGACATTCGCGCTAATGGCTTTCACTTGGAAACTCATTGTGAAGATGGAACTGAGTTCTTGTGTATCACTTCTCATGAATACGGACGCAAACGTATATTGGAGAAACTCATGAGTCAATCTAGTGGTCTTTACCTTACTACGATTCGGATTATTGAATCCCATGTAGTCGCCAAACAAGATCTTTGGGACTCTGACTCATACAAGCTTTGGCATGATCGACTTGGTCACCCTGGAAGGGACATGATGATCCGAATTCTGCGTAATTCTCATAGACATCCCTTCTTCAAATCAAAACAAAATATCTGGGAAATGATATCATTTTGAATCATGGTGGTGACGCCTCAACTGGTCACCATGGCCCAAAGGGGACTTTGACGTCTCCCGGGCTCGGCACCAACTTCATGGCTGCTGCTCGGCCGCTCCCTCAAGCAATTGAGGCGCGCCGTTCTTCCCTTGATGTGTCGTTGACTCTTTCAAACGCTCATCGTTCGTTTTGCAAAGCTTGCTCTTTAGTGAAAGTGGTATCGTGACCGTCTTACGCTAAAGATAACACCGAGAACATTCCATTTCTACATCGTATCCAAGGTGATATTTGTGGACCCATCCATCCTGAATGTGAACCATTTCGATACTTTATGGTCCTGGTGGATGCTTCAACGCGTTGGACTTATGTCGCGCTCTTGTCCACACGTAATGCTGCATTTCCAAAATCCTAGCACAAATTATTAAACTTCGGGCTCACCACCCGGATTATCCAATTAAGTCAATTCGACTGGATAACGGTGGAGAATTTACATCAAAGACTTTTGATGACTATTGCATGTCTATCGGGATTGAAGTCGAGCATCCCGTACCCCATGTTCACACGCAAAATGGTCTTGCCGAAGCTACGATTAAGCGGCTTCAGCTTATTTCTCGAGCGTTGGTAATGCGCACCAACCTTCCAATTGCGTCATGGGGCTATGCAATATTGCATGCAGCCTTACTTATTCGTTTTAGACCCACTGCCAAACAACCATTCAGTACGTACCAGTTGGTCACTGGATATGAGTCTGACATTTCGCATCTACGCATTTTCGGTTGTTCGGTTTATGTGCCAATTACGCCTCCACTGCGTTCTAAAATGGGTCCTCAGAGACGATTGGGTATCTACGTTGGTTATGAATCTCCAACGATTATCAGATATCTCGAGCCATTAACAGGTGATCTCTTTACCGCAAGGTTTGCGGATTGTCACTTTGATGAGACACTCTTCCCATCGTTAGGGGGAGATACGAACAAACGTGTTCATGTGGAACGACAGGAATTGTCGTTGTTTGTCCCCACTCTGTCTCATTATGATCCCCGCACCTCACAATCTGAAAGTGAAGTGAAACGTATTCTCGAACTTCAGAAAGTAGCAGATACGATGCCTGACTCTTTCTCCGAGATTGCGAAAGTGACAAAATCAGATATACCAGCTGCAAATGTTCCTGCTAGACTCGAAGTCCCTAGTAAGGGCACGGCCATCCCCGGCTCGGTACTGCCGCCGTGGCGACGCCGCCGATGGTGTAGTGATGGAGGCCGTGGCTCCCCAAAGGAAAAGGGGGAGGCCACCTAGTTCGGTTGACACGCGTCCGAGAAAGAAATGGACGGACAAGGCACAAGTCAATCCTTTGATCATCGATGTTGAGAATCCTTCTCACGAGATCATCTCTGATTACAGTTATGTCCACGAGTTGATATTAGAATCTATAGGGGACGCCTCATGGTCAATGTCAACATCAGAGAACATAGAGATCTCCATGTGTTATGATAACACTTATGAATTGATGAACCGGTCATCAACCCATGTCGATGATATATTTGCTTATTCTGTGGCTCATGAAATCATTGAGCACGATGACATCGAACCACGCTCTGTTGCAGAATGCCAAAACAGAGCAGATTGGCCTAAATGAAAAGTTGCAATCCAGGCAGAATTAGACTCTCTAACAAAGAGACAGGTCTTCGGCCCAGTAGTGCTAACTCCGCCGAGTGTAAAACCTGTTAGACATAAATGGGTCTTTGTTAGAAAGCGTAATGAGAAGAATGAGGTACTTCGGTATAAGGCCTGCCTTATGGCGCAAGGTTTCTCACAACGCCCTGGGATTGATTACGAGGAGACTTACTCTCCAATCATGGACGTCATAACTTTCCGCTACTTAGTCAGTTTGGTAGTGTCCGAAAAACTTGACATGCAGCTCATGATGTGGTTACGGCATATCTCTATGGGGATCTAGATTCAGAGATATATATGAAAGTGCCTGATGACATTACGTTACCTAAATCAAGTGACTCTAAACCACAGAGTGCGTATGCTATAAGGTTGCAACGCTCACTTTACGGATTAAAGCAATCCGGGCGAATGTGGTATACTGGTCTAAGTGACTACTTGATTAGGGAGGGATATAAGAACAATGAACTATGCCCGTGCGTGTTCATAAAGAAGAAAAGTTCCGGATTTGCAACAGTGGCCGTTTATGTCGATGACATGAACATTATCGATACTCTTGATGAATCAAAGAGACCGCGGCTTATCTGAAATCCGAGTTTGAGATGAAAGATCTTGGGAAGACTCATTTTTGCCTAGGTCTTGAACTAGAGCACCGAGTCTGTGGGATCCTTATCCATCAGACTGCATATGTCCAAAAGATGCTCAAGCGATTTAATATGGACAAGATGCATCCTGTTAGCACTCCCATGATTGGTCGAAGTCTGGATATAACTAAAGATCCATTCTGTCCGAAAGAGGACGACGAAGAGCTCTTGAGCGCAGAGGTTCCATACCTTAGTGCAATAGGCACGTTATTGTACTTAGCTCAATGCACTCGACCAGAAATTGCATTCTCAATCAACTTGTTAGCTAGATTTAGCTCAGCGCCAACCCAACGTCATTGGACCGGAATTAAGAACATCTTTCGATATCTTAAAGGTACCATTGATTTGGGACTGTTCTTTCCCTACACTGATTCAAGAAGGACAGAAGATGGTCCTATGGCTCATGGAAGTCACGGCACCGATCCACCAAGGGACCGGACTGCCGCCATGGACGCCGCCGGTACGGCTGCTGGACACGGGTCCTATGCCGTGCATGCCACCGCCGCCTTGTCCTATGCCGAGACACCCAACAATACGTTGGTGGGTTTCGCCGACGCCGGATATTTATCTGATCCTCATAAAGGACGTTCTCAAACTGGTTATGTTTTCACCATTGGGAATACGGCGATATCTTAGAGGTCTACTAAGCAAACTCTAATGGCCACATCTTCAAATCATGCAGAGATTATAGCTTTGCATGAAGCTGTTCGGGAATGTGTTTTGTTGAGATCAATCATTAAGCACATTAGAGGAACTAGTGGATTAAGTTCTACAACTGATAGACCTACATGCATTTATGAGGACAATGCAGCTTGTATTGAGCAAATGAAGTTAGGTTACATCAAGGGTGATAATACAAAACACATTTCACGTAAGTTCTTCTACAACTAACAGCAACAGGCGTTTCTCAACATTCAAGTGAACCAAGTTAGTTCCGAAGGAAACGCAACAGACTTATTTACTAAGTCTTTACTTAAGTCTACTTTGAGAAACATGTGAAAAGTATAGGCATGTGTCAGCTATCAAGTCTCTCTGAATAATGTTCACATCAGGGGGAGTATCATCTCAATGAAGTAGGCTGGTGCGTTGTACTCTTTTTCTCCTACGATCAAGGTTCAATTTTTCTCCCACAGGGTTTTTGTGACTTGACGAGGTTTTTGACGAGGCAACAGATTAGCACCATTGACATATCAACGCGCGGCACAAGGGGGAGTGTTCTAGGATATTCCATATCTTTCTAGATATTCTTTATGTGTGTGCCTTTGCCTTATGCCAATAGGATATGTAGTTAGATTAGATCTATGTATTAATATCCTTACCATACTGGTAATGTGTAATTGTCTATATAAATGGCTCCTATTAATGAATGATATACACATTTTTCACGATTCTCTATTCTCAATTTACTTTCACTTCATTAGTATGAAGATTTTACTCAATTATGTTGATATGACGACATTTATGTGTCGGCAGATATTGAATTTTGTTGAATTGACAACTTGTGTGAAAATTTTACTTGATTATGTTGATACGACGACATTTATGTGTCGCCTGATATTGAATTTTGTTGAATTTTACAAGTGTATGCATTTGTGAAGCAACTATATCTTGTATATAGAATTTTGCAAATTCGTCCGTAGGATGTGTTACGTAGAGTGAAATATGGTTACGATATAAAATTCACATATTTTCGATAATGTTTGGATCTCGATCGAGACGGTCAACCTTTTTTACGCTTTTTATTTCCTATGGGTAGCCCTATCCCCGAAGGTAAAATTTGTGAAAATTTTACAGGACCTGCTACATCACCATTATGTGAGAGTTTGTGCATAAAAGAATCCACCAAAACTAGTCAAGAAGGAGGAGGTAAGAGCGTATTTGCTTAATTAGATGATGTTGAGTTAATGTTGACCACATTGATCGAGACCCAAACTTTATCAAAATTAGGTGAATTTTTTACCATATCCATATTTAAATATGTTGATCACATCTGACGGTCAAAATTTAATATTATGAATTTTAGACGTTGGAACCACAACATGCCTACTAATGTGGTACAACTTGTTTAGTGGCCTTTTTTTTGAGTGTATGCATTTGTGAAGCAACTATATCTTGTAAATAGAATTTTGCAAATTCGTCCATAGGATGTGTTACATATAGTGAAATATGGTTACGTTAAAAAAATCACATATTTTTGATAATGTTTGGATCTCGATCGAGACGGTCAACCCTTTTTACGCTTTTTATTTCCTATGGGTAGCCCTATCCCCGGAAGGTAAAATTTGTGAAAATTTGATAGGAGCTGCTACATCACATATATGTGAGAGTGTGTGCATGAAAGAATCCACCAAAACTAGTCGAGAAGGAGGAGGTAAGAGCGTATTCGCTTAATTAGATGATGTTGAGTTAATGTTGACCACATCGATTGAGACCCAAACTTTATCAAAATTAGGTGAATTTTTTACCATATCCATATTTAAATATGCTGATCACATCTGACGGTCGAATTTAATATTATGAATTTTAGACGTTGAAACTACAACATGCCTACTAATGTGGTATAATTTGTTTAGTGGCCTTTTTGTAAGTGTATGCATTTGTGAAGCAACTATATCTTGTAAATAGAATTTTGCAAATTCGTCCGTAGGTGTGTTACGTATAGTGAAATATTGTTACGATAAAAAAATCACATATTTTTGATAATGTTTGGATCTCGATCGAGACGGTCAACCCTTTTTACACTTATTATGCCCTATGGGTAGCCCTATCCCCGGAAGGTAAAATTTGTGAAAATTTTTCAGGAGCTGCTACATCACATATATGTGAGAGTGTGTGCATGAAAGAATCCGCCAAAACTAGTCAAGAAGGAGCATGTAACGTATTCGCTTAATTAGATGAAGTTGACTTAATGTTGACCACATCGATCGAGACCCAAACTTTATCAAAATTAGGTGAATTTTTGATCATATCCGTATTTAAATACGCTGATCACATCAGACGGTCGAAATTTACTATTTTGAATTTTAGACATTGGAATCACAACATGACTACTAATGTGATATAACTTGTTTATGTGCCTTTATGTAAGTGTAGACCTTTCTGATGCAATTATATGTTGCAAATAGAATTTTTCAAATCCGTCCGTAGGATATGTTATGTATAGTGAAATATGGTTATGTTAGAAAAATCACATATTTTTGATAATATTTAAACTCCGATCAAAACAGTCAACCCATTTCATGATGGTTCAAAGTTGACCCAAATGGTTTTAAAAGTCAAGTTTGTAGTTCAAGGTCTTGGTTTCAAAATGCGCGTTGACACGAGTTCATGGTATCTTTGGATTTTTTTTTTGGACACTCGGTTTATTTTCTACAAATTTCTAAAGTTTGTGGTAATTAGATAATTATTATTTCTTATTTTTTAATTCATATCTTTTAATCACAGCCCAACAAATCCTATTGGTCCTTACACAAATCACCCGGATCGCCATCCTCACCTTCCCCACGTCCTTCAATCTTAGCCGTCCATCCTGAGTATATTGGTTAAAACCCTACCCATCTCTCTCATTTTGTCGTGAGAGAAGAGAGATCTGTGAGGAAGGGAGAAGAGCAGAGTCGCCGCTCTCCTTCTAGTCGTCGCGCCCCCGCCGTCCGGTCGCCGCTGCCCGATCGAAGACCACCTTCTGACTCGCCTCCCTCTCCTCTACCTTCTCCTACCCACCATTTCGAGATGCATCACCTTTCCTCTCAAATTGTAAAACCAAACCCTAATCCCCAACTTCCATTTTCCGGCCAAATCGGTCCTTATCCGACGAGTTCTTGCTTCTAAGAGGTAAACCCAATCATTTCCTTTCAATTTCGAACTCCATCAAGCCTTGCTTTTCAATTTCATAACTCATACCTCTTTGTTCTTATTTCTAGGTTTCTTGGCACCCGGCCGACGAATTTGTCTGGCAGCGTTGAAGTCGCCATCTCGGAGAAGTAGAGGAGCTGGATGAAGTTTGGGTGAGCTCTAGGTGAAGCTGTTGTCTCGGCTGGAACATGAAAGGTAACGAATAAGCTAGGGTATTGTTTTATTTCTCCCAGTTACAAGTAATTTAACGAATAATTTTGTTATTTGTAGCCCTTCTCAAGTCATAGATAATTATGGTGGACTTGTGTTTAGGGAAAAGGAGAAAAGCAGAGCTAGAGCTTCTTACCAATTTCAAGGAGCAGAAGGGATATTGGATTGTAGAACAGAGGAAGCTCACCATTGAAAAGTCAAGTACTTTCTAGGCGACTACTCAATCTCCGGATCCAGCACTCTCGCCTGGGTATGCTTTCTTTTCAGTCCATAAAATGTTTGATTATGTCTCTGAGAGTTTTGGGCATTCTGTGTCACTTTTATACTACGCTCCCTTGTGCATAAACAGTTTAATTTTGAATTCTAGGGTCTATTGTTAACTGGGCTTACTTGTTGAATAGGTTGCATTGGTAAAGTTTTGGTCTTTAATTTGTATATAGATTGATTTCAAGTACTTGGCAGTGGCAGTGGCAGAGTCCAATAAAACCCTGTAGTTAATAGTTCACTTAAGTATTTTATAGAAGTGTTTAATTGTACCTTTACTTATATACACCAATGTTATGATCTGGTTTTTGTCTTCCTGTTTATAGGTATTTGATATGATTATTAGTAGTTGAAGTAGAATTATGCACACTGAGCACAAAGATGTTACTTTATCGTATTTAGGTACAGATAAAGGAACTGATTCTGAATTTCAGTTGTTCATATATAGTGACTTCACTGACTAAATGAATTGAACTGCAGAAATTTAGTTCTTGAGGTGTTCCAAATTCACATTCCAAGTACACAAAAGATGGATGTTTTTATGGAGATTTGTAAGAGCTTCTGTTTCCTTTTCACCAAGTCAACAACTAGCTAGGTACGTATGGCTTTATCTTCTTCAATTCCTAATATTAATCACTATGATGGATTGTTATATTGAACAATTAATCATAAGGATTTAGATAGACTTTTGTTGTTAATTAGTACTCGGTACTCTAAAATGATATTTCAATCTCATCTCTTGTTCTTTTTATATATGTTTTCTCTTATCATTTACGTCTTCTTTCTATTGTTCTAACTGGTCTATGCTTAATTATACATTGTTTTGATTCCTCATGTACCGCTTGTACATGGCACTGCGGATTTTGATACCCTTAATAGTGAAGATCGATCAAAATATCAATTGTTCTTTTGCGGTTGCATATGCTACCTATTGCTATAGCTTGATAAATATGCAATACTGAGTGAATAGTTTCATATGATTCATGACTTACCTATGCTAACGTGAACTATGTTGGATTGTTTGTAAGGTTGAACTTAATCTGGCTTGTTTTACTTTGCAAAGAACTTTATGTTTCTACATTTAGCTAATTTATGCATAGATGATTGTTAGAATCAGTAGTATACTTGTTTTGCACAAGTATGAGACCAGGGGAAGGAAGTGAACATAATTTACATTCTTCGGCATTTTAGGTTGAGTGTAACCATTATACTGTCTTAACTGCCACATTACCATCAGTATGTATTTCTATTACAGTTTTCAATTCCTTCCTAACCTTGGATAGATGCCATTCTCCTTTGATGGCAGTCTATTATGCGCATATAAATTTGGTCAAATAATGCATCATTTTGGTAGCATCCATCGACTTGTTGAGGGTTTAATTTGCTGATTATATAGTTCCAAATAACAGAGTCAACTAAAGTTATGTCTCCATTGAATTAGTGACAGATGATATGAATCTGGGAGGCAGCATTGGCACGACAAGAAGATGGGCTTGAGGACTAGATTGTGGACGTAATGCTCGATCAAATAGAGAAGTGCCTGAAATGATGGTCAATATTTAGTTTATGTTAGTATTGTTTTTTTCTACATTGGCAAAGTGGCTGCAATTAGAGATACAACTGTAGTTTTGAACTGATGCTCTAGGTTTGTGTAGATGAGACTGAATAATTTTAGATGTGGATCATTTGTAGTGAATATTGTAGTACATTTTGAATTGGTACTATGTACATTTGAAATGAATGATCTTATGGCATAGTGTCGCATGATATACCAGAAATGTGTGGTCATAAAGCAACAACCGGCAACACAACCATAACAATATTTATGGTCTTTATTAAGTTAAGAAAATGGTTATGTGTGGCTATAAAACATCAACCAGCAACACAAACATAACAATATCTATTGTCTTTACTAAGTTAAGAAAATGGTTATGTGTGGCCATAAAGCAACAACCGGCAACATATTACAAAGTTAAGATATTAGAAATGTGAGGCCATAAAGAACATCCGGCAACGTAAATGAAGAGTTTAAATCAAAACAAGACATCACTTATATGTAGCTCAAGCCCATTCATACGATAGATAAATGTCGCTTGAAAATGTCAAAAGCCAAAACGATATCACGTAGTGAAAGCTTTAAGCATATCAGACGACACATATCTATTGTCTCAAAGAGATTAAATGAAAAAAAGAAAAATTATACGTTGTCTGAAGATCATTGACCCGATGCACATGTGTCATCATACTATGTCTAGACCAGAAACAACATCAATAGTATGTCATGTGGGTTCATCCAACGACACATAAATGTAGCGTGTAAAAATTTAAATTCTAATTAACCAAATATATGTCGCCTCTAACATTCTCACACGATGTTTATATGTGGTCTTTATTTCCATTACCCTACGCATATATGTCGCTGTAAGGTATTTTTCTCTCCCACTCGCAGTTATAAGGCCACACAAAGAGATGTGTCGCCTCACGGTAAAAAAAAGATGTGTCGCCTTCTAGCATGTCGACGTTTATACTATCAGGTGATGCATATAGCCTGTCGCCTTACATTTTATCAAGCAACACATAATGAAAAAAAGTTTTCTGTCGCCTGATGTTTTTATAGACGACACAAATATTGTGTCGCCTGATAGTTTAAACGTCGACATGCTAGAAGGCGACACATACGATTTGCATCAGGCGACACAACAGTTGTGTCGCCTGATGCAAGAATTGGCAGTGTATATAAGTCACTGGAAAGATCTACACCCACAAAAGAAGTCCCAAGAAGGACCCAAGACTCCAAACATGAAAAAGGCCAACCTAAAGACGATATGCAACAGAATGGCAAAAAATTTAGTTACTCAGTTAACTTACGGCTAAAGTAAAATTACGAATTACGTCAAATTGGAAAAAGTTTCCTATTTAATTTGGTCATTATCGATCTTGTTCTAAATGATGCATAATATTAAAGAGCTTGTGTAGAAAGTGCATGCAGATGCAAAATCAAAGTGAATTTATGTACTCAAAAACAAAAGTTACGTGTTCTGGAGAGAGAGAGAGAGAGCCAAGGAACATACATGTCCATAAAATCCAGGTGTAGATTCGTTAATTTGTAGAAAAAGGAGACATGAATGAATCGATCATATTAATATTTTTTCTTTTCGATAGAGATATCAATCATATTAATGTTGCTTATTTCATATATATATAAACTAGTCAATCACCCGCGCGTTGCTGCGGGTTAGAAATTTTTTGACAATCACTGTGATTTGGCTCAGTCTATTTCAGGGTAATATCAACCGACAAAAAAATAGGGCTCCACAGACCAAAAAAAGGCCCAACATAGAGGCCCAAATCTGTTAAAACTGAAAGTGGCGCGCTTTGCCGCGAGATTTGTGAGATTTGTGTTCATAATTTATGCGGCAAAGTCCAGAAACTTTGATACATTAGAATTATGACCCGCGCTTTGCTGCGGGATTTGCGAGATTTATGTTCATAATTTTTCTTCTTTTCTTTTGATTTCTAATGTACCAAAGTGCAAGATCTATATAGATTCAATTTGAAATACTTAACAACAAAACACTTATCATAGTAGTAAGAGTATATCTCTTATGTTCTTTCTTGATTCTTCTTTCACTCTTTTCTCAATCTACTCTTTTCATCGGAGACAGAACAGAGAAAATTTCAGAGGGTCATTTCTAGATAATGTGCGAACTGCGAAGCCTAATCTACTCTTTTTTTTTTCAGCAAAAAAAAAACTGGCCCAAGCCCAACACTGTTTTTTATTGTAGATGAATAGTAAATCACTGTAGATGATTATGACCCGCGCTTTGCCGCGGGATTTGCGAGATTTGTGTTCATAATTTTTCTTATTTTCTTCTTATTTCTAATGTATCAAAGTACAAGATCTATATAGATTCAATTTGAAATACTTAACAACAAAGCACTTATCATAGTAATAAGAGTATATCTCTTATGTTCTTTCTCCTCGATTCTTTCTTTCACTCTTTTCCCAATCTACTATTTTCATCGGAGACAGAACATAGCAAATTTCAGAGGGTCATTTCTAGATAGTGTGCGAACTGCGAAGCCCAATCTACTCTTTTTTTTTTCAGAAAAAAAAAGGCCCAAGCCCAACACTGTTTTTTACTGTAGATGAACAGTAAATCACTGTTCGCGGGATTTGCGAGATTTGTGTTCATAATTTTTCTTCTTTTCTTATGATTTCTAATGTATTAAAGTGCAAGATCTATATAGATTCAATTTGAAATACTTAACAACAAAGCACTTATCATAGTAGTAAAAATATATCTCTTATGTTATTTCTCCTCGATTCTTTCTTTCACTCTTATCCCAATCTACTCTTTTCATTGGAGACAGAACAGAGCAAATTTCAGAGGGTTATTTCGAGATAGTGTGCGAACTGCGAAACCCAATCTACTTTTTTTTCAGCAAAAAAAAAAAAAAAAAAAAAAAAAACTGGCCAGTCTGTATATATATAAAGATCAGCTGGGTATTCGTCAAGGAATAAGGGAGCCCCTGTCATCTTCGGTGGCCCTTCGAATTAAGGGCATGCACCCAGTTGCCTCTGAATCGAAGCGCAGAGGTTCAGAAATGGTTGTGGGGATGCCACGACGAACACAGCTATGTAGCATTATTAGCATGCATATTTGAATCGAAGGCGTATCAGGTTCTGAAACCACACAAAATGATCCAAGTTCGAAACCCTAGCTATGTCTTTGCGGGTTGGTTGGGTACGTGGTACTGATCGATCGCTCGGAGTTAGCATATATGGGGGATTTAAAGTTTCTAGCTAGCAGGAGATGAGCATTTGTGCTCAGTGTGATTTATTTACTGAACGTACGTAAAATAGTAATGCTATAATTTTAAGTGATAAGCAAATCATTGATGTAAATAAATGAACCATATATATATGCATGCCCTTCTTGGAATATTATGTGTGGGATACAAATGAAAGAAATTTCTGCTATACAACGCGATATAGCATGTAGATTGGTAAAGTTAAAAAAGGTAATTTTGTGAGCTTCTCAATACCGAAGGTGAAGTATTTAAGACCATATAGAAACAATTCAAAACCAGATAAAAACAAAAGCTAAAAAAGTATTTAGCTCCATGCTCTTGTCTTCTAGCTCATTGTAAATTGTGTTTTGTATTGTAACGCATGACAAAGGCATCTAACTAGTATAGAGAGCCGTAGCAAGAAATAGTTGTCATCTTTTGCATATGTTTTGTCTAGTTTTACTTGGTATATTGTCCATTTTGCATGCACTAGCCACCTGTTTGTGGTACCTAATGGTGGAATAGACTTAGAACTAGTATAAGATGCAGAGGAAGAGAAAGGAGGGTACAATACACTAGAGAAGAAAAAATTTCAGTACACAAGCTCACTAGTTATTTTAGCATGCATGTTAATTAAAAAATTAAATTCAGTTTACTCTACTGTGGTTTAGAGGTGAATTCATGTTAGTCTTTAAACTTTCAATTTCATCAGATTACCCCCCAAGCTCTTGTTTTTTTGTCTGCCGTCTCCTATCACTCATGCTCACTACTAGAAAAAAGTTCTTAGGTGACGAAATATCTGTCGTCATGTAAGCACTAAAACGACAAAAATTTCGTCACCTAAGGGCGGTGGTGTGAGCACTTGGGTGATGAAAATATGTATTTCGTCATCTTAGTCATTACTTAGATGACGAAAACTTTTTCGTCGCCAAGTTACTTCGATGACGAAAACAATTTCGTTGCCAGGTTGGTTAGCTAACGAAAGTTATTTCGTCGCCAAGTTGGTTAGCTAACGAAAAATGTTTCGTTGCCATAGTACTTACGTAACGAAATATAATTCGTGGTCTATGATCTATTATGACATAGTGTGACCAGCTAAGGTGACAAAATCCGTCGTTACCAAAACACTATCACTACGAAAACGGTCAGTTTGCTGACAATTCTTTCATCCGCTAAGGCCACAAAAGTTTAACTTCCGTCACCTTAGTGCTATTTATTTTTAATAAATTTAATCATTAAAAATTATTAATATCACATTTAATATTAACATAAATAAATTTAAAAAAAGACTCAATATTCAAAAAACCACTATTGGCCAAAGCACCTAGGCAGTAGCAATATCTATATATATATAATATACTATCACTAAAAACGGTCAGTTTGCTGACAATTCTTTCATCCGGCTAAGGCCACAAAAGTTTAACTTCCGTCACCTTAGTGCTATTTATTTTTAATAAATTAATCATTAAAAATTATTAATATCACATTTAATATTAACATAAATAAATTTAAAAAAAGACTCAATATTTCAAAAACCCACTATTGGCCAAAGCACCTAGGCAGTAGCAAATATCTATATATATATATATATACTATCACTACGAAAACGGTCAGTTTGCTAACAATTCTTTCATCCGGCTAAGGCCACAAAAGTTTAACTTCCGTCACCTTAGTGCTATTTATTTTTAATAAATTTAATCATTAAAAATTATTAATATCACATTTAATATTAACATAAATAAATTTAAAAAAAGACTCAATATTTCAAAAACCCACTATTGGCCAAAGCACCTAGGCAGTAGCAAATATCTATATATATATATATATATATATATATATATATATATATATATATTCCTAATCAAGTTCATATACAAACTCAAGAGTAGTACTTGAAAATATAGACTTGTTCATATATACAAAATATATATTATTAGAAAATAAACTAGTAACTATGAAAGTGACTATGAAGCAATGTTAATTGAATCATTGCCTCCATCATCATGATCATCATCATTAGGCTGCTCCTGGGGTGGGACTGCTGGCTGGCATACGCCGAATTTGGTGAAGAGAAACTGCTCACACTATTGAAGACGTGCCATGATCTGTATGCAAAGCAAGAACCAATTTGTTAAGGAAGCACAACAGAAGAAAAACAACACACCAACTAGTATTAATTAGCCAAACACACATGTAACTAAACATAATGAAAATGCAAAACAATACAACAATTAATCGGTTTTAATCGTACAAACTAAACACACTGGCTACTATGCAAAACAAATGAAATAAGAAGGGAGAAGCCATACAAAATATACAGGTTTGGAAGAGAAAGAACAAAGAAATGAGTAGTATGTGTTAGGAAAAAAAATATAGGCATGGAAGAAGGAGAGGAACAAAGTGATGACCCAGTAGGAAAATGAAGGATATGGTTGAGTTTGATGGGTAAGTGCAGGCTAGGGCGAGTTAATTAGCTGAGGCATTCTTGGTCAGTCATACATAGTTGATTGGTGATTGTACATATGTACATATACATACTAAAATTATTTTGATCAGGAAGTTGATTGGTGATTGTACATATGTACATATACATAACACAGAATCATTCATATTATCGCAAGAAGAGGGTCAGTAGCAGAAAAACTGATGCCAAGGACTCAATTTAAGACACTCTAGAGTTAAAATACTGATGCCAAGGACTCAACTTTATTCTTTTTACCAATTTCACAGAGTTAAAGTCAGTCGCATCAACTCTCAGTATACAATAAGCCTCCTACACAGTTAAAATAGTTTCATATTGAACCTACTTATCACCCTAAATGCTAAAGCTCAAAACCCATAAACCAAGAAACCAATATCCAAAATTTACTCAAATTTTGAAGAATAACCCTTTTTAGGCATTCAAATTGATTTTTAACCATGTTTTTGCAAGTTAATGAAAACTAACCATATTGAAAGAGTAAAAGTCATCAATGCCCTCACTAAATGCCTACACCTTATTCGGAAAAAATGCCTACACCAAGAATGACCCCGAACGCATCAGGAGCTCACATTCAAGCCAAAGTCTACCAAACCTGTTCTTCAGATTCTTTGTGACTCGATTAAATAAAGTAGTCTAAAGCAAATCACAAAGTAATAAGATGGGAGCTACAGCTGGCCTTAAGGGGAAGAACTAGTAAGCGGCTTCTATCCTTGATTGTGGTAAGTTGGTTGAATATAACCAAGCTATAGCTATCAGAGTAAATGCAAGTTTTTACTACTTAAATGCAGGATGAGAAGAGGTTCAAGACATTTAATTGTGACTTCTGATCCGAAAAATTCGCAAGAATCCGAAAAGGATTCGGTTCAAGAATCCGAAAAGGATTCGGTTCAAGAATCCGAAAAGGATTCGGTTCAAGAATCTGTAGCTTTTATGAGGACAGAACAAAATATAACAGAAGTTTTACATAAGATAAAGTCGAAGAAAAAGAGAAAAGATGTCCAGAAGGGTGCTACTGCTGAAGAAGAAGAAGATGAGGTAGACACTGAAGATGAAGAAATAGAAAAGTTTGTTTTTTCAGAAAAGATCAACAGGCGGAAAAAGGAAAACAGGCAAAGAAGCAAAGAAAAGTGTATCTGGGGATCACAACTCTACAAGCAAATCATAACAAAGCAGTCCTCAACTGGAAGGCGGGAATGAGGTTAAGTTATGCTATCACACTCAATTGTTTGTTTCTGGACAGACTCCTTTGTAACTACTTTAAACTACAGACAACCAACTATGACTCTTTGAGGTTTTCCTTGTAGAATGGATATGGAGCGTGGGATTTAAAGCATGAGAGGCTCACAAGGCTTATAATTGATTTAACAAGTTCTGACAAACAGTTTGATTTGGCACTTTACAGTATTGACTCAGTAATATACGAAACATGAATCAAAGAGACTTGGCTTAAATAAGTTTCACAGGAAAGATTATTTTAAAAACATGAAAAGAAGTCTTTAATACACATGGAGGTTAGCTCTTAACCTGAAAGAAATCTGAACAAGATGAAATAATGCCTTACTACAAAGCTTGCACAAAGAGAACCAAATGAGGATATAGATAGCGGGGTACTTTACGAATCTCCGGATCAAGGATTATCAACATAATTACTTATCAAAAGAAACAAAGCATGATTTTTATTAATACCAAACTGTAGTGATCAAATGCTGTTAACAAAAACTTTATAAGAATAACCAAAACAGTAGTATAGTTTACTCTCAATAATTGCTCAAGGACTAGATCCATGGCAGAGCTAAAATATCAAATATGGATAGTAGAAACAATAGCTATGTTTGACAGTTTGCTGAAGAACCCAATCAAATTTTCGGAACAAGATTGATACTCAGAGGGAATATTTTATCAGTAAGGAAATCAACATTTGGACAACATAACAGACATGATATCATTAAGTATGATGGATGTACTCATAGTGCAAAACAGATCTTGGTAATTGTCGACAAAGAACGAGCATTTCGATTATAAAGTTCAAAGGTGTAGGCAGTAAAAAGAAGGAGAACTTTGTTTTGAATCAATTACATAATGGAACTTGAACACACTACAAAGGATTCCATCAACATAAAGGGTCGTCAAAATTAGAACATCAAAGACAAGGGTGTTTACTACCCAGAATCGATTGATAACCACAAGTGCAGATCATCACCAACAAAAGAGATCAAGGTCCTAAAGAAGCATTGAAACTCAATAACTCACAGAGTGACATGTGAACAAAGCTTGTCAAGTTGCAATTAAAATCAATGGCATAGGCAACATTCCAACACAATCATACCAAATACATATCAAACTAGAATCAAAGCTATAAAGAAAAGTTTGTTTTCCCTACCTCAAATCATAGCAATCAGCAGCCAAATATATCCAAAAGCAATCACGCTATTCCAAAGCAATCCAAGAGAAATCGTGCAAAAACCTCAAAATACAAACACCCAATCTACCATAGCTATCCAGCCACCTATCAAAGGAATTTTAGATACGAATCAAACCCATATCAATTTAAAAGTAGTTTAATCAAGGACGATAGTTATGGAAGATCAAAAAACTCACTTGCAACAATTCAATGGAGAAATTCGGAGACTAACTTAGACAATGAGATTCTCAGAATTCTCTTGGAAGCTATTGCTCAAATTTATCGTTTGGGTAAGTGAAGGAATGCCAATCTTTTAGAAACAAGTAAGAAGAGAATAGGAGAGGGGAAGAAGAGAAAATAGAAGAGGAAGAAAGACTAATCTGCTCGTGAGTGAAGAATCATCATTTCACCTAAACTAAAACCCATGCTTGATAAGACTGACGGGGCGTCGATATTGTTGGGCTACCTCCTGCATCAGTCCCAGAGACTGTTCCTCCTGTCTCTTCCTCTTCCCACTAGTCGGCGGCATAGTGGATGTAGATGGAGCTTGCGGTCGCGGTGGAAGACGACGATGTGGGCGCGGGAGAGACCGATTAGGATCGATGGAGCAAGGGAAGAGATGACGATGTGGACGCGACGGTGATGTGGGCGGAGACAGTTTAGAAAGTTGGAATCGATACGATGGATATAGGGCATGTCCTGTAATGAAATTGAGAGTGGTGTAATTGATTCCGGAATGGATGAATTCCGGCGTTTACTAACAATCGATTCCTGACAAAATCCCTTATTCGATATCCAAGGGGGAAGGTATCAGAATCAAGGTAATGGAATCAACTTTTTCCTCCTCAAAATATCCTCACATAATTATAATATTTCTAAATGACTCAACCCTAGATATATATATATATATATATATATATATATATATATATATATAAGAGAAGACGACAAAATATTGTTAGATTAGAAAACAACGACGACAAAATAGAAAAGAAGACGGCGCACTCCAAGGTCTGTTTCTCTCTTCCAGTCTGTTTCTCTCTTCCATGGTGATCGATAAGCTTCTTTGTTTTTGTTTATCGTCTCCTCTCTGTTTTGTTCGGTTCTATTTCATTCATGAGTGTTCATATCTGTGCTGTAAAACTTTGAACACACGCACTTGAGTTAACCAATATATATAGTTTAGGTGGTCTGATGAACATATCATCCAAGAATATTTACATCTTTGAAAAGAAGAACAATAAAATTACAAACATCTAGCTTCCTTTCTTGTAAGGGTATTTTAGTAATCAAACTAGTTTTAATTCCGATTCTATATGGTAAGTAAACAACATCAATCGTAATTTAGTTTTATTCCTGTTTTGATTCCTTATGGTAAATAAACAGTATAATGGAATGAAATATTCTGATACTGATTCTTGTTGATACAATTCATGATAAGTTTCATTCCTTATGGTAAATAAACAGTATAATGGAATGAAATATTCTGATACTGATTCTTGTTGATACCAATTCATGATAAGTTTCATTCCAAGTTAGTAAACATGCCCTTAGGGATTTCAAAGTTAATAGGAATATAGGACTCGTTGCCCTGTATTTGGGTTTACAAAAACAAACTCAGCCCACGAATGAAGCCGTTTTGTCACTTAAGTCAAATACAAAATTTGGCCCAAAAAATTGGCGGAATTTTTGACCCGTCAAATATTAAGTAGTTAGGTGACGAAGACATGAACTTTCGTCATCTCAGTGAACCGAAAATATTTCTACCATTTTCAAATTTTGGGACTTAGTTGACGAAATAAATATATTTCGTCGTCTTATTTTAATTTCAACACATTTATTTATTTTTCTTTTTTTTTCTAAAAAGAAAAGATTTTGATAGAATGTGATCTTGTTAAATAGGGAGGAAGCAATATTTTCAAAAATCTTGTGAAATAGGATGTCATCGGTATGGTGAAATACGACTATGGTTGAAAAATCACATATTTCCGGTAACGTTTGGTCCCCGATACAAGCGGTCAACCCTATATACGCTTATATTTCCCTATGTGGAACCCTTTCGTCGAGAGGTGAACGTACCCAAATTTTTACATGAGTGGTTACATCTCATCAATGTGAAAGTTTTGTGTGTGAAAGAATCAATCAAACTAGGTCATATAGGGGTAGGTAAGAGAGTTTTCGTGTAATAAGTAGCGTTAATTTAATGTTGACTGTGTGGATCGAGACCTAAACGTTTTCGAAAACTGGTGAATTTTTTTTCATAGCTGTATGTAAGTACACTGATCATATCAGACGGTTGAATTTTATTTTGTAAAATTTAGCCATCGGAACCACAACGTGTTTACTAATATGGTATAACTTGTTTAATATGTTATATGCAAATGTAGATGTTTGTGAACCAACTATAGGGAGGAAGCAATATTTTTTAAAAAAATCTTGTGAAATAAGATGTCATCGGTATGCTGAAATACGACTATGGTTGTAAAATCACATATTTACGGTAATGTTTGGTTCTCGATACAGGCGGTTAACCCTATATACGCTTATGTTTCCCTATGTGGAGCCCTATCGTCGAGAGGTGAACGTCCCCAAATTTTTACATGGGTGGTTACATCTCATCAATGTGAGAGTTTTGTGTGTGAAAGAATCAATCAAACTAGGTCATATAGGGGTAGGTAAAAATCACATATTTCCGGTAATGTTTGGTCCTCGATACAAGCGGTTAACCCTATATACGCTTATGTTTCCCTATGTGGAGCCCTATTGTCGAGAGGTAAACGTCTCCAAATTTTTACATGGGAAATTTGTGAAAAAATCACATATTTCCGGTAATGTTTGGTCCTCGATACAAGCGGTTAACCCTATATACGCTTATGTTTCCCTATGTGGAGCCCTATCGTCGAGAGGTGAACGTCCCCAAATTTTTATATGGGTGGTTACATCTCATCAATGTGAGAGTTTTGTGTGTGAAAGAATCAATCAAACTAGGTCATATAGGGGTAGGTAAGAGCGTTTTCGTGTAATAAATGACGTTAATTTAATGTTGACCGCGTTGATCGAGACTTTAATGTCTTCGAAAACTGGTGGATTTTTTTTCATAACCGTATTTAAATACACTGATCATATAGTATGGTGGGTTTTCTAAAATTTTACTTCTAACCCCGTACTTGGTTCAAAAAGACACACAACTTTATGTTTCGTCACCTAAGTAAAGGTGTTAGACGATGAATTTATTTTAGTCACAAAAGTAAGTTGTTAGGCGACGAAATACATTTTCGTCACCTAAGTGCTCAAAACTTTGGTGAGAAAAATATATTTCGTCACCTAACCTATCACTTACATGATGAAATATATTTCGTCACCTAAGTGCTCAAAACTTTGGTGACGAAAACATATTTCGTCACCTACCCTATCACTTATATGACGAAATATATTTCGTCACCTAAGTGCTCAAAACTTTGGTGACGAAAACATATTTTGTCACCTACCCTATCACTTACATGACGAAATGTATTTTCGTCACCTAAGTTAGCTCTAAGGTGACGAAAATAGTAACGAAATAATATTTCGTCACCTTATCTTACTTAGATGACGAAAATTGTCACTGAGGTGACGAAACCGGTTTTGTCACTAAAGTGTTCTCTTAGGTGACGAACTAAAAATATTTCGTCACCTTAGAACCTTTTTCTAGTAGTGGCTCCATCCAATTGGGATGTTTAATCCGAACGTACTGTTTGAAATTTGATGACGTAAATTGGACGGAGTATGAGTGATAGGAGACGGCAGACAGAAAAACAAGAGCTCGGAGGGTAATCTGATGAAATTGAAAGTTTAGGGACTAACATGAATTCACCTCTAAAACACAGTGGGGTAAACTGAATTTAATTCTTTTAATTAACATGCATGCTAAAATAACTAATAAAAATTAATCAGGGAACCTCTGAGTCTAAGAACCTCTGTTTCTGCTTTTGTTTAGCCCATAGGTTGGCTATGTATACAGTTTTAAGCTCTTGTCCATGTTCAAGACTCAATCTTTACTAGGTATTTCGGCCATACATATAACTGGAACAACCCCCTTCAATTTTGTTATCAGAGCCTAAGTTTAGCTCTATCACAACCCCTTTTAATTTATAATTATAATTATAGTAAATTACATTAAAGGTACTAACAAAATTTCAGTTTACAAATATATCATTTTCATATTATCTTACACATTTAACTAGAACAACCCCCTTCAATTTTGGTGTCAAAGCCTAAGTTTAGCTCTATAACAGCCCCATTCAATTTATAATTATAATTATAGTAAACTACGTTAAAGTTACTAATTAAATTTCAGTTTATAAATACATCATTTCTATATTATCTTACACATTTAAGGACAAAAATTAACAAATTAGGACAAATTAATGTCCACATGTCATCTGTCACTATAATTTTACCAGAATACCCTTCATTACATATTTTACATATTATCTTACATATTTAAGGACAAAAATTAACAAATTAGGACAAATTAATGTCCACATGCCATCTGTCACTACAATTTTACTAGAATACCCTTCATTACATATTCTATTGCTACTATCGATGAGAAATGTACTACTGTCAACTTCTATTGCTACTGTAGACGAGAAATGTGCTGCTGTCGACTAGAAATGTGCTCCTGTCGACGAGAATTGTGCTACTATTGGTGTAATTTCAATATTTTTTTCTGACAATTCGTCAGAACCGAATAAAGTTGCTACTGTCGCGATTGGAAACCTTCTGCTATTGACGACTGAATAACTTCTGCTATTACCGAATGTACAATAGCATGACTCATACTCTCAGATCTAGACTTTTGAATTGGCCACATTTGATCTAAAATCAGTGTCAATTGAATTGAAATTGTGTGAACAAGAACCGACTCATTTTCCTTCTCGCCTCCCTCACCTTTGAGTCCACCTCAGAGAATTGACTCCAAATTATAATCATATTCATATGCAATTCACATCGAATCAGAAATACTCACCTCCCTGGAAACTAAGCAGTAACAGATGTGAGACCTTGAAAATACTTAAGGAGCTAAAATTAAGTAGTTCGAGATATAAATTGCAATCTCGTCAAGTGTCGAGTATCATGAGAAAGTTTTTCAAAAAATTTAGAAGTAGTGAATCCTTTCTAGTTTAGTGGTTTGATAATAAAGAACACTTACACAACCAGTCTGGTGATTTTCGTGAAAATTTTTGGACATCGAATGTATTTTTTTTTGTATTACAGCATTTTGAGAATAAGGAAATTTATTAAGAATGCAGGGGAATTAACTTGTGATCTGAACCGTCTATTTCAATCAATGAATAATCTGAGCAGTTGGTCCAAACTCCAAAGTATACAAAGAGCAGATTAGTCGGACACTCGAGACAACTCTAGAAGCTTGGTGAGCTTGAGATGTTTCGGTCACCGACAACCCATGACCTTGTTCCGACTAAAACTTCTCCGTTTGGCTACGACTTGGTGGCGCTGATCCCGTTTTATTCATCTCCTCATGGCCAATTTCTTTTTGAATTTGGATTGATTAGTTGTTCAACGAAGGAGGAGAATCGAAGCCGAGTAGCTTTCGAATTTGCAGAGATTCTTCTAAGTTAATCGGCCACGCTTTCCAAAACATGAGGTGAGAGACCTCTTCTACTCGTTGAGTTCCATATCTAGGTGTATTAATTTTTAGGTTTTGATCATGTTCTGAACAAATTGGTTTTTGGGTGTTATCGGTTATCGGCGGAGCTATCGTCATCGGCGGTGTTACCATGCTCCTAGGTTCTTCTTCGATGTCTAGAAAGAGTATTGGCATCTTGTCGAGTTCGATCAATTGCTGAGAAGGTTGAATTGGTGAGTTCAAGTAGTTTTTGCCACCACTGCACCACCGTTTGTGGTGAAGGCCTAAGTTCCTTCCTCACCTTGATTTGCATTATGAATTGTGTACTGATGTTTAATTATGATTTAAATCACAGAAGCTGCATGTTTGGTGATTTGGGTCAAGTTTCTGTAGGAGTGTTAAGGACTTTTGGGTTGCTTCATTATGGATGAATGAACAGAGCAGGGGATTGCTGTACAATCTACATCCAGAATTAACACCGAGTCCCCACTGAATCTAATTAAGGTGAAGGTGAGCTTCGAATTTATAATCATGCATGAGCTACAAGTGTTTGATATTATACTTCTAAGTATTGATTCGGGAATTTGGAAATGGATTATGTGAATGGTAATGGTTGATTGAGTAACATGGAATGTCATATCTGGGAAGGAAGAATGTTTTAGATTAATCACAAGGGTGTGATTGGTGAGACCATGAGAGCTTGAATATGCATGTTTGACGTTTTGTACGAGTGGCTGGGCATAGTTGTGCCTTTTATTTGTTAAATTGTGGTCATTGGAGGAATGTAGTTGAATTTCAGCATTTAAATTTGGTCTATTGAAGATGACATACTAGTCATCAAGAATGATACTGAAATGGTTGTAATGATCTTGTTTGAGCTATATGACTAAGTTGATAAGTTACAAAGTTGGTATTCATGACTGGTCGGTATGTACATGCTCCTTAAAGGTCTCATGGAATTTGAATGATAGTTATAAATTGGGAATGTGGTAATAAGGAATTAAAATCTCGATTGGTGTCCATAGTAAATTCAGGGACATGTTATGGCTATGAAAACTAAGTTAGTTTTTCTCTAAATATTATTACTATTATTGGTTTGAAGTGATTTAATGACACTTGAGTATTGTTGGACTATGACTCCAGTTACCCGGAACAAGAAAGATGGTGTTGGCCTAGGAAAATAAATGGAAAACAAAGCGGCAAATCCCAGGTAGGGGATTCTAGACTCTTCTTGGCTAATGGTTTTTCGTATATATGTGATTGGTTTATTATGAAGATTTGATATTTCTATGTCATGCTTGTTTTCAATGTTTTCGATATGTGTGATGACCTGAGAGTGAGCGGGGCAAAGCAACTTCCTTGGGTTTCGATCCCCTAAACCTCCGGAGGGGTTGTACGAACTGGAGGGCGTCTAACATCCTTTGTGGTGTGGCGTCACTCCTAGGTGGTATGGCGTCGCTCCTAGGTGGTATAGCGTAAATGGACACTTTCGCTACTCCTTGCTGGTTATGACATCAGTTTTGGTAAGGGTGTAGTTGGCATAGTGACCGGTCATCAAGTTTGTGTATTCTGGGCCCGCAAATATTTTTCAAAATGAAACTTATACGTTATGATTTGATCATCATTTATATTTATATTTGTTTTCACATACTGGCCAGTAAATTATATAGTTTTCAAACCTCGTTGGGTCGAGTCTTATTGAGCAGCGAGGACAAAAGCTCACCCTTACAACAACTTTTGGATGTAGGTACTGTGCACAAGAATGAGATTGAGCTGGGTGTGTATATTGGTTAATGTTAAATGTCTTTTTGAATTGTTATCATACGTATGGCTTCCATTTTGTATCCTCATTACTATATACATTTCCTTGTGTTTTATTTGGAAACCTTGTTTGAAGTTGTTAGTATGTCAGCTACTTTATTTTATTTTCATGTCATTGTTATCCGTACTACCAAGGAACTATGTTTTTGTTAACCTTGGAGATGTTTTATTGAAGTTGCTATTTCATATTACTAATGCTTGTGCTCTATAGCTTGATTTCAAAGAAGGTTAGATTGACTTCTTATTGAGTTTTACACCTCAATTTATTTAACGCTTCCGACTTTAACTTTGATTTTCAATTTATAAAAGCTTTGGTTAGTTTAATTAAAATGCCTTGCGGATTCTTAGGACTTGAGTGATGGACCTTAGCTTAGGTTCTAAGGGTACGCGGTATTGTAATGTGCTCGATTGATGAGGTGCAAATCGGGGCGTTACACAACATGACTAGACCCCCAGTAAATAACATCACATTTCAAAACCCAAAACCATCTTCCGATGCAACCTCTCCCTCCTTTCCAACGCACCATCCTCAACGCCGATCCTGAACCCCTCTTCACCTATGTCATGGCCTTCGCCCCCGCCATCGTTGCCAACCTTGGCCTAGGTTTTGCCTTCCTCGGATGTGCCGTCGACGACCTTGGTGACTTCGTCTCCTTCACCGTCGACCTCTGCAAGTCTTCCCTAGTGAGATTGCCAACTCTGAGATCTTTAGCGACCATAACGCCGTCTCCTTCATTGTCGACCACAGACGAACTTCCTCTGGATCTGCACCTGGATCGCCGCCATCGAGGTCATGGAGACTGCTGCACACAGAGAGAGAGAGAGAGAGAGAGAGAGAGAGAGAGAGAGAGAGAGAGAGAGAGAGAGAGAGAGAGAGAGAGAGAGAGAGAGAGAGAGAGAGAGAGAGAGAGAGAGAGAGAGAGAGAGAGAGAGAGAGATCGACTCAGATCGAAGAGACGAGAGATGCTCATCATTGTTTTTAGGTTTAGAAGTGAGTTTTTGTTTTTATAATTTAGTTATGTGTTACTATGTAATTTTTACAACCTGACTTCCTTTAATCTTCTCTACGAACGACCAATAGATTGTCGCTAGCCTCGCATCGAGGGATCCTCGCCACTTCCGCCTCCATTGGCGTTGCCATGTCACGCAACCCCGAAGCATAAAACAAATACAAAGATTTAAAAATAAAAAACAAATACAAAGATATAAAACCATATCCCAAAACTATAGATGTTGGGAGCGAAGAAATCTACCGCCTTCAAACCCATTGATACAAGAAGAGAGGAGAAAACCACCTTCTCAAAAGATAATTCCAACGCGGCTGCCGGTAGGCCACGACCTCAACCTCTCATGTAGTGAGGAAAACTACGCAATTTTTACTTTATTTGGTTTTTAATTCAACTTTTTATCTAACCTGAACTAGGCTAAAGATTGAATTATTTTTTTATTTTTCTATCTTTATACTCGGTTCGGTCTGAATTTTTTTTTTTATTTGAACAAATGAGGAGCATTGAGTAGCCGAAAATAAGATATAGGCAAACTTACATATATGTACCCTTTTGAGGAATATAAGGACGCAGACGGCATTATAACACAGCCCCAGTCCGCAGCAGCGTCGAGGTTTCTCTCATCCCTCATTGCTCCAATCCCGGTCACTCCCAATTTCACGTAAGCTTTCTTCTCCACCCAATTCTCCTATTTGTTAATCGAATCCCAAAAGCTCACCGATCGGTTTGCGTAATTTCTCAGATCTAGGGTTTGTGGATGTTTGGTTTCGTTTTCGTCCCAATTGGTTTGCGCTGATCAATTTTTATGCTGGTATTTCATTCTCGTAAGGCGTAGTTGTATTTCAAACTGCCTTGGTTCAATTGCATCGATAAGATATTAGGGTTTCCTTTATTTTTTGTGCAATTAATTTCATTGATTCCATCAGTTGGGTTGATTCAATCTTTGGTTTGTTGATTGTGGATGGATTGGTTAGGACTGGGGCTTGAGCTTAGTTGGGTTTGACTATTTTGAGCGTTTTTGGCTGAGTAATTTAGAGGAATACTGAATGTGAAGATTTGAGTTTCTCACAGAAAAGGGCGTAATTCATCATTTCAACCCTGATTCTATCATGTTAGGATTTCCTTCATTGTCAGCGAAATTGGCTTAAGATAGTTTAATCGAAAGTCTTCTAATAACTCATGCGTATGATTTGTGCTGTTGTAGATTATCGGTTTCTTGAGATTTTTTCTTGCAATTGACTGATTTGATAAACATTAATGGGTTTAATGTCAGACTATCAGCTTAGGTTGACTATCAGACTATAGTATTCTTCATTGTCTATGGTTATTTTTTCGTAAGCATACTCTACCCACTGAAAATGGTATCAGGAGATTTATCAATTTAATCTATTTTTTAGTGATCATCCTTGTAACATTGGTTACAAAGCGTGATATTCTGTTTGATATTCTGTTTTTTGCTTTGCCGAACTCCTGGCAAATGCAAGTATTTGATAGGAAGAGAAACATGAAAACTTGGTTCTCATTAGTTTATTGTGCTTGGATTTGGATGATACAAGTACTTTGCTGACAATAGTGTTTGCTGTCATTAGTGACCTCAACTACCATTATGCGACACATAGCTCCTGTTGTTCTTTGAAATATTAATGAAGTCACTGTATTAGGAATTTAATCTGAAGTTTCGAGTTTTAGTATTATAATCTTATATCATATATCAGATGAAAGGAAAATTGAGTTGGTGGAGGAAAAACATTGATAGGCCACTATCATTACTAGTTAAACTAAACTACACATGATAATTGCATCATGACGAGTGATATCTGTGCGTTACTGTTTGTTTTTCCATGTATCTAAGAAGTGAGGAACTGTGTAGCTGGATGATAATCAGATGCTTATTATTTTTTCTTTCTTGTAATGTCATGTATATTGTCACTGTGTGCTGGTCATTTTTCTTTCTATTTTTGTGTAATGAACTATGTTTGGGCTGCATGTTGATTGTTATAGTTCAGTTTGGCTGGTTTATGGGGAGAAAAAGGAAAACGAAAGACACACGAAGTCAATCCTGTTTGTTCATTGTTTTAATGTTTGAAAATGACTGAAGTTCACCCACAAATGCCACAGGTCTATAATAAATGATGATGAATGTTAGTTGCAGTAAAAGTCTAAACCATTAGAAAGCCAGATCTTGGTTTTTACACTGTGATGTAGAGTCTTGTGTATCAAATGAGCACATTAGTATACCATTTTGACAGCTTGGAGAAAAAGTTCTTGCTTCTTTTGTGTAGCTTCAATCCTGTGTCTAAATCTTATTACTCAGTGGAGATATTGTCTGCTGCAGTTTAGGTTGCCCTGTTTATATCAAAAACGCTAAATCACTTATCTTGAGACAATGAAGGTTTGGTTTCTTAGTTTAATGGATTAGTTGGCTCCCTTTCATTGCAAATTTGGAAGGATGTAGAAGTTTTGGACTTGCAAAAAGCAAAGTGGAAGTTTTGCCCTTTTTATTACGAACAAGAAAATCACTACTATCATGGGCAAATGAAGGTTTAATTTCCTAGTTTAATAGATTAGTCCCTATTTGTCTCCCTTTCATTGCAAGTTTGGATGGAGAATTGTACTTATTAAAACGTATTTAGAAGTTTTGAACTTGTTGAAAACAAAGTGCAAGTTTTGCTAGGGGATCTTAACTTAGATAAACGTGCTATGAAATTCACACTCTTCATTTTACAATCCCCACTCCATTTTCTTTTTTCAGCGATTTCAATTTTATGCTTGTATTTAGTGTGGATTGCAAATTAACAGTGTGAATTTCATAATACCATATTTATTTGATGCGGCGTTTGGACTTTATCAATTAGCAACTGGAGCATGTGCCATTTATATTGTTCTTTTTATCTTCTAAACAGCATTTTTTCTGAGAAATCGTTTCATAATTTTCCTTTTATGTAATGTTAATTCAGACTACAGGATGTCAGAAGCCCCATTCAGACCACGCGAGCAGTTGGCGGAGAAGCAGAAATATTTCCAAAGCATCCACAAACACACATATCTGAAGGGACCTTTTGATAAGGTCACCTCTGTTGCCATTCCAGCTGCTTTGGCTGCCACGTCTTTGTTCCTTATTGTAAGTTTTCAGTGTATGTAATCTGAAGAGAGTTTAATATTCTTAGTTTCTTGCCACCCAATCGTAATATATTGTCGTTCTATGCCAGGGACGAGGTATCTACAACATGTCACATGGGATCGGGAAGAAGGAATGAGGCAGCACTGGCACATGGCTGGAAATCAAAGTTCCAAAATATAAGTACTTCCAGGCTCAAGTGGTGTTTATTTTCTCTGTTTGCTTCCTTTAATAATTGCTTAGTAGCAAATTCCTACTTCCAATGAAAGGTGGATTTGTTTTTTGATCATATTTAAGTTTGTTACTAAAGTTCTGTTTTGTTATAAATACTGCGTCGTGATGCCAAATGGTAATCGATGGTGATTCTCAACATACTCTGTATTTTGCTTGATGAGAGTTTTTTTTTGTTTGACTTGCTTGATGAGAGTGCGGTGACCATCTATTTGTCCTAGCACCTCACCTGATTCTTTTTAAATCTTTATTGGCGAATGTTTTATTACTTGCGTAGACTGTTAGTGGGTACAAAGCTACATTGAGTATTTTTGTTTAAAAAATTTGAAGTCTTGAACAATTGATTTATAAGGAAACAAGGACATGGAGACTATGGACTATGGAGACTACGGTTGTGTAATATTCGTCTTATGAATTGTGATATTGTATCCAATAGAATTCAGAAAAATAAAAGCTGTTCTTTCAGTCTTTTATTTTGTTGTTCTCATTCTCTATCCTTATTTTCATTTCGTCTCTCTCGTCATTATTATTGTTCAAGTTGCATCGACCTCTCACTATTGGAATATCCATGAATGAAAATCTAAATCACGAAAGCATAAATGACCGTTGTGTCTACTGCATAGATGTTTTTTTTTTTCCTTTTCCTTTCTCAGATGAGTTCCATGAATTAACAATAAATAACAAAGACGAGGGAAACTATATACGAACTTAAGCAAAAAATATAAATAAAAAATATATATATATAGAGAGAGACCGGATCAGGAGCGGACGTCTGCACTGGCCTTAAAGTGTGGACATCCGTTCGTTCTCCACCCTCCGGCACCGACGACAGTGCGCCTCCACCCTAGAAGACTCCAGCAAGGTCCCCGACCACTTTCCCTCCCCGACGTGTCCGTTATTTTCCAGTTTTCCGGCGAAATCACCCAAAACTTCAAACACGATCAATCTCGCCGGAAAACTGGAAAAGAACGGACTTGCCGGGGAGGAAAAGTGGTCGGGGACGCTGCTGGAGTCTTCTGGGGTGGAGGCGCGCCGTCGTCGGCGCCAGAGGGTGGAGAACGGACGGACGTCCGCACTTTAAGCCAAGTGCGGACGTCCGCTTCTGATCCTCTCTATATATATATACATACAAGCTTTTTCCGCTACACACGTCCGCATTTATTCTTACGGTGCAGATTTCCACTTTACATTCATTTTTCAATCGAATTTTCACATCTCCACAGTCTAGTCTTTAGATACTAATGTATAGATCATTTCTGTAAAATTTCAGCCAATTTGTTTTCATGAAGGCGCGCAAAACTGCGTTTTTCTGTTATAAACATGAATGGTTCAAGTTTGACAAAATTATGTTCATCCATTGGTTTAATCGAGTTTGAGTGCCTTAATGATAACTAAATTGGCTGAAATTTTGCAAAGATGATCTATACATTAGTATCTAAAGACTAGACGATGGAGATGTGAAAATTCAATTGAAAAGTGAGTGTAAAGTGGAAATCCGCACCGTAAGAATAAATGCGGACATCCGCACCTGAGAAAGCCTGTATATATATACAAGCTAAACCGCATCCCTAAATGACTGGTACATGATTCAATTATTGTAGTCACAGAAGATTTACAAAGCACAAAACCCAGAGATAGTTGCCGGTTCCTTAGAATGTTGTGGATAATTTCATTATTTGCGATGCACTCAATGTCTCTATGAGACATATCTACAAGGAGTAGATAGACGAGTAAATAGTTCAACTCACTACCAGAAGAAAAGCTTTAGCCGACGAAAATAAAAAAACCAGACTGACGAACTATTTTTCGTCGGCTAAAGTACACGTTAGCCGCCGACGAAATTTTCCTTCGTCGGTTAATTTCGTCGGCTAACGTGTAAAGCTTTCGTCAACTTTAGTCGACGAAATTAAAATGTCGTCGGCTAGAGAATTTATTTCGTCGGCTAAAGTTCACAGAGTATAGCCGACGAAATTTTTAAAAGTTTAGTCGACGAAATTAAAATGTCGTCGGCTAAAGTGCTTTATATTTGCAGATCTGGACAACAGCAGCTCATCTGGGAAAAAAAACGGGAGAAAAAGTTTGGGTGTTGTCGAAATCTGTCCATAATTAGTTTGTGGAGCTATATATAGGTACGTATATGTATATATGTTGATTAATTGAGTTTTATTTGAGTTGATCAATTTTGAGTGTGATTGAGTTGATCGATTTTGAGTACGTTGGATGTGTGTATATATATATATATATGTGTTGATCGATTTGGTTAATGATTTGATAATATATATGAAATTGTTGTTAATAAGTAGTAGATATATATATGTTAATTAATTTATAATATTGTGTTGATATGGTATGAAGTTGTTGATGATATATATGAGTTGATGATGATTTTGTGATGATGTTGATATATAATATTGTTATGAGTTGATTGATTTTGAGTACGTTAGATATATATATATATATATATATATATATATATATATGGTGATCGATTGGTTGATGATTTGATAAGTAGTAGATATATATATATATATATAGTCTC
The DNA here is from genome assembly GCA_010134655.1 of Fragaria nilgerrensis. NCBI lineage: Eukaryota > Viridiplantae > Streptophyta > Magnoliopsida > Rosales > Rosaceae > Fragaria > Fragaria nilgerrensis. Next base: position 28,042,998 of record CM020979.1, on the reverse strand, counting down.
TATCCAGAGCGAAGCTTCGCTCTGGAATTAACGTGCGAAGGTCCTTATTTGACTCACTTTTTGGTCATATTTTTCGATCATACCCGGTCAGTGTCTAGATACATATCGTATGATCATCCTTACAAAGTTTCATCCAGTTTGGTGATCGTTTGCACACCGAATCAGATAAAATAAATCAATAGAACAAAATCTGTCCAAGTAGAACCGTTGGAGTAAATCATGATTATGGAGGCTTAAAAGGTCACCAAATTAGATGAAACTTTGTAAGAATGATCATATGATATGTATCTAGACACTGACCAGGTATGATCGAAAAATATGACCGAAAAGTGAGTCAAATAAGGACTTTCGCACGTTAATTCCAGAGCGAAGCTTTGCTCTGGATAGGAACTGTATATATATATATATATATATATATATATATATGTTAATTAATTTATAATATTGTGTTGATGGTATGAAGTTGTTGATGATGATTTTGTGATGATGTAGATATATATATAATATTGTTATGTAATTATTAAATATATATATATATATATGTGTGTGTTAATTAATTTGTTGTTAATTAGTTGTAGTACGTAGAATATATACGCGTACCAAATGAATTGAGATTTTATATATGGTATGAAATTTAATTAATAATTAGCTAGCGTTATACATATATATTTTGTTATATTTTCAAGATATGGATAAGAGTTTGATTTCGCTTCCAAAATGGGACAAAAGATATGGTAAAGGAGTTATGAGTTTTTTGGAATATGCGCTGGCTAATGCTAACGGGAATACAATTTTCTATTGCCGGTGTACGAAATATTAGTGTCGCAGCGATATGCATCGATTTGCGATTGACAAAGTATGGCAGCACCTGAGGAGTAACGGGTTTTGGGAGAAGTACACACGTTGGTTATATCATGGTGAAACATCATCAGGGGGTCCGCATGATCATGGCCAATTTTCTGAGACGGGCAGTACATCCAACGATCCAACAACAACCTTCATCAACGACATGTTTCCTTATGAGAGCGGTGTATTGCTCAAGGACAGTATATGCCTGACCCGTGCAGCCCTTCCCTAGAGCTGTCAACACTGCTGGTATTGAAAAGTACAACAAACTGCTTGCTTTTCAACAGACCCCTGTGTACCCCGGTTGTCAGAAGACCGTTCTTGAAAGTGTGATGGACGTAATGAAGATTAAAGTCGAGACAAAATCGACCGTGAAGGCTGTTGATAATTATCTACAGTACACTGCTTCGATGCTGCCCTACGGTCATTGTCTTTCTACCACTCATCGTAAGGTCCGATGTATCCTGAAAAGATCTTGGGCTTTCCTACATCAAGATCCATGCATGCAGATATGACTGCGTTCTCTTCTGGGGTAAAGATCAAGAAAGGAATGACCATGGTGGCCTTGACGCATGTCCGGTATGTCACACTGACAGGTATAAGCTGACTCCTGCAGGCAATAGGAAACCTGTGAAGGTACTTCGGTATTTCCCATTGAGGGATAGGCTGGAGTGGTTGTACATGTCTTCACACACAGCCAAAGCTATGAGATGGCACGCTGATAGGGAATTGCAAGACGAAGATACCCTTATACACCTTGCTGACGGGGAGGCTTGGAAGCATATAGACATGGAGTTTCCTCATTTTGCGTCAGAGGTCCGAAATGTGAGGCTCGGGCTCTCATCCGACGGGTTCAACCCTTTTGGCAACATGAGTCTTCAATACAGTGTATGGCCGGTGATTTTGGTACCGTACAACCTTCCTCTATGGATGTGCATGAAGAAGGAATGCAATATGTTGAGTTTGTTGATTCTAGGGCCCGGTTATCCAGGAAAGCGTCTCGATGTGTATTTGAGACCTTTGATTGAAGAGCTTAAGTTTTTGTAGGACGTTGGTCATCCCACTTATGACAAGTACATGCACGAGATGTTCCAGATGCATGTCATGGTTGTTGGTACCATCAGTGATTTTCCTGCCCGTGGGATGTTGTCGGGCAACGTTGTTAGGGGATACAAGGCTTGTCCAGAGTGCCTTAGCAATGAGGGGAGCAGCAGTCATTACAACAAGATATGCAGATTGGGTCACCGTACTTTCCTTCCATATAATCACGAATGGCGGTTCGATGACAAAGCATTTGATGAGACCGTAGAACACGGTGTGCCTCCTAGAAGATGGACGGGGGAAGAAATTTTAGCAGTGCTTAATGAGTACGATTTTGGGCAGCTCAGCAATCATCCCAATATTGTGGCGGCAATACCTGAAAGACCCGACATGTACAAATTCTGGACATATAAGAGCATATTCTGGGAACTCCCATACTGGAGTAAGTTGTTGATCAGGCACTACCTAGATGTGATGCACATAGAAAAGAATGTTTGCAACAGTGTGGTGGGCACAATGCTGAACTTGGAGGGGAAGACAAAAGACGATCCTAAGGCACGCATTGATCTAAAAAAAATGCAATTAACAAGACATCTGTGGTTGAAAGAAGGGAAGAAAAAAATGCCTCAAGCTCCTTACACCGTGAAGCCTGACCAGAAGAACGTAATTTTCAGGTGGATGAGTTGTGTGAAGTATCCTTCAGGCTATGCAGGAAATATAGCCCGGTGTGTGAACTTCCGGGACAATAAGATGTACGGGTTGAAGAGTCATGACCGTTACTTTCCCGTCAGGTGGTGGAGCCGTTAGTAGCGTTGGCAAGATTCTTCCAGAAGTTATGCACACGGGAAGTGAAAAAATCTAACCTCCGAGAAATGCAAGAGGACATCATTTATATCATGTGTAAATTTGAGAGGATATTTCCTCCGAATTTTTTTGACATCATGCCTCACCTGATGATCCATCTTCCCGAGAAATTGTTGCTTACCAGTCCAGTACATTACACTTGGATGTATCCCATGGAAATGTACGTTTTTTACACCTGAATTCCTCAATATATATACATGTTCAATAATCATAACACTTTGCAACTTGATTTATAGGTAACTTAGAGACTACAAAGATTATGTGGCTAATAAATCCGCGCCTGAAGGATGTATAGCTGAAGCATATATTGCGCACGAGTGCGTCACCTACATGAAGTTGTATTTAGGAGCATTGAAGGAACTACGCAAACCATGCGGTAGATGTACCGAAGTTCAATCTTTCCATACTCTCCAGTGATGTTGAAGTTTATGGAATTTTGCCAGACTCCTACAAGTTGCAACCACATGAGCTAGTCATTGCCCACTGGTGAGTATTGATTAACTGTCCAGAAGTTGAATACTGGAAAGACATCCATCTATATTGTCCAGACATTCATGGTGATCTCGAGTACCACAACAAGGAGTTCGTAAACAATTTTGGTGGCTGGGTACGTAATTCAATATTTCTGTACGTATTTATGTTTATTGCATAACCATATTTACAGTTGAATGGTTGGTTGCAGATGAACCATATTCAATTTGATGGTCACCCAAATTGGTCGCACGAACTAAGACTTCTAGCAATGAAGCCGATAATGTCAAGAGTTTATCCGATGTGCAAGGTGAATGGCGTGCAATTATATGTGAACAGAGAGACAGTAGACGGAGAACACAGAATTCTGGGGTGATGGCGCATGGTGGGCGGAACGGAGTTGACTATTACGGTGTTCTTCATTCAGTGGTGAAACTCGTTTACAGTGAAGGCATGACAATGCACCTCTTCAAGTGTAGATAGTTTGATACTAGCCCGTAGAGCATGAAGACCGATCAGTACGGAATATTATCGGTGAACACTGGTACAAGTTCTTACGAAGATGACCCATTTGTTTTTGCCACATCGGTAAAACAAGTGTTTTATCTTGATGACCTTGCTAAGGGTGACACGTGGAAAGTAGTCAACCTTGTGCACCCTCGAAACATTTACCGGGCGGCTACACTTGGAGAGGCTGAAGATGTTGCGTATCAAGAGCCCAACGCAATAGGTATTCCTAACTCCTCTACCGTTCGTCTTAATAATTTTAAAACGGGTCGTTCGGTGCGAATTCGTGATGAAGAGCCAAGGCTTATTGATGTTGATCCAAATCAAGAAACAGACGAAGACTCTGGCGATGAGGAAAGGCATAGACTACTAGAAATTAATTCTGACACCGAAGAAGACTCATCAGATGATTCCGATTACGAGCCTTAGTTTTAATTTAGAGGACGTAATACATTAATTTGTAATAAAAAATAATGTATTACCTTTATAGTTTACATATGTTCATTCATATTTCTGTTATTTTATATGAATTTTGGTGATATATGAACAGTAAGTTAGTATGGTTTAAACCTTCTGTTTTTTTAATGTATTTTTTATACTTTAGCCGACGAAATATACCATAATTCGTCGGCTAAGACGCGGATATGCCGACGGAATATACTATAATTCGTCGGCTAAGATTGTTTAAGCCGACGAATTTTGGTATATTTCGTCGGCTAAAACCATCTTAGCCGACGAAATATACTACTGTATTCGTCGGCTAAGATGTGGTTAGCCTACGAATACCCTAATATTTCGTCGGCTAAACCCTAAACCCTAAACCCTAAAATTTTTATACGACTTGTTGCGTGTCATCGGTTTGAAACTATTTTTAGTTGAAAGTCCGGCAAAAATACGTAATTTAGACGGTCCAATGACCTTTTCCGTGCGTTTAGGGGTTTGACTTAACCGATTGACCGTTCGGATCGAGCCCTTAACCTTGTCGGATCAAGTTAAATTTTTTCTCATACATGTATTTTATCATGATGGTCAGATCTGACGGTCGGATTTTCGGTTTTCAAGTTTCATCATCACAATCACAACATGACTACTAATGTTGTATAACTTGTTTACCAAGTGTTGAGTAAATGTTCCGTTTCAAAAACAAACCATACATAGAACCTTCAAACGCAAAAAAGTCTTAAAATAAGATATGACCAGAATGGTTAAATACGTCCACGGTTGAAAAATCACGGTATTCCAGTAAAGTCTCCATGCCAATAGTTGCGGTCAATGCAATTTTCCAATCTTTCTCCCTATGGGTAGCCCTATCATCCGTGGTTATTTTTTGTAAAATTTTTATACGAATTGTTGCGCGTCTTCGGTTTAAAACTATTTTCAGTTGAAGGTCCGGCCAAAATACGTAATTTAGACGGTCCAATGACCTTTTCCGTGCGTTTAGGGGTTTGACTTAACGGATTGACCGTCCGGATCGAGCCCTTAACCTTGTCGGATCAAGTTAAATTTTTTCTCATACATGTATTTTATCATGATGGTCAGATCTGACGGTCGGATTTTCGGTTCTCAAGTTTCATCATCACAATCACAACATGCCTACTAATGTTGTATAACTTGTTTACCGAGTGTTTGAGTAAATGTTCCGTTTCAAAAACAAACTATACGTAGATCCTTCAAACGCAAAAAAGTCATGAAATAAGATATGACCATAATGGTTAAATACGTTCACAGTTGAAAAATCACGGTATTCCGGTAAAGTCTCGGTGCCAATAGTTGCGGTCAATGCAATTTTCCAATCTTTCTCCCTATGGGTAACCCTATCATCCATGGTTATTTTTTGTAAAATTTTTATACGACTTGTTGCGTGTCATCGGTTTGAAACTATTTTCAGTTGAAGGTCCGGCTAAAATACATAATTTAGATGGTCCAATGACCTTTTCCGTGCGTTTAGGGGTTTGACTTAATGGATTGACCGTCCGGATCGAGCCCTTAACCTTGTCGGATCAAGTTCAATTTTTTCTCATACATGTATTTTCTCATGGTGGTCAGATCTGACGGTCGGATTTTCGGTTCTTAAGTTTCATCATCACAATCACAATGTGCCGAATGTATAAAAAGTAATTTAGCCGACGACATTATTAAAAACTTGTCGGCTATGGTTAATACAATAAAATAAAACAGATAAATTGAAAATATTAAATAAAAATTACTAGCCGACGAATTTCAAGGTTAAGTCGACGAATTTTATGGTTTAGCCGACGAATTTCAAAGATTTAGCCAACGAAATTCAAGGGTTAGCCGACGAATTTCAAATGTTAGCCGACGAATTTCAAATGTTAGCCAACGAAGTAATTATTTCGTCGGCTAAAGTTATCGGGACCGTAGAAAACCCAGCGAAAAAACCCTAACGCCTGGTCCGCCTCCTTCGTCAATAACCAGTTGTGGTCCGCCTCTCCCTCTCCCGGTCGCCCTCTCCCTCTCCCGGTCTCCCTCTCCGTCGCCCTCTCCCTGTCCCGGTCAGTAACTACTACTTCTCCGTCCTCACCTCTACCGTTAAATTCTGCTCCGCCGTCTTCGTCGCCCAGCCCAGCCCAGCCTTGCCGCCCAGCCTAGCTTCGCCGCAACTGCCACATTATTAAGGTCGGAGGTAAAAGTATGAACCCTAATTTATGTGTTGGTGTAAATTGTTTTGGAATTGGTTGATTTGGTGTGAATTGTTGGTGTGAATTGTTTTGGAATTGGTTTATGCATGTGTTTTTGAAATTAGGGTGCTTTTGACCTTTGGAAATTTGTGGTATTATGGAATTTGGGAATGATTAATGCTCAATTTGGTTGGTAATGATTTGAAATATTTGATATGGTGGAAGGGTATAGAATTTGAATTTGAAGAATGAAATCGGAAAAAAAATTACAATTTGAAGTCAATTCATTGAACTAGTCTGCTAGTATGCTTATTTGATTGAATTGTTGTCTTGTTAAGTAATGAATTGCTGGAAATTTTAATTGGAATAGAGTACAATTTAGTTAGTATTTTAAACAGTTTTGATTCAAATTAATATTTTAAACAGGATAGGCGGTAATTTTAGATCGACGAAGGGTTCAAAGGGCCAAAGGTCCGAATCGTTTGAGGGAACCTCTAGCAACCCTCAAACGTCGTTTCGAGGCCACATGACAGCCAGACATGCGACCCTTCTGGAGACGGCGCAAAGGCTGCCGCGGAGCGTTTCCCATTCCTCGAGGCAGCCTTTGGTGCCCACTTCATCGAGGCAGCGGGGCGTCCCTCATTCCTCGAGAGAGCTGTGGCCTCAGACCCAGACGGAGTGCACCCCGTATGCCTGAGATACACCGGCCGCCCACTCCGGGTCCTACTGCTTCGGATGGTGGGTCATCTGGGGTATAGATGCCGCCGCCTCATCTATTCCTTCCGCGGATGATACCGGCCTTACCTGCAGTCGATGGCTCAGGGACGCTGATTTATCCACTGCCCCCGCCAGTGGCTCCATCAACGGAGTACCGGTTCGTGCCTTTTGATACGCCTCTTATTTCCGCGAGGGTATCATCATCGGCGACAGAGACGGAATTCGTCACGTCCGCCGCATCGCCTTCAGGTAATAAAAGATGAATGATTTTAATTATCAATTTGGTTTATCATGTGATAGGCACCGTCGGAGCGAAGCTGACAAAGAAGAAGAGAGGCCCCGTCACAGGGAAGGCTCTCGAGAAGACCGTCAGTACCTCAGGGAGGATCGTCATCGGTACTGACGGGGATGTCGACATTGTATCGGGCGGGAAGTCGAGGACGTACTCCGGTCGCGTGGGAGCGCTCATTAGGGATAGAGTCCCTATGTTGTGGTTAGACTGGGGCGAGGTCCCGCAGGAGGTTAAGGACATGGTCCACAACGTGATGTCGGTGAGTTTACAAAATGCCTCAATAATATTTTGTATTACATTGTTGATTTCTCGAAAAACTAAACTAATAAACGGTTAAATGCAGGTGTGGTTTGACGTTCCCGAGTACCTGAAGAACAGCTGGGCGGACGTTATGCATGGGGGAAGGTACGTTGGGAAGTTAATGAAAAAACAAAATTGTATGGGATATTAATAATATTTCTAATATTTTTGTTGTATCTGTAGGTACAAGGAGTGGAAGAACGAGTTGCGGACCCACTGGACTATGCATGGGAACGCACGTTCTGGTACCCCTGCTGAGTTCCAGTACATGGAGTACGAGTGACATTGGCTTCTGACATCAGAATTCAACAACCCTCGTAAACAGGTATTTAAAAAATTAATTAGTTAATTTGTCATTAAGTATGTGCGTTTTTAAATATTTTACTAATAGTTTATTTTTTCTTTGAAAGCCGTTTCCCAAGCGAACGCTCAGAACCGGCAACGCAACACAAGGAACCATCATGCCGGTTCTAGACCGTTCGCTGTCTTCATGGACGAGGCGACCAGGGAACATCCAGAAGTTAACTGATACGTCTATACGTACGAGAATGCATATCTTGACGCCTAGGAGGATATTGTAAGTCATCTTACGTTTTTAAATTTTTAATTTTACTTATATATATGTTAATTAATAATTTTTTTCCTATCCAATTAGGCGAAGGTGAGGGAGGCTAGTGACGAGGTGATGAGTGCTATAGTGAGGGAGACATGGCCGGACATGTAGGAGGAAGAGATGTCTGAAGCCATGTCCCGGTCGACACTTCGGATCCGACGGTTGGGGCGAGGATCATGGGCACAGCCTTCCCACCGCAAGCAAACAACTTCTACTGCCGGGGTCTAGGAAAAAAGGGCGAGGGGCTCCTGAAGACCACTCCAGGATTTCAACGAAAAGCAGCCTCGACCAGCAGCAGGACCACGACCACCAGGACGACTCAGCTAGAGTCAGAACTTCAGAGACTACGGGAACAGCAAGCTGCTCAGGTTGCCTTTAATGCCGCGCAGGCAGACTATAATGCCGAGGTACATGCCATCCAACAGGCCCAGTAGCGGCATATGTTCCAGTACATGCAGGACTTTACAGCTGCCCAGCTTCAGGGACTTCTGCCTCCGCCCATGCCTCCGGCTATACCTCTACCCCAGCCGTCGCAACCTCCGCAGCAACCTTAGCAGCAGCCCCCAGAAGCGGATATTAATTTAGACGATCTAGATTTTGTGTAGTTGATGAATTATATAGTTTTATGTGTTTGTTGTTGGTTATATGGAATTATTTTGGTGTATTTTGCAGCTTGCTTGGAATAGTAATTTAGAAATTTCGGGTTTTTTTTTTATACTGGAATGGACTTATAGCCGACGAAATACGCCATAATTCGTCGGCTATAATAATGTTTAGCCGACGAATTATGGAATGTTTCGTCGGCTAAACCCTCCTAAAGCCGACGAAATATGGTCTGTTTCGTCGGTTTTAGTTTTTTTATTTTTTTTATTACATACTATAGCTGACGAATATATTAAAATGTTTCGTCGGCTAAAGTCTCAGACTATGGCCGACGAAACATTTTAATATATTCGTCGGTTAAAGTCTGGGACAATAGCCGACGACGTCCTCTAGTTTCGTCGGCTAAAGTCATCACCGACGACCATTTCCGGACAAAACTATAGCCGACGAGCCTTCGTCAGCTAAGATCTTAGCCGACGAATTAAGTTAACAGGCCGACGAAACTTTTTCGTCGGCTAAAGTGCTTGTCCTGGTAGTGACTTGAACTATTTAGAAGGATTGAAAGAAGCTACAAAAAGCTGTAATCCCGAGAGTGTATAAAAATGTCCACATACAATGACCTTTGCACACTAAAACAGCCATAACTTCTTCGTTAAAATAGATATGGACGAACCGCGAAAATTTTTGAAAACTAGAATCGTAGAGCTTTCCAATGATATAAAGCTTACTATCTGGTTCGTCTGAAGCTGTTCACAAAGCTCAAACGAAGTTGACTGTCCAGAAGGAGCAGATTGCTTTTTTTCACAGATTTGGCATTGGCAAAACTTGGAAGCTTGCGAATGGCATGTAGGCTTTTGCCTTAGCCAAAAGTGACGTGTGTATGATCAAAACCAAGTCATTTCGGTCATTCCAAGGTCGTAAACTCCATGACTAGTTAGCGAAAGCTCCCTAACATGAACATAAACTAACTCAGAGGACCTAGAGGATTCGATTAGGATGATTGTCCGGTTTTGATAAGTCTTCAATGTCTTTTGCAAGGCGACAATTAGTTTAATAGCGTAGGGGGATCCAAAATCAAAAGTTTTTGGTAACTTCAAGTCAGTATGATCAGGCATGTCCGCGGGGGGTTGGTAGTGCAAGGCACCACACTTGAAACCACTATCTCCTTAATTTCGGACAATTCTAAGACATCACACTGAGCTTGGATGAGCCTAGTTGAACAATTCATGATGAAAAATCCGCTATAGGGTAGAAGACTTAACCGGAAAACACGTGGGTGATCCTCCTTGAGGATGCGGTGCTGTGAGTCACCTTCAAAGGAAGGGACCAAAATCGGCACAATATGCCATGTTTCTAAGGACGATTGTAAGTGTACATCTTGATTGTAAATCAATACGAACCATAAGAGGAGAATAGTTTCACTTCGAAAAAAAAAATTCTCAAGGCATTCATTATTGCTAATGTGAGTACATCGAGGTCTCAAATAGACGAAGGACGTCGATACGACGCCGTATTTCATATAGCTTGGAAAGAAAATCAAAGTCAGGGGTAGCTAGAGCTGGATCCGAATCTTTGAAATCCATGATCATGAGGATGATGTTATTGTCCTCATATTGATTTTCCGTACCTTTTTGTATCATTCATAATTTGAAGGAGAACTCGACAACTCTTGAACCAGTGATCTGGAGATCTACAATAGTTACATTGTCATGAGCTGACATAAGTAGTTTTGACAAATTGGTGTCTAGATCGGGAGTGTCGCCAGTAGGGCCAGCGACACCTCCACCTCTTTTCTAGACATCGGCACGACGATTTCTGCAGTTGCCAAGACCCATATTGTTGTTCCCACATTAGGGGACAATCCCAAATACGTTTATCACATTAGTGTATATACAATTCCCGTTTGCAATTGTATGATCAGAATCAAGTCTCGTTGGTAATTCCAAACCAACTTGGAAGACTTGATGATGATCGAATCCGCTAAAGATTATGGATCATGATGCCACAAAAGATCATCGATAATATGTAGTCAATTAAGGTGGTAAGCAATCCACTTGACTAATAACTCAGTAAGTAGAGTTATATGAACGTTTCAAGAAACGCTCCATGAGTGCATTCCACAGTACTTTGTGGTCATTACTTTTTGCATAGATTGTCATTGAAGGTTTTTGTCGATATGGCGCGTCAAAAACTTTGAGCGCATGAGATGTGAAATCTCGGCATCTAGGCTTGTTAGTATGGGGGTTAAAACATGTGGTTTGATCTTTTTCAATGAAAGGTTCCACAGATACCAAGTGAAGATTCGCCTTAGGCATCGAGTACGTCAAAACTCAAAGGAGCAGAATGTTACATTGCTCTTGCATACAAAACCAAGCTGTTATGAGACTCGATAGAGGTCACAAACAATGTTTTTAATGGTTTGTCCTTCGGATTGATCACACACAATCTGGAAAAACCGCGAATTGATCAAACACAATTTGAAAAAGGCCTCGGATTGATCAAACACAATCCGGAGAAAGGTCGGGGTTAATCATACACAACCTTGACAAGGAAACAAGAGTGATCAAACACACTCTTGACCCGCGAATAAAATTCCGGGATTTTTGGTACCTGCACACACAAAATCCAAGCATAGAATGGAGATGGAGAAGGGAGAAAATATTTTATCCCCCCGAGTTATTCCAAAGTAAATAACTGTAATATTAAAGCTTACTTGCTAGTTTGCCAAATAAACTCGTTTATATGAGCTGCTTTGTAATTTTTCAAGCTTAATTCCACATGTTTGCGGCGAAGTTGCTTGCGTAATTCCGTTGTGATTCGTCGCGCGATTATGTTATGAAAAACAAAGTATATGGTTAGCCATATTCACCATATAGATATAAACCATAAAAACTTTCAAAATTTGAACGAAAAGCTGAAAATTTAAGCCGAAGGAAGCCAACAATCAATGGCAGATGGCAGGAAGATTTGCTGCCGGAGGTTGTCGGACAACAGAGGCCGGGGAAGCAAGCTTATGGCGGCGGTGGTCGGACAGAGGATCCGAGAGACTCTTTTGGCTTTTAAGGTTTTGAAAAAAAAAATGGTGGGCTATTGGCTTTAGGGTTAGAACAAAGTGCATGATAACGTGATGAAAAGAAAGAGATTTGAGAATAGAGAATCGTAAAAGATGAATATCTTATTCATTGGTAGGAGCCCTTTATATAGAGAATTACACAATACCAATATGATAAGGATAAAGAATACATAGATCTAGTCAAACTATATATCCTATTGGCATAAGGTCAATGCACATATAAAAAATATCTAGAAAGATATAGAATATCCTAGACAATGTTCTAAAAAACGCTAGGCGCTAGTCCGACGGACAGCCGGCGCCTAGCGCCCAGACGATTAATCGGACGCCTAGGCGGTGCCTAGGTGGTTTTGTATTTTCCATATTTTTTATTTTTTAATAGCAAATAAAATATAAAAATAAATTTATAGAATTCGTTTATAATGTTTCAAAACAGAAAATATACTTCAAAAATAAATAAAATGATCAACTACTATGTTCTTAGAAATAAAATAAAAAAATTTGAAATAAAAAAATTAGGCTTTGATGTGTTTTGATTTAAAAATAAAAAAATTAAAAAAAACAAAAAAAAATAATCTGGCCGCCCAGCCCGCCCAGGCGTCGCCCAGCCCGCCTAGTCAGCCGTTTTTCGTGCTGGCGCCCAGATCGAACGATTAGTGGGAAATCGGAACGGTGAGCTGACGCCTAGAGCCTGGGCGGCCCTGGGCGGCGTTTTTTTAAAACATTGATCCTAGAACAGTAAGAACATTCTTTTGATGATCGGTAAATAAAATTTGAGACACAATCCTTTTTTTTTTTAATTTTTAAGAAAATAGTATTCTTCATGATTCGAATTAACTTTTATCGAAAATTGATGTCATTGAAAATTATTTCTTACAATTTGATCAAAAAATGAATGTCTAGTGACATTTTATGCAAAATAAAAAATACAAAAAATAAAAAAAATCAAGAAATCAAGGTCGGGAATGGAGGTTTGTGTTCAAAATAAAAAAGAAAAAAAATTAAAGAATGAAAGTCGGGAATGGATGTTTGCATGCAAAAAGAAAAAAAGAAAAAAAGAATTAGAGGTATAGTGAGTGAATAAGAGGTGTAATGAGTAATATGTTAATATATATGTGAATTACATAAACAAGGCTATTTTAGGAATTTGAAAGGAGGTCTAATGAGCAAATGTTTATATTTAAAAGTAAAATAGAGGTGTAGAGAGAATGAGAGATATACATAGCAAATTTGGAGGTCCCAATAGCCACACTCATATTGAAATTATGTGAGGATATTTTAGGCAGATAACTTGATTATGGAGGCTTTGATTCAGAAACTCATCTCTCTGGTTATCGAGTTAGAGACTTAGAAGTTTGCCCAATGAGGGATCCACACTAACTCCAATTGCTTATTGTGTTAAAAACTGCATGAATTCTTTTATTCCAATTCTCTTACATATTGAAATTATGTGAGGATATTTTAGGTAGATAACTTGATTCTGGAGGCTTTGATTCATAAACTCATCTCTCCGGTTATCGAGTAAGAGACTTAGAAGTTTGCCCAAGTACATGTTACGAGGCTAGAGTTCCGAAATCATATTTAATTCTAATTCTATTGAGCTATTGGAAAAACACTAAACGTCTTAATTTTTCTAAGTACGCCATGTTCTATTTTCTATTTTTCATTTTTCTATGAACACAACTCGATGTAATGAGGATAGTACCCTATACCTATCTATAGTACCCTATACCTATCACTTTTTTCTTATTCGCCTTCTATTCACAAGTTGGTGAAACCGTGAAACGATACGTGTAACCTTTATTGATTAATGAGATTAATTAAACTTATTTAAAAATGGGAAAAGGCAAAATAGTTGCAAAACATAAAAGAAAAAATAATAAAGAAAGCTTATAGTTATATGTATCTTTAGGATACAAAATGTTAAAATGTGAAGTGCTTCAACGAGTTGATGCCACTAAAGTAAAAGGGCTTAAGATTTGTCATTAGAGGGAGCTGAAAAAGGACATTATCTTTTATTTATACATGACGAAGCACAGATCAATGATCAATGAGAAACAAAAGCCAAAATGGGTTTATTAAATTTACAAATACTAGTGTTTGATTCTCAATAACATTCTTCATATTGTTTGTTTGATGGCGAGATTAAATAAGAAAACACCACATGTGCTTTCAAGCAATGTAACCCAACATGAAACAGAAATTACCAATTTCACAAAGCAACCCAGTTTTAGTAGGCAGAATAGGGTGAGACTCTGAGAGACAGGGGCTGCAATGTTGCATAGCTGTAAATAGAGTAATAAAAGGGGATTCCAGTAACAAGCATAACATAGCGAACTGCTTCAATTTAAATAGACAATATGATTAGGATTTAAATTGAAATCCTCAATATAAACATCCACTAGTAGTGGGAATCACAAATGTGGGTACAATCAGGTTCTTGGTTCAGTTATGAATGCCATTGTTTATAGATCAAAGTCGGTCATTGCCGAGGCTTCTTTTATTGAATATTGACAAATAAATAGGAACAAAAAGTAAACCGGCCGGGAAAGAAGTTGCCCAAGCTCATCAAAATTACAACATATATTATGATAGAGAAAAGACAAAAAGAATGATCATCAGAGTTGTTTTCAGTCTGATTTGCTGCTATAACATCCCTGAAAAGGGTGAATTGAAGCACAATGAGGGTGCTTGATCATCTCCTCTGGAAGTTAAGGTACTTGATACCATAAGCAAAGACAAAGAAGAAGAGGAGGACCCAACCAACATGAGCAGCAACAACTGGTATGAGGAAGTCGTGGTCAAAGCCCCAGACCTCCTTAAGGTATTCATCAACTTTAACAGATCCTTCAGCAGTTGTGATACTCCTATCGCTCCGATCACCGAATTGAGATCCGAGGACACCGTAGATTGTCCAAGCAACTGGAGAACCCCAGTAGTACCACCTCCACCATATCGGGATTAGCTGCAAAATTGAGAATGAATATGTCATGAATCATAACATAATTAGCAAAATTCCATGTTTACAATTGTAACGTTCCTAGGTATGAATATGGAAAATAAAAATAGCAACTACTTCCATTCTTCTTAAAATAAAAACAAAAGGAAAATTATAACATACCGGTCTAGCGATGAGGTAACCAGAGAACAAATTCCAGAAACTCATGAAGAAGGACATTACAATTGACGCGATTTGATGGCCAGGAGTTAGGGCAACCACCATCATGCCATACATTGAGAAGTATGTAAAACACATGCATATGAAGTAGTAGAAGTACAAGAACTTCTCAATTTTGAATTCGTAGCCGATCATAAAAAATAGCAGAAGGCAATATATCAAGGATTGTATAGCAACATAAATTGTCTCAATGGCCACCTACATCACAAAATGTTCAGCAATATATCATGGTTAATATGCAAATGAATAAAAAAGAATATATACTTTGGTGTTAGCCAAATCTGAATACAAAAGTGTAGGTTTGAATTTCTTACCTGAGCAAATGCATATGGCAACTCTGAATACATTCCTGCTGCTCTTTCTCGGTAGAAAACTGTTCTCTCAATCGAAACAACAGATTGCACAGAATGACCATTGCCCGCTCCAAGGAAAAGAACAGCAGCATAGGTTGCTCCCATAAGGTTAACAATATCTTGTTCTTTATCTCTGTTGACAAATCATAGAAGTGAGAACTCTAGGAGAGAACATACATAGAAAAATGGATCATTTAGTATTAAGTTCTTAAACTTACAGCACGTCTCCTTTGTTCCAGAAGATGATACCAAAAAGTGCGCCGATGACTATTGTGGTGAAAAACCTGATGGCATTGTATTGCGAGTTCCTCCAGTATGACCAGTGTTGTTTCCAAAAGCAAGCCTTGCATTGAGTTGGGAAACTTTGCGAATATTTGGTGGGGAAGTAAAGGTCCTTGGAGCCAGGGAGTGGAGTGCTCAATTCCTTAATAAGTTCTTGAACGCTCCTGAACAAGTAACCACAATTATTATAAATAAATATATATAACAAATAAACAGATACAATAAAAACTCTACATACCTATACAGCTCAGAGTTCGCATATACTTCGGCAAAATCAATGTTATTATGAGCCTCAACTGCAGCAGAACTGACGTCTAACATCCATGTAGCAGGGTTGAAGCCGTCTTTGATCTTTGGAACTCCTGGAATGGCCTGCAAGAATTAATTTTTTTTTAAGTTATGATTTATTTCTAACCACATCATATAATTTCATTAGGAGCAATTCAATCATTCTAAGAATATATTCAAATGATTGGAAATGCCACAGCAATATAACTACCGAGAACTAGAATTGGACTGAACGCTGAAGGTAAAGCATCGTATGAAGTTACCTCAAAATATTCAACAAGCTTGTGAGACCGGTCACCAAGAGGTCCAGCATAAATCACTTGTCCTCCTCTTTTCATTAAGAAAAGCTGCAAACGAATAGAAAATCAAGGTGATGTATGAACCATGAGATAATCAAGTGTTAGAGATTGACGTATTAATTTGAAAGGTTAATAATACCTCATCAAAAGCTTCAAAAATGTCAATGCTAGGTTGGTGAATAGTGCAGACAACGGTACGTCCTGTATCGACTGTGTTTCTTACAGTACGCATAACAATTGCAGCTGCTCTAGCATCAAGCCCTGATGTTGGCTCATCCATAAAGATAATGGAAGGATTAGCAACCAATTCTACAGCAATGGTTAGCCTCTTTCTTTGTTCAGTTGAAAGTCCGTCCACTCCTGGTAGTCCAACTAAAGCATTCCTCAATGGGTTAAGCTCCACCAAGTCCATAACTTCATCAACAAACATCTATAATAGCCAAGAAAATAGGAGTCAACTATGTAGCAATATCCACCAAGTCCATAACTTATTTTATGGTTTACTGAATGACATACGTTTCTTTTGGTTTTGTCGACATCCTTAGTAAGACGTAGCCAGGCAGAGTATAGCAGAGATTCATAAACAGTAACATATGGAGAATGAATGTCGTTCTGTTCACAATAACCGCTAACCCGAGCAAATGTAGTTTGGTTTTTTGGGTATCCAGAGATGCTAATATTTCCTTCGATATAACCACCAGTTTTTCTTCCAGCTAAGACATCCATCAAAGTAGTTTTTCCAGCACCACTAACACCGACTAAAGCAGTGAGAACCCCTGGCCTGAATGCCCCATTGACATCTCTTAGTAGTTGCAGTCGGTCCTCTTCAACACCTTGGGTCTTCATCTCCTGATAATGAAGCATGATTGTTACTACTAATATATAGAAGAATGAGTATTCTTAGTTACTGTTAATGACTATGAATTCTTAAGATGCATATACTAAACTCAGTTTGAAGCCTTTAATTATTCCATATAATACTGTTTCTCTTTTGATACACATTATCAACACTGATTTCCGGAAATTTTAAAGCTTTGTTCAGATAAGATTAAAGGTGTGACTTACCGCAGGCATATCCACATAGTAGTTAACATGGCTGAAAGCGAGAGAAAGTGGCTGGAAGGGTAACACCATTCCTCTCTTGGCTTGTACGTTTGAACTTCCTTCTGCATTTCTCACTTGCATATCAATTCCTATACGAAATTTGCAAGTAGCCACAGTTACATATCTGGTGTAATTCATAATTTAGAAATACAAAATGAATGCTTTCCTGTAAAAGGATCCAAGCTAGTTAAGTGATACACAAGATATATAGTATTTCAACCTTCTGTCAATCGTGGCCTCCTCTTGTTTTCAGAGTCATCCTCCCCAAGTAGAGTTTTGTTGTCGCCAAGAGCTAAAATGAGTTGTACATAAAAAAAAATAGTCAACACTTGTATCCATTATCATAAAAATAGATAAATGATGAATGAAAGTTATTAAACTTACGGTTCAAGTAGGTCAATGCTGCAATGAACATCAGATTGAAGAGAAGAGAAAACCCGACGAGCGCTCCAATACAAATCCAATACCAAGATTCTGTAGTGTACAGGCCTCTTTGCCTGAGAAGGGCTTTCCCCACAGTGGGCTGAGTGGAGTTGATTGGTGGCTGTTCCAAGGATAAAATAAAAAGTTTTGTTAAACTTAAGAGCTTGAGCCTATGATCAAGGGAGATTAAACGTTAAATTGTTATTATTGATGTATAGGAGGAAATCAACAGAGATTTAAGAAAACTTACGCCGCCCCATCTATCATCAAGAAATTCATTAATAGCAATTGCATTCTGTCCATACATCATAGGTGAGACATAGTAGCCCCATATCATCCATGACTGGATGTCATCTGCAGATCAATAAGAGAAAGGTTTAAACATTTTGAAAAATTATATCAGTCTAATGTATACAAGCATTGACTAGAAAAGGAGGCTGACCTTTAGCGACAATATAACCTCCAAGCACAAATACAAGTAGCAGGACAAATGAACCTAGTGTGTTAGCAACCACAGGTGATCTTCCAAGAGCTGCAATGAAACGGAAGAGGGAGAGTGCCATCTGACTTATCCAAATATATGCCAATAACTGTTTGAAGAACCTGAACATATCGGACAGAAAAAAAAAGCATTGGTAATTTTTAACAACACAACTAGGAATGTATAAAGCATCTGCAAATGATAAAGCAATAGACTAACACTTACCTACTGGCATCAGGTGCAAATCCTATGGAATAATAGGTAAAGCCGATCCATATTACAGATTCCACAACTGAAATAGGAATTCTGGTCACCCAAATGGGCAACGCAAAAGCCCACGCTGGATAGAACAAGGCATCCCTCTGTTTAAAGAACACTGGAAGCCGGAAAACTGTCATTGCAAGCTCTGTCATTCCATTAAACATGATGTTAATGAGACTGAAAAATAGTGCCCCCCAATACTTTGATGAATCAGCTTGTGTCCCTGATTTCATTTCTGTTCTAAGGAATACAGTCAAAGTAATTGTAGCCATGACGGCAATCTGTGCAGTTTTGAATATGTAAACAAAAGAGTTCCGCTTCATTAGGAGCAATTCCCTTGCAAAGCATGCCTTGAAGAGCTCCATACTAGATATTCCATACTTTTCCTTAACCAAAGCAGCAGGATGGGCTTGTCTTTTGTCATAAGAGACTCTTAGTTCTTCCCCAAGCCGTTGGCCAACATGAAAGGAGCTGAATGCACGAACAAAATCAGAGACTGTGACTGATCTGTAAGGTTGGTTCTTCTTGAACCAGTATTGTTCTTGGTCCTTCTTTGAGGTAACTTCTTGCAAGAAGTCTGCAACACCTTTTCTGTCAGGGCATTTGAATCCCATATATTCAAAGAACTCGAGGACATTCTCACGTGGGCCTTGATAAACAATCTGACCCTCCGAGAGAAGGATAATATCATCAAAAAGATCGTATGTCTCGGGTGCAGGCTGCAATAGAGAGATGACCATTGACACATCCATAATGTGAACCATCTGTCTCATGTATCTGACAATCTGAAAGGTTGTGGAACTGTCCAACCCTGTTGATATTTCATCCATGAAAAATGCTTTTGCTGGTCCAACCAACATCTCTCCTGTATTCAGTGAAACCAACTAAAGTTATTATTGGAAATAGGTTCGCACACTAGTTTTCATTTTTCATTTTATTTTTAAGCAAGGAAAGTTCGTCAGTATTCGCTCAAATATTCAAAGAAAGATGTGAAAACATAATCATCAAGGAACAATGGTCACATACCAGTCGTGACACGCTTCTTTTGTCCACCAGATATTCCCCTTCTCATTTCATCACCCACCAGAATATCAGCACAGATATCCAATCCAAGAATCTGTTAAAAGAATATCAGAGACAATCAGGCTAGCTTGTAGTTTGTACAATATGGCAACAACAAAAAAATGAAAAACTCCTATGATTGAAGAAACAGACCTTGAGAACATAATCTGTGACCAAACTTGTTTCCTGTCCTGCCACAGATGTGGCTTTCATGTATGCATCAATCCCAGGATCTGGTTTAATACCTGCATCTTTCTCCCGTCTAGACAACTCTGCTAGTTTATCATACCTTGTTCCAACTCCTAGGCAACGTCCAGAGAAATCAAGTGTTTCACGAACTGTCATCTCACCATAATGAAGATCGTGCTGGCTAATATAAGCAGAGGTTTTCTGAGGTATAAATTCATTGAATTCATGGCCGCAGTAAGTCACTTTCCCATCAACCTGTTTAGAAGCACAAGTTGTCAATATAGATGCAAAACAAAACAATTAAGTAGGAACATCAAGTATATATTATATAGTTTATTTGAAATGATAAAAGTTAGACATAGAATATCGAATCACCTTAAGATCCCTATCTAGTTTGCCAGAAAGTGCTTTTAGCAATGTTGTTTTTCCTGATCCCGGAGGTCCAAGAAGAAGTGTCAACCTGAAAACCAGCATATATAATATCTTCTTCAGCCATGTAAAATGGTTATTCATATGACAGTACAAATTCATCCAAGAGCTAGATTATTTATGTTTGCCAAACTGATATGCATACCTTGCTGGTTTGACAATACCACTAACATCTTGTAGTATCTTCACAATTCTTTTCTTTGATGGTGAAAGTCCAACAAGTCCCAGTATTCCCTAATAACATCAACAGAAATTTCGAAATCCATAGATTACAGTAGGCACACAAGATAAAGAAGTAAACTCCACAATTAGGAAATGTCTTTGCAAAATACCTCTAATGCGTTCAAGGTGGAATTCCACAGAGTCGGAAGTGCTCTGGTGCCAACAAATGCATCTCCCTCTATTTTTAAATTCTGGAATCGAACCTCAACTCTAGGAATATCGATACCAACCCTGTTTCCCGAAGTTACAGATCAAAATTTAGGAAAACATATAAATCAAAAACATGCAAAGCAATATAAAGCCCCGAGCAAAACATATAAATCATTGAACACTATTAATTTCCGAATCGAATTACCTGTCATTTCTAGCTCTGAGCTTCTTCAAGAACTTCTCATTGTCCTCCTCAATAACCTTAAGTATGCTCTCCATCAACCGCTTCTTCTCTGCATCCCCGAGATTCACAACGTCGACTTCTTCAGCCACAACCCTTCCATTGCTCATAACATTCCTCAACATCCCTTTCCTCATCCTATCGTAAGTCGGCAACCTCTCTATGGCTGCCCACTTGAGCTCCTCCTCCTCATCCATCTGCCGGACGCTCCGCTGGAACACGTCCGGCGCGTTCCATAATTCCCGGACACTCGTCGACCGCCAGCTCCTCCGGCTACTCGACTGCCTCGCCAGGTCATCTCCCGCCAACGCCGCCGCCGCCATTTTTTGGCGGGAACGAAATCAACTCACGGAAGTTGGTGCACACAAAACGAGGGAAGTTGGTGATCAAGCCTCAAACTGTGTCCGGAAGTTGGGGCGTGATCTTTGTTCTTGTGAAAGTTTTTCAGACTTCGTATGAAGTATGAGATGAGACGTGTTGGTATGATGAGAAGTGTTTGAATGTGGTTTATGCTGGTGGTTTATATAGAGAAACAGAGGATGGGAACAATGGAAGCAGGGGCGGACCCCACTAGATTTTGAAGTTTTGTTCCTTATTTAGTATATCTTTAGGAATTGGAATAGAATCCAAATGGATCAAATAATTGATTTTTCAAAAGAATGTGAAATTCACTTATTTTAAATTAAAATCCATACATCTTATTATTTGGTAACTTAAATTTTATTTTTATTGACTTAAACTTTGCCTTTTTACGAATGTGTTAACTAAAAAAGAAAAGAGAGTATGTGGATTTCACATCTATTTTCCTTTTTTAATTAGATCTATTTTCCTTTTTTAATTAGCAAATAGGAAAATTAATGAATAAATCTATCAAAAGTGAACTAATAAATGAATGAATTACTACATTTCTCGGTTGTATATTTCTTATTGTTGTATGGGTTTTTACGTTTTTGGGCACGTACAAGTAATTTACTCTCTGAGTTTTGAGATGTATATAATAAATTTCATTTCATGTGAAATGACCATATTTTACGGCATAAAGCGCCACAAAATGGGAGGTCAAGCGGGGGCGCTGCGGGAGTGCATCTCTATCAGAATGGTTGCGGAAAGAAACAAGAAAGTTTTGCCTGTGTTCCAGAAAGTCATGAGAATAGTATTGAAATGAGACTAGTCAGTAATTCAGAACTGACTAATCTAAAAGAAGAATAGGAAGAAGGGGGATGTCAAAAAGGAAGATGGCATTTCTCTCCGAATGGTTTTTTAAATTGAAACAAAGAGAAATATCTTGTTCTGTGTTACAGAAAAGTCTTGGGTCATAACTCAAGTGAGACTTGGCCTTGGCGGAATCTTCTCCGTCCGTCCGTCCCCCCCCCCCCCTTCCTTTGAGAAGATGTAAAAGTATAACTCACCGTAGGAGGAGATAAAATAACACCTGAAAAAAATCTTGTAACTTAGCACCAATGTAACTATGTAAGATTGTTTAGGGTTTTGTAGTTTCTTTTTTTGGAAAATAAAATTTCACATTGATATATTGACTCTTTAAACAGAAAAGATAAGTTGTTACATGTCCTTTTCTTGCCGATTACGGAGGAGAGAAAAAGTTTGGGAGGGTTACAAACCCATTAAAAAAAAAAAAAAAAGCTGGTGGTAAAAGTCATTCAAATCGTTATATAATTTTCAAACAAGCTTCTTCAATATTCTAGAAAGTGCGCTCAAGAGTTTGTAGGAGATGTTGAAAAGTTTAGAGAAATACTCATATGCTATTATTGATGTTAGCTGTAAAGACTAAACACAAGCTATAAGTGTCATGTGTGACCTCATTGCAGTTTGAAAAGCATGAAAGGAAATATGATAAAGATTAGAAGGGGAATAGTGATGGAAAGAGAAGTGCACGTGTTATTGTTATTGTCAGTGATGGAGCCAGAATATAAGAATATAATTGAAACATATGTTGCATGCCGTTAACACAAAATTTAAAATCTGAATATCTGACACGGTTTAGACATGGTAAATAAAATTATATATTTATTATTTTTAATAAATAAAAATATACTAAAATATAAAATAAGTTCATTACATTACTAAAATAATATTATGAATTCAATTAATTGTATAACCATAAGAAATAACATTAAAAAGAATCAAATGCAAATGATAAAAATGCATAATTAAGAATATTAAAACTAGCAGACCTCTAACTTAAAACAGAACATTAAAGAAAATCAAATTTACAGTAGGTTTGCTGACAAAACTGGGCAACAGCTTGCTCTCAAAAGTGGACAGTAACTTTATTTAGGTTTTGGTTCCCTTTCTCTTTTTTTTTTTCAATTAAAAAAAATTGATAAATGATGATGTGACGTGTCGGTCAACGTGTCCGAAACGTGTCGGAAAAGTCAACATTTTCCGACACACCACGTGGTGTGTCGAACACGTATTTTGCCGTGTCGGCGTGTCGGACACTCCGACACTCCACTAGGGTGGAGTGTCCGTGCAACATAGATTGAACCCAAAGTATATATATTAACTTGGTCTCGGTTAAAACTATAGCTTAGTTTCTTGTAATTTCTTTTTCATTAAAATTTATTAACCTATCCCACCCTCACGTTAGTGATATTTGAATTTATATCCTGAACGTTGTTAATTAAACTAACTAATATCAATCAGGTCACGGCTCACCAACAACTATAGCTTTTGTGGTTATTATTATAAATGATGAACTTCAATTTTGATCACATGCAACCAATACCTAAACTCTTCACTTCTTCCTTAAGTCTACCACAACAGATACTAACAAGTAACAAACCATATAATTTCACTTCTTGTTGGTGAGCGGTATCTGATTGGTTAGGTAGTCAAACTGATAACGTTGATGTCATGGATTTAAACCTTATTGATATATGTAGCTGTTGGGCGAATTATTAGGTTTTAATAAAAAATGCAATTTTAAAAATTTAGAATTCCTCTTCTCGAAGACACTAAGGGCACGTTTACTAATTTGGAATGAAACTTAATTATCATGAATTGGTATCAACAAGAATTGGTATCAGAATATTTCATTTCATTCTACTGTTTACTTACCATAAGGAATCAAAGCAGGAATAAAACTAAATTACGATTGATGTTGTTCACTTACCTTATAGAATTGGAATTAAAACTAGTTTGATTACTAAAATACCCTTACAAGAAAGGAAGCTAGATGTTTGCAATTTTATTGTTCTTCTTTTCAAAGATGTAAATATTCTTGGATGATATATTCATCAGACCACCTAAACGTTTTATATTGGTTTAACTCAAGTGCGTGTGTTCAAAGTTTTGCAACACAGATATGAACACTCATGAATGAAATAGAACCGAACGAAACAAAGAAGAGACAATAAACAAAAACAACAAAAACAAAGAAGCTTATCGATCACCATGGAAGAGAGAAACAAACCTTGGAGTGTGGCGTCTTCTTTTCCATTTTGTCCTCGTTGTTTTTTTATCTAACAATATTTTGTCGTCTTCTATATATATATATATATATATATATATATATATATATACAGGCCTTTTCAGATACGGACCTCCGTATTTATTCAAAAGGTACGGATTTTCTTAATTGGCATACTTTTTGATCATATTTTCTTATCTCAATCATTCATCTTTTAGGTATATATGAGTAGATCATCTCTACAAAATTTTAACCAAATTAATAATCATTAAGATATTCAAAATTATAAATTACACGAACGGTTCCTGTTGAACAGATTTAGTTCGTTCATTGTAATCATATAGTTTCGATACCTTAACGATTATCAATGTGGCTGAAAATTTGTAGAGATGATCAGCTTATATATACCTACAATGTGAATGGTTAAGATGAGAAAATATTATCTAAAAGTAGGTCAATTAAGAAAATCCGTACCTTTTGAATAAATACGGATATTTGGACCTAATAATATATATATATATTTAGCTACTTTTGAGTCATTTAAAAATATTATAATTATGTGAGGATATTTTGGGAAGAAAAAGTTGATTCTATTACCTTGATTTTGATACCCACCTCCCTCTTTCGGTATCGAATAAGGGGTTTTGTTAAGAATCGATTCCTGATAAGCAAATGAGACCCACATTCATTCTAATACTTTGACATGTTAGTAAACGCCGGAATTCACCTATTCCGGAATCAATTACACCACTCTCAATTTCATTCCAGATTAATAAACATGCCCTAATGTCATGAGTGTATGTCCTTAATTATCGATATGCTCATTCCCAAACGGAGGAATTTGAAACTCAGGTTAATGAAATGCTCGCTCAAGGCTTCATTCAAGCTAGCAGATGCAAGTCTGATTTCCTCTCCGTTACGTACTTTTGGTTAGGAAGAAGGACGTTGCATGGTGCTTCTGTGTCGATCGATTATTCTTATTGGCAGTTAAACAATGCCACTGTGAAGAACATATTCCCTATCCAAATTTTCGATGAAAGCTTGAAGAGTTTCATGATGATCAATATTCTAGCTCCAAGTTGGATTTGAGATAGGGCAACCACCAGATCATTATCCACAATAAAGGTATCACATTTTGTGGTACACATTTACGTATAATTTAGCTAAATTACAACACTGACAACATTTTTTCATACAATACTTATAAAAATGTTGTAGGTGAAGTAATTACCTGTTGAACTAAAATTACCCAAAAATTGACTCTATACCACGGTGACAACAAACTTGTTATCCCATTAGTAAATGCGGTATCACATGCATACAAAGGTACTTAAGAATTTCTCAAAACAAAAAACTGTTTAAAGTTGGTCATTTTATTATTGAGTGAAGACTAACAAACCGTGAAGAGCACTAGGGTGTTGTACTACACCAAAACACTTATTGACTTTATGAAAATTCTACAATGTGTTGATGCATAACATGCATAAAATTATCCTAAAGTTGTAAAATGAGTCCTCAAAGTAGTAACATTAGTCCTCAAAGTAGTAATATTAGTCCTCAAAATGGTATTATGAATCCTTAAAGTGGTAACAAATATTTATTTACAACATTATTAGTCCTGAAATGATAAAATGAATCTTCAAAATTGTGATTGGGAAGTGATAAAAGAAAGAATTGAAATTTGTTTAGTCCTTATGGTTTGAAGTCGACATTTGTTTAGTCCTTATGGTTTTATTTTAATCTGAATAGTCTTTAAAGTCACAATTTTTCATTCAAATAGTCCTTATAGTTTTATTTTAATCTGAATAGTCCTTAAAGTCATGATTTTCATCCAATTAGTTATTCCGACAATTTTCTCAGTTAAATGCTATAAGGACTATTTGGATGAAAAATCATGATTTTAACGACTATTCAGATTAAAATAAAATCATAAGGACTATTTGGATTTGGATGAAAAATCATGACTTTAAAGACTATTCAGATTAAAATAAAACCATAAAGACTAGACATATGTCTACTTTAAACTACAAGGACTATATAATATCTTACATTTCTCTAAAAGATAGTCATGAGTTACATTAACACACCAACACACCGTAGTCTTACCGGAGAGAGGTGAGAGTTGTAATTATGGGCAGTTAAGGGATATATCAAAGTTATTCTAATCTTCAAAGTGCAAAGCAAACTAATCAAAATTCTAGAAAGTGGGAATGGTCTGTGTCGACTGTGGAGACGTTGAAAAGTTTTGAGAAAAAACTCGTGCTACAATTGATGTTTTTAAGTGGAAGAATATACACACTCTATATATATTTGTGACATAAAAGACGAGAAGATGTGATATAAAAGATGAGAATAGGGATTGAGAGAGAAATGGTTCTGTGAGGCAGAAGTGATCGAAAGGACTGGTATTCTGCACTGCTATATATGGTTATGAGGTTATCCAGTGTTTAGAAAGGTAACAGTCAGTGCTGCTTGCCGTGATTGATAGAAATACCAACTGCAGAGTTGAGTATTGTTTTGCTGCATATACTGTTTAAGTGGTTTTGAAGCAATGTAAAACCATGGCCCTCCTATATGTTAATTAGCAGTTTCAAATAGCTACTGTGCATAATTCATGTGAAGACATATCGTTTGTGAAGCTTTTATATATTGTAGTATATTTCAAGGAAAAAAATAATATTACACAGATGAAGGGAATGCATGTCTGCTGTGTGCAAGCCTATCAAAAATTACATACAATATTAATTACAAAACTAGAAACACAAAATGGGAGCAGTGTTTTTGTGTTGCCCTCATTAATCAATTACTGTAAATGTTTCAAATGATGAACAGTTGGATAATTGTCAAACACTTGTAAACATATCGTTGTCTTACCATTGTTTTTGAATCAGACTATTCGCAGTTGGTGAAGACTGAAGACTACCAAGGCTGAGGAGGATAAGGCAGCCTTTGGCAGGGTTGTGGATGATGACATATATTGCTTTCCTACAAGGGCCTTTACCAGGTTCTTTCTTTTTTCATGTTTTCAGAGAGTCGAAAATTATATATATATATATATATATATATATATATATATATATATATAGTTTATATTAAAATGTGAAGTTCCTTATTTGATTCACTTTTTCGTTATATTTTCACATCTCCACCGTTCAGATTATTGATACTAATGTATAGATCATTCTTACAAAATTTCATCAAGATTAATGATCGTTTAGGTTTTCGTAATCGTTATTGACTGTCGGTACTAACCCGCGCGTTGCTGCGGGCTAGAGCTCATGAAATCATGAGGATGCAAAACAACAAAACAACTTGATCGTAGGTTCACACAAAAGATAAAGAACATCCATTTAATTCATAAGCTGCAACTGCTATATAAACATTTAATTCATAAGCCGAATTGTTATATAAACAATACAATTGCATAATAAAAATCAACTTGTTACATCCTCCTTCAACGATCTTCTGGCTCCCCTGAGGAAATGTAGCAAGCAAAGTGCTACCAGCAAGTCAATCATTCTTTGAGGTTTGAAATAATAAAACTGTTCACAAAGAATTAACAGCAAGTAGGAACAATTAAAATGCACATTATGATGTGTTAACTTTTTCAAACAACGAAACTAACCAGGACCAAATTTATGTATTTAGCCAAAGTCAAAATCATGCAGGTAAACATGTTTGTTTACTGCTATGTTTCCTCATTTTCACTTCATCACTATAATGTCTCTAACCTCCTAGACATATAAAACTTTGCAGATGCGGATGTAAATTAACACTGCATAGTGAAGAGACAAATTCAATTCTATAAAATACAGACAGGAAGGACTTTCTGCAACCCATATGAATATAAGTTGGTAATATTGATTTTAGCTGTGTTACCTGTAACATATCATAATCTGGGGCAGATCCAGAGCTAGCTTTGTAGCTTCTTCCTCATTTGCTTGAAGCATGTGGCACACACTGGGTATAGAGGCATCCGCCACCGACAATTTTGTTATCTGCAATACACCATTTGGTCCTGATATATGAAGTATGATATTAGTATTGAGATATCCTGCAATGCAAATACAGTGTTCATTTGTTGATTTTTTTTTAAATGATAGAATTTTTCCGATAAGTGAAACTCTTCTACAAAAACCAGTTGATAGTGAGATTAGAACTTTTAATGAGTTTGGGTGATGAGTAGTAAGTAATTAAGAGTGGAGTGTGTCAATTTTATATATATACAATATATATAACTGATTAAGGGCTAAATCGAAATCAACTGAGATCAAAAGAAAGGCACACCTTCAACAACTTTTAACTGTATCACCACCTTCTTTTTAGGGTAAAATCTGGAAAAAAAAAAAAAGAAGAAGAAAAGAAACCTATGAACGCAGCATAGCAGTAAAGATAATATGAGACTTTAACATTACATGGTGGTTGCTGTGCTGCAAAGTGTTAACATGATTATAGGAGACCTAGTTACTGATATTTAACATTACCATCTAAATCTACAGAACACAAAAGTAGAATTCATATAATTGTAACTATACAAATTCCTTCCCAAAGTTTATAAAGATGTTTATGAAACCATAAGAAATATAGGAGCACAAACCTTTGTAAGAAAGAAACTAAATTAAAACAGAACACCAAATTGAAGAACAACAGCAGAAAGTAGAGTTGAAGAACACTTTGCATAAAGTCTGCATATGATTAACAAAGAAGGATCAAAATCAAGCTCATAAATATCTGTACATACTATCAAATCAAGTTAACGAAAGTGGGATGTGAGGAATTGAATTGAAAGAGTCTTTGAAAAATGACTCCATAAAATTTGATTAAAAATGAAAAGACAAAAGTTCACAAATTTTTCCCACGTAAATGAATATGAAACAGGTTTAATGCAGAAGAAGCAACATATACCTATGGACATGAGCTTGTTCAAAACTTCGAATAAACTATAGAAACAGCAGAACCAATTTTTTTGTTTTCAAGCAGAACCTGGAAAAATAAAGAAAAAACCAAACAAAGCAAGAAAGAAAGCACAGGAAGGACTTTCGACAGTATCAATTTTAAATTTATGTTACCTGTAACAAATCATAGTTGGCAGATTCAAAGCTAGCTTTGTACCTCATTTGCTTGAAGCATGTGGGGCAATGCTGGTATAGAAGGATCCGCCACCGACATTTTGTTATATACAATACACCATTTGGTCCTGAAATATGAAGAAGCATATAATTAGTATTGAGATATATTGCAATGCAAATACATAGTTTATTTACTGAATTTTTATTTTCTGAAAGTTCTTCAAGATAGATCAGAGTTGTTTCCAGATAAGTGAAAAACCTCTACAAAAAGCAGTTGATGGCCAGAATAGAAATTTTCATAATCAATTTTTATCTTCCATCAATACAGTACCCAAAAGTCAAAAACTGAAAATTAGACAATATTGAATCGAAAGATACCATTCACATACCAATATTGAATGGATGGATTGCCAATATTCGTTAGCAGCAGATGGAACTCATCTATCAGACTATGTGGACTCCAGCAAATATAATATATGAACTTTATGTTCTGAATCTTTGAATCAACTTTTACTTCATAACGTAAAATGTATGAATCAGCTTTTATTCTAGCCTAGAAATCGAATAAAAGTCCTATAAAGTCAGCTCATATGTTGTACTTGTCCATTTGACTGTAAATTGTGGTTTAAAATCTGAATCATAAATTTTGTTTTATTTATTTTATTTTTTATTTTTGAAAATAAATTTTATTTTTGTTTTTAGATAGAACAGTTGATGTTGATCCATTTCCTTGAATAATTAACAGCCTTGAATTTTACTTTTAGCTCTGGCTTGGAGTATCATTCTTTTGTATTAATCAACTTGAAGTGATAATATCACCACCTAAACTCTGATCATATTTCCACTAAGCCTCTTATTGAATGAAATGAATCATATATAGTTTAAAATGTCCATGTATATTTTTGTATAAGTACCTAAGCCCAAAAGCTAAAGAATCGAACAGATAGATTTTTTTTGCTTATAAAGATTGAAGAAGAACAATATGGCCAAGCCTAACCTAATCACATCACAAAGCACATAATATTACAAAAAAGAAGAAGATCATGAGCAGAAAGAAAGATAAACTGAACCAAATAAAAAATATTCATGGGTAGAGAATAAGGAGCTACAACCTGGAAAGGTAATCACCAATTACGTTAATGATGGTAAATATATATACACACACACTAAGCAGAATAAGGAGGAAAATATAGTTCTATGTTTACCTTTCAAGAGATTGAGAGAGCAAGCAGTAGAGGTGAGGAGCCGGACAGGTCCATGTTTTTGGTGGCTCTTAGAGGCACTGCTGCAACATACACATCTAGTAACCGTTGCTTCCATTTCCTGTCGAAAAAAGAACTAAGACATCTACACAAAGCAA
This sequence comes from Fragaria nilgerrensis, assembly GCA_010134655.1. Taxonomy (NCBI): domain Eukaryota; kingdom Viridiplantae; phylum Streptophyta; class Magnoliopsida; order Rosales; family Rosaceae; genus Fragaria; species Fragaria nilgerrensis. The sequence goes on along the minus strand of CM020979.1, from coordinate 28,012,211 downwards.
AAGAGCATTACGTGGTGATCTTTTTTTGAAGAATTTGTCAGATGAGTTCCTACACATTATTCTGTTAATGAACAGTGCTGGAAAATGCGATGTGAATTGAAACATAAAGTAGTAAAAGATATGATACTCACAGTCAAATTTAATACATATGTGGGTGGTTCTGCTATAAAATCTTCTTTCTGTGCAATACCATTGACATAGAGCCATGCATTCCGAACCTGCAAAGGAGTTGAAGGAAAATATAAAAATGTCCAATTGAATGAAACTGATGCATTTTTACAAACTTTCCAGTGTGCAAGTAAAAGAAAAATATCAAACTCATGGACCCAAGAAAGAATATGATTTCATCATCTTCTGGAAACAGCCTAATAACATTAACTATAAAATGTTAAATGTCAATAAATAGTATACCTCAACCAAGTCTCCAGCTTTTGCAACAATCCTCTTTATGAAAACAATTTGTTCCAAGTCTCCAGGTTCCTGCAGGAAAACCAGTAACAGAAGTGAGTATTTCTGGCCAAGATATTTGAGTAAGAAATACATCATACTCCAAGAGACTTGAGCTAGTGTATACTAAATGAACTAACCTGTGTTGGATCTCGAAATGTTACAATATCATGCAAAGCAGGGGTTTGGAAGAATAATGAGGCCTGCAAAAGTTATCGGGTTACCACGGTGTCAATCAAAACTATGAGTAGCAATGGTAGTTCTTCGTAGATTAACAATTTCAAATAAACAATATATCAAAGATATAAAAAGTTGTAAAATGCAGTCTATTATTTGATAAAAAGAAGGCATGGGGGAAATAGAGGTTCTGGTGTCTAGTATTACCATTTAACTATCATTCAGACTTCAGCTAAAACCAGGAACTGAATCCCAGAGCTCTTTAACAAAGATTGAACATTTTTAATAACGTCAAGGGTACTGGACTACTGGTTTTAACTAAGAAATGCCAATTGAATTGATTATTGCAGCAATCGTGTCTGTTATAATATATATACAAACTACCACTAAAAGCATCAATCAATATCTTTAATCGATTAGAGAAGAGAAAAACTATAAACATGGGTTGAAGATCAATCACCCAGAATAACCCATAAATACACAATGCACAAATCTATGTCATGAGTTGAAGAGTAGGTGAAGATACTAACTTGGAATTCTTGGAGCCGATATCTGAAATAAAAACCCAGACAAATCCCTCATCTTCTCCTTTCTCCTATCCTCTCCCTCTCCTCGATCGTTGTCGAAATCTTTGGAATTTCTCTCTCTGAAAATGAAATAGGTTTCAAGATCAAAAGCTTTAATCGATTATAGAAATTAAAAAAGACATGGAGCGAATTAAGAAACGGTGGAGCTTCGAGAGAGATCGAGAGAGAATTCAAGAAATTGCTCAAACCCAAAATCGATAGGCTTCCTCCGCTGCTGCCCTTCTCTCTCACCTTTTCTATCTCTCTCACCGTTATTTACGAACACCGCAGCACAGCCGGCACATCAACTTCTCTCTCTGAAAGAAGAGTCAAGTCAAAACAAAAACACCCACACAAAACCCGATCAAGTGAAAGAAAAGAACAGAGCGATGAAAGAACAAATAAGGCCTAAAACAACAAATTAGGGCTGAGTGGCCCATTCTGACAACAACAAATTAGGGCCGAAGAAGCTTAGCTACAGTAACTCAATTTTAGTATATAGTAAATATAATCGTTACATATATATGCTCGCTTTTGATTATATATGCTTTTGATTTACGGTTGAGTAGCTCTATTCCCTACTCTTCTTAATTAGAATCTATAGCTTTCAATCAATAAGTTGTAGCCATTGTGTACAAATCATGGATGAGTTATTTTCTCATGGTAGATTAGAAAATAGAAGAACAATGCCATTGCTGAGGCTTCTTTTATTGAATATTGATGAAATAATAGGACCAAAAATGTCAACTGGGAAAGAAGTTGCCTAAGCCAATCAAAATTACTACACATATTATGATACAAAAAAGACAAAAAGAATCAGAGTTGTTTTCAGTCTGACTTGCTGCTATAACATCCCTGAAAAGGCTGAGTATATGCACAATGAGGGTGCTTGATCATCTCCTCTGGAAGTTAAGGTACTTGATACCATAAGCAAAGACGAAGAAGAAGAGGAGGACCCAACCAACATGAGCAACAACAACTGGTATGAGGAAGTCGTGGTCATAGCCCCAAGTCGCCTTAAGGAATTCATCCACTTTTACAGGTCCTTCAGCAGTTAAGATACTCTTATCGCTCCGATCACCGAATTGAGATGCAAAGACACCGTAGATTGTCCAAGCAACTGGAGAACCCCAGTAGTACCACCTCCACCATATTGGGATGAGCTGCAAATTCGAGAACGAATATTGTAAGACTCATCATAAGTTCATATTATAGTTAGCAAATTTTCTCCAGCATGTTTATATTTGTAACATTCCTAGATATGAGTAAGGGCAATGAAAATAGTAACTACATGAAGAAAAAAAAAAACAGAAATTATAACATACCGGTCTAGCGATAAGGAATCCAGAGAACAAATTCCAGAAACTCATGAAGAAGGACATGACAATTGCCGCGATTTGATGGCCAGGAGTTAGGGCAACCACCATCATTCCATACATAGAGAAGTATGTAAAACACATGAATATGAAGTAGTAGAAGTACAAGAACTTCTCAATTTTGAATTCGTAGCCGATCATAGTGAACAGAAGAAGGGAATAAATGAAGGTTTGTATGGCAACATAAACCGTCTCAATGGCCACCTACGTCAAAAAATGTTCATAAAAAATTAATAAATATAAAACAAAGCAGTATATATAATTTGTGCAAGGCAAAAAAAAAAAAAAAAAAAAATACAAAAATGAGTCTAGGTTTGAATGTCTTACCTGAGCAAATGCATAAGGCAACTCGGAATACATTCCTGCTGCTCTTTCTCGGTAGAAAACTGTTCTCTCGATAGAAACTACAGATTGCACAGCAGAAGCATTGCCCGCTCCAAGGAAGAGAACAGCAGAATATGTTGCTCCCAAGAGGTTAACAATATCTTGTTGTTTATCTCTGTTGAAAAATCATACAAGTGAGAACTCTAGGATAGAACATTTATAGAAACATGGATCTTTTAGTTTAAAGTTTTTAAACTCACAGCACGTCTCCTTTGTTCCAGAAGATGACACCAAAAAGAGAGCCGATGACTATTGTGTTGAAAAACCTGATGGCATTGTAGTGCGAGTTCCTCCAGTATGACCAGTGTTGTTTCCAAAAGCAAGCCTTGCATTGAGTTGGGAAGCTTTGGGAGAATGGGTGGGGAAGTAAAGGTCCTTGGAGCCTGGGACTGGTGTGCTCAATTCCTTGATCTGTTCTTGAACGCTCCTGAACAAGTGACCGCAAAAATTGAGAACTAATATGAGATTTGAACAAATACAAATGAAAAGGATAAACAAAAACACTCCACATACCTATACAGCTCAGAGTTCGCATATACTTCGGCAAAATCAATGTTATTTTGTGCCTCAACTGCAGCAGAGCTGACCTCTAACATCCATGTAGCAGGGTTGTAGCCATCTTTGATCTTTGGAACCCCAGGAATGGCCTGCAAGAAGTTTTGATATATTTACTATGTATTTCTATCCACATCATATCATTTCAAACGGAGCTATTCAATCATTATAAAAAAGATATGCAAACTATCGAGAATGCAGCAACAATATAACTCCATTGAATTAGATTTGAACTGAGCACAAAAGCATGTATGAAGTTACCTCAAAATATTCAACAAGCTGTGAGACCGGTCACCAAGAGGTCCAGCATAAATCACTTGTCCTCCTCTTTTCATTAAGAAAAGCTGCAAAGGAAAAGAAAATCAAGGTGAAATATGGAACATGAGAAAGGGAACAGCGTTAATCGTTACAGATAGATGTATCAATTTGAAAAGTTAATAATACCTCATCAAAAGCTTCGAAAATGTCAATGCTAGGTTGGTGAATGGTGCAGACAACGGTTCGACCTGTATCAACTGTGTTTCTTACAGTACGCATAACAATTGCAGCGGCTCTAGCATCAAGTCCTGATGTTGGCTCATCCATAAAGATAATGGAAGGATTGGCAACCAATTCTACAGCAATGGTCAGCCTCTTTCTTTGTTCAGTTGAAAGTCCATCAACTCCAGGAAGTCCAACTAAAGCATTCCTCAAGGGGTGAAGCTCCACCAAGTCCATAACTTCATCAACAAACATCTAAAAACAAGAAAATCAGAGTCAACTACATAGCAATATCCACCAAGTCCACCGGTTTCATATTAACGGTTTACTAAATGATATACCTTTCGTTTGCTTTTGTCGACATCCTTAGACAGACGTAACCAGGCAGAGTATAGCAGAGATTCATAAACAGTAACATATGGTGAATGAATGTCATTCTGTTCACAATAACCGCTAACCCGAGCAAATGTGGTTTGGTTTTTTGGGTATCCAGAGATGCTAATATTTCCTTCGATATAACCACCAGTTTTTCTTCCAGCTAGGACATCCATCAAAGTAGTTTTCCCAGCACCACTAACACCAACTAATGCAGTGAGAATCCCTGGCCTGAATGCACCATTAACATCTCTTAGTAGTTGCAATCGGTTCTCTTCAATACCTTGGGTCTTCATCTCCTGAGAATGAAACAAAAATGTTACTACCAATATATACAACAATGTGTTTTCTGAGTTTCTGCTAATGACTATGAATTTTGAAGATGCATATCAAACTCAATTTGAAGCATTTACACTATCAAATTCTGTTTATATTTTGAAACAAGTATCACACGGCTTTCAGGAAATTTAAAGCTTTATGGAAGGGGGCTGGTAGGGTAACACCATAGTATGTAGTGACTTACCGAAGGCATATCCACATAGTAGTTCACATGGCTGAAAGCGAGTGAAAGGGGCTGGAACGGCAACACCATTCCTCTCTTGGCTTGTACGTTTGAACTTCCTTCTGCATTTCTCACTTGCATATCAATACCTGTAGGAAATTTACAATTTTTTAGGGTCATGTTTCCAGTGTAATACATAATATATAAAATATAAAAAGAAAGGCTTTCCGGTAAAAAGATCCAAGTTAAGTGATACACAAGATATATAGTATTTCAACCTTCTGTCAATCGTGGCCTCCTCTTGTTTTCAGAGTCATCCTCCCCAAGCAGAGTTTTGTTGTCGCCAAGAGCTAAAATGAGTTGTACATAAAAAAAAATAGTCAACACTTGTATCCATTATCATAAAAATAGATAAATGATGAATGAAAGTTATTAAACTTACGGTTCAAGTAGGTCAATGCTGCAATGAACATCAGATTGAAGAGAAGAGAAAACCCGAAAAGCGCTGCAACACAGATCCAATACCAAGATTCTGTAGTGTACAGGCCTCTTTCTCTGAGAAGGGCTTTTCCAACAGTGGGCTGAGTGGAGTTGATTGGTGGCTGTTCCAAGGGATAAGAAAAAAAAAATTGTCAAACTTGATAACTTGAGCCTGACGATCATGGGTCTTCAAATTGTTATTATTCATGTATAGGAGGAAATATTTTCAAAAAAAAAATGTATAGGAGGAAATGAACTGAGATTTAAGATAACTTACGCCGCCCCATCTATCATCAAGAAATTCATTAATAGCAATTGCATTCTGTCCATACATCATAGGTGAGACATAGTAGCCCCATATCATCCATGACTGGATGTCATCTGCACATCAAGATGAGAATCGTTTAATCATTTTTAAAAATTATAGCAGTCTAATTGAAACAAGCATTAAGTAGATAAAGGAGGCTGACCTTTAGCAACAATAAAACCTCCAAGGACAAACACCAATAGAAGTGTAAATGAACCTATGGTGTTAGCAACCACATCTGATCTTCCAAGAGCTGCAATGAAACGAAAGAGGGAGAGAGCCATCTGGCTTATACCAATGAAAGCCAATAACTGTTTGAAGAACCTGCACATATTGAACACGGGTCAGACAAGAAAAAAAAAACGCTAGATTATTATTTTTAACAACACATCTAGCCATGATTAAAACATCTGCAAATGATAACAGTAATAGAGTATCACTTACCTACTAGGATCAGGTGCAAATCCTATGGTGTAATAGGTAAAGATGATCCATATTGCAGATTCCAGCACTGAAACAGGAATTCGGGTCACCCAAATGGGCAATGCAAAAGCCCACGCTGGATAGAACAAGGCATCCCTTTGTTTAAAGAACACAGGAAGCCGGAAAACTGTCATTGCAAGCTCTGCCATTCCATTAAACATGACGTTAATGAGACTGAAAAACAGTGCCCCCCAATATTTTGCTGAATCAGCTTCTGTCCCAGATTTCATTTCTGTTCTTAAGAACACAGTCAAAGCAATTGTAGCCATGATGGCAATCTGTGTAGTTTTGAAGATGTACACAAAAGAGTTCCGCTTCATTAAGAGCCATTCCCTTGCAAAGCATGCCTTGAAGAGCTCCATATTGGAAATTCCATACTTTTCCTTAACCAAAGCAGCAGGATGGGCATGTCTCTTGTCATAAGAAACTCTTAGTTCTTCGCCAAGCCGTTGGCCAACATGGAAGGAGCTGAACGCCCGAACAAAATCATCTACTGTGACTAATCTGTAAGGTTGGTTCTTCTTAAACCAGTATTGTTCTTGGTCCTTCTTTGAGGTCACTTCTTGCAAGAAGTCTGCAACACCTTTTCTGTCAGGGCATTTGAATCCCATATATTCAAAGAACTCAAGGACATTCTCGCATGGGCCTTGATAAACAATCTGACCCTCCGAGAGAAGGATAACATCATCAAAAAGATCGTACGTCTCAGGTGCGGGCTGCAAGAGAGCGATGACCATTGACACATCCAAAATGTGAACCATCTGTCTCATGTATTTAATAATCTGAAAGGTTGTGGAACTGTCCAGCCCTGTTGATATTTCATCCATGAAAAATGCTTTTGCTGGTCCAACCAACATTTCTCCTGCATTCAGTAAACCAACTCAAGTTATTAGTGGAAATGGGTTTGCACATTAGTTCCAAACAATTAAAAAGTCTTCAATATATTGGCTTACATATTCAGCAAGTATAAGAAAGCGTAATCATCATGGAACAATCACATACCAGTCGTGACACGCTTCTTTTGTCCACCAGATATCCCCCTTCTCATGTCATCACCCACCATTATATCAGCACAGATATCTAATCCAAGTATCTGTTGAAAGAATCAGAAACAGTAAGTCTAGCTTGTACAATATACACTTGAGATTTAAATGAAAAAGTCGAATGGTTGAATCATCAGACCTTGAGAATATAATCTGTAATCAAACTTGTTTCCTGTCCCGCCACAGATGTGGCTTTCATGTATGCATCAATCCCAGGATCTGGTTTGATGCCAGCATCTTTCTCCCGTCTAGACAACTCTACTAGTATATCATACCTTGTTCCAACTCCTAGGCAACGTCCAGAGAAATCAAGTGTTTCACGAACTGTCATCTCACCATAATGAAGATCATGCTGGCTAATATAAGCAGAGGTTCTCTGAGGTACAAATTCATTGAATTCATGGCCGCAGTAAGTGACCTTCCCATTTACCTGTTTAAAAGCACAAGTTGTCAATACAGATGAAAAGCAAGACATGTAGGCTGATCAAATACACAGCTTACATGCATATACTGATAAAAGTTTAGACATAGAGAATAACGAATTACCCTAAGATCCCTATCTAGTTTGCCAGATAGTGCTTTTAGCAATGTTGTCTTTCCTGATCCCGGAGGTCCAAGAAGAAGTGTCATCCTGAAAACAAACAAAGCAACAAGCTCATGGAAGGAGCACAGAAACTAAACCATGTAGCATGAAACTACTTTTTTTGGATATGTAAAGTTGTAAACCAACTAGCTCTACAGGTCATGTTATTCATTATTTGAGATTTTACTGACGAACTAATATGTGAAGTTGATTCATATAGAAGTAGAACTGCAACCAATAGATTATATATATATATATATATATATATATATATATATATATATATATATATTTGCCAAAGCTCATTTGCATACCTTGCTGGTTTGACGATACCACTAACATTTTGTAGAATCTTAACAATTCTTTTCTTCGATGGTGAAAGTCCAACAAGTCCCAGTATTCCCTAATCACATAAACAGTAATTTAGAAATCTATAGATTCACAAATTGGCACACGAGCCAAAATTGAGAACGTAAATACTGGGAAATGTCTTTGCAATACCTCTATTGCGTTCAAGGTGGAATTCCAAAGAGTCGGAAGTGCTCTGGTGCCTACAAACGCATCTCCCTCTATTGCTAGATTCTGGAATCTAACCTCAACTTTAGGAATATCGATACCGACCCTGTTCCCCAAATCACAAATCAAAATTTAGGCAACATATATATCACAACTTGGCTAGCAACAAAGCCAAACAAAACACATCCCTGAACTCATACTAAGCAAACAAACTAAGAATATTTCAGATTCAAAGTAACCTTAAATCCGGAATTGAACACACTATTAATTTCCGAATTCAATTACCTGTCATTTCTGGCTCTGAGCTTCTTCAAGAACTTCTCATTGTCCTCCTCAATAACCTTAAGTATACTCTCCATCAGCTGCTTCTTATCAGAATCCCCAAGATGGGCAACGTCGACTTCCTCAGCCACAACCCTTCCATTGCTCATCACATTCCTCAACATCCCTCTCCTCATCCTATCGTAAGTCGGCAACCTCTCTATGGCGGCCCACTTGAGCTCCTCCTCCTCATCCAACGCCGGCTGCCGGACGCTCCTCTGGAACACGTCCGGCGCGTTCCACATTTCCCGGACACTCGTCGATCGCCAGCTTCTCCGGCTGCTGGACTGCCTCATTAAGTCTTCTCCGGCCAATGCCGCCGCCATCTTTTTTTGGCGGGAAGCAAATCAAACTAAACTGAAGTTGGTGCACCCAAAATGGGGAAGTGATCAAACCTCAACGCTAGCCGGAACTTGGGACTTCCCAAGTTGAAAGCAGTGATCAAGTACAGACTTTTGGTGAAGAATGAGAATATGAAAGAAAGAGAGAAGAGACGTGTTTTTCGTTGTGAGGAGTTTAGGGTGATGATTATATAGAGATACGTGGAGGTCAAAAAGCGGGAGTGCATCTCTCAGTCTCTGAATCATTTTTTTAAACTGAAAAAAAAGCTTGTTCTCTGTTGCAGAAAGTCTTCGGTCAAAACTCGGGGACTTGGCCCTATTTTATGGACTCGAATAGGGTTTTCTCCAGAAAACAAAAATATTATTGTACTTAGATTTCCAATATAGCACGTTGTTACCTGCTACTCGTACGTTGTTGCATCTAGAAATCTTCTTTAATAGGATCAAAAGATTTTACATCAACGTACAATACGATATAGTTTGTGCAAACTCTCTTAATGTGTCGAAACTTGTAAGTCGTCCGAACACAAATTAAATTTCAGTGATATAGGCTTACAGTCTAATAAAGAGCGATTTCTATAGGGTTCTTCATTTTTTTTTATTTGAGCTTGGGGTGTTTCGTGAGTATTCAAAAATAGTTTTTTTTTTTTTTTTTTTTCTGTTGAAATGATCGAAAATAGTTTATGTACTAGGGGTCGGGTGTGCTTGGTTGTATTCTTGTGAGTACGATTTGGGTATTTTCTAACCGAATAAAGGGGAATATTATCATTTGTATGTATTGTCATAATAGATGATATTTTTAACTCAAAAGGAACGATTTTTAATAAAATTTTATTATTGTTCGATTCATCATATAGAAATTGTTTATTTGCATTTACTTAACCTTCTTCCAACGAAGAAGTGTTTAAAAAAATTGGGAAGCTAGACCTAGTGGAAGCTTCTATGATCAGTTTTGACATGTAGAGAGTCATACATAACTATAATAAATGTGATATGTGACATATATTGAATAATACGTATCACATCATGAAGACTAACAAGGTATTCTCCCAAGGGAGAACGTAACCAAGTAATTGATAGCACACAGCGAAAATATCTGGAAAATGTCTCAATTAAGTCGAGCTCTTCTAGATGGTCTATCTGGTACGATATGGCTAGCTGTAAACATCCATGACCTAATTAGCATAGTCCCACAGTTAGGTTCCCATTCCTTAATGGCACACTTTAGACAACCAAGTCTTCTGTCCAATCAAAGAGTGATATATATATATATATATATACGTATATATATATATATATATATATCAACTTTAAAATATATATATAAATCCTCTTAATTTTATAACATTAAAATATCAACTTTCACCGTTTTCAATAATGAATAAGTTAATCTGAAGAGATTTTTAAGTTTCATGTATGCGTATGCGATATGGAGTATTAGTCTGGTTTTGTTAAGATATATTAACTAACCGATGAATACTGTACCCGAGAGAAAGAAAGAGCAAAAGCTTGATCATCCAAAAACTACAATGGTGTATCAGCCCTGGGAAAAATATGCCGTTAACAAAAGACTCGGATATTCAGCAAATTTTTGTTTTGAAAAGAGAAAAATAAAAAATAAAAAAAGAAGAAAGAAAGCCGCCATACATGATACATACCTTTAGCAAAAGGAGGTTCAATGAACGACGTCGGAACATCAACGTTTACTTTTCCAAGCATAGTCTTCTAGACGCGCGTGTTTTTAAAAACCCTACAACGTGGGATTTCCATGTTATCTAAAATAGATAACTAATTCCCTAATTACAAAGATAAACGAAATTGTAGTTAGGGTATTTCTAGCTCGTTTTATCCGATGAAAAATGATTGCAAGTTCAATATTTCTACGTACTCTTTGATCATCAGAAACTCTTTAAAAGTTGAGATTCCATGGTTAATTTCAAGATCTACATTATTGTCCTTACGTGAAACATGAAAGTGACCAAATGCCGTGCTTGGGTCTCAAGGATTCAGAAGACTTATAATCATGTATTGACTATTGGTCTCAAGGATTCAGAGATTCCATGGTTAATTTCAAGATCTACATTATTTTCCGATTTGGATAGGAAAAGCAATTATATTTCAAATGGAAAGAAAAGCAATTATATATACAGATTCCAAATACCCTTTCGATTATAATTTCACAATTCTTACAGAACATGGGAAGAGGGAAAGAAAACTCATTTTCAAGCCTCTAATATGTGAAGTGCAACAGATCATTATTTATTTATTTTAGAATGGAAATAAAATTTATTCAAAGAGAACAAAACATTACATAACACGAGAATTATCGGTGGAAGACAAAATTGTCTCACTTATTACCCTATTACGAGAACAAGTTACAGGTCTATCATTGTTAATGGCATCGATGAGCCAGTCGAACCCAACTCTAACCAAATATGCAACAAGATACAAAGATATGAAGAAGGAGAAGAAGTCACATTAAAAAAGAGACAATTTTAGTTTGTAATTTAGTTCTAACAAGACAAGTTTTTGAGATAAAACCGTATCCATATCGTTATTCAGGTGGTATGTTGCCAAGGTGAAAGATTGTTGGGTTGTCTATATATAGCTTGCAAGGCCAAAGATTTGGCAAATTCAACCTTGAATTAAAAAAATGACTAATTTCAGTTTACCCCTATCAACTTTATGTCGAACATCATGTTAGTCTATTTTCTTTCATTTTCATCAAAAACACCCCTCGACTTCTAATTTTCATCAGCCATGTCCGAACTTCCGATTTTCATACAATTTCCCGTCATGTGATGACGTGGTATTAAGAAGAAAACCAAATTTGAAGTCACTGGGCTCACAAAAAAAGGGAAAAATAAACAAATTGCATTCAATCTCACCAAAATCACTAAGATTGTGATGAGAACGGAGATGTGTATTAATATGGAGGAAAAATGGTCCGAAAAGTTACTTTCAAAATTTGACTGTATTCTTGATATCAAGTCATCACTTGACAAAGGAATTGGATGAAGATTGGAGGTTTGGACATGCGCGGCTGATGAAAATTAGGAGTCGAGGGGTGTTTTTGATGAAATTGAAAGAAGAATGACTAACATAATGATCGATCTAAGTTAATGAGAGTAAACTGAAATTCGTTAAAAAAAAAAACGACCATAACCTAAAATGTCACACTTATTGCTCCCTATAATAAAGTAGATATCTATCTAGATTATCACACTTCTTGTTGCCTGCAGATAAGTAGGGTCGCAGTACAGATTTCATTACATAACAACCAAATAATGTAGGAATGGACTCGATAATAATAAGTAAGTTTGGACAGTACGTAGTATACATCATTTGGCCTTATTCAAGTTTGGTACACTCTAATTAACTGATTGAATTAACCTGATTCCTAGCTGTCTTTGTATTCAGCATTCACTCTCTCTGTATAGTCATGATTGAACGCTAATTGCAACTGCTGATTAATTTGAGTTGGTTCATTCTATTATTGAATGAAGACTAAGAGCGCACACCGCATGTAGTACATGAAGTTCTCAAATAATCACCAATAATTGACCTTGTGAAATTAATTGAGGCCAGTTCCGGGATGGCGAAGTTATCCAAATCTTCAAAGTTCATCAAAACGGACTCATTCAAGATTCCAGAAACTGAATTGAAGGGTCTGTGTAATTGCATGTATAGGAGATGTTGAAAGTTATTTTGAGAATAATTCATGCTAGCTGGCTACTATGTATTGACATTAACTAGAAGAATAGACAGAAGCTGTAAGTGACGTAATCCAAGTTTGAATAGAAGGGGAGAAGATGTGATCGATATAAAAGATGAGAACTAGGTAGTGGGATTCAGAGAGAAGTGTACGTTGCTGTGACACAGATCGATGTTAAGAGACTGCTGGCTAGCTAGCAGCTGTGGTTATCCAGCAATTTGCAAGGTAAAAATTAGAGCTTAATTATTCTCTCTTGAATCTTTATAGATATTATCAAATGCAGATCGAGTTCAGTATTGATTTGATGCATATGTATTTGTTTGTATATTCTGTTTTTAGGGTTTCAAAATGATCTAGAACCATTGCCCAATACATAATAAGTTAGCAGTTTCAGATAGCTAGTGTGAATTGCATTCCGGTCATCCGGCCTAGCCTGTGAAGATAGACCTTAAATATCAAGAACAATGTGAAGAGTTTATTGCATTATATTTCAAGAAGATACAACAGATTTTACACATGCAGAGATGAAGGGAAAATGCATGTGTGCAAGCCAATGGAAATCACATACAAGACGATTAAGAGCAAAACTCGATACACAAAACTGGTTTTTGGTATCTCAGACTGCTGACTGCATGCCTCACGTACAGCCCCCTGACCTATAATTTGTAAGACGTCGTCTCAGCTAGCTATTTAATTTACATTCTGAAGTTTCACGTACTTCTGGACAATGAAGTGGTTTATCTGACTATCTCCTTTGGATGTCAAGGTACTCGATACCGATCGAAGGCATAGACGAAGAAGAAGAACATAAGCAACAACAGCCACTACGTACAGGAACGAAGAAGCCATAGTCTTAGCCCATAAGTCATATTGTCATAACCAAATACTTATTGAGAAAAAACATCCGCGGTTTGCATTTCTCCGGTAGACAACAGTCCACCTCCTTCTTCTAGCTAGCTAGTAATTAACCAACTTGAGATCCGAAGCAACTGGATAAGCTGCAGTACGTGTGGAGCGCAAGTGTTAAAAAGATATGGTTTGTGGGACAAATTAAACCAAATGCAGTGAAACATGATCAATATATACATATGCATATATGCAGGCATACCAGTCCGGGGATGATAAAACCTGAGAACAAGTTCCAGTAGCGCATAGCGAAAGACATGAAAATTTTGATGGCAAGGAGTAAGGGCAACCAAGCAGAGACCAATGAGACGATATCATCCCGTACATTGAGAAATTTGGTAATGCACACGAAAAAGGAGTAGAAGTACAAACTTAAGTTATACTTAAGTAATCATATAATATAACAGTCGGGATCAGATGAGGACGTCCGCACGCCCTTAAAGTGCGGACGTCCCTCCGTTTGCCACCGTTCAGCACCGACAACGGTGCGCCTCCACCCCAGCGGCCTCCAGCAGTGTCCCCGATCACTTTCTCTCCCCGGCGAGTCCGCCGAATTCCAGTTTTCCGGCGAGATCGACTTTATTTGAAGTTTTAGGTGATCTCGCCGGAAAATAGGAAAAGAATGGACTCACCGGGGAGAGAAAGTGATCGGGGACGCTGCTGGAGTCTTCTGGGGTGGAGGCACGCCGTCGTCGGCGCCGGACAGTGGAGAACGGAAGGACGTCCGCACTTTAAGGGCTGTGCGGACGTCTAATGAACAAAAATAGGGTTTGGAGTGCATCATCATAAATCGTCCCAATAGCTAGCCACCTGCAGCACTAGAAACAATGTCGCACAGTAGAGCCCGGCTTCTTATATCCTGGTTAATTTAATTATTTTATTTTCTTTGACATGAATTCGAAACCGGCCGGAGGTAAAGTAACGATTCATGCATCGATCCCTTTCATTTTAATTTAATTTCTTCCTCCAACTTTAGATTGAGACAATATATTTGCAGAAGTGATGTACTCATATACACATACAAACTGAACGGTGGAGATGTAATGATTTAGTGATCGGGAAGTTTGTCAAATACCATATCCCATAAATGAACAAAAAAAATGATCCCTCATTAGAAGGACCTTGTGTGTGTGTGTGTCTATATATATAGCATGCAAATCCAATGACCTAAATCCGATGACCTGATCGAAATCATATCTATCTATTGATCAATATATAGAATTAGTTCAATCGATGGTACAAGAAATATTGTAAGAGCATCTCCTACCGTAAGCTAAGTTTAGCTTAGAAAAGAAGAATATTCTTTGGAATGTTTTTTAGCTTACCAACTCTCCCACCATAAGCTAAATTCTTAGCTAAATTAATAGCATTTTAGTTTTAGAAAGACTCTCACCGTAAACTAAAACCTAAGGTAAAGCCATTTATTTTTCTTTTCACTACTGGAAAATAGCATTTAGGCGACGGAATTAAAAAATTTGTCTCCTAAGTCGTACATAAGCGACGGAATTTTCTACTTAAGAGACGGAATTTCATTTCGTCGCTTAAGTACTACTTAGGAGACATAATATTTTTACTTAAACGACGACATTTTGAAAAAATAAAAATTAAAAAAATTATATGAATCACTTAGGAGACGGAAATGTTTACTTAGGAGACATAATGGTTTTCTTTTTTAAAAAAAAAAAATCAGGAATCACTTAGACGACGGAAATAGAACATTTCGTCGCTTAAGTTCTAAAAATTTGAGCGCTCAATCTTCCCGCGTAAATTTCATGAAAATTCAAACCAAAATTTTTCAAAACATATCAATTCTTTTAAATCACACACTCACCAACCTTATCAATAGAAGGAAATTCATCTTCTCCCATAGCTCTCTCTCTCTCTCTAGACTATCACTCTCATGTCGGCTTCTCTCTCCATTCTCACCGCTCATTCCTCCGCTCCGCCGCCTTCAACTACACCACCCCCACAATCACCCGGCCACCTCCGCACCCTCCTAGGAGCCAACAACCTCCCCCTCTCGACCCGACCCGAATCACCCGTCCCCGCCGCCAGCAAGCTTCTCGTCCCCTTCTCTTGCACCAAGCCTCAGATCTGGATCTGATCTCCGCCACCACAGACGCCGTTGTCGCCACCTTTCTCTCTCTACCTAGCCTTCCCGCCGACCCACCACCGTCCCTCGAAATTTCAAAGAAGTAAGAAATCAAGGTAAGTTCTTTAATTTTTCTGGTTTAATTAGCTTTGGTAATAGATTTATGTGTTTTTGTTTATTTTGATTTTAATTTTGGTTAGGATGTGATTGGTATGATGGTGGTGGCATGGTGGTTATTTGGTACGGTGGTTGTGGTGGTGGTATATTTGAGGTAGATTGTTGGTATGAAATTGAAAGGGAGATATTGTATTGAAGTTTACTGACCCCTAGTAGAAGTTTACTAGGGGGCAGTAACTTCCACTGGGTTTACTATGGGGCAATGAATTTTTTTATTAGGATAAGAATGAGTATTTGTTGTGTATAATTGACATGAAATTGAAAAGGAGATAATGTATTGAAGTTTACTGACCCCCAGTAGAAGTTTACTGGGCAGTAAACTTCCACTAAGTTTACTAGGGGGCAATGAATTTGTTTATTAAGGTAATAATGGGTATCTATTGTGTATAATTGACATGAAATTGAAAGGGAGATACTGGGGGCAATAAACTTTCACTGGGTTTACTAGGGGGCAATGAATTTGTTTATTAGGGTAAGAATGAGTATCTATTGTGTATAATTGACATGAAATTGAAAAGGAGATAGTGTATTGAAGTTTATTGATCTCTAGTACAAGTTTACTAGGGGGCAGTAAACTTCCACTAAGTTTACTACAGGGCAATGAATTTGTTTATTAGGGTAAGAATGAGTATCTATTGTGTATAATTGACATGAAATTGAAAGGGAGATAGTGTATTGAAGTTTATTGATCCCTAGTAGAAGTTTACTGGGGGGCAGTAAACTTCCATTAGGTTTACTAGGGGACAATTAATTTGTTTACTAGGGTAAAAATTGGCATGAAATTGAAAGGGATATACTGTATTGAAGTTTACTGACCCCCAGTACAAGTTTACTAGGGGGCAGTAAACTTCCACTAGGTTTACTAGGGGGCAATGAATTTGTTTATTATGGTAAGAATGAGTATCTGTTACGTATAATTGGCATGAAATTGAAAGAGAGATACTGTATTGAAGTTTACTGACCCCTAGTAGAAGTTTACTAGGGGGCAATAAACTTCCACTGAGTTTACTAGGGGCAATGAATTTGGTTTTTAATTTTTTTTAGCCTTTAGCGACGGAATTCAATTATTCCATCTCCTAAGTGGATAATATTTTTTTTATTATAAAATAAAATATGTCGCCTAAGTGCTTATAAGACGAAAGTATTCTGTCTCCTAAGAACCACTTAAGCGACGGAATTTCAGGTTCCGTCGCCTAAGTGTCTACCTCACGACACTTAGGCGACGGATCTTAGCCGACGGACGTTCCGTCTCCTAAGTACTCAGGAGACGAAATCTGTCATTTAGGAGACGAAATAATTATGTCTCCTAAGTGCTTTTTTCCAGTAGTGTTTCTCATATATTTGTTTAAATCAATAATTAATCATAAAAAAATATTATATAAATATATTCGATATGGGGCTCATATGAAAGATCTCATCGAGATCTTCGTGATGGTTGTTAGTAACGAATTTTTAATTTTAATGATAGTATAAATTAAAAGGAGAAATATAAAGTTGAATAAAATAACATTTAATTTTAGCTTACAAACTCCATAAGCTATATTTGGCTTACCAAATAGCTCAAGCTAAATTTTTTATCTTGAAAAATGTAATTTGTCTTATGGTGAGAGTAAACATAGGCTAAATTTGGCTTTTTAGCATATAATGAGAGATGGTCTAAGAACATTCATGGCAATAAATATTGAGGTAGTCTTGTTTTTAAAGAGATATTGAGGATTTGAGGGTTGTTAACTAAGAAATTTTGTCCTCAGATTTGTTATTATTTGACTTACAGCAAGGGGTATAAGTTAGGACGTACATGCATGGCAAAAGGACTGGAAGTTGATCGAAGCCGTCATTAATTCTAACTCCAAATCGTCTATGAAATTTAAAATTCATGTCTACACTCCAAAATGTACTAGTAAAACTTTCCATTTAACTTCCATTATTCTTGTTCTAGCCTTCCTACAAGCGCATATAGTTATATATGTTGAAAAGTACGTTTTGCATATGCACTTGGTTCTTTCTATTTTGTTGTGTCGCGTAAGATTGCAAATGAATTATGTGTTGCACCTCACCTTACACTAGAAGCTTAATATTAAAATTTGAAACTATAAACATCTACAACAAACTTTAACAACAAATTGCTCCAGCAAGTTTAATTACGAAGACAGATGCATTATTTAATTTTGCATTACCTGCATGCAAAATAAAGAAACAAAAATACCAAAAAGCAATGAAAATTGACTTGGAGTGAACACTTCAATGAAAATTGACATAGTACCATTTGGTTTAGTAGCATAGTCTCTCATTTAGTAAGTGGGAGGTTGTGATGAGTTTGACTTACACACACCACAACAATATTGCCTAACACCCACATACATGTAATGTGGGCAAATTGGCCTAAAAAGCCACATATGTGTGTGGGCAAGCTGATTTGCTACATTGCACCCACATATTTTGGGTGTGTGCCCCTCTAGCAATGTGGCAATCAAAAAAAATCATATATATATGAATTGAGACAAGGATTTGATTCTGACATGATGTGGGACCAGTCCAAAATGAATTTGTATTTAGTTTTATCTTATTTTCTGCAATTAGACCATCAACTTCTTATTATGTATAATTCATTTTCACAAATTAATTTTTTTTTTGGAGGAAATGAACTGAATTCATTGATAAACAAAGGCCAAAATGGCGTTATACAAGAGCCCTGAAAAAGAGGACAATCAAGCACTATTATATTGTAAACTTACGCTCATGTTAACATGCGCCTAGCAGAGATAAAAATATCGTTATACTAAGATATTAGGGTTGAAGATTTCATCACCTAAGCGCTCAATTACGGTGCTTCAAGAATCATCAACCATCGAAACTATAACAATAAGATTAAAGTTTGCCGACTCCAACACAACAACTATGCTGGCTCCCTAAAAAAACTAGAGAAATAGAATGCACAAAAGTGCTTAGTATCCTAAAAGGATTTATTAGAAGCCAGAAAGCATTAGAGACCCCTAGGCCCAACAAAACACGACTGAGTTTCATCTTCACCTCCATGTGTTAAGAACAACCCTCCCACGCATCAGCCATCGTTGTCGCACCGTAGTCTGAACCGTCTGAGTCATCTCCATTGATCCCAACGAGCAGACCACTAACACAACGCTATCACCACCTAGAGGAAACCAACAACTAGCAACAGTCAAGTAAGGTGCTCAACTAAATGTCACATCCTCCAAATATGTCATCACCCTACCGGTGCCGAAGCTTGGATCTACACCCAGCATCCACTGTCCTTGGATAAGAGATAACACAAAACACAGATTGGTTGCGAAGAAACCAAACCATATCATTGTTGAAACCATCAAGTTCCAACTTTTAGACCATAGGCAATAGTTTCCCGTCCGACAGCGACCTCATGACAACAAAGCCGAGCCCAGTAGCCATTAGTCACCGCCGGACGAGGTTGAAGAAACAATTGGAGTTTGCTAGAGCAGCTAGGGTTTTTGAGAGAGAGAGAGAGAGAGAGGCTAGGGTTTTTGTAGAGAGCAACTCAAAATAATTAAAAACTTTAAACTTGATTAATTTTTTAATAATCTGAATTTGATTATTCATTGCAAATTGTAAAGAACTTCTACTGTACAGATCAAAATGGTTCGTGGCTACCTTACACAATCAACAGATCAATGGTTTAAGATCCTCCTAGTATAGCCATGACTTTTCAAATGTAAAGAACTCAATAGACTTAATATATTAGAATCCAGCATTAATTAATTTGTACATTTGTATTACATAAAACCAAACCTAATAGCCAACTGATATACAAAAACTATGATAGAGTACAAATTGTGACACGACCCACCCCGAATTTCACCCTAAACCCGGAGTAAATCGTGCGGGGACCACCTCCAAGGAAAGATTTACCGCAAAATTCGGTACAACCTCCCTTGAAAATGGACAACCCTTCCAATAAAAACCTGCAAACACTTCTAAAGGTTCCAAATCCAACCTTAACTTCTGAGCCTTCGTGCTCCTCAAAAAAAATCATCACCAACAGGATAATAAACATTATCTAAGATAATATACATCATCCGTCAAATATTCTAAAATATAAACAAGCCTTCACCCACAACCAAAAATATATACATTAAACTCAAGTATTCAGAGCTACTAGACACTAGCGGAAGCAAGAAAAAGACAAGTAGGCTAAACAGGTAACCTACTGGTGAAAGGTGGTGGAAATACGGGTGACTATGCCTCGTCTCCTACTAGATCCAATCCGAACTCTGCAGATTGGGCATTTTAAAACAAAGGGCCCAGGGGAAGACATTAATAATATTAGAGTGAGTGGACAAAAATAATTTAATAATAAACTATTTATGCATTCCCATTTTAATTTCAAAGAAAAATATACTGCATGCGGCAGCTTAAAAGTGCTCAACTCATAAACTGGCAATTTTACGACTAGCACTGGCTAGTCACAAACTCAAATAAAATGGAGCCTCTCAGGCTAAACCATATATATTCATATATTCGTATGTATCTACACTCGTCAGACTCCTTGTATGAATCCTAGAAACAATTCAGAAAAATAGAAATTCATACAAGGCTACAACGCTGGCGTCTAACGCTCACGTTGCGCCATAATGGTATTTTTTCTCATTATAACCGAAAAGGGACGGTGTACATATACGTGTGGACTCCCTATATGAAAACCTAAATAAACTGAAAAAGAAAGAAGTTTTCATATAGGGCTATGACGCTTGTGTCTAACACGCACGACACGTCATAATGGTATTTACCTCATTATGACGGACCAAGCACGTATGGCTAGCTAGCATTTATATACATACTATTCTCATAAAATCAAAAACATATATATCAACCGAAAATCTCATTTTCGGGATCTCTCCAAAGGAGGAAAAATTGCCAATGGGCGAGAAATCAATAATCTCATCAGAAGAAATAAAGGATTAATAAAATCATTCAAATCATTCATCGCATGCTTTTTATTTAAAACAAAAGTCCACTCACAAATTAGGCCTAAGCCTGATGACGCTCCGAGGCTTCTTCTGCTCGGGCCTCCTCACGTCCTGTTCCAAATATATAATTAATTTACCAACTGAATTCCAATATTTATAAAATAGGCAAAATAATCGAGAGCCATAATTATGCTCATCATTGCCTAAGTTCGATATTCTTAAATCGGAACGATCCAAACTTTTATATCATAGTCGGCAGTCGTATAAACAACCTTTTCTCAGAAATTGATTTAAATCCTACGGTCGGATTTTACATTATTTAACCGCCTAAATACCAAACTTCGGAAATTCACAAACCTATTCAAAACTCGTCCGAAAATTCTAAAACTCATTCCATTAAATTCCTCATAAAAATCTCCACCAAAACAATTTTTCCAGCGGCGGCTGGCGACCAGCTCCAGCGACGTCTAAATTCTACCAAATTTTAACAGCAGCTTCCTCTCAACATCCCAAACAACTTTCATAACTATCACTAAGTCCAATTTCAAGCCTAACTAGGTCAATCAAACGAAAACATCCTAAAAGCCCTAGAATTTCAACTTTGAATTTCTCCTTCCCGAGCTCAAGAGGGATCGAGCCTTTTGGAGGGGTTGTTGCACGGGAGGAGAGCTTCAAAACCGTACCAAGCTTGCCCGAATTGGTGGCTGGAGGAGGGAGTTCCGGCGAAGGGAAGCTCAAGGCAGCCGCGCCTTTCGGGCGGCACTGCTCCTTCACGGCGGCGCTAGGGAGGCTGTGACCGGTCTAGAATGGAAGCTGGTTGATGGCCGACCTTTTGGGACCAGTGCAGCGGCGAACGTTGGCCGGACGGCGGAGAAGAAAATCCGGCAGCGGGAAGAGAATCGGGAGAGAAAGAGAGAGAGGAGAGAGAATCGGGAGGGAAGAGAGAGAAATATGTTGGGCTTAGCCCAACTGGTTCCAACCCAAATATACCCAATCCAAAAATTTAACACCCCCAAAAATAATACCCTAATAAAAATTACCTTTTACTAGCTAAATTTACCATTTTTTACCGTCGTTACATTTTTCTCCTACGAATAACTCTCCGAAATAATCGTCCCTCAAAACCCTTCTAGGGACCAATTAAACTATATCTCAATGTCGGAGACGGTAAAATTCTTATTATAATCAAGCTAGTAAATAAGATAAAATTTTACGGGTCGGGATGTGACAATTCTCCCCTCCTTATAAAATTTCGTCCTCGAAATTTACATACCTGTCATTCGAAGAGGTTGGGATACTGCTGCATCATTTGCTCCTCTAATTCCCAAGTAGCTTCTTCTACTTGATGACTTCTCCAAAGCACCTTGACAAGTGAGATTGTCTTGTTCCTGAGCACTTGCTCCTTTCGGTCGAGAATCTGAACGGTTCCTCTTCATAGGACAAATCTCTTGTCAAACTGATCGGTTGCTCTTGCAGCACATGAGAAGGATCGGCAATATACTTGCGAAGCATGGATACATGAAACACATTATGTATCCTGGTTAATTCTGGAGGCAAAACTAACCGATAAGCAAGTAAGCCAACTCGCTCTATAATCTCATAAGGGCCGATATACCTCGGACTAAGCTTCCCACGCTTACCGAAACGTACAACCCCTTTCCAAGGAGATAGTTTCAAGAATACCGAATCACCCACTTGAAACTCAAGATCTTTCCTACGGACATCTGCATAACTCTTCTGCCTACTTTGAGCGGCCTTGAGTCTATCTCTAACCACTTTAATCTTCTCATTTGTCTCATGGATTAACTCTGGGCCACAAAGCTCTTTTTCCCCCACTTCATTCCAACATAAAGGCGTACGACACTGTTTCCCATAAAGCGCCTCAAAGGGAGCCATACCAATGCTAGAATGATAGCTATTATTATAAGCAAATTCCATCAAGGATAGGTTCTTATCCCAACTCCCTCTGAACTGCAAGGCACAAGCTCTCAACATATCCTCCAAAGTCTGAATAGTCCTCTCGGACTGCCCATCAGTCTGAGGATGAAAAGCAGTGCTGAAATGTAATCGGGTACCTAAAGCTGCTTGAAGAGCTCTCCAGAATTTAGAAGCAAATCTAGGATCCCGATCTGACACTATTGATTCAGGCACACCATGAAGCCTCACAATTTCATTCACATAAAGTTCCGCCAATTTATCCAATTTATACTTCTTTCCCACTGGCAAGAAATGTGCAGACTTGGTGAGTCTATCCACAATCACCCAAACACCGTCATGCCCTTCACGGGTACGAGGTAAACTGAAAACAAAATCCATGGTGATGTGGTCCCACTTCCACACTGGAATAGGTAACGGCTCAAGCAATCCAGAAGGCTTCTGCCTTTCAGCTTTTACTTGCTGGCAAATCAGACATTTACTTACATAAGCTGCAATTTCCCTCTCATGTTTGGCCACCAATAATAATCCTTTAAAATCCGATACATTTTTGTGCTACCCGGATGAGCTGCATAAGCGGAACTATGAGCTTCCTCTAATATCTCACTCTTCAACTCTTCATTTCTTTTTGGAACACAAAGCCGATTCTTAAACAATAAAGCCTCATCCCTTCTAACTGAAAAATGATCGGCTGCGACTCCGCTCAAAGCTCTTTCTATCAATCGAACTATGGAAGGATCATTATTCTGTGCTTCCCGTACTCTATCAACCAAAACTGGCCTCACATGAAAACTAGCTACCAAGGCACCAACCTCATCTACTGCCAAATCCACTCATGTAGCTCGCAACTCACTAAGAAGTGGAACACGAACTGTCCTCAAGTGAGATAAAGATATGGAGGGATTTCGACTAAGAGCATCAGCTATCACATTAGCTTTTCCAAGATGATACTCAATAGTGCAATCATAATCACTAATCAACTCCATCCACCTTCTCTGTCTCAAGTTTAGCTCTCTTTGAGTGAACACATACCGAAGACTCTTGTGATCGGTAAAAATCTGACACTTGGCTCCATAAAGATAATGTCTCCACAACTTGAGAGCAAAAACTACCGCTGCAAGCTCCAAATCATGAGTAGGATAATTCCCCTCGTGCGGCTTTAATTGCCTGGAAGTATAGGCAATAACTCGCTCATGCTGCATCAATACCCCACCTAGACCACGTCCAGAAGCATCACAAAATACCACATACTCCCCACTATCATCCGGAAGTGCCAAAACAGGAGCACTAATCAAACGATTCTTCAATTCTTGAAAACTTTGCTCACACTCATTTGACCATTCAAATTTAACACTCTTCTTGGTCAACCTTGTAAGAGGAGCAGCAATCCTTGAAAAATCTTGCATAAAGCGCCGATAATAACCTGCTAATCCCAAGAAACTACGGATCTCCGTCACAGTGGTAGGTCTTCTCCAATTTGACACTGCTTCCACCTTTTGAAAATCTACACTAACTCCTTCAGCCGAAACCACATGGCCCAAGAATCCCACTTTATCTAGCCAAAACTCACACTTGCTTAATTTAGCATATAACTGGGAATTCCTCAAAGTCCGTAATATTATTCTTAGATGTTTGGCATGCTCCTTCTCACTTTTTGAGTAAACCAAAATATCATCTATGAATACGATCACAAAACGATCAAGATATGGACTAAACACCCTATTCATGAGATCCATAAAAGCAGCAGGTGCGTTAGTAAGTCCAAATGCATCACCATAAATTCATAATGACCATAACGTGATCGAAAGGCGGTCTTGACTATGTCACTCTACTTAATCCGTAATTGATGATACCAGATCTCAAGTCAATCTTGGAGAAAACAGAAGCACCCCTCCAACTGATCAAATAAATCATCGATCCGAGGCAACGGATATTTATTCTTCACTGTGATCTGATTCAACTTTCTATAATCAATGCATAGTCTCATAGTGCCATCTTTCTTCTTAACAAACAATACCGGAGCACCCCATGGAGACATGCTAGGCCGAACAAAACCCTTGTCTACCAACTCTTGCAATTGAGTCTTCAACTCTTTCAACTCTACTGGAGCCATTCTGTAAGGTGCCTGAGAGATAGGCATAGTTCCGGGAAGTAATTCTATAGAGAAGTCTATCTCCCTTGCAGGAGGTAAACCATGCAACTCCTTAGGAAAAACATCCGAAACTCTCTTACTATAGGAATATCTTCTACTCCCAAAACTCCCATACTTGTATCCACCACATGAGCTAAATACGCCTGATAGCCTTTATTTAATAATTTCCTTGCAGCGACAGCGGAAATTAGGCAATTAGAAATAACATCTCTTTCCCCTTGAAAAGCAACCTCAAATCCACTTGGACTTCGAAGCATCACTTCTTTCTGAAAACAATCTATCAAAGCTCTATATGCTTCCAAAAAGTCCATCCCCAAGATCACATCAAACTCCACTATTTCTAAAGGAATTAAATCAGCCTTGAAATTAAATCCCTCAACTAAAACTTCACATCCACTAAATACCCAATTAATTCTCATCACCTAGAGACACATGCCACTCGCCTGGAAGAGACGATGATGGCACATTGGCATGAAGAGCAAATCTACTAGACATGAATGAATGCGTGGCTCTAGGATCAATTAAAGTACATGCAGGCTGACCAAAATTAATAACGTACCAATGATGACATCTGGAGAAGTACGTCCTTCCTGCTGGGTCATAGCATGCAATCTAGCGCGAGTCATGGGACGTCCACGCTGACCACTGCCCCGCTGAGAGCCACCTCTGATCGTAGCACTGCCCTGGGCACTACTACTAGAACCTCTAGTTGAAGACTGACCAACTGACTGAGTAGGGGTAGGGGTGGTCCTCTGAGCCAACAATGGGCAATCTCTTCTGAAGTGATCCAGACTACCACACTCATAGCACCTAGAAAACTGCTGCTGCCCATAAGAATAAGGCTGGCTACCGGATGATCCACCATGGAAACTGCAACTAGTACCATACCGTCTAGACTGCTGCCTACCCAAATAACTCCGAGAAGGCGTCCTGAAACGTCCTCTATTTCTGTTCCGAGCACCAGAGGTCGATCCCCCACTACTGCCACTACCAGCAGAAGACCCAGAAGCGGATGATGAAGCAGCCTTCTTAGATGGACCCTGACTGGGGCCACCATAATCACGAGGCCGAACACCATATGTCCCCCTGGACTCAATGGCCATGGCTGCACCAACTGCATCCATAAAAGTCGGGTAAATTACCCCCGTCATCTTGTCTGCGTACACTCCACCAAGTGCTCCAATAAACATCTCAATCCTGGTCTTCTCATCAGGAACCAGATATGACACATGGTAGCTCAGGGAAGTGAATCTTTCCTGGAACTCTATGATCCCCTCATTATCCCTCTTCGTCATATGCAGGAAATCCGACTGAATTCTGCTGCGGTGGGCATGATTGAAATACTGCCCCAAGAAGAGAGTCTTAAACTGCTCCCACGACATACTCAGAGCATCCTCAACATTCTTGCTGGCAAGCGACCACCAGTGATGTGCTGAATCATCCAGAAAAGTCATTGCTATCTTCACCTTTTTCTTTCTTCTGGTAACTCAGTGATCGTAAAAGCATTTTCCATCTTGTCCACCCAATTATGAGCATCAAGGGGTCCCTTGGCACCCTTGAACTCTCTGGCTCCAGCCTCATAAACTTCTCTCATTTTCACCGCATAAGGTTGTGGAGCTCGATCCATGACATCCCTCAGCAAATTTCCAATATCATCAACCAATCCCCTGACCTCATGGCCTTCATTGGCATTGGTCGAAGTAGCCACACGGGGTTGCCGTGGGCGCCTAGGAGGCATAGTACCTGAGGAAGAAAATATTTAGGAGTCCATAAACAAAACTAACTCAACTATCACACATACCCAATAACACATAGCACCAAAAGCAATGAATCCGCCGCGGACGGATCATCACTCTATAGACACTATGTGGTACTTAGGCAAATATGATAGTGACAAGGAAGCAGGAAAAGGAAACCTAATGCTCTGATACCAACTGACACGACCCACCCCGAATTTCACCCTAAACCCGGAGTAAATCGTGCGGGGACCACCTCCAAGGAAAGATTTACCGCAAAATTTGGTACAACCTCCCTTGAAAATGGACAACCCTTCCAATAAAAACCTGCAAACACTTCTAAAGGTTCCAAATCCAACCTTAACTTCTGGAGCCTTCGTGCTCCTCAAAAACAATCATCACCAACAGGATAATAAACATTATCTAAGATAATATACATCATCCGTCAAATATTCTAAAATATAAACAAGCCTTCACCCACAACCAAAAATATATACATTAAACTCAAGTATTCAGAGCTACTAGACACTAGCGTAAGCAAGAAAAAGACAAGTAGGCTAAACAGGTAACCTACTGGTGAAATGTGGTGGAAATACGGGTGACTATGCCTCGTCTCCTACTAGATCCAATCCGAACTCTGCAGACTAGGCATTTTAAAACAAAGGGCCCAGGGGAAGACATTTAATAATATTAGAGTGAATGGACAAAAATAATTTAATAATAAACTATTTATGCATTCCCATTTTAATTTCAAAGAAAAATATACTGCATGCGGCAGCTTAAAAGTGTTCAACTCATAAACTGGCAATTTTACGACTAGCACTGGCTAGTCACAAACTCAAATAAAATGAAGCCTCTCAGGCTAAACCATATATATTCATATATTCGTATGTATCTACACTCGTCAGACTCCTTGTATGAATCCTAGAAACAATTCAGAAAAATAGAAATTCATACAAGGCTACAACGCTGGCGTCTAACGCTCACGTTGCGCCATAATGGTATTTTTCCTCATTATGACCGAAAAGGGACGGTGTACATATACGTGTGGACTCCCTATATGAAAACCTAAATAAACTGAAAAAGAAAGAAGTTTTCATATAGGGCTATGACGCTTGTGTCTAACATGCACGACACGTCATAATGATATTTACCTCAGTATGACGGACCAAGCACGTATCGCTAGCTAGCATTTATATACATACTATTCTCATAAAATCAAAAACATATATATCCACCGAAAATCTCATTTTCGGGATCTCTCCAAAGGAGGAAAAATTGCCAAATGGGCGAGAAATCAATAATCTCATCAGAAGAAATAAATGATTAATAAAATCATTCAAATCATTCATCGCATGCTTTTTATTTAAAACAAAAGTCCACTCACAAATTAGGCCTAAGCCTGATGACGCTCCGAGGCTTCTTCTGCTCGGGCCTCCTCACGTCCTGTTCCAAATATATAATTAATTTACCAACTGAATTCCAATATTTATAAAATAGGCAAAATTAATCGAGAGCCAAAATTACGCTCATCATTGCCTAAGTTCGATACTCTTAAATCGGAACGATCCAAACTTTTATATCATAGTCGGCAGTCGTATAAACACCTTTTCTCAGAAATTGATTTAAATCCTACGGTCGGATTTTACATTATTTAACCGCCTAAATACCAAACTTCGGAAATTCACAAACCTATTCAAAACTCGTCCGAAAATTCTAAAACTCATTCCATTAAATTCCTCATAAAAATCTCCACCAAAACAATTTTTCCAGCGGCGGCTCCGCCGCAGCGGCGGCCGGCGACCAGCTCCGGCGACGTCCAAATTCTACCAAATTTTAACAGCAGCTTCCTCTCAACATCCCAAACAACTTTCATAACTATCACTAAGTCCAATTTCAAGCCTAACTAGGTCAATCAAACGAAAACATCCTAAAAGCCCTAGAATTTCAACTTCGAATTTCTCCTTACCGAGCTCAAGAGGGATCGAGCCTTTTGGAGGGGTTGTTGCATGGGAGGAGAGCTTCAAAACCGTACCAAGCTTGCCCGGATTGGTGGCCGGAGGAGGGAGTTCCGGTGAAGGGAAGCTCAAGGCAGCCGCGCCTTTCGGGCGGCACTGCTCCTTCACGGCGGCGCTAGGGAGGCTGTGACCGGTCTAGAATGGAAGCTGGGTTGATGGCCGACCTTTTGGGACCGGTGCGGCGGCGAACGGTGGCCGGACGGCGGCAGACGGCGGAGAAGAAAATCCGGCAGCGGGAAGAGAATCGGGAGAGAAAGAGAGAGAGGAGAGAGAATCGGGAGGGAAGAGAGAGAAATATGTTGGGCTTGGCCCAACTGGTTCCAACCCAAATATACCCAATCCAAAAATTTAACACCCCCAAAAATAATACCCTAATAAAAATTACCTTTTACTAGCTAAATTTACCATTTTTTACCGTCGTTACATTTTTCTCCTACGAATAACTCTCCGAAATAATCGTCCCTCAAAACCCTTCTAGGGACCAATTAAACTATATCTCAATGTCGGAGACGGTAAAATTCTTATTATAATCAAGCTAGTAAATAAGATAAAATTTTACGGGTCGGGATGTGACAAATTGTAATTGAACACTACAATATATAATGTTAAGTCAGACTTCACATATATTAACAAAACCTAAATATGTCTAACGCTAATGTTAAAAGCCTCTGTACTTATCCCATGATTAGGTAGCTACACCAGCATAGTAGAGAGATCATAGATTAAGTTCAAAACAACAAAAATAAAGAGGTCTCAAGCACTTGCTTACACTAATCAAAAGGTGAAGTCTGAAGGGCCTCAATCTATGGCAACTTGGTGGTGTAACTCTTCACAGCATTGAGCTATGTAAACATTATCCAAAGTCATTCATATTCTGCTCAAATGAAGGTTGAATATGGCTCACCGGTGGTTGAAGAGAACCAGTCTTCATTCGTACAGTTGCAAGCAAGTCGATCACTTGGCTCATATTCACCAAGTAATAAAGCCAAAACTGCTCCTTGTTTTTTTATTACAACCTCCATATCATTAAATTTTGCAATCGTAGCAAGTTTTTGTTTGCTCATTTCCTTCCTAAGCTTATGTCACACCCCAACCCCGACCCATATTAACTTTCAAACCTCGAGTTATGGTGTGAATCACATCTTAATTATAGAATTGAGTTTCTATAACCAAAATGTGACATAGAAAATAAAATAAAATTGAACTACTAGATTCCAAAATCTCACAATTTCAGCGAAAACATATATTACATAATAACAGTTTTACATAGTACACTAGTACTCACTATTTATTCCAAACAACATAAAGAAAACACCAACTTCACTCCCTACTTGATAAAGTTACACAAAACAAACTTCCTCCTCTACTGTTCAGTACATGCAAAATCTGTTAAGGGGTAAGCTCAACCTACGGCTTAGTAGGGACATAAAACCTTTTCATGAATAATTGAACACAAATAGCACATATCACACAATGATGCAATGCAACTCCACTTATATACCCGTTAATCGATATATCAGAATACACAAGCCTACACGTTCCATACCGTGTACTTTACAGTTTTTACAACTGTGACTTAAGTATCCAAACATATAAATTAACTCCCTGACTCAATCAAACCCCTATGTACCCTCATTTTGCTAGTCATCTTGCCTGAAACATTGATCTCCAAGCCCAAATCACTCAAACATATCGACAATTATACCGCTGATATTCTAATCCTAATGTGCACACGGCTTGCTTGAGCTTGATCCCTACAATGTTCAGGGTCAACTATACAAAAGATTACTCCTAAAATCACTAGATATCCATAAGTCCACCCCACTCCTTTACCCTTGATGAATAGCATGCTATATGCAAACATGCCTACTGATATGAATCAACACATATTTCATACATGAAATTCAAATATCATCAAAGAAATCAAGACAAATAGTCACTACAAAAATTAATTCAGTTAGCGACGACATTAAAAAATTAATTCAATTAGCCACGACAAAATGCCGTTGCTAAAAGTCAC
Organism: Fragaria nilgerrensis; assembly: GCA_010134655.1. NCBI lineage: Eukaryota > Viridiplantae > Streptophyta > Magnoliopsida > Rosales > Rosaceae > Fragaria > Fragaria nilgerrensis. Next base: position 27,981,566 of record CM020979.1, on the reverse strand, counting down.
TTTGCCGTCGCCGTTGGCCGTCGCGAAAGAGCAACGGCGACGGCGGCGTGGCCGTTGCTTTTGGCTACGGCAATGAGCCGTCGCCACCTCATTTTACGACGGCATGCTGCGACTGCAATAAGTGAAAATTGCCGTTGCAAAGACCTATTTATGAATATATAAAAAATCTTTTAATTTCTTCTTTGGACAAAAGCTGTGGAAAAAGGATTAAACATATTAAAAAAGAACTGTGACATTTAATTAAATGTTCTCAAATGCCAATCTTGCATAAGAACTATATTTAAAGAGTTCTATGGATAAAAGTTGTACATAAAGGTAAATGAAGCTCTATACAAGAGTTTACAAAGCAATACAAATTAAGTACTTCTCTTCCTCTACTTCAAGATTACATAAGAGATAACTCACAGGTTTCCAAAAAGAAAAGGAGTTTGTTATTTACACACCAAAACTACAATGAAGTTAGCTCTTCAGTAGCATGTCCAGTCCTAGCACCAAGTCTTGATACACTTTGTTCAGAGTTGCAAATCATCTGAAATTGCAGGGCTGTAGAATGAGCAAAGTAAAGTACGTAAATAAGACTAGTACTGTTCAGGTCTATAATTTCCTGGTATATGATGATTAATGTGAGAGTGTATACTGATTTTCAATCATATTAGACTACTATTAGTCAGATTAAAATTTATCTAAATAATATGCCCAGGTACGTAGTACCACACAAATTGAGGTTTGAGTTGTCGATAAACTAAGCAACTGAGTTTCATATATCAGATAGCATGTGTATTTGATACCAAGCTCAACAATCTAGCATGTGTACTCAATCATCTAACAGGTTAAGCAAATATGCCCTAATAATCTACTAGAAATTGTTAATCTGTCATTTCTCTAGTGTTAGTAAACTGTATATGCATAGAACATGTCCATCAATGATTGTGTTTTAGTCAATTCTGAAAGTTTCACTACACATTCTACTCCAAAATAAAAAGCACTATCCTTTACATACTTCATAAAGTTGCCTAAACTTGCAATAAATCAATAACAAAAGTAACAAACTTGATAGCAAACTCAACTCACCCATACAAACGAAATCTTTTCGAAACATCAATGAGACGAGAAGATGTGAAAAGTCCAGTACAAATGCCACAATGCCGTAACATTGATTCAGAGAAGTTGCATGTGGATCCCTTCAGAAAAACGGAAAAGCAAAACAGAATCAGTGCCATAGGATAAACCAAGGTAGTACAGTACCAATTTACAACAATAAAGATTACACAAATTCAATAGGACTACATAGTTAATGACTTAATCTTATAAGCAACTGAACTTTCCAAAGCAACAGGCAAAGCAGCTATTGCATATGCACCAGTCAATAACACCAAATACAGGCTTATTCAAGTATCATGGTAGATGCTCAAGCAGCTATGTCACTCTAAGCATATAACATTTAGCATTTAGGCCTAAACCCATTATTTCAAGAAACTGATTAGTGTAGTTTCAACACATATTATGAACTAGGTATATCTCTTTACACTTCACACACACACACACACACATGTATGATAAACAAAAAACCACATACCGAAGAGTTGATGATGTCTTCCAGGCTTTACATTTTTGATATAGCAACACCTTGTTTTTGGCCAAGGCTTACAAAATGTATTCTCCTACGCAAGGGACTTAAAAGAATTAAAGTAGACCTGCATTGACATGTACCTAAACATCAATCATTACTAAATACAACTGTAAAGGCTGAATTATTATCAAAGTTGTATGAATTGAAAAGTAGAAAATAACTCAATGACTATAAAAGTTAAGTAAGATCTATATTGAATTGCTACCTATTGTATTTGTAGATAGGTGCAAAAAAATCACCCAAAGTGAAATTCATACCAGAAAGCATAGATTCACCCAGACCCAAATCCTCCATTCAACAAAATGCCGTACAAAATCCTCAATTCAAACTAGTTTTGAGAATTAATTTCCACAACCCCAATTAATATCATAAACAACAACAAAGACCAACATCCATTCGACGTCGCAAATTCAAGTAAAAGAATGAAAATTTTAACCTAGCCAAACAAAGAAAGTGGAGATCAGGAGAAATAGGAAATATCAGAGAGGAGACTCGAACTGTGAAGGATTCATTGAAATGACGAGATCTACGGTTGGATGAGCAGGTGACTAAGAGACTAACAGAGAAACAAGATGTAATTGGGACTTCTGGAATTGAGTCCCCAAACACTAAATAGTCCCTCGTTCATAGATCTGGGGTTCTCACAGGAGTTTGAAGTGGGCAAGAACTTGTGAGGTGATGATGTGTTAGGACCGAAGTCCATGGGGATAAATTGCAGAGAATTTGAAAAGGAAATAAACTAAAATTCATTCATATTCATTGATGATCCAAAATGGACAGAATACAGAGAATATAAGGAAGATGATAATGTCATCAACAAAACAGTAGATGGACACGTGTGTTAGGACCACCATTGGAATTGGGCTACTCTAAATGGGTTCACTACTTATAGGCTCGTGCATAACAACTGGGCTGGTACAGAAAAGGAGTCCAAGTAGGAGTGATCCTAACAAGTCCCCCTTGAGAACAAGCTTGTCCTCAAGCTTGAGCATTGTGCAGGGCTGTGACAAGTTTACGGTCTGCTCGAGCTCATTCACTGACTCATAGGTAGCTGCAATATCTGTGAGATTACTTGCCCTTGATGCAGGAGCGGTTCCAGGCACGGACTTTACATAAATTTGCAGAGTAGTTGGATGGTCCGATAGTGATTCCCTTATTTTCTCTGTCCTGGTATACAAATCGCCAAGATAGAAGAAAAACTGAACCAACAGATGGTGATCCTCTGCAGCATTGGTCTTCGGATAAGCAAAAACAGTCTCATCGTAGCATGACAGGGGTAAGTATGCATCTTTAATACTGCTGTCAACATAAATTACCTTCACTACCGGTTCATTCTCCACCATAACCGTGCTGATAACACCTTCAAAGAGCTTGTCTGAGGCAGCATATGATGAAAGTAAAGCCCCACAAGTCAACTTTTTGGACACAATTACCATCTGAGCTACAGATTCTAAGAGAGGCGTCATGAGGAGCTCTTCCAGACCTTGAAGCACACCTTCATCCACACTGTCATTTACATTTTGGGAAAGCTTCAGTGACATCAACACTCACCATATTTTCTTCAGAACCAAGCTTATCTGGGGATCTGCTATCAACATATGCAACCAATAGAAGTAGCACTAGGAACAACGTAGAGTGGAAGGACTGGACATAATGAGACGAGCGCTTGGCTAATGAAGTGATGCGAATAATAGAATGATGAGGAGCTCTTCATGGGGACTGGGACAAGCGCTAGAAGCTCATAGAAGTAAGACTTTAGCTGCATAAACACTCTGCTTCTTCCTTGTTTGGCTGAGGCGGCAAAGTCATCATTTGACTCCATTGTGGCGAGTGAGAACATGTAAGCCATTGAATTGGTATGGCACCTTGGTGTACCACTCACAGGACTAGTTCTAGTAGTGCCAAATGCTGCTATCGTGGTTCGAAATTCAATCATTGTGTCATGCTTTGCCACTGTTCCCCACAATCTGTCACCAACTGTAATGTCTATCCAAATCACAATAAAGTCAGGCAAAAGAAATATTGCAACTGCTTTGAAATCTGATAATGGCTGAATAATCCCAATAGACAAGATGGCTACCACAATATGTGGAATGTAAGGGAGCTCCATTCTCAGCTTCAATAGACATATACAACCTTTAAAGACATAATGATGCACCCATATATGTGCACTCGCCTGAGAATTTGTTAACAGCAGTGTGTGAGAAAAGACTCTCAGGACTCTCAGGGTATCTCCATTAGAACTCTGCAGTAGAGTGCTTGAAACCACAAGTTCCATTAGCTGGCAATTGATAATTGTAGGCAACAAGAGAAGCAGAAGACCTTCAATTGACCGCATGGGTAATGAAAAATGTAGTGACGGAATCAAGACAGGATAGCCAAAGTCAATTGCGACAAAACCAAATTGGATAACCCATGTATTCATGAATTCAGGGGAGTAAATCAACACATGAGAACAATAATTTCCAGTCAAAATAGCACCATAGCGAATTGCAATGCCATGTTGTGTAGACTTCAAAGACACTACCTGAATGATAGAATTGAGCACCAAAATCCCAATGATATAGCGGTCATTGTCTCTCAATATGTGAGCCAAAAGAGAGCCCAATAATTGGATAGCAGTCATAGGTGACAGAAGAAACAATTTCGTCACAAGTGCATAGAATGGTGAGTAAAAAATGGAGGAGTGTGTTACCATGAAAAACATATCCTGATGAACATGGCTCACCATGTATTGAAAACACATGTTCATATAAGTCATTGGAAATACCCCATAATCGCTTGGAAGAAGTGGCGCATAATAGTACCTCATAAAGGATAACTCTGAAATGCTGTTGACAGAGGCAATAACTTTATCAACAAAGGACCACCGTGGTTGACATTGGCAAGGTACAGGACATACAACCACTGCAGATAGGGAAGGGTTGTCTCTAGTAATATCTGCCATACACACAGAGGGGGAGTGCACGAACAATATAAGCCCATGAAGTCATGAATAAATAGTCCAACATATGCATATGTGTTCGCAAACCCAATTCCTGCAGATATGAGTGTAGTTGAAGGAGTATAGAAGTCATTGCACAGTGGGTTAGTAACTGAACTGAATATGTGCAAGTTGGAGCAAAGCATAAGGCATTAGGTAGAGTAGCATGGTCTAAAGTCCTCAAATAGACCCATTGCAAAAGAGTAATTGGTTGCCTGTTAATAAAAACTGCCAAGACTTTAACTGAGAACTGTGGACCCTTTCTTGGAGTTTCCACAACCTCAACAAATCTCTCAAATGAGCTGGAGAGAAGAAATCGGCCATCTGCTGAGAACTGAGCACATTGATAAGAATCTGCATTTTTAGGAGAGGGAATACGAGCAGCCGTATCTTTATCCATAATATCCAACTTTGTGACTCCTTCTACAAGAGGCAAACAATTAAGAGTACCATTCAACCAGGCGTGCATAGTACCAGCAAGTGCTGCAAGTGTAGCAACGTTCAGTTTGCAATCCCAGAGGAATAAGCAACAATTAAGCCATCGACGCGTAAGTGGTCAATTCCTCTCATCAGTTTCCCTTCGAATCACCTTGGAAAGTAATATTGCCAGCCATGACAAAGAACTAACAATCACCATAGGCATATTCACTCTTATTAACCATTTCAGAACCCCCGAGGGATACCATTTGAGAAGCCAAATCAGTAGCAACTAGGAAACAATCAAGTGTAAGTTTTCTAGGTGACTGGCTAGCAAACAAAATATCAGCATCCCCATTCATTTTCTCAATCCTGTCATCAAGAAGCAAGTCTCTTCTCCAACTTTAGAGTGCAAGGGACCATAAGTGGAGGGCTTAATCACTCCAGATAAGAAACTCACCAAAACTCTTCTAACATCTTGATAATTGAAATGTTGGGTAAGGGATACCTGAGACAAAGAGGGTTGAGTCGTGGCACCCATTGCAGCATTCACTAGCATATGTCCATATTTGTCTCCAGCAAACGATTGCTCTTCACAAATATAACCACACGAGAAGCTAGCATCAGTAATCATGGTGGAGTCCAAGGAAAACTTGACACACCCTTCTTGCCTGAGAAAAATTACCCAACTTGCAAGAGTGATACACCAGAGCAAACTCTTTGTTGTTCAATTCAGTCTTCATCGCTATCAGCTTCACCATAGCAGAATCAGGACAATAGTTTTCCGTAATAGAGATGAAACCAGCAAGGCCAGAACCACACTTTGCCACAGTCTCTAGTTTGAGCGGTTCAACCATATCGGCCAATTTCGATCCAATAGCAGTAGCCGCACTGCTAACATCGACAACAACGTCAGGCCCTGGTGTGAAAGAGGAGAAGCACGAATCGGCAGTGGGAACCTCTGCTTGGCCTGATTCAATAGAAAGTTGTGAAGGGTCGTACTCGGTTACTGATGGAAGGGGGTTAAGGCAGATGAGGTCGGGGTCGATCTCGTGAGCACAGGCGAGAGCGGCGCCGGTGGTGGCGCCATTAGGAACGACGGCGTCGTCGCTTGTGGGTTTCGTTGAGGGGAGGCTGACCTCATCGGCGACGGCCACTGAGAAGAGGACCGCATGCTGCTCCGTAACCTCGGAAATTAGTGGCGAAAAAGATGGGTTTGTTGTCGAAGTTTCAGTAACCAAACAGTGTTGACGAATTTCCTCCATAATATCCAAGAAGGCCTCGCCGTTTTGTGCCTTGACGGCCCAAAGACCATGCTTGCGGTTCAACTTGGACCCCGAGTATTTACCCACACGAGAGAGTAGATCTGGCTTGCGGGTGTCCTTGACAAGTCGCCGTGTTGCTGCCATAGAGACTCGACGGCGAAGACCCCTAAGCTGTTTGCGACGGAGATAAATGGGTTGGGTAGGGTGGGTGATCTGAGCTTGAGGGCATGTACTGGGTTTGGTTGGTTGCAGTATTCCAGTAGTACAGTGAACCAGTTGAACCATCTATCAAACCTTTCCAAGGACTTGGAAGCGTTGGGTCTTCCGGAGCATACGGTGGACCGCTGGAAGGAGTGGTGGCAGCCGTTGGAACCTTACTACGAAGTTCCTGAAGCAGACTGCGACGTTCATGAATCAAACGGCGACTTTGCTGAAGTCGTTCCTGAATCTTCCGCATATCCTCCCTGAAGGTAGTGTTGCATTCATCCATGGACTGTTGTAAAGCAGCGATACAGCTTTGCACTGCCGCAGGATTGGAAATGAAAGCAGGGATTGAGGGTGACTGAAATGGTGGGATCGAATGAGATGAAAAGTGTGGTGGTGGCGACAGCGGTGGGTTAACGAGGGTGGGATGAAAATGGTCGGAGTTTGCAGATTCCACGTCGGAACCGGCTCTGGATACCAGTTGTTAGGACCGAAGTTCATGGGATAAATTGCAGAGAATTTGAAAAGGAAATAAACTAAAATTCATTCATATTCATTGATGATCCAAAATAGATGCAATACAGAGAATATAAGGAAGACAGCGCTGCTGCGGGGTAAATGCATTCTGTCATGGTGTTTCTTTGTCAGGTAGCATGAAGTACAATACAATACGTATAATAGAAAGACTAACATATACTGCAGTCAAATATCACATAACAGTTCAATAGTTTACATAGTTAACCAATATTTTTCCAAAAGTGTAGCAAATCATAATGTTCAAAGAATTGATGTTTTAGTTACAGCTTACAGTTGAAAGTGAAGCTGAATTTGGAGCTCATTTAAACAACCAGGTTACTCCATATGTTTTTATACAAAGTGGTTCACATAGCTACCAGGGATAAAAAGGAGTCTGCTTCGGTCATTCTTGCATTATGTAATAGGAACTCAAGATCTGAACAAAAAATGAAACTTTAAAAAAATAGGAACCCAAATTTGTGGTACATAAATTTTGTAAATGAAAATATGATATAGCAAATCATTAAAAATATGATTGATTTTTTTTTTAATTTAGGAAAACTGAGCACATATATAAGTGAAATGAGATTCATTTACAACAGTGTCCAATATTTTCTTCGAATCTTTCTTTATGTAACCCCCTCTAAACCCCTCCCTGTTCAAAACCAAAATGAAAAGTCAATGAATTATCTTCACAGCAGGAATAAGCAGAATCAGAATATGTGGATGTATATACAAAGAAAGACTACACATCAGTAAAGAGGAAAAGAATAACCAAACTGTGAAAGCATACTAAAGAAAAATGAAAATGGAACAGATAATACGATAACCAAAGTAAAGAAATCTCAGATTTATAAAGAAATTTTAAAGCCTCTCTAAGCCTCAAATACCTCATTGAATCTTAAACAATTAGTACTCAAGTTAGTTAAGTATCCATTTATTTCTTCTATCTCTGTTATTGTACATAAATTTTTAAGCCTATGTAGTCCTCAAATACCTAATCCCCAAATATGAAGAAAGTGATGCGAGAAACTTTAACATGTGGTATTTATTGAAATACATCAATACAACATTTTCTTAAGTGAATTATGAAGCTAGAATCAGTATCTAAAGTCTTAGTTTCCAGTTAAGAAGTTAGACGTGAAGGATTCAATATATGAATTCAAATTTTTTAATATGATGTAGTTAATCAAGAAGATTAGATTTTTGCATGGAAGTTATGCGCATGAGTGATTTGGTGATACTGATACATGAAAACTGAATGAATATGCATCTGTGTATTTCAACTAATAAGAAAACAATGAAAAAAAAAATTCTAGGAAAGGCAATGAACACTGAAGATCGCATTATTGGCGCAGAATCTTACCCAACTACTGTTGCTGACGCTAAGGAATCTTTGTAGGAGACTATGAATAGACTATGTCGATCAGAGCGGCTTCTCCACCATTTGCCAAATTGGGATTTCAGATATTCAAACTCACAAATAAAATAGTCAAAAGGCATGAAACATCATTTACTCTAAAATCCAATGTTATGAGAACTCATAGATTTTGCAAACATTAACATTGTCAATGCCAAAAGATATAAGTTAGCTATCAATAATCATAAGAACTCGTAACATAATTGATACTTGAGTCCAAAACAGTAATAAAATTTGACACCACGTTGTTCACCAACCTTACAAAACGAAATAGAAGTGCTCAACCAATTTAAACAGATCAACATTTGTGCTACAGCTCTAATCTTATCGACAAAAATAAACTCATACCAAACAGACAAAAAAAAAAAGAAGCATTCATGAAATATAAAAATAGCAGTTGCAGCAAAATTTTTGACCAATGCCAGCTAAATCTTCTTATAAGTTTACATAAGGAAGCAAAAGAATTAAATGAGGTATGTTAAGCTCTTCGATATAAGGTTTATATGTTCTCAATCAATCTGTCATCCATGAACCCCAACTACGCTTATGAGTCCAAAATTGAAACTTACAGTCTTTTATAATGATGAGATGAAGTCATGAAACAACCAAGCCAAATAAGCAAAATATAAAGATATAAGATCAATATAAAGTCTAGCAAGAGTCCTGCGCGTTGCTGCGACACTATGGTTTGCGGCAGCAATGCGCAATGATGTTATTGTTTCAATTAACTGATATATGTCACTCCTAGGTTACAAATTACGAACTGTTGATTACAAAGATACTACTTGTATGACGATAATTATAGACAGCAGAATACCCACAATTGATTCCATAGTTGATGACTATCAAGGAAAATACATATCCAGTTTGGTTGCATGTACACTGTTCTTAAAACACAATACAAATACAGAGCACAATTATAGGTTTTTGTTCCACAATACAAAAACTGGTTCTACTATTGCCAAATGAAACTTTAGCTTATTTACCATCCCAAAATAGGATCTGCTATACTGAAATCCCTTAACCTCTATATATAAGATGACAATATAACATATATTAGACGAGTGAGAGTAAATAACAGCAAAATGAATAAATGTATCTTTTTAAGCAAGACAGAAATTGCAGAGAAACTTAGACAGAGATGTCAACCATGTGGATTAAAGTTTTCCAAGCATTGTATGCCGTGTGCATTTTAGAGTTTCATCGGATAATCATACATATTATGTAAAGCAAGGAGTCCAATCTCTCTGTCTCTCTTTCTCTAAAGCAATTCTTAAATCAATCTCCATAAAGTGTTTCTGTCGACAATGCACAGGGGTTTTAGTTTCATTCTTTTTATTGTTCAGGATTCAGAAAGCAAAGAAAAAAAAATTGCACAACTGAACAAAAAGTACAAAAACAATGCCCAGGCTAATGTTAAAACCAAAACCCCAACAAAACTATTAAAATGATTGTCATTATCTGAGAGCAAGGCAGCAAGCAACAAATGCATGAGAAATCACATTGAACAAATAGAAGAAGAAATGATACCTGATTTTCAATGGGGCAGAAATTAAATCTACATGTGTCCTTCTCCCACTGCAATAAGCTAAAAGAAAAAAGAATAGCAAGGATTTCACCCAATGCAAATTTCAATTGTAAATGTTTGACATGTGTTGTTTAACCGGAAGAATTCAAACATAGACTACCAAAATAGACACAAACATAATAATAGCCAAGAACATCTGTAAACAAACAGTCAAGCAAATAATACCTCCAAGGTAGAGAAACAGAAACCAAAACACAGCCACAAATGAAAACCCAAAACAGAAACATATAAAATATGAAAACAAAGAGGAAGAAAGAAATGATTTAAAATTTAAAAACCAATAACCCAGAGCAAGAAGAACAATACCTTTATTGGCTTTGATAGAACTCCTCTTTCTAAGAACACCAATCAGTTACAGAATCTGAAAACATCAAAAGAAATTGATCAGAAAAGAAAAGAGATTGATTTCTAGAATCCAGCTATTTCTCCATGTCATTCTTTTCCTCTCTCAATCTGAGGACAAACCCAGAAACATATGCAGAAGAAGAATGAGATTTTTTTTGAAATAGAAGAAGAATGAGATTAAGGGAGTAAGAAAAGAGGAATAGTGCAACAACAAACGAAAGCGTCGTAACTTGTTGTCGTGATTGATTCAAAAATCTGCTACGACGTCGACTACCCTCTCAAATTTCATATATTTTCGTCACGGCAATTGTGCCGTCACAGCGCCGTCGCAAATGTTAGACCAATGGCGATAACAAAGCTGTGCCGTGGCAAACTTTAGTGGGTAACTGAATTCTTTTTGTAGTGAGTGTTAACTAAAATGACATAACAACAGAGCACATAACATCAATATCCAATCATAAAAAGTTCTCCCTGAGATCCCTCTACATTTGTTGATTCTCACAGCAAGTTCCTGAGTTCTTCTACTAGTTTCCTACAATACCAATCTCTCTCTCTCTCTCTCTCTCTCTCAATCTCTCTCTCTCTCTCTCAAGTTCAAACTCAAAAGAACTTATGGAGGAACATAGAAAGCTCACCTCTATTTATAGGGTCAGGAGAAAGATAAAACGTGGAGTCCAAGACAATATCGAAGAGAGCAAAATTGGACACTCCAATCCAATTCCTATCCATCTAAAAACTTAATCTCCTAATTAAGATTTTGACACCTCCTGCTTATCCATGGCGGTTGTCATTGTTTAGGTTTTTCTAGGACGGTTTCTAAGTTTAAGAAGGCAAGGTTTCAAATTGGGAAGCATCTGATCGGGAGGAAGAAAAAGAAGGCGGTGAAGGAGAAGAAGTAGACGGCATTCTGCTATTTCCTCCAACAACAACAATGCAGTTCATGAAAATGCAGTGTTGATTGCTGAAGTGCATGCTCAGGATAGCCGTCAATTAATTGCGGAACCAGTTTTGCAAATGGTTGGCAATGAAAATATAATGACAAGCTCTTCCACGGCCTCTGCTCCACCTGGTTTCTCAAGTATTCATAAGCAGCATTTGAACATAGCTTAAGCAAGGTTAAGTGATGCATTTAAGGTCACATCGCCTGCCAAAGAAACTTATGGGTTAGAAGAAGGAGAGTTTACAACTGTTGTTTCAAAAAAGATATTGAAAGCTGCCAAGGCATCTGAAAAGGCTAAGGTGAAGCCTAAGCCCAGTACCAAAAAGCCGGTCCTCCATAAGGGGGCCAAACACATCCTTTTTAAATGAGAGTTCTCTATTGGAATGCCCGTGGCCTTGGGAATGAGGACACACAAAGGGCATTAGCTAATATGGTACGATCACATAAGCCTTTAATTGTTTGTATTGCTGAACCTTTTGTTTTAGTTGATTCAATTCCTTTATCATTTTGGAGAGCACTAGGCTTGCGCCTAGTTACTACTAATGATTGAGGTTCTTTAGAACCAAACATCTGGTTTTTCTGTCATGAAGCTCTAGGGTTACAGGTTATCTCAATGGGTCCCCAACATATCGCAGCCTCTTGCACTCATGATGGGATTCACAACACTTTCACTGTTGTTTATGCAAAGACTACTGTAATAGGAAGGAGATTGCTTTGGTCTGATCTTAATGCTATCCATGCATAACATGTGCGTGGACCCTGGGTGGTCTTTGGAGACTTCAACTGTGTTTTCGGAGCTCATGAAAAACGAGAAGGCAGTCCACCAAATGCAACTTCATGTCGTGAGTTCCAACAGATGTGTATTTCTTGTGTCCTCATTGATATTCATACAAAGGGGTTGGCGTTTACCTGGACAAATCGAAGAGTTGAGGAGCGACTAGACAGAGCTCTTGGTAATCAGGAATGATTGGATTCTTGGGTTTCCATGGACTATTGTATACTGACTAAAGCTACTTCTGATCATTGTCCCATTCTCCTGACATGCTCCAGGCTTCAACAAGCTTTCAGGCCGCCTTTCTAGTTCCAAAGTTTTTGGATGCAACAACCAAATTTCTTATCTGTTGTTGGTGACTTTTGGGCCTCATTTCATTTTTTTGGTTGCCCTCAGTTTGTTTTGGCATCTAAGCTTAGAGCTCTGAAGGAGAGGTTAAAAGACTGGAGTCGAGTTACAACTGGTAATGTTCATGTAAGGGTAAAGGAATCTAAGGTCTTGTTGGATACGGTGCAATCTGAGATTTCTGATATGGGTCCTTCGAAGGAGAGGTTTTTACGGGAAGACGTTGCTCAATCAAGGTTTCTAAATGACCTTTCAATACAAGCTACCTTTCTAAAAGACCAATCCAGAATTAGGTGGCTAAAGGATGGGGACATGAACACTTTTTTTCTCCACAATATGGTCAAGTTGCGACGTATAAATAAGTCCATATGTTCTTTGACAGTAAATGATGAGATTATTACAAACATGTCTGCTATTGAAACTCATGTGGTGCAGCATTTTGAGAAGGCTTTCACAAGTGACCCTAGTATTGTGAACACTGGTCTTGTGGAACGTCTTATCCCTTGCATGGTTTCGGAGGAAGAAAATTCAGATCTTTTGGCATTACCTTCTTCCCAGGAAATTCATGACACAGTTATGTCTATGGACGGCTTTAGTGCCCCGGGTCCATATGGTTTCAATGGAAGCTTCTACAAGTTATGTTGGCCGATAGTTGATTATGATGTTGTTATGGTGGTCCGCTCATTCTTTGAAAATGGTTACATTATGCCTCACTTCAATTCTAACGTCATCACGCTCATTCCCAAGCTCTAAGAATCTGAGAGAGTTTCTGATTACAGGCCCATCGCTCTTGCCAACTTCAGTTTCAAAATCATCACAAAAATCCTTGCAGATCGTCTTGGTCGCGTTGCAGCAAGAATTGTATCCCCTAATCAGAGTGCTTTCATTGCTGGTCATACTATCTTGGATCCGATCTCACAAACTTCTGAATGTGTGAATCTCCTTAATAACAGTTGCAAGTACGGTAATGTTGCAATTAATTTGACATTAGCAAGGCCTTTGATACACTAGATTGGTGTTTTCTACTTCGAGTGCTTAAGGCTTTTGGTTTTCACCCAACATTTACCCGGTATGTGGAGGTAATTTTACAATCAGCTTATCTATCTGTCAATGTGAATGGCAAGGCTTGTGATTTCTTTACTTGTTCAAAGGGGGTGCGTCAAGGTGACCCTCTTTCTCCACTTCTTTTTTGTCTTGCCGAGGAGGTTCTGAGTAGAGGTGTTGCTGATTTGGCCACCCGAAACAAGATCAAGCACATTCAAGCTCCAGGGGGTGTCACTCCTCCAACGCATGTTTTGTTTGCTGATGATGTTATGATATTTACTCAAGGTCGCTCCAAGTATTTGAGGAACCTCATGTCTTTTATGGAAGAGTATGCTCAGAACTTTGACCAAGCAGTAAATAAGGCTAAATCACAATTGTTCCTTGGCAAGTCTGCAATCCCAAGGCAAGTGCCTATTACAAACATTCTTGGCATCAATGTGAGCGTTTTTCCTTTTACCTATTTGGGAGTTCCTATTTTTGTGGGACGACCCAAATCGGCTTTTTTGCTTCCCATTGCTGACAAAATCAAAGCCAAACTTAGTTCCTGGAAGGGGAGACTACTTTCACAAGTAGGAAGACTACAATTAATTGAATCTGTTATTCAAAGTCAGCTACTTTACAGTTTTCAAGTATATGAATGGCCTCAGGAGCTTTTCAAAAAGGTCCAAAGATGGGTACGCAATTTTTTCTGGAATGGGGACCCTCTTAAAGATGGTTCGACACTTGTAGCTTGGAAGAATTGTTGCATCCCTAAGGATCAAGGGGGTTTAGGCCTAAAGAATTTGTTTGCTTTAAATAAGTCACTTCTCTTGAAACGTTGTTGGGATGTAGTCAACAGAGCCACTCCCTCTGTTGTCTTACTTAGTGACCGGTTCTTAATTTTTGGCTCTTTTCCTATAGCGACCTACCAAAAGTCAACGATTTAGTTGGGGCTTAAAAAATTGTGGCCACGGTTTCAGGAAAGCTTAAAATGGATTATGGGTGATGGTGAACTAATACACTTATGGAAAGATAACTAGCTTGGAGACACTTGTCAACTCTGTCAATTTTGCTCCTGAAATTCTGCCATTTCTTAATGACAAGGTATGCACCTTCATTCATAAAAGGGAATGGAGAATCCCTTGGAGTTTCAAACGGGTACATCAAGAGATAGCCGAGGTTATTTATTCTCTTCCTTTACCAGCTTTTGATATGCCGGACTAGCCAGTTTGGGCTATGGAGACATCAGGCATACTCACAGCTCGATCTACATATTCCATGTTAGCAGAAGACTCACCAGTTGTGAATTGGGGACGTAAAATATGGCATGCTGCCATTCAACCTCGCAAGAGTCTGGTAACATGGAAAGTTCTGTTGAATAGAATTCCTACTGATGAGTTCTTTCAGCGTAGGGGTTCAATTATCTGCTCGCGTTGTCAGCTGTGCAGAAAGAGTTTCGAAAGCACAAATCACCTCTTTGTCACATGTGAAGTCTCTTTATCTGCATGGAATTAGGCTGCTTCTATGTTCAGGCTTCCTTTTGACCCAAGTATGCCACTAGTTGATCTTTTTGGTGATTATTATACTGCTACCCTTTCAGTTTCCTCTAAGCTCTTATGGTACATATTGATATGTAATTTATTTTGGAGCTTATGGATGGAGTGAAATAGATTAAAGCATGATGGGGATGAGTTTAAGGAGGTCCTCTTCAAACAGAAACTAATATTGGCACTCAAAGAATCAGGGTCCTTGGCTTTTGTTTCTACTCCCAACCCCCAGTCTATTCCTATATTTGATTTGTTGGGTCTTTAGCCTTTAAGGCCTACGACCCCTAGAGTTGTTCATGTTTTATGGCAGCCTCCTCATATACACTGGGTGAAGGTGAACACAGACGGATCGTTTTGTGACCAAGCTCACTCAAGTTATGGCGGTATTTTCAGAAATCATAAGGCATCTTTTCTAGGTGCTTTTGCAGCTCGTGCTCATGTGTCTAGTGCGATTGATGCTGAGATGTTAGCAGTCATCGAGGCAGTGCACATTGCCTGGGCTAATCAATGGCACAATCTTTGGTTAGAGGTTGATTCGTTGTTATTGTTAACGTACTTCAATATGTCTTTGTCACTTCCATGGCGATTGTGTATAGCTTGGGGAAATTGCATGCATATTGCTCGCCAAATGAATGTTCACAACTCACATAAATACAGGGAAGGTAACTCGGTTGCCGATAAGCTAGCTAATTATGGTGCAAATTCAGAGGGTTCTTCTTGGTGGGATTCTTTACCACATTTCCTGCTCTTGCCTTTCGGTCATAGCCTCTCAGGTCGGCCTACCTACATGTTTTCATAGTTCTAAAGTCTCTTTTTTAGGGGCCATTTTTGTAATTCAATTACGACTCTTGTCAATTTTGTACTCTCTGTTAGCAAGGTTTTGGTGTAGTCCCCCTTGCTTTGTATCTCTCTTTTTCATCTCAATAAATTTTCGGGTAAGAGCAATGAGTTAGCTCTTAACCCGCTTACCCAAAAAAAAAAACCTTTTGTTTTTCCTAAAAACTGTTATGGGCTCGGGTTTAAGTTAACTAACTATCGGGTCAAGGTTTTAAACATGGGCTGAAAACTCTCTACTTGGATCAAAATAAAATGAAATAAAAATAACTAGACTAATTCAACATGTATAAATATATATACATATATTTACACACAAAGACACCAAACAGTAAAAAAAAGATTAGAGCAAAATAATTTTTTTTTTTTTCTGAGTCGTCACAGCTTATCTTCCTTTTCTTGGCTCTCCTTCCTAATTGTTTCAATCTCAGCTTCATGTTGTTCCCTCATTTCTTGTACCTCTAAATGAACACATCTTTTTTGCACAAGTACACCAGGAACTTGGTCTGGTCTAACTCCAATGCCAACTCCTCGTATCTGTCACACCCCTATTTTCGAAGAATAAATTTTCAAAAATTTGGGCATGGTATAACTTAAAAAATCTTAATATCCTAACACCTGCTCAACAACTTCCAAACTAAATTCAAATACTGGAAATGTAAATGTCAACAAACTCATCAACAAAGTTAAATATTATATCTCCATAATTACATCAATTTCAAAAGTCTAGTAATATTAAAGTCACTCACATGAGCTTAAAAAAACGAACTGCCATAATAAAATAAATACAGGTATTCACTACCAGGACAAGTACTTTAGCCGACGAAAATTTTCGTCGGCCTGTTATCCTAACTCGTCGGCTAAAGTCTTAGCCGACGAGGCTTCGTCGGCTATAGTGTCGTCGGGAAAGGGTCGTCGGCGATGACTTTAGCCGACGACCCTAGAGACCGTCGTCGGCTATTGTTGGACAATAGCCGACGAACTATTTTGTCGTCGGCTTTTGTTCACGAATTTAAGCCGACGAAACAGACTCTATCTTTCGTCGGCTATACTGCCAGACTTTAGCCGACGACGTCCTATGTCGTCGGCTATACTGCCAGACTTGCCGACGTAACAGAATATTCGTCGGCTTTACTCCAAGCGTTTAGCCGACGGAACTGAGATATTCGTCGGCTAAAGTATAAATTAAAAAATTAAAAAATAATTATAGCCGACGAAAGAGGCTCTATTTCGTCGGCTTTAATAGAGTTTAGCCGACGAAATATTCCATAATTCGTCGGCTTAACTATATTGAAAAAAATAAAAATACTATAGCCGACGAATTGTGGCATATTTCGTCGGCTATAACTCCATTCCAGTAATAAAAAAAATACACAAAATTCATAAAACTATATAAAGTATCAACTACACAAATCTAAATGGTCTAAATCAATATCCGAATCTGGGGCCTGCTGGTGAGGAGATTATGGCGGCTGAGGTATCTCTATAGGCACAGGCATGTGCGGAGGTGGAAGTCCCTGAATGTGGGCAGCTGTCAACTCCTGGAAGTACTGGAACATCTGCTGCTGCTGGCCTGCTGGGCCTGCATGTAGGCTCTAGTATAGGCTCTATATTCGGCGAACTGGCGGCATGAGCGGCAGCCTGAGCGCAACCTGAGCGGCATGAACGTCAGCTTGAGCAGCCTGAGCGGCAGCTAAAGCGGCAGCATGAGTGGCTTGCTCTCCCCGTAGTCTCTCAACTTCCGACTCTAGCTGAGTCGTCCTGCTGCTAGTCGAGGCTGCCTTTCGTTGAAATCCTAGAGTGGTCTTCAAGACCCCTGGCCCTTCTTTCCTAGACCCCGGCAGTAGAAATTGTTTTCTCGCGGTGGGAAGGCTGTGCCCATGATCCTCGCCCCAACCCTGGGATCTGAAGTGTCGATCCGGGAAATGGCTTCGGACATCTCTTCCTCCTGCGTGTCCGGCCATGTCTCCCTCACTATAGCACTCATCACCTCGTCACTAGCCTCCCTCACCCTTCCTAATTGGATAGGAAAAAAATTTATTAATCAACATTTTAACATATATATAAGTAAAATTAAAAATTCCGTAAAAAGGAAAGATTACTTACTATATCCTCCTGGGAGTCAGGATATGCCTTCTCGTATGTATAGACGTACTGGTTGACCTCTGGATGTTCTCTGGCCGCCCGTCCATGAAGACAGCGAATGGTTTAGAACCGGCATGATGGTTCCTTGTGTTGCGTTGCCGGTTCTGAGCGTTCGCCCGGAAAACCGCCTTCAAAGAAAAAAGTAACTATTAGTAAAATATTTTAAAACGCACGTACTTAATGATAAATTAACTAATTAATTTATTTAAATACCTGTTTACGAGGGTTGTTGAATTCTGATGTCAGAAGCCAACGCCACTCGTACTCTCTGTACTGAAACTCAGCAGGGGTAGCAGAACGTGCGTTCCCGTGCGTAGTCCAATGGGTCCGCAACTCGTTCTTCCACTCCTTGTACCTACAGATACAACAAAAATAGGTAAATGCGTTGGGCTCTTGATACGCAACATCTTCTTCCTGGTCTTCGGCCTCTCCAAGTGTAGCCGCCCGGTAAATGTTTCGAGGGTGCACAAGGTTGACTACTTTCCACGCGTCACCCTTAGCAAGGTCATCAAGATAAAACACTTGTTTTACCGATGTGGCAAAAACGAACGGGTCATCTTCGTAAAAACTTGTAGCAGTGTTCACCGATAATATTCCGTACTGATCGGTCTTCATGCTCTGCGGGCTAGTATCAAACCATCTACACTTGAAGAGGTGCACTGTCATGCTTTACCGTAACGAGTTCCACCACTAATCAAGAACACCGTAATAGTCAACTCCGTTCCGCCCACCATGCACCATCACACCCAGAATTTTGTGTTCTCCGTCTGCTGTCTCTCTGTTCACATATAAATTGCACGTCATTCACCTTGCACATCGGATAAACTCTTGACATTATCGGCTTCATCGCTAGAAGTCTTAGTTCGTGCGACCAATTTGGGTGACCATCAAATTGAATATGGTTCATCTGCAACCAACCATTCAACTGTAAATATGGATAATATGCAATAAACATAAATACGTACAGAAATATTGAATTACGTACCCAGCCGCCAAAATAGTTTGCGAACTCCATGTTGTGGTACTCGAGATCACCTTGAATGTCTGGACAATATAGATGGATGTCTTTCCAGTATTCAACTTCTGGACAGTTAATCAATACCCCCAGTGGGCAATGACTAGCTCATGTGGTTGCAACTTGTAGGAGTCTGGCAAAATTCCATAAACTTCAACATCACTCACTGGAGAGTATGGAAAGAGTGAACTTCGGTACATCTACCGGCATGGCTTCGTCTGTTTCCTTCAACGCTCCTAAATACAACTTCATGTAGGTGACGCACTCGTGCGCAATATATGCTTCAGCTATACATCCTTCAGGCGCGGATTTATTAGCCACATAATCTTTGTAGTCTCCAAGTTGCCTATAAATCAAGTTGCAAAGTGTTATGATTATTGAACATGTATATATATTGAGGAATTCAGGAGTAAAAAACGTACCTTTCCATGGGATACATCCAAGTGTAGTGTACTGGACCGGTAAGCAACAATTGCTCGGGAAGATGGATCATCAGGTGAGGCATGATGTCAAAAAAATTTGGAGGAAATATCCTCTCAAATTTACACATGATATAAATGATGTCCTCTTGCATTTCCCGGAGGTTAGATTTTGTCACTTCCCTGTGCATAACTTCTGGAAGAATCTTGCCAACGCTACTAACGGCTCCACCACCTGACGGGGAAGGAACGGTCAAATGAAAACAGGGAAGAGACGTTGTAGCAGGATATGACAGTCATGACTCTTCAACCCGTACATCTTATTGTCCCGGAAGTTCACACACCGGCTATTTTCCTGTATAGCCTGAAGGATACTTCACACAACTCATCCACCTGAAATTACGTTCTTCTGGTCAGGCTTCACGGTGTAAGGAGCTTGAGGCATTTTTTTCTTCCCTTCTTTCAACCACAGATGTCTTCTTAACTGCATTTTTTTTAGATCAATGCGTGCCTTAGGACCGTCTTTCGTCTTCCCTCCTAGTTCAGCACTGTGCCCACCACACTGTTGCAAACATTCTTTTCTATGTGCATCACATCTAGGTAGTGCCTGATCAACAACTTACTCTAGTATGGGAGTTCCCAGAATATGCTCTTATGTGTCCAGAATTTGTACATGTCGGGTCTTTCAGGTATTACCGCAACAATATTGGGATGATTGCTGAGCTGCCCAAAATCGTACTCATTAAGCACTGCTAAAATCTCTTCTCCCGTCCATCTTCTTTGCACACTGTGTTCTACGGTCCCATCAAATGCCTTGTCATCGAACCGCCAATCGTGATTATATGAAAGGAAAGCACGGTGACCCAATCTGCATATCTTGTTGCAATGACTGCTGCTCCCCTCATCGCTAAGGCACTCTGGACAAGCCTGTATCCCCTAACAACGTTGCCCGACAACATCCCACGGGCAGAAAATCACTGATGGTACCAACAGCCATGACATGCATCTGGAACATCTCGTGCATGTACTTGTCATAAGTGGGATGACTAACTTCCCACAAAAACTGAAGCTCTTCAATCAAAGGTCTCAAATACACATCGAGACACTTCCTTGGATAACCGGGCCCCGGAATCAACAAACTCAACATATTGTATTCCTTCTTCATGCACATCCATGGAGGAAGGTTGTACGGTACCAAAATCACCGCCATACACTGTATTGAAGACTCATGTTGCCAAAAGGGTTGAACCCGTCGGATGAGAGCCGAGCCTCACATTTCGGACCTCTGATGCAAAATGAGGAAACTCCTGTCTATATGCTTCCAAGCCTCCCCGTCAGCAGGGTGTATAAGGGTATCTTCGTCATGCAATTCCCTATCAACGTGCCATCTCATAGCTTTGGCCGTGTGTGAAGACATGTACAACCGCTCAAGCCTATCCCTCAACGGGAAATACCGAAGTACCTTCACAGGTTTCCTATTGCCTGCAGGAGTCAGCTTATACCTGTCAGTGTGACATACCGGACATGCGTCAAGCCCACCACGGTCATTCCCTTCTGGATCTTTACCCCAGAAGAGAACGCAGTCATATCTGCATGCATGGATCTTGATGTAGGAAAGGCCAAGATCTTTCAGGATACATCGGACCTTACGATGAGTGGTAGGAAGACGATGACCATGGGGCAGCATCGAAGCAGTGTACTGTAGATAATCATCAACAGCCTTCACGGTCGATTTTGTCTCAACTTTAATCTTCATTCTTCGTTACCATCACACTTTCAAGAACGGTCTTCTGACAACCGGGGTACACAGGAGTTTGTTGGAAAGCAAGCAGTTTGTTGTACTTTTCAATACCAGCAGTGTTGACAGCTCTAGGGAAGGGCTGCACCGGGTCAGGCATATACTGTCCTTCAGCGCATACACCGCTCTCATAAGGAAACATGTCGTGATGAATGCCGTTGTTGGATCATTGGATGTACTGCCCGTCTCATAAAATTGCCCATGATCATGCGGACCCCCTGATGATGTTTCACCGTGATATAACCAACATGTGTACTTCTCTCCCAAAACCCGTTACTCCTCAGGTGCTGTCATACTTTGTCAATGGGAAATCGATGCATATCGCTGCGACACTGACATTTCGTGCACGGGCAATAGAAAATTGTATTCCCGTTAGCATTAGCCAGCGCATATTCTATAAAACTCATAACTCCTGCACCGTATCTTTTGTCCCATTTTGGAAGCGAAATCCAACTCTTATCCATATCCTGAAAATATAACACAATATATTTTATAACTATAACTGCTACTGCTAGCTAATTATTATGAAATTTCATGCCATATATAAAATCTCAATTCATTTACTATATATTCTACGTACTACAACTAATTAATAACAAATTAATTAACACACACACACACACAGATATATATATATATATATAATATATATATATATATATATCTACGTCATCACAAAATCATCATTGTGGTATATACCATCAACACAATATTATCATTAATTAACATATATATATAGATATATATATATTATATATATATCTACTACTTATAAACAACTTAATTCATATATATTATATCAAATCATCAACCAATCGATCAACATATATGTATATATATATATATACATCCAACATATATACTCAAAATCAATCAACTCGATCATAACAATATTATATATCAACATCATCACAAAATCATCATGAACTCATATATATCATCAACAACTTCATACCATAAAACACAATATATTATAAATTAATTAACATATATATATATATATATCTACTATTTATTAACAACAATTAATTCATATATATTATCAATTCAAATCATCAACCAAATCGATCAACACATATATATATACATCCAACGTACTCAAAATTAATCAACTCAATCACAATCAAAATCAATAAACTCAATCACACTTAAAATCGATCAACTCAAATAAAACTCAATTAATTAACATATATATACATATACGTACTATTATGGCTCCACAAACTAATTATGGACAGATTTCGACAACACCCAAACGTTTTCTTCCGTTTTTTCTTCTCCCGTTTTTTTTTCCAGATGAGCTGCTGCTGTCCAGATCCGCAAATATAAAACACTTTAGCCGACGAAATAATATGTCGTCGGCTAAACTTTTAAATATTTCGTCGGCTATAGTCTGTGAACTTTAGCCGACGAAATTTTTTTTTCGTCGGCTAAAGTTTACCATAGCCAACGAAAATTTTACTTAGCCGACGAATAAAAGCTTCGTCGGCCTGGTTTTTTTTTTTTCGTCGGCTAAAGCCTTTCTTCTGGTAGTGATTTAAAAAAATTAATTAGTTAATTTGTCATTAAGTACGTGCGTTTTTAAATATTTTACTAATAGTTTATTTTTTCTTTCAAGGCCGTTTCCTGGGCGAACGCTCAGAACCGGCAACACAACAAAGGAACCATCATGCCAGTTCTAGACAGTTCGCTGTCTTCATGGACGAGGCGGCCAGGGAATATCCAGAAGTCAACCGTACGTCTATATGTACAAGAAGGCATATCCTGATGCCCAGGAGGATATTGTAAGTCATCTTACGTTTTTAAATTTTTAATTTTACTTATATATATGTTAATTAATAATTTTTTTCCTATCCAATTAGGCGAAGGTGAGGGAGGCTAGTGACAAGGTGATGAGTGCTATAGTGAGGGAGACATGGCCGGACACGCAGGAGGAAGAGATGTCTGAAGCCATGTCTCGGATCGACACTTCGGATCTGATAGTGGGGGCGAGAATCATGGGCACAGCCTTCCCACCGCGAGCAAACAACTTCTACTGCCGGGGTCTAGGAAAGAAGGGCGAGGGGGTCCTGAAGACCACTCCAAGATTTCAACGAAAGGCAGCCTTGACCAGCAGCAGGACCACGACCACCAGGACGACTCAGCTAAAGTCGGAAGTTCAGAGACTACGGGAACAGCAAGCTGCTCAGGTTGCCTATAATGCCGCGCAGGCAGCCTATGCTGCCGAGATATATGCCATCCAGCAGGCTCAGCAGCGGCAGATATTCCAGTACATGTAGGACTTTACAGCTGCCAAGCTTCAGGGACTTCCGGCTCTGCCCATGCCTCCGGCTATACCGCTACCCCAGCTGCCCCAACCTCCGCAGCAGCCCCCAGAAGTGGATATTAATTTAGACGATCTAGATTTTGTGTAGTTGATGAATTATATAGTTTTATGTGCTTGTTGTTGGTTATATGGAATTGTTTTGGTGTATTTTGTAGCTTGCTTGGAATGGTAATTAGAAATTTCGGGTTTTGTTTTTTACTGGAATGGACTTATACCCGACGAAATACGCCATAATTCGTCGGCTATAGTATTTTAATTTTTTTTATAAGGTTTAGCCAACGAATTATGGAATGTTTCGTCGGCTAAACCCTTATAAAGCCGACAAAACAGATTATATTTCGTCGGCTTTAGTTATTTTTTATTTTTTTATTACATACTATAGCCGACGAATATCTTAAGTGTTTCGTCGGCTAAAGTCTCAGACTACGGTCGATGAAACATTTAAGATATTCGTCGGCTAAATTCTGGGGAAAAAGCCGACGATCTCTTTTTCGTCGGCTAAATTCTGGGGAAAAAGAGCCGACGACTTGTTTTTCGTCGGCTAAATTCTAGAAAAAAAAGCCGACGACTTGTTTTTCGTCGGCTAAATTCTAGACAATAGCCGACGACGTCTTCTAGTATCATCGGCTAAAGTAATCACTGACGACCCTTTCCCGACAAAACTATAGCCGACGAAAGCTCGTCGGCTAAGATCTTAGCCGACGAATTAAGCTAACAGGCCGACGAAACTTTTTCGTCGGCTAAAGTGCTTGTCCTAGTAGTTTTCGTCGGCTAAAGTGCTTGTCCTGGTAGTGTACTTTTAAGAACTTTAACATTATTTTACAATAGCTTGTTTAGATTTTGGATCCTGAGGTTTTCCAGAGTTGTTGACGTGGGTAAGTTCAACATTGTACAACGATTAGGGCTTACACCTCCATTTACTTGTTTCTGCATACATATCAACCATAACAAGTGGATAACGCCAAAATACAATTGGGATTACTATTACTGCATTTGCAATTTTGTATAGATGTTAAGGAGGGTAGTCTACAATATATGCCATCATGTATCAGGTTATAACTAAAATACAACTTAATTGTTCCAGTGTTGACATAGGTACACTACAGATTAATTTATATGTTTTTCATCTCAAAGATCAATTGTTAGCATTTATATGAACAATGAATAATATAATCAAATAGCAACAGAAACAATCAATTCGATATTGTGATACAAACTATTGGATACTATCTTATCTTGTAATCAATTTTTAACTAAAAACAACCTTATTATTATTAACATATAACATAGACTCAGTAGGAGTATATATTATTTATATGTTTTCCCTTGGTGCTGCTGGAAGCTTAACTCATTTGACATAGTGAGAAAACAAAAACTTTCTAACACTTAACAACAAAATTTAACATGCATGATTATTCAAAAACCAAAATTACTTGCATATGCAACCCTGATTTGAGCAAATTAATGATAGAATCTGAAAGAATATTGGCTTATCTACTCAAGTACAACATAAAATAGTAAGAGATCTACTTTGCAGAAGATACAATATGGAAAAATATTGGCTTATTTGCTCAAGTACATCATAAAATACTAAGAGATCAACTTTTGCAGGAGATACAATCTGGAAGAACACTGGCTTACCACTCTTGTAGAAGTTTGCACACCAACCCGGGGCCACGCCAAAAATGATTAGCACATAATCGACAAGAGAATTTAATCTTCTCATGTCACGATGCCACACTAAGGGAGTTTTAGATGAAATTTTGAAGTCCAACCTCATACTCCGTGCTATTCCTATGTAACTTAACCCATGTCTTATCCATTAAATTTATACCAAACAATGAAAGTAATGTTCGAATGGAGCAGAGAATTAAGAACCGGAAGCTAATAACTATTTATTCTATAAAAAGCTAAGAACCTGTTGAATTGGGGTTTATAGGAAGAAGAAAGACTTACAAGCAGAGAAGACAGTCTTTCCACTCCCGATTTAATTGGCTCACAGCTCCGCCGAAGAGACTGGTTTAGTTATTGATCTGGGCTATCGGCGATAGCTTCTCCAATGAAGATTATCAACGTTCGTCCTACAATGATTCTAAATTTGTTTGGTCGTCGTTGTTGGTAGGCCAAAAGAGAACATTTTTTTTCTTTTTTCTTTTTGAAAAGGAGAATATAAGGTCTTCTGTCTATTACCAATGACAAATAGTCTTATGGAAAAATAAAAAAAAGACCAATAACTAAACTCTAATAATTAGTAAAACCCACATATAACGAAACAAAAAAGGAAATACACAAATGTTGGGCCCAATTGTTGTATTGGTAGGGTTAAATAAGAGTTTTTTTTATAGCACATCCACATTTTATTGCTTGTTACCTGATAAAAATACAAACAATGAAAATTGACCCCGAAAGACTTTGGCAGTTCCCAAATATAAACAACAATGAACCATTTGTTATAGTTTCACACCATATCTCCCAGATTCTAGATCTGTAATGCCTGAAAAAAAAAAAAAACTAAGAAGATTATGATGCACAAATGAAGAATAGAATGAAGAATCAACGTGAAGTGGAAGTGTGGCAAGAGGTTATGTTGAAGAGGATGAAGAAGTTGAAGGGAGTCTAGGGCCAAGAAAAGCTCTCGTACTCTTGGGCCTATAGATAAGTTTGCATCCCTCATCGATCTAGATTCTTCATTGAGAGGAAGTAAGAAGACAAGGAAAAAATATCAATTATTCACTTTGGAAGCAAAGAACACATCAAGTGCATTAATATTTAGCTCGATGGGTGTATGAATTTGGTATTCTTTTTCATGCTATTGATAATGATAGCTTCAAAAGGTTTGTGGAAGCGGTTGGTTATTTAGTCCGGGTTACAAACCTCTAACTCAATAAGAGAGCCACTATTGAAGGAAGAGGTAGAAAGAAGGACTATATGACTAATTTCAGTTTACCCCCATCAACTTTAGGTCGATCATCATGTTAGTTATTTTTCTTTCAATTTCATCAAAAACACCCCTCAACTTTCAATTTTCATCAGCCGTGTCCAAAAACATCCGTTTTTCATCTAATTCCCCTGACATGTAATGACTTGCATAAGAAGAAGAAAACCAAATTTGAAATCGCTTGGCCCACAGAAAAAGGGCAAAATAGACAAATTACATTCAATCCTATCAAAATCACTAAGGTTATGGGGTTGTGATGGGAACGGAGATGTGTATCAATATGAAAGGAAAAATGGTTAGAAATGTTATTTTTTCAGAATTTGACTTTCTTCTTGATGTCACATCATCACTTGACGAAAGAATTGGATGAAGAATAGAGGTTTGGACATGGCTGATGAAAATTGGGAGTCGAGGGGTGTTTTTGATGAAATTGAAAGAAGGACTAATATGATGATCGACCTAAAGTTGGTGGGAGTAAACTGAAATTAGTTCTAGAAAGAACTAAAACCCTATTGAAAAAGCAAGAAGAAGAGTGGGATTTAAATGGTTGCTTCATTATGACGGATGCTTGGACCAATAGGAAAAGAAGAAGTATCATTAATTTGTGTGTCAATTGCAAAGAAGACACTACTTTTGTTTCTTCCAAAGAAGCATCAGATGAAGCACACATCGGTTTCTATATGTTTGAGTATGTGGACAAGTGCATTAAAGAAGTTGGGCCGGAAAATATAGTTCAATTACTAACGGACAATGCTTCAAATAATATGGCGGCATGTGACTTGTTAATGTTGAAGAGGCCAAACATATTTTGGACTTCATGTGCAACCCACACCTTGAACCTTATGCTTCCAAGAATTTGGAACCAACCTAGATTCAAAGGGGTGATTGGGAAGGCCAAGGCATTCACCATCTACATCTATGCACATCACAAGACATTATCATTGATGAGGAGGTTTACTAAGAAAAAAGATATAGTGAGGCCGGGAGTCACTAGATTTGCAACGGCTTTTCTAATCTTACAAAGTTTGATGGAGAAGAAAAGTGAGTCGAGGGCTATGGCTGCTAGTAGCGAATGGAGTGCAAGCAAGCATTCAAAGAGTGCAAAGGGGAAAGCGGCATTTAGTACCACTTTGAGTGCTGCTTTTTGGAATGGGGTAACTCTTTGCTTGAAGGTATTTGCTCCTTTAGTTAAGGTGTTTCGCCTTGTTGATGGAGATAAGAAGCTCTCTATGGGTTTTGTGTATGGAGAGTTACAAAAAGAAAAAGAGGAGATTAAAGAGGCATTCAAGAATCAAGAACTTCACTTTCGTTCAATTTTGGATATAATTGATGGAAAAGGTAGTGATCGATTAGATAGTTCACTTCATTTGGCAGGCTACCTCTTGAACCCTTATTATACTTATAATGATCCGAGCATAGAAAAAGATAATGTTGTGATGAATGGGATTTCACTTTTGTGGAATCATTTTTTCCCGATGAATATGCAAATCAAAATGAGGTGACAAATATAGAGTTATTGAAGTACGTACATGAAGAAAGAGGATGCTTTCAGAAGAGCATTGGCTAAGATCGGATGGACAATAAATGATGATACTTATGATCCGGGTAAGAACTAATTAAGATTTTTATTTTTTTTTACCATATGATCTTATTAATTAATTTATCTTCATTATTTTGATTGTTTGTTTTTCTTTTTGTTTTTGTGTTTTCCAGTTGTTAAATTGTTATTGTTTTTGGTTAATTTTCTTTAGTTGGATGGTGGCATCTTTATGGAAATGGTGTGCATGTCTAAATTGCAAAAAATGGCTAAAAGGATCCTGTCGTTGACTACAAGTTCATCCGGTTGTGAGAGAAATTGGAGCACTTTTGAAGGGGTTAGTTTTTAATGTGTACTTATTTAGTTATTATCTACGTAAATGTCTAACTGTTATTTTTCTATCTAGATTCATATAAAGAAAAGGAATAGACTAGACACCAGAAGGTTGAACAATTTAATCTATGTCCAATTCAATTCAAAGATCATCAACAAGAAGAGAAGACAAAACAAAAGGAGAAGGGAGTGGATGTGCTACTTGCTAGTGAGGCTAGTGTGGCACAAGGATGGATTGTTGAGGATGGTGATGAAGATGTTGATTCATATCTTACCAATGACATGGTGGAGATGTACTGGGAGTTGGTAGTAGCGCTACACCTAGGAGAAGTGTTTGGATCTAAGAAGTAAGAGAACTTGGTGAAGAACTTGAAGAATCAGATGAAGAAGAAGAGCAGGGTGATGAGATGAATTTTGAGTTTGAGTAGTAGAGGGATATGGAGAAGAAGAATATGTGTATTCATAGAATTGCAAGTTATTTTGAGTATTTAAACTATTTTGGTTGTTCACTAAATTTATTTTTATTTAAGACGTTTGTTATGCACTTATGGAAGTTGTAAACTTGTCGGCTTGCGATATTTACATTTGAACATTTGAAATATGCTATTTTGAAGTTGTTGTGTTGTGATTAATTGATTATGATGAACCTCCAAGAGCTAAGGGTGTTTTGAATTACAAATCATATTTATTTGTAAATTTACAGGTTGAGTTGCTCACTTTTAGAGAAAAGTCATGCCAAAATTTTGATATTTATTTATATTTTACTAATTTTAAATATTAATAAATGTGAAAAAAAAGTAACTCGCCTAGTCCCCGCCTATAGGCTGTCCAGGCGTTAGGCTACAGGTCGCTGCCCGCCTAACGCCTTTTAGAGCCTTGATTACATTAATCAGGAGTACAATCATGTATCATAGAAAAAAAAATATTAGCATATATTATTTTTTTCAGAATAGAACTCTTGATTCAGAAGCTAAACTCATTATGAATTTTGTGGCTAAGATAATGATGGTATACTTTTTTTTTCAAAATGTTCCTTCATCACTGAGTACTATACAATCATCTCAATGGCTGCCAAAAAGTTTCTATTGCTATCCTCATAAATCTCTCATTGCAACCACAAAATGCTAAGTTCTGTTTAGCCAAAAATCTCACAAGTGAAATAAATCGACATAACACCATTCTCCAATGCACTTTTGCCTTCGTGATTTGATCTTGAATAACATGATCAATTGTTGTACCCTTCTATAATCTCTAACGCAACTCAGACTAACATGCATAGTAATTAACATGCTCAATACTTGTCTCATGCTCTTTAAGTTTGCTACTAAGATGCCCTAATCACAATATCCCTCATTTGTTAGTTGACTTGGTTGAGGCCCCTTTTTAAACAATTTGCAACATAAACAAAATGTTTTTTCAAGTTCTTTTGAATACACCATCAAATCTCTATGGTGCTTTTGACCATTTAGTAAAATCCGAGTGTAGAAGTCCGAAGAGAAACGTCTCTTTGATTCGTCTTTGGCAAGGACTAAAATATCGAGTATCGAGGAGAATTCGATGGTCCAAAATGTGGATATTTCGATAGAAATATCGAGAAAGTTTCGATATCACTAAACTTTCGTCGAAAGATTGTGAAATATTTGTAGGGTATTTATATATATATATATATAAATGAACAAATTAAACATTACCCATCTTAGCTGGGATGGCTAAGGTGTTTTTATAATATCCTTGGGGTCAGAGGTTTGAGTCTCCACGTTTGTACCTTGGTTTTTATTTATTTTTTCAAATTTGGGCCCAGTTTGAGACCAAATATCTAGAATTTCGGTAACATATTGAAATTTTCCTATAATATCACGATTTTTCACAATACCTTGTTGGAACCTTAATCAAATATCGTTAACTGAAAAAACGAAAAATATCGTTGATTTTTCAGTTCTTGGTCTTTGGGATTTTTCTATGTTAGTACATCTCTTAATTATAGGACCTTTTTCCATTAACTGATCCTTCCACTTTAGATCTAAATTCTCCCATTTTCTTGGATCAAAGATGTCAAGCGGAATTGATGAACTTGGTTCTTCATTCACTACACTAACAACATCATCACGTTCAGAGTGAATAGCGTTATCACTTATCACCATCACCATCACCATCACCATCAATACTAGCATAATCTATATGTCATCATCTCCACAGGCTACATTACCATCATCATTATCAACATTCTCAAAGGCTAAGTCATCAATATTTTCATTTCATTCAATCACATTTTCCTCTGCATTATTTTTCAATGCTAACCATCATCTAAACCAGCATCTAATTCATCAGCATGATTTGGTTCTTCATTACATGAATCTCAAGTTGACGGATTTCCCGGTACTTTCACAATAACTCTGTCAATTGCCCCTCTTTGAGAATTAGTAACTTCTTGTACATTTCTTCTTCTTCTTCTTCTTCTTCTTCTTTTTCGCTTCTCATGCCCGGAATGATACTTTCTAGTTGAAGAAGGATGTTTCTTAGTAGGAGGCATATGACATTTCTAATTGTCAATAAAGAATTAAACAAATTTTAGTGAAATCATATCAATGAAATAGATGCTTGCATGTTCTCAATTACAATCAAATATATACAAGTAACAAATTGATAGATTCAACATAATAGAGCATCAAAATAGAATTGATGTATAAAAGTCAGAGAATCAAAACAATACCTTTTAGAGGATGGCAGAGGAGAGGTTGATCTTGATTCTATGAGTAAGTAAATACGAAATTTTTCACTCTTGAATTTGGCAAGTGATTCAGGTAATCAATTATATTAAAAATTCTAATGGCTCTGCATGTCGTTGAATATCAATTCTAATGGCTCTGCATGTCTCCAGCAATTCTGTTATCTGTGACATTGTTCTACAGTAGACTGTTTATGTTTCTTATAAAAAATTTAACAATGTCCAATCTCAAATAAATCAAACCACAAATTGAATGTACGTATACTATCGACCCTTTATTACATTATGGAACAAGCATTTGGATTCTCATCACTGAACATCAAAAGTAACTGATCACTTTCTTTGCAGCGATCAAACATGAGCAGATGAACAATCAATGGTCTTGATAAATTTCCTTCATCGGACTTAGCGTTTTGTTCTTTTTCCTTGTCATCAATGATCTCTACTTTCTTCCTTGTCTTTTTCCTCAATTTCTTCAAATATTTTCTAGGTCAATCTTCCCCGTTACCACAACCTTGTGGTTGTTCATGTCTGTTCCAAACTTCTCCACCCCTAATCGAACCCAGAAAGTAAATACAAATATAAAAGAAAATCACCGATCAGTTATGGTTTGGTTGTAAAGAGAGAGAAATGGGTGCAGAACAAATATCACGCACCTTTGATTTTTAGTAGGGTTTTGGCCACTATTCTTTCACATGCATTGCAATGCATTGAGACTTTGAATTCTGCAACAACTACCTACATGGTAAAATGCCAATTGTAATACTGTGAATTTGAATATCAGTTATATTTAGTCATGGGACAGTAAGTAATCTTACTTTGGCTTCTTCTTGCTCATTTTTCTTCTTCTTTCCCATTCAAACTAGTGAATGAGAAGGCAAATCACCCATACAAGTGAAAAGATGGAAACGATATATATGCATGTCTTGAAAAGGTAGTTTTAGTATGCGCTTGGTGATAGCAGTTACCAACGTCCTCAATCGAATAAGAGAAGTCCTTCCTTGTCGGAAGATAGATTAACTATCTGCATTATATATGCTTTTCTCTAGAGGAAAAAAAGGAGAGAAATATTAACTGCCACTCGAATTCTATTTGAAGGTTTTAATCAAAGGATTAATATTCACGTGTTTGAAAAATCAAGGTTGAAAATTCACGCGCTGGATTCAAAGTAAGGAGTCCAACGCGTGAAAGATCTTTTGAATTCTTGAATTTTCTCTCATACCTGAATCTCCATTAGAATTGATATTCAACGCGTGAATTTTCTCCAACCATTAGAAATTCTCCCAAAATTCTACAAGTGATATATGAGAGAATTTTTGGGAGAATTTTTGGTGAAAGAGAATGAAGGCTTATAGGGATAGATCTCAAAAAACGAAGGGTTTCTACTTTTCTTTTGAGTATATTATATACGAAAAGGTTGGGAGGGGTTTCACCAAACCCAAGATAAAAAACAATAACAAACGAGAAAAAAGAGACAATAGAAAAAAGACAAAGCTGGGGATCGAACATGAGATCTGCATGACCCAACCTTCCATCATTGCACTCCTTAACCAACTTGACTAAACAATTAGATGAATTATTGGCGATGCATGTTTATTATATAAGTAATCTTTTTACAACAGAAAAAAATATAAATTAGGGCCCCTTGCCGGTTGGGGGGCCTTGTGCGCGGCACTGCCTTGACCCAATGTCGGCTCTGGTGACAGATGTCATACAAAACTAATACAAGTGCCACAAATAATGTAGCAAAGGAAAGCAACAATGTGACATACTTATTTGATTCATATACTCTTTAAGAAGTATATACTTATAGCCAGGAATATCGCGACTCTTTTTCTCCAAACTCTCTCTTTCCCCACAACGGCTAAGGTTAGGGTTTCAGAGGAAAACTTTGAGTTGTGCGGCGAGTCTCCAATGGAAGTGGCTATGGCATCCATGATTGCTAGCTTGATCTCGAAACTCTCCCTTCGTCAAGAGGACGAGCTCGTGGATCTCAGCAACCTGAAGTGCCAGGAAAGGGTTTTGTCGCACTAAGGTTCTATCTAGTGGATAAGTTGAACTCCACCCGTGTTGTGCAATTCGTTCCTTTCGTAGTGCAGTACGCGCGACATGGAGGTTGTTTGTTCTAGTTAAAGTGCAGTAAAGAGGAGATCGTTTTCTCTTCATTTCAACAATCAACATGATCTCCTTTGTGTGAAGAAAGGAGGCCCTTGGAGTATAGAGGGCGCTGATTTTGGTGAATGACTATGATGGAGTCTCGAACATCATAGCGGTGCCGCTCGATTTCTGTTATTTGGGTCGAGATCGGGGACTTGCCGGCTGCTCTGGTTACAGAACCGACAATCGGATCAGCCTTCAAGTCGATCAGGCGGGGATTGAGGAATGGATTGGCTTGTGTGCGCATCACGCTACCACTGCACAACCCTGTCCGTGTGAGAAAACAACTTATGGTTTCGCTAGAAGATGTCATCCGTGTGAATTACAGGTATGAAAGGCTTGTTGGTCTTTGTAGGGACTGCATGACCATGGCGGTGAGGCTTGCCCTAGGGCTCTTGAGATGGCAGCGGCATCGGAGGGACAAACCGGAGCGGCAGGAACTGCCATGGTTCCTCCCATGGTGTTTAGGGCTTGCTCACAGCCCACTTTGTTGTCCTGAATCTCCCTGCCCTCTTCAAAGAAAAGCCAGTGGTACAGATTAGGAAGGTCGAGTCGTTTCCTTCATCTACTAGGGTTTCTTGGATTCGATGTGCAAGAGAAGAAGATGATGCTGACAATGGAAAGAGGGTGAAACATTCCCTAGCTATGGTGCCCCTAGAATTAAATCCTAAGGATCAAGGCTTCTCTATGGCTACTGGTGGTGCATTGGGAATCACGAAGACAGGAAAATCCCTGAAGAAACGAGGAAGACCTCGTGGTAGCAAGAACAAGAGGCAACGGGGTAGCCTTCATCCTCTATGGAAGCTCCTACCATGTCGGAGCCCCCTTCTGCTCTAATGGGAAAGACCCCTACATCTTTAAACTAAAGAGCATACCCACATTTGTGTTGGAAATGTACACTGAAATGGTCTCTAGGCCTCGACGCATGAAGCCGGGGTACTTTGGTTTATTGTAGGTTATATGCTTTCTAAGCCTTAATAAGTTCATTTGAACATTAGTTTTTTGAGTAGTATTGGTTATATGCTTTCTAAGCCTTAATAAGTTCATTTGAACATTAGTTTTTTGAGTAGTATTGGTTTTAGTAGTTTTCTTTTTAGAATTACAAACATTTTATGAGTATCAATATGTATATGGAACTGTTCTTAGACAGTCTCCTAGCTTGACTTTGTACGGTCGTATGATTGAAATCAATGGAATTTATCAGTTCCCTTCAAAAGAGAAAAAGTATACTAATAGCCAAACTTGGTTTGTCACAGCTCCCGAATTTATAAGTGATGGCTATTGTACTCACTAATTGATTCAATGAAACTTTCTTTTCAAAAAGAAGAAAAAAGGAAGAACAAAGAAAGTGCCGCAGGGATGTTAAATGCTAAACTAACAAGGATTGCCATTTGAGAATTACAAATGTTTTTACAACACCTCTAATGCGTTTAAGGTAACCAAAGCGTTGGAACTTGGAAGTGCTCCGATAATCAGATTCCTATATATTACGATCAGTGGAGTTCGATGATAAAAAAAACAGAGAGACGAGAAAGACCGGTGGATGTAGAAAGTTAGTGTTCTTTTGGTTTTCGCTTCAGTTGTGAATACTGAACAAAATGTAAGATAGCTAGCCATTGTTCCACATTAATGCAAGAGATCTTTTCCCATAGTTGGTTAATAGATACAAAGAAGTGAGAGAACAATGCCAAGCCGAGGCTTCTTGTATTGAATATTGACGAATAAATATGACCAAGAAAGTTACAAACTGGGAAAGTTGCCGAAGCCAATCAAAATTACTACATACATGTATGATACAAAAAGACATAGAATTGACCATCCGAGTTCTTTTCACTGACTTGCTGCTATAACATCCCTGAAAAGGCTGAGTATATGCACAATGAGGGTGCTTGATCATCTCCTCTGGAAGTTAAGGTACTTGATACCATAAGCAAAGACGAAGAAGAAGAGGAGGACCCAACCAACATGAGCAACAACAACTGGTATGAGGAAGTCGTGGTCATAGCCCCAAGTCGCCTTAAGGAATTCATCCACTTTTACAGGTCCTTCAGCAGTTAAGATACTCTTATCGCTCCGATCACCGAATTGAGATGCAATGACACCGTAGATTGTCCAAGCAACGGGAGAACCCCAGTAGTACCACCTCCACCATATCGGGATTAGCTGCAAAATTAAGAATGCATATGTCAAGAATCATAACAATTAGCAAAATTCCATGTTTACAATTGTAACATTCCTAAGAAGAGCAACTACCATTCGTCTTGAGAAGAAAAGAATAAAACCAAAAACAAAAAGAATATTATAACATACGTACCGGTCTAGCAATGAGGAAACCAGAGAACAGATTCCAGAAACTCATGAAGAAGGACATGACAATTGCGGCGATTTGATGACCAGGAGTTAGGGCAACCACCATCATTCCATACATAGAGAAGTATGTAAAACACATGAATATGAAGTAGTAGAAGTACAAGAACTTCTCAATTTTGAATTCGTAGCCAATCATAGTGAACAGAAGAAGGGAATAAATGAAGGTTTGTATGGCAACATAAACCGTCTCAATGGCCACCTATGTCAAAAAATGTTCATAAAAAATTAATAAATATAAAACAAAGCAGTACGTATAATTTGGTGCAAGGCAAAAACAAATACAAAAGTGAGTCTAGGTTCGAATGTCTTACCTGAGCAAATGCATAAGGCAACTCGGAATACATTCCTGCGGCTCTTTCTCTGTAGAAAACTGTTCTCTCGATAGAAACTACAGATTGCACAGCAGAAGCATTGCCTGCTCCAAGGAAGAGAACAGCAGAATAGGTTGCTCCCAACAGGTTAACAATATCTTGTTGTTTATCTCTGTTGAAAAATCATAGAAGTGAGAACTCTAGGATAGAACATTTATAGAAACATGGATCTTTTAGTTTAAAGTTTTTAAACTCACAGCACGTCTCCTTTGTTCCAGAAGATGACACCAAAAAGTGCACCGATTACTATTGTTTGTAAAAATCTGATAGCATTGTAGTGCGAGTTTCTCCAGTAGGACCAGTGCTGTTTCCAAAAGCAAGCCTTGCACTGAGTTGGGAAGCTTTGCGAGAATTGGGTGGGGAAGTAAAGGTCCTTGGAGCCTGGGACTGGTGTGCTCAATTCCTTGATCTGGTCTTGAACGCTCCTGAACAAGTGACCGCAAAAATTGAGAAACTAATATGAGATTTGGACCAATACAAATGAAAAGGCTACACTAAAACACTCTACATACCTATACAGCTCAGAGTTCGCATATACTTCAGCAAAATCAATGTTATTTTGAGCCTCAACTGCAGCAGAGCTGACCTCCAACATCCATGTAGCAGGATTGTAGCCATCTTTGATCTTTGGAACTCCAGGAATGGCCTGCAAGAAGTTTTTGATATAGTTACTATTTGTTTCTATCCACAATATATTATTTCATATGGAGTTGTTCAATCAATATAAAAAAATAATCAAACTATCGAGAATGCAGCAACAATATAACTCCAGAGAATTAGAATTGAACTGACCACAAAAGCATGTATAAAGTTACCTCAAAATATTCAACAAGCTTGTGAGACCGGTCACCAAGTGGTCCAGCGTAAATCACTTGTCCTCCTCTTTTCATTAGGAAAAGCTGCGAAGGAAAAGAAAATAAAGGTGAAATATGGAACTGGAGATACA
Organism: Fragaria nilgerrensis; assembly: GCA_010134655.1. Taxonomy (NCBI): domain Eukaryota; kingdom Viridiplantae; phylum Streptophyta; class Magnoliopsida; order Rosales; family Rosaceae; genus Fragaria; species Fragaria nilgerrensis. Next base: position 27,944,657 of record CM020979.1, on the reverse strand, counting down.
GAATTGTATTAGAAATTGACGTATTAATTTGAAAAGTTAATACCTCATCAAAAGCTTCAAAAATGTCAATGCTAGGTTGGTGAATGGTGCAGACAACAGTTCGTCCTGTATCGACTGTGTTTCTTACAGTACGCATAACAATTGCAGCTGCTCTAGCATCAAGCCCTGATGTTGGCTCATCCATAAAGATAATGGAAGGATTAGCAACCAATTCTACAGCAATGGTTAGCCTCTTTCTTTGTTCAGTTGAAAGCCCATCAACTCCAGGAAGTCCAACTAAAGCATTCCTCAAGGGGTGAAGCTCCACCAAGTCCATAACTTCATCAACAAACATCTATAACCAAGAAAATCAGAGTCAACTACATAGCAATATCCACCAAGTCCACTGCTTTCATATTAACGGTTTACTAGATGATATACCTTTCGTTTGCTTTTGTCCACATCCTTAGACAGACGTAGCCAGGCAGAGTATAACAGAGATTCATAAACAGTAACATATGGTGAATGAATGTCGTTCTGTTCACAATAACCGCTAACCCGAGCAAATGTGGTCTGGTTTTTTGGGTATCCAGAGATGCTAATACTACCTTCTATATACCCACCAGTCTTTCTTCCAGCTAGAACATCCATCAAAGTAGTTTTTCCAGCACCACTAACACCAACTAATGCAGTGAGAATCCCTGGCCTGAATGCACCATTAACATCTCTTAGTAGTTGCAGTCGGTCCTCTTCAACACCTTGGGTCTTCATCTCCTGATAATGAAGCATGATTGTTACTATTAATATATACAAGCATGTGTATTTTAAGTTGCTGCTATAGTCGATGGATTTTGAACATGCATATATTACACTCAGATTTGAAGCCTATACACTTTCTAATTCTGTTTCTTTACGGATTTCCAGAAAAGCTTTGTGGAGATATAAGAAAATCGGTGTATCTTACCGCAGGCATATCCACATAGTAGTTCACATGGCTGAAAGCTAGCGAAAGGGGCTGGAAGGGCAACACCATTCCTCTCTTGGCTTGTCCATTTAAACTTCCTTCTGCATTTCTCACTTGCATATCAATACCTGTAGGAAAATCGCAAGTAGCCACAGTTATATATCTGGGTTAATTCATAATTTATAAATATACAAAAGGAAACTTTCCAGTAAAGGGATTCAAGTTAGCTATACAGAAAATATATAGTATTTCAACCTTCTGTCAATTGTGGCCTCCTCTTGGTTTCAGAGTCATCCTCTCCAATCAAAGTTTTGTTGTCACCAAGAGCTAAAATGAATTGTACAGAAAACAAATAGTCAGTACTTGTATCCCCCCTTATCATAACAGTAGATATATGATGAATGAAAATTATTTTACTTACGGTTCAAGTAGGTCAGTGCTGCAATGAACATCAGATTGAAGATAAGAGAAAACCCAAACAGAGCTGCAACACAGATCCAATACCAAGATTCTGTAGTGTACAGACCTCTTTGGCTGAGAAGGGCTTTCCCCACAGTGGGCTGAGTGGAGTTGATTGGTGGCTGTTCCAAGGATAAAATAAAAAGTTTTGTTAAACTTAAGAGCTTGAGCCTATGATCAAGGGAGATTAAACTTCAAATTGTTATTATTGATGTATAGGAGCAAATCAATAGAGATTTAAGAAACTTACGCCGCCCCATCTATCATCAAGAAATTCATTAATAGCAATTGCATTCTGTCCATACATCATAGGTGAGACATAGTAGCCCCATATCATCCACGACTGGATGTCATCTGTGCACATCAAGATGAGAATCGTTTAAACATTTTGAAAAATTATAACAGTCTAATTGATACAAGCATTGAGTAGATAAAGGAGGCTGACCTTTAGCAACAACATAACCTCCAAGGACAAATACCAATAGCAGTGTAAACGAACCGATTGTGTTAGCAACCACAGGTGATCTTCCAAGAGCTGCAATGAAACGGAAGAGGGAGAGTGCCATCTGACTTATACCAATGAAAGCCAATAACTGTTTGAAGAACCTGCACATATTGAACACGGGTCAGACAAGAAAAAAAAAACGCTAGATTATTATTTTTAACAACACATCTAGCCATGATTAAAACATCTGCAAATGATAACAGTAATAGAGTATCACTTACCTACTAGGATCAGGTGCAAATCCTATGGTGTAATAGGTAAAGATGATCCATATTGCAGATTCCAGCACTGAAACAGGAATTCGGGTCACCCAAATGGGCAATGCAAAAGCCCACGCTGGATAGAACAAGGCATCCCTCTGTTTAAAGAACACAGGAAGCCGGAAAACTGTCATTGCAAGCTCTGCCATTCCATTAAACATGACGTTAATGAGACTGAAAAACAGTGCCCCCCAATATTTTGCTGAATCAGCTTCTGTCCCAGATTTCATTTCCGTTCTTAAGAACACAGTCAAAGCAATTGTAGCCATGATGGCAATCTGTGTAGTTTTGAATATGTACACAAAAGAGTTCCGCTTCATTAAGAGCCATTCCCTTGCAAAGCATGCCTTGAAGAGCTCCATATTGGAAATTCCATACTTTTCCTTAACCAAAGCAGCAGGATGGGCTTGTCTTTTATCATAAGGAACTCTTAGTTCTTCCCCAAGCCGTTGGCCAACATGGAAGGAGCTGAACGCCTGAACAAAATCATCTACAGTGACTAACCTGTAAGGTTGGTTCTTCTTAAACCAGTATTGTTCTTGGTCCTTTTTTGAGGTCACTTCTTGCAAGAAGTCTGCAACACCTTTTCTGTCCGGGCATTTGAATCCCATATATTCGAAAAACTCGAGGACATTCTCTCGTGGGCCTTGATAAACAATCCGACCCTCCGAGAGAAGGATAACATCATCAAAAAGATCGTACGTCTCGGGTGCAGGTTGCAAGAGAGAGATGACCATTGACACATCCATAATGTGAACCATTTGTCTCATGTATTTGACAATCTGAAAGGTTGTGGAACTGTCCAGCCCTGTTGATATTTCATCCATGAAAAATGCTTTTGCTGGTCCAACCAACATTTCTCCTGCATTCAGGGAAACCAAGTCAAGTTATTATTGGGAATGGGTTTGATTATTAGTTATCATTCAACAATTTCCAAGCAAGTAAAAAGTTGTTAATATATACATTTGCTCACAAATTCAACGAAAGATAAGAAAGCATAATCATTATGGAACAACAGTCACATACCAGTAGTGACACGCTTCTTTTGTCCACCAGATATTCCCCTTCTCATGTCATCACCCACCATAATATCAGCACAGATATCTAATCCAAGTATCTGTTCAAAGAATCAGAAACAGTCAGCTAGCTTGTACAATATACATTAGAAAATAAATGATAAAATTGAATCAACAGACCTTGAGAACATAATCTGTGATCAAACTTGTTTCCTGGCCAGCCACAGATGTGGCTTTCATGTATGCATCAATGGCAGGATCTGGTTTGATACCTGCATCTTTCTCCCGTCTAGACAACTCTGCTAGTATATCGTACCTTGTTCCAACTCCTAAGCAACGTCCGGAGAAATCAAATGTTTCACGAACTGTCATCTCACCATAATGAAGATCATGCTGGCTAATATAAGCAGAGGTTCTCTGAGGCACAAATTCATTAAATTCATGGCCGCAGTAAGTGACCTTCCCATCAACCTGTTTAGAAGCACAAGTTATTAATACAGATTCAGAACCAGACATGTAGGCACATAAAATACAGTTCACATAAGTTTTACACAGAGTAACAAATTACCTTAAGATCCCTATCTAGTTTGCCAGAAAGTGCTTTTAGCAATGTTGTTTTTCCTGATCCTGGAGGACCAAGGAGAAGTGTCATCCTGAAAACAAACAAAACAACAAGTTCATGGATGGAGCACAAAAACTAAACCACGTAGTCAAACTCCATTTCAAGGATATGTTAACCAACTAGCTCTAGAACTTCAGTATTGATTATTCGAGATATTTTTCAAGAACTAATATGTAAAGTTTATTCATATAACAGTACAAATGCAGCCAAGAGATTATTGAAATCTGCCAAACTCATATGCATACCTTGCTGGTTTGACAATACCACTAACATCTTGTAGAATCTTAACAATTCTCTTCTTCGATGGTGAAAGTCCAACGAGTCCCAGTATTCCCTAAGCACATAAACAGTAATTTAGATATCTATAGATTCCCAGTTGGCACAAGATAAAGAGATAAGCTTCACTATACTGGTAATTGGTAAATGTCTTTGCAATACCTCTACTGCGTTCAAGGTGGAATTCCACAGAGTCGGAAGTGCTCTGGTGCCTACAAACGCATCTCCCTCAATTGCTAAATTCTGGAATCTAACCTCAACTTTAGGTACATCAATACCAACCCTGTTCCCCAAATCATACAGCAAATTTAAGCAACATATAAATCACAACTTAGCTAGCAATAAAGCCAATCAACATACATCTCTGAAAAACAGACAGATTCAAAATTCAATTACCTGTCATTTCTGGCTTTGAGCTTCTTCAAGAACTTCTCATTGTCCTCCTCAATAACCTTGAGTATGCTCTCCATCAACTGCTTCTTATCAGAATCCCCAAGATTGGCAACATCAACTTCCTCAGCAACAACCCTTCCATTGCTCATAACATTCCTCAACATCCCTTTCCTCAACCTATCATAAGTCGGCAACCGCTCTATGGCGGCCCACTTGAGCTCCTCCTCCTCATCCAGCGTGTCCTGCCGCCCGCTCCGCTGGAACACGTCCGGCGCGTTCCACATTTCCCGGACACTCGTCGACCGCCAGCTCCCCCGGCTGCTCGACTGCCTCATTAAGTCTTCTCCGGCCAATGCCGCCGCCATCTTTTAATAACTCGAAAACCGATCAGCTCACTCGCTTTCTCCAAATTTCACAAAACGGGTTGTTAACTACAACCAAAATCTTTGGCACCCAGTAGTCGCCGGAACTTGAACAAAGAATAAACCACGTACTAAAGAATCAATCTTTTGTCTTCCCAAATATGACTTCTTTACACTGAAAAAATATGGTATTCTTCACACCAAAGAAGAAAAAATGGGAGAGATAATTTGGAACGTTGAGTTGGGTAAGATCTTTATATAGACAAAGAAAGCAAGCAGCCATGGAAGACAGGAGGAAGCTCACAGGAGACCGCATATTATATTGACAAAACAGCACGTTCTCACTCATCTCTCTTTTTCAATTCACCCAATTCCTTGGTGGGTTGAATCAGAAGCAGATATGAAGTCAGCTGGTCAAAATGGTACTACTTCCAGTTCATGGCCGGTTGCCTTGAATATGATAACGTGTGGAAAACACAAGACGACGAATCTAATGCTTCTCTTTTAAGGTAAAAAACTGGTTGTGATGTCTAATGTGAACTAAATTGTACGGTATTAACGGTAAATATTCTTTTTCTTGTTATTTCGTCATATCGTTGAAAAATGGAAATGGTGTACAAGAATTGACCGCTGAAAACTGGGGACGTGTGTTGTAAATGCTGACCCAATAAATAATAGATGCTTCTATTGGACCTGTACTGCAATTTCCACGAGGCAGTGGTATTCTAGTTGGTGATGGGTTGTCTGAGTTCTACTTTTTCTTTGAGAAAGCTAGCACCAATCATGTAACAAACTATTCTTTTCTTTAACGTTTTTTTGGTTAGAAAACATTGATGGGAATCGTTGGTGGTGCAACGTTTCTTATTCTATATTTTGTTATTGAACTTGAACATAAGAACCAAAATAGGGACTGTATCATCCAATAACCCAAAATGTATGGGTGCTTCAGAAACGGAATATGGATTGTTAACGGTTGTGGGATGGATCAAAGTGAAATATATGTTTGAAGGAGAGTTCGAGGTAGGGGATAAAGGCAAGTTGGCATAAGAGGATTGTTGCGGACCCTTGTTGCGGACCCTTGTTGAAGAATGAAGGGGATGAGGAAGAGAGGGTGAGGATCCACTATGGTAAGGGTCACTCTAGGTCAAGGCTTGAAAATGTAAATTCTTACCCGTCTTAAAGGCCCATTTCGTTAGAGCTAAAAGTGCCGAGTAGGGCTGGCCTTTAAATATGGCTAAATAAGACCGAAATGGGCTAGTTTTAATTTTTTTTCCTCAAAATTTTCTCAAGGATTATATCACTTATATGTAATACACTCTATTTTTTAGTCATATTTAAAATACATGCATATACACTATTCTTATACTTAACTTAGAACATATATCAATAAATAATTAAATATTAATCTAAGTGGTTATATTCATATATCTCATGAACTGTAATACCCCGAAAAATTGATATTAGTTTCTAATATTATTTTGAAAATTATCTAAGTAGGAGTTGTGCAGTTTTGTGGTTTAGTGAGTTGACTGGAAGTATTCGACCATTTAATTTCTTGAAAATGCTTTATTTTGAAGAGTCAAGAGTTGACTTTTTAATCTGTTGGGTTTCTCGAAAAACTTTCTTCACGAAAGTTGTAGAGCACGACGATATGAGTTCGTAGACATGTAGCTTGCGTAAAACGGACTTAGTATGAGAAAGTTATGGTCAGCGGAAGTTCGTGGCTTTACGAAAATTTTGGGTTAAATAAGGAAAGTTTAGGGTTTCCATTTCACTTTCCGGAAACCATCTCTCCTCTCTTCCTTCTCTCTCGCGCCTCACCCTCACTATCTGAGTTTCCCTTCTGACCCAACCCGAACCCGGCCGACCCGACTTGACTTTTCCAGCCACCTCCGACCGACCTAGACGCCGGCACCGGTCATGTTTTCTTCCTCTCCTTGGCGTGATCCTCTTTGTGTAGGTGGGTAAGGACGACTCGACCGGGAATTGAGAGAATCGAACGCCACAGAGAGGGTGGCGGACCCGACGACTTTTCAGCCGTGTACGGCGGCGACTAGAGGTGAGGCTGCCCATTCCTTGAAGCATTCTTCCTTCTAAGAACGTTTCAAGCTTCCATTCACCTCGTTTTGAGGTCTAGAAGTCGATTTGAGGCCACCTTGGCTGCCGATTTTGTTGTGGACGATTCCGGCTGTTTTCGGCCAAATTGGTTCAACTGTCAGGTATAAAAGATGCTTCCCTTGCTTCAATCTACAAGTTTGTTGTTGGAAGTTTGTTCAGATTTTGAAATTCATGGGGTGGCGCGTGGGGCCCACTCGCCGTCGCCTGTGGTGGCGCGTGGCAGCGCGTCTGGCAGGGTGTGTAGGTTTTGTTGCAAGGGTTAGCTGGTTCTTGTTGTTTTGAGCGTGTTGATATATTATAAGACTAGGTTGAGATCATGTAATGCTTATTGTTGGAGATTTTTTTCGTTTAGGTGTGAGGTGTTGAGTTTGTGATTTCAAAGGTAGGAGCCGTTTTTGGCAGTTGCAGGAGGTTTTGTTTTGGGTGATCGAGAACCTTGGGAGGTCTTGAAGGAGAGTTGCCTCCTTTGGGTAAACCATCGAATTTAGTTTTGGGTTAAGAGGGCAAATGTTACTCTTTAGTTTGTTTGGTTACTAAGGTTAATAATTGTGTTAATTAGGTAACTTGTGGAGTTGGTGTTGAGTTTGGCCTCTGTGTTTTATGAAGACGCAGCGGGATTTTTAGGTGAGTAAATCTCATATGGGTTCATAAAGGAACCGAGTTTATTTGATAGTTTATTTTTGCTAATTGTGAAGTTGTCCTTGAAGGAAAATGAATTTGTTTTTAAATATAAATGAGTTTGATCGTCAACGGCTCATGGTAAGTGAAAACAAGTTTTCTATTAATAATAATCTTTCAAAAGGACTTCCGATCATGAGTCATAATTAGAGTTGGTAGATTATTCTTGTTTTTAAATATTTATATCCACATGTGTATGTGTGAAAGACACGTTATGATCATGTGATATTGTGATGTTGAAATATGGTTGTTGATAGATTATTCTAGTGGGAATATCTATGTTTTTTTTTATATAAATATATCTTGGTGGAAAGATATAAGTTATGATGTGCTCTTGTGTTGTTGTTGATGATATTTTATATTGTGAATTGTTGTTTAAATAGTCAAACCGGGTTCCAAACCTTTAATCAGGTGATTGGTTACGGTTATGATAATATTATTATGTTGTGATTTGATAAGTGTTATGATGGGAGAGTAATTGAATGTGTGCCTTAGTGGTGATTGTGTGCATTAGTTATGGATGTGTGTGCCTTAGTGGTGATTGTGTGCATTAGATTAGGAGCTTTCGTGGTGGACCGAGAACCAAGCCTTGGCCGGGTGATTGGTTACGGTTAGTTTAGAGCTCTAGTCTGTCTGTCGGTACTTCATGAGGGATGACTAAGTGTTGACGAACCCATGAGTACGCGTTTGTTTGGTTACTTATGAGGGATGACTAAGTGTTGACGAACTCATAAGTAAGAGTAGAGATATGATTGTGTGATGTTCTTATGTGTTGTCATTTAAATTCTTTGCTTTGAATATCTCCTGAACTATGCATATCTGCAGGAGATTCTTTAATCTTAATTGTGTGATTTTATTAGAATTCCTGAATTATGCTTTTTACATGATTCATTTATGATTTTGAGTGATTTTGAATTGTTGTGTTTTTCTTAATTATTTCTTTTGAATTCTCTTGTTTTTAGGCGAATCCTGAACTAACTTGCTAATGCAGGAATTACCAGTTTTATCTTTTGTAATGTTGGAATTGTTGAGTTATTATTTTGAGAGTTACTCATACGGGCTTTTTAGCTTACCGGGTTTGTTGTTTACAACCCGATGTATTAATTCATGGTGTAGGGGTTAGACCTGCAAGTGATGATCAGCATGGTTGAGGTAGTGGCTTAGGAGCTGTGTTTTAGGCGATGTACTTTTTTTGTATATCATGGCGTTGTTTTTAAGCTCATGTGAGAGACTTTTATTACTATACTTTTGAAGTTATTGTAATTAAGGAGATGTAATGTTTAACTCGGTTGATGAGTTTGTTAATGTTTACAATTCCAGTATTTGTTTTTAGTTTGGAAGTTTTTGAGCAGATTTTGGAATTTTAAGATTTTGAGTTACATCATGCCCAAATTTTTGAAAATTTATCCTTCGAAAATTGGGGTGTGACATGAACTTTCTCTCTAAATCATCAAAATTCAATCATTGTTTAACAAAGCAAAAGGAAATGAAAGAAATAAAGCTTACAAACCCAATTACAAGAAAGAAGATTAGTTGTATTGATCTAAAAAATAAGAGACATTAAAAATAATAGAAAAAATATAGAATTATTAGGGCTTAAAGGGCGGGCTTTTAGGGCCGGGCTCAATAGGGTAGGGCTGAGTTTCATTTGCTCAACCCTTACCCTACCCTATTTGAGAAAGGCTAGGGTCGGCCTGCCCTAATGGAGGGCCGAGTAGGGCTTCGGCCCTAGAGGGAGGGGCGGGCTAGAGCCGAAGGGCCAAATGATGAGGCCTAGGTCATTTTAACCAATTCATAGTGTTATCCATTTTAAAATAAATGTATTTACTATTCCACTTTTTTTAGATTTAAAAACTTTTATCCTTACTTCAAGTCAGCTACACGTAAGAGAAAATAGTGCGGCTATTGGGACCTCCAAATTTGTTCACTTGACCTCACTCTATTATGAATTATTAAATGACATATTTATCCTCTTACACAATGATTATTAAGAACACTGATTAACCAAAAAATAATATTACATTTATTCTCTCTAAACTTTCTAATTCAATAATAATGCCATAATGGAATGCATTTTATTATTTTCCTTATTTATTTTTATTTTCTAATTTTACCACATACTTATTAAAGTATTTATATATTTATATTATCATACATGTCACATGCATATACAAAGTGAAATTTTTTTACAAAAATTATGATCTATCAATTATTAAAAAAGATAAATAAGTATAATAATATTTTTACAAATTATGATCTATCAATTATTAAAATAATTTATCATCATGAGTATAAAAACAAAAAATATAAACTTACAAAAAAAAAATAGTATATGTAAAATAGAAATACAAAAGTAACAAAAATATAGAATAATTCATGTAAGAACATTCGTTTAATGATCGATAAATAAAATTTGAGACACAATCCTTGTATTTTTTTTAATATTTAAGAGAATAGTATTCTTCATGATTCGAATGAACTTTTCTCAAAAATTGATGTCATTAAAAATTATTTCTTACAATTTGATAAAAAAAATGAATGTCTAGTGACATTTTATGCAAAATAAAAAAATACAAAAAATAAAGAAAATTAAGAAATCAAGGTCGGAAATGGAGGTTTGTGTTAAAAAGAAACAAGAAAAAAAAAATTAAAGAATGGAAGTTGGGAATGGATGTTCTCATGCAAAAAAAAAAATTGGAAGTATAGTGAGTGAATAAGAGGTGTAATGAGCAATATATTAATATATATATATGTGAATTACATAAATAAGGTTATTTTAGAAATTTAAAAGGAGGTATAATGAGAAAATGCTTGTATTTAAAAGTAAAATGGAGGTGTGGAGAGAATGAGAGGTATACTGACCAAATTTAAAGGTCTCAATAGCCGCACTCAAGAGAAAATACATGATTAGCCCAATTATTACATTTTTAATTTCAAATTCTTTTTCTTTTCTTTTTTCGGAGTTAACCCTAAAACCTAAATAACTATCCAATAACAAAACCGCAAACGCAAAACCCCATACCATAAACCAACAACCCTAAAAGACAATCTCATTAATGGAAGGAACTTAGCCTAAACATCACATACTCTTCTATTAAGGTGTAACATGTTTTCAATGGGAACGTACTACACGTATCTTTCAACAATGAATCTCACAACTCTTCTGTAAACCCAATAAGAAAAATAATAATAATTGAGATGTGTAATTAACCTCGAAGCATTCCTAATTATGATACTATTTAGGCTCTAAGTGAAATAGCATTTATACATATTGTATATGGTTCGACCACTAATGTCGGTAACCCCCGGCAGTGAATAGTCATTTTGTAGGTAACCATATATAAGTAATAGGTTACATACCGCAAATGAAGCATGTCATTAGTAGACGCGAGGCAATGCATCCTCAAAGAGATTGCGACATGTTTTATGGTTAAGTCTTCTTCACATAATAGATTTTTCATCATCAATTGTTCAATTAAGCTCATCCAAACTCAGTGTGATGTCTTATAATTGTTTAAAATTAAGGAGTTAGTGGTTTAAGTGTGCCTCGCACTACCGACCCTCCACGGACATGCATGGTCATACTGATTTGGAGTTACCGAAATCTTTTGATTTTGGATCCCCTTATGCTATTTAACCAATTGTCATCTTATATAAGACGTTGAAGACTACCATACTCACCAAGGGTGATCACACACGTCCTTTGGCGGCAGAAAGCCTACACCCCTTTGCAAGCTTTGGAAGCTTTGCATATGCCAAAACTGCAAAAGCCAGAAAACTGATTTTCTGGACAGTTAACTTCGTACGAGCTTTGTAATCAGCTCCGGATGAACTAGAACACGTGTTTTATATGGTTAGAAAGCTCTCTAAGACTAGTTTCCAGATCATCTTACGGTTTGTCCATACCTATTTTCTAGACGAAGTTATAACCGTTTTAGTTCACCAAGGTCAGGATGCACGGGAAAATTATTGCACTCTCGGATTGTTACATCTTTTCAATCCTTCTAAATAGTTCAAATGAAACTATTTACTCATATATCTACTCTCATTTAGTAGGTCTGTCTCGTGAAGACATTAAGTGTCTCACAATTAATGGAATTACCCACCAGATTCTAAGGAATCAGCAACTAATTCTTGATTTAGTGTCTTGTAAATCTTTTGTGACTACGATGATTAGATCATCACCAGTCATTTATGGACGTGGTTTAAATTGATTCTTGCTGCCTCATGGCACCATGATCCATGTCACATGTGTCCTCTATTTATTGAGAGGCAAACGAACCTTGTTATGTTTTAAAAACATACATGCCAACAGTTACCATATGAAACTCATTATGAGAATGGCAAAAAAAATTTGTGTAGACTTCTCATGAGTGCGAATGAGAGCGCATCATGGAGAGAAACATGAGTCAATTTACTAAACTGTATGTCACTATAATTCGAATATTAAATCATATGTTTTCGCCAATAAAGTTATTTTGGGACATCGACTCATACAATCCAGGAAGAGATATGATGGTCTAAATTTTGTGAGCTTCTCATGGACATCCTTTCTTCCACTCAAAACGAAAACACTCGGGAACTAGTATCACCAAAGAGTATGGTGACAACGGCATGGTTGTAAATGGCAGCCACCGAGAGACACTGAAGTCACCCGCCCACAGCTCTGACGCCTTGGATGCCACTCGGCCACTTCCTTGAGCAATCAAGGCATCCCGACTTCCTCTAATGCGTCGATGACTTTTTCGATGCTCACTATTTTGTTTTATAAAGCTTGTTCTTTAGCTAAATTAGGAGCAAGACCCTTCTACGCTATGACACAAAAGAGAACATTTCATTCTTACAACAAATCCAAAGAAGGATTATGTAGACAAATACAACCGACTTGCGAACACCTTATATGTTTTTATGGTGTTGGTTGAAGTGTTGACACACCAGTCATGTGTTACACTATTGTCTACTTATGCTGCTTATACTTCTACAGACTCACTACCCATTCTTAAAGAAGTTTTCTTCAAAGAGTTGATGACTATTACATATCAACGGGTATTGATATTTATAACATATTTGGTCTCACGGAAAATGACTACGATAATAGTCTTGAGATTAGTCAATGTGCACCAATACATATGTTACGATTATATCGCATGCAGTTTTACTAATTCATCCACGACCCACCATCATTGAATTTATTACACGACAACTCGTAACTGTGTGTGAGGATTGACACGGAATTGCAATCCTTGAACTCCACAGGATTGAAACGGATATCCAATCCTTAAGCTCAGCAATGTGTCAAATTGCACTGCCGCAATGTAAGACCCCTGAAGTTCTAGTGATGTAAATAGGAAATCACCTTGTTCCTAAAGACACCTGGAAGCTATGACAACCAGCTTGTAAAATGAAGTTATACGAAATAGTTGCGGATAGAAGTGGAATAATAATTAAGTAAATTTACAACCCAACTTATAATGAAACCCGCTCAAGCCTTATCTGATCAGCAAGTCAAAGGTCAAACCCGCCGACTTCATCCACCGACATCACACATGCAGACCTTATTTTGTTCCTTTTCACCTATAGAATCAAAAACGTTTTCATTCTGCCTCTAGTTCATAAAAACCCTTACTAAGATATCAGGACTTGTAGATTAGCGATCTTCTATAGCTCATCAGAATCCTATCAAATTGAAAAGAGAATTGAGGAAGCTACATGGGTGACTCCAGCTTTGAATCTATTTCCCTCAGTCATTTTCGACGGCCAGAAACTGCCTGTTAGGTTCTTTATCTCAGTATGATGTCTTCATGAAAGTTTCTTGGATTCGTGTTTACTATTTTGTACTAAAATTTGACGATGATCCAACGGTTAGATTGTCCTCAACAGAGGTAATATCGCGTACTGTTCAGGGAAAATCCTCTTTTGACATATAGTTCCCCTTCTGATTCTAATTCGAGTTATATGTCTCTTTTCTCCTTTAATTTCAGTTTATCCATGTCATGGGTCATCATTGAGTTTGTTTCTTAGAGTCTCCCTCTATCTAAGAGTCTGCAATCACAAGAGTGACAAATGGTAAGTCAAACCGATTTGATTGAAATTCCTTTACTCATTCCCATTGTTTTCGTACTTGTTGAGAGTTTGAATTTCAATACCATCTGCACTCCCATTAATCATATTGTTGTTTCATTTGTGGGGTGTGCTATAGAACCTTGTTTGCTTTTTAGGTTCTTTGTTAAAGTTCATGATAGTTAAATCTGACCCTTGAAGACAAATTGGGCAAAATATTGCTTAGTATTGCTAGTTTTTGATCTTAACCTGATCTGTTTGACAATAGACATCCAAAAGGTTGTGTCAAGTATGATTTCATGTCAGAATGACATGAAATGAATCAATGGTGATAGTTTTAACCAAGTATATGCTGCTGCAAATTTTCAGAAAAACTAGCAGTTCAGTCTATTTGCTTCCATCTTTTCCCGTACTTCCTAAACTCCGTTTTGTATGAAATTTTAATATGTTGTACCTTGATATGTCAACTTTAATTCTGGAAATTTCCTTACTCATTGGTCAAGAACTGAGTTTTTAATGATTTTGCAAATCTGAGCAGCTCCTTCATTCTTATATTTGTTCTTGTTCACTTGGTTCCAATCTTGTGTAGTGAATCCCCAATTCTAGGAGCTGTAAATTCGTAGGAAACCTCATTTTAGTCATAGTTCTTGACATGTACTCGGTACTGGTTCTTGAGTGACTTAAGTGTTTAGACATTGGAAAGGTTTACACAGAAAATGGTATATGAAGTGACAATCTGCAATGTATGTTATTTTAGGAATTTGGACAAGAGTTGTGGGCTGCTATCAATGGAGGACCAGGTTGTTATCGGAGAAGGACCAGTATTAGAGCATTATGAACGTTGGTATCTTGCAATTGCCAAATGATTGAGGTAGGGAGGCTTCACCTTGGTTAGTGTTTTATACACTACTTTATGATTTGAAAATGAATTATGATTTAAAGTTTGAGTTTATGAGATGACTTGAGAGTGAGCGGGGCATAGCGACTTTCTTGGGTTTCAATCCCCTAAACCTCCGGAGGGGCTGTACAGACTGAAGAATGTCGATCTAACATTCTTTGAGGTGTGGCATTGCTCCTAGGCGGTATGGCGTAAATAGACACTCTCGCTACTCTTCACCAATTGTTGAAGACAAAGATCTTCGGTGAAGAGATAGTTGGCTAAAGGTAGACCGGTCATCAGGTTTGGATTTTTACCCGGGTACTCATGGATTTTCAGTTGGTTTTACATTGGAAAATCTTATTTCAGTTTATTTACTTTTTACTTAACTGGCGCCTATTATTGTTATTTGGTTTTCAAACCTAGCTTGGGTGATGTTTGAGCAGCGAGGACGAAAGCTCACCCCTACTATAGTTGGTCTTGCAAGTACTGTGCACGAGGGTTGAGGAGGATACGGGACTGAGCTCGGTGTGGTGTTTTCACCTTAAAACTTGTTGGTATATTTGCACTCACATATTCAATTTCTTCTGTTCTAATTGTTATTGTTTCATTGAGATGAAGGTTTGGTTGTAATGATATCCATCTGCTCTTTTTATCTTTATTTGGTGTGAACTAAGTATTTTGAGATCAATTTGAATTTCATGATTCTTATTCTCCATTGTTCTAAGATGATGATTCCACCACTTTGTTGGTTGACAGAAGTTATAAATTGCTGATTAAGTTTTGATTCACTCTACTATGTTTTCAAATTACACTTGAAAATGTTTCTAGTTATTGCATTTTAACAAACAGGAACAAAATATTTATTTTCACCTCACCTTAAGCTCTACGCTTTCCGCCAACTCTTACTATTTCTAAAATTTTGTTTTTAGTAAATTTGCCTTGCGTTTCTTTAAAACACGAGTTAAGCTTCTTAGCTTGTGTTTCTAAAGGTTCGCGGCACTATAACGTGCTTGATTTGGAGAAGTGCAAATTGGGGCGTTACACACAATGCCTAATGGTGGGTTCTCTGAGATGAATAAGTTTTTAGGTTGGATATGAATCTCCACTTATAGTCTGCTTATGTAGGCTCCTTGACAGACGATCTCATTTACCGCTATATTTGCGGATTGAGACAATATTTCCACCTTTAGGGAGAGATATGAACACAAGTGTTTAAGTGCACCGACGTGAATTGTTGTTGTGTGTCCCCATTAAGTCTCATCTTGATCCCAAACACTTAAAGTATTGAAGTGACTAGATCATGCTGTAAATATGTCTGCAAAGATTGATGTCATATCAGGAGGATATGGCGCGACCTAAAGGAGATGGTCTTGGCGCCATCACCAAGGATGGTGATATGGTGACACCATAATGTGGCAACATGGTGTTGCAGGCCTTGTGGCTCCCTGCCTCCCCGAAGGAAGGAGGGAAGTCCGTGTGTGACTCCTTGGATCCCAAAGGAAGAGGGGAGGACCTTAGGTTCAATAATTTCTCGCACTAGGAAGAAAGCGAACTTGGTACAATCATGATCCATCAATCAGTGATACTCAAATATGTCTCATGAAGTTTGAATTGTGATTATCATTGGGGAACGCCTCAATATCAAATCCAATCTATATAGAGATCTCTACAAGTATTACACTAGTGTACATGAGGACGTGAAATAATGAGTCTATCGAACCACACTTCGTTGATAAATTAGATTGGCCTAATGGAAAGTTGTGATCAAGAACAAAGAGATAGGTCCTTGAGCAGGTGATGCCGACACCGCAAGTCTAAACCCTATCAAATATGTTTTTATTAGATAGCGTAGTGAAAACAAGAGCTTAGACTCACCTTATGACACAAGGTCTCTCATTAACACGCACTGAGATCGACTATGATGAGATATGCTCTCATAATGGATGTCATTGACTCCACTACTTTGTCAGTTTGGTAGTTTCTGAATAACTGAACATGTAGCCTATAAATGTGGTCATAATAACATCTCTATGGGAACAGTGATATGCATGAAGATCTTTAATAGACTTCATTCACCCAAATCAAGTGGCTCCAGACCACAGGAGAGTGTGTTTACAAGAGGGGTTGGAACGCACACTAAGTAACTACTTGATTTAAAAGGGATATGGTGAATTATGCCCTTGCTTGTTCATTCCGGATTTACATGGACTCTTTATGGACTAAGAAATACAAATATGTATCAAACATCCGAAGTTAAGAATGAAAAAGATCTTGGGAAGACACGGTCCCGAATAGGAACTCGATGACTATATTGATGATGTTTTCCATCAATCGGCTTAGACGCTCTAACGAAAGTGAGGCCTACATATACTCCCATGATTAGTCAAAGTCTTTACTCTAAAGAGAGATCTGTTTCGTCTAAAAGAAGATGACAAAGAAAGACTTGACTTCTCATTCGCTATTTAACGCTAAGCGCCCACGCAACGCCAATGGAATGACATAAAGACATCCTTTAAATACTTAAACATATTTTGGCTTATTCAATCCCTACATAGAATACGGCATGATAGAATGGATGGTATCTACGCCATCGGTAGCTATGCATGAAGTAAGATGCATCAACAGCGAAATCAGAAAATCTATATTTTCTAGACAGCCAACTTCAACGAAGCTTTTTGAATAACTCGGGTCGAACCAGGACGAGTGTAATATACGGTTGGAAAAATATAAATGTCTACTTTCCAGAACCATTTACGGATTGTCCATATCTATTTCGTATAGAAAGTTATGGCTGTTTTAGTCCCTAAGGGTCATGTTGTGCAAGAATCTAATTTTCTGCGCGAACTTGTGTTTTGAGTTCTCAAGCAACCTTCTCCTCAAGATCAGTGTAAGAGATCAGTATTGAGGACAATACGACATGATTTAATTAATCATTGTCCAATGCCACATTTGAAGACATGTTAAAAACATTGATATGCTAAGTTGTCAAAACTTCCGTGATTAATGTAAGAATCAGGAAACGTCGTATGATGGATGTTAGAATTAGGGGAGGTGTAGACTTCAAGGAGAGTCTAGCACATACATGTCATTATCAAATGTGAAGGGTGTGGTTGTGCTCTTTTTCTCCTACACCAAGGATTTTGTCCCACCGGGTTTTTATTTGGCAAGATTTTTAACGAGACAACATTGCAGACATCGCTTGTCTCATGCATAGGCCATTGATCAACATGAGGTTGTTCATGAATGTGTTTGGTTAAGGATAATCATTACACATGACAGACTTGCTTAAGCCTTGACCTAAATTTGCTTTTGAGAAACATGTGAAAAGCATTGGAATACAGCATTTATCAAGTCTCTCCGATTGAAGTATTCATTAGGGGGAGCATCGCATGGTTGAGTTCTTAATGAAGTAGTTAGTGCGTTGTACTCTTTTCTCCTTCGACCAAGGTTTGGTTTTCTCACAGAGTTTTTGTTACTTGGCCAACTTTTTACAAGGCAACACCGTATGCACCTTTTGTCATGTAGACGCGTGGCACAAAGGGGAGTGTTGTAGGAATATTTCACATGTGTGTGCCTTGGTCTAATGTTAGTCAAATAAGGAATCATGATTCTATATAGAGATAGGATATCAAATATATGTTTCCTTGTACAACACCTTATGGTTCTATGTAATCCTTATACAAGGGCTCCTATCAATGAATAATAAGATGATTCTCTTTTCTCCTTACTATCTATCATTCTCTCAATAATTCTTACTGAAAAAATATGTGTGTGTATACAGTTCTCTTCCAGAGCGGGACACCACTTTAAAATTAAAGTGTGGTGCTTCTCATTTCGCTCACTTTTAAGTCACATTTTTACATCTCCACTGTTCAGTGTCTACAACATAGTATGTAGATCATTCATGCAAAGTTTCATCTAATTTGGAAATCATTTGGGTACTAAATTAGTTTAAATGAATCAACTTAACAAAATTTATCCAATTGGAACCGTTCGTGTAAATCACAATTACGAAAGCTTAAATGATCTTTAAATTGGATGAAACTTTGCCGGAATGATCTACACACTATGTTCTAGACACTGAATGGTGGAAATGTGAAAATGTAACCTAAAAGTGAGCAAAATGAGAAGCATCGCACTTTAATTTCAAAGTTGTGTCCCGCTGTGGAAGGGAACTGTATACACACACACACATGCTTTCTTGGCTAAGGAGGTCCATATTTATTCTTATGGTATGAATTTCTATTTTATACTCACTTTTCATTCGAATATTCACATCTCCACCGTCTAGTCTTTATGTATTAACGTAAAGATCATCTCTAATAGGAGCATAAATATCCGACAAAATGATGGTTAATTCCCCTCTTTACTTTGTTAGTTTATTGTATTTTTCATTTGATTTAGTTATTTTTATATTTATTAGGTGTTCCGGAGAAAAGAAATGAATATGAAGCAAAATAGGAGAAATCTTGAAGGAAAAAGAATTCATGTCGTGCAAGGAAATAATTATGAAGATCTGCTAGAAATTATCATCTAACTTCTACAAAGGATTGTGATCAGCTCAAAACGATCCAGACGATGAGTTATATATCAATAAAAAGCTACAATAGTCTACTTTCCAGAACTTTTTACGGATCGTCAATACCTATTTTGAAGAAGAAGTTATGATCATTTTAGTGGCCAGAGGTCAGTCTGCCCGAATTTCTGATTTGGACCGAAACTTTAATTTTAAGGCCTAGACCATATTGGCAAGCCTATGGACGAAATTGAGGGTTCTTTAACCCTAATATCATTTGATACACAAGAGAGGAGGGCCTCATAAGAACTAGGGAAGAAAAAGAACCAGAGAATCAGACAGAAAAAAAATCGATCTCTTCTCAACAATAACCAAGATTGGAAAATTCCTGAGATGGTCTGAGCCTTAAAATTGAAGTTTCGGTCCAAATCAGAAATTCGGGCAGACTGACCTCTGGTCACTAAAATGATCATAACTTCTTCTCCAAAATAGGTATTGACGATCTATAAAAGTTCTTAAAAGTAGACTATTGTAGCTTTTTATTGATATTTAACTCATCATCTGGATTGTTGTGAGCTGATCACAATCCTCTGTCAAAGTTAGATGATAATTTCTGGCAGATCTTCATAATTCTTTCCTTGCATGACATAGATTCCTTTTCCTTCAAGATTCTCCTCTTTTGCTTCGTATTCCCTTTTTTGCTTCGGAATACCTAATAAACATAAAAATAATTAAATCAAATAGAAAATAAGATAAACTAACAAATCATATCATCTCATATTTATGCTCTTATCAATCTTTGTAAAATTTTAGTCAATTTGGTTATCAGTAAGGTACTCAAATTCGATTAAACCAATAGATGAATTAAATTCTGTCAAACTTGAACCGTTCATGTTTATAACAGAAAAACACAGTTTTGAGTACATTAATGATTATCAAATGAGCTGAAAATTTATAAAGATAATCTATACATTGATACATAAAGACTAGACGGTGGAGATATGGAAATTTGATTAAAAAGCGAGTCTAAAATGGAAATCCGCACCATAAGAATAAATAAAGACATCCTCAGCAGAGAATGACTGTATATATATATATATTATATATATTTCACATTATATTAAGTTTTTAAATTTAAGCATGAAAGTAATCAGCAAAATGGTTTCAAAAATATTCTCAAAATAATCTGGATTCATTGAATGAGAATGATAAGATATTTTTACTTAAGAATGACATGACATGATTTTTTTAATTGATGATGTGTCTAGTTGACATGACATGCCACAGAGGATCGATTAAGGTTATAAATCTTAGGTTTTGTTAAGGCTTAGAATCATTTTCCTATCTAATATTGACAAAAATCTCACTGATTTTTACGACCAAGGTAAAACCTTATATATGTCTACACAATTTTCAGTTTCTCTGTAGAATGTGTTGAATATGCTTGGGAAAAAAATGAAATAATGCCAGATTGCAAGTTGATAAATGATCAGCTTATCAAACTTCTAATTCAAGTCAGAACAAGTTGAGTCAGTGTTACACTGCACAGTTTGCGTTGAATACTTGAATTAACTTAAACGAATATTTTTGATTGCTCTATTTTAACTCCATAGTATAACCGTACCACTATTATTACGCCGCAGTTATGTTGCACGGACATGGACACGGACACGACGACACGGTAAAACTTAAAAATTAAGTTTCAGAATTCCGACACAGCTTAGACACGGCAAATAGAATGATATATTTATGTATTAAAAAATACATAAAAATATACTAAAATATTAAATAATTAAGTTCATTACATTACCAAAATCATGTTCTAAATTCAACAATTTTTTCTTTCTTTTTTGTCTAAATTCAATCCATTGCATAAACATATTAAAATAACATTAAAGAGAACCAAATGCAAGTCATCAAAAAGAATCAAATGGGCATTTCCGATATAGGTCATGAAAAAAACTAGGCATCAACTTAGTAACACAACAACCCTCTAACACCTAATAGACAAGAAAATTTCAATCATTCCATAATCCATCAAAAACCTCTTATTTAACATATATATATATATATATATATATATATATATACACACACACACGAAAACGTTCTGAAGCACAAGTGCGCACTTTCCTTAAAGTGCGCACGTCTCTCCGTTCGCCACCGTCCGGCACCGACAACGGCGCGCCTCCACTCCAGAAGACTCCAGCAGCGTCCCCGACCACTTTTCCTCCCCGGCGAGTCCGTTTTTTTCCAGTTTTCCGATGAGATCACCCAAAACTTCAAATAAAGTCGATCTTGGATGATCTCGTCGGAAAACTGGAAAAGAACCGACTTGCCGGGAAGAGAAAGTGATCGGGGACGCTGCTGGAGTCTTCTGGGATGGAGGCACGCCGTCGTCGACGCCGGAAAGTGACGAACGGAAGGATTTGCGCACTTTAAACAAAGTGCGCAGGTGCACTTCAGAACCGGCCTCTATATATATATATATTAAAAATTGATAATGTGGCATGTCGGTCCACATATCAAGACATGTCGGAAAAGTCAACAGTTACAGATACCGTATGGGAGGCGTGTCGTGACACTCTAGGTGTCCGTGCAGTATAAACCTACAGCAAAATGCGGACATGGTGCCCAATTTACATTATACAATCTAATTGGTTGAAAGTCCGTAACATATTTCAGATTATTGGATTATCTATCTTCACGATAAGAGCCAAAAGAGTATATGATTCAGATCTCCAATAGCTGCACCTTCATTCAAAATCCGAAGACACATCTTAATCGCATCAGTCCCAATCACTTCCCAGCAAGTCTGAAAAAATCTGGCATATAACCCATCACCTTTATTCTTTACCCCTCTTTTGGTTTTAGAATTTTACCCCTTCTTTATTTTATATTTTTTTTAAAAACCCTTCACTTGAAGAAACCCAGAAGTCGACCTCACCATCTATAACCTCTCACAGTCTCTAACCATTTCCACAACCTTACTTTTATGAAACGCGGCGAGAATTTCGTTCCCGACGGCGAGTCCGTTGATATTGGTGGGCGGAGAGGATGTTAGCAGCGGGGAGCTTGAAGAGGAGGTACTGTGCAATGCTCTTGGTTTGTTGCTTTTGGTCTGTTTTGGTTTGTTGATCTTGGTTTTCATTCCAGTGTGCAATGGCCGTAACTGACCTGCCTGAAGATGTGATGGTGAATATTCTGAGTTGGCTACCCGTGAAATCATTGATCCGATTCACCTCCGTTTCGAAGCGATGGCGTTTCATCATATTGTCCGGCATCCCAATTCAACGCAGCTCGTCAGCGGGAGACCCTCGGTCGCCGACTCATATTCTCCGATGCCCCTCCACTCGAATCCCTAGACTTGGCTGATACTGCGTCGTTCACTCGTTTGGACACCCTTCTGAGTCTCCCTTTCGAGCCACGGGGAGACAGTGAAGTCATTCTAATGGGCTCCTGCAATGGTTTGGTGTTTGTAGGCTTTGCTACTTGCCACTTTTACATCTGGAACCCAGCAACCCGGTTTTTCATGGAGTTGCCTGAGCCAGGCTCGATTTTCATGGTGCTGGCTATTTGTCTGCCTCGGACGACTACAGAGTTCTCGCAGCCACATATGTCGTTCTAGAGACTAACATTAAGATGTTCTCCTCCAGAGCTCAGGTTTGGAAAACAATCGAAAACCCTTTTCCTGTCCAATACCCTTTTCATCAACCAATCTTTTGTCATCGGGGTAGCGGTACTCTTTTGAACGAGGCACTTCACTGGGTCGAAAAAGCCAAGTGAGTTATTGATGTTCTGCGGGAACAAAAGCCAAGTTATATATGTGTCAACTTTTTACTTGGATCCTCTGGTCATATATCATATTGCTCTTATTTGATGCATGTCATTTTGCAAAAAGAGAATGAACCAAACTGTTTTGGTTCTTATTGTTGTAGGAGCTCTGTGCTTAAGAACTGATTTTCCTTAGTGTGAACCCCCAACTTTATCCGTGTTGTGTGTACTCCATCATAGTTTGTAGGGGTTTTCATATGTATTGTGATCTAGTAGGTGGACTCAGGTGAGGAGGATTGGTGATAAACAACAAAATTGGTGTGAATAGTCTTTAGAGCAATTGGTTTGACATGAATGAATTGAAAGAGAGTCTAGTTTGGCTTCATGATTATCAGGGTCGGTGGAAAAGAACTGTTCTGAATCCAATTCCTGTTTTTAACTTTTCATTTGCAGTCTGCTCTCATGCCTTTTGAAGATCATTTTAACTTTCCAATTCCTGTTTAAGTTTTTGCGTTCACAGTGTGTAACTGTATGAATGATTTGTGTATGTGTGTTCCTCAAGAACATTCTTTCACCAAGTAAAACTCCATTCATGCATAGACCTAAGAATAGTTATCGACTGAAAAGAAAAATCACAAAAGTAAATATGATTAATACAACTGCAAAATAAACTTCTGAGAAACAAAAATTTAAGAATTTTTTTTTTATTGATATAATTGAATACCAGAGTATAGAAAAAAAAAAAAAAAAACTTAATATCTGTTCTCCCTGATTGTAGCATTACTTTTCTTATACGTGAAGAGTTTCTGTTAAAGAAAGTCAGTTAGACCATCTTCAATTCTGTAAAAAGAATAACCCCAAAATATTATGTCTCTGTTGGACAACTGGTCTTTCTGGGAAGCTAGTGTTTGGGAGATGCTTCCTTAATCATGAGGCTATTTGGTAGAGCTTAGATAGGTTATGTATGTAAGCGATTTAGATACTATTTTTTTTAGCCTCTCCAAACATAGTGTCGTAAAAAGTAGATTTATTGTTGTTGTTGATTTTGAAGTGGTCGGTCAGTTTTATTATTGCTTTGTTCTTTATTTTCTTGATTTGATTCATCTTCTGCCTATGGTCTTCATGCAGGATCAGTTGTTCTAAATATGTAAGGGAATATTTTTCGTTATAATAGTCACCCTTCCAAGTAGTTTTATAAATTCCGCTAAATATTTGTTCTTTGTATTCTATCTTAGTTGCATTGCTCCTATTCTAATCGGTTTTCATGGATTCATCGACAGATGATTGAACATGTTATTTCTTGGATTTTGTAGGAGTTTCTAGATGTGCAAAATGACAGCTTCATGAGCTAGTCATGGTGTGGACCTGATGAAATGGATGCGCTATAAGTATTATGTGATTCCTTAAAACTTTGGTTTTATGAGCTAGGAGCTATGAGCTAGCTATATATCTGTGTTTAATGGTTGTTACTCTACGAGATATGTTCATGTTTTTATTTAGTTGACAATGATACGTTATATGAGTGTTTATTTCATCTGCTATGATTCACTTCTTTGAACATCTTATATCGTGTGAAGAGAATGTAGATTGTGGTATTGTGTGTTGGTGCAACTTTATATATTTCAGTTTGCTTTTCATTCTGGAGGTCTCTTTTGACTAGCTAGGATATATGATTGATCAAATGTTTGATCCATTTTATTCTGTTAATAATTTTTTATTTTGATATAATTGAATACCAGAGAATACAAAAGAATTTCTTAATTACTGTTCTCCCTGATTGTAGCATTACCTTGCTTATACGTGAAGAGTTTATGTTAAAGCAAAGTCAGTTGGACCATCTTCATTTTATAAAAAGAATGACCCCAAGTTATTTCGTCTCTCCAAAATATCATACCAGACACTAGTTTTGGTCTCTCTGGAAATGATAATATTTCGGTTTTCATAGTGTTTTGGCTTCTTGATCTCAATTTAATTTTACAGCTACCTTTTCATGATAGTTTTGCTATGCCATAGGTTTTCATGCTTCTGCGTGCAATCTTTAGCAATTGAAATGTGCATCAATAGTTTCGGTTGGTTGAATATGCATGCAAGTTTACAACCCAAAAAATGAGGAAAGTAACCTTCCCAGTTCCCACCCTTGAAAGACAATGCAAAGCATGACTTGAATGAAATTGCAAGCGAGGTTATGTCACAGACGCTTCACACTTCTCAAGGAACTATAAAGCCAAAACTCTGCCAGAGATCAAATAACACAATCCATATTCATACCTGTAAACTGAAATAGTTCTGAAACACTTGGCCTCTATCCACATTCAGATTGCTTGCAATTTATGGAGAAGCAAAACAAGAGGTTGGCTGTTTTGGTAGGCTGCAACTACCCCAACACCCGGAACGAGCTCCATGGTTGCATAAATGATGTACTCACCATGCGCGACACGCTGGTGAGTCGGTTTGGGTTTGATCCTAACCACATTGAGCTACTGACGGATGATGGATCTGCATCAGTCTTGCCAACAGGTGCAAACATTAAGAAGGTACTTGATGCAATGGTTGACCTGGCTGAACCAGGGGATGTGCTCTACTTTCACTACAGTGGGCATGGAACAAGGATTCCATCATTGAAACCAGGCAGGCCTTTCAGGCAGGATGAGGCAATTGTGCCTTGTGATTTTAATCTCATCACTGGTGAGTGTGCATGTGTTTAACTAGTTTATCCTTGTTACCAAGTTAATGTTTTTACTTTAATTGGTAACTTCTTTGTGTAGATGTGGATTTCAGACAATTAGTAAACCGCTTACCAAAGGGAGCAAGCTTTACAATACTGTCGGATTCATGCCACAGTGGAGGCCTCATTGACAAAGAGAAAGAGCAGATTGGACCTTCTCATGTCACAACTGAAATTAGTGACACATTATCCGGTTCCTGTAATAAGACCAAGGCAATTCCTTTCGAGTCCATATTGGAGCACCTCACCTCATTAACTGGCATAAGCACATCTGATATTGCAACTCACTTTCTAGAGTTGTTTGCAGCCGATGCCAGCCTCAAGTTTCGCTTACCTCTACTCGATCTCAACTTCTTCGAGTCGTTGAAGCCGGATGAGGGGATTCTTCTGAGTGGGTGTCAAGCCAATGAGACATCGGCCGACATGATGAACCCGGTTATGACCGGTGGAAAGGCATGTGGAGCATTCAGCAATGCTACTGAAATGGTTTTGAGGAAGCATGAGGCTCCGCTAAGCAATAGAGAGGTTGTGATGCTGGCTAGAGTATTTCTTAAGGAACAAGGCATTGAGCAGCATCCTTGTCTCTATTGCAATGATGAGAATGCCAATGGTACTTTCTTGTATCAACCAGCTGCTCATCAGAACTCGAGTTCATAAGATATGCATGGCAGCTATACATATTGTTGGAAAGTTTAATCAAGTCGCAACACTAAATTGAATAAGGTCTTATGTATTCGACAGAGACACCTTTATATTGATATATTCTTGAAAGTTTGCGTTTGCAGTTCAAAGAGATGCAATGTTTCAAAATAGCTTCCAGAAGGAGCATACTGTAGTATTTGATCTTAAGAGGAATGATGACAAACTTTATATATCAAATTTATCAAGAATACAAATAGCTATACAGAAGTAAAATGAAAAAAGTACCAAACCAATCAAAACTACACAAAAAGATCAAAAAACAAAACGAGAGGGCATAGTTTTGTCTCTCTAACTTAGACTAACGTGTTTCACACTCAACTATCTATTTCACATTCACATTTTGTAGGTAAACTGCTGCACAGTAAGCTTATCTCCTTTGGAAGTTGAGGAACTTGATGCCATAGGCAAAGACAAAGAAGAACAGAAGGACCCAACCAACATGAGCAATGACAACAGGGATCATGAAGTCATAGTCAAAACCTAAATAGTCCTTGACGAATTTGTTAATTGCTTCTTTATTCCCAGCAGCCATTTCGATTTCAGCTGTCATGTCACCAACTTGAGATCCGAAGATACCATAGATGGTCCAAGCAACTGGAGAACCCCAGTAGTACCACCTCCACCAGACGGGGATGAGCTGCAGCAATATGGAGCATTAACCGTTAAACATAAGAATTCCTTGACAAACAAATGCCGTAAGAAGTTACAACTATAATGTATATAAATAGTTGAACTGCGGGACTTACCGGTCTAGCGATGAGGAAACCAGAGAACAAGTTCCAGAAACTCAGGAAGAAAGACATAACAATTGCAGCAATTTGATGGCCAGGAGTTAGGGCAACCACCATCATTCCATACATTGAGAAGTAGGTAAAGCACATGAAAATGAAGTAGTAGAAGTAAAAAAACTTCTCCACCTTCCATGTGTACCCTATCATCGAATACAGAATACAGGAATATATGAAGGTTTGGATTGCAACATAAATTGTCTCAATAGCCACCTATAACACCAAAGCATGAATCAGTAAATTATCAAGGAGATGAAACTGTAACACTGCCAGTGTAACTTCCAATTTCTTACCTGAGCAAATGCATAAGGTAACTCTGAATACATTCCCGCTGCTCTTTCACGGTAGAAAACTGTTCTCTCAACTGCAACAACGGATTGCACAGCAGAAGCATTGCTAGCTCCAAGGAAAAGAACAGCAGAATAGGTAGCTCCCAAAAGATTAATCAAGTCCTGTTGTTTATGGCTGTTGACAAGACAATATGCAGTTTCAGGGTAAGTGATTGGAGGAAGCATGCAGCTGGAGCACAAACTCAAAATGATAAAAACTATAAAAAGAATATAATAATACATATATAATAACTCCAGTTCATAATGAAGTTTTTAAGCTTACATCTGGTCTCCCTTGCTCCAGAAGATAACACCAAATAATCCACCAATGCAAATTGTCATGAAAAACCTGATGGCATTGTATCGTGAGTTTCTCCAGTATGACCAGTGTTGTTTCCAGAAGCAAGCCTTGCATTGAGTTAGATAGCTTTGTGAGTATTGGGTGGGGAAGTAAAGATCCTTAGAGCCAGGCTCTGGTGTGCTTAGCTCCTTGATTAGTTCTTGAGTTCTCCTGAGCGAGTGAAAATAAAGATGGTGAGGAAACTTATTACGAACAGACAAATAGTTGAAATAACAGAATAGATAAGGAAAAAGTTACGTGCTGCTTACCTATAGAGATCAGAGTTTGCGTATACTTCTGCAAAGTCAATGTCAAGTT
Source organism: Fragaria nilgerrensis (assembly GCA_010134655.1). Taxonomy (NCBI): domain Eukaryota; kingdom Viridiplantae; phylum Streptophyta; class Magnoliopsida; order Rosales; family Rosaceae; genus Fragaria; species Fragaria nilgerrensis. The sequence goes on along the minus strand of CM020979.1, from coordinate 27,916,593 downwards.
GAGCTTCCATTGCTGAAGAGCTGACGTCTAACATCCAGGTAGCAGGATTGTAACCTTCAATGATCTTGGGAACCCCTGGTATAGCCTGCAAAACATTTTAAATATTGGTCAAACTTGTAACTACAAAGATGTATGTTGCAATCTAATTTTAATGTCCTGTATAGTTTCTCTCAATGAAGTTCTGCCTTGAACATGATTTTTTCGAATTCACTGGAAAGGAAATTGAATATTAAAGTACAGTATAAGCCTACCTCAAAATATTCAACAAGCTTGTGAGATTGGCGACCTAGAGGTCCAGCATAAGTCACTTGTCCTCCTCTTTTCATTAAGAAAAGCTGCAAGGGAAAACGAAGAAATATTGAAACATGGCACTTGAGATGGTGAACTCTGTTACAGCTAAAATCTTTGAAATAAATCATACCTCATCAAAAGCTTCGAAAATGTCAATGCTAGGTTGATGAATTGTGCAGACAACAGTTCGTCCTGTATCCACAGTGTTTCTTACAGTACGCATAACAATGGCAGCTGCTCTTGCATCAAGACCTGAGGTTGGCTCATCCATGAAGATGATAGACGGATTTGCAACCAATTCCACTGCAATGGTGAGCCTTTTCCTTTGCTCAGTTGAAAGTCCATCAACTCCTGGAAGTCCAACTAAAGCATTCCTTAATGGATGAAGCTCGACTAAGTCCATAACCTCATCAACAAACATCTAATAACAAAACAAAACAACAACAACAACAACAAAAATTAGTCAACCACAGTATCCACCTCCCTATATAGGTAAAACAAAAGTTGTAGATGGAATCCATTGCCTACAACTGCGTTCATATGTTGCAATTTCTATAAGATTAAAGTGGTCATACCTTTCGTGTTTCCGTCTTGACATCTTTAGCAAGACGCAGCCAGGCAGAGTACAAGAGAGATTCATAAACAGTAATAAATGGAGAATGAATGTCATTCTGCTCACAGTAACCGCTGACCCGAGCAAATGTCTCTTGATTTTTTGGGTAACCCGAGATGGTAATACTTCCTTCAATGTACCCACCTGTCTTTCTTCCAGCCAAGACATCCATCAAGGTGGTCTTTCCAGCACCACTAACACCAACTAATGCAGTCAAAATGCCTGGCCTAAATGCACCACTAATATCCCTCAGTAGTTGCAGTCGGTCTTCATCAATCCCTTGGGTTTTCATTTCCTGGTAAGGACACAAAAGGCGTTACTATGGAAGCAAGGAAGATTGCCATAGATCATGACATGAAACGCCTTGGCATCATTTGATTGGGGTGATAATTCTTAACTACAAATTTTGGAAAAAAAAAAAAAAATTGCACTTACAGGGAAATTTTTTTTCTTTTTTTCTTTAAAGAGAATCAGAGCATATACCGTCTCATTATCTCATAACTAAAAACTCCATGCAAAAAGAAGAACAAGTTACTTACAGCAGGCATATCCACATAGTAATTCACATGGTTGAAAGCAAGTGAAAGGGGCTGGAAAGGCAAAACCATTCCTCTTCTGGCTTGACCTCCTTGAGCATTTCTCACTTGCATGTCAATACCTGTAATCATTCACCATATGTTAAACTTCGAGATGTAATTTTTGTACGGTAGAATTTGCACTTCATCGAATCTTTAGCAACATGCCATCTTGCAGAAGCAGAACATACTTCAAAGTTAAGATCACCGGAAGAAACAGAACAATCCATGTTTACCTTCAGGATTGGATCGTCGCTTCCTGTTGCTTTCAGCGTCATCATTCTCAATCAAAGTTTTAGTTTCACCGAGAGCTGAAATTGATATAGAAAGAAAAAATAATAATCAGCATCTGATCCCTTTACCATAAATCCATAACAATATCTAATGACAACTGAAAATTAAACACTTACGATCCAAGAAGGTCAAGCATGCGATGAAAAGAACATTAAACAGAAAAGAGAACGCGAAGAGCGCTGCAACACAGATCCAATACCAATACTCTTCAGTATACAGCCCTCTTTGCTTAAGAAGTAGCTTCCCTACTGTGGGTTGGCTTGCATTGGGGGGGAGAGGCTGAGCAAGGAGATCAAAAGTTTCATTAGTCATACAACTCAACATCTCAACCTATATAGAAGACGACAGGTATCAATTGGGATTTAGGAGAACTTACAGTACTCCATCTTTTGTCCAGAAATTCATTGATAGCAATTGCATTCTGTCCATACATCATAGGTGAAACATAGTAGCCCCATATCATCCATGATTCAATGTCATCTGCACATAAATATTTGGATATTTTGACACGTATGAATGGGGATCTAACAGGCTATGAGTTGAATAACTTAAAAGTCAATACAGTCCTTAATCAAACTGTTAATATGCATTAGCATATATTGACCATAAAAGAGAAGGATTTCTAACCTTTTGCAACAATGAAACCTCCTAGGACAAACACCATTAGCAAAGTAAAGGAACCAATTGTGCCCGCAACAACCTCTGATCTCCCAAGAGCAGCAATGAAACGGAAAAGGGAGAGTGCCATCTGATGTATACCGAAGAAAGCCAAGAACTGTTTAAAGAACCTGAAAAACATATTGGACATGTGTTAGATAGCCAAATAACTTGGTTGCTTTGTTGTTTTATCATTTCTTTACCATCACCAATCTGAAGTGTCCAAGAACGGATATCAGTGATAAACTGAAGCTTACCTACTGACTGCAGGGGCAAATCCAATGGTGTAGTATGTAAGAATGATCCATATGCCAGATTCCAACAGTGAAATCGGGATTCTGGTTAGCCAAATTGGCAAGCCAAAAGCCCAGCCAGGGTAGAACAAGGCATCTCTTTGTTTAAAGTACACAGGAAGCCTGAAACCTGTCATTGCAAGCTCTGCCATTCCGTTAAACATGACATTGATGAGACTGAAAAACAGAGCTCCCCAAAATTTGGCGGAATCTTCTAATTTCCCAGCTTTCATTTCCGTTCTTAAGAATACAGTCAAAGCAATTGTAGCCATGATTGTGATCTGGGTAGTTTTGAAGATGTACACAAAAGAGTTACGCTTCATCAGCAGCCATTCCCTTGACATACATGCCTTGAAGAGCTCCATGTTGGATATTCCATACTTTTCTTTCACCAAAGCAGCAGGATGTGTATTTCTTTTATCATATGGAACTCTTAGTTCCTCCGCAAGCCGTTGACCAACATGGAAAGCGGTGAAAGCCCTTACAAAATCAGGTACAGAGACATATCTGTAAGGTTGGTTCTTCTTATACCAGTACTGTTCTTGATCCTTCTTTGATGTCACTTCTTGCAAGAAGTCAGCAACACCCTTTCTATCTGGGCATTTGAAACCCATATATTCAAAAAACTCGAGAACATTCTCACGTGGGCCTTGGTAGACAATTTGACCCTCAGAAATAAGAATAATGTCATCAAACAGCTCATATGTCTCAGGTGCAGGCTGCAAGAGAGAGATGACCATTGATACATCCATAATATGAACCATCTGTCTCATAAACTTGACAATCTGAAAGGTGGTCGAACTGTCGAGTCCTGTTGATATTTCATCCATGAAAAATGCTTTTGCTGGTCCAGCCAACATTTCTCCTGCATTGAGAAAAAAAAAAAACACCCAAAATTATAAAAAAAAAAAAAAAAAAAAGAAATTAAGGAAAAATATCTGTGCATTAACATTATAATTTATTCCTAACTTTATAGTAAATCTCAAGCAAAACATGCAAAATCAACGTGGTCGGTATCTTACTCTCACTCAAGGATAAAGAGAAAGCATAACATCATGAAACACAATGCTGATATATGTAATAAGTCACATACCAGTAGTTACACGCTTCTTTTGCCCTCCAGAGATACCTCTCCTCATGTCGTCTCCCACCATAATATCAGCACATATATCTAGTCCAAGTATCTGTCAAAAGAATTAAACATGTTGGGCTTGTACAGTAACAATAAATGAACAAGAATGCAACCTTGAGACTCAATCAACACACCTTGAGAACGTAATCTGTGATCAAACTGGTTTCCTGGCCCGACATAGATGTGGCTTTCATGAATGCATCAATTTCAGGATCAGGTTTGATACCTGAATCTTTCTCCCTTCTAGACAACTCTACCAGCATATCATACCTGGTTCCAACTCCCAGGCAACGTCCGGAGAAATCCAATGTTTCACGAACTGTCATCTCACCGTAATGAAGATCATGCTGACTTATGTAAGCGGAAGTTCTCTGAGGAACAAACTCATGAAATTCATGGCCACAGTAGGTAACAGTCCCACTTACCTGTTAGAAATTCCAACTAGTCAATACATATGAAAAATTAAACATGTATGCTATGGTTACCGTTCAAGTGTTTATAACACTCCAAAATAACTGAATGATAAAAGGTAAGGAGAAAAGTAAATGACAAACCCTTAGATCTTTATCAAGTTTGCCAGCAAGAGCTTTTAGCAGTGTTGTTTTTCCTGAAGAAGGAGGTCCAAGAAGCAGTGTAACCCTGATGAGGACAAATAATACAACAAGCTCATGAACAAAGTTCAGACACAAAATTACTTCATTAAGTATTCTCTTCAACTTTTAAAGGCATACTGAGTTTAGTTGACTTTTAATCTCCAGGCAAATTCACTCTGTGAGTTTTAATCATGCAACAATATTACTACTAATTCCAATCCAGCAAAGAAAATAGATCACCGAATTCATAAGCATACCTTGATGGTTTGACAATACCGCTCACACCTTGGAGTATCTTGACAACTCTTTTCTTCGACGGCGAGAGTCCAACCAATCCAATTATTGACTATATTAATTCACCACAAGTATAGAAACTTTAGAAATCTATGAATTCTAGCTAACAGATTAACAAGTAGGTCTATATAGATTTTTAGAAAACAATACCTCTAGTGTGTTCAAGGTAGAGTTGAGTAGAGTTGGGAGTGCTCTTGTGCCAACATATGCATCTCCCTCAATCTCTAAGTTCTGGAATCGAACCTCCACTTTCGGAACCTCAATACCAACCCTGTTTCCAAATAAGTAAAACAATTAAGCAACAAGAAAATTTTCCAGTTCCAGTCCAAAATTAGAAACGTATCGTGTTTTCATAGAATCGAAGCCAAACCTATCGTTTCGGGCTCGGAGTCTCTGCAAGAACTTCTCGTTATCATCCTCAACAACCTTGAGTATGCTCTCCATCAACTGCTTCTTATCCTGAGCGCCAAGATTGGCAACATCAACGGTATCATGCATGATCCTACCATTGCTCATCACCTGAGTCAACATCCCTCTCCTCATCCTATCGTAAGTCGGCAACCGCTCTATGGCGGCCCACTTGAGCTCCTCCTCCTCATCCACCGCCTGCTGCCGCCCGCTCCTCTGGAACACGTCCGGCGCGTTCCACATTTCCCGCACACTCGTCGACCGCCAGCTCCGCCGGCTACTCGACTGCCTCATTAGGTCTTCTCCGGCCATTGCAGCCGCCATTTCTCTTCACCTCCGATCACACCACTCCCAAAAGTCAACCTCCAAAATTTCTCTAGAAATTGTACATACACGATCCCAAACTTCAACGCGAACACGACAATATATATCCAACTTGACCTTGTTCCCCTAGCGGCCTAGCCTCAAAATTCTTCAGAGTGTTTGCTTTTAGTGAAGAGTATGAAAATGTGAGAGGGGGAGGGGGGGAAGAGATAGAGAGAGAAAGAGATACTAGTGTGTGGAGCTTTGGTTCAGACTTATATAGACTCGGTCACAAAGAAGAAGAAAAGGAGGGAGTAAACAATTAAGAGAAAAAAATGAGCCTGCTTTCTCTCTCCTACTGTCTTTTTGTTTTACTTTCTAATTTCTTCACCCAAAAAAAAGTTGGATGGTCGTTGGTTAAAGTGAGACTATTTCTTCTTCGCGGTTGGGTTCCGCGAATCTACGTGGAGACGAAAACCGACGAGGCAATGTGACGGCGAGTCACCGTCGGATTAGTGTCCGGGGGGGGGGCTGGATTGGACGGGTGGGGTTTGTGGTGTAGGGTGATTGGGTGTGAGTGTATTACATGGGAGGAGGGGAGCTGTCGTATACTAAATGTTGACTGGGACAATGTCCAAAATGTTGTATTTTGCTGACCAAATCGGGGTGTCCGCCTAGAGAATATAAATGCTATTTCTTGTCGTTTTCTACTCATTCGGACCTTGTTTTTTAATCTGTGGAAATGAAATGCTGGTTCTTGTCGTGGGTGGTAAAAAGGTCTCAAAATTTTGGATCCACGGCTGGTTTTGGGAATATTCCGTTGGTGATAGCGTCAACTGCTGTGACACTTGCTAGTTGCTACTGCTTTGCTTTAACTGTGTGATCAAGGCATTTTGGTTTGACTTGTGGAGAGCATTAGGTATGGTCCGTTAACCATATAGGCCGCGGTTAAAACGCGATTATTACGCACTGTTATGGTAAGAAATATGTGGTAGACATATTGGCTAAATCTTAGATTTTCTTAACTAGCCGCGGTTGGAACGCGATTGTAACGCTCATTGTTATAGTAAGAAATATGTGGTAGAGAGATTGGCTAAGTGTTAGATGTTCGCAACTCGCCATGGATCTCGGGAAGAGAAATAGTTGTTGGTGAGACTTCACTGTCAAGTGGATCTCGGGGAAACCTGCAAGACACGAACAGAGGTTAGAGAGGTGCCCGGACGGATCCGGACGTACCCCATTCGACGCTCAAGTTAGCTATATGCGGCCAAATCTTAGGAAGAGGAAAGGGAACAAAGTCAGTTACCCTAGCTTAAAGGTGAGGCAAGGCCTCTATTTATAGGAGCGGCTCGGTAGTCTGCTGGTGAAAACTGAAACTCAATTTGACAACTGTCGACGACAGTTGGCGTCGCTTCTCGGAAGAAGGTTCTACGCGTGGCTTGGATGGACCGCATCAGTACGTTCACGTGTGCGGCCTAAGAGCACTTATCACAATCTGAAAGGGTGAGAATGAATGCGCAAGGCTTAGCTAGAGCGTTTGTCATAGGTTCTAACAACACTCACGTACTTAGTGTAGGTCTGAGAGGGTCCAGACCCCCCCCCCCCTTAACATTTCTAAACAGTCTGATTAAACTTCATGTTTTAGCTTAATTGTAGTTATTTTTTTGTTCAAAATCATTAATAAACCCCCCTTGATTTCTGAACAATTTAATTAAGCTTCATAATTTACCTTAATTGTAGTCATTTCTTGTTAACAATAATTGATAGGTCACCAATAAATTAATGAAATGAACGATTGTTTCAAACTTTGATAGAAAGTTTTCTATCAATTCTTTCCTTTTAGGTTATATTATGTTTATCATATCAAATTTGAAATGGTTATTCATATATTTTCCTTCTTTATCTTCAAAGAGCATAATATAATTTTATTATTCATTTTTCATATGCTACCATTTATATTTTGGACCCTCCTAACTCTTGAATCATGGTTCCGTCATTGGTTAACGGTGAGACTGTGTTAGATGACGTTAATGCGAATGTGATTGATCTATCTCGAGTAACCATTTCTCTTATCTAATTCAGGTTATTTTTCACCACACAGAATCTCCACTTTCTCTCCTTCTCTGCTAACGATATTGGGCTACATCTCTTCCATTAGCAATTGCTAAGTTCTTCACAAATTAAACCAACTAACCCACGTGTGAGTTTCACACACATAACCACTGTGGTCTATATGAGACACGGACCATGCCAGAATTTCTATTACTTGTAGTTTTGAAATTTCTTATTTAGACACACTGATATGATTAGAGTTTGTAGCATTCGAGTCTAGCATGGAATCTCAAGTCTTACCTCCCATCTAATTTGTAGCCAAGAGAGTTGAAGGGTCTAAATATTGACTAACAAATATGTATGTGAACTTACTAACGACACTGATGTGAGTTGTCACCTCACTTTGAAAAAACAAAAAATGCACACACGCGTCATAGTTACACTAAATAATAATTCTGATAACAAAGTTTCTTCTCATAAAACAAATAATAGGAGATTTCTGTGAACTATTACTTGAGTCGATATTACCTTGAAATAAAATAGTAAATGTTCTCTTCTCAACATCCTTGTGATAAACTTTTTAAATGTATTTCATTTTCAACGGTACTAAAAATGGGCTACATACATTACTTGAGTATTACCATTGAATGTATATTTTAAAATTTATATAGGTTTGAATAATATTTGCAATATTCTCTTCTTATTGATGATTTTAAAGGACATTTGATTTTAAACGGTACACTGTTCTATTAGATATATGACACTGCTTGGATTGGCTATCCAGCCATGGCTAGATAACCATGGTTGTTCGATGAGTTGGCTCCTATTGGTCATTCACTCGAGTAGTCGAGTGGCTTACCTTTTCCTACTGTGGAATTTTATTACCAATTCATGCATGAACGACTATAAAATCGGAACGGATTCAGTGCACTTGGTGCACTTGAACCAATAACGTGTATTAACAGACTCACAAACGACGGTTAACGACACAAAAATCAAAACCGCAGTAAAAACTGAATCTCTCAATCTCCACCATAACCCAGCGTCCCAGCCTCTTTAGCCATGCCTCCCAAGTTCGACCCCTCCCAAGACGGATCTCGGGAGCGAAGAAGATGGCGGCGGCGTCGTCGCCTCCGCGTCACCGGCCATAACCGTCTCCTTCTTCCCCTCCACCGCGGCGGCCTCGTCATCGAGGTCCTCTGTGCCCGAGTAGGACCGCAAGAAGGCCAAGACAATCAACTAGATGTTTGAGCCGAAGAGCGCAAGCGAACGACGGTGGCCGCCGCGGATATATGACCGGACAAACGACGGTGGTCGATCTGGGTTTTTTTTTTTTTTTTTGGTCGATCTGGGTTGAAGAGGCTTGATATTCTGGTGTACTCGATCTCATTTTGGCCTATATACACTTGATCTCAAACGGCTCAGATCAAGTAAGTGTGGAAATCAACGGTTCAGATCGCATCATGTTTAATTTCTTTAATTCAGAAACTTCCAATAATCATAATGACATTGTGTACTTTATTAGTGAATGCTAATCTTTAATTTCATTTTGTGAATTATTTTTAAAATTCTAAATTCTATACAAATATTTTGAGACAAATGTTACAGTTTGTTCACAACAAATATTTATTTTCAAAATATCAATTTCAATCTCAATATTACATTTTGCACAAAATCCTTATATCTAATATTTTTATAAAAAAGAAATTAATCATATAAATATGAATACCTTTTAACATCAACAAGAAAAGTTAATTATGACGGCGAACAGATGTGCTAATCAAAACTCGTATGTAACAAATTTAGCATATCGATCCTTGTTTTAACCTAAATCAATGTGATCCACCATATATGTATTTATCTTTGAATTTACTAATAGTTCAAAGATAATAGTTGAAATTTGAAAATTTTGAAAATAATTGTTGAAGTTTGACAATTAGAGGATGTTGTCACAAACTATATTAGTGGCTTGAACCCACAAGGAAAATTACTTTTCAAAGTTTTATTTCAATAATGTGGGATTCGAAAATGAAACAAAATGCAAGGTTGAGCATCGTAACTAATAGCATCATATATTTTAATATCATCATATAACATCTTTTTTTTAGATAATGTAGCTCTTTAAAAAAAAAAAAAAGATTGCAATCGAGTTAGCTCAAACCCACAAAATAGTATCCAAAGTTATAAAAGATAATTTTGATTCAACTTTATTTGACTCATGTAGTTTTATCCTTCCCTTTAAAAATGTAATTTGTTTACTTGCTTATTTTGAAGTTCATTGAAGAAATAAAAAGACACTAAAAAATGTTCTAGCTAAACAATCAAATTACGAGCACACCGATGGTTTAAATTTACATGTCACACATTACAAGATTCTCTTATAAGATTGATATTAATTTGGTGATTGCTCCAAAATGTTCTTACTACGTACATCTTAATTCTTGATTGTTCAAGCAGTGCTACCTGAACGTAGAACGTTGCGGTACGGGTACGTGGTATGCTAGTTCTTGCGTACGCCGTGTGTTGGGATAATTAATTAATTTTAATAAATTATTTATGATAAATACGATAATGAAAATAATCCATAGATAATCACACCTAACCCTAATTCTAATAGCAAATTTTACACGTTTACCCCTTATTGTTTTTTGAACAAAAAAATAAAGAAGGATAAAAGCCTAAAATGTCTCATTAAGAAGTCTTAATTGTGTATCAAAAAAGGAAAACAAAAAAAAAAGATAAAAAAAATATAAGTCAAGCATCGCACAGATGCACATCTTTCCAAAAAAAAGAAGGTAATCACAAATATTTACCCTATTTTATGTATTTTTACCATGTTGATTGGAAATTTTTTGATTTCATTATTGTTAACGATGTTAACATCGGTGTTAGTGTCATGTAGTTGAACTGCATTAAATGAATGATTGTGATTGGTCAGTGATAGTTGGTTCACATACACCTTGGTGCATACAAGAACTTCCGCTATAAAATAACACTAAAATCTAGGTCAAGCATTGACTAAATAGTGAGAGAGAATAAATGTAGAAATCCGGCTGAGGTTCAGGGTTTTGACTCCTTAATTACCACTGATAGACATTTTAAAACGTTTGGTAATGACAAAATGTCTAATGGAATGCCATTACTTGAACTATGGGTAAAACCTTATTTGTTAAGCTCTCTCGTAAATTTAATTGGCTGATTGAATAAGCTTTAAAGATAATGATTAAGGTTTGAGTCTACTTCGGTTGGCGGAAAGTAAACATCAAGTGAGGAATGTTGTCCATTTCATGTGTTCGGCATGCAACGGGAAAATAAATAGATTCCTGAATGAAAGGAAAATAAAGAAGAAATAAAGTGGTTCATTATAAAATTCATATGAACCATTTATGAGGGCTGATCCTGAGTAATAAGAGGCCTTGTGCAAACTTTCAAATGTGGCATTTTCTTTCTGTGTAAATTATCTAGCTAATATAAATGGTCGCTGCTGGCATGCAAGAGAGACCGATCATCCTCCACTAAGGCACTAACAATGCATGTCAGATCACTAGCAAGCTCACTCGTAAATAAATTGACGAAAACATAAACAAACTTATCTCTAGAATTGACACCACATCCATATTGACGGTGGGCGAGTGAGCTATTACTCTGATGCCGAGAATACCATTGGGTATGACCTCTTGATGTTTTTGACAAGTTAGGGTTTAAACTGAGACCTCCTATGACCAAGAAAACCCCGACAATATCCATCCTATGCTTTTAATAGGGCATCCTCATTTAAAAGCATTGGTAATTAGTGTTTGACTTCACTATAAGTATCGGCTTAACTTAAAAGGTAACTATTTTTACCTGGTAAATTTCATTAGCCCAGTAATGAACATACCATGTCGAAATTAATAAATAGTCCTCATTGGACAAGACTATTCCTGGTGCCGCCAAACGGCCAAAGTTATCCACAGAATTTTTACTCAAAAAGGCCAGAAATGCAGTACGGTACCAGAGTAAAAGTACAACAGAACTACAGAAGTCTTGACCAAAGTAAAAAGTACAAGTGCTGGAAGTCACGCACCCTTTTTCTGGTAAAAAAACCAAGTGCGGACAGAGACAGACCTTTGTCAACACACTCGACTCGATATATATCATTCAAAATTTCAACGCCTTCGAGAAGAAAAACACAAAACCAGCCCAAGCCTACACGCACTCCCCTCCACACGGTAGGGCCCACCCCTCCCCAGGCGGCTGTTTGTTTTGTATGTCTGAAATGGGCTCTGTGGGACCCGATGCCAGATTATCCATATGATTCGGCAACTTGATATTGATATTAAATTGCCGATTGAGAGGACAAGTCACAAGTGGGGTGGAACTATTGGCGCTTAATAGTTGGTTAAATTCAAAGGAAACGAGGATGGGGACGGGGGATGTGTATGAAAGGAGTGTTGGTGTTCATATGTCCCAAGTCCAACGACTCTAGCTAGCTAGAGGAGAGTGACGCTTCCTGCATTTCTCTCCTCTTCCTTTGGTTTGGAGAGGTAGCTAAGGCGACTGCATGGCCAAACAGACATGGTGATTCTATTGATTCATTGCTACCTCATTAATAAAGCTAGGCCATCATTACCGTTTCGCTTCTAGGATTATCGATCTATCTTCATATTACTTCTTCATTATCAATATGGCGCGGCTGTCGTCCTTATTTATGATATCTGATTGAGATTGTCCGTTAAAGTATGGCCGTTAACTTCATCGATAGTCGTGCAACTAAATTTGATGAAATTGAATTCGGTTAATAGCAAGCAGTACGTACATATGAAAAAAAACATATAAAGAGAGAAACGTGACAACAATTAGTCATTTTTGAAACAATGAAGATGAAATCTCCAAAGGAAGGAAAAGAGAACGACCTCAAAAGATGAATAAACGACCAAAAATGTTAGCAACATGAATTCCTTCAAACAATGGCAATAGAGTCATCACATGACTGAAAACAGATAATCACCCCATACTCTTCTGCCGTCTCCCTTTTTTTGTACAAGTGACAGTTGATCGACATTAATTACAGATAGACTATATATAGAATCTTGATTATTTGCTTAGGCCATAATAAATTACTTAATAGACAAATTATGTTTAGCTTATCCTAGCTACCTAAGCGGGGGGCCTCTCTATGATGGAAGAGAAGCATTCAATATTAATACCTCGTCTCAATAATTGAAATATATAATCTACGTACGATTAAGTTACACTGAAGTTAGACTTTGAATGATTCAAGAGCTGTCAATGGGGTCGTGGTCATACAAGTGGAAATTTGTTTGCATATTCAATGGTTCTTCATCAAGAAATTAGAATTTTTTTTTGGATTAAATTCAGTTTGCCCTCTCGTACTTTAGGTCAATAATCAGTTTGGTCCCGTATTTTTTTTTTTTAATAACGTTGGTCCTTGAAGTTCTATTTCACATCAGTTTAGTCCAATTTTTGAATTGTTCTTCTTACCATGACATCATGCGCTGGAGAGTTTGCGTAAAATGACCAAATTAGCTCTCCTTACAGTTTATACCTCTCTCTCTCTCTCTCTCTCTCTCTCTCTCTCTCTCTCTCTCTCTCTCTCTCTCTACAGATCTGTCACGGGCGGTCTCATCCGCGCCTCCACCAGCACTACAACACACATTGTAATTTCCGACAATGGAAATTGTCGGTAAAAGTTGTTTTCTCGTCGGAAATACTGTTTCCGACAAAATATTCCTCGTCGGAAGGCGTCGCTAATACTCCCGTGGGAATCTTTCCGACGAATCGTCGGAAATTCTTCCTTATTTCCGACGAAAATACCCGTCGAAAATTGGTCGGAACTTATTATTTGTTTCGTCCAAAAATAAGTCGTCGGTAACTCGTCGGGAATAGTTCTAGTTTCGACACATTAGTTTCGACCATACATTTGTCGGAAAATAAACTTCCGACGACTTAGTTTCGACAAATCTCCTTGTCGAAAAACTTTTTCCCGACGAATTGTTCCCAATTGTAGTTGTTGTCGGTAATTTTTTTCCTACGATTTTCGACCAACAATGTCGTCGAAATAAATATTTTCTATAAATGTAATTACATTTGATTTTTTTTATTATCAAAAATTACATTTAATTTTAATTATTTTTCCCACCAATTCAATTTTAATTATTATAATTTTCTTGGATTCTAAAACATGGAACAAAATATAGACCAAGAAGATTCATAGAAATCAAACTCAATTCAACTACATTGTTAATACATTTGAAAATAGCATCAACTATAATATCCATAATAATAAAAAATACTACGAGATAAAATACCAAAGTAAAAGCTGAATTTAGAGGTTATGTTGCTACATATTGATAGAATAGGGGTTCTCCAGAACATTCTGTATTGCTAGCAGCTAGAGATCAAGGTGCACATGCTTCATAATCTCCATGAGCAGATTTTGAGATTGGTGCAGTTGTAGGTGAGTTTGAGGAACCAAGCTGTAACACAAAAAATAAGTTATAGATTATACTTGAATAACACAACAAAACTAGACATGCATATGCCTAAGCATGTTAAAATCATTTCTATCAAGGTATGACAGAAACCATGTAAGCAAAATAAACATGAACTAAATGAAAGGGGGGAAAAAGCCTGCTCCACACTATGTAGGCGTCCTTAGAAACCACCTCAAATTTTATTGCTTATGCAGGAACTAGAGATGCTCATCCACCCTATTCTATTCAATGAACAATGTGTAGCAAGCCAAGAAAATTGGTGAATAGTTAAACAAATTTCTCTTTATATAAGTATGAGAAGTTTTTTAAAACACATTCTGTTAACCCTAATCATAGTGTCCACAGATGCTAAAGTGAACAAGGAGGTGTTGCAAAACCATGGCAACACCTTCATTCCTGCTTAACCAAAATCAATCAAAGAACTTTTGGGGAAAAACGCTGATAGCATGTCAAACAAACTAAACTTATAACTTGAGGGAAAAAAAAAACCATAAGAATTGCAGCTACTTTGGGGTCCAATTATTTCATGATATGCAATCACTTACCGAAGAGGTTGATTCTCTTGCAAGCAAAACTTGAATGAGTTGTTTCAAATCTGCCACCTCATCCGTAAGACTTTCAACTTTATGTTTCACTTGTCCAAACTCTTCTTCACGTTCTAAGCACAAATGCTTATTGCAAGTTTGGCTGCTACTCGAACCACACACAGCTTCAGGTGGTTCCATTCCGCCACCTAAGCCAAGTGTTTTGCCACATTTGGGCTCTTTGAGGACCTCCTCCTTATATATGTCCCAGTCATCCAATTCGTCACCACCCAAAGCTTCATCTATTTTCTTTTTCAGTTCCATAGATTCCTTCAATGCAGACATACATAACCAACATAAATACGCACTATTATGTCAATGAGAATTAAAAAACAAAATGTAAAAACATACATAAAGATCTTTTGCCTTCTCACTCTTCCAATGTTCCGACTTTCCGCCTTTAGGAGCAGAGACATGAAACCTTCTAAACATCTCTATTGGGCTTGGTTCAACTCCGGTCCTATCGATTTGCCACATATAAAGAATAAGGTGAAAGCATTTGTGAGAAGAAAGAAATAAAGAGTAAAGGGTGAACCAAGAATTTAATCCAACTTCTATTATAAATTAATTTGTAGCTGTTACCAGTGTTCATTTACTTCATTCTCTCAGCCAAGTTTGTTAAATAAGTCCTCATAAGGATTTACAGACATTCAAAGACTACTTGTCATGTAAATTGCCTGAATGGAAGTAAGATGTAACTTTAGCTTCTGCAAGCTTCTTTTTAATTCTAGTGTCCAGACTTGTAGCTTCTATAACCAGGTTTTAATTTTCCCTAGCTTTTAGAACCATCCTGTTATAGTAGTTTTCAAAGCATCTTTGATCTTTGTTTCTAATCTTCATATGAACTTTTACAAAGTCTTTTGTTTTCCAAGTTTTAGGTTCCTTATCTTCCACTGATTTAGTATATTTACATTTGCAGTCAGACTGATATAGTTAAAGGTATAGTGTTACAGACTTGAATCTAACTAAATTATATATATGAACACCCTTCGTTGTTCCTACATGGTTATGTTAGCAAAGAGCTTAAAAATGTACTTAAGCCTAAACAATATGGACAGAGAAAGACAGAAGTACATGTTAATGGAATAATAATTGATTCATAGATATAGCATGAGGAATTAACAACCTGTGTACATGACCTTACTTTTATGTAAATTTAACAATTGTAGAAAATCAATAACTCGAGATATAGACATTAAACTCAAATGCTTAATCAAACTGAGTTAATTGTTGTGCGTACCTCCTCTTTTATGTATTTAGCCATTGGAATTGAACCTGTTGTATGCACCATAGTCAATTTGTCACGATTAATCATGTTTTGTTCACTCACATCCTATACATTTAATTTGAAAGAAACAAGTAATGAGAAACACAAGAAACAAAGGGAACCATATCTAAACAAAAAAGAGGCCAAATTTTAAGAAAGATCAGAAGTTAACTTTGGCACAATTAAAGGAAACATCACCTGACATTCTCTTTTTAGCCATTTATCAACCATCTGTGTCCATATCTCCGGAATCACATATGATGGATTGTTGGCATATCTAGCTGCAGCAGTCTTATGTTTGGAGAAAATGCTTTTTCGAATCTCACTCATCCATTGCCTATAATTATTCTTGATATAATGCCTGAATGCATCTTTCAGTTCTCCCTTGGAGCAATCAAATTGGAACTTTTTATTCCTCCACAGTTTAAATAACCTGTCAAAGGAAGTACTCTTCGCGATATACTCTTTCCAAGTTACAAATGGGCCTGTTATCTCTGTTTTGAAAAGAGGCCAAATACTTCGTGCTGCATCACTAGTTATAAACCTAGGCATTGTAAACGGAAATAAACTTCGTAAGAAAGACAAATGCAACATCCTAGCATCAGTATTAATTTAGTCAATTTGGCTTATGGAACTACTCTTGGTTAAACGTTCAGATATCCCTTCCTTTAGTACTCTGTTTTGAAGTGAATAAATATTAAAGAAGGATAACAAGGTAAAAGAAATAATAAAAAAAGAGAGAATTTTATAAATACGGAATAGTGCAGTTGAAAAGAAAAGGAGAGTAAAAGGGAGGAATGCAGATTCGTTAGTATTTTGCATAGATATTAGTAGACAATTTTATCCAAAAAAAGAAGAAGATATTAGTGGACAAGTAAGTACTACTAAGAGCGATTGTTATGTCTGCAAATAATTGATATTGGTAGACCAAGCTAGTATTATTTTAAAGAGAATTTCATAGGCTGCTCCCAAACTAAGATATGTGTAATTGTGTAGTACTATACCAACTTTAAATATACCTCTTTCGAAAAACCTGTGCATTATTGCCATAGCCTTTATCACCTTTGGCAAGACCTCTGCCCTTCCTTTTGGTAGCCTCAATTTCCAGCCCGGTAGCCTCAGTTTCTAGCTCCTCAACCTCTTCGTCATCATCTGTTGATTCATTGGGAATGTCTTTCGGTGGAGCACGTGTAGAGGACTCGGGAAGTGAGGTGTTTGCTGCCCCTTTCTGCTCTTTTCCTTTCCTTGTCATGACTACAACATAATATAGTAAATTGAGTAACCAATTACGGCAAAGAATAATTGTATGTTTTATCTATCATAAATTTGTAAAAAAATTATTTGAGGTATGAGATAGGTAATGTCAATTGTCAAATCAACAAGATGACAAATTTACGGTTTCCAATAGAGTTCTACAAGTACTTTAGGAGTCCTTGTACATCCAACTCAGTTTTTGCAGATTGATCACCACAAATAATATAACAAACAGACTCTTCAACAACATGTTCCAACTACATTGTTGTATCAAACGGACTCAACAGATCCACAAGTCCACATGACAAAAAATGTAATTTGCAACAATAAAGCTAATTACTTAAGGGCCGGCCTTGCAAATTTAGAGGCTCAAGACGACAAAATGAAAAGGCTCAACGAAAATACCTAAACCTACCCAGGCATCAAGTTCTACTCTACGGAGGATTAAAACAAAAGCAAATTATAGTTCAAGGTAGCGATGAGATGAAGACCTGTGGTATGTTGATTGGGGTCGACCTGATCTGGAACGACGACATATCTGCAAAGACAAATCAAGAGGATTGGAGCCGATGGATTGTTAATTGTATAGAGATTGAGACGGTGATAGGGGTTTGAATTACCTTGGGCATCCATGGATGGGAGGTTCAGAGCAGCCAACCGTTTGTTGTTTCGTCTAATATTCTCGAGCCTCTTGAGCTCGTAGTCCGTGAGTTTCTCCATGAGAGATCGATTCGTATAGCAGTGACCTGAGAGAGAAGCCGTTCTCTACCTTCAGCGCGCCACTAGATTCGTATAGCAGTAGCGTGAGTTGAGGCTCCAGAATTTTAGGGGCACTAGACATTTTGAGGCCGTGGGAAGAAAAACTTTAGCGGGAAACTTGAATTTTCAGCCAAAATTGAGAAGAAGTTCCGCCAAAAAGAAGAATAAGGAAGGGGGGGGGGGTTGGGGTGTAAGAAAGTATACCGAATATATGTCTGATGCACCCCCATCGTCGATTGCTTCGCTAATTGCTTCACTATCAGAAACAAAGAGAGATCGATTAGTGGAGGAGATCGGCGTGAGGTCCGAATTCTCCCTCCTCCTGGTGATTCTTGAGAAAACAAAAAGATAAGAGTCCTGGTCAAGCTCGGTGCAGCCTTTTTTTGTTTTTTTAGGACAACTTTTATCTAGACAACCTTTGTTTAGGTGGCCGGGTTGTACCGACCTCTCTAGAATCCTTTTCCCCCTCATACTATTATTTATCCATTGTTTATATATACACACACACGTACGCATATTTTTTGTTTATGAGAGTAAGTATATATATATTGACTAACATGAGTACTCTTACAGAACGAATACTATCAAAAAGTACTTTCCAATAATTTCTAAGTGCGCAGATTTTAATATTATCGAAGTATAACACACATTTATGTTAATGTCTCTTCGATATACTTTGATTAAATTAATAAATAATGACGAATTTCTTGGTTTACTAAGTTGAGCACTTGTTACTAGATTGGTGAATTCCTTGACAGAGATTTTGTTGAGCACTTGTTACTAGTTCAACTTGTTGCGTCGTCATTACCAGTCAAGAAAGTGAACCCTCCACATTATCAGGGAAGCAGAGTTTTACAAGCTTGGTCTTATCCTGGAAAAGATCCACGTTACCCTGTCGATCTTACTAGTGATGATTGTGAAGTGAAAACTTCTGTTTCAAGTGCTCGTATAAAGATCGAAAAATCAGAGGTCGATATATCTTCTGTTTCAATGAGTCCTAATCGTAGTACTTGGCCTGTTCTGTTATTCCCATATAACCTTCCTCCATGGATGTGCATGAAAGAGCCTTACACCTTCTTATCCTTACTCATACCAGGACCAAGGGGTCCTGGCAATAATATTGATGTTTACCTCGAACCGTTGATTGATGAGTTGAACATTTTGTGGGAACATGGTGCAGAAACATATGACATATATACAAAGCAAAATTTTCAGATGAGAGCTGCAGTCATGTGCACAATAAATGATTTTCCTGGATACGGTTACATGTCTGGTTGGTGTACACAAGGGAGATTGGCATGTCCATCTTGTGCTTCAGAGACTCCTAGTCGTAGATTGAAAAATGGAAAAAGACAATGTTATATGAGGAACCGTCGATTCTTAGCACCTGATCATAAATGGCGTAAACAACGGAAAGCTTTTGATAATACAAAGGAGATGAAATCTGCGCCAAAAAGACAATCTGGCCAGGAAATTGTGGATCAACTTCAGAATTTAGGGGCAGTTGAACCTAGAGATAATCAGGAAACTCAAGTTATCCCCGGATTTGGAAAGACTCACAATTGGAAAAAAAGAAGCATACTTTTTCGGTTGCCATACTGGAAAACACTTATGTTGCGTCATAATCTGGATGTGATGCATATCGAGAAAAATATTTTCGACAATGTGGTCGGCACAGTGATGAACATTGATGGAAAAACAAAAGATTCTTTAAATGCTCGTCATGATCTCCAAGCTATGGGTATAAGGAAAGATTATTGGCCTAGAGAGGAGGACGGCAAGCTAGTTTATGATCGAGCATCTTTCGAGTTGTCAGGTGATGATATCAAAGCTGTCTGTGAATGGTTATTGAAGCTGTCTGTGAAAGTTCCTGGTGGATATTGTGCTAATATCTCCCGTTGGGTGAATGATAAACGACGTAGTTTAACTGGTATGAAGACTCATGATTGTCACGTTTTCTTAGAGAGACTACTTCCGCTTGTGGTGAGAGAGTTACTGGCTAAAGAACCATGTGAAGCATTGATTGAGCTTTCTTACTTTTTCAAGGAATTGTGTGCTAAAAATCTAAATGTCTCTAATTTGGAACTTCTCGATAATCAAATTGCAACAACTCTATGCAAGTTGGAAATGATATTTCCTCCTGCATTTTTTACCATCATGGTACATTTGTCAATTCATTTGGTGTGGGAAGCAAAAGTAGCTGGTCGTGTACAGTATAGATGGATGTATCTTGTTGAAAGGTAACTAATGTAATTTAGATATTGAGTTTTTATTTTATTTTATTTTTTTTAATTTATAATCATTTATCATAGTTATATATCTCACACTTCTCAAATATAATATTTGTTTGATCTCTTGGTAAATAGGTACTTGCATAAGTTAAATACTTATGTTCGTAATAAGGCCTATCCAGAAGGTTCTATGGCAGAAGGTTATTTGGCAGAAGAGTGCATCACATTTCTTTCTCGATATTTATGTGAAGTTGAGACTAAATTTAACCGAGTGGAAAGAAACTATGATGGAGGTCAACCACCGAAAGACAAGACTCAGTTATCTATCTTCTCACTTTCGGGTCAAACTATTGGCAAAGGTGTGTTGACAGTAATGTCCGAGGAACTTCATCATGCTGCTTCTCATTATATCCTGACAAATTGTGATGAATGCTTACCTTTCATTGAGTAAGAAATCCTATCACCATAATTGTGTATTTAAATTTTTATGTGTTTGAGTTTTTTTTTTTTAAAATTATAAAGTATTATACATGCAGGGAGCATAAGGATATTCTTCGTATACAATATGGTGATGATCAGGTGGATGAGTTGCACATGAAAACTTTGTGAAATGGTTTTCTGAAAAGGTAAAGACAGTCTTGATTTAACATATAACTTCTGATAATTATGTAAATTTTTTTTTTTTGAAATGCGTTTGATTTTTCACATGTAGATTGAGCAATTATATGCAAAAGGAAAAGAGAGTGCTCAAATGTTTTCTTTGGCCCAAGGTTCTGGAAAGCAAGCAGTCTACTATAAAGGTTACAATATCCATGGGTTCAGGTTTCATACAGAACGACATGATGAGAACAAATAGCGGAGTTATGGTCAAAGGAGAGAAAGAGATTAATTGTGTGCCTTGGTATGGAACCCTTACAGACATCGTTGAGCTTTGGTATACAGATCAGAATAAAGTTATCTTGTTTCACTGTAATTGGTTTGACACGGCTACCAAAGGCAAAGGTTATAAGGAAGACCGTTATGGCATATTGAGTGTCAACAATAAGGGTAAGTTGAATACCCAAGAGCCATTTGTGCTAGCATCCCAAGCAACCCAAGTTTATTATGTTACAGGAATAAAAAACTGTACTTGGAGCGTCGTGGTGGAAACCAAACCTAGAAATGTTTTTGAAATGCCTACTGATGAAGAGGAACCGTATCAACAAGAAGAATCTCAGACAAGTCACACGTATGCAAACCGTAATGTGGAAGAAGACGATGAAGAATGAGGTATTAATTGTACTTTAAGTTCATGTTGGTCATTTATGTCTGTGTGTGTATTAATTTTTCCCATCTAAATTAACAAAATAATAACAAATTGTTTTGTGATTGCAGCACTGTGCTTTTGACAAGATATTGTAATCAGAACATCTAAAAGCAAAAGACAAAGTTTAGGCTTATAGATATGACGAACTTTGAATTGTATCTTTTTTTTATTTTTTTATTTTTTTAAGTGTTTCTTAGAATGACCGGTTTGATTAGATGAGATGCTTGTAATTATTCAAGATTTACTCTATGAGGACGGTTGTACTAATGCTCGAGGTCAAGGTTTTATGTCCCCCTCGATGCATAATTCTAATATTAATATAATAAGTCAGGCGTGGGGATGAGCCTCCCAACTTGGCTGGGTTCCAAACCCCTTTAAAAAAAATAAAAAAAAGTTATATTTAAAATAAGGGTTCAGGGTTGTCTTTATATCGCCTATTAAAAAAGTAGAGTCACGTATGTGTACTTTTCAATTCTTTTGAATGATCAAACATTATTTTTGAAGTGAAGTTTATTTTTTATTCTTTGAATAAAACATGGTTATCCTTTAATAATATTGAATATTTTTTTTTTATATATTTCTGACAACTTATTATGTATGGTCGGAATTAAACCTTTTATTTTTCGACGAATTTACAACAAAAGAAAATCTCATTGGAAAATGATCATTTATTTTCCAACCACATTGGACCTCGTCGGTAAAATAATTAGCGGGAACCTTTGCCGCCAAATTATAATTATTTCCGACGACTTTTACCGACAGATTGATTTTCGTCGGAAATAATTTTCATCAAAAAATTGTATTTCCGACCATTTCCGACGACTCGTCGGAAATTGTGTTATTTCCAACCAATAATTTGTTTGGTCGGAAAATGTTCGTCGCAAAAAAGGTTATGTGTTGTAGTGCAGCTATGACGACCTCATCCTCGCCTCATCAAATCTCGATCTGATTGTTCTCCGACGTCCTCTGCACGCCGTCGCTTGGAAACGTCGATGCGAGCCGAGCTCACTGAGCTCCATCATGCACCACTACGAGCTCGAGCATGAGGCAGTGAGAGCCGACGCGGAGGGTGAGGAGGTCGAGGCAGTGGTCAGTGGAGTCGTAGGGGCGAGGGTCGTAGAAGGGGAGGTGCTCCTCGGCGACGAGGCCGACAAAGATGGAGTTGGGGAGAGGAGGCTTGGTGTTGGTGGATTTGGAGCGGAGGAGCTCGGTGAGCCACTACGAGCTCGAGCATGAGGCAGTGAGAGTCAACGCGGAGGGTGAGGAGGTCGAGGCAGTGGTCAGTGGAGTCGTAGGGGTGAGGGCCGTAGAAGGGGAGGTGCTCCTCGGTGACGAGGCTGACGAAGATGGAGTTGGGGAGAGGAGGCTTGGTGTTGGTGGATTTGGAGCGGAGGAGCTCGGTGAGCCATTTGGAGGCGACGCCGTCGTGGTTAGTGAGGACGGTCAGGATGCGCCGGTGACGGATCTGTAGAGAGAGAGAGAGAGAGAGAGAGAGAGAGAGAGAGAGAGAGAGAGAGAGAGAGAGAGAGAGAGAGAGAGAGAGAGAGAGAGAGAGATAAACTGTAAGGAGGGCTAATTTGGTCATTTTACGCAAATTCTCGCGGAAAACTCAGCGCATGACGTCATGATAAGAAGGACAATTCAAAAATTGGACTAAACTGATGTGAAATAGAACTTCAAGGACCAACGTTATTAAAAAAAAGATATGGGACCAAATTGATTATTGACCTAAAATATGAGGGGGCAAACTGAATTTAATCTTTTTTTTTCTTTAAGAAAGGCGACAATGGTTGGACGCACATGGAAAATAAGTATATAGCTAGTATTGAAGACAATTTAGTTCAATCAAATTAAACAATGCAATATCAATCCCCCTTATCTGTCTCTATTAATTAACCTACTGAGCTAATGTTAACTGTAACGACTCAGTGACCCTATATAGTTGAGACATTGTATGTCTAGATTATATTCCCCAGTGATACAGTACAAAGAGATGAACAATCACTTTTGGTCCTTTTAGAAATTAAGTCCTAAAAGGTGCTTAAGTGCCATAGATGAGAATCTATTTATGCACCTAATCTTGTCTAATATTAAAAGAGATATAACTGAAAGTATATAAGTTGAAAGCTTGAAGTATCTTTATATATATAGTTAAGTACTAATTAGATTAAGTGAGACAACACTTCATCACATTCTCGTTTGTCTTTTTACGTACCTTATGTGAACCTCAAGGTAGCTAGCCAATAATTTCATTAATTTGTTTTAGGTTGCGTCTATTGCCACCCAACAAACCACTTTGCTCACCTATATGTTGTTGATTTATTAAAATATTAAAATATCCTGATGTAAAATTACAGCAATAGATAATAAGTTGTTACAAATTTTAATTTTTTTTTATCTTTTTTATCCTTTTGTTTTAGATGAACACAAACTTCATAAATTCTAACTCAGATTTATCATCGGTCGTGAGTCTGAAGACACCAACATTTAACCTGAAAATGAGGTAAACTATTTGTGTTTCTTTTTTTTTTTTTTTTCTTTGTTGGTGATTTGTCTATCCATTTACTCATTATTTCTCATGTCGACTTTGTATTTAAATTCTCATGGACAACTATTGTACCTTATTTATGAACAACACATACATCAGTTCAAGAAATCAAAAGTATGAAAGGCGTTGCTACTAGAGATATATTTACAGACATTGTGCATCATGATATCGACTGATACCATTGAGTTATTAAATTTGAGAGTTTTTTCTTGTTTTTTAACTAGGATTTATATTTTAATGTGATTTTTTTTCAGTTGGTGATTTTACTTACCTTGAACAAATCTGAATTTGACAAAATATATCAAAATATATGTAGGGTGAGAAGAGAATGTAGGATGAACAAAATAGAATTGATAAAAGGGTATTTTATGTATTGTTAATGGGTGAACAAAGTAGACTTGTAATTAAAATTATATGAGTGGGGTGTGAAAAAAATGTGCGGTGAGAAAAATAGTTTGTGGGATGACAACATACACACCTTCTGTTTTATCCAATTATTACTTCAGACATGTTACAATTTCCAATTATTACTTCGGATTTTCAGCCAGAAAGAGACCCGCCGCGGCCAGCTAGCCCTTGATACATTCTTCTTTCTTTGATTGTACGTAATCAAGCCAGTTGCATGATGAGAAAGCTTGAGTACTACGTACGTACTCCATCAGTCCTCGCAGGCTGGTCAGCCAAATGCTCGATCGAGTCCATTGATATATATAAACCCCTAGCTAGCTGGCTATCCCCGCAGCTCGATCTGATTATTAACTTAATTTTGTTAACCAAGAAGTAGATATAATTTTGTTAACTAATTAATTGATTTTGCATGCATGCATTTCATCCCGATAGCTTCTTTAATTTTCCGGTCGTCTTTATTTTTGCTAGGAGCCTTGCACGACCAACTTTCTTCTTTTCCATACCTTAAACTCGTATCTATTTTTATTTTTTATTTTTTGGTTCTTAATATTTTTTTTTTCAAACCATCATCTGCATGGCTATTTTGCTTGTAGATTTTTCCTATTAGTTAATTGTGCTCAAACTGGTTCTTTCATCTCTTTGAGCTTATAGCTAGGTTGAATTAATTCATCTCTTTCATCCGATCCTCTTCTCTTCTAGCTTTATTCTGATCTTGTTGTTCATGAATGATAATTTTTTTTTTATCCATAACTTTCATGTTAGGGAAATATGGTTGTTCAATAGTTTATGAAAAGATCAACTATGTCTTGCACTACCAGAAGAAAGGCTTTAGCCGACGAAAATTAAAAAACCAGGCCGACGAACTTTAGCCGACGAAATTTTTCTTCGTCGGCTATGGTAAACTTTAGCTAACGAAATTAAAACGTCGTCGGCTAAAGTATTTATTTCATCGGCCATAGTCTGTGAACTTTAGGCGACGAAATATTTAAAAGTTTAGCCGACAAAATTAATATGTCGTCGGCTAAAGTGCTTTATATTTGCAGATCTGGACAGCAGCAGCTCATTTGGGAAAAAAAACGGGAGAAGAAAAAACGGGAGAAAAAGTTTGGGTGTTGTCGAAATCTGTTCATAATTAGTTTGTGGAGCTATATATAGGTACGTATATGTATATATATGTTGATTAATTGAGTTTTATTTGAGTTGATCGATATTTTGAGTGTGATTGAGTTGATTGATTTTGAGTGTGATTGAGTTGATTATTTTGAGTACGTTGGATGTATATATATATATATATATATATATATATATATATATGTGTTGATCGATTTGGTTGATGATTTGAATTGATAATATATATGAATTAATTTGTTGTTAATAAATAGTATATATATATATATATGTTAATTAATTTATAATATTATGTTGATATATATGGTATGAAGTTGTTGATGCATTTGTTTGAGTTGATGATGATTTTGTGATGATGTTCATATATAATATTGTTATGAGTTGATTGATTTTGAGTATGTTGGATGTATATATATATATATATATATAGTCCCTATCTAGAGCGAAGCTTCGCTCTGAAATTAACGTGCGAAGGTCCTTATTTGACTCACTTTTCGGTCATATTTTTCGATCATACCCGGTCAGTATCTGGATACATATCATATGATCATCCTTACAAAGTTTCATCCAGTTTGGTGATCGTTTGCACACCGAATCAGATAAAATAAATCAATATAACAAAATCTGTCCAAGTAGAACCGTTGGAGTAAATCATGATTATGGAGGCTTAAACGGTCACCAAACTGGATGAAACTTTGTAAGGATGATCATATGATATGTATCCAGATACTGACCGGGTATGATCGAAAAATATGACCGAAAAGTGAGTCAAATAAGGACCTTGGCACATTAATTTCAGAGCGAAGCTTCGCTCTGGATAGAGACTGTATATATATATATGTTGATAGATAGATTTGGTTGATGATTTGATATAATATATATGAAGTTGTTTATAAGTAGTAGACATATATATATGTGTTAATTAATTTATAATATTGTGTTGATGGTATATATGTCAATGATGATTTTGTGATGATGTAGATATATATATATATATATATATATATATATATATTATTATGTAATTATTAAGTATATATATATATATGTGTGTTAATTAATTTGTTATTAATTATTTATAGTCCGTAGAATATATACTAAATGAATTGAGATTTATATATGACATGGAATTTCATTAATAATTAACTAGCGTTATACATATATATTTTGTTATATTTTCAGGATATGGATAAGAGTTGGATTTCGCTTCCAAAATGAGACAAAAGATATGGTGCAGGAGTTATGAGTTTTATGGAATATGCACTGGCTAATGCTAACGGGAATACAATTTTTTATTGCCTGTGCACGAAATGTCAGTGTCGCAGCGATATGTATCGATTTCCCATTGACAAAGTATGGCAGCACCTGAGGAGTAACGAGTTTTGGGAGAAGTACACATGTTGGTTATATCACGGTGAAACATCATCAGGGGGTCCGCATGATCATGGCCAATTTTATGAGACAGGCAGTACATCCAACGATCCAACAACGACATTCATCAACGACATGTTTCCTTATGAGAGCGATGTATGCGCTCAAGGACAGTATATGTCTGACCCGGTACAGCCCTTCCCTAGAGCTGTCAACACTGCTGGTATTGAAAATACAACAAACTACTTGCTTTCCAACAGACCCCTGTGTACCCCGGTTGTCAGAAGACCATTCTTGAAAGTGTGATGGACGTAATGAAGATTAAGGTTGAGACAAAATCGACCGTGAAGGCTGTTGATAATTATCTACAGTACACTGCTTCGATGCTGCCCCACGGTCATCGTCTTCCTACCACTCATCGTAAGGTCCGATGTATCCTGAAAGATCTTGGGCTTTCCTACATCAAGATTCATGCATGCAGATATGACTGCGTTCTCTTCTGGGGTAAAGATCCTGAAGGGAATGACCTTGGTGAGCTTGACGCATGTTCGGTATGTCACACTGACAGGTATAAGCTGACTCCTGCAGGCAATAGGAAACCTGTGAAGGTACTTCGGTATTTCCCGTTGAGGGATAGGCTGGAGCGGTTGTACATGTCTTCACACACGGCCAAAACTATGAGATGGCACGCTGATAGGGAATTGCATGACGAAGATACCCTTATACACCCTGCTGACAGAGAGGCTTGGAAGCATATAGACAGTGAGTCTCCTCATTTTGAATTTTTTCCCATACATGTATTTTATCATGATTGTCAGATCTGACCGTCGGATTTCCGTTTCTCAAGTTTGATCATCATAACCACAACATGCCTACTAATGTTGTATAACTTATTTACCTAGTGTTAAGTAAATGTTGCGTTTCAAAAACAAACTATACGTAAATCCTTCAAACGTAAAAAAGTCGTGAAATAAGATATGACCAGAATGGTAAAATACGTCCACGGTTGAAAAATCACAGTATTCCGGTAAAGTTTCGGTGCCGATAGTTACGGTCAATGGAATTTTTCATTTTTTCTCCCTATGAGTAGCCGAATCTTCGGTGGTTATTTTGCGTAAACTTTTTATACGAATTGTTGCGTCTCACCGGTTTGAAACTATTTTCAGTTGAAGGTCCGGCCAAAATACGAAATTTAGACGGTCCAACGACCTTTTCCGTGCATTTAGGGGTTTGACTTACGTGATTGACCGTTCGGATCGAGCACTTAACCTTGTTGGATCAAGTTGAATTTTTTCCCATACATGTATTTTATCATGATTGTCAGATCTGACTGTCGGATTTCCGTTTCTCAAGTTTGATCATCATAACCACAATATGCCTACTAATGTTGTATAACTTATTTACTAAGTGTTAAGTAAATGTTGCGTTTTAAAAACAAACTATACGTAAATCCTTCAAACGCAAAAAAGTCTTGAAATAAGATATGACCAGAATGGTAAAATACGTCCACGGTTGAAAAATCACAGTATTCTGGTAAAGTGTCGATGCCGATAGTTGCGGTCAATGGAATTTTTCATTCTTTCTCCCTATGAGTAGCCGTATCTTCGGTGGTTATTTTACGTAAAATTTATATACGACTTGTTGCGTCTCATCGGTTTTGAAACTATTTTCAGTTGAAGGTCCGGCCAAAATACGAAATTTAGACGGTCCAACGACCTTTTCCGTGCGTTTAGGGGTTTGACTTAACAGATTGACCGTTCGGATCGAGCCCTTCAGCTTGTCGGATCAAGTGGAATTTTTTCCCATACATGTATTTTATCATGGTGGTCAGATCTGACGGTCGGATTTTCGTTTCTCAAGTTTGATCATCACAATCACAATCACAGTTTGACGAATGTATAAAAAGTTATAAAGCCGACGAATTTGAAAGGTTTACCCGACGAATTTCATAGGTTAAGCCGACGAATATCAAATGTTTAGTCGATGAATGCAAATGTTTAGCCGATGAGATTATTATTTTAGCCGACGAAATAATAATTTCGTCGGCTAAAGTTTTCGGGTATAACCCAGCGCTCGTCTAGTTGAAAGCCCTAGCCTCCGCCTCCTCTCCCTCTCCGAATTTCCCCTCGTCCGCCTCCGCTCCCTCTCCCGGTCGCCGCCCTCTCCCTCTCCCTCTCCCTCTCCCGGTCTCCGCCTCCTCTCCCTCTCCCTCTCTCGGTCTCCGCCTCCGCTCCCTCTCCCTCTCCCGGTCTCCGCCTCCTCTCCCTCTCCCTCTCCCGGTCTCCGCCTCCTCTCCCTCTCCCGGTCTCCGCCTCCGCTCCCTCTCCCTGTCCGGCCGGCCTCCTCCTCCTGCTCCAGCCGACCGGCCTCCTCCTGCTCCGGCCTCCTCCTCCTGCTGCTCCGGCCCTCCCTCCTCCTCCTCAAGTACATTTCTGAGCTTTAGTTTTATTTTGTATTTGCTTTTATTTTCCGGTCAATTGCAATGTTGTGGTGTTGTTAGGAAGTGTATATTTGTATTTAGGAAGTGTATATTTTTATTTAATAAGTGTATATTTGTATTTAGGAAGTGTATATTTTTATTTAATAAGTGTATATTTTTATTTAGTATTTAGGAAATGTATATATTTGTTTTGTATTTTGTTTTGCTTTGATTTTCCGGTCAATTGCAATGTTGTGGTGTTGTTAAGAAGTGTATATTTTTATTTATGAAGTGTATATTTGTATTTAGGAAGTGAAAATTTGTATTTAGGAAGTGTATATATATTTTTTTTGACTAATTGAATGAGTTTATATGTTTTGATTTTGTGGCCTTGATTCAAATTAATATTTTAAACAGGATGAGCGGTAATATTAGATCGATGAAGGGTTCGAATGGCCAAAGGTCTGAATCGTCTGAGGGAACCTCTAGCAACCCTCAGACGTTGTTTCAGGGCCGCATGACAGCTAGACATGCGATCCTTCTGCAGACGGCACAGAGGCAGCCGGAGGTGCCCCCTTCATCGAGGCAGCGGGGCTTCCCTCATTCCTCGAGGCAGTTGTTTGCTCAGCCCCAGACGGAGGTGTCTGCACCCCGTATGCCTGAGATACACCGGGCGCCCACTCCAGTACATGCATCTTCGGATAGTGGGTCATCTGGGGTACAGATGCCGCCACCTCACCTATTCCTTCCGCGGATGACTCAGGGACGCCGATTTATCCACTGCCCCTGCCAGTGGCTCCATCAGCGGCATACCGGTTCGTGCCTTTTGATACGCTTCTTATTTCCGCGAGGTTATCATCATCGGAGACGGAATCCGCCGCGTCCGCCGCATCGCCCTCAAGTAATGAAAGATGAATGATTTACTACATTATAATGGTGGAATTTTAATAATCAATTTGGTTTATCATGTGATAGGCATCGTCGGAGCGAAGCCGGCAAAAAAGAAGAGAGGCC
This sequence comes from Fragaria nilgerrensis, assembly GCA_010134655.1. Classification (NCBI taxonomy): domain Eukaryota; kingdom Viridiplantae; phylum Streptophyta; class Magnoliopsida; order Rosales; family Rosaceae; genus Fragaria; species Fragaria nilgerrensis. The sequence continues at coordinate 27,886,302 of CM020979.1, read as the reverse complement.
TTGTCACTGGGAAGGCTCTCGAGAAGATCGTCGGTACCTCAGGGAGGATTGTCATCGGTACTGACGGGGATGACGACATAGTATCGGGCGGGAAGTCGAGGACGTACTCCGGCTATGTGGGAGCACTCATTAGGGATAGATTCCCTATGTTGTGGTCAGACTGGGGCGAGCTCCCGCAGGAGGTTAAGGACATGGTCCACAACGCGATGTCGGTGAGTTTACAAAAAGCCTCAATAATATTATGTATTACATTGTAGATTTCTCGAAAAAGTAAACTAATAAACGGTTAAATGTAGGTGTGGTTTGAGGTTCCTGAGCCCTTGAAGAGCAGCTGGGCGGACGTTGTGCATGGGGGAAGGTACGTTGGGAAGTTAATGAAAAAACAAAATTGTATGTGATATTAATAATATTTCTAATATTTTTGTTGTATCTGTAGGTACAAGGAGTGGAAGAACGAGTTGCGGACCCATTGGACTACGCACGGGAACGCACGTTTTGGTACCCCTGCTGAGTTCCAGTACTGAGAGTACGAGTGGCGTTGGCTTCTGACATCAGAATTCAACAACCCTCGTAAACAGCTATTTAAATAAATTAATTAGTTAATTTGTCATTAAGTACGTGTGTTTTTAAATATTTTACTAATAGTTTAGTTTTTTCTCAGAACCGGCAACGCAACACAAGGAACCATCATGCCGGTTCTAGACCGTTCGCTGTCTTCATGGACGAGGCGGCCAGGGAACATCCAGAGGTCAACCCGTACGTCTATACGTACGAGAAGGCATATCCTGACGCCCAAGAGGATATTGTAAGTCATCTTACGTTTTTAAATTTTTAATTTTACTTATATATATGTCAAAATGTTAATTAATAATTTTTTTCTATCCAATTAGGCGAAGGTGAGGGAGGCTAGTGACGAGGTGATGAGTGCTATAGTGAGGGAGACATGGCCGGACACGCAGGAGGAAGAGATGTCCGAAGCCATGTCCCGGATCGACACTTCGGATCCGACGGTTGGGGCGAGGATCATGGGCACAGCCTTCCCACCGCAAGCAAACAACTTCTACTGCCGGGGTCTAGGAAAGAAGGGCGAGGGGGTTCTGAAGACCACTCTAGGATTTCAACGAAAGGCAGCCTCGACCAGCAGCAGGACCACGACCACCAGGACGACTCAGCTGCTACAGTCGGGACTTTAGAGACTACGGGAACAGCATGCTGCTCATGTTGCCTATAATGCCGCGCAGGCAGCCCATTATGCCGAGGTACATGCCATCCAGTAGGCCCAGCAGCGGCAGATGTTCCAGTACATGCAGGACTTTACAGCTGCCCAGCTCTAGGGACTTCCGCCTCTGCCCATGCCTCCGCCCATACCTCTACCCCAGCCGCCGCAAGCTCCGCAGCAGCCCCCAGAAGCGGATATTAATTTAGACGATCTAGATTTTGTGTAGTTGATGAATTATATAGTTTTATGTGCTTGTTGTTGGTTATATGGAATTGTTTTTGTGTTTTTTGCAGCTTGCTTGGAATGGTAATTTAGAAATTTCGAGTTTTTTTTATTATACTGAAATGGACTTATAGCCGACGAAATACGCCATAATTCGTCGGCTATAGTATTTTTAATTATTTTTTTAATAGGGTTAAGCCGACGAATTATGGAATGTTTCGTCGGCTAAACCATTAAAAGCCGACAAAATACGGTCTTTTTCGTCGGCTTTAGTTATTTTTATTTTTTTATTACATACTATAGCCGACGAATATATTAAGTTTTTTGTCGGCTTAAGGGGAAAAGCCGACGAGTTATTTCGTCGGCTATTCCTTAGTTTAAGCGGACGAGTTGTTTCGTCGGCTAAAGTCTGTAAGACTCGTCGGCTAAAGTCTGAAAGACTAGCCGACGACGTCTTCTGTGGTCGGCTAGCTATGGGACAATAGCCGACGACGGGACATGGTTTCGTCGGCTAAAGTAATTACCGACGACCCTTTCCCGACGACACTATAGCCAACGAAGTCTCGTCGGCTAATATCTTAACTGACGAATTAAGCTAACAGGCCGACGAAAAAGTGTTTGTCCTGATAGTGTTGGTGTATTATATGATTTTTATCCACACGATCGAGCATATATGTGGTATTCTTTTGCTTGAATTAATCTGTGAGTACATACTGATTTGCTGTATAAAGTCAGAGTAATATTGGAATATATATTCCAACTTGAACTTGTGTGATTGTCATATGCAATGGTGTTAATTAATCACACTTATGGTTACCCATAATTAATTGGGAAAATAGCCTAGCAGTCATGCTGGACTTGGTGTTTGGTCTTAATTTGTCTTTAATTTTTTTTTTCCCTTTCTTATAAACAAATTACTTATTAACTTATTCGATGTGTCTGAATTCTGATTAAGACAATCAAATATTAACTAATTAAGCAGCCCCTTCTTCTGGTCTGTCGTTACAGACTTCCAGCCAAGTTATAGATCGATCGAATATCAGGGGTCTAGGAAGACCAGGATTTATTATTAGTAATAAGAATAATTATGCTAGCTCTTGGTACGTACGTAATATCGTATACAAAAGAAAGCAAAATCCCATGCTATACTCCACTGTTTCGGAATACCAAAATACGTACTATCTTCCATGGAAATTATGTTGTACCGAATGGCATGCTATGCCGACCGGTTTTCCACCACAAGATCCCCACACTACCCCCCCTCACCCCCCACCCCCAGTTGAACGGCGCAGATAGGGGTACACCAGACGAACCCCTATCTCCCCTAGCCTTTTTGTGCTTGTTTATGTGACGAGATGAGAAATCGACAAAAGAAACTCTCACATAAACAATGAGCATGTAGATCGAGCAACTAGGTAATAATGTGATGGTAATTATGCTATATGGGAGAGCTAGGGGTAGCACTACAGGAGTACTTGATCAGGTAGCCAGTAGCATACATAGTATTAAACCCTAAACCCTAATGGGTGAGTCCCAAAAATCCAGTAAAAGAAATTAAGAGGAAAATGAGTAATGGACCTTATCGGGAAAATGCTCATTTAGTATTAATTTGAACCCCTCATTCCCCATTCCAATGACAATCTTTTTCATTAGCCCATTCCAATATAAGGTAACCTTTTTTATGCCCAAATGCACAAATCTTTATTAAAGTCTTAATAAACCATATTATTTTAAGACTATTTTGCCCTCATCCTTTAAACATGCATAAAGAGAGAAGATGAAAGAGAGAATACTTGGTCGGAATCTCACCGGACTCCGACTCCGGTCACAGGCCGCTGGACTCCGGTCACTGGAATTTTCCCGACCACCGGACTCCGGTCACCGGAATTTTCCTGACCGTCAGACTCCGATCACCGGAATTTCCCCTGTAACTAGTTACTGACCCCCAATAACCAGTTACTGACTAGTTAACGACCCCTAATAACCAATTATTAACCCCAGTAATCAGTACTGACACCCAGTAACCAGTTACTGACCAGATACTAACACCTAGTAATCAGTTACTGACCAGTTACTGACACCCAGTAGCCAACTACTGACCCCCAGTAATCGGTTACTGACCAGTTTATTGACACCAAGTAACCAGTTACTGAATCACTTTGTTTCAGTTACTGACACCTAGTAATCACTCAATAATCATTTTGTTTTCAGTTACTGACACCCAGTAATCACCCAATAATCATGTTGTTTTCAGTTACTGACCAGTTACTGACACCCAGTAACCAGATACTGACCAGTTACTGACACCCAGTAACCAATTACTGACCCCCATTAATCGTTACTAACTAGTTATTGACACATAGTAACCAGTTACTGACACCTAGTAACCAGTTATTGACCAATTATTTACACCCAGTAACTAGTTACTGACCCCCAGTAACCAGTTACTGACCAGTTACTGACACCAGTAACCAGTTACTGACCCTTATAATCGTGTTACTAACCTCTAATAATCAGTTACTGACCCCCAATAATCACTTATTTCAACTTAATAATACCAGAAAGGAAGAAATATCAGAAAAAATTGAGTTACTGACCCCCAATAATCGATTACTGACAGTCAATAATCGATTATTGACCCCAATATTAAAAGAGTACACCTCCCGAGATAAATGGCAAGCTGTGTGTGCACTTTGTCACTTGCTATTTCATCTAGCACCCTACAATTAGTTGATATCAGATACCACAGCAAGTATCTATGTTTAATGAAGAAAGCTCATTTCGGCAATGAACTCAGCAATTTCAAACCTAAGAGTTTCTCAATACCACAGCAACCAAACACAGAATAATTGAAAATAGAATATCACATTGACTAACCTAAACTAAGGAGCCAACACTCCTCAACCATACAAACAGCTGCTCATATACCTCCTTCCTTGCTTTGAATTGCAGAAGCAACCTCGCTAGAATATACAGACCTGAGTCTACCGATGCCGAGGCACGACACATCTCTGGCGGTGCCATTGCCTCTGCCGCCGGGGCCGAGCTCGACGCCGTCCGACTCAGAGGCAGTGATGATAAACTTTGCCGACCTGGATCGGGCCAACCGGATTGAGAGCGGCGCCGGCGGCACGGTCTACAAGGTGATTCACAAGCCGACGGGGCGGGTCTACGCACGATGAGTCGGCGCGGCACTAGATCTACCGCGAGATCGAAATCCTCGGCGTGATCTGGTGGTCGATGAGGACGTCGGAGTGGAGGAGGCCGGGGCAGCAGACTGCGAGCTTGTGGAGGAAGGACAAGACGGCGGCGGATCGTCGGCGGAGACAGGGAGGGAGAGAGAGAGTCGAGCTCCGATCTAGAGTTGAGAGAGAGAGAGAGAGAGTTTGAGGAGGCTGGATTCAGATGAGGAGGGTGAGATCGAGGCGTTGGTCGTCAGTCGCCGGCGTCAGTCGTCGGTTGTCGGCATCGGTCGGCGGTTTTGGGTTTCTGGAGGAGCAACTCAGTTAGAGAGAGAGAGAGTTGTTTCAGATTAAGACGGAGAGAGTTAGGGTGATGGGAGGGCAATATAGTCAATTTTATGAGATTTGTTTAAATGGGCTGTTGGAAACAATTTTCATTGGAATGGGCTCTTATTATAGTGTTTTTGTGCAAATGGGCATTTTCCCATCATTATCTGGACTAACATCAACTATACCACATCAATTCATTAATTATCTTAACTTGATCAGGTTCTTTATCTTTTATTTATTCAACTACATTTTAATTCTAATTTTTACACAAGCGACCATAACACAATTATACTCAAACAATTAATTATGCCGATCGATGACTTTGAACCAATAAATTATCCAGTCTTTACGTATAGGAACATCCCGTGTGTAAATACGTAGAGATTCTATATATTCATCAGGGGACTAGACTATCAGATGTAGTTGTTTCCGACGACCGGCATGTTTTTAAAACGTATACTATACTGCTTCAAATGTTCCATCATTGACATTGGCGAATAAATCAAGTCTAGCAACCTGGTTATCGAGGCCGACTACCCACTAATTCATCAGCATCTCTCCTATGGATTATGGAAGGTTTCCGTTGTTTTAGGAAGCTTAATTTTGACCATCTATGCCAAACAGTACGTATAATCATCCCATATACATAGGACACGTTTCGTTCAGATCGAAAATACGACTCTTTTTTTTTGGTGTACAGAGAAAGAACAAGAACTATGGTCCATGGCAACAGAAAGCTATGAATCGAGGAAAGAAAACGATCCGAACGCACAGCAAGCTAGGATTCAGGATTAGATCAAATCTTCAAATGTAAGAATATAGACAAGATTTGAATAACTTTTTCTGATTGGTTTGTATGCAAACTCTCTCTCCCTTTGTACCCTAGCAGGAGTAGCAGCTAGGATTAGGGTTTGTTTAGCCGGCCTTGTTTTGGCACACATGTTGTTCATCCATCCTGTGACAATAACCCGACTAGCTACACTACCAGAAGAAAGGTTTTAGCCGACGAAAATAAAAAAACCAGGCCGACGAACTATTTTCTCGTCGGCTAAAGTCCATGTTAGCCGACGAAATTTTCCTTCGTCGGCTAATTTAAATTTTCATCGGCTATGGTCAACTTTAACCGACGAAATTTTATTTATTTCGTCGGCTATAGTCTGTGAACTTTAGCCGATGACTTTAAAAATTCTTTAGCCGACGAAATTAAAATTTTGTCGGCTGAAGTGCCTTATATTTGCAGATCTGGACAGCAACTCATCTGGAAAAAAAAAACGGAAAAAAATAAAACGGGAGAAAAAGTTTGGGTGTTGTCGAAATCTGTCCATAATTAGTTTGTGGAGCTATATATAGGTACGTATATATGTATATATGTTGATTTTGAGTTTTATTCGAGTTGATCGATTTTGAGTGTGATTGAGTTGATCAATTTTGAGTACGTTTGATGTATATATATATATGTGTGTTGATCGATTTGGTTGATGATTTGATGATATATATGAAGTTGTTGTTATAAGTAGTAGATATATATATATATATGTTAATTAATTTATAATATGTGTTGATGGTATGAAGTTGTTGATGATCTGAGTTGATGATATTTTTGTGACTGCTGTTGATATCTAATATTGTTATGCGTTGCTCGATTTTCCGTCTGTTGGACTGTCTATCTCTCTATCTCTCTCTCTATCTCTTCTCTTTATTTTTCTCCTCTTGTGTTGCTGGTCTGCCGTTGTTGCTGTGCTGCGTTGCTGCTGCTTTTGTGCTGCTGTTGCTCTCTCTCCTCTTGTTCTGTCCTTCTTCCGTCTCTCTCTCTCTGTGTGTGTTACTTCCTTTGTTCTTAATTCGTTGTCTCCGTCCCTCTCCTCCCTGCCTTGCGCTTTTCTCTCTGCCTTTCCTTATCCTGAGCTCGCGTTTACCCTCTAAAATTACATATTTTGTTATATTTTCAGGATATGGATAACAGTTGGATTTCGCTTCCAAATAGGACAAAATATGGTAAAGAGTTATGATATGCCTGAGCCGGTGCAGCCCTTCCCTAGAGTTGTCAACACTGCTGGTATTGACAAGTACAACAACTGCTTGCTTTCCAACAACCCCTGTGTACCCCGGTTGTCAGAAGACTGTTCTTGAAAGTGTGATGGACGTAATGAAAATTAAAGTTGAGACAAAATCGACCGTGAAGGCCGTTGATGATTATCTACAGTACACTGCTTCGATGCTGCTCCACGGTCATCGTCTTCCTACCACTCATCATAAGGTCCGATGTATCCTGAAAGATCTTGGGTTTCCTACATCAAGATCCATGCATACAGATATGACTGTGTTCTCTTCTGGGGTAAAGATCCAGAAGGGAATGACCTTGGTGGCCTTGACGTATGTCCGGTATGTCACACTGACAGGTATAAGCTAACTCCAGCAGGCAATAGGAAACCTGTGAAGGTACTTCGGTATTTCCCGTTGAGGGATAGGCTGGAGCGGTTGTACATATCTTCACACACGACCAAAGCTAGGAGATGACACGCTGATAGGGAATTGCATGACGAAGATACCCTTATACACCCTGCTGACGTGGAGGTTTGGAAGCATATAGACAGAGAGTTGCCTCATTTTGTCAAAGGTCCGAAATGTGAGGCTCGGGCTCTCATCCGACGGGTTCAACCCTTTTGGCAACATGAGTCTTCAATACAGTGTATGGCCGGTGATTTTGGTACCGTACAACCTTCCTTCATGGATGTGCATGAAGAAGGAATACAATATGTTGAGTTTGTTGATTACGGGGCCCGGTTATCTAGGGAAGTGTCTCGATGTGTATTTGACACCTTTGATTGAAGAGCTTAAGTTTTTGTGGGACGTTTGTCATCCCACTTATGACAAGTACATGCACGAGATGTTCCAAATGCATGTCATGGTTGTTGGTACCATCAGTGATTTTCCTGCCCGTGGGATGTTGTCGGGCAACGTTATTAGGGAATACAAGGCTTGTCCAGAGTGTCTTAGCGATGAGGGGAGCATCAGTCATTGCAACAAGATATGCAAATTGGGTCACCGTACTCTCCTACCATATAATCACGAATGGCGGTTTGATGCACATGCATTTGATCGGACCGTAGAAAACGGTGTGCCTCCTAGAAGATGGACAGGGGAAGAAATTTTAGCAGTGCTTAATGAGTACGATTTTGGGCAGCTCAGCAATCAGCCCAATATTGTGGCGGCAATACCTGAAAGACCCGACATTTACAAATTCTGAACACATGAATTTTGGTGATATATAAACAAGAAGTCAGTATGGTTTACATTAAACCTTGTGTTTTTTTAATGTAATTTTTATACTTTAGCCGACGAATTATATCATAATTCGTCGGCTTAAACAATCTTAGCCATCGAATTATAGTATGTTTCGTCGGTTAAAACCATCTTAAATAAGTCATAATTCGTCGGCTAATATGTGGTTAGCCGACGAATACCCTAATATTTCGTCGGCTAAACCCTAAACCCTAAACCTTTGCCGACGAATACCTTGATATACGACTTGTTGCGTCTCATCGATTTGAAACTATTTTCAGTTGAAGGTCCGGCCAAGATACGTAATTTAGACGGTCTAATGACCTTTTCTGTGTGTTTAAGGGTTTGACTTACGAGAATGACCGTCCGGATCGAGCCCTTAACCTTGTCGGATCAAGTTGAATTGTTTCCCATACATGTATTTTATCATGATGGTCAGATCTGATGGTCGGATTTTCGTTTCTCAAGTTTGATCATCACAATCACAACATGCCTACTAATGTTGTATAACTTGTTTACCAAGTGTTAAGTAAATGTTCCGTTTTAAAATCAAACTATACGTAGGACCTTCAAACGCAAAAAAGTCGTGAAATAAGATATGACCAGAATGGTGAAATATGTCCACAGTTGAAAAATCATGGTATTCTGGTAAAGTCTCAGTGCCGATAGTTACGGTCAATGCAATTTTCCATTCTTTCTCCCTACGGGTAGCCCTATCTTTGGTGGTTATTTTTCGTAAAATTTTATACGACTTGTTGTGTCTCATCGATTTAAAACTATTTTCAGTTGCAGGTCCGGCCATGATACGTAATTTTGACGGTCCAATGACCTATTCCGTGCATTTAGGGGTTTGACTTACGGGATTGACCGTCCGGATCGAGCCCTTAACCTTGTCGGATCAAGTTGAATTTTTTGCCATACATGTATTTTGTCACGGTATTACTACGTTTATTCTCAAGGATGAGGCACGGGTATGGTGGAGCGGGTAGAGAGATCCAGAGATGTGACCGCCTTGACTCGGGAGGGGTTTGTTCAGCTCTTTCGAGAGAAGTATTTTCCTGATACAGTGAGGGAGCAGTTGGAGCTTGAGTTCATAGCTCTAGTGGAGGGCCTGATGAGTATCAGGGATTATGAGGCCCAGTTTTCTCAGCTGTATTGTTTTGCTAGAGAGATGGATGCAGTAGATTTGGCACGGAAGTTCATTCGGGGTTTGAAGCATGAGCTCCGAAAATTAGTGACTTCCCACCGGTTTGCTACTCTAGTAGAAGCGGTTGAGAGTGCCTTTGCAGTTGAGCAGGAGGAGGCCATGCATGACATTGAGAGGCAGAGAGATGTTCAGGGGAAGGGCAAGGCCCTGGCAGGTAGTAGCAGTTCAGGGGACCACAGAGGTGGTTATGGGAAGAGGCGGCTGAGTCATCAGCTGGCTCCAGCTAGAGCAGCAGCTGCACCTATTAGGCAGGCAGTGAAGTGTTTCAACTGTGGTGAGCCAGGCCACTTCTCTTCGGCATGCACGAAGCCCAGGAGGTAGGGATGCTTCACTTGTGGGCAGGCAGGCAGACCATTTTGCTAGGGATAGTCAGAGTCAGGCTGGAGGTCAGGGTGTTCAGCAGAGACCATTACTTCCAGCACCAGCCAGAGTATATGCCATTGGTCAGCGTGGTGCAGGAGTGGAAGGTACCATTCTTGTTTATCTGCTTGCTTCGGTTTTGTTTGATACGGGGGCAACCCATTCCTTCATATTTAGCTCGGTGATGAGGGCATTAGGCTTGACTCCGACATCGCTTACTAGATCTTTGTGTGTTTCTTCGCCTCTCGGTGTTTCTATTGAGCTTGGCACCTTGTGTGAAGCATGTCCGATAGTGATTAGTGGTAGAGAGTTCCTTGCTTCTCTCATTGTGATTCCAGACCGCTCTTATGATGTGATTTTGGGAGTGGATTGGCTAAGGCCAAACCGTGCTTTGATTGACTGTTTTGATATGGTGGTGTCATTTCACATTCTTGGACAGCCGAGCTTTCGCTATCGTTGTCATAGGTCGAACACGGCCATGTGGGAAGGAGTGTTGGCACACATTGAGGCTTTCGGTAGTACTGTGGGTATTGCGGATATTGCAGTAGTCTCTGAGTTTAGCGATGTGTTCCAGGAGATTTCGGGATTACCTCCTAAGAGGGTAGTGGAGTTTGCTATAGATGTGGTACCAGGTACTTCACCGGTATCAAAGACTCCTTATCAAATGGGGAGAACTGAACTTCAGGAGTTAAAGGTTCAGATTGAGGGTCTTCTTGAGCAGGGATTCATTAGACCTAGCACCTCGTTTTAGGGTGCACCAGTGTTGTTTGTGAGGAAGAAGGATGATACACTCCGGTTGTGTGTGGACTATCGGGAGTTGAACAAGGTGACCATCAAGAATAGGTATCCCTTGCCTACGATTGATGATTTGTTTGATCAGCTTAGAGGTGCTACGGTGGTCTCTAAGATTGACCTGAGGTCTGGTTATCACCAGTTGAGGGTGAAGGAGGAGGATATTTCGAACACTGCATTCAGGTATAGATATGGGCATTATGAGTTTGTTGTTATGCCATTTGGTCTAACCAATGCCCCTGCTGCTTTTATGGATTTGATGAATCGCATGTTCAGTCCTTATTTGGATGTGTTTGTGGTAGTATTTGTGGATGATATTTTGATTTACTCCAAGACTTTGGAGGATCATGACAGGCATCTACGGATCGTACTACAAGCTCTTAAGGAGGCCAAGTTGTATGCTAAGTTTGGGAAGTGTGAGTTTTGGAAGAAAGAGGTTAAGTTCCTTGGTCATGTGGTATCAAAGGAGGAGATTTCGGTGGATCCCTCTAAGGTGGAGGCAGTGTTGAATTGGAGTCGTCCCACTACTCCTACAGAGATCCGTAGTTTCCTTGAGTTGGCAGATACTACCGAAGATTTATTGAGGGATTTTCTAGCATTGCCTCTTCTTTGACCAAGTTGACAAAGAAGAATGCCAAGTTTGTGTGGACCGATGAGTGTGAAAAGGCATTTGAGGAGTTGAAGACTAGGTTGACTACCGCTCCAGTGTTAGTCATTCCTATTAGTGGTGTTGGCTTTGTTGTTTACAGCGATGCTTCTCATCGGGGTTTAGGTTGTGTGTTGATGCAGCTTGGAGGTGTTGTGGCATATGGCTCTAGACAACTGAAGATTCATGAGAAGAATTACCCCACTCATGACCTAGAGCTAGCCGCGGTAGTATTTTCCTTGAAGATTTGGAGGCATTACTTGTATGGAGAGAAGTTCGAACTCTTTTCTGATCATAAGAGTTTGAAGTATTTATTCTCTCATAAAGATTTGAACATGAGGCAAAGGAGATGTATGGAGCTCCTTAAGGACTATGACTTCACTTTGGAGTATCACCCTGGGAAAGCCAATGTAGTGGCGGATGCATTGAGCAGGAAGCCTAGGGGTATAGTCGCCTCTATGATGGTGCAAGAGTGGCTCATGTTGGAGAATGCATCTGAGTTTGGCATTCAGCCATTAGGTAGGGAGCAGGGGATCTTCCTTGGAAGCACCTCTGTGCAGGCCACCTTGATTTCCAGGATCATCCAGGGCCAAGCACATGACGAGTTCTCACGTGCTAAGGTGGCGGAGTTAGTGGTGGACTTGTTAGATGATTGTCTTACTGAGTGGTCGGTTGGATGGTGGATTGAGGTATAGATTGAGATTATGTGTTCCCGATAGTAATGATCTCAAATGGGAGATCCTTTGGGAGGCACATCGATCTCGTTATACAGTGCACTAGGGAGCACCAAGATGTATAAAGATTTGCGAAGGCAGTTTTGGTGGCATGGGATGAAGAAAGATGTAGCAGAGTATGTGTCCAAGTGTCTCACTTGTCAGCAGGTGAAGGCGGAGCATCAGAAGCCCGGAGGCATGTTGCAGCCATTATCTATTCCTACTTGGAAGTGGGAGCAGATTTCTATGGACTTTGTGACTGGATTGCCTAAGTCCAAGCTTGGACATGATGCTATATGGGTGATTGTGGACCGTTTGACGAAGTCAGCACATTTCCTTCCCGTGTCGATGTCGTACACGGTAGATGCTGTGTGCAAGTTGTATGTGAAGGAGATAGTGAGACTTCATGGAGTGCCTACTTCGATTGTTTCAGATCGAGACCCCTGATTCACTTCAAAGTTTTGGGGTGGTTTTCAGAAAGCCATGGGTACTACCTTAGACATGAATACAGCATTTCACCCTCAGACTGATAGGCAGACTGAGCGGGTGAATCAGGTGTTAGAAGATATGCTGAGGGCTTGTGTCATGGACTTCAAGGGAAGTTGGGAGGATCACCTCCAATTGATTGAGTTTGCCTACAACAATAGTTATAACTCTAGTATCGGCATGGCACCATATGAGGCACTCTATGGGAGGCCGTGTAGATCATCTATTTGTTGGGTGGAGGTGGGTGATAGTGAGCTGTTGGGTCCTGATATTGTTCAAGTGACAGCTGAGAAGGTCTGTGTTATCCGAGATAGGATCCGAACGGCGCAAAGCAGGCAAAATAGCTATGCTGACTTGAAGAGGAGGCAAGTAGAGTTTGATGTTGGGGATCATGTGTTCTTGAAGGTCTCACCTACAAAAGGGGTGGTGAGATTTGGCAAGAAGGGGAAGTTGGCTCCTAGGTATGTGGGGCCTTTTGAGATTTTGGAGAAAGTAGGAGATTTGGCTTATCGGCTTGCCTTACTTCCTATCATTTCCGGGGTACACAATGTGTTTCATGTGTCCTTATTGAGGAAGTATATTCCAGATGCGTCACATGTGATTGACTATAGTTCTATCAAGGTGAATGCAGATGCAACCTTTGTTGTTGAACTGGATCGAATCTTGGATAGATCAACCAAGAGGCTTCGAAGGAAGGAAGTCGATTTGGTTAAGGTGTGTTGGAGTCACCATGATGAGGGTGATGCATCTTGGGAGTTAGAGTCGGACATAAGTACCCCAAGTTGTTTTTGGAGTAGTATTTTTGAATTTCGGGGCGAAATTCCTTTAAGGGGGGTAGATTGTAATATCCTAGATTTTCATATCATTTTCCTTGTATTATTCTCTTAATTAATGAAGGACTATTTATGGAAATTCTTTGGTTTGTGTGAAGTTGAAGTTTCAGGAGTTTATTTTAAGGTGCTTTTTAAGAGGCCAAAAGTTGACTTTATTTTTCATAAGTTATCTTCGGAAACTTTCTTCTTAAAAGTTGTAGAGTTTGGCGATACGAGTTCGTAGACATGCGGCACGCTTAAAACGGATGTCGTATGAGAAAGTTATGGTAAAATGAAGTTAGTTTCCGGGTGTGAAAAGTGTTTAAGTAAAAAAATGTGTGTGGGTTATTTTGGAAACCCTAACACAAATCAGCTCTCTCTCTTCTTACTCTCCTCACTCACTTCACTCTCAATCTCTCTCTTCTCTCTCTCGACCCTCCCACACCCATTTTCTTCTCCGGTCATTTTCTTCCTCATTCGGCCACCATTTTGGACGCTGCCGGTTCCGTTGGATCTGTACCGACGTCCTCTCCATTTCTGGAGCAGTCCCGCCAGTCGTCTTGCCGCTTGGAAGCCGCCACGAAGCAGCGGAGCTGCTGCTGTCCCGTCGGAAAGCCGGCGATTTCAACGCCGATTCCGGCCAAGTTTAGGTGAGTCTTGCTCTCTTCTCTCTTCTAGGGATGTTCATGCCTCTTTGGTGACCTAGAAATCAAGTTTGGATGCCGGATTTGCAGGTTTTGTGGTTTGATTTCGGGTTGCTGTTTCGGGGCAGTTTCTGGCTGGTTCCGGCCAAAATTGGTTAAAGCCTCAGGTATGAAAGTTGTTCCCCTTGTTTCAAGCTTCAACTTTGCTGTTGAGAGTTTTCTCAAATTTGAAAGTTTTTGGTGGCGTGTGGGGCCCACTCGCCGCTGCCTGTGGCGGTGCGTGGCAGCGTGTTCGGCAGGAGTTGTAGCTTAGGTTGCTGTGTTTTAGGGCCCTCTAGTTATGGTGAGCTTGTTGAGATGTAGATTTTCTAGGTTGTGCGCAAGGTTTGTGTGTTAGGACTTTAAGTTGTTATTAGGCTTGGATGAGGTTTGAGTTGGGGTTTGAGGATTAGAGGTAGCTTCTTTGGGTCGTTAAGTTTGACGACTTTGGAAAGTTGTCCTCCCTTGAACTACAGGTTAGTTTAAGGGTATTGTGTTAACCTATAGTATTTTAGTTACTAAGGTTTTAATTGTGTGATTTTAGGTGAGTTGTGAAGTGTGTTTTCGCTTGCTATTGTCGGTTGTGAAAATTACAGCGAGATAATTAGGTGAGTAAATCTCACTAAGGTTCACTTTTGAACCTAATGTTATTTATGGTTATATGATGATAATGATAATGATGTTGGATTTAATATTATGCTTTTAATTGTTTTTTTAAAAAATATATGAGCTTGATCGCCAACGGCTCATAGGTAAGGTAAAACAGGTTTTCTTTATATTGTGTTGTTGAGGATAATGATGTGATATTGTGTTGTTGAGAATAATGATGTGATATTGTGTTGATGAGGATAATATTGTGATATTGTGATTGTTGGATAAATAGCCAAACCGGGTTCCAAGCCTTTAATTGAGTGATTGGTTGCGGTTAAGATGCTATTTATCATTTTTTTTGTGTTTGATATTCGACAGTCAAACCGGGTTCCAAGCCTTTGGCCGGGTGATTGGTTGCAGTTAGGAATAGAGCTCTAGTCCGTCTGTCAGTGTAGGTCATGGGAGATACCGTATGGTATCTGGGACCCATGGGTACACATTTTGTTGTTGTAGGTCAGAAAGGGTATTTTTTAATACCTGAGACTCATGGGTACATGTTTATTAAAAAAGTGTTGGATTTGTCGATTTAATTATTGATATAATTTGTTCTTGTGATATAATTGGAAATTAGAGGTTTTGGTGTTATTTTGAGAATTACTCATACTGGCTTTTTAGCTTACCGAGTTTGTTGTTTACAACCCGATGCACCAATTCCATGTGTAAGGGTTAGACCTGTAGGTGAGGATCAGCATGGTTGAGGCGGAGGCTTAGTGGCAGGGTTTTTGTTGGGTTTTGCTGTACATTGTATATTTTTATATTTGGGGTAGACTTTAGTAAAACTCATGTGAGTGGTTTCATTTTCTTGATTTTTCAAGTTTATGTAAACAAGGAAATGTAATATTTAACTCATTTTGGAGTTGCGTGACATTTATATTTCCGCATTGAGTTTTAGTTTCCTTGTTGTTTTGTTTGAAACAGGTTTTGGGATAGTAATATTTTAAGTTATATCATACCAAATTGATTATTAAAATCGGAGACCCTTTATTATTAATTATAAGAAAACAAATCATTCATCTTTCATTACCTGAGGGCAATGCGACGGATTCCGTCTCTGTCGCCGATGATGATACCCTCGCGGAAATAAGAGGTGTATCAAAAGCACGAACCTGTACGCCGCTGATGGAGCCACTGTCGAGGGCAGTGGATAAATCGGCGTCCCTGAGCCATCGACTGCAGGTAAGGCCGGTATCATCCGCGGAAGGAACAAACGAGGCGACGGCATCTGTAGCCCAGATGACCCACTATCCGAAGCAGTAGGACTCGGAGTGGGCGCCTGGTATATCTCAGGCATACGGGGTGCAGACACCTCCGTCTGGGTCTGAGGCCACAACTGCCTCGAGGAATGAGGGACGCCCCGTTACCTCGATGAAGGGGGCACCTCTAGCTGCCTCTGCGCCGTCTCCAGAGGGGTCGCACGTCTGGCTGTCATGGGGCCCCGAAACAACGTTTGAGGGTTGCTAGAGGTTCTCTCAGACGATTCGGACCTTTGGCCCTTCGAACCCTTCGTCGATCTAAAATTACCGCTCATCCTGTTTAAAATATTAATTTGAATCAAGGCTGAGGAAGAAAATCATGAAACTTAATAACGACACACCACACGTAAATCATACACAAAATCAATAGGCATCAAAAATATCCACAATATTTCAGCAACCATATATTAAAACTGGCATAATCGAAACCATAACGAAGTCACACAAACAACAACGTGTGTGTCTCTATATATATTCATCATAAACCAATCCACAATATCAATACCGCATAAAAACCCTAAATTCCCAAATTCGAAACCCTAGAATGACATATCGAAATAAAAATCAGAGGATTACAACACCTGGCAAGCGACGAGCAGGCGGAGCAGGCGAGGTGGAGAGGGAGAGGGAGACCGGGAGAGGGAGAGGGCGACCGGGAGAGGGAGATTGGGCCAAACCTAGGAGGCGGTGGAGGCTGTGGAGCGCGGTGAGGGCTCGCGGAGGCGGACTGGTATGGAGGAGGCGGAGGAGGCGGACCGGGCTTTAGGGTTTTTTCTCGCGCTGTGGAGGCTGTCGAGCGCTGGGTTTAATTATATACCCTATACTTTTAGCCGACGAAATTTTTACTTCGTCGGCTAAACCTTTAAATTCGTCGGCTAAATCATTAAATTCGTCGGCTAAACCTTTGAAATTCGTCGGCTAAACCTTTGAAATTTGTCGGCTAACCTTTGAAATTCGTCGGCTAAACCTTTGAAATTCATCGGCTAAACCTTTGAAATTCATCGGCTAACCTTTGACTTACGGTCAATCTCGTAAGTCAAACCCCTAAACGCACGGAAAAGGTCATTGGACCGTCTAAATTACCTATTTTGGCCGGACCTTCAACTGAAAATAGTTTCAAATCGATGAGACGCAACAAGTCTTATATCAGGGTATTCGTCGGCTAAGGTTTAGGGTTTAGGGTTTAGCCGACGAAATATTAGGGTATTCGTCGGCTAACCGCATCTTAGCCGACAAATTATGACTTATTTAAGATGGTTTTAGCCGACGAAACATACTATAATTCATTGGCTAAGATTGATTAAGCCGACGAATTATGGTATAATTCGTCGTCTAAAGTATAAAAATTATACTAAAAAAACAGAAGGTTTAATGTAAACCATACTGACTTCTTGTTCATATATCACCAAAATTCATATAAAATAACAGAAATATGAATTCAACATATGTAAACTATAAAGGTAATACATTATTTTTTATTACAAATTAATGTATTACGTCCTCTAAATTAAAACTAAGGCTCGTAATCGGAATCATCTGATGAGTTTTCTTCGGTGTCAGAATTAATTTCTGGTAATCTATGCCTTTCCTTATCGCCAGAGTCTTCGTCTGTTTCTTGATTTGGATCAACATCAATAAGCCTTGGCTCTTCATCACGAATTCGCACCGAACGACCCGCTTTAAAATTATTAAGGCGAACGGTAGAGGAGTTAGGAATACCTATTGCGTTGGGCTCTTGATACGCAACATCTTCTTCCTCGTCTTCGGCCTCTCCAAGTGTAGCCGCCCGGTAAATGTTTCGAGGGTGCACAAGGTTAACTACTTTCCACGCGTCACCCTTAGCAAGGTCATCAAGATAAAACACTTATTTTACCGATGTGGTAAAAACGAACGGGTCTTCTTTGTAACAACTTGTAGTAGTGTTCATCGATAATATTCCGTACTGATCGGTCTTCATGCTCTGCGTCCTAGTATCAAACTATCTACACTTGAAGAGGTGCACTGTCATGCCTTGCCCATAAACGAGTTCCACCTCTGAATGGAGAACACAGTAATAGTCAACTCCATTCCACCCACCATGCGCCATCACCCCAGAATTCTGTGTTCTCCGTCTGCTCTGTCACACCCCGGTTCTTAAGTTATTTACGGTTATTTACTTTGGTATCATTTTGGTCTTTTACCGTGTTGAGTAACCGTTTACCAGTTAAGGACCCTAGAGTTGACTTTTTCTTCCGTTTAGAATTTGGGAAAACTTTCTTCATGAAAGTCGTAGAGGACGCTAATACGAGTTCGTAGGCATGCTATACGTTAAAATCAGAGTTAGCATGGAAAAGTTATTAATTAAGAGAGTAAATTTTCGAGATGTAAAAAGGGGGTAAATTTTAATGGGTATTATTTTTGGTTGGGTTTTATTGCAGGGCTGGCTGTGGAGCAGCCCAAAACCCCCCCCTCATTTTCTCTCTCTCTCTCACCTGTCACTCTCTCTCCCGAGCTCCCGACCCGTCGGAGACCAAGGCCCCAGCAGCTATCGTCCGGCAGTAAGAGACCGCCGGGCCACCTCTGCTCGGACCCCCGCCACCTCCTCTCCCTTCCCGGCCTAGTACCCGAGCCTCTAACCCGCCGGAGAGGAGGAAAACCTGCCGGAGACGCCGGGAAACTTTTCGCCGAAAATCCCACCTCCGGCCGCCATAGGTCGAAATCTTTGGCTCATCTTGTAGCCCTCATCAACGACGTGAGGAGACTCAAATTGGAGAGACCTCGGATCGACGTCAGGCTTAGGCCTAAAGTTGTGAGTGAACCTTTGTTTTAATTGAAAAACATGCGATGAATGATTTTATTGATCATTTATTTCTTCTGATGAGACTTATTGATTTCTCGGCTATTTGACAATTTTTCCTCCTTTGGAGAGATCTCGAAAATGAGATTTTCGGTGGATATATATATTTTGGATATTATGAGTATAGTATGTATATAAATGCTAGCTAGCCATACGTGCTTGGTCCGTCATAATAAGGTAAAATACCATTATGACGTGGCGTGAGTGTTATAGCCCTATATGAAAACTACTTTCTTTTCTAGTTTATTTTGGTTTTCATATAGGGAGTCCACACGTATATATACACCGTCCTCTTCAGTTATAATGAGGAAAAATACCATTATGGCGCAACGTGAGCGTTAGACGCCAGCGTTGTAGCCTTGTATGAATTTCTATTTTTCTAAATTATTTCTAGGATTCATACAAGGAGTCTGACAGTGTAAATACATACGAATATATGTTTATATATAGTTTAGCCTGAGAGGCTCCATTTTATTTGAGTTGGTGACTAGCCGGTGCTAGTCGTGAAATTGCCAGTTTATGAGTTGAGCACTTTTGAGCTATCGCATGCAGTATATTTTTCAATGAAATTAAAATGGGAATGCATAAATATTTTGTTATTAAATTATTTTTGTCCACTCACTCTAACGTTATTAAATGTCTTCTCCTGGGCCCTTCATTTTAAAATGCCCAGTCTGTAGGATTGCATAGTTGAGGTCGGGCGTACATGGAGAAGAGGCATAGTCAATAGTATAGCTTCCGCTCATTTCTATTTATTTCTAGTTTCTTTCCTCTCAAATAGAGTTGCTCTGAATATGTGGTTGTTGGTTATGGGATCTTTGTTAGATTAGTAAATCTATATTGGGAGATGTTGTGATTTGTGGGGAGCACGAAGGCTCCAAGAGTCTATAATGTTGGAGTTGAAACCTTTAGGAGTGTTTGCAGGTTTTCGTTAGGAATGGTTGTCCATTTCCAGGGGAGGTTTTACCGAATTTTGCGATAAATCTTTCCTTAGAGGTGGTTCCCGCACGATTTACTCCAGGTTCGGGGTAAAATTCGGGGTGGGTCGTGTCATGCTGTCTCTCTGTTCACATATAAATTGCACGCCATTCACCTTGCAAATCAGACAAACTCTTGACATTATCGGCTTCATCGCTAGAAGTCTTAGTTCGTGCGACCAATTTGGGTGACCATCAAATTGAATATGGTTCATTTGCAACCAACCATTCAACTGTAAATATGGATAATTATGCAATAAACATAAATACGTACTGAAATATTGAATTACGTACCCAACTGCCAAAATAGTTTGCGAACTCCCTGTTGTGGTACTCAAGATCACCTTGAATGTCTTGACAATATAGATGGATGTCTTTCCAGTATTCAACTTCTGGACAGTCAATCAATACCCACCAGTAGACAATGACTAGCTCATGTGGTTGCAACTTGTAGGAGTGGCAAAATTCCATAAACTTCAACATCACTAAAGAGTATGGAAAGATTGAACTTCGGTACATCTACCGGTATGGTTTGCAGAGTTTCCTTCAACGCTCCTAAATACAACTTCATGTAGGTGACGCACTCGTGTGCAATATATGCTTCAGCTATACATCCTTCAGGCGCGGATTTATTAGCCACATAATCTTTGTAGTCTCCAAGTTGCCTATAAATCAAGTTGTAAAGTGTTATGATTATTGAACATGTATATTGAGGAATTCAGGTGTAAAAAACATACATTTCAATGGGATACATCCATGTGTAGTGTACTGGACTGGTAAACAACAATTGCTCGAGAAGATGGATCATCAGGTGAGGCATGATGTCAAAAAAATTTGGAGGAAATAACCTCTCAAATTTACACATGATATAAATGTTGTCCTCTTGCATTTCCTGGAGGTTAGATTTTTTCACTTCCCGTGTGCATAACTTCTGGAAGAATCTTGCCAACGCTACTAACAGCTCCACCACCTGACGGGGAAGGACCGGTCGAATGATTACAGGGAAGAGACGTTGTAGCAGAATATGACAGTTATGACTCTTCAACCCGTACATCTTATTGTCTCGGAAGTTCACACACCGGGCTATATTTCCTGCATAGCCTGAAGGATACTTCATACAACTCATCCACCTGAAAATTACGTTCTTCTGGTCAGGCTTCACGGTGAAAGGAGCTTGAGGCATTTTTTTCTTCCCTTCTTTCAACCACATATGTCTTCTTATAAGCATTTTTTTTAGATCAATGCGTGCCTTAGGACCGTCTTTCGTCTTCCCCTCCAAGTTCAGCATTGTGCCCACCACACTGTCGCAAACATTTTTTTCTATGTGCATCACATCTAGGTAGTGCCTGATCAACAACTTACTCCAGTATGGGAGTTCTCAGAATATGCTCTTATGTGTCCAGAATTTGTACCTGTCGGGTCTTTCAGGTATTGCAGCCACAATATTGGGATGATTGCTGAGCTGCCCAAAATCGTACTCATTAAGCACTGCTAAAATTTCTTCCCCCGTCCATCTTCTGGAAGGCCGTTGTTGGATCATTGGATGTACTGCTCGTCTTAGAAAATTGACTATGATCATGCGGACCCCCTGATGATGTTTCACCGTGATATAACCAACATGTGTACTTCTCCCAAAACCCGTTACTCTTCAGATGCTGCCATACTTTGTTAATCGCAAATCGATGCATATCGCTGCGACACTGACATTTCGTGCACGGGCAATAGAAAATTGTATTCCCGTTAGCATTAGCCAGCGCATATTCCAGAAAACTCAATACTTATTTATCATATCTTTTGTTCCATTTTGGAAGCGAAATCCAACTCTTATCCATATCCTGAAAATATAACAAAATATATATGTATAACTCTAGCTAATTATTAATTAAATTTCATGCCATATATAAAATCTCAATTCATTTGGTACGCGTATATATTCTACGTACTACAACTAATTAATAACAAATTAATTAGCACATATGTATATATATATATATACTTAATAATTACATAACAATATTATATATAACATCATCACAAAATCATCATCAACTCATCACATCAACAACTTCATACCATCAACACAATATTATAAATTAATTAACATATATATATATACATATATATATATATATATATCTACTACTTATATATTAACATAACTTCATAGATATTATCAAATCATCAACCAAATCGATCAACATATATATATATATATATATATATATATATATATATATATACACATCCAACGTACTCAAAATCAATCACCTCATAACAATATTATATATCAACATCATCACAAAATCATCATCAACTCATATCATCAACAACTTCATACCATAAACAAAATATTATAAATTAATTAACATATATATATATATATAGATATATATATATATATATATATATACTACTTATTAACAACAACTTCATATATATCATCAAATCATCAACCAAATCGATCAGCACATATATATATACATCCAACGTACTCAAAATCGATCAACTCGAATAAAACTCAAAATCAACATATATACACATATACGTACCTATATATAGCTCCACAAACTAATTATAGACAGATTTCGACAACACCCAAACTTTTTCTCCCTTTTTTTTTTTCCAGATGAGCTGTTTTCCAGATAAGGCACTTTAGCCGACGAAATTAAAATTTCGTCGGCTAAAGAATTTTTTAAGTCGTCGGCTAAAGTTGACCATAGCCGACGAAAATTTAAATTAGCCGACGAAGGAAAATTTCGTCGGCTAAAGTCCACGTTAGCCGACGAGAAAATAATTCGTCGACCTGGTTTTTTTATTTTCGTCGGCTAAAATCTTTCTTCTGGTAGTGTTTGATCTACACGATCGATTATTGTTCCCTCACAATTGTATGTCTCCCCATCTTCTTTAATTTTTTGGCCTAGATGGCGTTTGGCATGGTATAATGAAACTGTTGCTTATTTGAGAAAGAGATTGAACTAGGAGATATAGTTTAAACATGTATGCAATATGAATTAAGGCGTTTATTAAAAAGAAAAAAGAAAAGAAAAAAAGAAGCTGAATTAAGGCACCCTATACGTAATGTACCGCCAATTAGGCTACCACGGAAATATTAACGAATTGGTAACAGTCGAAAAAAAAAATCTATCATGGATCAAGAATATATATGAAACAATTTAAGCAATTATATGAACTAGAGCTGTCAGACATAGATGATCCAAGCAAAATGTTAAGAGTCATTATCTGCTGATGCAGGTATGTATGAAGTTTCTCATAACTCAAAACTTCCTCCATCTAGTATAATTGAATAAAAGAAAATATTAATAAATATGATCACTTTGATGTTACTCAGATAAATCAAAAGTCATCATATGTTACTCAGTTACCGTGTTTTTTTGTTTGATAACTCGGATTCTAGGTTTATTTATATCTATTACTAAGTTGCTCCTATTATGGGGTTTATGTATTCACAAAAATTGGTGGAAATATTGTACCAATGAGTCGCACAATTGATTTGAATCTTTACAATACAGGTATCCCAAATGACACATGCTTAACATTGGCTAACTGTTTATGGATACCTATTATGTTTTCATTGTCATTCAAATGACATTTCCAGCAATATGAGTCCCTTCATCTTCTATTAAGAATTTGTTTTCTCAGTCCTCATTCTTTAATTAACTGATGTTTCTTCATCTCTAAAATGCTAAAAAAACATTGTTCTTGTTGTTCATTACACCATCAAATCAGTCCAATATTGCGTCGGCATGTTTATCTTATGACGAAAAGCTGTAGAAGCTCCAGATGTTCCTTCATTCTCCAAGTTTTGAAGAAAACAGAAAAAATCATTTTCTCGAGGACATTCAATTCCACATTGCATATATGTGAAGTGTACTGTAATTCAATTCCACATTGCATATATGTGAAGTGTACTGTAATTCAATTTCACATTGCATATCTGTGAAGTGTACTGTAATTCAAGGCACTAAGGATGAAACTGAAAATGAAAGAGTTGTATGAAAGAAGTTTGCAATGTAGGACATTGCAGAGCATTGACTTTACTAAGATGAAGAAGTTTGCAAAATTTTCTTAGTTTTCAACTTGCAGATACCAATGAATTTCACATTTACTTCTAAAACATTTGGCCAACTGCGTATTCATTCAACTGTAAATCCATCTTCTATAATTGTAAAACTATATTTGTTAACATAATAGCTACCTTATACGACACTGATCCCAAACATCAAACACTATAAAATCTTGACACAGACTATTGAAAACATATAATAATGGCTAAAATTATGCATGAACTTGTTAGTTATTATAAGTTCCATTTGATTTTGATGACTTCAGTTTTGGTGTGTGTAGTTTATTTTTATCACCAAAAGTTTCTGTTCTCGACTTCAAATCCTTATACTTACAAATCACTGGACCTTGCAACATAAGGCAATGTGTATTTTTTTTTCCACAAGTTAAAAAAACCACAGAGACAGGTTCAACAAATACAACTCGAGCAATCAATTGTATATGTCCGGTAAACTAAGTTAGATACAATTTTTTCCTGTAATCTTATTTGTCATGTTAACAAATTTATTGTCACAGCTGTAACTTTGTAATTCGATATCAACAAATTGAGTCTTGAATTTAGAAGAAGAATGGTTCATTCATTCGTTATAAACATAACTTGAAAATCAAGATAAATAAAGATGACTAAATATTCATAATTTAAACATTTTAGTCATTAATATAGGACATGACATAAACTAAGAGAATAAGAAAGTCCACATCTATGCAACAAACAACAACAACAGGAAGAGGACATAATTAATTTAAAAAAAATAAAAAATATTCTTCGCAGCACTGTTCACATGAACAGTGCTGACGTCATCACAGAAAATATATATATAGTAAATTATTTAAAAGCCGGAAGTTTACTTGAGATATTAATTCTTAAGTGAATTCAAAGGCCTTTTATTTGAAGAAGGTTCACATCTGCAGGATTTTGTTGCTAGTTAGCTGCAATTGACAAAATTAGAGTCGCATCAGGGATCCCTCAAATTCGTTAATAATATATAACGCTTGCTTTTTTCTCCACCCGGTTCTTTGCTGAACTTTTTGTAAGCGTACACAATTCAAACATTCTAGCTAGTTACAAAACCTCTTCCCATGTATAACACAAATTATGACATGCTTTCTTTGCTTCACCTATGAGGTCAGGGTTGCATACTTAGTTAACATATATTCGCGCGTTGTCTTCCTCACATCAACCGGTACCTGGTTTATGATCGACTTTCTTTTTTACCTCTTTAGAATCAATGATTCGGGTTATACATTCACCATCTGAAACTTCAATATGCAAAATATGTGTCCACACGGTATCCTATTAGACTCAAATTGCACAAGGGAATATGAATATAGCTTCGCTACAGACATGTACTGCCCCTATCCAACGCGGACGTGGTATGTCATACTGTGACAAGTAAAACATGAAGTTGTTTAAGCCCTCAAACCGAAGTCTAATTGTAACAAAAAATATGGACTCCAACAATTAATATCTATCATTTTATGGCAACAAATATATCATCCGTGAAGGTATTGAATGCCCATTCCTTAATACCTTCAATTTTCCACCGGTTTTTTTTTTTTTTTTTTTTGAATATGAGGGCTAGAAAAGCCGCTCTCACGCCAAATAGAAAATCTCATCAAAGCCCACCTAGGCCTTTCACCCATATATTTAATAGGTATTTCCTTATAAAAGCTAAACCATTTATATCTTCTTCCATCCTTTTTCATGTGGGACTTAGATTCCCACACAAGTTCTAACAATACCCCACATTTTCCATTCAAACTCTAACAATACCTCATATTTAAATAGAAAATAAGATAATTAGGAACTTATCGTTATTTTGGAGAACCTAGTTACCTAGAATGAGATGCATCAGAATAGATGACTTTTAGACTTGAACATTTCGTAATGAGTAGTTGAGTACTTATCTAACTTATTTTGTGAAGTAGTGAACTCAAGTCTAAAACTATTCACGTTTTGCAGTAAAGTGAGACAATAAATATCACACATATCATATCTATACATATTTCAAATTCTTTCATCGTAGGAACAAGTTAATATTCATCCTTTAATCCATAACGCAAAAACACATATTGTTTCATCTTAGGAATGACCATATTGTTGGAAGGATTAGAAGTTATCTTTGTTAAAGTGTTGAGATTTGGGTTAGTATAGTTTACTTGAGGACAAGCAAAGTTCAAGTTTGGGAGTATTTGTTGGATGATATATTTTTGCTCTAAACCTTGAAAATTACTTGTTCAAAGTCTAATTTATTGTCAACTAATCAACTTCCATGTTTTGTACAAAATATTGACAAAAGAACAAAATGGTAAAATTCCGGTGATTTTCCGAGCACTGCCACTTTAAGCGGTACAAGTAGTGGTGCCATACATTTTCCGGTCACTTTCATGGAAGAGGAAAGGTGGAGAAACCTTGTTCTACCATAACCAATTCTCAACCGTTTAGTTGAAATTCAACTCCATCACATTGTCTGCTTTTCCAACACAATCCTCACTCACCCTTTTGCCCAAAAGTCCATCATAATGTCCTACAAAATCCACAATGTTTTTGTAGGTTGAATCACCACCTTTTCCTACACCTATTTTTCTTCATATATATGAACCTAGCTATCACTTTTCCCTCTCACCTTTTGACTTGATTTTGGCAATGTTATGACCTCTCTTCCACTCTTTCATTTGAACCGAAACGTGAGGCGAAGAGAAGAAAAACTGTTTTTGGTTTTCTCTTCTCACTTTTGTTTCATCCATTTATATTATTTAGTCTCTCTACTCCATTTTTTCATTCACCATCACCCGCTCTACACACTACCTCATCTCTATTTCTTTAGAGAAACCACCACCATATATCTCCTCCGCGAAAACCTCCATCACCACCACCTTCATACCATAACCTCCATCACACCACCACCAAACACCCTATACCACAAAACATGATCTCATTTCATATGCACAAATCTGATCTTCACCATTTTGTCATCCATCCATTATATCCTTCATTATCAAGCAAGGAGAAGGAAGAGGAGCTTAGCATCATTTGAGGACATCATCTCCTCACCTCCATCATTATCATGACAAAGGTTCTATGAGTTCATCAACTTCATCCTCAACTTGAGCATAGTCATTATTCTTCCCTTACTCTTTACATTGATGTTCATGAACATGTTGAAACTTATATATATATTTGATTATGTGTGAGTAGTTAGCTTGTTGGGACTAGGGTTGAAAACCCTAGCCAATATTGTGTGACATTAATGTGAATATTATATTTGATGCACTTTTCATTAACATTTTTATATGCTAGTTTAAAAGTTAAACATTCATTCTTGAACTTAATTAATTCAGGTATGTTTTGTTTGTTTGCCTTGACATGAGAAATAATTAGGAATTGATTAACTTTAGTTATTTGAAGCATGATAGCATATCATATATGCATGTTAAGGTTATGAACTACAATCGGTTAGAGCAATTCCACCTACTCGGTCTTCGTTGGGGAAAGCCAGGGTCACGGGTGTGACCTGGGTCGTCACGTGGCATTTACGATTTATTGAATTTTATGTTACTTTTTTGTATTGTTAAATAAAGGTTTATGATACAAATATATGGTAAATTTTAATTAGAATATAAAATATAAGTGAATTTATTTTATGTAAATATTAAAGCATAATGTATCTAAGAGTTTATATCAAGGGAAAATGCCCAAATACCCAAAATCAGTGTTTCTAAACCTCAATCCAATGAAAATCTTTTCTTATAGCCCATTTCAATGATTCTTAATAAAATGTCGAGTTTACCCTCCTCTTATCTTCTATCAGATCTAAACTCTCTCTCTCACCTACAGTCTCTCTCTCTCTCTCTCTCTCTCTCTCTCTCATCTATGATCTGAAACTTTTTCCCCTCTCTCTTTCACCGATGCCACCGTCCTTCGTCGATGCCATCCCACTCGCCGCTTCATCTCCAGCTCCGACGAGGTCTGGGAGCTGCAAAACGATTACAAGATCTGAACGATCGCATCCACCAAGACCCGAGGGGCCGGGCTCGTCATTCTCATCAACAACGTCCAAGTCGGTCAACTCCAGTGAGCTCGTCGTCGTTGCCGTTGTCGGTCAAGTTCTGCACCGTTTCACGTTGGTGCTGCCTCAAGGATCCACGACCGAGACGTTACCGTCGAGATCGGACGACGCCGGAGAAGCATTGAAATCCTTTATTGTTTTCTCCATTGGTTATTCAGATAAGTTGGTCTGTGCTGGTTATATATATCATTATGCTTTTCAGGTCAAGGGAAGGGATTTGATATAGATTTAGTAAAGCTGATCTCTGATGCTGTGACCATTCCCGTGATTGCAAGTAGTGGTGTTGGTACTGTTGAACACTTCTCGGAGGTTTTGACGAAAACAAATGCATCTACTGCCCTTGCCGCTGGCATTTTCCATGGAGGTAATACAATGTTTTTACAGGACTTTGTGTTCAAAGGAATGATGATTGTTTGCGTATGAACACGCTGACGATGATTGTTGCAGGTACCAATTCGTTATGTAAAGGAGCACTTGCTAAAGGAAGGCATAGAAGTCAGAATCTGAACAACAATTAAAATGTAGTGTGGACCTGCAAACAAAGATGAAAATAGATGTTGAACTCATCACTGCTGAGCATAAATTTCGAACTCTTTGACCAGAACTCTTTTTTTAAGAAACAATAACTCGATTATTAGAGGTCGGTAACTTGGTTATTGGGGGTCAGTAATAGATTATTAGGGGTCAGTAACCAAGTTACTAAGGGTCAGTAACTGATTATTATGGGTCAGTAACCAAGTTATTAGGGTCAGTAACCCGATTATTGGGGGTCAATAATTAATTATTGGGGTCAATACCCGATTATTGAGGGCCAATAATTGATTATTGGGGGTCACTAATCAAATTATTGGGGGTCATTAACCCAATTATTGGGGGTCACTAACTGATTATTGAGGGTTAGTAACCAAGTTATTGGGGTCAGTACTCGATTATAGGGGGTCAGTAACCGAGTCACCGGTGACCGGTATCCGGCGACCAGAGAAATCAGGCGGTCGGTGACCGGAGTCCGGCGGCAAGTGACCGGAGTCCGACGGCCGGTGGCCGGAGTCCGGTGAGATTCCGGCCAAGTATTCTCTCTTCTATTTTCTCTCTCTATGTATGTTTAAGGGGTGAAGGCAAAATTGTCTTAAAATAATATGATTTGTTAAGACTTTAGTAAAGATTTGTGCATTTGGGCATAAAAAAAGTTACCTTATATTGAAATAGGCTAATGAAAAAGATTATCATTAGAATGTGGAATGAGGGGTTTAAATTAGTACTAAATGAACATGTTCTCTTATATTAATTAGACTATTATTTAGCATTAAGTTAAATAAACACTATGACATATGGAGTTAGAAAATTTAATTCAAACTTGGATAAATAATATCCAAAGTTTCTTCAAAAAAAAAAAATTCCAAAAACTGAAATTTATTTGTGGCCAATGGTAACCTTTTGTATCATTCTCAAAAAAAATTCATTGATTTTTTTTTTCAGAATATGCACTTAAAGAAACTGGCTATTAAAATATGGAAAAATGCCCAAATGCACAAATTTCTTTAAAGTAAAGCCCAATTCAATAAAAAAAAGTGTTCTATAGCCCATATCTAATGAAACCTAATAAAAAGACGATTATGCCCATTACACTTATAAAAACTGACCTCTCATTCTCATCTCTCTCTCTCTCATCTTTTAGATCTCTCTTTCTCTCTCTCTCTTAAATCTTCGACCTCTCTCACTCTCTCCCTCCTACAAAATCTGGCCAACTCCTTCATCGCCGACAAAGACGACGACTACGATCTCCGTGTACATGAAGAGGACGGCACCGTTCGATCAAGGACTCCGATCATGCAATTGATCAAGAAGCCTGATAAGGTGATTGACTTCAAGTTTGGAAACGGCTAGGAAACCTGACTTCGGCGACGAAGCCATCGGTGAGCCTTAATTGCAAAGCGACCATCACCGACCACAAGAGGTGGAGGTTGTGACACTTGAACACGAGATCGGCGGTGGCGACAGTGAATAAGATCTCCTAGATCTCCTTCTCTTCTCTCCGGTTTGTTTTCCAGCGATTCAATCATTGTGTTCCGCTTTCAATTAATTTATGTTCTTGTTATTCCATTGTGGCTAGGTTGATTCTTTTCTTGGCTTTCTGTCATTGGCCTATAATGATCAATGTTTTTACCAAGGGTTGATATGTGTGTTGATTTGTGTTACTTATGTGAGACCTTATTATTATTATTATTTTATTATTATTTCCATTTCAAGTTGAGACCTTCTTGTTGCTATATTGGTTTGATATATATTGGAATTCTTTGCACGCGTGTGTGCATTTTGTGTACATAAGCTTTGTTTATTTGCATGGAATAGGTCGCATTTAGAGCCTAATATATAGGAAAATGATCTACTGAGGTCGTTGTTGGGTGTCAGTAACTATTACTAGGTTCAGTAACCAAATTATTAGGGGTCAGTAACTCGATTATTAGGGTTAGTAATTTGATTATTTTCTGGTAAATCTTTTTTTCTATTATATTAAGCTAAAACAAGTTGATTATTAGGGGTAGTAACTGATTATTAAGAGTTAGTAACGAAGTTATTGGGGTCAGTAACTGATTATTGGGTGTCAGTAACCAAGTTATTAGGGGCTAGTAACTGATTATTGGGGTTAGTAACCAAGTTATTGAGAGTCAGTAACCGAGTTACCGGTGACCGAAATCCGACGACCGGAGAAAATCTAAGTTATTATGGGTCAATAACTAACGACCGAAGAAATTCCGGCAACCGATGACTAGAGTCCGGCGACCGGTGACCGGAGTCCAGTGAGGTTCCAACAAAGTCTTCTCACTCTTTCACTTTCTCTCTCCTTATACATGTTGAAGTGGTGAGGGTAAAATTGTCTTAAAAGTATACAAAATTATTATTTTATTATGACTTTAATATAGATTTGTGTATTTGGACACAAATAAGAACATCTTATATTAGAATGGGCTCATGTCTATTAAATTCATTATAATAGGCAATAAAGAGTTTAAATTAGTACTAAATGAACATTTTTCCTAAATATGAACTAATAAATTGTATGTTTAATTGTAACCAACGGTCCATATTAGAAGACCTTTTGATTTAAAATTTTCAAAAGAACCCACCAGCTTGTGACACATGGCCGTAAAGCTACACTTCTTGCATGTGGTGATGGGAGCATGTGCTGCACGCCTGATTTAGAAGCACTATGTGCTTTTAACGCGGAGTCTGTTGCTGTCACATGGTTGATGTCAGCCACGCGAAGACCTGGGTCTTTAAAATGAAGGTCTGAGTCATGGGTCTGACCCAGGTGATGACCCAATGCTCGTTTGGGGTTTTTTTTTCTTTCTTTTTCATGGGTGGAGATATGATTTTTAGGGCTGGATCATGAAGTTGATGTCGATGATAACCCATGTCATAAAAGGGATTAGGGTGGACTTACTCTTAGAGATAAGCATGGATGATTTTCATAATTTTCATCTTCAAGTTTTGTGCACTTTGGGTAATGTATTAGATACCTAAAATGAATGTAATACATAACTTAGGTAGTTAAGTACTACACCCGAGAGAAGTCCTTTGTCATCCCCAAAAGAGAATGTTCTTTGTTATCCCCAAGAGGGATGCAAAGAGAGAAATTGACTAATTAAAATGACATCATCCACTTTAGAAGCGTCATTGTTTGCAAGGGAGGCTAGAGGTGAAAACCTTAAGTCCTAACTCTCATCTATTTCGTTACATCCAATTTAGCTTAGCCTATGTTACATTTCAAGTATCCATTTAGCAAGTCCCAATCAAATATTATAAAACCAAAAATCAATTTACCCCATATTGCATATAATCACCATGAATTTTGGTTCACTTGTGAGCCATTGTTTGTGACTGGTACAAGGGCATATGAACTTCACATCCTTTAGGTTTTTTCAGGTAAAGTGGGTTTTCCAATCTCTTAGGTACGATATCCTTTATTTATAATCTCTTACACTATAACTTGTCCTGATACTTGAAGCTGACTTTTTAGCTAACAACAAATTTATTATCATGTCACCGATTATGCAACTTCATTTCCTTCCTCTTCAAATCAGATACCATTTATTATCATGTCACCGATTAGCACTAATATATGCCAATACTTTCTATCTTTCATCTCTATCCTCACCACACTATTTCTCCGTTTAAACACATTCTCAAGCACTAGATTATGACAAATTCTAGATTAAACTAGATAGCTTGATTATGATCTAGAAAGACTAAAATGCGCCTTACCTGTTTCAGAAATCAAAAAATACCTACATAGCAATACCCGTTCAACTTAAATTCATCTATAACAATCGACATACGCTCTTCCTAAACTTCATAAAGGTTAAATTCCATATGTGTGCAAATTACAATAAGGGTACACAACTTCAATTACAATGTCGAATTCGTCGGTTACAAACCTAGTACACGAAGCATCAGGTGACCCAATCACCGATCTGATGAAAATGTTTTCTTTTCAACCCCTTTTCATTGCAAAAGAGTAGAATACATCTTTGTCGACTTCCTTCATTGTCATTGTTCCCAACTCAAACTGCTTTCCAAGTCTCAAGTACCTACATGTTAGAGTATGTTGTTCCATAATTGTCAAATCAATCCAGAAGCTCTTTTCTTGTTGCCCTGCAGCTCTGCTACTTGCCATCCCAATATAGATGGACATCTTAAAACACTTGAAAATGGGACAATTTGAATATGACTGTCTTAGGCTCTTATCACCCTGATTGAAAGTCCACGAATACAATTATTTGCCCAAGAGGAGATAGAAGGTTCTGCGTACAAATTCTTTAGTGATGCTGATACTCCAAATCTTGAAAACTTTGATGTCAAGGAGGGTTTTTTGAAGAATGCCAAATCCCTCAGCAAAGCCAGGATTAAAATCGCAGTCATGCATGCTGCAGCAACCTCACTCCATCCTTGATTATGATGATCGAATTCATAAACTTTTTTCGTCCAAAAAAAAAAAAATTCATAGACTTTTTCAAGCGATTCTTGATCACTGTCAGATATCTGAAAGTTTCAGGCCCTATATTGGGGTAAAGTATGCTCTTTCCTTGGTGGTTGGTAAGCTTTTACATTGCAATGCTATTATGTGTTGAGGAGTCTTTGATGTCATTCAATTTGAAGGCTCCAGATATTGGGTTCCTATATTCTCTGCCTACATTTCATCATCAGAACCACTTGGAGCTTCAAAGTTTTCTGCTCTTGGCAGTTGCTGACAATTTTTCTCAATGTATCCCCCAATCTGGAATCTCCTGTATTTGAACATGTAAATAAATGTTGATTTACACATTGGCAAATGGTAATGGTGTATAGCATGCGAAGATCGTAATTTTAACTCCTTTATTTTGAATGATCTATAGCAATGTAGTAGTGTAATTCATGACAAAGGTTTATTCGTCCATGAATGGTGTCCACTCGAATCTGTGCCTGTGTGTTTGTTGTCACACCTCAAGACAATTTGCTCACTGGGGTTCAAATGATGGCCAGATAAGATGGAATTAGCAGAGTACTTAATGAAGCACAGTGTTTTTGAATAAGGTGACAGTCTATACTTGTAGTTTCCTTGAATTTGTCACAGAATTATTCCTCAAATTTTCATACTTCCCAATAGGTCCAAAGACTTGTTGCATTGAATGGATTCTAGGGAAGATAGACGAGTATACAAAAGGAATGGATCCTACCTAGCTGAACTGCTGAAGCATGGTGAAGTTTTGTAAGTGGATCCTTGTTGCCTATTGAGCTTGAGTTTACTGTACTGTGATTGTGAGTTTCTAGCTCAAAATTTTTGCTGTATCATGGGAGATATAGTTGCTATTGCTGGTGTTTGTAACCTCTCTAAATTGCTTTTAAGGAAAAACACATGAAATGATTTTTTTTTTTTTTTTTTTTTTTTTTCACCCTGCCATCTTGTTCACCTCATCAGGAAAGTATCATATGGCTTTGACGAGTGTGGCCACTTTGGGTAGCCAAGCAAAGCTATCAAATTTGATTCTTTTTGGAGTTAACCAGAATGAAGTCATAGACAGATCGACCCTGCTAACTTAGCTTTGAGCGACTGCAGAATGTAAATGCCATATTTTCCTGTACCTATTTAGCGTGATCATGAATGTACTAATTAGAATGCCAAAAGAAAAAGAAAAAGGGAGAATAGAATTGATTGCTTTGCTGCAACTTCACGCATGTAACTCTATGAATTGGTTGCATATACAATCCAAGCTTTTGTGTTTTTAAAGCAGAAGCACCATATTCCTTGGGTCCATGACAACCATATATTTCCCATATGAAAATACCAGATACTTCATCCACATCCATACGCCTTCTCTTTCTCTTTCTATTTCTATTTCTCTCTGTCAGCAATGTGGACAATATGAATCATGCAGGGCATAGACTCTCTTCGGACTAATCAGACTGCTATATAAACACAAGATTAAGTGCCTGCCCTCTTCTGAAGAAACACTATCTTAGTACTTCCTCTGTGTTCTTTTTATTGGTCACTCATTCATTAGTTCATTACCAATATGTCTTTTCAAACACCCTATACCACAAAACATGATCTCATTTGATATTCCCTTAAGTTACTAGTAAGAAACTTGAATTTTCGGCTGAGGAAAGTTCAGCAATGGCGGCAGCATTGGCCGGAGAAGGCTTGGTACGGTCTGGAAGTAGCATGAACTGGCGGGCAACAAGCATGAAAGACATGTGGAATGATCAGCCAGATGCATTCCCGAGGAGGGGGAGGCAGGAAGATGAGGAGGAGGAGCTGAAGTGGGCTGCGATGGAGCGGCTGCCCACTTATGAGAGGTTGAAGAAAGGGATGTTGGGGCAGGTCATGAGCAATGGAAGGATAGTGCATGATGAGGTTGATGTTACAAAGCTTGCGGCTGATGATAAGAAGAAGTTGATGGATAGCATACTAAAGGTTGTTGAGGAAGATAATGAAAAGTTTCTCAGGAAGCTCAGGGACAGGACTGACAGGTTAGTGTGTTCATGTCTGATGTGTTCATTTCATTCTATGGCTTAGCTATACCAGGAAATTACGTTGATAATTGCTTGGATCCTTATAAATATAGAGCTACTCAATGTAGAAGTGTGTCTGTATGGACCTCCCAGTTTGCTCATTGGGTTCACCACTAGAATTTTCCCAAATTTTATTTCACCTTTAGATATAAAGTTTGATAAGTAGGCAACCATCTTTCACTGAAGAGGGTTCAAATGTATTTGAGGTTTGATTCAGTGACTTGTTGACATTCGTTACCTAGTTTCATTCAAAAAATAGGGTGGGAATTGAGGTTCCAAAGATTGAAGTGAGATTCCAGCAATTATCGGTAGAGGGAGATGCATATGTTGGGACCAGAGCACTTCCAACTCTGTACAATTCCACCTTAAATGCAATAGAGGTACAATTCTAACCTCAAAAATTCCTGAGTCACTAAGAATGGAATGATTATTTGTAAGTTTAAATGAAATTTGATTTGGGAAAGAGAAGTATCGTCTAGTACTTGGTAGGTAGAAAACTTCAAATTGCATAATGTGAACTTCAAAATTTAATATTTGTCGCTGCAGGTTCTTCCTTATGCATTTGTATCTACTTCCTAATGGCGATTCGTTCTTTTTGCATTGTTGTTTTTCAATCTCTATAGGGGGTTCTAGGACTTTGCAGGCTCTCTCCATCGAAGAAAAGGGTAGTGAAGATACTTCAAGATGTGAGTGGAATAGTGAGACCAGCAAGGTACATATCTGAAATCTTCATATCGTATTGTTTTCACTATAGACAGTATACAAGCTTTCACGATGGAATTTCGCATATACTATATGCAAAGTAAAACCTATTCATACATATGGTTCTGAAGTTCACATTTGATTTATTATTTTTTGTTTTCCAGAATGACTCTACTTCTTGGACCTCCTGGTTCAGGAAAAACAACATTTCTAAAAGCACTTTCTGGAAAACTTGATGATGATTTAAGGGTCTGTCTTACTTTCCTTCCCACTCTCTTACTCTGATTGCATCTTTATGTATGTTTCTGGGTCTACAATTTCATGTCTCCTTGCTGGTACTTTGGGTGAACAGGTGACAGGAAAAGTTACCTATTGTGGTCATGAGTTCTCGGAATTTGTTCCTCAGAGAACTAGTGCATATATTAGCCAACATGATCTTCACTATGGTGAGATGACAGTACGCGAGACTCTGGATTTCTCCGGACGGTGCCTGGGAGTTGGAAACAGGTATGAAATGTTGGCAGAAGCATCAAGGCGTGAGAAACAAGCAGGCATACAGCCGGATCCTGAGATTGATGCATTCATGAAAGCCACAGCAGTGGCTGGCCAGAAAAGTAGTTTGATGACAGATTATGTTCTCAAGGTTTGCTTGCCAGACAAGAAACCAATAAATTCTTTTATCTCTTGCTTGACAAGCATAACATCTGCTGATTCTTTAACAGATACTTGGATTGGATATTTGTGCTGATACTATGGTGGGTGATGACATGAGGCGGGGAATATCCGGAGGGCAGAAGAAGCGTGTAACTACTGGTATGTATGAATTAATGTAAAAGGAAAAAGGAATTTTAATATTGTCATCCATAAAGGGGGCATTTAAGAAAGCAGTGATTTATTAATCAATTCCCTGGACATGTGTAGTCACTGAATCCTAAATGCTTTAATTGTATAATGTACAATGTTTCTAGTATATCTTCCTCTCTCAGACGCACACACGCACACACATTTACACTACAAACATGTATACAGAACGAAAATCTAAACAGCTTCCATTTATGTTTGACAGTTTAGGTGCCGCCTATAGATATCGTTTTCTTTTAGATAGCAGTTTTTCTACTTAGACTGCATCATCATTCAATTAATACCAAGTAAACATGTTAATTTTTATGATGGATATATGTTATAGCTGTCAGGGAGGATTGAATCATGATCATTTTCATTGGATGTAGGTGAAATGTTAGTTGGGCCAGCAAGAGCCTTTTTCATGGATGAAATATCAACAGGACTGGATAGTTCCACCACATTTCAAATTGTCAAGTACATGGGGCAGATGGCTCATATTATGGACATAACAATGATCATTTCTCTCCTGCAACCTGCACCAGAAACATTTGACCTCTTTGATGATATTATCCTACTCTCAGAGGGTCAAATCGTCTATCAAGGTTCCCGTGAGAATGTTCTTGAGTTTTTTGAACATATGGGCTTCCAGTGCCCCCAAAGGAAAGGGGTTGCAGACTTTTTGCAAGAAGTAACTTCCAAGAAGGATCAAGAACAATACTGGTTCAAAAGGAATCAACCTTACAGATATATCACTGTACCAGAGTTTGTTCAAGCCTTCAACTCCTTTTATATTAGCCAAAGGCTTTCTGAAGAGCTAAGAGTCCCTTATGATAAGTCTAGAGCCCATCCTGGTGCTTTGTTGAGAGAAAAGTGTGGAATCTCTAATTGGGAACTCTTCAGGGCCTGCTTCTCAAGGGAATGGCTACTGATGAAACGCAATTCATTCGTATACATATTTAAGACCACCCAGATAACAATCATGGCTATCATAGCATTGACTGTGTTCTTAAGAACGGAAATGAAAGCTGGTCAAATACAAGATGCAGCAAAGTTTTGGGGTGCTTTGTTTTTCAGTCTCATCAATGTCATGTTTAATGGGATGGCAGAGCTTGCCATGACAGTTTTCAGGCTTCCTGTGTTCTATAAACAGAGAGATGCGTTGTTCTATC
Source organism: Fragaria nilgerrensis (assembly GCA_010134655.1). Taxonomy (NCBI): domain Eukaryota; kingdom Viridiplantae; phylum Streptophyta; class Magnoliopsida; order Rosales; family Rosaceae; genus Fragaria; species Fragaria nilgerrensis. The sequence goes on along the minus strand of CM020979.1, from coordinate 27,848,734 downwards.
CGGGGTGGGCTTTCGGCTTGCCCCTTTGGCTCCTCAGAATTCCTATTTCAGTAATGGAGTCAGGCATTTGGATCATTCTTACTTATTACACCATTGGTTTTGCACCTGCTGCAAGTAGGTAGGTACTAATTTATCTAGTCTTGGTGCATTTATTTATCTGCTCCTGTTGATGACTTTTATTATTTTCAGGTTTTTCAAACAATTCCTGGCTTTCTTTGGAGTTCATCAGATGGCTCTCTCCCTCTTCCGTTTCATTGCAGCTGCTGGAAGAACAGAAGTTGTTGCACAGACAATTGGAACCTTTACCTTGCTACTGGTCTTTGTGCTTGGAGGTTTTATAGTTGCCAAAGGTAATTTATTTCTTTGGAACTTGGGAGTTTCCTTTACTTGAACTTGAAGTCCAACTGCTACATATTTATATGTTCACAACTCAAACCAAAAAAAAACTTACATAATCGTAATCTGTTCATGATTATTTTAGCAAATATCAGAAACAGATACTACTTTTATTTCTGCAGATGACATTAAACCATGGATGATCTGGGGCTACTATATTTCTCCCATGATGTATGGACAAAATGCCATTGCCATCAATGAGTTTTTTGATAAAAGGTGGAGCAGCGTAAGTTATCAGACCTACTAAAGCCTAGAAGAAGCAACTCTAGGCAACTCTAAACAAAACTTCATATTACTATTGATATTGAATTAGTAGTCTTTTTTCTTCTTGGCTATTGCATAAGTATCATCTTCTTGTGTCACAGCCCATAAATGGTTCTAGCCAACCCACGGTTGGAAAGACCCTCCTCAAGGAAAGAGGACTGTTTTTAGACGAATATTGGTATTGGATTTGCATTGGAGCACTCTTGGCATATTCTCTTCTTTTTAACGTTCTTTTCATTGCAGCACTGACATTTTTGAAGCGTACGTTTCCCACTATATCATTAAGTAATTTTCTTTGCTTTTAAATTAGGAACCCTCTACTCATTATGCTCATCCTGTAACTCTTTCAGCACTAGTCGATTCTAAAGCAGTAATTTCAGATGAACCCTCTGATCACAATACTAAGAAGCACTTGACATCCAATTCAGATGGTTGGTGTGGCTTATGCTATTTATGCTATTGGTGTGGTTTTTACTTTGGTGTCCATGATATTTTATTCTGATGATGACAGTGATGGATATGTTAACTAGTGCATAATAGTTTATCAGTTACTGCGTTCTAAATTTTCTCATTTGCTATCTCTATATGTAGGCACTGATACTCCGGTGAGCACTACCAGAGGGACTACAAGATCAAGCATGAGTTCTTCGAACAATAAAACTCGAAGAGGAATGGTGTTGCCCTTCCATCCTCTTTCACTTGTTTTTGACCATGTTAATTACTATGTGGATATGCCTGCTGTAAGTCACTTCATTCCATACACCATGCTATATAAATTAGGAGATTATAAAACCAAATGCATAGATCAAGTTGTTTTTAAGAAATCTTTATCTTTTTTCAACTCTTAAAGTTGGAGTTTACTGGCTTATAATGCCGGATGTAAACTTTAGATCCAACGAGTGCTTTCTCATACCATCAGGAAATGAAGAGTCAAGGGATTGTAGAGAGCAGATTACAACTGCTACAAGATGTCAGTGGTGCTTTCAGGCCAGGTGTCTTAACAGCTTTAGTAGGAGTCAGTGGTGCTGGAAAGACAACCTTGATGGATGTTTTATCAGGAAGGAAGACTGGTGGGTACATTGAAGGTAGTATAAGCATTTCTGGTTACCCGAAAAACCAAGCTACATTTGCTCGAGTTAGCGGTTATTGTGAACAAAATGACATCCATTCTCCTTATGTGACTGTCTATGAATCTCTTTTGTATTCGGCATGGTTGCGTCTTGCTTCAGATGTAAAGAAGGAAACAAGAAAGGTACTTTGATGATATTGTTTTATGTACAAATTTATTTTGTTAACTGTAATAAAATTAAAATTTCAAGTTTTCCAGCTGAGTACATATTAACTGTTGACATAAAATTCATCATGATGTTTAAGTAATATTTACTTATGTAGACAACATTGAGCTTCACAAATGTTATCATTTATCATACAGATGTTTGTTGAAGAAGTCATGGAACTAGTTGAGCTTAACCCACTGAGGAATGCTTTAGTCGGACTTCCAGGAGTAGATGGTCTTTCAACTGAACAGAGAAAGAGGCTCACAATAGCTGTAGAGTTGGTAGCCAATCCCTCCATAATCTGTATGGATGAACCTACATCAGGCCTTGATGCTAGAGCTGCTGCAATAGTTATGCGTGCTGTAAGGAACACAGTTGATACTGGCCGAACTGTTGTGTGCACAATCCACCAACCAAGCATAGATATCTTTGAAGCTTTCGATGAGGTATGGTTCATCTCTTGACTCAATAATTTTTATACCAGCTCTGCTTGCAATCCTTAGCACTCTCTGCTGTCTAACTATCTTAACATGCTGCTGTTTCTTTTGCAGCTACTTTTGATGAAAAGAGGAGGGAGAGTTATTTATGCTGGACCCCTAGGTCTTCATTCGCACAAACTTGTTGAATACTTTGAGGTGAGTTCTTCCTAATATGCTTGACTGGTTAAATAATGAATTCTAAATTCATAATATGTTAGTATGTAGGAATAGGTAATTGTTTACTGGTAACTTGCACCTGTGACCAAAGAAAGACTAGTTGTCTAGTTCAAATAGAACATAAAGACAGTGAGTCTTGAAGACCAACTTGATTGAGAACAAGTCATATTGCTTGTAGTAGGAAATGGAAAACAAGGATTCATGTGACCTAATTCAACTGATTATAACGAGCATGGGTGAACACTTGTCCAAGTTTCACTGATGATTGGAAACCTCTTGTAGAGTATTCAAGGGTTTCAAAAAATTAGAGATGGGTACAATCCTGCCACATGGATGTTAGAAATCAGCTCCACTGCAGTTGAGACTCAACTCCACATTGATTTTGCAGAAGTTTATGCCAATTCGGACCTCTATAGGTAAGGAAAATACATCATCATACTCTTCACCACCTCCATTGTGTGCTGAGGGTTGTGAATCTTCTCTTAATACTTAACCAATTTTCAGGAGAAATCAGGAACTCATTAAGGAGCTAAGCACTCCACAACTAGGTTCCAAGGATCTTTACTTCCCAACCCGCTACTCACAAAGCTTCTTAACTCAGTGCAAGGCTTGCTTCTGGAAACAACACTGGTCTTACTGGAGGAATTCGCACTACAATGCAATCCGGTTTTTAATGACAGTTGTTATTGGTATCTTATTTGGTGTAATCTTTTGGGGAAAAGGAGACAAGATGTATGTGCATCTCTATTAACAGTAGCTACATTATTGTTTCATGTCATGTTCATGTCTCTGAAAAATAGTACACGGAAGTTCACAAGAAACTAAATGACTATGTATTGTCTGCAGACACAAACAGCAAGACCTGATCAACCTGTTGGGAGCAACTTACGCAGCTGTTCTTTTCCTCGGAGCCTCCAACGCTTCTGCGGTGCAATCTGTTGTGGCAATTGAGAGAACAGTATTCTACCGTGAGCGAGCAGCAGGAATGTATTCCGAGTTGCCTTATGCCTTTGCTCAGGTAATAGATAGGTGCACGCTTCTATATCTTTCCTAATTTTTCTCTGCTCTGTAATCGTTACTCATTATATTCTTTTGGAGTTGCAGGTGGCTATAGAAACAATTTATGTTGCACTACAGACATTCATCTATGCACTTCTGCTATATTCCATGATTGGATACCAGTGGAAGGTGGCCAAGTTCATGTATTTCTATTACTTCATATTCATGTGCTTCACATACTTTTCAATGTACGGAATGATGGTGGTTGCCCTAACTCCTGGACACCAGATTGCTGCCATTGTTATGTCTTTCTTCCTCAGCTTCTGGAACTTGTTTTCTGGTTTCCTCATTCCTAGACCGGTACGCCATTGGCACTACTAATCTTCACAAGATATGTTTAAGAATGCAGTCCTAAAACGAAATAAATAGACTAAACTTCGATTTTCAATTTCAATATAATTTCAATATATCGTATTAACCAAATAGTTCATGCTCTAATATTGCAGCTAATCCCAATATGGTGGAGGTGGTACTACTGGTGTTCCCCAGTAGCTTGGACAATCTATGGCATTTTCACATCTCAAGCAGGTGATAATAAGAGTTTACTCGACATCCCGGGTGCAGCACCAAAGGCAGTTGATGCATTCCTTAAGGAGTACCTAGGATACGACTACGACTTTCTTGTACCAGTAGTCCTTGCTCATGTTGGTTGGGTACTCCTCTTCTTCTTTGTATTTGCCTATGGTATCAAATTCCTCAACTTCCAAAGAAGATGAGAAACTTCCATAGTTCCCTGTGTTTCGAAAAATAGGTCTACAGATACCAATCATACCACAGCTACTTGTGCTCATCAAAAGGCATATATAGTCTTATGCTACAATTTCTCCTTCTGTTTGAATCTTTTTTTCTTTTTTGGTCTACAACTTGTGTAGCTTTTCTGCTTCTTCCAAACCAGAAAATGTAAGGCTTAAACCATAATACTCAGGTGTCCTACAGTACATATTGGTCTTTTCGACAACAAATTCTATATCTGCAGTTAAGTTGGAAGAAACTACCCATAGCATAACAATAAAGAGCAAAAACATAGATTGAGAAATAAAATAGGCTCAAGTAATAGTACATCTAGGAGGGTGGGAGAGAAAGAAACAAAAAGTAAGATCATGCAATCTAGTCACAAAATAGATCACAAGAAAGAAAAAACCACTACATTCTGTGAATAAGATTAGTATACAATCATCTCTCTCAGCAAATTTAAATTAACACCACTCTATATACTATTTTAGTATACATATGTATGTGTATCTTCAGGGCAAAAATTGAGATGATATGACTGCAAAAGCTTCTACATGTAAAAGAAGATACACACTAGTGACAGTCAAGAAAAGTTAATAGTCAAGACTGGGAGAAAATATACTTATGGTGAATGTGCTCCAAGTGCTCTGCTGTCTATTCATGGCAAGTGCCAATATCTCAAAAAGCTCATTGACTGCATCAAAGACATCTTGTCCTGCATCATCATGCTTCAGCTTCCAGCTTCTAGAACTTTTATCAACAGCTGTGAAGAAAATAAATATCAAGAAGTCATACAGCAGTCTAATCTTTCTTCGAAATAATAAGTGCAATTCTACCACCATAGACCATTGAAATACCCAAAATGCAATTGACTATAAAGCCATAAGGCAGTTTGATCTTCATTGAAATAATGAATCCAATTCCACTGCCATAGAACATAGGAAGACCCAAAAAGCAACGGACTAATTTCCAAAGACAAATAGCAAACAGTTATTATCAGCAGTATAAACTGAAGACTCTACATTTCTGATATATGGAAGAGAAGAAAAAAAATTATCTACTAAAACAAAACAACTGCACAATATCCAAAGAATGTAGAGCGTACATTTACTTTTTCCTTCAGAATCATCGCCAGGTGAAGAAATCTGAGTGATAGCAGCATCAGGTATGTTTTCAAAAAGGGATTGCAAGGAAGGCGGACCCAGTGTGCTTCTTGCAACTGCTGCAACTACAGCAGCAGATAGAACCGCAAAGTTGTCGCGCTCACCGCCATCTTCATCATCACTAACATTGATAAGCTAAACCCAGCCATAGGCCCATAGCAGTTGCAGTGAGAGAAATATCCTCCTCCCAAGTAATGTGAAAAACTCGCTTCACAATATTTCCCACAGCAAGCTCTGCAATCATGTTCACCAAACATTACAAGGATAATAGATAAGTGAGCCTCTGTCCTTAAAACAAACAAAAAAAAATTACAGTACTTCTGATCTGATACTCTGAATTAGAAAACCTTGGCATGGAGGCACACTTAGCGACACAAGTAGTCTTTCCACCTTTGATAAATATAATAATTCAGTACACTTGCTTGATTTATAACTTCACAAACTTAACAGAAATTTCAAACTGGTTAGAGAATGCTCTGTAGAGAAAGTTATGCTGATATATATTAACAAAACAGGGTAATTATATCTCGTTCACACTTGTGGGATATATAATTTAGTAAGAACGCCATTTCCTAGCTTCTTGAACCCAAAGATATGTTGCCCTCAAGTTCTTCCGACTCCTATAGGCAATACCAATCTACAAGTCCGATAAAAAAACAATCCATTCAATTTACTACAATTTTCAGTGGGCGAATTAATAATTTGGGAGGGTGCAATGCCACTCATATTATGAAACCATTCAACCTGTAATCGTACATATAAATAACTAAAAGTTCGGAAATAACTTTACCCACTAGCAAAAACCGGCTTGATAAAAGTGAACTGTTAATTACATCTGTAAAATAGATATTAATGAAGTAACATAATTTTTACTTTAACAAAATACGTGAATACCAATTTCATATCAAGAGAGCCTGATCAGCAATTTTTATCTAGGCCTAAAAGAGACGTCACATTGTCAGTTAGTCATGTAAAACTTGATGCGCTCATAAATTAGCTCAGTTGTCTTTCGAAACAATATAAAGGACAAACAGAAGGCCAATTAAATAATAGACAAACAAATACTAACACATACCGTAATAGAGACTTCAATGAAGGGGAAATAAATTCCTTGGACTGACAATAAAGAATCCCAGTTAATCAAATCGCATCCTTTGCTTGGTTGGACTGAAACCTTTCTCATACATAGCTTTTAGCCATATGTTTGCCTCGTCTGTCCTCCCATGCTTAAGAAAACCTTGTACTAAGATGTCATAAGTCCATCGATTGGGCTCATACCCTTTCTGAGACATCCTATAGAATAATGCACAAGCACGGTCCATGTTGCTATTAGTGAAATTTCTAAGTAACAAATTGTATGTGTACACATCTAGCGGAAAACAGTTAGCAATTACTTCTTCCAAGTTCTCAATCTGTTGGCTCACCCAAATACGACCAGAAAATGCACCAATAAGCAGACCAAGGATTGAATTGTCAGAGATCCCAATTTGTAAGTCTCTTAGACGAACCCAAGCCTTGTAGAGCTCTTGACTTTTCAAGGAATTTAGAAGAAGTATGTTGCCAATAAAAGATGTAATCTGGCGGCCGACTTTCTCTAAGTCGTTAATGAGGCATACTGCTGTATCGTATTCATTATTCCAGCAGAGCGACTGTATAAGAAACTCATAGCAGTTATTGCTTGGAACAATTCCCTTCTCTCTCATTTCCTCAAGCAACGCAAGTGCAAAATCTGGTTTTCTAGCCTTGGACATACCCATGATCATGAGGCTGTAAAGTCTTCTGCCTAAATATCTTCTCTGACGCAGATCATTGAAGTAGTTCAAAGCATCCGAATATTTTTCCTTCTTCAAATAACTATGCAACATAAGAACATCAGTTCTCAAATTAGGTACAATGCCACTCTGCTGCATCATCTGTAATACTTTTCTAGCTAAATCAGGCCTTCTGGCATGCCCAGCTCCATAGATGAAGTGATTGTATATCTGAGTAGTACCTTCCTGGCAAGACAACTGCATCTCCAGTAAGGTCATAAATTGATTGTCTGGATTTTCCGTATTACATAAAGAGCAAATTACATCTCGGAACACCTTATAATTTGGTAAGTGACCATGTTGTTGCATTTCAATCAGAAGTCTAGCAGCAATTTCACCCTTATTTACCTTGCAAAAACTGTTTATCAAGCTGACGTACGTACTCTCTCTACAAACTAAACTTGCTTCACTTATTCTAATAAGTTGCTCATATATCAAATAAGCATCATCTACCCTGTTAGTCCTGCAAAGAGTAGCAATGAACTTGTCATAGGTGGAACCACTCGGCATAAGATTCCGCTCTAAAGCAAAAAGAACCAATTGCTTCATCTTATCAAGCTTTCCCTCTCTACACAGAGCATCTGCCAATATAGAAAATGTTTTCCTGCCTGGAAAATAACCTTGGTCAAGAGAACATTCCAGCAGTTTGTATGCCTCATCCGCACTGCCATTCCCGCAGAAAGTATTGATCAAATAATTGTAAGCCATGCTATTAGGGGTAAGCCCAAACTCGGACCTTGAATTATACAATTCAACTGCGATATCCAGCAGTCCCACTTTGCAGAAGAAGCATAAGACAACATTCATAGTGACCATATCGGGTGAAACCTCACCCTCCTTCATCTCCAAAATGAGATCACAAACCTCCTCAAGTCTAACCTCCCTTAAAAGTTCACTAATCAAAATATTATACCTACAAACATCCGGAACATACCCTTCCAACGACTGCTTACTCAGTAAAAACTCCAATGCCTGATCTAACCTCCCCACCTTAGCAAGATCTCCAATCCACACAGCATAAGCCCTCCCCATCGAAACCACCTCCAAGTCATGAAACTCCTTCATCAGCTTCCCAGCATGCTTGAAATTCTTATGCTGACAAAGCGCACGAACAAGAACCCCAACTTGAGACCCGTTGGCCTTCCCCTCCGACACCAATCTTCTCAAATACTCCTCCGCCTCATCCAGCCGATTCTGCTTGCATAACCACTTCAGCATGATCGAATGCGTGACGTCATTCTCGAATCCCTTCAAGGCAATCTGTTGAGCTATGACATGAACCGCGTCGAAGCAATTCTCCTCCACCAGTGAATTCAACAGCACATGATATCCAAAATAATCTAAATCGAGCCCCTGAAACCGCATTTTACCGAACAGCTGTAGCGCAACCTCGGCCTTGCCGGAGACGGCGTAGCCGATGACCAACGTGTCGTGGAACCTGACGCTGTGATCGTACCGGTTGCTGCTGAAGGAGGAGAGGAAGTCGTGCATCAGCGACATGAGCTTGGCGCGTGAGAGGATCTTGAAGATGGCGTTGAAGGTGGCGCGTGTGTGGCGGAAGCTGCGCTGGCGGCCAACCCAGTCGAAGAATTTCAGGCAGGAGAGGACGTCCTGCTCCTTTTCGCTGCCGTAGCGGAGGACCTCGAGGACCAGAGCCTCCGTGAGGCGGAGGTCAAGATGCGAGAGGGCGAGGTCGGCGCGGTGGTGGAACGACACGTCGTACGACGAGTCGCGGAAGCGGTCGGCGTCGTCGGTGGCTTTGAGGATTTGGAAGATTTGGTGGAAGAAGAGGTTGTGGCCGGACTTGAACCATTGCTTGAAGGAGACGACGATGTCCTTGGATGGGATCGTTGCGACGGAGGAGGAGGCGGTGGAGAATGGGAGTGAAGTGGAATCAATGCCGGAGAGGAGGCCAAGAGACTTGGTCCGGTAACAACAAGAAGAAGATTTGGCTAGATTTTTGAGTGAAAAAAGCATAGCTCAAATCTGAGTATGGGGATCTTGGAGGGGTTACTAGGGTTTATTGGGGGATTTAGGGTCGGCCTAGCTGGGGGAGGTGGAGGGAGGAAGAGAGAGGGGACTGGGGTTTTGGGAACCAATGCGCATGCGATAGAGTTAAACTTGCCCTCATTTGCGCACTGATTTTTTGACGTAGGATTTGGAAATCGAAAGACAGTAAGTTCAATTTTCTTCTTTGGTGCGTCTCACCCCACATTTATTGATTTACCCGCACGTTTGTTGATTTATTAAATAATTAAAATATTTTAATATAAAATTACAGTAAAAGACAATAAGTTGTTACAAATTATAAATTTTTTTTTTTACATAAACACATATTTCATAAACCGTAACCCAGAATTTATCATATTCGATCTTTCTATGAAGTCTGTATATGACACTAGCATTCAACTGAAGATGAGGTGAACTGTTTATATATTTTTTTCTTTGTTGATACTTCGTCTATCATTTACTCATTATTTTTCATATTGATTTTATATGTGAATTTTCATATCTAGTCGCTCACTTATATATATATATATATATATATATATATATATATATATATATTCGATTTGTTTTTTTTTCATCAACGTCAGAGTTTTTTCTAAGTATAGTTTATAGACATTGTGTATCTTGATATCGACGGATACCAATGAGTTGTTAAGTTTGAGAGTTTTTTTTGTTCTTTAATTGAGATTTATACTTTAGTGTGATTTTTAGTTCAGTTTGTGATTCCACTTACCTAAATGATATTAATCTTATGGTTTTCTTCAATTTCATTTTGTTTTTGGAGTTTAATGACTATTGGAAGAGACTGATATTGTGTGTATTGCAAATCAGTGAATAAAGTAAATTTAAAATTAAAAAATATATAGGCGGGGTGAGAAGTGATCGAATGTAGGGTGAACAAAACAAATTTGAAATTGAAAAAAAAATATATGTAGGGTGAACAAAACACAAATGAGAAAATGATATTTTAGGTATTGTAAATGGGTGAAACAAGTAGACTTACAATTAAAAATATATAAGTAGGGTGTAAAGAAAAAGTGAGGTGAACAAAATGGTTTGTGAGGTGGCAATAGACGCACCATTTTCTTTTCGTTTCAAAATATATATATATATATATATATATATATATATATATAATATGAGCCATAGTCAAGAGTGTAAAACACGTGTAGCATTTCATTTTTAGTTCGACTCATGACAGATTTATGGCATTTACGTTGACTTGTAGCATTTACGTTGGGGTGGTTTAATATTTTATTAAAATCTCTTAACCCACTTCTCTCTTAAGGCATCTCCAACTATTGGTCTATAACACAAACCTAAATTCAAATTTTAGGCCAACCAAACCTACAAATATTCATATGGGTTTTGTATCTCTAACCCATGAAGTCAAGACTCAAATATATTTTGATTTTTATAATATTGTTTAATATTAAATGGAGTAAAAGCTTAAACATATTTTAATCATTAATTGTTTTACATTAATAAACTATGACACTAGCCCACACCCACTCACTCATTAATTATAAGTTTTGGTCATATTTGGTTCAGTCAAAATAGGACACATTTTAGGTAAATCATATTTTAGCTCAACTTGGATAGTGGGTTGAAGATTAAATTTCATAAAACTCAAACCTATTATAGGTTTTAGAACAGGGGTCGGAGAGGGTTTTACACAAGTTAGTGAGATTTGAATTTATGACATCAACAATGTTAATTAGACTAACTAACCAATTAGGGAACGGCTCATCGACAAGTTAAGTTATGATGGTTTTAGTTATACCTCCTAATTTGTTACTCACACCTCTTGTAGCTTTTGTAAAGTTTTATATCATGTTTTACCCTCTGCTCTATTAAGAAAAAGAAACACATTCGTCTATTAGAAGTTTATTGGAATATTGGAGGATATCAGTCACATGTCGACTCTATCATAACATTTACTTCTCCTTTTGCCCAGGACTGATGACATCTTTGTAACAACCTTCATGGCAGAGTATCAAAATACCTAAACCTCTCATTTATGTAATAAACTAACCAGCAAAGTTTACCCAATCAAAAATGACGAGACCCAGTTGCTATAAAACTCAATTACATAAGAATTTTCACTCATTATCAAACGAGGGAACTTTTCTTACTCAATCAATTGAAAAAAAAAAGATAAAATATTGTATAGTCCTTGTGGTTTGAAGTCGACATCTGTTTAGTCTTTATGGTTTTATTTTAATCTGAATAGTCCTTAAAGTCAGGATTTTTTTATCCAGATAGTCCTTAAAGTCATGATTTTTTTATCCAAATAGTTCTTATGGTTTTATTTTAATCTGAATAGTCTTTTTTTTTCATCCAAATAGTCCTTATGGCCTTTAACTGAGATTCAACTGAGAAAATTGTTGGAAGGACTATTTGGATGAAAAATCATAACTTTAAGGACTATTCAAATTAAAATAAAACCATAAGGACTATTTGGATGAAAAATTGTGACTTTAAGGACTATTCGGATCAAAATAAAACTACAAAAACTAAACAGATCTCGACTTTAAACCATAAGGACTAAACAAATTTCAATTCAAAAAAAAAAAAAACTCAATTGGAAGTAATTATAGGCTTATAGCTCGAGCCGCTTATAGCTGGAGTAAGATCAACGAATAACTACCACATATATATATGTCATGGACTCATGGTGGTTTGGTCTAACAGAAAATGTTGTTATTTTGTTTTATGCCCTTCACTTTTGGCGAACTTTCAACCTCGCCCTAACCATCTTTGGGTGTTTTCCTTCCAAATGAACATCACCCCAGCCAATTAAATGAGTTGCAATGCTTAGATTTGATATCAAAGTTCAATATTTATCGTAGTCATTGCTCGTCATGTAGAGCTTGAACAAAAATGAAGCTTGTTGATGAATCTCTTTGGCTTGTGATAGATTCATAATTTCATGCATTTTCATACCATTAGATGTTGGATTATATGCTTAGTTTTTGTCAATTATGAGTTATTTACTTGGTTTTTGTGTTTGATAGGTCGAATTGAAGAGAAGGAGAAGTTGGAGCTAAAAGTCAAACAGAGGATAGCAACTGTGCTTTCTATCCTGTGTTATCCAAAAACTGTCCATGTTGTACGTCAACATTGAGAATTAAAATGTACATTCTCATAAAAAATTAGGAGGCAAACCATATATCATTGGAAAGATACGAATGTTAGCTTTCTGAAGATTTACGCGGTAGTGGATTTGCATTTTTATAGACTAAGTTATGAATGTTTGAGTGAACGCAGCTCAGGGAGGCAGATCCTGACGAGTTTTATATATCTTCTCATGATGTCAATTTGTGAAGCCCAAGTCCATCCCAATCTTAGTACTACAAGGAAAGAAGATTGAACGTGTTTAGATATTTAAAAGTCTATCCTTGCATTAACTATACTAACCTTTAATCTTGTATTATTTGGGGAGAAAAAAGCTATTCCATATTGGACAATGAGAGTTCCAAAAGCCTAGAGAAAAGAGGATTTCTCAAGGAATAAAATGCTAAAACCTAAGGACGCAAAACAAAAAGAGGGCACATCAATATTGGCAGAAGAAAAGAAGAAGGGAGCCCTCACCATCGCTGGACCCGAGTTCCATAATTCTTCCATTGTCTATTTCATGATTTCTTTGTTTCTAGTCATATTTTTCCTACTTATGGATTGTTAAAGTTCTAAGGCAGAGCTGAAATGAAGCCCTTAGTATGACTACCTTGTTTGTTTAGTTGATTGTTTTTAAATTTATGGATTGTTTTTTAAACTCTTAATCACCGTTTTAATAGAATTTTTATTCAAAATCTTTGCTCGGGATCAATATGACTTAGATTTTGTTTGTTAGTTATTTGGTTGGAAAACATGAGGCTTGATCAAATAGTAGATGTTTTCCACAGTGTTAAAAGATTATTCAATCTTGTGATTAGTATTATGAATTAAGAATACAAGTGCTTGATCATAGTCAATATTCTTGTTTGCATGATTTCCTAATTCTTTTATGCTTAATGGAGTTGAACATGTTTGCTTAAAACTAATCATAACATGAAGTAAATTATAGTTTGACTATTTGAGTTCTATTCATTGGTTAGAAGAACTTTGGCATATATCTGGGATCAATAAAGTTTATGTATTGAAATCTTTGCATGCAATCTAGGGAACAAAATTGTTAGGGTAAAATATTGTATAGTCATTGTGGTTTGAAGTCGATATTTGTTTAGTCCTTATGGTTTTATTTTAATCTGAATAGTCCTTAAAGTCATGATTTTTCATCTAAATTGTTTAGTCCTTATGGTTTTATTTTAATCTGAATAGTCCTTAAAGTCATGATTTTTCATCCAAATAGTCCTTATGGCCTTTAACTGAAAAAATGAATCGATAATGACTATTTAGATGAAAAAACATGACTTTAAGGACTATTCAGATTAAAATAAAACCATAAAAACTATTTGGATGAAAAATTGTGACTTTAAGGACAATTCAGATTAAAATAAACGCATAAAGACTAAACAGATGTTGACTTCAAACCAGAAGGACTAAACAAATTTTAATTCAAATTGTTATCAACTAGAAAGGAGAGTAGGATTATTAGGTGGTGGATTCAATGCTTTAATATCTTTATAATTTGTTTTTCAACTCTTAGTAATCACATTACTTTAATTTCTTTTGTTTTTATTTTTAGATTTTCTATCTTTAATTTTTTGTTTTCAATCCAAACACCATAAAAATTAGTTTGTTATTTCATTAAGTTTAGCATGGTTGTCAGAGTAAATTGTATTAATCAATCCTTAAGGGAACAATCACTTATATTCTACAATTGATTCGTGCACTTGCGAGTACTAAATTAAAATTTCTTAATTGACCCAATATTATGATTCGTGTACTTGCAACGGCACTAAAAACATGTTGTAAATTTTAATGTAGTACTCATAAGTGCACGAATCAATTGTAGAATAAAAGTGCAAATAGGAGGTTGTTCCCTCAAGGATTGATTAAAACAACTATGTTAAACTTAATGAAATAACAATATGATTTTTATGGTGTTGGATTGAAAATAGAAAATTATAGATAGAAAATTGAAAACTAAAAACACAAGAAAGCAATGAGATTACTAAGAGTTGAAAAACAAATTATGAATATGTTAGCATTGAATCCGCCACCTAATACTCATATTCTCCATTTTAGTTGATAGCAAATGAATTCCCTAGATTGCATGCAAAGATTTCAATACATAAGCCTTATTGATCCCGGATATATGCCAAAATTCTTCTAATCAATTAATAGAACTCAATTAGCTAAACTATAATTTACTTCACGTTATGATCAGGCTTAAGCAAACATGTTCAACTCCATTAAGCACAAAAGAACTAGAAAATCATGCAAATAAGAATATCGACTATGATCAAACATTTGTATTCTTAATTCCCAACACTCTAATCACAAGATTGAATAATTGTTTGGCACCCTGAAAAACACTCATTGATCAAGCCTCATGTTTTCCAACCAAATAAATATAAATAAAACCGAAGTCTTATTGATCTCAAGCAAAGATTTTAAATAAAAATTCTATTAAAACGACAGTAAGAGTTTAACAAGCAATCTATGAATTCAAAAGCAAACCAACCAAACAAACAAGGTAGTCATACTATGAGATTCATCCCAGCCTTAGCTTAGAAGTTTAGTAATCCATAAGTATGAAAAACATGACTAGAAACAAAGAAATCATGAAAGAGGCAATAGAAGAATTATGAAACTCGAATCTAGAGACGGTGAGGACTCGCTTCTTCTGTCAATATTGTTGTGTCCTCTATGTGTTTTGCGTCCTTAGGAATCTGCTTTTTATTCCTTGTGAAATACTCTTTGCTTTGGACTTTTGGAACTCTCCTTGTCCAATATGGAATAGCTTTCTTCTCTCCAAATAACACAAGGTTAGTATAATCAATGCAAGGATAGCCTTCCAAAAATGTAGACATGTTCAGCCTATTTTCATTGTAGTACTAAGATTGATGGACTTGGGCTTCACAAATTGGAATCATGAGAAGATATGAAAAACTCGTCAAAATCTGCCTCCCAGAGCTGCGTACACTCAAACCTTCATAACTTTCTCTAGAAAAATGCAAATCCACTTCCACAAAATTTCTCAAAAAGCTAACATCGATCTGTATCTCTCTAATGGTATATGGCTCACCTTCTAATTCCTGATGTTTTGCCTCCATCTCATCCCGCCATCGGAAGCTTCGACGTCGTTGCCTTGACACTGTGCTAGTGGAGTCTGACTTGTCGACTTTCCATCATCCCTCACGCAAGGTGTGCAATCCCACCACAGATCCAAGCAAAGCCAGTTGAGGTTGTTCAAAGCAGGTTGACCAAATCAAAAGCCCAAGAAAACCGACGAAACGGTCACCTAGTCACCGCCGCTAGAAGACATCAAATCCGGCCATCGCAACTTCAACCCATCCCCCCACCTTCTCCCCTCCAATCGCACTTGCCAACTGCCGACATCAAATCCCCCAAACGATTTGTTTTGCAGCATAATCCATCAACCGCCGACCTGATCTCACCACTGAACATGGATTCCCTTTTGTCCCGTCTGATGACGCCGCCACAAGGGCGCGTCACCATACATGATCGACTAGTCTTCTCTCTACGCTAGGCTAGGGTATCTCACTATCTCTCCCTAGCGGTTGTTTCTCTCTGATACTTGTAATGTTGAGAAATTTTCTAATTAGCTTATATTGGATTGTATAAAATTGTATTCATATATTTCAAAAATTTTGTTATATGAAAATTTAGTCCAATTTACTTAAAAATCCAAACTCTGTTTTTGAGCGTGTGGCGCTGCTTCTTTTCATTCTATCTCCTTTCTTCATGTCAAAAGAGCAGCTAATTTAGCCCACTACTCGACGTTGGCCTCCACAAAATCTTATCATTTGCAAGTTGCAACATGGAGGAGAAGACGAGAAGTGCATGCATGAGTTTAAGGCGGAGTACGACTATATTTCATTCAAGGAAAGATGGATAATGGATTAGGGATGTCAAGAGATCAACAAGCATGGTGGGAAGGAAGAAAATTAAGCCTCACCAACTGTGTCGATACCCCATTATGAATAGGATCTAATATACAAAGTGGTTTTAATGAAGACCACTAAGTTGAGGACTTTTTTGTTTCACTCATTTTTTGATCGCATATTCACATCTCGATCATCTAGTTTGTAGATATATATATTTACAAGTTTTTAGGTTTATATGAGTAGATCATCTCTACAAATTTTCATCCAAATTGAAAATCGTTAAGACATTCATAAATGTGATTTACCAATTACAAATTTGAACGGCTCATATTTGATAGATTTGGATCGTCCATTGATTTGATTTAGTTTGATCCCTTAACAATCACTAATTTAGCTAAAAATTTGTATAAATGATTTACTTATATAAACCTAAAAACTGAACGATTGAAATGGTAAAATATAATTGAAAAGTTGGTGTAATAAACGATTAGGGAAAATTGTCCAAACAGTGTCTCACTTTTTAGAGAAGCTAAGCTTTGGTATCTCATTTTTGAAAAACTTCACAACGGTATCTCACGTTTTTAACCCGACTTAAAATTCGTCTCTAGAGCCATTAGAACAGTTAAAAAAACTGACAAATAAAGGTTACTTTGGTATTTTCTTATCTAAATATACTCCTCTCTCTCTCTCTCTCTCTCTCTCTCTCTCTCTCTCTCTCTCTCTCTCTCTCTCTCTCTCTCTCTCTCTCTCTCTCTCTCTCTCCTCCTCCTCCTCCTGACATTTGATAGCGACCGAAACCGGGCGTTTCAATTAAAACTTTTTTGTGTCAATTGTAGTATATAGCAAATAAGGGTATCGCTATAAAAGCCGGGGATTAATGATACCTTTACAATTTACGTTAATTACAAAACAAGATAAAAAACAAAAGATGATAGTATTAAAGATATGGGGTTTTGTGATTATAAACAAGAGAAAATAAAGAAACAAAATAAAGCAAAAAAAATCAGATAGATGAGACGTTAGAGACTTGAAAATCCACCACCAAGTATGTTTCAAGACATGTTAACAACCAAAGCTTTAATCATTAAGTCGCAAATTGGTACCAATCAAGAACAAACTGTGAACGCACTACGTAAGTCCTTATTACTTCCCTTGAATACTTAAGCAAGATGAACGCACCATTACTAAGCCTTTAGAATAACCGATCAAGGTATAGACGCTATCCTATCAACAAATTATTCTAAGCATTAAGATCAATGAAAGTTTGATTGAACAAGTATGCAAAACTAGTGTGGAATGCCTACCTAGCATGCAATCTTTTTTATTTGGTTTCACCTATTGTCCTATAGGTTTCACTACTTTGAAACGGGCATTTTAACCATTTAAAAGATTAATCAACCTATTTCTAACCCCACTCACAAGTTCATCATATTCTATGTTGCGCATACATGAACATAAACAAACAAGAGTTCCCCATAAACCAAAACCAAATAAACAATTTGAAAGACTCAATAATTCGAAACTAAGGTTTAAAACAATATCTAAAACATTCTTGGGGCTTCAAACTAAGAGAAATCAGCCACATATAGCTGCAAAATCACACAAGGAAAATAAAAGATGACAAATGAAAGGTAAACTGTGGATGATGGAGAGATCGATGATGGCTTGGTGGCTTCCTTGTGCGAGTCCGCAACTATGGAGGTTCTAATGATGTGAGATCGCTGCCCTCCTCTAATCTTCATATCCTCTCTTCTTTTCTGCTGTAATTAGGGTTATGAAACCCTCAAAACTCATCCACAATGTGGTTTGGGTCTCAAAATAGAAGTTTTGGTCCAAATCAAAAATTCGGGCAGACTGATCTTCGGTCACTCAAACGGTCATAACGTCTTCTTCAAAATAGGTATTGACGATCTGTAAAATGTTCTGGAAAGTAGACTCTTGTAGCTTTCTATTGATATATCACACATTTCCTGGATTGTTGTGAGCTGATCACAATCTTTTGTCGAAGTTGACTGACAATTTTTGACAGATTTTCTGATTTCTTTCCTTGCACAACATAGATTTCTTTTCCTTCAAGATTTCTCATCTTTCGTCTCTTTTAGGCTTCTCGGCTTTATTTATGACCTAAAAACACAAACTTAGTTAATATGAATATTGTTAAAGGAATTACATAGCTAAAGAGGGTCAGAAATACATTATAAATGTAGCACTTTGTACATGCTCCTATCAACATTCATTCCACGAGCTATCTTAAATATGGTGGCTGATTAAAACAAAAAACAAAAGCTGGTTAATGTTGTTGTGGTTGAGCAAATGAGGTGGATTGCCTTTCAAGAAACAAACAAAATTAAAGGACAGGAAAATTGATGAGCTAAACATGCAATTGGAGGAGGATGCAAGGTGCCTAGAACACTAGCAACTTCAGCTTCTGCCAGAACGAATCAAATGTGTTGCAGGAAGATGGCATCACCATCACCGCAGTAGACACCATGGCAGGAGACAACATCGAAGCAAACAACGTCACCGCAACAACACTTGCATGCCCAAAGAAAAACCCAAGTCCACCTAGGACCACACAGATCAAACTCATCTCATTGAAATGCACCGACGCCGTTCACCGACCGTAATTATTTTTACCATCGCTGCCGCCGGTAGATTCAGTTCCGTCATCACCCATACAGACCATCATAGTCCCGAGGTCATCCCAGTTCTGTCGACGGTCGTTACCAACCCACTCACAGCCTTCAAACTTGTCAGCACAAAATCCCTGCAACTCCTTCGCTATCAGCGTCATCTGAAGGGGATCACCACCGTCACCCACAACAGTAGGTTCACACCACCAGAAATTCATGGAATCCTGATCCACATCAACACTACTGACATTGAATCTTATCATTCCGCCATCGTAGATTGGATCCTTGAAAACACCAGGGTCCAAATCCGGTAATAGATATCGGATTCCAACTTCACAATCAAGCACAACAACCCTTGTAAGAGCTCCATTGTTAGAGCTCGATTGAGAACAATCAAGCACAACAACTCATCGGCAAAAACCAACAAAATTTACCGAAGCAGATCACCATCGCCCACTTCGCCATTTTTTTTTATCGGGAAAAATTATCACGTTTTAAATTTTTTTATCTTTTTTATATATAAAAAAAAATAACAAAATCAAAAAGTAAAGGTTACATTGGTCATTTCTTGACCAAAACATGACTACTCTAAGTGTTTTTAACAAATCTAACGGCTCCGGATACGAATGTTAGGTCAGGTTAAGAACGTGAGTTACCGTTCATAAGTTTTTTAAGGTAACTCACAAGTTTTTTAAAACTGAGATACCAAAATTTAGCTACTCTAAAAAATCAGACACTATTTGGACAATTTTTCCGAACGAGTAATAAAAAAATCTTCAGTTAGTCCTTAACAGTCCTCATTAGAACCCCTCCCCTACTATACACATTCTCTTTGCCTTCTTTCGTTTTTGAGGGTTTGATATGTTGGAGAAAAAAATTTCATACAAAATTAATGCGGGAATATCACATAGAGAATTAAAGCACTATCCCACATAAGCAGAAACCCACCGCAACAAAAGCTCACAAAACAGAAAGTAACAGGTAGTCTACCGCTGAGTAACTGGTATTACTAGTATTCAAAAAGTACTACTAGCTCAGCTGAGACTCCTTGAGCTACATTCTTGACATCTGCAAAATTCAATCAACCCAGAAGGGCTTTTCCTTAGAAGTTATACTAACACGAGTTACTGTCCTTGACCATTCATAGTGAAGCATTTGCAATAGCCTTGATTTGTTTCTTGCTCTTCACCCCAAAGTGCTTTTTGGTTCGCAAGTCAAGTAAATCATAATCCTCTGCATTTCCCAAATAACCATAGGGACAATTTGCTTCGTCATGCTCTAGATCTTGCTTTGCATTGCTGCTGTTGCTGAGGCGAACAGAACTGGTATTCCGCCACTCAGCCTTCCCATGTTTGTTATCGGCAAACAGCTTGTGAAGCCTTTCTGCTTCTTGCAAACCAGAATACGTAGGCTTGAACTTCACCACCATGACACTCCCATCGGCAGGTTCCCCACAGTACACATCGGTCTTCCCCCCAACCAATCCCATCCCTGCAATTTAGTTGGAAGAAACTAACCATAACATAAAAGAACAAAAATAGATCAAGCAAATAGAAAAACATTTTATACAAAACAAACCAACATTTGGCCAACCATAAAGTTCAACTAGCAAAAGTGTTTAAGAGAGGCATCAAATTGCACAGAACACCTGAGTAGAGAGCCTACAGACAACCATCAAGATTTATTCATATTGAAACTAATAGATGAGGCCCATGATCAATACTTTAAGATTTGGAAAATCATTCCCCTTCCCGTTGTATTGGTATTAGCAAATCATTTTGATGCTGTGAACAAATCAAGAATAGAAGAAGCAATAGTTTAACAAAGAAAAAAAAAAAAAAAAAGGTGGAAATGTCTTTCCTAGCTGGTATAAGATCCTGAAAAATCATAAAAAATTACTATTGAAAAACAATAACCTCAGTGACGAAATGACACTTGCCTGTTAGTACGGCCTCAAGACCTTTAACCATCACTGTCTGCCTTCCACCTTCAGGCTTTTCATTTGCTAGGGAACTATTGTGTATGACAACAACAGGAGGCCAGATAACTAGGTCCTCCTTCAGAGCCAAGGCTTTTGCATCTGGCAGCTTCTGCTGAACCCACCTACCATTTGAGACTGCTGCACTGTCCCATCCCAAGAGCACACAAAGTGCTTTATGAAAGCCCAAGTGCTCTGCTCTGTAACCAATCTTTGGTGAGCTGAAGGCATGCCTTGCTATGGTTTCCGTTTCTACAAACTCATTATTGCTGAAACAACAGAAAAAAGATTTAAGTGATCATTAAGACTACAGTAAAACCTCGATAAATGAATGTTTGATTAAATAATAAATTTCTCATTATTCATTTACAGAGGTTTTACTATACGTAGGACAACTATGTCATTGCAACATTATGATGTGGTACATGAGGTGAATGCGATATATATCCCTAGGTGGGACTCAGGTAGTATAAGTTCAGCTTCCATTAAAACCTACATTGATTACGTAGACCATGGAGCCTGTGACTAAAAGTGCAGCAAAGAAATTCTGTTGAAGCCTACCCGTATTAATTCAGTATTATGTGGCAGGACAATGGGTGAATGGGGAATGAAGATGAACTTAATGGTTTGCAAATTAGAAACAAATCCGTAGCTTGTGATATGTTATTGTTCATGCATGAAGTTCAGCTATTAACAAGAACGCTTTTGTAAACAAGTAGCTCTCTAAGCTGAAATCACCCAACTCACTTCTGCTTCTCCAAGTTATTTATGCTACAACATAAGAGCAATTGGACAGTAGCAAAAAAAAAATGACGTCTTCGGCAACACTACGGCAAATAATACACCGATTAAAAACAATGACCAGAACTCCTATGTTGAACATCTCGGAAATATTGACCCTCACATGAGTAATTACCCAAACAAGTACTTGAACCTCATGAGAAAACTAAACTTTCAAATGATTTCAAATTAATTGAGAAGTTCTTTTGGTGAAATATACAAGTGTTATAATGTTTATCTTATACAACTTAAAACGACTGGTATTGTATTTCATGTTTCTCAAACAACAGAGATCACCATTAAAAAAATTCCATATCAAACTGAACGTTAATGCCAATAAAACAATATAGAGTGGATTCACATGCTAGCATACTTCTGACAAAACTTGCAACTCAGCTTTCCAACTTTCAGTTACCCATATGATTATATACCCATCTATTTTTCAAATTCACATAGAAGCTCCATTAAATGTAACAGAAAAGTGCAACACTGTCAAGCAATGGCCCCTCCAAAATTGCAACAATCCATTAATCCATAATGTCTCAAGGAAGAAGAAAAATAATGGTGACTTATGAAGAGTTGATGACAAAAGCAGAGAATGAATGCATAGATATTTGGGAATCCCAATCCTATAAATAGTGGGAACAGCAAGTTTCCAGTAAAAGGAAACAAAAAAGTAGTAAATCCCAGGTGGCAGACAAGGGAGAGGATAACTTAGACAGAGTATAGTTATGACAATATTTGGAAGAGTATGCATTATAAGATGATGATGTTCTGATGGCAACAGCGAGTAATTGTAACTTCTAAGGACCTGATGCCTTTTTCTTCCTTATGCAGCTACAAGATGAACTAGGGCTGAAGATCTTTAATAAACACCAATGCTTCTACATTTTCTACAAACTTTCAAATTTATAATTTAGTAAAAGACAGAAATATAATCCTCTGAAAGCAAGATATATTTTGCACTTTCAAAAACAGCAACACAGGACTGAACTGACTCCTCAAATATTCAACTATTACAGCACTATATCATAAACAACCTTCCCTGCTTTACCCACCAAACAAACCCAACAAAAAAAAAAGTCTAACAAAAGTTCTTCCACAATAATCAGTTCAAAGACACAGTTCAATCTTCAGTATTTCATTACAATATCAGTAACTCACTACCATCAGAATGTCATTAAGAAACTAATGCTACCCCAATATGTTCTCAGTCAGATATATTAAATAAAACACAAAGATCAATAGAACCTGAACACATGAAACCTTACCAGGTTATATGATTTGAAAAGTGCCAGAAGCCACAATATATAAGAATGCTGAGATTCCATGCACCGCGGATAAAATAGCAAGCAAACAAAAACAAAGTAGAAGAGAGAGATTACCGCAGAGGGATTTCTAACATGAAGGTAGTTCATAATACTGAAAGGGGATGGTAAACATATACTATCATATCTCAGTATCTACTACCAATGTTCAAGGTTCAAGGTGCTTCAACTTCATGACACATGGACCAGAGAATAAATAAAATTCACTAGACAGCGATGGAGGGCAGGAGAGAGGAAAATCTAAGGGAAAACTACTCGTGCAGGCATCATAACACATGAATATGAGTTTTCTATGCTATCATGTCAAATTCTATTGCCAAACTTTTGGCATTGTCCATTTAACAGCATATTTTCCCTTGTTTCCAATCCACTTACAGGGAACTCACTACCAATTATGGGAGCAAAGAAAATGCCTTGACTCATTCCTAACTGGTCCCAGATGCATTCTCAACTATTTGGTTACTCCAAGAGGTCACAGACTGCTATAATTTGAAAGTCTCGCTCTTCTGATGGGAAGAGATAGTCTCCGTTTCTCTTTCTACATTGTTCTCACTTTCCATCAACCTTTTACATCGTCTTTTGGGCTGTCAGTGGGAGTTACATCGTACCAGAGCCCGTGAAATCTAGATACCCGGAACCTAGCCTAGGCCAATTATTCTCATCATCCCCAAGGCAGAGTTCAAACCCTTTAACCTCACCACTTGACATTTTAAAGGTTTCACATCAAAACCTCCAAGACAGATCAAATTTCAGAAAATAACCCCCACATAACCCAGACTTCAAAATCAATGTGTAGCTAGTTATCTTGTTCAGGAAGATAAGTATAACTTAAAAATCAAACCTAGATGCATTTCTATCAGATATGAAATTGCTATAAGTTAGAGTTAAAATTAAACTTAAAAACAAATAACGACTTGGATGACAAACCTGGCACAGACGCAACACTTCCCTCCTCTTCCTTCCATGAATTGTCTTCTTTGAGTTGGGTTCTCTATCAAAATTTTAATGAACTTAATAAAGGCATCATCTATCAGCCGCTTGAACTTCTTAGAGTCTTCAGAGGGCTCTTTCTTTGCAGCTTCCACATTAACTTTTGAATGACTATCCCCTTCAGGACAAATGCTTCCACTACAATCACCTTTCTTAACATTTGGAAGAGTCTTCCCATGAGGATGACTGCTTCCGGTAACAGCTGGCTTAACTTTTGAAAGACTGTCCATCTCGACTTGTGGAAGAGCACTCTTCTGAGGATGAATGTTCTCAGTGACATTTGGAAGAGTCTTCCCATGAGGATGACTGCTTCCGGTAACAGCTGGCTTAACTTTTGAAAGACTGTCCATCTCGACTTGTGGAAGAGCACTCTTCTGAGGATGAATGTTCTCAGTGACAGCATCTGTCTTAACTTTTATAAAGACATCCCTTTTAGGATGAATGCTTTCACTGAAACCATCTATTTTTATTATCCGAGATTTGTATTGTTCTGGAGGTTTGCAACCTGAGATGTTGACACGAGGATCATTTGGAGAAGGCCCCAAACGCATCTTCACACTGCCAGGTGATTTCATAGGTGGTCCCAAACGAGTCTTCATGTTTCCAGGTGATAATCTGGGAGGTCCCAAACGAGTCTTTATGTTTCCAGTTGATAATTTGGGAGGTCCCAAACGCTCCTTTACATGTATCCTAGCTTCTGATTGTTTGCCAAAATGTTCTTGCATAGATGCTGGCAATTCAGAATTCAGGTTGTTGATATGCTCAGCATTCCATTGGTCCTCTCCATAGTTCATGTGCCACAGTTGTTCTCCACAGGTTGTAAGGCCTTTATCATTGCTCCGTTGGTCCTTTCCATTATTCACACCCCAATGTTGCTCGCCATAGGCTGTCACACCTTGATCATTGTTCCATTGATCCCCTCCAGAGATCACACCTCGATGGATGTTACATTGATCCTCTCCAGAGGTCACACCTTGTGCAATGCTCCTTTGATCCACTCCACAGGTCACAACTTGGTCAATTGAACCTTCTGCAATGTTCCCTTGATCCACTTCACGGGTCACACCTTGATCAATGTTCCATTGATCATCTCCACATATCAGATTTTGCTCCATCCTCCATTGGTCATCTCCACAGGCAGCAGCATATTGTTGAATATCTTCATTAGCAAATTGCTGCTGAATATCTTCAGTAGTAGTCAACGATATGTCGACTTCATAGCTCGAGTTCAGTACATTACTAGAGGGGTTCAAATCAGCGAAGAACATAGACTTTGAGTGATTGCCGGATTGTTGCTGCTTCATGGCTTCTTTTTTCAATGCCCACCTTTTCACAGGGGTCATGGATGCCAGGCTTTTGGCTTCTGCCAACCTCTGTTGGCAACCACCATAAGCCTCGAGCAAGCCTTGTTCTTCATCAGGCAGGGCCGATGTCTGTACGTTGCCTTCATATGATACAGGCTCGACCTCTCTTTCATGACCAACATCTGTTCCTAATCTGAAGCCGTGGATTTCATTGTTCCAAGATACCTCTGTTCTTGACTCCGAAAATTCATCATGAGGGATTGATGGTTCACTTGTAGATTGATGATTGGGAAACATATTTGTTGGTTCCATATAATCATGATATTGTTCCAACTGGCAATTGTCATGAGTGCTTGCTCCAACAGAGCCATTGCTACCACCAACCCTCTGCACAACAGAATCCGTAACGGTTGGCCTCAAATGACTAGGAGACCTTGGGTCTTCTCCAACACTAGCCATCTTCTTATAGAGTAAGTCGAGAAGGAACAAGGCATTCATATCACCATTGTCATTTCTTTTCATTCCAGGACCCTTGTGGTCCCTACTCATTTCCTCTTCTGGGCTCTGCTGAGCCCACCTAGGGTGCACCAACTCATTCTTTCTTGGTGTTTGATCATGAGAATATCCACCGTGGCCAACAGATCCCTCAGCCATTTCTCTGCTCTTGTTAACCTCATCTCCACCGCAAAAAGCCTCATTCAAAGCAATTGGTGAATTCTTATGGTTGTATCTTGGGGTATGTCCTCCAGAATATCCAGCACAGCTAACAGGCCCCTCAGCCATTGTTCTGCTTCTGCCACCGGAATATCCACCATGGCCAATAGGACCCTCAACAATAGCTCTGCTGTTGGTAAACGCATCTGAAGCTCGAAAACCCTCATTCAAATCAATTGGTGAACTTCCATTGCTGTGTATTGGTGTCTGTCCTCGAGAGTATTCAGCATGGCCAACAGGCCCCTCACCCCTTACTCTGCTTCTGCTGTGAAAACCCTCATTCAAAGCTTCCGATGAAGCTGCATTGTCTGCTAACTCACTCTGTCTCGTTGTTTGACCTTGAAAATATCCAGCATGGCCGACAGGCCTCTCAGCCATTGCTCTGCTTTTGGTAAACTCATCTGAAGTGCGAAAACTCTCATTCAAAGCAATTGGTAAACTCCCATGGTTGTGTGTTGGAGTGCATCCTTGAGAACATCCGGCATGGCCAACAGGCCCCTCAGCCATTGCTCTGCTTCTGCTGCGAAAACCCTCAGTCAAAGCTTCTGATGGACCATTGTCATCAAACTCAATGCGTCTCGCTGTTAGACCTTGACAATATCCACCATGGCCCCTTTCTCTGCTTCTGCCGTGAAAACGCTCAGTCAAAGCTTCTGATAAAGCCTCATTGTGTCTAACTGTTTGACCTTGAGAACATCCACCATGAACCATTTCTCTGCTTCTGATGAATTCGCCACCTAAACCAAAACCCTCATTAGCAATTGATGAACCTCCATAGTGCACCAACTCATTGAATCTAGGCATGTGACCTCGAGCATATCCACCATGGCCAATTGGCATCTCAGCCATTGCTCTGCTTCTTTCATACTCATCTCGAACATGGTGAAAACCCTCCTTCACAGCCATTGATGAATACCCACTTCCAGAAGTTAAGCTAGTCTCCTCTTCCAGAGCCCTAAATGAGATTGGGCGGCGGTCCTCCACATTTTCTTGGAAACCAAGATTTGATTTCGGCAATGGTGACGTGTAGCCACCATGATCAAAACCCCCATATTGCTTAATCTGGTCCACACCCAAACCCCTTCCCCCATAACCAATTTCATAATCTAATATATTGCTATAATCAAACTCGGGTCGGGTCAGAACCCTCGGGTTAAAACCCGGATTCGGTTTCTGGGCCAGCAGATTGTTCCACTGAAACTTCATCGACAGTGATTCACATTGACGCAAGTCGCCGCTCAAATGCGTCTGCGGCGGTTTCAGCGGCCGCCTATCTGTATCGCCGTCTTCATAGTACTCTCTCCGGGCCAGATTTTCGGTCTGGTCCGAACCCGAAACCCGACCCGAGTACGGACGTCGGTTTCCCTCCGTCGTCTCGCGATCGTTAGTCGAAGACCGAGCCGCAAAGTCGCGGTACCTCCGCTTCTTCATCTTCGGGCAAAACGAGAGAAGACACGCCTGGACGACGCTGTATGGGAGTGGCGGAGTTCCGAAGCGGATTTTCAAAACCCTAGAAAAAATATATGTGTTTGATCGTGTTTAGAGAAGGGAGGTGTAAGAGAATAGAGAAGTAAGGAAAGTGGGGATGAAACGGCGGCATTTTGGGGGCGTGACGGTGACGGTGACGGCGGCGGCGGCGGTTTTGGGTAGTGGGATGGAGAATCGGGAGCGCCGAGAATTGTGTGAGAGGGAACATGGAATGAGTGAAGATTTTTTCTAGTTTATTGGGGAGTGTAGAGGGGGCTTGTGATCGGGTGCGGGTGGGTTTCGTGGAGCTGGTGACGTTGCGTGAGGTAATTGTGTGGAGTGAAGGTTGCGGAATAGGGCATGGGCTATTGACACGTTCAATCAGGGGTTCAGTCAGGAGAGATTTGCGTGATCTTGTCCACATGGGATTGTGGCTTTGGTTTCGAGGGCGGGATTTGCATCCTTGGCTCTTGACGTTTAATATTTTGAAAAATTGACTTAAAAGTTAAAACTTCTATAGGACTCTTCCTTCTTCTCAAACTTCTTTAGGACTCTTCCTTCTTCATTTCAAAAAAAAAAAAAAAAAACTCGCTCGGTGGTGGTGGTATGCACGGATGGCTCGATGCTGATTGGAACTTGGAAGGAAGCCGGGAAGGGACTAGTGAATAGTGATCAATTTTAGGCCTCGTTTGGTTGGTGAAAAGGAAAATAGTTTTATTTGGTTTAAAGGTATGAATTCTCATTTTTTGTTAGTGCTGACTGCCGAAAGATAATCAAAGATGTTTTTTTTTTAATAATAATAATAATAAAACATTTCTTAACTTTATTTCTCTTGACTGAAGCGAGCCAAGGTGTAATTGTGTTTTGATCATGACATTTGATATTCAAAATTGAGTGTTGTGTTTAATGAATCTTGCTTCCAAAAAACAAAAGTGTGAGGTTGTAAAATATACACCGATACTCAAGATACCGATATTTTAAACTGCGCGTAATAAGTGTTTTATGAGTTGATTGTTTATCTCGGAGGTTTGATTTTCTAGATATATTTGTAGACAAGCTTGAGCGGTTACTTTGTTTAGTACGCGTAATAGTGTGCTTGATCAGTAAGCCATGTCTAAATGATCCACGACGTTAGTTTACGGGCAACATGGGAAAATGCCTTCGATTATCTTAGAATTCTAATGAACTTGCCTTGTTTGACCCTCTTCGAAGAATTGCATTCCGGCCGCTACTGAATCCGCCTCAAGGAGATCACACTTCGACAGTTCGACCAAACCCAATCCATCTCGAGCTGAGTGTACTTCAACCGCGACGTTATATTCACTTTGAAGAAAGAGCACTATCCTTATACAGTTATACTTATTCCCAAATTAATCATCTTTTTAACAGTCCTCGTCAAAATATTTCTTCCTCGAATCAATGAAATGCTACCCGATTGTGCCCAAATACATTTCTTAAAAATCTCTAGTAGAGGTCTACTGATATCAAGTGATAAGCTTTTTACTATCATGCTGTAATTTCTAGTATAGGTCATTCTATTATTGTCACATCCCCAAATTTTATGCTTTGAAGTAAAATATCAAAGCCAATAAAATTTGTGTGAATCGGAATTCTATCCAATGTAAAGGAACAATAAATATTCTCAAATGCCAGAAAGGAATAATTAAAATCATAATCCTTACAACCAACTCGTAGGTATGGTTTCAAATCCTAATTCAAGCAAAATTACAATTCAAGTTCTTCACAGTTGCGATATAACCCAATCACTCACTTAATGCGATGGCTGTGATGACAATTGCCACTCTTGAATACTCCTTGTTAGCTCATATAATTGCTACCCTGTAAGACCGAACCCTACACCAATGAGTGGTGTACCAGGTTTCACAAAAAGAAACCCGGTAAGCTATATAGCTTGTATGAGCAAAAACCAACCTGAAACTATGTTACACACAAATATTCTAGACGTATAATGAATGAACATTTCAAATGAGAGAATAACAGGAACACATTAATTAACATCACATAAGCTCAGTAGCTATAACTTATTGTAGGGCACATACGAACCAATATATAGATATAACATATTCCTTCCTCTTGTTGTTTATACTAACTCAAGGAAATAACACATGTAGTACATTACAAACACCATTGATAATACTTCTCATCTATAATACCCACATGGATCAACTCACCAAGTAAGGCTATACACAAACACGGATCATACACACCGTGAATGGTCAATGACAAATTAGTGCACTAACTGTTACGAAGCTTTTCACCCCATGAACTATTCGTGTTTCCTACTTGCACACTACGGGATCAACTCACCCATCCTACAACTACAAAGTACACAAAGCATTCTAACCTTTACACATTTTGACTATGCATCGTGACACTGTAAGACCAATAATACTGGTACAATAGTAAGTTGGCATATACAACTTTAAGGATCATGAAAATGATCAATTGCCCTTATACGGTTTCGGACATGAAATCACAGTATTATAGTAGCAACATATATTTTTTTACACAAAAACCTGCAAAGATCAATATAACATCAAGAGATAATATAATAGTGACAACTAAATGAAAGATTGTCAACTTGTAAGAGTGAAAAAGAATCCATAACATGTTACAGATAAATAACAATTTATCTGCATAATCTCTTTATAACAAGTATAAGAACACAACAAATCATATATCATGAAAACATAATGCTATTCAACAACGTTTCTAAGCAAGATTTAACAACAAACTTCAGTTAGAACCTAGATTAATCAGATTTCTGCTCTAGAAAAACTGATGGAATTTCCCCAACTTTGAAGTCTCCTACAAGGTTCAATTCTAATCCGTTTTAAATGATTCTTGATCCTATAGAAAGTGAATGAAACCCCCCACAATACTGTGTGAAATTCGTATTTAAATGAGGAGTTTTATGAGCCAAATAAATCATGGAAACCATCCGGGTCGTTATCATAGTGAACCAACAAACAGTACAACTTCTCAACACCGTAACTTCCTTATTCCTTATTTCTCAATCAATTTGAGCAAATAATATATCGATTTTATACTACTCAAAATGCCCAACAAATCTGTGCAATCAATTCATGATTTTAAAGACACAAGGATGCTAAATTGACCAATTATAGTAAATTCGAACCAAACCATAGAGAAGAGAAATTCAACTGATGAACCCAAATATCATACAACCAAGCATCCTTAAAATTCAAATGCCTATCAATAGAAAGTGAAAACCTTTATAGCAAACCACCAGCTCTAATATTAATCGTAGCAATGGAAGAAGGAGAGTAAGTGAACCAAAATCACTGGACTGTGAAATTTTTGAAAGTTCTACTCACCTCTAACCCCTTTGCTCCGAAGGCAAGTCTTCAAATTCCTCTTTCTTCCAAACCACCCAAGTTCTGCCTATCTCCTTTTTTTTTTGGGTACCTATCTCCTTAAGTCGATCGGCGAAACCAAAAACCTCCCAAAATCATTTGTAAAACGAAAAAACTGTTTTTCCTCTCCCTATTTTCTTCATCACAAGAAATTAAAAGAGTAATGTGTAATACAATTTAAATATTAAAAACAAACTTATATTTAAAAATTAATAATGTGAAATATAAATTAAATTAAAATATTAAAAACAAAAATTTATTTTTAAAAACTTATAAAGTAAATTAGAACAAATTAAATTTTTAAGATTGATAACTTATTTAGGGAATGTTTAAGAAAATTATGTTTCCGTCCTTTTGTTATGTGTCTACTACCGTACCTCCATCGATTTTGACCTGGACACCCAGATTTTTGCTCTAGGCACCCAACCCATCTCGCCGGCAAACCCTGCCCTTCAACTACAACCCAAATCCGGCAGCCCCCTGCCTTGCAACCACCTCCGGCGCACCTCCCCCCACCTAGCAGCATCGACGACAGACCAGCGTCATCGATGATCCTTGGCACCTAACCCACACCGTGCCCAGCTGCCGCCACGACCAAGATCAGACCTGCAACTCAGTCGAGCCGTGCCTACCCAACCCCAGCCGAGCCCTAGCCCAACGTGCATCTGCTCCGACAAGTCTCCACCTCCGTCCACGAGCCCTATCTCAGCCACGCTTCAGTGCTACACCGCACGTCTCTCGGCGTCGCCTGCCTGGCACCACATCCGCCCCCGACCGCTGGTGCAGACTAGATCTGACCCGGATCTACTCGACCTGGATTCTCACCTGATCCAAAACTAGTACGAGGGGCAAACAATAAATTTGCCCCTCTAGGTAAAATGTTTTTACCCCACAAGTAAAAACAGTTTATTTTATTTACAGTAGTAACTATTTAATTTGTTTTACTGTTAATATATATGGTGAATATTACTAACCATGTGTTAATACATAGCCAAAACACTTGGCCATGCCGAGAATGTAGCGTCATTACCTGGTCGCCGAAGATCATTCCGGCCGAAACACCACCGCAGCACCGCCGCAAGCACCCACAAAGTAAAGGCACAACAACAATGCACACGCCAGACTCATCCAACAACTACTAAACACCCCTGAAAGGGGGAGGACTGAGCAACACCATGAGTGTTGTCCCACATCGAAAACCAACGACAGAACCTCTGATACTAGCCTATAAAACAGGCACGAATTTCCAAAAGAGATAAGTTAATTACTCCTCTCATACTCCCGTACTATACAAGTAGCAACTCAACGCTAACTTAAGCATCGGAGAGTCGAAGACTGGGCCACCCCAGTCCCGACTCCTGACGTATTGTTACTTGTGCAGTTACAGGACCCGGAGCCAAGGATTCCACCTTCCGTCCCGTGATCTCGGGAGAGGTAGAAACAATTAGCGCTAGAAGGAGGGCCCTTCTTGTGGAACTCCCATTTTTAACTTGGAAAGATGGTGGAAATTATGGATGACCCAAACGAACCCGAAACCCAAATAGAAAAGAAACTATTCCAATCTGGAGACACATCTCTTAACCAAGCCACTGCATCTACGACCCATGTTAACCACCCTGACGCTGCTACCCCCTCGAAATTTTAAAAAAGGACTTCTATTTGTTCCGAGAGCAAGCAGCTAAGGATAAAGCAGAGGCCGAAGCGTACCGGGTGCGCATCGCTGAGCTAGAAAAGGAACAACTCTTACTCCGCGCCACTATAGATCACCGTAACAACTACAATGAAACCTTAGATCGGGCAGTGAGAGTCACTCCTACCCCGGATCCCACCTTGACATCTCTTTTTCTTAACCAAGGACATGATAGTTCTGTGCTCCCAGGAGGCCCCAACCAGATCATTTATGTCACTCATCCACTCACCCACCCATCCTTTCCACTCCCAGCCCCTCAACCATCTACACTCAATAGTGAGTCCATTCCCCCGATAAACCGACCCGAGCAATCTGATACTCCCAACCCTAATCTCAACTCTACCAACTCTACCAACCCACCTCTCGACATGCAAACCCGACTTCTCCTCCAGCTCAGCAATTCTGTCACTCAGTTGGCCTCACGAATTGAGAGTGTCGAGAGTCGCGGGAGCCAGCGACCTCTATTCTCGGGGTACGGACACCGCCCAAGTCCCTTCACGCCACGAGTTCAGCTGGATAAGAGACCACCTGAAGCCAAACCTTTCAAGATAGACAAATATAAGGGTACCAGGGACCCTCACCTCCACCTTGAAACATTCCTCTCGTTATGCAGCTCCACTCGGTACACAAATGCTATAGCCTGTCACGCCTTCCAAGAAACCCTTTCAGATGAAGCACTTAGTTGGTTCCTCAACTTGCCCCCCCAACTCCATTGACAATTTTGACCAACTCTCGGAGCGCTTCCTCAATCGTTTCATACTCCATGCCAGCATTTATCGAAGTGTGGATGTCTTGTTTAACATCAAGCAAAAAGAGGGTGAAGGATTTCATGCATTATTATTCAGGTGGCAATCAACCACGGCACGCTGCCACAACCTGAAACCCCGAGTCGCTGAACAAGCTTTTCGTCAAGCCTTGCTTCCCGGCAATTTCCTAATGGAGATTAATAGGAACCCTCCAGGGTCATACGATGCCTTAATGGACCTTGTTGTCCGATGGGCACGTGCCGAGTTTGCCACATTTGGGCATTCCAATCAAACCACCACATTAGCTCTTCCAGCCCCACCCCCCAAGCAACCATCCTAGCAGAAATATGATCATTATGACAGAGGCAAGCAACATGGCAACTCCCGAGATAGCAACTAGGGGCGTGGTTCAGACCGTCGCCGTAATGGGCAGCATGGGCGGGACCATCCTTATCGGTCCCGGGAGCAGAGCCCCCAGCAATAGCGTCGCTCTTCCCCGCCACCCTGTTACGAAGTCCACACTACCCTGACCACTACATACGAACACATCTGGCCAAGCACAAAGACCTCATTCCCCCGCACCCAAGAGTAAGTACCCCAAGAAGCCCTAACGGGCCATAAGGAACAAATACTGTGCTTATCATGACAACAATGGCCACACCACTAAGATGTGCTATGGCCTCCGCAATGCAATCAAACATTTGATCCGGAACGAGCAACTCCACCAGTATTGCACTCCGGCAACAGGAGTCAACGCCATTGAGGTTCATGGCCAGATCCTAACCCTGCATGACGGTGACTTCCCCTCGTCAACCCTCTGCCAAAAGGCAATGTACAACTCCTTTGAAGATTCTCGAATTACAAAGAGATATCACCGCTACCCCATCAGCATGGACCAGGTGTCATTTTACAAGAGGGAAGACACGATAAATTGCCATCACAATGAGCCATTCATAATCAATGTCCAAGTGGATCACTACAGGTGTCACAGAGCCCTTGTGGACACAGGAGCTGTAATTAGTGTAATGTTTGCTGATTGCTATAAGAGGCTCCGGCGTGACCGAGCTAAACTGTACAACAACCATGATCCTCTTGTCAGCTTCTCGGGAGAGATTGTACAGCCCTTAGGCTCGGACCGCTTGACAGTTTCAGTAGGGACCAGCCCTTCTCGTGCTTCTATCACGGCACGTTTTCTTATAGTCGATTGCCCCTCATCCTATAACATCATCTTAGGTCGCAACATCATTTAGGGACTACAATGCTTCATTGCAGGTCACATGCTACTCATGAAAATGCCTACCCCGGGGGGCATACTTACAATCTAAGGAGATGAGGCAGCCATTGAACACTGCCACCTTAATGTCATTCAGCAGGGGCGTGGTGCCTATGAGATGTTGCCACTCAGCCCCTCTGAGCCCATTCATGACCCCAGGGATGACCCTGACGTGAAAGAAAAGAAGAAGCAGATCCCAAGACTTAACCCGGCAGAAGAGACAGAATGGGTCTCCCTATCACCCAGTGCTCCCGAGAGGAAAGTCCGCATAGGCACGAACCTTAACCTGGAACTCCACCAGAAGCTCGTTGCCTTTCTCCAAGATAAGCAAGTAGTCTTTGCTTGGTCCTATGCTGACATGCCAGACATCTCCCTTGATGTCATCACACACAAACTCAACATCCTCAAGGACTATCCCCTTATCAAGCAGAAAAGGCATGCCTTTAACCCGGAGAAGTACCAGGCTATACAAGCCGAGGTTCACAGGTTGAAGGAGATCAAGTTCATCCGAGAGGTCTCCTACCCAGTCTGGGTTTCTAATGTTGTCATGGTTCCTAAGCCCAATGGGAAATGACGAATGTGTGTTGATTACACTAACCTCAACAAAGCATGTCCCATAGACAACTTCCCCTTGTCACGGATTGACCAGTTGGTTGACTCCACAGCTGACTATAAGATGCTCAGCTTTCTAGATGCCTACCCGGGATATAATCAGATCAAGATGCACCATGCGGATCAAGAGCATACTACTTTTGTTACAGACAAGGGACTGTACTGCTACGGGGTCATGCTCTTTGGCCTCAAGAATGCAGGAGCAACCTATCAAAGGTTAGTCAATGCAATGTTTGAAGAAGAAATTGGGAAGGTCATGGAAGTATATGTGGATGATATGCTGGTCAAAAGCAAGACAGAGGATGACCACATTGCCAACCTAAACAAAGTCTTCACTAAGCTCCTTTCTCATGTGATGCGCTTCAACCCACAGAAGTGTATTTTGGCTGTGGGCGGAGGAAAGTTTCTAGGGTTCATGGTCAGTGAAAGAGGCATTAAGGCTAACCCGAAAAAAGTACAAGCCATACTCGACATGGCTGTTCCGAGAACCCGAAACGAGGTCCAGTGCCTCACGGGACGCTTGGTATCTCTAGCCCGGTTCATCTCCCGCCTCACAAACAAGTGCAACCCATTCTTTCAACTGCTCAAAGCCCAATATAAAAAGAATGTAGCATGGGGCCCACAACATGACGATGCCTTCAACAATATCAAAGCTTACCTTGCAACAGTTCCTCCTCTCCTCTCCAAGCCTGTCCCCGGAGAAGTGTTTTACCTATATTTGACTGTTTCTACCACAGCTATTAGCGCTGCTCTCACATGCCATGAACATGACAACGAGCTCCTAGTATATTACTATGGTAGAGGTTTTGCAGATCCCGAGACCCACTACCCCGATATTGAGAAACTAGCTCTCACCCTCGTCACTACAGCATGAAAGCTCAGACAATATTTTCAAGCTCATACAATTCATGTTCTCACTAACCATCTTTTGCGCCAAATACTCCAAAAGCCTGAAACTTCATGACACATGGTAAAATGGGTAATTGAATTGGAGCGAGTTTGACCTCCATTTCAAACCGAGAACAGCCATAAAAGGGCAGGCAGCTGCAGATTTTATTGTTGAGTTCATTCCCTTGGACCATAGCAATTCAGACCCAGACGCCCCCTCCCGAAACGCCAATTGGGAACTCCATGTGGATGGATCCTCAAACAACAGGACTCAGTGGAGCAAGCATTATAATCACAAACCTAGAGGGAAATTCGTATGAGTATGCTCTCCGGTTTGAATTTAAAGCATCCAACAACATAGTTGAATACAAAGCCTTGATAGATGACATTCAACTTTGTAGGGAACTCGGAGCCCTGCATCTCCACATACTTAGTGATTCCCAACTTGTTGTCAATCAAGTGGCAGGCGACTTTAAGGCCAACCAAAACAACTTGGGGTCCTACAGAAGTCTAGCTGGTGCCCTCTTACAACACTTCACATCTTACAAGCTCACACAAATCCCAAGGGCCAAGAATTCCAAAGCAGATGCCCTTGCGAAACTCGCCACAGCCCCTCTCAAGTCCACGCCACCGAATGTGCAAATTGAAATCCTAGACAAGCCTAGTATCTCGAAGGCCTACTCAGAAACTTTTGCCCTCGAGACAACTAGCCAACCTTCATGGATAGACCCATATGTGGCCTTCCTTACCAACGACACCTTGCCCTTGGACAAAAGAGAGGCACAGCGGTTGCGCCACAAGACTTCACTCTACCTACTTAGGGGCGGTAAGCTGTATCGTCGTGGCCAGTCATGTCCCATCCTGAAATGCTTACCTACAGAAGAGGGGCACAAGGTATTGAGGTCACTCCATAGTGGTGTTTGTGGCAAACATGCGGGGGCCCGGAACCTCATGTTCAAAGCACTCTGAGTTGGGTATTACTGGCCTACATTAGAACAAGATGCAAAAGCGATTGTCCGAGCATGCCTCCAATGCCACAAATTTGCTAATTTTTCTCATCACCCCCCAATGCCACTATCCGTTATCGTCTCCCCAGTCCCTTTCAGTCAGTGGATAGAGGCAGAACCCCTTGTCACGATCACAACTGAAAAAGTGATAAACTTCCTTTGACGAAATCTATACTGCCGATTTAGGGTACCACAGGCCATCATCACTGATAATGGGACACAATTTGACAATGACACATTCAGAGAATTCCTCTCCAAACAAGGCACCACAATCTTCTATGCCTCCCCAGCACACCCTCAAACCAATGGTCAGGTAGAAGCCATAAACAAACTCATCAAGCAGAACTTGAAGAAACGCCTGGAAGACGCCAAAGGGTTGTGGGCAGCCAAGCTCCCGGAACTCCAACAACAGCTACAGGTGAATCTTCATACCTCTTGTCCTATGGCACCGAGGCAGTGATTCCTGTAGAAATGGAGGTCCCGAGTGAACGTGTCACAGCATACGACCTCGAGACGAACGTCACGGGGTTAAGACTCAACATGGACCTCTTGGAGGAACGCCGGGACAGGGCACATCTCAGGAATGTCAACAACAAGCAAAAATTGTCCAACACTACAACAGAAAAGTTGTTTCCGCCCCCTAAAGGTAAGTGATTGGGTCATGAAAGAAGTCATTCCCCACCCCACTAGGCTCAAGGCAAAGTGGGAAGGCGCACTAGAGATAGTCAATGCCCCGGGACCAACCACATTCTATCTCCGCGACACTGATGGCCGGGTACTACCCCGCCCCTAGAATGCTCGCCACCTCCACCTCTACCTTGTTTGACTCAAATCAACACTCCAAGGCCAACATGGCAGCTAGCACTTCATCAGTTGTACTTTAGCCCGATAGCGGCCCAAGTCAAATGTACATCTTACCCATTAGCGGCCTATCCTAAATGAAGATGCTATTTTTGTTCATTTTTTAGCATAACGGGCCAAGAACACGGACGACATAACAACAAGGGGAAACAAAAACGACAACATTCCTTAAAGAAAACAAGTATCAACCTGGACTCCCAGGCAATCCATAAATAACTTGTTCAACTGGCTAACCATGCCATCATTATTGTTTCAACAGCAAACAAAAATTGAAACCTAACAGAACAACAAAGTACATCAAAATAATCACTTCTCCCCGGAAGACGTGCCATTGGACTTGTTCACACTCCTGCCACTCTTTAACCCGCTACCTCGTCCGCGAGACTGGCTGATGTTCACAGAAACCCTCTGCCCATAAGTGTGCTTCGCAAGGTCACGTGACCCTGGTGGCGACCTCATAGCAACATTAGGGCGCACCAGGGAACTCACTTGTTGCACTCCAGTGACAGGGGACTTACTCGCTGGAACCTTTGGCACTTCAGCACATGGCGGTGACACAAGTCCGGGGGCTCGAGGGTTTGGAGGTTCAGCAACAGATGACGCCACCTGAGACGCTACCACTTGAGTGGCCGGGGACCCTTCAAGACGAGGAGACCTCAGAGCAGGACCTTCCTTCGGCACAGCAGAGGAGGTAGCGCGCCAGGCCTCGTGCTGCTTAGCCAAGGACCGCGAGATCTCGGCTTGCTTTCTCTGCTTTGGCGTCATCAGCTCCCAGGCCTTCTCCGCAGCATCCCTCTCAGCATAAAACTTGTGCATGGCAGCCTCGTTAATCCAGCCATCTTGTCACCCAGTCTTGCTAAGCTCAT
The DNA here is from genome assembly GCA_010134655.1 of Fragaria nilgerrensis. Lineage (NCBI taxonomy): Eukaryota > Viridiplantae > Streptophyta > Magnoliopsida > Rosales > Rosaceae > Fragaria > Fragaria nilgerrensis. The sequence goes on along the minus strand of CM020979.1, from coordinate 27,809,815 downwards.
CCTGCCCCCGGTTATAAGCACTCTTCAGCTGCTGTTTACACATGTCACTATCCCGGAACACCCTCTCCCCAGCCCCGACAGCCTTGACACACTTCAACTTCCACGCCCTCTCCTGCTTCGCCAAGACATGGTTTAGTTTCGCCACCTCCGTCTCCAGAGAAACAACCTTAACAGCAGCCACTTCCCTAACTTCCACCTACTTGTCCTTATCTTGAATAACCTCCTTTAGCTCAGCCACTTGCTCCCCAGCAGTAGCGGCCTGGTCTCGGAAGACAGCAGCATCCTGCTCCAGCTGCTCCAAACGTTGCGAGAGAGCGCGGTTGTTCTCCTCTGCCTCCCTTAGTTCCTGACACTTAGCCTCAGCTTCTTCCTGCAAGTGGGTCACAGCCCTCTCGCTTGCCGCATACATAAGCAGAGTCGCCTATAAACAAGCTAACAGCATTAAAAAGAAAAAGAAAAAAAAAGACAGGAGGCAACCGGAACATAATGAACACTTACCTAGGTCAGCTTTTCCCTGGCGAGAGCCACTCTAGCTAAGGGATCAACCTCCTCCAAAGCATTGATGTCCCGAGAGCGGTGACGCATGTCGAACGCCATTTGCGCCAAGTATGGCTGCGCCTCCCTTGCCCCCTCCAAAGCCTGGGTGATCTCAGCCAAACTCCCGGAACTCCCGGAACGCCCTTCCTTCCAGGACTTCTTTGGTTGGCCCTCGCGAGATTACTCCACCTTCTCTTTCCTCTTCCGAGTTCTGGTCACAACCACCTCTTCTAGCACTTGCACAAAGGGTTCCGCCTCTTCAATCCCCAAATCCTCACCGCCAGTTTGAGGCTCTTCCACATCCTCCACCCTCTCTGGCTCTAAGACAGGCTCATCCTCCACTGGAACTTGCTCCTGATAGCCCTCAGGGTCGCCACCCTCCATCTCGGTGACCTCGTCATTTACCTCTTGGTCACCTAAGCCAATGACCTCTTCCACCAAGGGAGGCACATAAGCATAGTCCTCATCTGCCAGGTTCGGCCTCAAAAAATCATCCTCACATTCCTCCAACTCCACCTCCTTCCCTTCCCCAGTCTCCAAGTCGATGTCATACCGCTTGGCATGGTCAGCCTCAGCCCGCAAGCCCTCCGAACATCTTCATCTGACACCTTGTCATAGGGCCCTTCTTTCTTCCGCGAGCCACCGTCCCGAGGCATCGTCACTGCACCAAAGAAAAGATCAGCATCAAGCAATCCAGAAAATGTAAAAGGAAAGAACATTCCAAAACAAAAATACAGACCCGGGACTCGGGCATAGCCGAAATGACTATATATGCCAAGCCGGCATATCTGATACGAGCTCCTAGACTCGAATGCCCACAGCACCCGGCGTATCCGATACTCCATCAGCTCGGTTAACTTATACTCTTGGGGCACTACACAAAGTTAGCAGTCAACAGGAGGAGCACAGTACAAACAGTAAGAAAACACGAGACACAAAACACGGTACCTATTTTCTGAGAGGCCTCGGGTACTCGGAAGGGATGTTCGTGCCACTCCTGCCACTGCCCCCCAACAAGGAAGCACTTCCGCCGCCAACCCTCGTTCGTAGAGGGGGGCAAGTCTTCCACCAAAATCTTGAACTTACCCCAGGACTTCAATGTCACACAACCCCCGCTGCCCTTCTTCGCACAGTACGTCATATGCCAACATGCATTGAACTCCTCACAATTTGAGAACTCTTATCCTAACAAACAAAATAATATCCCCGTCCCCAAAATTTGCCTTAGCATATTCGGGGTGACTTGCCCCGAGGCGACATGCAGACACGCCAAGGTGTACTGTACAAAGGGGGGTAGCGGGAACGTCAGCCCACATTTTAACTGGTACTCGTACACCAGTGTGAAGTTGTCCAGAGGATCCCAAAAGTTTGTTCCCTTACCAAGAGGCCGCAACAACACCTCATTGGGATTACTCCAGTTTCGCTTAAGAGCTTTTAGCTCTGCCGACGTCATACTCTCGCCAGGAGGGTCCCAGAACGAATCATCTTTCTTCCGAGATCTCGCCATGTTAAACTCTTCTACCTCCTGCAATAGAGGGTTAGACGAGGACACGTGAGACCCTTCATCCATAGCAGGAATGCCCTCCCCTAAGTCAAGGGCAACCTCCGCCATAAAATAATTCATTTCCTCTTCCCACCGGTGCCAGGTGTCTTATTCATTTCATGAAATTTTTCACGCGACAGATCGCGATGGAATTACGAGAGCAACTTCTCTGCATGCACGTGGAAGTATGCATGAAAATTACAAGGGCAACTTCTCTTACATGACAAACTAGCAAGTAAGTTTTTATAAAAGTTGCCGCTTTTGAATTTTAATTTCATAACCGGGCTTCGTAGCCTTCTTCTACCCCCACCTTTCTTATAACGTGGGTTAATGTAAAGAATTGAGACCCCTCATATCAAAGTTGAAATTTGTGACAGTTTAACAAGTTACGATATTACGACGAAATATTGTCGTGGTTAATAAAGAAACAAACATCGATTTGTGAAGGAAATTGTTGCTGTTAACATCGATTTGCGACAGAAGTTGTCGTGGTTAATATCGATTTGTGACGGAAATTATCACGGTTACATCGATTTGTGACGGAATTTGTCACGATTCACATCGAATTGAGTTACCATAAATAATGGTCTTGACCCAATTACTTGGAATTAATTATCGTATATCAATAATAGTCAATCTTTCATCTTGTTGTTTGAAATAATTGACTGAAACATGAGCCTTAAATTTGACATAAAAAAAATGATGAAATTTATGTCACGCGTTCTGAAAAAATAGGGGGAGGCAACGCCTCGAACCCCACATGTCATATAAAGATTGAGCTAGAAAAATTTACTTGTTTTGTAAAGCCTATTCTTTAGCAAAGATTATGAGCGACACCCTCATACGTTAAAGACAATGAAATAAAGAGACTAGCATACACAAGATGCTCAATCGTTGTTCACTAAGTAAGACATTAATTGCAATGTCTGTGAGTGACGTGTCGCGTAACCGGGGTCAAACAACTTCAATTTAATTACCCTGCAATCGTAGTAATATGGACAAGTAGGGATCGTTCTAGCCGGGGAAACTAAAGGGCGATCGAAAGAAGAGAAACAAAACAACTTATAAACAAGTATTCACATATATACATCGAAATACTGGGGGTTTAAGATTGATTAATTCTAACAAATAATCTACTGAAAATTAAACCTAAGATTATTATATACAAGTGATCAACATACTCATGCAACACCTAACACGAAAAACTATCAAGAACACATAACAACTTCATGCAAGGCTGGGCAGCAATGTTCAAATTGTCCTAGACTCTAACCAATTCCGATTCTAACTAGAACCTTTGCGGTTATCTAATTGTTAAGACTCCTCAAGTATTTAGAACCATCTTTGCGCTTGATCCTAAACATGAATGCTAACTCATTTAAAGACACGTTGCGTAGAGATTAAACAAGAAAACACTTTAGCACACGAGTCAATCGGAAACATGATCTAAGGCATGGCGTCACTCATCCTATTAGCATGCAAATTATCAGAATTATATCCGCCCTAAGTTAATAACAAAGACCAAGACAACTTTGCGTATGAATCGATCCAAAATTATTATGGTAGATGAAACCGCACCTTAAGGACAACCATGGCCAAGGCAGCCTCAAGGATTGATTTAGATGCACGAATTCATGACAATTAATCAATTAGAAATCAAAAACACATAAGAACATGCTACTGCCCCAAAACCTAAATCACGAAATCATCATATATTCAAGAAGTTACAAATCAAAACATAGAACAATCAAAGATCACAAAGAAATCCGAAAACCATGTTTGATAAATAAAACCAAAATCGAAAAGTATATTACAATAGAGTTCGAAACTATACAGAAAATTATATAAGAAGCCATGAGAAAATCATACTTTTGCAACCTTGAAAGATTCGGCAAGTGTGGGGAAAATCGGTGGAAGGATGAAATGATTCTTATGGTTTGTGGTGGATGAATCGGCTAAGTAATTTTCTGTATAGGGTTTGGTAGAGTTTCGGCTATGCAACTGCAAGGGTAGTGATGATAATTTTCTGTACTTGAAGTCGTGCTTTATATAGAGGAAAAACCCTAGAGAAGTCGGCCACAAAGCCTAAACCAAGTCGGTTTAGGTTTCCTAGTTCTTCTCAATTTCGGCAGAATGATCTCCGTCTGATGATTACATCATAACTCCCTCTAGAAAATAGATATTGAGGTGATTCCAATTGATTTGGAAACTAGACTCCCGTAGCTCTCTATCCATATCTAGCACGTTTTCTGATTCATTGTGAGCTGTCCTGGAGAGTCCGTTGAAGTTGAGAGACGTGCACAGGAATTTTCCCGATTCAATCAGGGTTTTCAAGACTTGAATATTCCTTGATATTCTGCCGAATTTAGATCTTCTTCTCCATATTGGACTTGGTTTGGACCTCTCCTTAATGGACTAGGCTTCATAGATCAGCTGCTTTGCTTTCCTAGATCCATCAGGAACACTTCTCTCGGCAGTCTTCTACATGTCACCTAAGTATCAGAGAAGTTAAATCAATTTATGACAATTTTCTACATCATTCCTTTATGTTTAACACATTTTACACACAACTCTACCAAAAACTTTCGACTCTACATTATGACTCTATTTTACGACAATAAGAGAAAATCAAAGTACAAATGGAGGTAATAACACATTAAAAATGTCACATTTTATGCTCCTATTAGTGAGTGATTATACAAGAATGATACATAAGATGTTGGCCTAGATGACTTCTCATTGTTCACTTTGAGGCATAATAATGCTATGGTGATATTCACAATGGTTTAACTCAAGCCATAACAATTAGATGTTATGAGGAATCTTAACACTGATTGAAAAGTTGAAAAAACCTAGAATTTTCGGTTTTTCAGTTTGCGGACAAGTCATTGTGTGAACTGGTTCATCAACTTTTAGACCGGTTCTTGAGGTTCTGTTTACGGCCACGGATTCATAACATTCAAGCCTACCTGTTTACAAAATTTGGTGGCATTTGGAGACGTGGAAGGTGGTGAACCACTCAATATAAGTGTTCACGGATGTCCTGCGACTCCGACGACCGGTTCGGCACTGTTTCGGTCGGTTCTATCGTCGAGGCTGGCGGTTTCCGAATTCAACTCCCATGTCTACCTTCTTACAAAATTTGGTAGCGTTTGGAGCTTTGGAGGATAGTGAACCATTAAATGAAGTGTAAAACAAAGGTCCGGTGATGCCGGCGGTCGGTTCAACCGGTTTCTTTTTGACCGGTCCCGATGGTGAGGCCAGCAGTTTGTTTTTGGACCTGTAAGATCAACGACTACAGATTGTAGCAAGGTCATAGTTTTACTTATTCATTTTTACCCACCATCATTTAAATCTTTATGTTACAGTTGTAACGGTATGCATATTTGTTAACAGATTAAGTTAATGTTCTACAATCTATATCGTCCACATGTTGTATGTGCCAAATTGCACCTCCACAAGCGCACAATGATGGGTAATTTGATGAATATTGTCTTTGAATATGACATGAGTTTCCGACTATAGTCCGCTTATATAAGGACCTTGACAGGCGATCTCTTTTATGTCACTTTGATGAGCCAGTCTTCCCGTTGTTAGGGGGAGATAAGAACAAGAATGTTCAAGTAGAACGACTTAGAATTATTTTGGTTTGTCCCTACTGTGTCTCATCAAGTTTTTTAAAGTGACGAGATCACATATACATGTTGCAAACATGCCTGCAAGGATTGATGTCTGGATAAGAACATGTTGATATCTGGATAAGAGGACATGTCATCACCCATAGATGGTGGCATGGACACCACAAATGTGGTAGATGGTGTCACTAGGCCGTGGCTCCCATGGTTTAGGGGGAGGCCACTTGGTTCGATACATACTCGCCAAGGAAGAATGCGAGTTTGGCACAACTTGATCATTTGATCAATGATACTCATTCGTCAGTTATTTCTGGATTAATGTCAATACCAATCCATATAGAGATCTTTACACTTAGAAATTACACCGGTGTACATGATGATGTGGTTTAATGAGTTTGATATCGAAACATACTTCGTTGAGAAAATATCAACGTTGTAGATTGGCCTAAATAGAAAGATGCTATCCAGTTTAAACAAAGAGATAGTGCTTTGGTTAGGTGACGCCGACACCCCAAGTGTAAACTCTATCAGTTATGTCTTTGTTAGAAAGCGTAGTGAGAAAAACAGTTTAGACTCACCTTCTGGCGCAAGGTCTCTCACAAACGCCCTGTAATCGACTACGATAAGATATACTCTCGTAATGGATGTCATTGCACTCCACTACCTTGTCAGTTTGGTAGTTTCTGAAAAACTGAACAAGTAGCTTGTGGTCACAACTTATCTCTGTTGGGAACTAAGAGATGTACACAAAGATCTTGAATAGATCGGTTTTCACCCAAATCAAGTGGCTCCTGACCACGGAGCGTGCTTGCAAGGTATTTGCTAAGTATCTACTTGATTAGGGAAGAGATATGAAGAATTATGTCTATTTGCGTGTAAATTATGGATGAATCGTGATGAACTCTTGTTAAATTAAGAGATGCTACTGATCCAAAATTAAGAATGAAAGGATCTTGGGAATACTTGGTCTCGAAAATGAGGACCGTTATTGATGATGCTTATTTATCTGTCGGCTTAAGGCAATCTAAAGGACGATGAAGTTATGCCTATATGTATCCCTTGATCGGTCGAAGTGTTAAGAAGACCTGTTTCGTCCATATGACGAAGAAGTCTTAGGAGAAATCATACATCTAAGTATGGTAGCACATTCATGTACTTGTTACAATATGCTCAACTCAACATCTCATTCACTATAAACTTGTAAGGCCAAGTTCTCCTTAGTCTTTCAACTCTCTTCCTAGCGGTTGAGCATCTTCGCTTCCTCTTAGATGAGTGTGAAGGAATATCAAGGTAGTGACCGGATGCGCCCACGCAACGCCAATGTAATGGCAGTGATTCCTTCTATGAAAGGTTCAGACTTATTCATCCTTACAGAAAGACACATCAAATGCGAAATCAAAATCTGCCTAGTTTCGTAGATCAACTTTCACGGGACCTACAAGATAGTCCACTCGTTGGAAAATGGTTAAATTGGTACCATTGCAAAGGTCTGTGTGTCTACTTTCCAAGGATAACAACCATTTGATCACACCTATTTGTGTGAGTTATGGCTATTTTTGTAAAATAGGACGGATCTGTCTGAGAATCTGCTTTTGCAGAACAGTGAACTTCGATAGAGCTTTGTGATCAGCTCAAGATGAACTAGGTTATGAACCTTGTATGGTTGGAAAGCTACATGTGTCTAGTTTCCAGAACTTTATACGGTTTGTCCATACCTATTGTATCGAAGAAATTATGACTGTTTAAGTACACAAAGGTCATGCCACGCATGAATTTATTTTTCAACGCGAATTTATATTTTGAGTTGTTAGGCAACCTTCTCCTTCAAGATCAAAGTAATGCTAAGCATAGCAAGTCTGATCTAAGGATTTTATGGCTGGATTTAATGACTAAATCGTTGCCCATGTCTACTTTTGAAGTATGTGAAGTGCATTGGTCTGTGCCGTTTATCTGTACTCCGAGATTGAATTACCAATCAGGGGGAGTCGTTGTGTAGACATCAGGGGGAGTCTATATGCATCACATGTTATCTTCAATTGTAGTTGGTGTGTTGTGCTCTTTTTCCCTTCGTCCAAGTCTTTTGTTTTACCCACGAGGTTTTTGTTTTACTTGACAAGGTTTTTACCGAGGCAACACCATAAGCACCATATCGTATTAGGGACGCAACACAATGGGGAGTGTTTAAGGAAATTATGTTTATGTTCTTCTGTTATGTGTCTTGCCCTAATACACATAGGATTGGTTAATCCGATTTCCTTATTAGAATAGATTACAGTTGATAGATCTTCTAGATCCTTCGGGAGACTCTATGTAATGTCTATAAATAGGTTTTTCTATCAATGAATGAGTAGACTGTTATTCTCGTTATCTTCTCTCCTTCAACAGGGAAACTATTAAAGTAAACAAAAAATTTGTAAGGAAATTTGGATAATCAATTAATTTCTTTTTTGTCCTTAAAGATTCATAATTTCCAAGTTTAGAGTGTCAAAGTGTTAAACGATGTAATTGTTATGCATATGAACACATATTTCATTATATTTCACATATTTTCATTTTCACCCAAAAACATTATTCATATATGTATTTTTCATCTTGTTTATCATTTTCATGTTTAAGAATTTGAAATGAACAATGAATTTGTAAAGATTTCTCAAGAACTAACACAAGTATTAGATATAAACAAATATAAAATATTAATTTATATAAATATATACTAATTATACTGACACGACCCACCCCGAATTTCACCCTGAACCCGGAGTAAATCGTGCGGGGACCACCTCCAAGGAAAGATTTACCGCAAAATTCGGTACAACCTCCCTTAAAAATGGACAACCCTTCCAAATCAAAGACCTGCAAACACTCCTAAAATTCTCAATCCACCCTTAACTTCTGAAGCCTTCGTGCTCTCCAAATACAATCACCACCAACAAGATAATAAACATTAACTAAGATAATATACATCCTCCGTCAAATATTCTAAAATATCATCATGCATTCACCCACAACCAAAAATATATACATTAAACCCAAGTATTCAGAGCTACTAGACACTAGCGGAAGTAAGAAAACACAAGTAGGTTAAATAGGTAACCTACTGGTGAAAGGTTGTGGAAATACGGGTGGCTATGCCTCGTCTCCTACTAGATCAAATCCGAACTCTGCAGACTGGGCATTTTAAAACGAAGGGCCCAGGGGAAGACATTTAATAACGTTAGAGTGAGTGGACAAAAATAATTTAATAAAAAAATATTTATGTATTCCCATTTTAATTTCATAGAAAATATACTGCATGCGGCAGCTCAAAAGTGCTCAACTCATAAACTGGCAATTTCACGACTACACTATCAGAAGAAAGGCTTTAGCCGACGAAAATAAAAAAACCAGGCCGACGAATTTTTCTTCGTCTGCTAATTTAAAATTTTCGTCGGGTATGGTCAACTTTAGCCAACGAAATTAAAATTTCGTCGGCTGAATAATTTTTTTCGTCGGCTATAGTTTGTGAACTTTAGCCGACGAAAGTTTTAAAAGTTTAGCCGACGAAAGTTTTAAAAGTTTAGCTGACGAAATTTTTAAAACTTTAGCCGACGAAATTTGAAAAGTTTAGCCGACGAAAAATATAATTTCGTCGGCTTTCATGCCTTATATTTGCAGATTTGGACAACAACTCATCTGGGAAAAAAAAACTATACGTAGAACCTTCAAACGCAAAAAAGTCGTGAAATAAGATATAACCAGAATGGTGAAATACGTCTACGGTTGAAAAATCACGGTATTCCGGTAAAGTTTCAGTGCCGATAGTTGCGGTCAATGCAATTTACCCTTATTATTCACTATGCTGCAGATTTGGCGTTTGGTGTCTGATTGATTATTGTGATACCTTTCCAGCGTAAGGGCCCTACGAGTCAAACTCATCACTATTGCTATGACATATGGGCCTTTTCGGCCATCCGAGTCCGTTTAGGGCTTCAAAATGTAGTTTTCTTATTTCCGATTAGAGTTAACCGTTTCGATCGAGCCCTTAACATTGTCGAATCCAGTTGAATTTTTTACCATAGACATCTTTCGTCATAATGATCATATATGATGGTCGAATTTTGGTTTGTAAATTATAGTCATCGGAATCACAACGTGTCTTACTATTTACCGTTATTATTCCCTATGGGGAGCCCTATCGTCGGAAGGTAAATGTCTCAAATTTTTATATGGGCGGTTGCGTCTCATCTACATGAGAGTTTTTTGTGTGGAAGGTTTGACCAAACTACGTAATATAGAGGGAGATATGAGCGTTTTCGTGTGATAAGTAACAATGGATTATGGTTGACCGTTTCGATCGAGCCCTTAACGTTGTCGGATCCAGTTGAATTTTTTACCATAGACATATTTCGTCATAATGATCATATCTGACGGTCGAATTTTGGTTTGTAAATTTTAGTCATCGGAATCACAACGTGTCTACTAATGTTGTATAACTTGTTTAGTATGTTATACAACTTTGTGAACCAACTCTACATAAGAAGCAAAATTATCAAAAATCTCGTGAAATAAGATGTGTTCATAATGGTGAAATACGGCTATGGTTCAAAAATCACGTAAATCGGGTAACGTCTCGGTGCCGATAGTAGCGGTCAACCCTATTTACCTTTATTATTCCCTATGGGGAGCCCTATCGTCGAAAGGTAAATGTCTCAAATTTTTATATGGGCAGTTGCGTCTCATCTACGTGAGAGTTTTTCGTATGGAAGGTTTGACCAAACTACGTAATATAGAAGGAGATATGAGTGTTTTCGTGTGATAAGTGACGATAGAATATGGTTGACCGTTTCGATCGAGCCCTTAACGTTGTCGGATCCAATTGAATTTTTTACCATAGACATCTTTCGTCATAATGATCATATCAGACGGTCTAATTTTGGTTTGTGAATTTGAGTCATCGGAATCACAACGTGTCTACTAATGTTGTATAACTTGTTTAGTAGGTTATACAACTTTGTGAACCAACTCTACATAGGAAGCAAAATTATCAAAAATATCGTGAAATAAGATGTGTTCAGAATGGTGAAATACGGCTATGGTTCAAAAATCACGTAAATCGGGTAAAGTCTCAGTGCCGATAGTAGCGGTCAACCCTATTTACCGTTATTATTCCCTATGGGGAGCCCTATCATTAGAAGGTAAATGTCTCAAAATTTTTATATAGGCGGTTGCGTCTCATCTACGTGAGAGTTTTTCGTGTGGAAGGTTTGACCAAACTACGTAATATAAGGGGAGATATGAGCGTTTTAGTGAATTTATAGACTTTAGCCGACGAGATATTAAAAAAGTCGTCGGCTAAGGTCAAAAAATTTCAAAACTTTTTGGGCGGTAAAAAAAATTTGGAGGAAAATTTTCAAATTACTTTAGCCGACGAAAATATATGAAAAGTCGTCGGCTAAAGTCAAAAATTTTCAAAATTTTCAACCAAAATTTTTTGGCGGTTAACCAAAATTTTCAAAAGAGTTTAGCCGACGAAAATAAAGAATTTCGTCGGCTAAAGTTCTTTATATAGAAGTTGTACCGAAGATAAGAAGTCTATTATCTGCCAGATTTTCTTCTCGGCCTAGCTCCGCCGTCAAGCCACCGGAGACCGCCACACTTGTCCCAAAAGCTTCGCCGTCATCTCTACTTCATTGCTGGATAGGTGGTGCATCGAGTGGCGCCGCCGTGAGGGATAAATCGAGCTCCAAAACTCCGCCGGTTCGGATTCGGTGTCGATCGAAATTCTCCTTTCTTAGGTCACCATTTGGTGAGTTCTATATATGGATAAGTTGAGTTTGATTAGTTCTACATTCCCCTAGAATTTGGTAGCTCGATTCGGTGTGTGTGAAGAGAATCGAAGATTTGAAGTTTTTAGGGTTTAAAATTGGGGATTTTTATATTTTGATTCAATTGACCTGTTTAGGCTTAGAATTAAGCTTCGACTTCTTCTAGAAAGTTGTTCGAAATGTTGAGAGGAAGATTCTGTCAAATTTTGGTCGTGATTGGAGGTGACTGAAAGTTTTTGCAGTTTTTTTTTTCATAAACCAGCAACTTTAGCCGACGATATTTAAATACTATATTCGTCGGCTATAGTATTTTTTAATTTTTTTTTATAAGGTTAAACCGACGAATTATAGCATATTTCGTCTGCTATAGTTCTTTTTTTAATTTTTTTATAAGGTTTAGCCGACGAAGTATACTATATTTCGTCGGCTATAGTTTTTTTTTAAAATTTTTATAAGGTTTAGTCGACGAAATATACTACATTTCGTCGGCTATAGTTCTTTTTTTAATTTTTTTTATAAGATTTAGCCGACGAAATATACTATATTTCGTCGGCTAAATCTTATAAAAAAAATTATACACTTTAGCCGACGAATATCTTAATTGTTTTGTCGGCTAAAGTCTGGGAAAAAAACCGACGACATGTTTTTCGTCGGCTAACTGTGGGACTATAGCCGATGAAAAAAAAATTTCGTCGGCTAAAGTCATCGCCGACGACCTTTTCCCAAAGAAATCTTAGCCGACGATGGCTCGTCAGCTAAGATCTTAGCCGATGAATTAAGCTAACAGTTTCGTCGGCTAAAGTGCTTGTCCTGGTAGTACTAGCTCCGGCTAGTCACCAACTCAAATAAAATGGAGCCTCTGAAGCTAAACTATATATATAAATATATATGCGTACGTATTTACACTCGTCAGACTCCTTGTATGAATCATAAGAACAATTTAGAAAAATAGAAATTCATACAAGGCTACAACGCTTGCGTCTAACGCTTACGTTGCGTCATAATGTAATTTTTCCTCATTACGACCGAAAAGACGGTGTGTGTGTATATATATATACGCGCATATCCCTTATATGAATTATTATATTTATATAGGGCTACGACGATTGCGTCTAACGCTCATGTCGCACCATAATGGAATTTTACCTCAATATGGTGGAAAACACGTATAGCTAGCTAGCATTTATTTATATACATACTATACTCATAATATCCAAAATATGGATATATATATACATGCTCACCGAAATTCTCAATTTCAGTTATTCTCTAACAACAAAAATTATTTCGCATGCACAATATTTAAAATAAAAATCCACTCACAAATTAGGCCTAAGCTTGATGACGCTCCGAGGCTTCTTCTGCTCGGGCCTCATCACGTCCTGTTCCAAATATATAATTAATTTCCCACTAAAAATCCAATATTTATACAAAATAGGCAAAATTAACCGAGAGCCATAACCACGCTCATCATTGCCTAACTTCGATATTCTTAAATCGGAATGACCCAAACTTTAATACCATACTCAGCAGCCGTAAATACAACATTTCCTAGAAATTGACTTAAATCCTACGGCCGGATTTTACATTATTTAACCGCCAAAATACCAAACTTCAGAAATTTCCAAACCTATTCAAAACTCATCCGAAAATTCCACAATTCACTTCATTAAATTTCTCTAATTATTACACATTTAAAACTTTAAAAATTTCCAAAACAGCGGCGGCCGGAGGCCGATTCCGGCGACCTCCAAATTCTACCAAATTTTAACAGCATCTTGCTCTCAACCCCCTCTACAACTTCTCTAACTACCACAAACATCAATTCCAAGCCTAACTAGATCAATCGAATGAAAACATCTTAAAATCCTTAGAATTTCCTCCTTGAATTTCTCCTTACCTAGCTCAAGAGGGAGTGAGCCATTTGGAGGGGTTGCTGCACGGGAGGAGGGCTACAAAACGAGCCAAAGATTGCCGGCTTTGGTGGCCGGAGGAGGGAGTTCCGGCGAAGGAACCACCACGGCAGTCGCCGCTTTCGGGGGGAAGAACTCTTTCACGGCGACGTTACCGGCGGGGACACTAGGCCGGGAAGAGAGAGGAGGCGGCGGGGCTCCAAACGGGACCGGTGCGGCGGTCTGGCTTGGCCAGACGGCGGCGGACGGGCGGCCGGAAGGTTCCGAGTCGGGCTGCTCGGGAGAGAGAGCTCGGGAGGGAGAGAGAGAGATAGAAGAGAGAGAGAGAAGAAATGGGTTTTGGGCCTCACCCCAACCCGGTCCAACATCCTTATAAACCCAATTTCAAAAATTAACACCCCCAAAAATAATACCCTAATAAAAAATTACATTTTACTAGCTAAAATTTACCATTTTTACCGTCGTTACATTTTTCTCCGACGAATAAATCCTCCGAAATAAACGTCCCTCAAAACCCCTCTAGGGACTAATAAACTATATCTTAATGTAGGAGACGGTAAAAATTCTTATTATACTCAAGCTGGTAAATAAGATAAAAATTTAAGGGTCGGGATGTAATATATACAATAATAATAGTGTTAATATAGTAACATAATATGATATTTCATGGATTTTTAGATTAAGTTTATTTTAGGTACTTTGGGTTGTGTATTTAGTAAAATATCCGAATGAAAAATTAAATAAGTGATGTATTAAAAAGGGGTGTATATTAAGTTATTTAGGGTATGTATATAAAATTTCTCTTATAATAAAAACCAACTACTGGTAAATAAAATGTCATCATTTATTTTAAAAGTAAATAAAATAAGTAGTTAAATGGAAAAAGAAAATTTATTAGAAAGAAAAGAAATATCTATATATTTATATTTATAGTCAACCCAATAACTCGTGTCATTACAATTATGCTGTAATTTTTTCCAGTTATCAATAAAGTTATTTCTTTTTTTTTTTTTTTTTTTTAAAAAAAAACCTGTTTACTATCACTAGTAACGTTGTAGTAATACCGGATCCAAAGTTAATAAATGTTATTTTGCCTACATTGTGACTCGAATACAAATATACAGTATGAATAATGTTAACAGGGTAACTCGAATACAAATATTTGTAACATTATTCATTCTGTATATACATCCCTTGAGCTTCTTCATATCTCCCCTGTTAATTTTGCATATCTATGTAACAATGGCCATATTTGATCACTTGAGCTTCTTCATATCTAACTCATAGCCTCATATACACAGTACACACTATCAAATTCTTCTGCTGAATCTTTGTGAAACCTTTTGGTCTATTTGGGGGCCAATGCCAACATTCTTAAAACTGCAAAATTAAAGGGGATGTAACAATGGCAATCATATGTCCACATGTCTGGGATGCAAACGAAGAAGGGGCTTAATCATTTCCTCGAAGAGTTAGGACCATTTATACGGTTAAAAAGGTCTTCTTCAGCTTACATGACATGTACCTCGCGTATTACATACATAGCACAAACGACTTTACTCAACATATGGTCCCAAATCCTGACATTGCTGATAAATTTTGAACAACAAGAACGGAAACTCTAGTAACAATCACAGTCATGTACGTGAGATTCATCATATGTTGAGTTTATTCGACTCGACTCATTTTAAGTGAACGTAGCATCTACTCTCCAATAGCAAGTACGTAAAAAGACTCAAAAAATTAGAATCGGCACACGATAGTGAAAACCTCACCAAAGGTATTGGAAGGATAGAAAAACAAAATTTATTTGTGACAAATTAAGGCTGCTGTTACTGCTTTTGAGTCTCTCCTAATCTGTCTTATCCCCTAAGGCTTCCACTCAATACACAAAAAACTTCCACTCCAAGCACCCTTTCTTGACAGACAAAGATTGATCACCACTACTCTTTCAGAACTAGCTGTCAACCAAATTCCACTTATCTATTCAAATCACGTCTAACAGAAGTGAAACTCATTTTAGAAGTATTGTGAAAAACTGGTACTTGTTCCTGCAATATTATACACTATACATGTATTTCTTCATATGTACACCAAGAAGTGAAGAGTGCACTAATATAATAAGTTAATAACTGTGTAATTTTGTACATGAAGGAATAAGAGCTGGGATTGGTTACCTGAATTTGCCAATATACCAACTTGAGAAAATAGCTACCTTACCAAATCAGACAGATCCATCTTGATACTTTATTCATAATTAAAAAAAAAAAAAAAACTGTAGCCTGTAGGTAAGAACAGTAAGTACTGATGTATTAGCAATAACTTTGCTACAAAGAATGTAATTTGATGTGTTATCAAGTAGGCTTTTGAGTAAAGGTGGAAAGAGGATAGAGGGTTTTGAGTGAGTTTTGTTATACATTCAACAAAGCTAAAATCTAATATTAACTTTTTGAATGTAAAGCAAGTTGCTAGGCATTTTGGTCATTCAAACTCATATTGTAATACAAATTTTGTTGTAAAGCAAGCGGTGTTGATGGGTTTGATGCCTTTAAAGCTAGCCTTTCTTGTGACCACCTACAACAGAAGAAAGACAGCCATCATTTAAAGGAAAAAGAGAAACCTAGCGAGGGATCAATAAGAGAGTGATTCAAGGGAGAGAACAGAGGTTGGAGAGGAAGCAATGGCAACGCCGAAACAGTTATGGGAGCAGCAGCAATTGCAGATGCAGCGTGTCAATAAGAACTCCGGCGCCATTGTTAGTTACACTGGTAGTCCGGTTGATGACAAGGAAGAAGAGATGTCAAGGTCTGCATTGGCTATTTTTCGTGTCAAGGAGGAAGAGATTGAGAGAAAGAAGTTGGAGGTGAGAGACAAGGTTCAGGCTCAGTTGGGACGAGCTGAAGAAGCAAGTAGGCGCTTAACTGAGATTCGTGAAGTAAGTAAACTGCAATTGCCACTAAATTTATAGCTTACATATACCTTATTTATGCAATTTGGATTTTGGAATGTGGAAAAGTAATACAAGAGTTGATGGAAGTATCAATCAATCTCTAGCAAGTGAAGAAATCAAAGTTATAGCTAGAATTCATAGGATCGATGTCGAACCCATAATTTGATATTGGGAAGAAAAGAAGTTACAGATTCCAACTGGTACAAATGATATCAGGTTACTTGCACATTGTTCATTCCAACCTTCTCAGTGAAGTTGTATAGAGGTTATTTTAAAGCTAATCAATCTTTCAGGAGCTTGAAGCACTGACAGATCCCATGAGAAAGGAAGTTGCAAACATTCGGAAGAGGATAGATTTAGTTAACAGAGATTTAAAGCCGCTGGGACAGAGCTGCCAGAGGAAGGTGATACTTCTATATATATATACTTCTATATATATATATAAGGACCTCCTTACCTTAGCGAATGTACGGATTTCTTTATTTGACCCACTTTTGATCACATTTTTTCATCTTAGCCGTTCAGTATTTAGGTATATATAAATAGATCATCTCTACAAATTTTCAGCCAAATTGATAATGGTTAAGACATTCAACACTGTGATTTAGAGTACATACGGTTCAGGATGAATAGATTCAGTTCGTTCATTGATTTAATATATTTTCGATACCTTAACAATAACCAAATTAGCTGAAAATTTACAGAGATGATCTAATCATGTATATCTAAATATTGAACGGCTCTGATAAGAAAATATGATCGGAAAGTATGTCAAATTAAGGAAATCCGTATCTTAACTAAGGTAAGGAGGTCCTTATTTGAAAAAGACTATATATAGATATACTATATATATATATATATATATATATATCTATTGTACTACTTGTGTTTTATACATATTTTTTGCACACGGATATGGTGCAAGGCATACAACTTGTTTTGCACAGCTAGCTAGAAGATTATAATTCTTAATCATAATCATTCAGCCATATAGTAATTATTTGGTATAGGCAGTAAATGCCTCAAATAATAAAGCTTCTGTGATTGATTCCAGCTATTATTTTGTATCTTGTTTCTGTTAACTTTCCCAAGTCGTATGATGGTTTTGTATGCTGGTCACAGGAAAAGGAATACAAGGAAGCAGTCGAGGCTTTGAACGAGAAGAACAGAGAAAAAGCTCAGCTACTTTCCAGATTGATGGAGGTAAATTACTTAATATTCAGAAAGAGCTTCATAATATTGAAATACGCAAATCTTGTTCAGGTGATCTCTACACGAACTAGTGTATGTTCCTTAATTACTTCAATTTCTAACCATTTTCACATACATGATTTGTTTCAGCTTGTGGGTGAAAGTGAGAGACTGAGGATGAAGAAGCTGGAGGAGCTGAGCAAACATGTCGAAACTCTGCGTTAAGATGTACTGTGTGCTAATCATGTATTGAAATGTGTTGTGCATGTGTGCCTGTAATTAGATATGCTTTTTTTTTTTTTTCCTTGCAGTTCTGTGATTTTTTCGTTGGCTGTGTATTCATGAAGAAAGGTTTCTTCCACTATGTACTTCCAAATTTGGTAGAGTTCTGTATCTCTGTGTGCTAATGAAATCATGACTTGAGAAGGGTGCTCTTCATCTGGTTCACCTACTAATCATATGTATCTTCTTATATGAGTTATATCACTTTTTTTATGTGTGTGTGACGCAGCGGAAAGTATGGAGGATGCATATACAGTGATAAAACAAATTTTATGGCAACTAACAACCGGCCTAAAAACCATGTGTTTAAAGAAAACCAAATCTAAAATAAACTATACAACCTAGAAATTGGGAACTAGCTAGCTAGCTACAAATCTTTGTGAACTATGGAAGTGTTGGTCTTCAATTGTGTGATGTATGCATCAATTGCAATAGGAATGAGGAAGGCAAAAGCCTTTTTCAATTTCCTATAAATTAGCAGCATAGCAAAACATGTGAAGCATGCAATGCAGCAACTGAGCATCAGGCAACTGATAAGAACCGTGTGGGTTGTGCATGAGAGTAAAAGAGGTAAAAAAAAAAAAAAAAAAAGCTAAGTGGGAAATTCTCTTAGGTGATATATCATGTTCTTATCTTCTAGGGTATTTTACGAGTGAGGGTGTACAAAAATTTTAAGATTTAGGTTATGAGATTTAACTCATGTATCTGATACTAGTTTTATTTTCAAAAGAACGTATGTATTAGGTGGACTTAGACAGAAAATTTACTGAAATATGTCAAATCCCGTGTTGACTATTTCTTCATCCTAATTTTGTCATCTTGCTTTATTGTAGGGTTGTGAGGTTTGTTTATATATTCTTGAATCTTAGTTCGTTCGTGACGTTAAAATCCAAACAATAACTTAAACAGTTCACCAATTACAATTCTTTGATAGTTGATAGTACCCTCAAAACTATTTTTAAGCTTCCGTTGTGTGTGTTTAAACCAAGGTTCTAAAAATCGCCGCCTAGCGCCTGAAATCACATCCCCGTTCCGTTTACCCCCTAATCGTCGGAGCTAGGCGGCACCCTTGAAATCGGCCGTTTAGGCGGCTTTGGCGGCGCCTAGGCACCTGGGCGGTTGGCTGGGCGGTCCGATTGTGCGGTCTAACTCGACGTTTTTGAATCATCATCTCCGAAGAAGTGAAGAAGAAGTTTAGGAGGGCTTCGAGGATGCGTCGATGCATCATAATCGGACGATGAGAGATCAGAGATGATGAAAGGGAAAGTCTGGGTTAGAAAGTGAGCTGTGTGTGTGATTGGTTGAAACCAAATTTTTTTTTCTGGAGAAAAGGATAGAAGATGAAGATGAATGATCGGTGAATTGAAAGAAAATGGTGAAGATGAAGGTTGAACGGTTGAAGAAGTCTAGTTTTGCGTGCCTACTAGACATCTCTCCATTTACGTCTCTTTTACTACATCAATATCAAGATCAACATAATAATTGTTAATTAATTATAATAAGTGTGATAAAGGAAAAACATTATTATGTTTTTCCTTTTACAATTAATAGGAAACAAATTCTGTTTCCGGCCTCTTTTTCCTATTTTAATTACTTTTAATTAATATAAGAGATAATAATCGAATATACTGTTGTAAAACTTTAATTATAGTTATTATTTATAAAGTTTTTATGTGATAAAAATAATAAATATAATTATTTATTATTAAAATAAATACAAAAATACAAATCCGATTAATTCCCGATTAATCTTTTAAGCGTTGTCCGACCGACTAGCACCCAGCGTTTTTTAGAACCTTGGTTTAAACGTTTCTTAATCAAAATGCCTTGCGTTTCTCTTTATGTGAATCGAGCATTTGATTTATGTTTTAGAGACCTACCGCACTATGACGTGGATAAACAGAAAAAGTGCAGTTTGAGACGTTAAAAATGGTAGCCAATATCATGGATTATATTTTTTTTTGTCAAGTTTGTATTGGAGGTGGTGTTGGGCTGCTAGAGTTCCACTCAGATAAGGATCACCTAATATATTTGATTTAGGCGATAGCGACAATGTTTTTTGTTTTACTGTTTGTTGTATGAGAATTGACACGATCTCAGATATCCACAAATTAAAAATACTACATTAGTAGTTCAACAAAACTACAATTCTTCAAAAATACATCGCTGACTCTTTCCATATTATCAAACTTTACAGCTCTCTCCTCATTTGCCCTTGCCTTCACAAGGATAAATTTTTTTACTAACAAGCATAAGTGAAAACTATAGGTGCATATGCTCATATGGACATGATGAAGGTTTTTGAGGTACAAATCATCTCTACAAAAATGACAACAACAAAAAATAAACTTTAGGAATCAGTGGTAGCCTCTATCATATGACCTTACCATTTGAAATCAACTTTTTCTTGTAGGATCTTACAAACTTCCAAACGTCAAATAGTAAAACAAAAACTATATATAGTTAATATATCCCAAATCAAATGCCGCATGTGCTTCTTATCTGCGTAGAACTCAAGCCAGCTCAATACTACCTCCAATCCAAATTTCACTGAAAATATAACCTAATCTAGCATACTATCCTTCTCTCCCAACCTTTCACTTATCAACTCACTTTTTGTGATCTCAAATACCCTTTGTTGTTAAAATATGTAATTTAGGA
Organism: Fragaria nilgerrensis; assembly: GCA_010134655.1. NCBI lineage: Eukaryota > Viridiplantae > Streptophyta > Magnoliopsida > Rosales > Rosaceae > Fragaria > Fragaria nilgerrensis. Next base: position 27,789,299 of record CM020979.1, on the reverse strand, counting down.
TCGTCTACAATAATATCACAAATACATCAAAACAAGAACACTAAATTAAGTATAAAGCTTAATACCTTCGTTGCTCCTCCAATCGGACTTAACTGCAGTTTTCGATGAAGTCACCATTGTTGATTGCGATGTTGCTTGATGCTCACGTTGTACTTGGTGAATACTGAAGGTCGGCCTTATGTGTGTCTTAACCTTGTTGCTGGCACAATGGGAAGCCGATGAATGCAGAACGGTGTGGAACACAGGGACCTAGACCCTCTATATATAGTGATCAACATAAGACTTGATCCCATAACCAAATCCTAATTGAACAATGTAAATAACATGAAGATCTTTACTTCCACAATACTAATTCCTTGTACGTCAGGTTTTGTACTATGAACCTTCTAGATTTCCAACTGATATACAACTCGAAAATCTTATATAAATCCGAATATAATATCTATTGTTTCTTGTTATTCAAGATAAAGTCTTAGAACAATTAACATGAATATAGCAGACTGTGTTTAAGTCCATTTTATTTCCAACAAATGTTAGTTTCAATGTTTTAAAAAACGTGTTTCATTGGAAATATAAAGTCTATACATCTAGATATATGATTTGGGTTGATGATCTTGATACAAAGAAGATTAGCTGAGTTACAGAAGATTGCATCAAAGCTTAGTTATTAATGTACGCAAACAAGTTACTCATACACATTGCAACAACAAAGAATGTTCTAAACATTAATAATGAGAAAGATGAACTGGCAGTTATTCGAGACTTGGAAATATATTTTGATGAAATCAGAAAAAAAAAAAAAAAAAAAAAAAGATGAACGAGAAGAGTATCATACAATTTTGTTCTAGAATTGCGAGGTTTTGGGGACTCGACCATAGATATGCTAAAAGTTCTCATATATATCTATGAACCTTCAATTATCTTTCTTATTGTCTCTTCCTCACTAGGGTTTCAGAATGTTTGGGATTTTGTTGTAACCAGAGTAGCAGCCGGTAAAGAGAACTGTGTTGGCTTAGCCATATTAATAAAACCAAATGTGAACGTCACATTTTTAGATAAGAGAAGCAATCATCTTGATTTCGAGATTACCGTAGATTCCACTAGTGAAAAATGGAGGTTGATAAGATTTTATGGGCACCTAAAGTTGAAACATAGCTCGTGGGAGTGGCTTCATAAGTTATCAAGAGTTGAGAAGAAACTCCTATAGATAATATTTGGGGGCTTTAATGAAATTTTATATCTGATTGAGAATATGTAATTGTGCATTCATGCACAATCAACGTACCAAAATGATCAGGTGGTAGTAATAAGTTTGATATTGAACCCACCTATGATTGGCCCTTTCCCAAATAAGGACACCGATGTCACCACCACACTAGTATATATCCTCCTCCGCCCCCAAATTCGCTAGCAGATTCGTTATCCCTAACCTTAAATTTGTCTTGATCTTCTTTTTCGCCTTATGAGGCACATACACAAAACTCTCAGCAAATAAAACCACAATATTTATAGGGAGTTTTGTGTATGTACCGCATAGGGCGAAGTGTCATATATAGTGTTGCAACATCTAGTGGTTGATATTGAAAATCCAATGAAAGCACTGCAACACCGCATAAAGCTTATAAGTAACAAAACAAAGAAAAATTATCCTAACACATAAGCATAAAAAGGAAAAAAAAACATGTACTATTTTTTAGTGGATCTTCTATTGACAATCCAACATAAGATTTTCATACAATAGGCAACAAGTTGTTGGAGAATATATGTATACTATTGCCTATAGTATGGATAGTATGGATAGTATGGATAGTTGCCAATAGATTAGGTTGTCATTGATAGAGAAAACAAAAGGAAGCGGCTCTAATGAAATAGAGAAGCTTAAGAAGCTGATTAGAGATACATATATAACTGACAAGCTGACAATTCAATTAAGTTGCTATTAAGTATGAAGATTTTAAGTTTGGACTTGAATTGAGTTAGTGGAAACTTAGAATCTTCATATCTAATTGCAACTTAATTTATCTTTGGATTGTCAGCTCGTCAGTTATATATGTAGCTCGTTATGTTTCAAAAACTTCAAAACAGTATCTCACGTTCTTGTAAACACCCAAATTAACATTTTTACCAAACAATAAATGTCCCAAGTAGATACGGTCCAAATCCGTGGCCCACGTCGAATATTATCGATAGGCCCGAAATATATGACTTAGCGGTAATTGACCCGCCTACAAAGCCGCGCGAGTTGGATGAAAGAGCTCGCATGCAAGGACTTTGCATGGAGAAAGAATTAAAGTTAGCATGCGAGGTGGAAAAGTTCGCATAGGAGTCCTAACGTGGAATGGCTATCAAAATTATTCTACGTGTGTCGTGTGTGTGTGTCTATATATATATATATATATATATATATATACAGGGCCCTTCCACTAAGGGATCCTTTTTTTTGACATATATGAGGGATGGGGGATTACACCAACTTTTCGATCACAAAATCACATCTCCACCGTTCAATATGTAGTTCTATATGAGTAGATCATTTCTGTAAATTTCAGAAATTTTGGTGATCGTTAAGGCATTCAAAACTACGATTTATAATTATAAGCATGAACGGTTCATGTTTGGCAGATTTGGTTCATTAATTTATTTAATCTTGTTTGACACCTTAACGATCACCAAATTGGCTGAAAATTTACATAATTGATCTATATATAAGGACCAACAAACTGAATGGTGGAGATTCAAAAATATAATCGAAAAGTTGGTGTAATCCCCAATCCCTCATATATGTCAAAAAAAAGGATCCCTTAGTGGAAGGGCCCTCTATATATATATATATATATATATATATATATGCAATTCTCATGAATGCATGCATGAGAGACGTGATACAAGTCAAGTCAAGTAGAATTCAATCATCCTAAGCTACAAGTCATGCAGCATGCACATGTCTATGGGAAGAGGCATTCTAAACCAACTCTACTGCCTAAAAGAGGGGCGACGACTAAGAGGTGATTGATATTGCCTACAACACGATATTAACGTTAAAGACTTCTACAAGTCTTTGACTAACTTTAGGCCAATAACTATGGCCTTAAAATAAGTCTACATACTTGATTGGAACTGCGTCACCCAATTACGTGGTTGCCAAGTAAAACGAAACCTTGTGCAACTCAACCGACTATGCGGCGAAGACCGATTCTTATCAACAACTAAACGAATTCACCTCTATATAAGGGAGTTCGAGGATCTGGTCTAGGACACAATCATCTTATACAAACAACTACAAACCTTCGTTCTAATCGAAACCCGACGCTAAAACACTTCGCCATAGCACTACAAAGCCCGTTAGGTCTCACCCAGCTTATTGTCCTATTGGTTGCTCTGCTCACCCGCCGAATATCGATTGCAAACGAATAAGAGGCTGCTCGTAATCCCTCGCCCGCGAGGTGGCATCGGAGCCCGCTATCGTTTGGTTGGAAGTCTAGACCAGCGCACCATTTACTTTTCGCGTCCGCGCGGTGGCACGCCCCGCACCACTTTTTAGCATTTGGATCCGTTATTTACCTTTCTACCCCTACTAAGGATTGTGGCCAAAATATTGGCACACCCAGTGGGACCGGAGTAGTCTTGTCAGTCACCCACCATTGGAAAGGCAGGTGAGTATGCCGAGGAGATGGTCGCCTACGCCAAACAACATGTTGAGCGAAAGCGACACAACGAAAAGACTTTACAACACCAAAGTGTAAGGTCTACAGTTGACAATCATGTCCTTGCCAAAAAGATTGAACTGCCTGCCAGCCAATCCAATGGCGAAGATTTGCCTTTAGACGAACCTACGTCTAAAGAAATTACTTTCTCAATCAATGACGAAGTTACTAAAGAACCAGAGGTCGAGGCCATTGAGATTATAGATAATCATCCTATCTCAAAGATTGACGGTGTTAATCAGGAATTGGAGTTTGAGGATAGGACAGAGTAGTCCATCTTAGAAGAAGAGATCGGTTTGAACACTGATGGCGAACCACAATTTCACATGAAAGTTGACCAAGGAGCCAATTCTCCTATGCAAGATGTATATGTGGACACAAGTCAAACGCATGGGGGGCAAGGTGTAGCTCGCCTTCATTCTTAGTTAACCATCATAAGCAAGTTCATGATCGACCTCAAGCTGCTGGATATTTTGATGAAGGAATAGGTAAAAGCCTACTTTGTCAATTTGCTTCTGGACGTTTCTCTCGAGTATGGCCAAATAATGGCCAACTTAATTATCAATCATCTTATGTACTTGCAAGACCAATACGTGGCTTCTTTATCCAATACCATTGGAATTTTTATATGCAACTTCAGAAGCCAAGCAATGACTTTGGTTTATGTGTGAAATATGTACATGTCCCATGCATGCCTATGGTTGCAAAGAAGGTCGAGATACCGGCCTTTGTTGATTATGCATGTGATCTTGATATGGAGCCAATTTATGATGAATATGATGAAGACGATATGTTGGTGCGTTGCGTGCGTGGCTTTGATGACCATATTTTACAAGAGTTCAATACTAGTGCAGCTCTTCATATATGGTGAGTAGAGGCTGGCAGATGGTCCTCTTCCATAACCAATGCGTGGCTATTCCTGATGAGACCATGCATTATGACATGATAGTCGGTGACACGGCAGATCTTTATACCATATTGTCCATAAGAGTGTAATTGAAGATCATGTTTTGCCAAATGACAAAGATGTTTGGGGGCCAACAAAGCAGTCCTTACGAGCTATTGTCTTCAAATTTTCAAGTTGTTGATACGAAGTATCTCAATTCAGCACTTGGAAATTCTCGACAACAAGAGTCTCATGCCGGGAACATAATGGCGTCGAGGCTTGGAGTGAAGCATCGGTGACCTCCCCGTGGCCTTACAAAGGGTAATTAATCATCCTATTATTCCTTCATCTCTTTGCTCCTAGCTTTTACTTAATTTTCATTTCTCTTTCTTTCTCGCATTGAAAAAAGAAAATACAAAAAAGTAAATAGCGAAAAATACAAAAAGAGATCCTTGGTTTTGCTGAAATGCAAGACACCGTTTTTGCCTACATAAGGCTTGAACTGTACTTTGATGCCTATCCCTGAGGCTTGAAGACAAAGGCATTCCACATGCCTTAGAGTTAATGCCAGCGAAGTCAAAGTCAGAGAAGAATTGAAAACATGTTTGCAATGCTGAAATTTACAACAACCACAGCAGGACAGCCAACTTCGCGAATTAAACTGGAATTATCTAGGAAGAACCAGCAGGCGAGCCTTATATCAATAGAAAGCCCTGTATGTCTATTTTCTAGGGGTGGGCATAAAAAATCGTAATCCGAACCTGTCCCGAAATTTACCGGGAAGGGACGAGATTTAAATCTTAAAACGTTAGGCCCGTCCCGTCCCGTCCCTTCCCGTTTATATATAACGGGAAGGGACATGAGACGGATAATTCAAGTCATGTTTAGGCCCGTCCCGTCCCAACTATTTTAATGATTGATTTTTTATTGATTAAGATGTGATTTGAGCATTTCATTTAAGTGTTTTGATCTTAGCTCTTTGTTTCTCTAAGTTACTAGGTTGTCACCAATTCAATAACAGTGATGTTTAATATTTTAATTTGTTGATTGTTGTAGACTCTCTTCTTACACCCTAGTAGTGATGACAAGTTTAAAGAAAATAAGTAGTATAAACTCTCTTATTACACCATGTTGTACTTGTAAATATGTTACAAGTATTTGTTAATACATAATAGAGTAAAGAGCACTATAAAACTATGGAACTCTTTCTTTTGCTTACAAGTTTATTTTCAACTTTTTATATCGGGGTTGGTCCCGTCCCGTCTCGTCCCAACCGGGATAGGGCCAGGGTAGGATGAAATCTAAAAAACGCAAAACCCGTCCCGTCTCATCCCGATTTTAATGTCCGGGATGAACCGTGGGATTAGCTCTATCCCGTCCCATACCCAGCCCTACTATTTTTCAAAAGATTTACGGTTCGCTATTATGACACTCCTGGAAAGAGTTATTTCCGTTTGAATGCAGACAGATCAGGATACACGCGAATTTGCAATGGGCTTTTTATATGTGTTTCCGTGACCTTGCAACATGCTTTCCTTTACTGGGGGGCATCCACATCAGTTTTTGTGTACCCATCCATGCACCAGGAGCTACTCAAGGCCGATCCACGACTTTTTTTGGTGTCTGCCAACTTCAATGATACATGGTACTACAATAGCATCTCGCTCCTTCACTGAGGGGGCATACTAAAGTTTTGATATCCTTTATTGTTCCCAAGTATCGTCGAATAGACATCAAAACTAGGGGGCACATAAGGGGTGGATATGAGTTCCAAACATCTAAGACTTTAGACTTTCAAATGTCTTGGTCATTATTTAGGCCAACATCTGTGGCCTCTAAAAAAAAAAAATTCAAGATTATGCGGCCGTTCGCCGACGTGGTCATTGTGTTTGACTCTCATCTGTTCACACTTGGGGGGCAGCGAAGGCCAATTTTAGAAGTTCATTTTTCGATCAGACTAGTTCATCCAAACATATTAAGTCTGATTACATATTTACAAGGCCAACCCCTGTGGCCTTTCAATCTATTCAAAGTGAACTACATCCACTTGAGGTCCATCTATTCAAGGTATATCCATTCGAGGTATATCCCTGTGAGGTCAGACAGTTTCTCCTCAAGTATATCCATTCGAGGTACATGCCTAAAGAGCGAAGTGGACGTATTATTCATGGTGATTCGAGTATGAGGTGATTTAAGTCAAGTTAAGTACATGATTGTCAATTGATGATATGTGCTACAATTGGAAATGCCTACCTACCTCTCTCTTCGCCGGGGTTCGCCGGGGTGCTTGCTATGTTACTCAAGTTACTCACAGTCATGTGAAGTTATGAGCCGAGCTAATTGTGGTTTTGGAGCAGCATGAACAAAACCTTTTCAGTCATTCTTGACATTCATGACTTCGAGGCTGGGGTAATGTTTACACCCAAATTAATATTTTTACCGAACAGTAAATATCCCAAGTAGATACGGTTCAAATCCGTGACCCACTCCGAATATTATCGATAGACCCGGAATATATGATTTAGCGGTAGTTGACCTGCCTACAAAGCCGCGCGAGTTGGTCGAAAGAGCTCGCATGCAAGGACTTCGCATGAAGAAAGAATTAAAGTTAGCATGCGAGGTGGAAGCGTTGGCACACGAGTCCTAGCGTGGAATGACTATCAAAGTTATTATATATATATATATATACACACACTGCAATTCTCATGAATGCATGCATGAGAGACGTGATACAAATCAAGTAGGATTCAATCATCCTAAGCTACAAGTCATGCAGCATACACGTGTCCATGACAATAGGCATTCTAAACCAACTCTACTGCCTAAAAGAGGGGCGATGGCTAAGAGGTGATTGATATTGCCTACAACACGATATTAACGTTAAAGACATCTACAAGTTTTTGACTTGTTTTGGGCCAATACCTGTGGCCTTAAAATAAGTCTACATACGTGATTGGAACTGCGCTACCCAATTACGTGGTTGCCAAGTAAAACGAAACATTGTGCAACTCAACCGACTATGCGGCGAAGACCGATTCTTATCAACAACCAAACGAATTCACCTCTATATAAGGAGTCCGATGATCTAGTCTAAGACACAATCATCTCATACAAATAACTACAAACCTTCGATCTAATCGAAACCCGACGCTAAAAAACTTCGCCTTAGCACTAAACAGCCCGTTAGGTCTCACCCTGCTTACTGTCTCATTGGTTGCTCTGCTCGCATGTTGAGTATCGATTGCAAACGAATAGGAGGCTGCTCGTAATCCCTCGCTTGCGAGGTGGCACTAGAGCCCGCTATCGTTTGGATGGAAGTCTAGATCATCGCACTGTTTATTTTCGGTGTTCACGAGGTGACACACCCCACACTACTTTTTAACATTTGGATCTGTTATTTACCTCTTTACCTTGCTGAGAATTGTGGCCAAAAAAGTTCTTATCCCGATCGAGGAACTGTTAGCTCTCTTAAGAAGACTAACAACAAACATATTTTTTTGAGACGCGAGATTCCAAAAGTTTGTTTGTGTGAAAGCTGAGATTTGAACTATTTTTCTAACCAACAACAAAAAATACATCCAAAAGCAGGCCTTTTTTTTTTTGGGCAGTTTATACAAACCAGACTTGAACTGGCGAGGACAGAAAGAGAGGAGAGCGAAGCATGGAGGGCGGTACTGAAAAGCAGAGAAACCGCCGAGCAACCACCCATGAAGAAGAAGAAGAAGAGAAGCCGAAGGTGGTGGTGATTATGGGACCCACAGGTTCCGGAAAGTCCAAGCTCGCCATTGACTTGGCATCCCACTTTCCTGTCGAGGTAATCAACGCCGATTCAATGCAGGTCTACGATGGCCTCGACGTTCTCACCAACAAGGTCCCTCTCCACGAACAAAACGGTTCCACTCTCTTCCCCCATCCTCTTTTTTTTTGCCTTAAATTTTGTTAATTGGTTGAACTGGTGTTGATTGTGGAAATTGGTTTTGGTAATGTAGGAGTGCCTCATCATCTTCTGGGCACTGTAAGCCCGAATGTGGAGTTTACTGCTAAAGACTTCAGGGACTCTGCCATTCTGGTAAGTAGCCGAAAATTCCCAAATTTAGTTTTACTGTAAAGAATGCATGCTTGTATGTATTGGATTGGTTTCATTGCTTTTTTTGTTGCTGTCTGTTTTCACTCTGACCTAATTCTGATATCTTGATAAAAATGGTATGGTAGAAAACCGTCAGTTTTGTATGGAACTCGAGGCATTTGCGATATTTTTGGTGTAGGTTTAACATTCTGAATATCGTCTGATGTTGGACATTTTATTAGAAAATTGATGGTTATGAGTCTAGAGAGGAGAGGCAAAGATTTTGACGGTAAAAGTACTGGGTTAAGAGCCTCCATCAAGGAGTACATCCCTGTCATATTCAAACTGTTCTCATAATCTCTGTAATGCGGCAGTGTTGGATAGCATTTATTTGAAAGATAGACAGCAAGATAAGTATCGCAGGATGATGTCTCTCCTCCTTTCGGTCCGGCTTTTTTTCTTTTTTTTGTTTTGTTGGATTGATGAAATAGATAGTATTTAATCATGCCTTAAATCATATGTACAATGGGTGGATGAGTAATCCACAACCTGAAAACAATGAACAAGATCAGTGATCTCTCTAACAAATACATATGGATACACTCATAAACAAAGGCTACATCACTTCATAGCATTCAGCTTTTCCCACTCCATAGAAGAAAGAGAGTAATCTCTGAAATCAAAAGAAACTAAAGCCCAAAAATGTAGTTGGTCCCAAAATTCTTCCGCTCTTACTCACTTATGATCGCAAAGAATTAGTCTATTACACACACAGACCATCCCCATGGAGTTTAGATTTATTTCCTTCACACAAAGCTTAAAAATGAGTGCAAAAGTGCTCAAAACACACCTTTTTGGGATGGCTTAGCTTCTATTTCTTCAAACCTTTTGAAATATCATGATTACCCTTCCCTGTATCCTGCAAATAAGTATTCCCTTGTATACATTGGCTGTGATGCTGTGTCAAAAAGTCAAACTTCCCTGAGGGTCAATGAATGCATATCTGTAGTATTATATACATGTTTTCAATATTAGGGGATTATATGTATTGGATGCGTAAATCTTACTTGTTCTCTGAATTTGAGGCTGCATTGTATACTGGTGATCACAGTTAGAGTAGTGTTGATTATGATGGTTGAAGTCAGTTGGAGGGATGTGTGGGGTCTTGGCTTCAGTATTCTCTGTTTTTTTTTTTTTTTTTTTTTTTTTTTTTTTTTTTTTTTTCAAGCTGTGGTTGATAGGGAAGGAGAGGAAATCTTCAAGTTGTTCTTGATGGATGTCCATGTGAGGGTAAGGCTTGGTGAATGGTGCTTTTGATGACCAGGAAAGGTCATTTATTTTTCCATCATCTGATTATGGTTCGTTTTATTAGACTGCTTGGGTTGGGTGCTTCTGCATTTATAGGACTCTGTATATATAGGACTCATCAGGCCTAAGCATATAAAGTTACTGACAATAGTGGGGTGGATCATATATTGGATTGTTAAAAGTGGTGCTGCTGCTAAGTGAAGATCACATAGGTGTTAGAGCAATTGTCAGTTGGGGCCGTTTGCTATATGTCTAGTGATCGTACTTGGTTAAGTTCATGATGTCCATTTTCTATGACACAGCAATTGAGTTTCCATGATTTTTTAATTTTCTTGAGGATATGGATTCTATCTATCTGACCGTTTATGTAAGTGATCATTTGAAACAACTTGCATATTTTCCATTCTTTGTACCATTTTAGACTCTCTGTATCCTTCCATCATTCCTTATATTCTACATACATGTCGGGAATATCCACACAAAGTTATATTGCAATCCGTTTATATTTTAGGCTAACTCAGTATATTGGGTTTTGCAGCTAATCGATGATATCTTGTCTCGCAACTGTGTTCCAGTCATAGTTGGGGGTACAAATTACTATATTCAGGTAGAAGACTGTTTGATCATGACATTTAGTAGTAGATAATTTGATGTTTGTTATTTCTATTCTTGATGGACCATGCTCTTGATGGTTTTGTTAGTCAATATTTTCAGTTGATTGGCCAGGACATGTTGCACCATCTCATTCATGCATATTTGTAAATCCAGATACTTTGACATACTGGTTGGATGTGAACCCTTTTTTTTTTTTTTTTTTGAATTACACCAACTAATGACTGTAGAAGTATATTCCAAGGCATTTATCATGTAAAGACCTAAACCCTAAAAGAACAAACAAAATTAGTAAATATTTATAAGTAACCCTAATAAAAATGAAATTGGAAAGAAATGGCTTGGCCTTGTCGTGCAAGATTCCAAGTAGGCCAGTATCATCCACAAGATTATTTGGGCTTGCAATCTAGAATTTTCTTCATCATGCCATTAGACCTTTAGTAGCTGCTGCCCACATATGTTCTACACTTCTCCATAAGTAATGCATATATCATACTTTCTTGTGTATAACATTTGGGCGGTAACTAAAAACTTCTGTTCCATAATGGGCTAGTTGGAAGTGATCTGGCTTTGTTATTTTTTTTTTTTTCTGTAAAAATCAGTTTCGGTCTCGACAGTTGTAAAACTCTGAAAAATGTTTAAGGAGAAAAAAGATGGTTGAGAATGCTTTGATTAAAACCGAACCAAAACAGTGTCCTACAACATTGTACTTAGGACCCCATACTTTCACACAAATCACAATACCTCCATTTCTTCCACCCAACATTGTTGTTTTACCTTTTCCAAACACTGATTTCAGGGTCTTGATGGTGATGTCCCAGTCAAGGCTGTGCATGAAGTGTTTGTGGAGGGTGAGGTCTTCTTCGTTGAGCTGATGCATTCTGTTGATTAGGTCCAGGTACTTGTTGGCATCTTGATTCATAAAATAAGCCAGGTACTTGACTTTCGGTTAGGTATCCAAGAAGTGCTTTGGTTTAGTTTTAAATAAGATAAGCAACCAATCGGGGCTAAATTTTTGTATAGTTAACTTCCAAATAATAAGGGTGTTTATACTTGTATCCATGTGTAGTAAACTGGTAAATTTCCTGTTCGGTGAAGATCAGTGGGGACATATACCTTTTATATTGATTTTGATACTTAGGTTTTAAGTGTTTATATTTCCTCCCATTCAACATATATATCCTTTTATTTTATTTTTTTTGGTTCTCCTTTAAGTTTATTTTTACAACTTTATTCAGGCTCTTGTTAGTCCATTCCTTCTTGATGACACAGTAGAAGATATGGACGAAAGATTTTTAGGTGACCATCCGGGTAAAGCAACGACTTTTGCTGTTGGAATTTCTGTCACACTTTGGAGACATCTCTTTTTATTTTTTTTTATACGTATCTTTATTCAGGATTGTTTTCCTTTTCCCACCAGGAGCTGGACAACAACAGACTGAGCTGGCATCTGAAGTAGACAATTCCAGTTATAGTTATGAGGATCTTAAAGTCATTGATCCAATTGCAGCAAACAGAATCCATCCAAATAATCACAGAAAAGTAGGTTTTCTGCACATTAACTAGTGTTTTCCTGTTAAATATATAAACACAGATTTGTGTGCTTTTGCCTTTACTTATTTCTAAAAGTATGCCTGAGACATCAGGCTCAGCTGTTTTGGGACACAAACTCTTTTTTTTTTTCCTAGCATTATCCTGACTTAGTACTGGGGACAGTCAACGATCATCAGTATTGGTTAGTGTTTAAAGATAGACTTTGATTGCCTGATTTTAGGAAATTAATATCATGTGGACGCCATTATACACAATTTAATAGTCAAATCTATATCTAATATCATGTCATTAGCTTTAGGCTGACTCCAGTTGCCAATTGTCTCCTCATATGAGGAAGCTACCAAATAGATGATCCAATAGGGCTGTAGAGATGCCTGGATTTGGATCAGCACTTAAAATGTTGCACGGGCACAAACATTTCTCAATTTGATAACTTTTGAATGACAATGAGCAAACATTTATCCTTCCTAGGTGTTCAGTGTTGTGAGGAACAGTATCTTCTTGAGTTATATATATATATCGAAAACGATAGAGAGCGCACGTGCGCACTCTCCTTAAAGTGCGCACGTCCGTCCGTTTGCCACCGTCCGGCGCCGACAACGGCACGCCTCCACCCCAGAAGACTCCAGCAGCGTCCTCGACCACTTCCCTTCCCCGGCGAGTCTGTTCTTTTCCAGTTTTCCGGCGAGATCACCCAAAACTTCAAATAAAGTTGATCTCGCTGGAAACTGGAATTCGGCGGACTCGCTGGGGAGGGAAAGTGATCGGGGACGCTGCTGGAGTCCGCTGGGGTGGAGGCGCGCCGTCGTCGGAGCTTTACGGTGGCGAACGGAGGGACGTGCGCACTTTAAGCCAGTGCGCACGTGCGCTCTACATCCGGCCTCATATATATATATATATATAATTCAAGAAGCTTTTTGCACAGTTCATTCTTATGTAGTGCAGGTAGGTATTCTAGTGGCTATAATCTTATGAGCTGTTGATTGTTTTGCAGATTAATCAGTACCTTGGTATGTATGCTCACCATGGTGTTCTTCCTAGCAAAATTCTTCAGGGCAAGGCTGCCAAAGTTCGTAATCTTCCTTTTTAAGTTTTATAATATCATGTATAACAATGTGATTTTCTATGTTTATCTGTTAACTGAACCTCATGTTTCCAACCTGGAGGTTCTATTTTATTTGGGACTGTCCATCTTCATGATTTGCTGCATATGTTTTCTGTTTGACTTAGACATTTGTTTATGATCTGCTTGAGCATACAGTTTCCTCTTAATAGAATTTCTACCGTTCTTTTTTTGTGGACTAATGCATTGACTGTCAATGTTTGGCAGTCAATTCATTAGTTATAGTGTCAGTGAGTTGCGATTTAGTCATCATGATTTTGTTTTACAAAGATTAAAATATAACAAATTTGGTTATAGTGATAGATGAAACCAAATATAACGATATTTATTCTTGCATGCTGCTGGACAGAACTGGGGTCGAGTTGATAACTTCAGATACAATTGTTGTTTTTTATGCATGGATGCTTCTCTTCCTGTGCTGGACCGATTTGTGGATCAGAGAGTAGATTCCATGATAGATGCTGGACTCCTTGATGAAGTGTATGAAATTTTTACTCGGAATGCTCATTATACTCGAGGTGTCCGGCAGGCCATTGGGGTTAGGGAGTTTGAAAGTTTTTTGAATTTGTACATAACTGAAGCTAGTGATGAAGGAAATCATTTGATAGATGGGTCAATGTCCTTCAAGTTAGTAGACCTGGCTGACAAGATGTTGAAAGAGAACATGAGGCTCATCCTGAATTCCTTGACTGACACTCAACCCAAAGCTGTGCTAAAAGAAGCTATTGAGAAAGTAAAACTGAACACCAGAAGACTAGTTCATCGTCAGGTTAGTTCTTTTTTGCAAAATATATATTTTTCTGATTCTGATACTTGAAAGTTTTATTCTATCCTTTTTGTACATTTCAATAAATCTGTTTCCATGCTAGAAACATTTCTGTGGTTGAAATTCCTGAAGCACTGAATATCTGTTCAGTTTAATGAATTAGGCCGATATTCAGTTTAATGAATTAGGCCTCTTGGGCCTTTGTTGTATTGAGAATCTGCTAATTCCTAAACTGATATTTGACCCATACATTATCTATTGCACTTGAAAAGACTTTCCTCTTAAGTAAGTTCTTCCCATCCCCCAAATTCTGTTGAGCACTCTATAGTGGATTAAGATTTGTTCTTTAAGGGTCTGTTTGGTACAGGGTGTTAACTGGTACCGTACTAAAATGGAATTCTAAGGAAGTTTGGGGTGATGTTTGGTATGACCTGGTACTAGCAGTCCAGTATAACTGATACTAATAAGTCCCTTTTTTTTAATTAATTAATTAATGAATTTTAAAAAGTGCTTGCTAGGTTGCCTACACTAACGATGCTGAAAAGGGGTTCCTTAGCTAAGCTTTGTCTCTCCATTTTTTCTTTGTCCCTCCCTCTAATAGCTGCTCATCATCAACTCTCATTACTCTTCTTCCTCATCACTCGTCACTCTTCTTAGTCTCCCTCACCATTGTTGAATTTCTCTTACCTGCATCATAGTTTTTCCTTTTTCAGTATGAGAAACTGTTTGCTGCACAATAAAAAAGGCGTGATTGACACTTGATGTTAGATGAATAAAATGAAAGATCATCCCACTATATCTGTTTTCTTATTTTCACCAGTTTTGGGTGAACCAAATTGAGAATTTGCATATTGCACAATTGCAGAATATGAAAATTTTGCAAAATTTGGGTATTGCAGTTGATGAAAATCAACGTGGTTATGGATTGTGCAAATCTGGGTATTGCAGTCGATGAATAGTAACTTGGTTATGCAGGAGTAAAATGGGGTACTGTAGAACTTGTAAGAGACTTAACCAACAGAGTCTATTTTGTTGAAAATTGACTCTGGGCTTTAAGTTCATGGATTTCAAGACACACAAGCAATACCCAAATCTGCGGAATTCCATGACCATGTTGGAATTCTACAATTCCTGAATTGCAGAAGAATGAGATGATACACTGAGATACAGATGTTCTGTATTGTGCTGAGAAACATGGGGATGAGATGATCATGTGTTCCCTCTTCTGTCAGATGGAAGAAAGAAAAGTAGAAGCTAAACTTAGTCCACAACACCAAACATAGCCTAAAGTTAGTTTAGCTTAAGCCCACCCTCAGTAACGCAGGACAGTCTTAACAAAGAGAATAGACACCAAACACATTACACCTGCATACCCAGTGACCCCTTAAAGTGAAAATACCCTGAATATTTGTGGAGTTGAACAATTGTTAAACTAATTGAAGTCAGTTTAATTTCTTTTTCTTATTTTGTTACAGAAACGAAGGATAAATCGACTGGATACGTTGTTTGGATGGAACATACATTCCCTTGATGCAACTGAGTCCATTCTATGTAGGGCATTTTGGCGATTTGTATACCTAGTTTGTTGTGCTTGTTCATATGACTTGATCATTGTAATCCCTTTTGTGTGTTGATGCACATTTTTGTAAAACATATTGTAGGCCAATCAGATGATACATGGGCTGCAGAGGTGGTTGGACCAGCTGTTGAATTGGTTAAATCTTTCCTTAATCAGGATGCAACTTTGGTACCTGATTCGGTTACCCCAAATAGCACTGAAATGAATATGATACAGAGGGACTTATGGACTCAGTATACATGCAAGGTTAGAATTTAGAAGTGGTTAAACTACTGAACACACTGTTTTTGGTTCCTCAATTTTTTTCTCCCCGAGTAAATTCTTCTTGTGGTGTTCATATGGACTTGTAGTTCAATTTGTCAATTGGTTTGTATCTGACATTTCAATTTGCTAGGCCTGTGGTGACAAGATCCTTAGAGGAGCACACGAGTGGGAACAACACAAGCAGGGTCGTGGACATCGGAAACGAATTTCTCGGCTTAAAAAGTCACGAGAATATTTGTCTGTCGAGCAGCACAGTAGTTAGAGATCATCAAATTTTTCTCATAAATGAAAAGTTAAGTGCACAGTTTAGCTGTGATGTTGATGACATGCCACTTTGCCAGTCCACAGAAAGGAAACTATTGTTGCAGTGGAACTCAAATCATCCTTGTTTGTTTGCAATTTGAAACAAAACAAAGGACTAGATGCACAAATAGAGTAGATGCACCCACGGTGTGTAATCAAAAGGACAACCACGGTATTGGGACAGGATGGTGTTCCACAATTGATAGTTGGACTTGTACCTTTCCAGTATTTGATTTCGAAGAACTAGTATGGCTTAATTACTCTAAATGAAAATATTATAAAGTTCAAAAATTGAGGAATGAGAGAGGGAGAGGGATAGGGGTTCAAAGCCTCAAGGAGGAGGTGGAGGTGGAGGTGGTTTGCACACTTCAACTTACACCACCTCACTCAAGTCTCAATAATACACTTTTGCATGCCAATCATATCTCATTTCAATTTCCCATGTTCCTCCCTCACTCCAAAATTTACCCGAAAGTGGGGGAAGTGAAACTTTGGTTTTGGTAGTCTTACACCTCATCATGGAAAGCTTTTCACGGCAATGTCGGTGGTTGACGACGGAGCAGTGGGTGTTGTTGTTCGGTTACGCAAACGCAGCTACATGATCTTTGTTGGTATATGTTTTAGTTGGTATTCCTATATCAAAATAATTTGGACTTTATTGTTATATATCTCTTTGTTAAAAGAAATATTATTGCAGGTGATACTAGTCCTTTTTGGTGTGTGGGACTCATGAAGACAAAGTCCTAACTTAGTTAGGATTTGTATTCATTGATATATAATTTTCTGATGATTCATCTAATTGGGTATATTTATATTAATTGATTTGGTGATTCTTGAAAGGTAAGAAGTCTAGTACGTTTGGTGTATTAGCTATATATGAAAGGAAAGGATCCTAATATGATTAGGAATCATGTGATTAAGTGTTTGGGTCAATATAAGTTGATTATATGATTGATGTCCCGTTTTGATAATTCTTCATTATGCTTGAGTTTTGGGTTGATTATGTGTCTTGATTGAGTCAATATTGCAGATGATATTCTTTGGTGTAGTTGAGTTCTAACTTGGTTAGGATCTCACACGTGATTATTTTGTGGTTAGATAAGAAAAGAAGGTCTATTGTGAATATGTTTCTTTGATATGTGTATCTAGGTTAATTGATACATGGAGGCTGCGTGAGGAAAGGAATTCTAATTTATTTAGGATATTCTTCTATGATTTAATATATAACATCTTGTGATTTATTGTGTGATTTGATCTTATATTAATTAGCTTTTCTATTTGGACTTTATTAGGTTTTCATGGACAACCAGAAGTTGTGGTGTGCGTAAGGAAACAAAAAGGACGTCATATATAAAAGAAGAGGCGTAGGGTTTCAAGTGTGTGTCTCTGCATGCTTGGCATTTGAGAGAAAATAGTTTTGTTCCGCTGCTCATCTGAATATACAAGTTCAACTGTTTCTTATTGAGTTGGACTTGTTTATGTGTGATTGTGATTCTCTTGTGTGTTGAGAGAACATCATTGAAGAAATTGAAGAAAGAAGAAGAAGACGTTTTGCCTAGAGATAGAGATTTGTAATAGTATAGGGTTTACAAAGTGGTTGTAAGACTCTACACAAATTCATCTAGTTGAGTTCGTTTTCTGAGTTTGTGCTCCGTTGTGATTTTTTCTCTATTTTGAGGTTTTTACACAACGTCAAAAATCTGGTGTTCTGTGTTAATTTTCTGTCAGTTCGTCGAGGATTGAAACGACTGTTTCAATCCCTTCTTCACGTTCTGTTTGCACACTTCAACTTACACCACCTCACTCAAGTCTCAATAATACACTTTTGCATGCCAATCATATCTCATTTCAATTTCCCATGTTCCTCCCTCACTCCAAAATTTACCCGAAAGTGGGGGAAGTGAAACTTTGGTTTTGGTAGTCTTACAGGTCATCATGGAAAGCTTTTCACGGCAATGTCGGTGGTTGACGACGGAGCAGTGGGTGTTGTTATTCGGTTACGCAAACGCAGCTACATGATCTTCCATCATGAAATTCACGGACCACCCTCACTACCCTACTTCACTTTTTTATTCCCTGCACGAGGGCTGCCTCAATCAGTTTCTTCTCCACTTTTTGTCTGTGTGTTATAGAATGCCATTGAAATCAAAAACTAAATGCACAACAAGTTTTCTGGACCTCCTGATGCTGTTCACATTGATCCTAATATGCTTAGCTGACTCCCACTATGCGTAGGAACACACCGGCCGATCATATGATCGTAATCTTTGAAGTAACAAACTGAAATAAACTTATTCATGAAACAACTGAATGTATTGTGTTACTATAGAGTGAAGTCTCAAAACCAGAGACCAATTGACACTTTCGTCTTCTCTTCGATTGTTCCTTAAAATGAGCTCATGTTGTGATTCTGATGAACTGGTGTTTGCTCAGATAACAAATCTCTAACCAGTATGAATCCAGATTCAAAATGTACATGCTTTACCAAGCAACAATTCTGTAGTAGCACAATACTAATTGGTAGACTTCAACTCCCGCTAGTAGCACAATAGTTTTGAACAATAATTCCGCTGTAGCACAACACAAATTGGACAAGCTAGACAATGAACCGGGTGAGACTCCCAGCAGTGGAGCTATGTTTTTGCTATTTTCTTTCCTCTTCTATCCTTCCTGGTCCTGATTCAAACTTAACCAAGAGCAACCTCCATACACGCCCAAGTTTTGCTTTCCTTTGCTTCTCCTCCCAGTTGTGTTTACATATGTTTCCATTTCCGGGCTTGGCTTCTAATGTTAGGTTGATGAGTACCAAAGTAGGTTGTGATTCCAAGACCACACATACCTACTATGGTCTTCAATCAGTTCAATGAGCCTAACAGATTAGGTGGTCTTTCTCGATTCATGGGGTCTCAAGCTAGAACTGTACAGCTTGATGTCTATGATCAAATATTGCTTGCCATAATCGATTTGCAAAAATGAAGAGTAATGCAGGACTCCAATAGTTGGAAGTGTTATTACTCTCCATGTGATTCCTGAATTCTGATGATACATAAAACTCTACCGACTTCTCCAGTAAAAGAAAATAGAACTGTGCGACTGTTTCTACTTAATGCCTTGAACTGTGGGATTGAAAGTGACGATTGATGGAATGATACTGATCATGTTTAATTGGTACGTTATCAGATCTGCGATGTCTCACCAGCAAAATGAGGACAACTACTTCCCAACAATGAACAATTCACACTCATTGATCTTTGTTCCATTATTTCTTCGTTCAGAACAATCAAAACAATTTTATTCAAGATATGCTAAACACATCAATCGACACTAATTAAATTTTACTTGTTCTTTTGTTTTCATTTTCTATGAGACTATGCTGGACTTGCAGAGCTAAATCAAATTTTCGTGGGAAGTGTCACATCGGAAGAGCAGCTTTAGAAAAGTATGGTGACCCTAGTTAAGATTCCTTAAAGATGAGTATGTGACATATATATCATCCATGAGCAAAGGGTACAAATAATAATGTTCCCTGGATCACATGGCCAAGACATGGAGAAAAGTCCAGCAACACCCTATCAAATCTTTTCTGAATAATATCAAATCGAGAAGGGGAAAATGAAATGAATGAATTTGAAGGGGAACATTCATGAATTATGTTCTGCCAAGTTATGATAGTCCTTAAATGAAAAGCCAGCACAAAGTGTACTGCTGCAACTTCAATAAGATGGGCATAATGGAGGAGAGGACCCCTACCCTTTTCCATTGTTCATCTGCAACAATCCTCCTCTGTGCGGTGGAGCGCCGAGGTCGCTGAGTTGTGGGGTTTTGATATACACATAGTTTCATCAAGCCATGGGAATTACTGTCACTTGCTATTTTAACCAGCAGCATCGGTAAAAATTTTAGAGTTAAGTGAAATATTGTATACTGATTCTTAAAGCAGCAAGAGTGCATTAGCTAGTATATTTTAGGAATGAATTTCGTTTTCTTGAATGTGATTGGTGTCACGGAGCATTCTAGTGTTGAACGGCCCTATCCAAAACTTTATTAATCCAACGGTCTCACTGAAAACGCTGTATGCTACGACTATGATTGACATAATGACATATAATAGGTTGGTTTGTGGCTTAAATTAATATAAGTCTATTAATTATCTTTTAGTAAACCCATATAATTAACTTGATCTTATTAGGTTAGAGTTTTGTCTATGCACCATAAATATATGCTTTATGTTACCAATTAAGGTGTGAGAGACAAAAGAGCCGCAACTTTAGGTTATTGAGAAGTAGCCGCAGTTAAGGGTTCTATAGAAGTTGTTCTTCTATTTTGTGTTTCTCTTCTTCTGTGAGTGTATTTTGGGTGTGATAGGGATTTTGAGTGTTAAACACCTCTCCTTTTGATATTAGTGGAATCTCCCCATCATTTCTGCCCGTGGACGTAGCCCTTTGTTTTGGGATGAACCACGTAAATCTTTGGTCTCCTTAGATTTTCTGTCTATTTATCTTTTCTCATATTTCGGTACTTCATGTTTGTTTGACGCTTCCGCACAACAAACAAGTATCTAGAGCTTTGGTTACGTCTGGGGTTATTTTCATATTCTGGATTCAATTATGAAGTCTACTAATTCGGCGAAATATGAGATCGATAAATTTAACGGGAGGAATGATTTCAACCTTTGGCGTTTGAAGATGCGAGACCTATTAGTGCAGTAAGGGTTATTGAAGGCGCTAAAAGGTGCAAGTGCTTTGCCAACTACTTTGTCAGATGAAGAAAAAGAAGACGTGTTAGAACGAGCACATAATGCAATTTTGTTATGTCTTTCTGATGAGGTTCTACATGAAGTTGCCGATGAGACGACTGCACCTGGTTTGTGGCTAAAGCTGGAGAAATTATATATGATCAAATCCCTCACCAGTCAATTATATTTGAAGCAGCAACTATACACTCTTCGGATGTCTGAAGGTACACTTGTTGAAAACCATATTGATGAGTTTAATAAGCTTATATCTGATTTGAGAAATATGGATGTGAAAATTGATGATGAAGATCAAGCTTTGATTTTGCTATGCTCTTTACCTCATTCTTTTGAAAATTTTGTCGACACTATGTTGTATGGAAGAGAGGCTATCTCTTTAGAAGATGTCAAAACAGCTTTGAGTTCAAGAGAACTAAAGAAGAAGGTGTCAGACAATTTGAATGATAATCAAGAACATGATTTGGTAGTTCGTGGTAGAGAGGAAAGCAGTAATAAAGGTAATTCGAAGTTTAAGCCTCGGATTAGAAAGGGTAGATGCAACTATTGTCACAGAGAAGGTCATTGAACCCCTGAATGCCCTAAACTCAAAAACAAAAGTAAGTCTTTTGAAAATTCTTCTGGTGATGATGCTAATTATGTGGATGAAGAGTCTACTTTTGATTTTGCCTTATTTGCTGGTGATTCTTCTGTTGATGCTTGGTTGCTTGATTCGGCATGCTCGCACCATATGTGCTTCAATCAAGATTGGTTTGATACTTATCAGTCTGTTGATAAAAGTTTTGTCTTTATGGGAGATGATTTTTCTAATAAAGTTATGGGGATTGGAACATTGGAACAGTTTGAATTAAGATGCATGATGGAATTATCAGGACTTTGGTAAATGTTAGACATGTCCCAGATATGAAGAATAATTTGATATCTTTGGGTACTCTTAACTCACAAGGCTATAAGTTTTCGTCTCAAGGTGGAGTTCTAAGAGTTATTAAGGGTGCTCGTTGTGATTCAGGGAAAGTTGATTTGCCATAATCTCTACGCACTTCAGGGTAGCACAGTTGTTGGTGCTCCATCAGTTGCCTCTTCATCGAGTCCATATTCAGATATTGGTACAAGTGTATTTGCTGAGGGCCAGTTTGATCGGTTCTGTGAAGATTGGATAGTGAGACACCGCACTATTTTGAAGAAACCACGTTTGAAAATTGCAGAACATATTTGTGGATCCCTCATAGAGAAAGTATTTTGCATGCTTTCTAACTTGGATAAGTCTAAGGATTTTGATGCTGAATTTGTTAATTCTTGCTACTTAGTTAATTGGCCTCCATCGTCTGCATTTTGTTTCAAGACTCCAATTAAGGTATGGTTTGGTACTCATGCTGATTATTCTGATATTTGTTGTCTGTTTGGTGCTCATGTGAGTGATGGTAACTTGAGTGGAGGACAAAATTTGTATTCCATGGATTTGCATATGGGGTGAATATTTATGACTTGTGGTGTGTCCAGTCTAAGTCACCCAAATTTGTAATTGGCGAAGTTATGAACTTTGAAGAGTATGTCATAATATTTGAAGAAGAGTCTATTGATGTAGTTTCGGGCCACGGTGTTAGTGAGCAGGTGGAGCTTGTTCAAGCTTTAAGGAAAGTGCCAGTGCGTGCTTTTATTCGGCCTAGTCAGGAGGTGCTTGTTTTTGTTGGTGATATTGAAGAGAAGCAACTTTGGATCTACAACGTTGCTTTGTATGAAGATATTCAGTCTCTTTGTCAGAGTCATCTACTTTTGATCAAGACAGTTCCTGTTTGCAAGTTTAAGCTTGGCTTGGGCTTATTGCTACTTGCAATTAGTACCCTTCGGGGTTTGATGGAGGAGACCTTGGGAGAAGATTCTATTTTGGAGATTTTTGATTAATTTAAGCCAAGGTGGAGATTGTTGGTTTGTGGCTTAAATTAATATAGGAAAAATACCTATTTAGTACTAATTTAAACCCCACATTTCTCATTCCAATGACAATCTTTTTCATTAGCCCATTTCAATATAAGGTAACATTTTTTATGCTCAAATGCACAAATCTTTACTAAAGTCTTAACAAACTATATTATTTTAAGACTATTTTGCCCTCACCCCTTAAACATGCATAGAGAGAGAGAGAAAATAAAAGAGAGAATACTTGGCCAGAATCTCACCGGACTCTGATCACCGGCCGCCGGACTCCGGTCGCCAGATTCCAACCACCGGTGGCTCGGTTACTGACCCCCAATAATCAGTTACTGACCCCCAATAATCGGGTTACTGACCCTAATAACTTGGTTACTGACCCCCAATAATCAGTAACTGACCTCCAATAATCAGTTACTGACCCTAATAACTTGGTTACTGACCCCCAATAATTAGTAACTGACCCCTAATAATAGAGTTACTGACTCTAATAACTTGGTTACTGACCCTCAATAATCAGTTACTGACCCCCAACCCTAATAACTTGGTTACTGACCTGACATAATATAACACTTTTCCCATTTTCCACTTCACTCCCACACAATGGTCGACGAAGATAGGAGAATGACCGGTCTCAACCCGGCCCACATCACCGGCCTTCGCTGCAGCACCATCTACCCCTTCCACCACCAAACCCTCCCTCCCCGTACGCAACGGCCTCCTCTCATATCCAAGTCCATCCAAGTCTATCCGAACCCGAATTCGCCCGCGTCGAGACCGAGTTCGGCTTCACATTCCCTCCCGACCTCAAAGCCGTCCTCTCCGCTGGCCTCCTTGTCGGCCCCGGCTTCCTCGATTGGCGCGCATCCGACGCTCGCCTCCACCTCAAGGCCTCCCTCGACCTCTAGATCGCCGCGTCGAGACCGAGTTCGGCTTCACATTCCCTCCCGACCTCAAAGTCGTCCTCTCCGCTGGCCTCCCCGTCGGCCCCGGCTTCCTCGATTGGCGCGCATCCAGCGCTCGCCTCCACCTCAAGGCCTCCCTCGACCTCCAAATCGCCGCTATTTTGTTCCAAATTGCCGTAATTTTTACGTCGACGAGTTTAGAGGAGCGGCGAAGTAGGAAACCGAGGAGGGAGAAGACAATGGAGGAGGAGAGGAGAATGGATGAGCCAACAAGATCTCGTCGCGAGTGAGCAATTGAGACGAGGCCGGAGAAGCTTTGAGAAGCATGGTGGTGAATTCTCAGAGGAAAACGAAGAGAGAGAGAGAGAGAATAAGAGGAGGAGAAAGAGATAAGATTTGTGTGGTTTAGTTACACAGGTAATTGCGTTTTTTTCTCAAGAATCATTGGAATGGACATACGGATAAGATTTTAATTGGAATAAGCTTTAGTTTTCAAATATTTAGACATCAGAGCATTTTCCCATTAATATAAGCCCATAAATTATCTTTTAGTAAGCCCATATAATTAACCTGATCTTATTAGGTTAGGGTTTTGTCTATGCACCATAAATATATGCTTTATGTCACCAATTAAGGTGTGAGAGACAAAAAGAACCGCAACTTTAGGTTATTGAGAAGTAGCCGCAGTTTAGGGTTCTAAGTTGTTCTTCTATTTGGTGTTTCTCTTATGTGAATGTATTTTGGGTGTGATAGGGATTTTGGGTTTGAGTGTTAAACACCTTGTAATCTCCTTTTGATATTAGTGGAATCTCCTCATCGTTTCCGCCCGTGAACGTAGCCTTTTGTTTTGGGGTGAACCATGTAAATCTTTGGTCTCCTTAGATTTTTGTCTATTTATTTTTTCTCATATTTCAGTACTTCATGTTTGTTTGACACTTCCGCACAACAAAATCCTTAAAGTTTAAAGTAGCAAGAAAAGCTAGTGATATATAAAATTATTTAGGTGGAAAATAGTCATGGACAGATGGACATTCAATGGGACATTCATTTTCCTTACCTATAGAGCAGTTTCACCTTTTACCCATATACGCCATATATATTTCACTTTTTAGCCATTGTTCTATTGTGAAAGGCTGTTGTTCTCTATAGAGCAGATCCTTTTAATTGTAATCAAATATGGGGGTCATTCCAGAGGGCAGAGGCTAAATCTCATTACCTTCATATTTACGAGTCTAGCTAGCAATTTCTTTATAGTCATAATTGAACAGAGAGGCTGTCCTTGTAAGGAGAAACCACAGTCCCTTTTTTCTTATTGATTGCCTTCACATAGTGATGAAATGGGTCACTACTAGTCCTCTGGACAGATAGGACTGTAGAAGTTGACACGCAAACATTAACTTCTGCATGTGTGTAATGTGGATTATAAATTGAGAGCTTTGGGGACTCATTTTGCTAGCTTCAATAATATTGCCAATATGGGAGAGTTCAAACACTTGGTGATAGTTAAGTTCAAGCAAGATGTGGAGGTGGAGAAGATTCTCACAGGGCTGGAGAAGTTGGTTGCTGAGATTGATGCTGTTAAGTCCTATGAATGGTAAGTCTTCATCGGTTAGATCTCAGTTTTCTCATACTTAATTGGACTTGATCATTAACTTTGATGAAGTATACCTGCATATACTACTGCAATAAGACCTAAACATGTTAATACATGAATTCCGGAGAACTCTATCATGTAACATGACCTAATAGGAAGCAGATTTAGTACCCCAAAGACCTATGTGGCTCTATCGGCTGGGATAATCCTAGCTATCTAAAATTTAAAACACTCTTGAATTTTCATGTAGCATGATCCTTAATGGTGTTTGTATTTTGGTTTAAATTTCAGGGGACAGGACTTGGAGAGCCAGGAGATGCTTACACAAGGTTTCACTCATGCAATCTTGATGACTTTTGACAAGAAGGAAGATTACAGTGTGTTTCTCAGTCACCCTAAACATGCAGAATTTTCTGCTACATTTTCTACTGTTATAGAAAAGATTGTGCTGCTTGATTTCCCAGCTACTCTTGTCAAGCCTGCACCACCACCAGCAGCAGAAGTTAAAGCTGAGGTTTAAGTCATAATAACTAGCTCTATAACCATGAAAATGGAACTATGATGTATGCAAGCTGCTGCTTCTGCTTGCGTCTGTATTCTGGTTTGTGCTTATAAAATTATGATAGTTTTCAATTATGCAGATATGGTGATGATTTGAATGTAATTTGAACTTGTGTGGAAATATATTAGGGCCTAATGTGATTGCACAATTAGCCTACTTGTTGGATCTAGTTTACTTTTTTACTTTGTTGCTTTCTGTTGTCGTAGTTCAAGAAATAAGGAACAACTTTGATCAGCAAAAGGTTGAAAGGTCCCATGTTAACAATTTTCAACTATGCATTATCATTCTTCTGCAATAACATCAGAAAAAGGTTCAGACATTCAAAACTAAATGATACAAACGCAATCAAATTAAACAAGAATAACTTTTACAGATAAAATTCTACTGAATCACTGTGGTGCCATGCATGGTGAACAAATGAACGTTGGTTTCTGATGACTTGGTGAAATTCATCCCATATTGCAGCAAAAAAGTAATGCTTTGAACTGCATTTTAACAGTTACAGAACATAGGGTTTTGATGATCAATCAGAAATCATAAACTATTACCAGTGGACCAAATAAGATCAGGCAGAATCAAAATGGTGCACAAGTCATAATCCACTTTGGAGTGGAAAAGTGAAATTGCAAAGGGAAATACATATCCCAGTTAAGATGCCAAAGGTCCATAGACAGAAAGTAAAAGTAGATTCTGTGCTATCTTTTTCCTGATCTGCTTCCTTTTATTTGTAATGTGAAGCAATACATCCCAACTATGCTGCTTATTTCAAAATGCCGAGATTCAAGAAGCTATGCATCTTACACCATTTTCTTTTGATACTCAATTTCTTGTTGACAACTTCAATATCTCAACATGTTTCAACCACCATTTCTGACGAACTGAACTTTTCCACACCATTGTCCCCAATAAACCAAATGATCATATGCAAATCTCAGAAGCCCTACCACAGATATGAAACTCTGAACATCTCTCATCCTTCTTGTTCTTCTTCAATCAACTATGCCTCCCCCCCAACCTTCTCTCAACCGGTTTTACTTCTTGATCCAACTCACTTTTACTCTACAACTGCTCAAACTCAAAACCTCCATTATCACCACTTCTCCACACTTTGACATGCTTATGCTTACAACATGCATGTGGAACTTCTTCAAAAATTGAAGAACTTGAAGGGATTTCTTCAACTTCTTGTTTACTAGTTGATGATATCAGAAGGCTAGAGATGGAACTAAATCCAAGTAATTTGAACTGCTCATGTTACAGCAGGGTCAATAGAAAATCTTCAGGTGAGAACTATGAAGAACATGACTTAAGGACTAGAATTGCTTTTGAGGTGCCTGACCACATACCCAATATCTGCAATGAGTGTCAAAAGGTTAATGGCAAGTGTGGTGCAGCATTGAGATGCATATGTCACCCAAAAGAGTGTAGTAAGTCCCCTAAAATCAAAAAGATAATGTAATGTCAATTTTTGTGAGTGTGTGTAGGCGTGTGTAGCTATGAGAATTTAATCAGTACATAAATGTTGATGTGTTTGTTTCCAATGTTTTCTGCAGAAAACAAGGTAACTTCAAGGGGTGGATCCATTATTTCTTTTGGTAATTATATCCTAATTGTTTCTTTTCTTCCTATTGTAACATTGATGGTTTTGGTAGTGAATCTTTGAGGCCAAGGAAGAAATTGGTCTCTAGAGTACTGCATAGTCCTTTATTGTCTCCATTGTCTATTCTTAATTTTCTGCTCTAGAAAGAAACTAATAGCAATAACTTAAAGTGAGTTCTTCCCATATATATCTGCTTATCTACTATTAAATAGTTGCATGTATTCAGAAGAAACAAGTATGAAGTAGTTGTAATTCAATATATGGCAAAAGCTTCAGATGGCTGTTCCTCTATATTAATTAGCTAGAGACTAGTCAGACTCAGACTCAGACTCAGACCACAACTAGTCTTACTGATTTTCTCTACAATCTGCTGATCTGCCAGATCATGACCTTAAACAATGAGAATCCAAAATACAATCCACTCTAACAACAAGTAACCAGCATAACCCTATACTTCTTGTAAACCCTTGGCATTAAAGAATTCCAATCATTCTTCAGATATATTTATATGCCTTGTAAACCCTTTGCATTTAAGAATACCAGTTTCAACTGATAAGAGAGAGAGAGAGAGAGAGAGAGAGAGAGAGAGAGAGAGAGAGAGAGAGAGAGAGAGAGAGAGAGAGAGAGAGATGGTGGTTTTTGGACCGGAACTCCGGGTCAATTGAATATAAAACCATATAAAGTTCCTGAACCCTAGAACACCACCAACATTAAGGGTACGTTGGTACCTGGTATTATTTAGGCCAGTGTACTAAGATTAATGGTGATAAGTTGGACCTGTTTTTGGATTTGGCCTCCTTAACAGGGCTTAGCGTGAGTACTCCGATTTCACGCCCTTTAGCTAAGACCTCACTAACCTAGCCTCCACTCTTCTCTCTTCCATTCTCCTCTCTGTTCCACCCCGAAGCACTTCTCCCTTCTCACAGATCTTCTTCCCCCCCCCCCCCCCCCTAATTCCGGCGAGCGACGCCGCTCCCTCTCCTGAAAGTCCCGCCGAAGGTACCATTATGTTGTTTCAACTCTCTTTTGGAATTGCCTAGGCTTCCAATCCCAGTTTTCCCACCAAAGAGTGAGCTTCAATCTGATTTCTATTCACTTTAACCATTTTCTGTGAAAATTATAGTTCTGACTTCTAAGTTACTTTTGTAATAGGGTTATACAAGAATAATGGATATCTGATGGTTTCTTGCAATGGAGGATTGAATCAAATGCGAGCAGCGGTGAGTTTCTAGCTACTTGATCAAGGACATGTTTGCAGTACAGTTTTGTGTTTCCACAATGTTAATTTCCTCAGTTTCTTAATTTTCTGTAGATTTGTGATATGGTTGTGATTGCCAGATACATGAATGTGACTCTTATTGTTCCTGAGTTGGATAAGAACTCGTTTTGGGCTGCAAGGTGAGGTTTGTGTTTGAATGTTCTCATTGTGTATGATCTTATTGAGGATAAGAATGATCCTTTGTTTCTAAGCATTTTTTTTTTTTTAGTAATGCTAGGTGAACCACCTTTTAGGGAACCACTTTATAACCCACCTTAGGTGATGGCTTATGTGGCATAGCCATTTCATCAAACCTTGATTTCATGTTATTTTATATTTTTATTTTTTCATAGTTGCAATTTTTTTTTTTCACTTTCATGTTATTGTCTTTTAACCCTATTTTTTTTCCCTTCTCTCAAATCTATATATGTCATCTTCATCTTCAAACCCAAGCATATATAAGCCTTGTTCCTAATTGAGCATTCATGAAAGTCGATCTGGTACCCATATACAAGCTTAACCCTAACTCAAGCAAATATTCAGGTTTTACTTAAAATAATCTAGTCAACATGTAAACCACCCTCATCTTGAAGGAATATCAACTGCAAATTTCCCTCAGATGATTACTATGGATGAAATCAACACCAAAAGCCAGAGATCGAGCAAATGATATCTATATTCATTTTATTCGTCCCCTTAGCCCCTTTTCTAGTTGTGTAATTGCAATTGGTGATGAGAGAGGAGGAGAGAATAGATCAGTAGAACGTCCGATCGAAAATGATGAAGACAGATCAGATATATCAGATATGAGAGAAGAAGACCAAAAAAAAAGGGAGAAAAACGGGTTAAGATAAAATCAGGAAAGTGAAAAAAGAAAGAAAATTGTAACTAAGAAAAAATAAAAATAAAAAAGAATAAGAAATCAAGGTTTGAATGTTTGATGAAATGGCTATGCCACATAAGCCGCCACCTAAGGTGGGATTTAAGGTGGTTCCCCAAAAGGTGGTTCACCTAGCATTACTTTTTTTTTTTTTCTTGTGCAGTGAGTTTCAAGACATTTTCGATGTCAATCATTTCATAGATCATTGAGGGATAGGTTCGGATACTAAAGCAACTGCCCCCAAAGCTCAACAACAGACCTGCATACTCATTGCCACCTGTTAGTTGGTCCAACATTTCCTACTACCTTCATCAGGTAAAGAAGCATCTAACTCATCATCGCTTTAGTTTTCGATTTTATGACAAGTCTCACTGATTTATAGAGGTTTGTTTTTGAACAGATCCTACCGCTGGTACGGAAGTATAAAGTGGTGCATTTGAACAAAACTGATGCTCGAGTGGCTAACAATGGGCTACCTCTTGAGATTCAGAAGCTGAGATGTAGAGTAAATTTTCATGGTCTGAGATTTACTTCCCAGATAGAGGAGACCGACCGGAAGCTTGTCAGAATTTTGAGAGAAAAAGGCCCTTTCTGGTGCTTCATCTCAGATATGAAATGGACATGTTGTCATTCTTTGGCTGCAGCCATGGTTGTGAGGTGGAAGAACTCAACACAATGAGGTAATTACCCATCTTTTATCTTCATCAGTTACATTTTTTACCACACTTGCTTATAATTGTGGTTTGTTTTGCACATTGCTTACGTGGTTTTTAACTTTAACTTTTTATTTAGGGAAACATGTCATATGGTGTATGCAGGGAAACATGTCCTTTTTATTCCAGAATTCCCATTTAAGGTATGGTATTGGATTCTGCATATTTCTTTCACTGGTTTTTTTTGGAGATTTTTAGTTGTTAAAAGGGTATATCCATATTTGAGGTACTTGTTCTGTGTAGTTCATGTCTTTTTTTTTTTTTTTTTTGATTTCATGTCAAAATTTCAATGACCAAGATTGTTAGATATTAAATTGTTAGAGTAGTCCAGTTTGTTAGATGTTAGATGTTAGAGTAGTCAAATTCAATGCATCACCAAACATGAGACATCTCTAATTTAAAACTTTTTTTCCTAATCCCATGCAACACCAAACAGGGGCCGATATTAGTACAATTTAAGGCAGTCCACATTAGTCCAGGACATTCTTAAGAATTAAGGAGGTCTAATGCAGTACTGGGTACCAAACATGCACTAATAGCATTCAAGTTGCATATAGTTAAATCTAAAAGGATGTATCATGTTTGAGTTGCATTGCAGCTAATTTGCTGCGTTTGTTAATTTGTACGTTAATTTACAATCGCACCATGCCACTTGGCCGGAATTCCAGATCACCGGAAACCCTGCAGGGGAATTCTTGGCCATGAGACATGG
The DNA here is from genome assembly GCA_010134655.1 of Fragaria nilgerrensis. Classification (NCBI taxonomy): domain Eukaryota; kingdom Viridiplantae; phylum Streptophyta; class Magnoliopsida; order Rosales; family Rosaceae; genus Fragaria; species Fragaria nilgerrensis. The sequence continues at coordinate 27,758,231 of CM020979.1, read as the reverse complement.
TGCATGACTTGGTGAGTCGATCGATCGAGGGGGAAGACAGGGACCAGAGCTTACAAGGAGGATATCGATCTGAGAAATACTCGTGTTTGCTCAAAAATGGTCTCAACTGAGATTAGGGCAGAGATCCTTGGCTACTCACAAATCACTATGAACACGAAGATGAAGTGGATTCGGTTGTTGTAGCATCGTGATGTGATGTGTATGTGAATAGAGAATCGTATTGACCCAATCCATACTGGCCGAAAGAGATCAATGGACGAAATTTCTATGTTACAACTACTCCTATGTACATGCGATTAATAAGGTGCATGTAATATAAAGAACAAGAGAATTAAAATGTGAGAACGTAAAGAACATGATAATTAAAATGCAGGAACGTAAAGAACTGAATCGAAAATAAAACAAAGAAAGCAAAGAAATAAATTTAGGTTTGAAGTTGATAGAAAAGGTAAAGTACCTAAGCAATAGAGAGATAAGTTTTTTTTTTTTGGACGAATAGAGAGTTAAGTTTGTGTGTAAACTTTGTGCATTGATTTGTTTGAGTGGTGCAGGACCCTTTACAATGAGTTACTGATATGAGCACAAAGTGTTATGTTTATAGTGTGTTTTCTACCCTATTTATATTGATATTCTCATAATAATGTTATTTCTGACATGTTTTGTGATTGTAGAGGCAATAAGAGCTTAATTGAGAAAAGAATGCCCAAGTAGTCAGAAAGCCCAAAAAAAGGCCAAAGTAGTCAGAAAGCCCAAAAGAAGGCCCTAGTAGTCAAGGAAAGAAGGCCCAAGTCCAAAAAAGAAGGAGAAAAGTCAAACATTTCACCTAGTCTCATATCATTTTTGAAGAGAAGTTCCACCAAGATTTCCTCTATATAAAGACAGCCTTGGGTACTTCTCAGATCATCATTCATTTACTCAAAAGTCAGGGAAACACTCTACTGAGCAGCCTCTCCCTCTCCTTTATCAAGTTTCTTCCTCCCTTGCCAAAGCCTTGTTGGACGTTTTCACAAGAGCAGCAACTTTGGAGCCTTGAAGCTTTGAAGCTGGAGCACTTTTTAGAGGTCTACAAGCTTCTGACTAATAAAAATGTAACCATACCTCTGCTTTGTTTAGTTGTTCTTTACAGTTTGCAGAAACATGTTTTCAGTTTTCAAATATTGAATTTGGATGTTGTTTCGATTGTTATGTTGTTAGTAAATTCAGAATTTTAGTAAAACATGTTAAAGTTTCATTCATGATATTTTAGCAATTTGAACTCGTCAATTCATAGGTTAGAAAGTATGTGTTGTTGTTTGATATACCTATGTTAGAATGCATGCTAACTAATGCCATGATTTATGCTAAGTCTCGTAGGTAAGTGTAGATCTCTAGTGGTGGAAGTTATGTCATAGATATGCCTGAACACATATACTATGCAATTTTCTGTTGTGACGTTCATGATATAATTGTGTTCAATCTCGTTCTATAGATCTTAAAGACTCATGTTAAGTGTAGACAGATCCTCATAGTATTGATAACAACCTTGCATTAGATGTCTTAGTTCTAGAAGTTTTGTGCTAGGGATAAGTAAGTAGAACTATAAAATGCATGACCTCATAGGCTTGTGTTTTGAGATTGTTTCTAGTTCTCTGAATTGGCATGTTATCAGATTGCTAAGGTTGAAATGTGAACTTTGATGTGTGGTCAGAATATGAGTTTCTCTCTGATGGATGTGTGGAATGAATTGATCACTTGTACATATCTTATTTTCTGTTTTTAGAAACATAGAACAAACCTTAAACCCCCCTGTTACCTTGAACCATATGTATATTTGTAAATGAATGCTTGTAAATACTTATAGTTACTAACTTTTTAATGTAACCATGACTGCAAAAGTGCCCTTCAAGTCCTCGGATTGATTGAACCCTATTTCCCAAGTACTACATTCTGATAAAAAAAAGTTTTTAAATTGAGCGCCTGGAAACGAGCACATCAGTTACAAGGTTGTTTATATACAAGTCAGAAAACCTAGCTAGTTTGTTCTCTATGTCATGAAATCTCTCAGATATCCTATTTCCTTTCTTGGGTTGAATCACTCAGAAATGTTCTGATTTGACTGATGTCTGTGATACGTCTCGTTTGAAAACTTTGATCTGATTGATGTTCTTCCTTGTAGAGATTTCTTTCCTAAATGAACCATCGGCTGAGATTGTGCATGGACTAGGCCGACTACTCAAAGTTATTGGATTTGGCCTGCATGCACATTGGTCCACTCAAATCGTCCAAATGGATTGATGTTTAATTCAAACGACATAAAACCACTACCTTGTTTGAGCGACATCTCTATCTTGGTAGTATGGCCGAACAACATATTCTTGGCGGAATGACCGAGTGAACACATTCGCTTCGGCTATACGACCTTATAGACCTTTATTTTCGGCCAAGTGACATACAACTTAAGATATTTTAAATTTGGGCCTCTTATCCCGGTCATATGGTCCAACGTCTTTCTCTCATTTCGGCCACAAAACTTCATTCTTCATATTCTCGGCCAAATGATCGAGTGCCTCTACTCACTTGGCCGAAAGCCGAAATACCACTCTCGGCCAAACTACACTACTCTCGGCCGAATGACCAAACTCATTTCTCTCTAATCGTGGACTAACAAACCGATTTAGAAATCTCCACGAATTGCTAAATTTAGGTGTAAACAATTCGGTCATCAAACCCAAAAAAACTACCGGAGAGGGCAAAATGCTTGCGGTGAAATGTGCAGTCTCCGGCTCTCAACGGTTATGCTAGTAGCTAGGGTTTCCGGGTACCAACATTGATCGATCACTTCCCAGTTGCACTTGCGTAAATCCAAAGTGATGTTCCCATGTTGAGTTTCATTGCAGCTGCTTAAGTAACACAGGCTTTACCTGGTCAGATCATACATGCTCCATTTCTTTGGCTGAGACATTTTGTTTACTATTATATATGGGGAGCAGACTGAATGAGAAATAAAATTAATACACATACTGCTTAATTGGGAGTCTCGGTCAATTTCCAATGATCGAAATATTTAAACAACAGATCTGTGTAATGCATATATTCCTCCTTTAAGGCTTTTGCTTCTCCACAGAGTACGTCTCGGGAGATCTAATAGGAACGTCAGGTTGAATGAATCGATATTACTGGCTAAAATCAAATCAAATAACTGAGTTCTAAATCCTAACATATGTAACTGATATCAAATAGCTAGTGTCGGTTGCAAGCGTATATATACGTGGTCAACTGCAGACCATGGACCAAGCCTTACCTTAATTGGAACATCAAAACTCACTCGATCCTACCTTTTTCTCTATTAACAGGGCCGGCCCGGAGGTTTTGGGGCTCTAGGCGAGCCACAAAATGAGGCTCCTGACGTTCATATACATATCTGTATTTTTCAAAGATTACTTAGTTTTCTAAGATTTATTATAAGAAAATTTCGAAATTATATTGCGTTACAAAAAAGTGACTCAACCAAAGTATTTATAAAACCTTAGATTAATTTTACACAACAATATTCTAACTAAAGACAAATAATGAGCGAAAATTGCATATCCATCGACTTGAACAATTTGGATCCTTAATTTGGATCATTTATATCTTCAACAAACTCCAAATAAAGTTTCAAAGGTTATATATACCTATAGTTTTAGTCGTAAACTTGTCCCTTACAATCACTCAAAAAAGTCCATTAAGTGAGCAATTATACGTAGTGTTTTTTTTTTTTTTAGTTTTACAAACGGGTACTAAAAATATTCAAAAAATTAGAGAAGTGTTCTAGGATATTCCATATGTGTGCTTTGGCCTTATGCTATCAGGATATGTAGTTAGAATAATACTATGTATTCTTTATTATTACCATATTGGTACTTTGTAATTCCCTATATAAAGGGCTCCTATCAATGAATAAGATGATGATTCTTTATTCTCTTACTAGATCTCTTTGTCTCTGCACTTTATAATGGCAAAATTGGTGTCACAAGGCCGTATGGCTCCCCAAAAGAAGTATGGCTCCCCAAAAGAAGGGAGGCTCTCATGTTCGATATTTTCTCGCACTAGGAAGCAAGCGAGATTGGCACAACCTGATCCATTGATCAGTGATACTCAAATCCGTCTCATGAAGTCTGAATTGTGATTATCGTTGGGGGATGCCTCAATGTCAAATTCAATTCATATAGAGATCTCTACAAGTATTACACTAGTGTACATGAGGACGTGGGATAATGAGTCTACTATTGAACCATCCTTCATTGATGGATATCAACTTAGTTGATTGGCCTAATGGAAAGATGTGATCCAGCATTAACAAAGAGATAGGTTCTTGGGTATGTGATGCCGACACCACAAGCTAAACCCTATCAAATATGTCTTTATTAGATAGCGTAGTGAGAACAGGAGTTTAGACTCACCTTATGGCTCAAGGTCTCTCACTAACACGCACTGTGATCGACTACGATGAGATATGCTCTCGTAATAGATGTCATTGAACTCCACTACTTTGTCAATTTGGTAGTTTTCGAATAACTGAACACGCAGCCTATGAATGTGGTCATAATAACATCTCTTTGGGATCAGAGATATACATGAAGGTCATAAACGGACTTCATTCATCCGAATCAAGAGGCTCTAGACCACAGGAATGATAGGAGCATAAAATGCGACGATTTTATAGTTTAACCTTTGCATTTAACTTGGTTATTTTCCTTTAAAAGATCATTTTAACTTTGTTATTTTCTTAGGTACTTCGTGGAGCATGATAATGCAAATATGTGCTCAAGTGATGCAAGCAAGGCTTCCAATACGAAGTAGAGATGTTAAGGATGGAGATTGATCACTCACATGGTCAAAAATATCAAGGAAAGGCGATGGAACCACTTCACCAAAACAGAAGCTGCAAACACAAAACGCTGAAAACTGGTTTCTGCTTATTTTCTCCGGTTTCAAGGCTTATTTCTATGCGGTTCCGAGAATGTTTTCACCAAGATGACTGCCCAGATTTGTAGAGGAGAATTTGTAGATCAATTTGGACTCAAGAATCATCCAAATCGGTGATGTCATCTGGGAGTTATGAAGCTCCAAAGTTGGACAGAAAATCAGCAGTTCCGGGAAAGCTGTGCAGCAGTCAAGTTCGAGGCAGTGTTTGGGCTGGTTTCTGAGAATATTTCTTGGGGGTTTTTGCACGATTTTGAAGAGTGGCATTATTAATATAATTTGCCCAAAAGCCAAGTCCAGATTATATGTGGAAGACATTCAAAAGATGGCCCAAACATTGATTCTAGTCAAAGAAGGAAACATAGTCTGAAAAGGAAGCTTTGAAGACTTTGAGACTATTTAAAGCAAAACCCTAATACTAGAAGGGCAGAAGCCGTCATACTGCAAGAGAGCCTTCACGTTGCTGCATCGCACAAGAATTCATCAAGGGGAAGTCGCCAAGATCATCGTCATTCCTTCCATTCACAGTTTTCTTCTTCCCTTTGTAATCTTTAACTTTCGAATTTATTTTCTTTGTGTGATTTCTACAACGATGTGTGGCTAATTTATCTTAGTTAGGGGTGGAGGTTTGAAGCCCCGAATTATGCAATAAACTTTGTTCTACAACCTTGATTTTGTAATTACTTAGTTTGATTGTCTGTTTGGTTTTGGTTTATAGGGAACTCTTGCTTGTTTATGTTCATGGATGCATACATAGAACATTATGAACTTGTGAGTGGGGCTAGAATTAGGTTGTTTAATCTCCTAAACGGTTAATACGGCTTAATTCAAGGTAGTAAAACCTATAGGACAATAGGTGAAACCAAATAGAGAGACTTGCATGCTAGGTAGGCGTTCCACACTAGTTTTGCATACTTGTTCAATCACTTCCATTGATCTTAATGCTTAGAATAATTTGTTGATAGGATAGCGTCTATACCTTGATTGGTTATTCTAAAAGCTTAGGAATGGTGCGTTCATCTTACTTAAGTAGATAAGGGAAGTAGTAAGAATTTACGCAGTGCGTTCACGGTTTATTCTTGATTGAACCTTTTCATAACTTGGTAATTGGAATCTTGGTTGTGTGGACTTTGTTTTGAAGCATATTCGGTGGTGAATTTCCTAAATCCCTAACCTCTTCTCTATCATATTTCTCAACAATAAAATCAAAACTGTTTTCTTATTCTTCTGTCTTCTGTTTTTCGTGATTTATTTAGTATAGTAAAAAAACTCCAAATCCCCTTAAATTTTGTGTGCGTGTTCTTCTGTGTGTTTAGTTTAGTTTTATAAATTTTCATAATTTTCTGAGTAGTGTAGATTAGGTAGTTAATTATATTTTAGTCTGCTGTTCGTCAGGAACAGTAGACACTTTTGTGACATTATTTGTGTTGTGCAAAATTAAATACCCTCAATCTCTGGCAATGAACGATCCTTGCTTCTTTATACTACAATTGACAATCTTTTGCAGGGTTAAATTGTGAGGCTATTTTAGCCGTACCAAGGAACACGCGTTTACTAAAGGTTTTGAAACGCACATGGACTTTACTTGATTTGGAAGGGATATGGTGAATTATGCTTTTGCGTTCATTTCGGATTTACATGGACTCTTGATGGATCAAAAGATGTCAATATGTATCAACATCCGAAGTTAGAATGAAAAAGATCTTGGGAAGACACGGTCTCGATAAGGCATTCGATGACTGTATTGATGATGATTTTTCATCAATCGGCTTACGCGCTCTATAACTTGTGAGGCCTACATATACTCCCATGATTAGTCAAAGTTTTTGCTCTAAAGAGAGATCTGTTGTTTAATCTAAAGAAATATGACAAATATGTGTTAAGAGATGAAATTCTCATCTAAGTACAATAAGACACATCAATGTACTCAACACAATAAAAAAAACTTGACATCTCATTCGCTATGAAAAGTTGTAAAACTAAGTATAGCTATGCGCCCACGCAATGCCAATGTAATGACAATAACTCATTTTTCAATACTTAATGGTATGAAATGTTGAGGCTTATTCTATCCCTACATAAAAAAAGACACATCAATAGCGAAATCAGAATCTGCCAAGTTTCGTAGGTCAAATTCCACGAGACATACAGGGAATCTCACTCACTGGAAAATGGTGAAATTGGTACCATTAGAAATGTCTATGTGTCTAATTTCTAGGGACACCAAGCATTTGATCATACCTATCATATTGAGTGAGTACGTTATGGCCGTTTTTGTAAAGTATGACGGATCTGTCTGAGAATCTGATTTTGTCAAAACAGTCAACTTTGACCGGACTTTGTGAACAGCTCTTGATGAACCAGGATGTGTGTAATATACGGTTGGAAAGCTAAATGAGTCTAGGTTCCAAAACCGTTTACGGTTCATTCATATGTATTTCCTAGAGGAAGTTACGACTGTTCTAGTAACCGAAGGTCATGCTTCACAAAAATCTGTTTTCCTGCACGAACTTATGTTTTGAGTTCACAAACGGTCTTCTCCTCAAGATCTAAGTGTAAAAGATCATGTTTGAGGAAAATACGGCATGATCTAGATAATCATTGCCCAATGCCACATTTGAAGACATGTCAAAGAGCATTGACATGCTAAGTTATTGAAATTTCTATGATTAGTAAGAATTAAGAAAAGTCCTATGATTGATGTAAAGATCAAGGGGAGGTGCGAACTTCAGGAGAAGTCTAGCACATACATACATGTCACTATCAAATGTGAATGGTGCGTTGTACTTTTTTTCTCCTACGATCAAGGTTTAGTTTTTCTCCCACAGGGTTTTTGTTCCTTGACGGTTTTTAACGAGGCGACATATCAACACCACCGACATACCGGCGCGCGGCACAAAAGGGAGTGTTCTACGATATTCCATGTGTGTCTTGGTCTTATGCCATCAGGATATGTAGTTAGAATAGAACTATGTATTCCTTATCATTACCATATTGGTACTTTGTAATTCCCTATATAAATGGCTCCTATCAATAAATAAGATGATAATTCTCTATTATCTTACTAGATCTCTTTGTCTCTACACTTTATACTTCATCAAGAAAGTGTATTTTTTTTTTGATCGGGTAAATAATTCAAACTCTAATAATTCAAATGCTACGACTAGTTTTTAATGACTCGAACTCACAACTTCTCACTATTAAAGGGAGACTATGCCGCCTAAAACTAGATCATTTGTGTGGAGACTTTGCAAAGGTATCATTCCTACTAGGGAGGCTCTCTCGAAGAGAATTCAACTCCGAAGTACAAAGTGTGTGCTCTGTGACTCTGAGGTGGAGACGGCGTTACACCTTTTCAGAGATTGTAAGGTACGTAGTGTCTACTTTCTGGGAGCATAGTCCTACACATCTACGGTGCAGCAACATTCCGGGGGCATCGGTGTTGGATTGGTTTGCTAATGTGGTAGATGGTTTGGACAAAAAGCGCATAGAGTTGTTCTTAGTATCTCTGTGGGCTATTTGGTGTGAAAGAAATAATATAGTGTGGAATGGTGGGGTGTGTGACCCTTTCAATATGGCTGCTTGGGCTTTCAAGTTGCTAGTTGATTATCAAAGTGTCCATCCAGCTACTGAAACAAAGCAAATAGACCAAAAACAAAGTGGAAATGTCCACCTAGTGGGAGGCTGAAGGTCAATGTCGATGGGGCATTTTGTGGTAAGAGGAACGTTGGTGGTGTCGGCGTAGTAGTTCGAAATGAGAGAGGCCAGTGCAAGGCAGCCTTAGTAAAGCATTTACCATATGTGCACTCTGCGTTGCAGGCAAAGGCTGAGGCTATACGGGTAGGAATGTTAGTCGCCATACAGCAGCAAATTGAGGAGGTTGAGTTTGAAGGTGACTATGCAGTAATTCTACAGGCTCTTTCTAGTGATGTAAACGACTTGTCTGAGGTTGGTGCAATTCTTGCAGATTGTAAACGTTATATGACTGCATTTAATTTCATTAGTCTTAGACATGTCTATAGAGAAGCGAATGGTGTAGCGCATAGACTCGCTCACCTCGCTAGCACATCCGTGTTGGATGAGTTTTGGGTGGAGGACACTCCTGATATCATACAGGATGTTCTAGTTGAAGATGACTGTTTTTCTTTCCAAGGTCAAGGCTCTTCGTCCCCCTCGATGTACTCTTCTCTTTTGAATAATGAATTTATAGGAAGGAGCTCCACCATTCCGACCTAACGGGTGTTCTTGGCCCGATTTAAAAAAAAAGAGAAAAAAAAAAAAAAAAAAAGAAAAAAAAAAAGGGAGACTATGCCGCGCGTTAGGAGAGAAAATGAATTATAAATATTGAATCAAACAAAAATGAACCAACCAAAAATGAATTAAAAATATTGAAAATATTGAAAAGAAATCGATTTAATCTATTGTAAGAGAATATAGTAAATAATCAAGCAACAAATCGACCAAAATGTTATTTATCAATCATCAATGTTTACATTGATGGAATTTCTGAAGCCAGATACATATGATTCTGGCCCCTTATTTTACAATAGAGAGAAGAGATCCATAATTAATCACTTCTTACAAACAACTCCACGACCATCCATCCCACTAGCACAATTCATAGTACTAGCATACTTGGACTTTTCACTAAATTCACCTCTAAACCTAGCGACAGAACAATCTGAGGCAAAGATGCTAGACGATGAAAATTCTCTATCACCACCCAAAACAGGCATCACGACACTCATCTTAACCCTGCTGACATAGTTCTCACTGTACGTCTGTCCCAGTACACCATTAACTTCCCCACTGAGGGCATAAAACTTGAAGCTCAAGTCAAGGTGAGCAAAGCAATCCTCCTGTGTAATCCCGTACTTGTGTATCACTGACTCTTTCTCCGTTATCGGCACCACTACTGCTTTGATCTTGAAGTTCCCTTCGGCTTCGATTTCTACCGCATTTGTGTTCTTGCTTCTTGTGATCTTGAGTCCTTGTGATTGCCAGTATGCGCCCTCGTTGTCAGCAAGGCTGATGGTTTCGTCGTCAATGACTATGGCTAGGCGGTCGACAGAGTCATCCCAAGTGGAAGTCGGTTTGGCGCCTATGAAGAGCTTGCGGTTGTCAAAGAGGATACCTAGAGACTGGACCCAAGTGAAGTCCCTCCTCATATTTTGGTCTCTTTTGCCGACGAAGTGGGCGTTGATGTGGATGTTGGAATCAGATACGAGGCAGAAGTCTTGGTCTCGCTTGCCATGGAAATAGAAGGTTATACCATCACCACCAACGAATCTGGGGTCTTGGCACACAGCACCTGGTTTGTTGCAATCTGCGAATGACCCATACATTTTAGTGTTAAAGTTATCAAGTAAACAACTAATGAACAGGAACCAAATGTTTGTTAATGATCGAGTCAATTAATTTATGATTATCGATGTAGAATTGAAATGAATATCTATGAGTAGAGATTAATGACTTGATTAATGAAAGAAGATAATTCCAGGGATCCCATATCTAAAATACAGATATTGCAGCTAGCTGATGTTTCCTTCCTACGTATATTCATGCATGTAATTAAAAAAAATAATAAAAAATAAAAAATAAAAACCAAATAATTGCAAACTTTAGGAAAAATTGATTGATTAATCTATCTATGCTTTGGTCTGGCTGAAGGGATCAAATAGTGCCGTATATATAGGTTGTGTGAGCTTACTACAAACGGGACTGCATGTAACGCAGTCAACTTCGCATTTCTCAGGGCACCCACTAGGACAACTCATCTCTAGACCGTAGCAATGAGGGTAGTCCTTGTTCTTGCATTTCACTCTCTTTTCACCGGCGGCCTCTGACGAAGGCGGTGGTGGAGGAGGATACAAAGAAGGTGGTGAAAAAGTAGGGGGCGGCGGCGGTGATGGAGTAGGAGTAAGGGGCGGTGATGATGGTGTAGACAAAGGTGGTGACGGGGTAGGAATAGGGGATGGCGGTGGTGATGGGGTAGTAGGAGGAGGCATTGGTGGTGACGGCGGGGTAGAAACAGGAGGTGACGGAGGTGGAGTTGTAGTTGGAGGAGGGGGAGGTGGAACAACTGAAGGGGCAGGTGGTGGTGAAGGATAAGCCTTGGGAGGAGGAGGTGGCGAATGGCGATACCTCTTTGGGGGAGGAGGGGGTGACTGGCGCCATCTACGTCTCGGCGGAGGTGGCGGTGGTGGAGGCGGTGGTGGGGGAGGAGGGGCCTTACAAACAGCTTTGCATTTCTTACAATCCACAACACAAGTGCGGAGGCATGCTTTAGGGCAATAGAGATCTTTGTGGTAACACTTGTAGAACTTCTTGTCTTGGCACTTGACTTTCTTGGCCTTTGGTTGAGGAGCTCCCTCAGCTAAAAGAACAGCGAACAAAAGAATGAGCAAGACCGCACCCAGGCGCACCATAGATGGATGAACCATTTTGATGCTCAAGCTAGGTATTGCTTGTATTTGCTACTGTTGTTGTGACTGCTATTGATGCTAGCCTCTCCTTTTATAGTGGTTTTATGAAGCGCATTTGCATCAACTCTTGCACCATATCAATTGCTTCCATTAAGCTTAATGTGTTCTTTACTTTGAATTCCACTTGTGCTGTCTCACATGGACAGTCAGATATATATGATCGATCCTATTATAGCATAACTACCTTAACGTAAGCCTTAGGTTAACGGACCTTTGCCGACCATAATAGGAAAGTCAAGAAACTGGAAGTCTGGAATGTAACAGAGTTAGCTAGCAGCACAGTTGTGATAATATACAAGTGCATGATGTTTCCTTTTGAATAATAAAGTTTGTTTTGACATTACACTAGGGCCACTCTGATGTAACTTTTACAAATATATCCAGGTAAAATTACTCTCTTAGGGTTTCTTCTTCCCATTTATCGAACCAGAATGCATGAAACTTGCCGAGCATATGCTAACTGAACTGATCGACTAGCTAATTCCTCAGAAACTGAAAGCTCACATTTCTCTCTTCCTAGGAGAAACTGCACGGTTTCATTTAAGTTTCAGATATTGCTTAATGCAAATGGGTTTTGGTTTTCTAGTTTCGGAAAGAAATAGCTAGAAAAAACGTTGGCCGGGTTGGTTTCAGTCTAATATTCTATATTTATGAATTAAAACCCTGTGTAAAACAAATTTGTCCCATAACGGGGGAAAAAAAACTTTAGATGTTTTAGCTAATTTTAATCAGTTGCAAGTAGCTCTTAGTTATATCAGAAACGGCGTACGTCTCAAGTTGAGTTGCAATGCAGCGAGCTAGCTGCGCGCGGAGGCTTTACCTGAGCATATTTTATATATATGGACCATAATGTATTGATGTTTCGTTCTTAGTATATAAGATCCCTATTACTCTTATCTCCGGATCAAGCACATTGAACAAAAGGAATACAATATAGAAGTGTCCGTCAATGTATTCTGCATTGGATTATTTAACCATGGCTTCTATGCATGCATATATTCCTTCAATTCTGGGCTGTTTACTTCGACATGAATACAATATTGTCTTGGAGATTCAGCAACTTCAGCTTTTTAATTATATATAGGAAAAATATATATAGGTCTCAATGAATATGAAGTTGGCCAACCTCAAAGCATATATTTGGTGACGGTTGCAAGCATTTATACGTGATCTTTTTAGACAACGAAATAATTTCCGTCTCCCAAGTATTTAGGAAACAGAATCATTCCCGTTTCCAAAATTCTTAGGAGACGAAACTAAAAATATTTTAAAAACTCATTAAATATTTCATTTTTATTATTGAATAATATTTTAGTTTCCAATATATTTTTTTATTTGCTTTTCCATTTTATTTAATTAATTAATTTTTTATTTTCTAATTCCTTTCGGTCTTCTCACCCAAAGAGCCACCACGCGCCAACAAAACCGACCAAAAACCCCAAATCCACTTCATCAGAACCCAGGCACTACGTCTTCCCTCCCCCACCCCCAAAACCGCCACCAAAACCAAAACCATCACCGATTACCACAACTCCAAACCCACTTCACCACCACCGATTACCAAAATATCGATCTGAAGGATTGGGAGAGAGAGGTGATGGAGGGGGGAGGGAAAGGACTCAGATCTGAAGGGTTGCTATTGCGAGTTGGTGGTGGAGCAGCGTCGAAGTAGATCTGAACGGTTGAGAGAGAGAGAGGGGGTGGAGGGGAGGAGGGAAATTAAGGAGGAGGGTCTGGTATGTAGAGGGCGGAGGAGAGGGAGAGGGGTGGCGGTGAGAAAAGATCAGGAGAGTAGGAGAAAAATCACAAGAGAGAGTGATTGGAGAAGGCCGGAGGGTGGGCGGAGGTGGAAGGCACCGTTGAAGCAGCAGACGAGCTTGAGGTGGGTGCGGTAGTGGTGGTTGGTGGACCTAGTGGGCTGGGCGGCATGGTGAAGAGAAAGAACAGAAGCTTCAACGATGAAGAGGAGGAGAATGGAGGATAATGAGAGAGTGAGTTGCTTTTTTGATCAAAAGAGTGTTAGTTTTGAATAAATAAGAGAATTGGGGGTTTGGCTAAACAATGACCTTTAGATCTAGTCATTTATGCTGAAAACTCGATCCGTGCCATTTGATTTTATTGGACTTCACTTCGACGACGGGCTTAAATTTTTTTTTTTTCAAATACATATCTATATATATCTAATTAAGACGATTTTTAAGGTTTATTTTTCCTTATTGATCGATATAATTACTACATTACATATATATATATATATATACACAATTACAATTAATACTTCGATCTATTCCTAAGGTTTCATTACCTTATATATATTTACATAATTAAAAAATTATTAATTGCAATTAATACGAATATTGTCAAATGTTTTCTTCCTTGTTAATCGTTTACCTTATATTGTCATAAATATATTTAGGGACAATGTCTACTAGTCCTAATTTTAAGAATTTTATTTCCACTAACAAAATCATATTTTAAAATTCCCAAGAGCCAACTTAAACAGCATAAAGATAATTATACCCTTAATGAATTAAATAAACTACAACAGACCATTATAAAAGTCTATTATAAAATAAAGTTTCTATAACCAGATTCTCACGACCAATAACGTTGACCGGACTCTGGGGGCAAATGACCGGACTCCGATGACGATTGTTGACCGGTCTCCGACGACCGTTGACCGACTCCGACAAAAGTTAGGGGATCTACTAGGGGCAGTAGAAGGTCTGTTTAGGGATCTACTAGGGCAGTAGGAGGTCTGTCCAGGGGCCTACTAGGGGCAATAGGAGGGTCTACTGGGGACAGTAGGGGGGTTTACTGGGGGCAATAGGAGGTCTGTCCAGGGTCTTCTAGGGGCAATAAGAGGGTCTACCGAGCTCCGACGACCGTTGACCGGACTCCGGGGGCCATTGTGCTTTAATCACTTATAACAGGTCCCTATTGTGGTCAATATGACCTCCTACTGAGGGCAGTATGACCACCTATTGAGGCAGTATGACCTCCTACTAGGGACAGTATGACCTCCTACTGAGGTCAGTAGGGGCAATAGGACCACCTACTAGGGTCAGTAGGGGCAGTAGGACCACCTACTAAGGTCAATAGGACCATCTACTAAGAGCAGTATGGGGGTTCGTCGGGGGGTTTATTGGGGGCAGTAGGGGGTTCGTCGGGGGTTGTATTGGGGCAGTAGGAGGTCCTACTAGGGGTAGTAGGAGGGTCTACTAGAGTACTGGGGTCAGTAGGGGCAGTAGGACCACCTATTGGGGTCAGTAGGACTTCTTAGTGGGGTTAGTAAGACCTCCTACCGAGGGTATTATGACCCTTGAACTTATCTGTGTGCTTCAGTCACTTATAACCAAGGTTCTAAAAATCAAATCTAGGCAGCGCCTGGGCGCTCGACGGTGGCATCCCATCCCGATTTCAATGAAATCGGCATGGCTAGTCGGCCGGCCGATTTTGGGCCGCCTAAGCTGACTAGGCGGCGACTAAGCAGGTTGGGCGGCGATTAGGCAGGCTGGGCGGACGGCCAATTAGACGGATCTGACATTTTGAACACAAGCTATGGTTGGATATTTGGTAACTTGAAAAAAAGGACACCTCTGGCCTCTCTCTCCTGAAACCAATATGACTCGCTCTCCACAACTTCGGATTCACACATGTTTATGGATGTTAAGTTGTTGACACACCAGCTGTTTGAATTTTCTGGGTTTCTTTAGAGATAGAGGGGAGTGATAAGAGAAAGCAGATGAGAGTAGATGGGTGAGAGATTTACCAGATGAGAGAGAGTAGAGATACAAAAGCCAAAAGTAGTTTTTATCGAGTTAGCAGTTATTGTTGACCACCAGCAGTTTTGCCTAATATCAAATTATCAATGCTTTTCCAAGGTGGAGACTGGAGACCACGTGAACTAACTCAACTAAGGTGGTTTGGTCAACTCAGACTACTACAGTTCATTAATTAGGTGATTAATAATTATTTAACATTATTCTAAATGATTATTTTAGTAAGAAATTGCTTGTTACAATAATTAAAACCCTTATAATATTTATTTTATTTTTATTTATATAATTATCTGTAATTAGAAAATAAAATAAATACAAATATAAAAAACCGATTAATCCCCGATTAATCTTTTAGACAATGTCCGCCCGACTAGTGCCTAGAGTTTTTTAGAACCTTACTTATAACAGGTCCCTATTAGGGGCGGTATAACCACCTATTGGGATCAGTAGAACCTCCTACTAGGCTAATTAATGGGCATTTTCCCTAGCATCATAGACTCTAATTTGTTGCCTTTATACGTGTAGTTCAAATATGCCTGGAATACGGCACTCACCTATACATGGTGCATATCAATAAGCACCAATGCACCATCATCAATTCCATGAAAGCATCTAATAACATGATCACATTCCAATCAGTTCTCAAAGTCCATATGACAAGAATCAAAAACACACAGCAACATCGTGTAGGAACAGAGCAAAGTATAATGTAATTACTCCAAATTAAAACACTTGGACATTTGACGCCCTACATTTTCATCGATGTAATTGTTGACCAACTTTCCTATTGGAATCAGGCTGGTTTAGATCTAAACACAAAAAACACAACTTTCGGCATCTCATTGCTGCATGTATCCACTAAAATACAAATCATTTCGGTTAAATCAGTACCGGAAACTTAATCAAATCATCACATAAACAATTCATTGTGCATGATTCGCCACCGATAACCCCATTAACTAGCAATTTCCTTAGCATCTTCAACGAATCCATGAAAACAAAACTAAAATTCAAAAAACAATCATATCTTGAAATGAACTCGATAACCGGAACTGAAGAACAATAAGAAGAGGAGTTTCCTGAAGAGTTCTGGTGGCGAACTCGACGCCGATGGTGAACTTGGGCTCCAAGCAGAACTCGTGCAGGTAAGCAAGTCCTCTGGCAGCATCAAGTGCAATCTTCATTCTGGTGTCCCAATTCAAACGACTATTCAATCCCAAGGGACCTGTGAGAGAGATAATACACTTAGCAGTGCTGAAAAGAATCAAAAATTTACACACACAAACATTTATGAGGCTATAGAATTTTCTCTTTGAATTGTCAACTTTGCCTACATTAACTAGATTTTTAAAATGCTACACTGGAAGAGCATGTGATTCCAACAATTACCATGGAGCCAAGCCTCCAGTCTTCTCACTTTGATTATTAATCGATCCCTCACATATCATATGAATAAATCAATGAACAAATGCGAATTGAAATTTGTGAACAATGAGTGTGAGAACAAGTATCTCTGACGATCAAAATCGGCGCAATTGAAAATTGGATTTAAAGCAGAAAAACGAGACCTGAGCTTATACGAGATGCATACCATCGTTGTTGTCATCCTCACCGATGCCTCGCCGCCATGGCCCGAGCCCAGCCCGATCTCACCGGAAATCAACCCTAGACTTAACGGAAATTACCGAAATCGGCAGAGTGATCTCCCTCCAGACCAAGCCGGGAGGCGCGGCGGCGTGATTCTTTGGTGACATCGATGTGTTTGACGGCGAGGATTGGGGAGTGGAGAGAGGAGCCGTTGAGAGGTGGTGGCGGTGGAGGAGATGTGGAGGGAGAGCCGGTGAAGGAGGTGCGGTGGTGAATTCGCTCCCGGAAGGTGACTCCGGCGAAGCACAAGCATGGCTAGAGAGAGAGAGAGGGGTAGAAGATGTGAAAGAGAGTGAGTGGGAGAGAGACGAGAGACAAAAATAAGGGTAGTTTGGTAAGGAAAAAATACAAAAAGTTAAAAATTTTGTTAGTGGGATTATATGTTTAAGAGTCGTAGGGTTTATAGGAATTTTAAAATCTGTTTTTATATATAGAAAAAACAATCTTCAAATTTAGAACTAATAGGCATTTTCCCATATATTTACCTTATATTTTTAAAATCTATGAGTAACATATCTTGAGAAATTAATGAAAGGAGAGATAAAAGGAGGGAGTCAAGGGTGCACTTAAATAAAAAAAGAAACGAAATTTTTAAAACTTAAGCTTGAAATTGTTAACCCTTTCAAAATTAATACAAATTTTCCTAATTGGCGACGAAAATATTTTTTATTTAAGTAAAAAATCATTTCTATTATATTAAAAAAAAGAATTCCGTCTATTAAGAAAACATTTCTATCGCCTAAGACTTACTTAGGAGACGGAATATTATTCCGTCGTCTAAGTGATTAATATTTTTGATTATTTTTTTTAAAAATAATTTCGTCTTCTAAGTAAAATAATCCGTCGCTTAAGACTTACTTAGGAAACGAAATATTATTCTGTCGTCTAAGTGATTAATACTTTTGATTATTTTTTTTTAAAAAAAAATTTCGTCTCCTAAGTAAAATAAATTCGTCGCCTAAGAGGTACTTAGGAGACAAAATATTCATTCCGTCTCCTAAGTGTTTAATATTTTTAATTTATTTTTTATTTTTTAAATTTCGTCTTCTAAGTAAATAATTTCGTCATGCTTTCAATCGTGCTATCCTAGCGAAACAAGGGTGGAGATTAATTCAAAATCCTAATTTATTAGTTAGCAGATTGCTCAAAGCTATTTATTTTCCTCATTGCTCTTTTTGGGAGGCTAAGCTTGGAACTAGTCCCTCTTATGCATGGCAGAGTACTTTACAAGGAAGAGATATCTTGCAAGCGGGTGTAAGGAAACACATTGGTACATAATGGCAGACATACTAATATATGAGATGAACCTTGGTTGTCAGGTATCGATTTGAAACCTTTTTTTTCAACTAGAGTTTCAATAGTATCTGATTTGTTTGAATACCAAGGGAGGTGGAATATCCCTGTAACGCCCCGAACTTTGTTTGACCATTTACTGTCACTTGGACAGTAAATGAGCATCATTTTTACTTATCTTTGTTTTCGAGCTTTTATAGCTCTAAAAGTTGATATTTTCTTTCGTTTGATTTGAGAAATTTTTCTTCATGAAAGTTGTAGAGGACGTTAAACGGAGTACGTGGACACGTGGCACGTCGAAAACGGAGTTCATACGTAGAAGTTATGGTCTAAAAACCGAACTTACCTCTTTTAGGCCGTACTATAAAAAAGAAAACTTACCATTTAAGGTTAGAAATCAGAAAACCGTAACTTTTCTTCACAACCATCTCTCTCGCGTGACCCAGAAACCCAACTCGACCGATTTTCATTTTCAGGCCATA
Organism: Fragaria nilgerrensis; assembly: GCA_010134655.1. Classification (NCBI taxonomy): domain Eukaryota; kingdom Viridiplantae; phylum Streptophyta; class Magnoliopsida; order Rosales; family Rosaceae; genus Fragaria; species Fragaria nilgerrensis. The sequence goes on along the minus strand of CM020979.1, from coordinate 27,739,598 downwards.
TCTCATTCGTCCGACGTCTGATTGAGTGAGACCTGCGGCGTTGGATTTGTATCTTCCTCTTCTATCTTCTTATGGTGGTCTTGCAGCACGATTTGAGCCGAGGTGAGCCCAGCAAAGCAAAACAGTCCGTGAGGGATCATTTCGGCGACTCAGTTTACTCTCTCTCCTCCAGCCAACTCAGGCGGCGCCACCACCTACATCTTGAAGGTCTTCCCTTGCATAACAAACCCTCAAAAGGATTCCACCTAATTCGATCTAGGATACGAGGGGACGTCGCTTGAGTGGCGATTCGGGTTTTGTCAGGCTTAAGCCTAAATCTGTGAGTGGACTTTTATTTTGAATAAATTGCATGCGACAATTAATTTATAAATATATTTTCTATAATTATCGTACTCAAGAAAGTAAGTTTGATTTTAGCTTTGTTTATCATTTCTATGATTTCGGAGTTGACATGGGATCACTCTTCTTGATTGGTTTTGCAAATGCGATTTTGGTTTCTTAATGAGACTTACATGATAAGTTGTGTTTCAAGGGTTTCTGTTTTGAGATATTATTTACGATTTATACTTGATAATTAAATCTCGCTTATAATTATAGATTTGAGAATATTTTGATATGTGAGACACGTCATTGAGTTTTATTTTATTTTCTTATAATAATTTCCAAATACGGTTGAGAACCGTGTTCGTGACTGCATTTGCACGATCTTGGGGAAGCTTTATGGATTTAAGTGTTTTCATATGTTTTTTAGTCACCATACTTGGGTCGTTTTTAGTCACCATAGGTGAGTCGAGCTCTTAGCGTGGGACGTTACTAGAGCTTGAGAGGTTCCGACCCGAGCCTGGGAGGCTTTTCTTCATGGTGATATCTCTTCCCCTTGTATTATATTCTCATTTATGTATTTGATTAACTAGCGGGGTTGGTTTGTCTTTTATTACGAGATTTCTAGACATAAAGTTAAATGTTATATCATAGTTGCATGCATCGAGGTTATAAACTTTAAACGTGGGAAAATATTCAAATTACGTTTTTGTTAAATTATTTAATTTATTTTTATCCACTCACTCTAACGTTTTTCAATTACTTTCCCTTGGGCTCTTCGGTTTCTATTGCCTAGATCGCAAGTTAGTTTAGAAGAGGTTGGGCGTACACAGAGTTAAGGCATAGTCAATAACACAGCTTTCGCTAGCTCTCTTATCTATATATGTTTTCTTTCATTATTAGATTTTCTGTGACAACCATTTGAGATTAGAGGTGGCAAACGGGCCGGCTTGCTTAATCGGGTTTCGGGCCGTGCTTGGGCCGGCCCATGACGAAAATTTTTAACGGGCTCGGGCTTGGGCTTGGGCCGGCCCATTTACTCAAATATAAGGCCTAACCCGACCCACAGCCCAAGCACATAACGTGATAGGCCGTGCTTGGGCCGGGCCGTGAATGAGTCGTGTCGGGCCTGTTTCGTATCGAAAATTGAAAATGATCGAGGTGAATGTCCTATACCACAACTTCGACTCTCATAATCTCAACTTTTGATTATACATGATACGATTACATACCAAAACTAATTCACACAATCTATCGATTATTTTTTTTCTTTGTTAACAAACTAAAGAAATAAGTGATAAATGCTTATTGTTCACAATTAATAAATTTTTAGGCAAAAACTTTTTATGAGTCTAGGGGAATCCAAATTCATACTCAAATAAATAATTATTAATATATAAGTATATTATTCACACTCAAAACTAAGTTTATTATTTATAAATATGTTATCTTCATATTAAAAATGAAACAAAATTATATTTTATAGCGGGCTGGGCTATGGGGCTCAAATTATCGTTCTCGGGCCGGGCCGGACCTATAACGGGCTCGGGCCGGGCCGGGCCCATGGGCTCATTTTTCTAGGCCTAACCCGACCCATTAGAATAACGTGCTTGGGCCGGGTTAGGCCGTTAACGGGCTTAGGCCGTGTCAGGCCGTTAACGGGCTTGGGCCGTGCCAGGCCGCTTTTAAAAGTGTCGTGCTCGTGCCATGCCTGTGCTTAGCAGCCCGTTTGCCACCTCTATTTGAGATTGTTATTAGTTGATTAAGACTTGTTGTGTTTTGGATGTTGATGTGGAGTTGGGAGCAAGGTGGCTCGAGGTGTACGTTGTGGTTGGATTATTTTGATTATAGAAGTATATTTGGATTTGACAAGTAGGGTTGTCCAATTTCAAAGGAGGTTATGTCAAATTTTCGGTAGCATCTCCTTTAGAGGTGGTCCCCGTAGAGTTCATTCCAGATTTTAGGATGAAATTCAAGATGAGTCCTGACAATCCCTTTACTGTCTGAGCTTTTTCTAGCTAATATTGTAGAGTGTATTTTGGCTCTTCCGGTCAATATTTATAATTATGATGCTAGATGGATTTTGGGTGAAGACCGGAGAGGTCGATTCTGTCACATCCTAACCCGTAAAATTTTACCTTATTTACTAGCTTGATTATAATAAGAATTTTACCGTCTCCGACATTGACATATAGTTTAATTGGTCCCTAGAGGGGTTTTGAGGGACGATTATTTCGGAGAGTTATTAGTAGGAGAAAAATGTAACGACGGTAAAAAAAATGGTAAATTTAGCTAGTAAAAGGTAATTTTTATTAGGGTATTATTTTTGGGGGTGTTAAATTTTTGGATTGGGTTTATATTGGGTTGGAACCAGTTGGGCCAAGCCCAACCGATTTTCTCTCTCTTCCCTCCCGATTCTCTCTCCTCTCTCTCTTTCTCTCCCGATTCTTCCCCCCTGCCGGATTTTCTTCTCCGCCGTCCGGCCACCGTTCGCCGCCGCACCGGTCCCAAAAGGTCGGCCATCAACCCAGCTTCCATTCTAGACCGGTCACAGCCTCCCTAGCGCCGCCCGAAAGGCGCGGCTGCCTTAGGCTTTCCGTCGCCGGAACTCCTTCCTCCGGCCACCATAGCTGGCGAGCCTTGGCTTAAAAGAAAGCTCTCCTCCCGTGCTACAATCCCTCCAAAGGGCTCCTTCCATCTTCAGCTAGGTAAAGAGGAATCGGTATTTGAAATTCTAGGGCTTATTGTGTGTTTGCGTTCGATTGACATGGTTAGGCTTAGAATTGGAGTTTGTGGTAGTTATGAATGTTGTAGAGGAGGTTGAGAGGAAGGTACTGTCAAATTTTGGTGGACATTGGACGTCGCCGGAGCTGGTCGCCGGCCGCCGGCGCCGCCGCTGGAAAAACTGTTTTAGGTGGAGATTTTTATGAGGAATTTAATGGAATGAGTTTTAGAATTTTCGGACGAATTTTGAATAGGTTTATGAATTTCCGAAGTTTGGTATTTAAGCGGTTAAATAATGTAAAATCCGACCGTAGGATTTAAATCAATTTCTAGGAAAGGTTGTTTATACGACTGCCGAGTATGATATAAAAGTTTGGATCGTTCCGATTTAAGAATATCGAACTTAGGCAATGATGAGCGTAATTATGGCTCTCGATTAATTTTGCCTATTTTATAAATACTGGATTTCAGTTGGTAAATTAATTATATATTTGGAACAGGACGTGAGGAGGCCCGAGCAGAAGAAGTCTCGGAGCGTCATCAGGCTTAGGCCTAATTTGTGAGTGGACCTTTGTTTTAAATAAAAAGCATGCGATGAATGATTTTATTAATCATTTGTTTATTTTGATGAGATTATTGATTTCTCGCCTATTTGATAATTTTTCCTCCTTTGGAAAGATCCCGAAAATGAGATTTTCGGTGGATATATATATATTTTTGGATTTTATGAGAATAGTATGTATATAAATGCTAGCTAGCCATACGTGCTTGGTCCGTCATAATGAGGTAAATACCATTATGGCGTGTCGTGCGTGTTAGACACAAACGTCATAGCCCTATATGAAAACTTCTTTCTTTTTCAGTTTATTTAGATTTTCATATAGGGAGTCCACACGTATATGTACACCGTCCCTTTTCGGTCATAATGAGGAAAAATACCATTATGGCGCAACGTGAGCGTTAGACGCCAGCGTTGTAGCCTTGTATGAATTTCTATTTTTCTGAATTGTTTCTAGGATTCATACAAGGAGTCTGACGAGTGTAGATACATACGAATATATGAATATATATGGTTTAGCCTGAGAGGCTCCATTTTATTTGAGTTTGTGACTAGCCAGTGCTAGTCGTGAAATTATCAGTTTATGAGTTGAACACTTTTAAGCTGCCGCATGCAGTATATTTTTCTATGAAATTAAAATGGGAATGCATAAATAGTTTTTTTTATAAAATTATTTTTGTCCACTCACTCTAATATTATTAAATGTCTTCCCCTGGGCCCTTTGTTTTAAAATGCCCAGTCTGCAGAGTTCGGATTGGATCTAGTAGGAGACGAGGCATAGTCACCCGTATTTCCACCACCTTTCACCAGTAGGTTACCTGTTTAGCCTACTTGTCTTTTTCTTGCTTCCGCTAGTGTCTAGTAGCTCTGAATATTTGGGTTTAATGTATATATTTTTAGTTGTGGGTGAAGACTTGTTTATATTTTAGAATATATGACGGATGATGTATATTATCTTAGATAATGTTTATTATCCTGTTGGTGATGATTGTTTTTGAGGAGCACGAAGGCTCCAGAAGTTAAGGTTGGATTTGGAACCTTTAGAAGTGTTTGCAGGTTTTTATTGGAAGGGTTGTCCATTTTCAAGGGAGGTTGTACCGAATTTTGCTGTAAATCTTTCCTTAGAGGTGGTCCCCGCACGATTTACTCCGGGTTTAGGGTGAAATTCGGGGCGGGTCGTGTCAGATTCTCTGTTAAATCTGCATATCATGTAGCCCGCAAGAGAGTTCTAGAGGAGGATGAGACATGACCGAATCCTAGTGCTAATCTTTGGAAAGAAATTTGGAAAGCCCAGGTGCCCGGGACAGTAAAGATTTGTGCTTAGAAAGCTGCCTCTAATATTCTTCCTACACGGAATAGGCTTAGTGAACATGTATTGATATTGACACACAATGTCCGTTCTGTGATGAAGAAGTGGAATCTCCTTTACATGCTTTGGGAGATTGTGTTCATGCTAGTTCTTTCTTCCAGCTAGCCAACCTTCCAAGCCATATATCAGCTCCTACAGTAGCAGACTGGTTAGTTTCCTTTACTTAACCTAGTACTTCATTCACTACCGTGTTGATGATTATCAAGAGTTGGTGTATGCAGTCACAGGTCATTCCCTGGACCATTCTGATTTGAGTTTCTTGATATTAGATGTGAAACAGCTACTACAACAAGCTGATTCCGTCATTCTTTGTCATGTCAAGAGGGAAGGTAACATGGTAGCACATACTCTAGCTAGAGAAGCCAAGTTGACTGTTTATTATGATAATTTTTTTATTGTTATTCCTCTGTATGTGGATGTGTTACTCTCTCAGGATTGTAATGATGTTTAATCAAGAATTAAATTCAGTTTACCCCACTGTGGTTTAGAGACGAAATTCATGTTAGTCCTTAAACTTTCAATTTCATCAGATTACCCCTCGAGCTCTTGTTTTTCTGTTTGCCATCTCCTATCACTCATGCTCCGTCTAATTGAGATGTTGAAATTTGATGATGTGTGATGACGTTTTAGGAGTTGAGAAGTTAAATTACCAGAAAAACAAGAGCTCGAGGGTAATATATGAAGTTGAAATTTAGGGATTAACATGAATTCACCATTAAACCAAAATAAAGTAAACTGAATTTAATTCTTTAATCAATGAAGTTATTCATTCCTCTTAAAAAAAAAAAAAAAAAAAAATTGTCTGCTTAATAAAAGCGACCTTTAGATATCCTCAAAACGAACATCGCCTTACCATTTCATTTCCGTTCCAAATGGCAACTCTGCATTTACACAACCTCCTCCCCAATCCGACGTCGTTCAAATCACCATTCCCAACTCGGCGCGACTCACGCAAGTCCAACTCGGTCAGGTGCGGCGAGGCAACTCAGGTGAGTACCAGCAGCAGCGAGACCAACCGAGTCACTGTGAGGAACGGCAACGATTCGTTGGATATATGCCGAGTCCTCAACGGAATGTGGCAGACCAGCGGCGCCTGGGGCCGTATCGACCGAGACGACGCCGTCGAGGCCATGCTCCGCTACGCCGACGCCGGCCTCTCCACCTTCGACATGGCCGACCACTGTAATTTTCTCAATTTCTCATCTTTAGGTTTTACTTAGCTACGTGACGTGGCCTCCCTCTGCTTTTAAAACTTCCACGCATTCTACAATTTTGGTTTTACAATTTTGCCCTGCAAAACCAATAGTACAAAATCAATGGTGGACAACTGAGGTTGTGTACATGTGAAAGAGAACAGATAAGATACAATTTGTATCATAGAAGAAAGAAGGGGAGCATTGTGTTTGTTTGCATCGTTCATTTTTCATTTGGGATGGCAGAGTTGTTGGGCCATCACTCTCTAAGCAAATTCACTTTTGGTTCGATCACGAAGGCAAGAACACAGAGCATTCGGAGACACAGTTTGAGGCCTATTGAGTGTGTTGTAACTGAAGATAACCGACGAGTAGTGGTTAAGAATGGGAAGGATTCATTAGACATATGTCGAGTTATGAATGGCATGTGGCAGACCAGCGGGGGCTGGGGTCAAATTGATAGAGACAATGCAGTTGATGCTATGCTTAAATATGCTGATGCTGGACTCACTACATTTGATATGGCAGATATATGTATAGCACCCGATTTTCACTAACTGATGGTATCTGTGGGTAGATGCATGGATTTCATTGTCATTTTCTCTCTTCTGTTTATGTTACATGTAGGTTTCGTGTTGCATTTGTTTTATAGATATTATATACCATAACACTATTAGTATTAAGGATCACACTTGTCATTGCAACTCAAGCTACTAGTTTGTTTGTTAGTATGGACCTTAAGTGGATAGTTATATCTCTACACTAACCAATTGTATATGTTCATCACTTGTTGTCGTAGTTAAACTGTCTTACACTGGTGTTGCTTTGTGAATGTGCACATGCGTTTTATCATTTTCTTTCAAGTTTCAAGTGAATTTACAGCCTGGAGATGGATAGTACTTAATATTGATTGGTCTCTGGATTTTGAAGATGGACCGGCTGAGGATCTCTATGGCATCTTTATCAATCGTGTTCGTCAGGAGCGACCACCAGAATTATTGGAGAAGGTTAGAGGGTAAGCTTCTTCCACTTTTTAGAGTGTAAGATTACTGACCGGCTAGTTTTTGGAGTTCTCAATGATTGCATAGAGCTTTCATGTTTTGACTCTGTTCTGCTTAGAATATAGGCTTATGAACATTCTCTATTATACCTGTGTGAGAGTGGAATAGACAGTTTCACAGTTTCCAACACTATATTGCGATGCAGTCTCACAAAATGGGTGCCACCACCAGTCAAGATGACACGCAGTTTTGTGAGGGACAGTATAAATGTTTCAAGAAAGAGAATGGATGTGGCTTCCTTGGACATGCTTCAGTTTCATTGGTATGAATTATTTAATTATTGCAAGATTTATCAGCAACCATTCTCGTGTGGGTTTTCCATGTTCTTAGAAAGCGTCATAATTTGTGTTCCTCAAATTTGTATCTGTAAATGATTATCGTTTTATTGGAATCAAAGTATGAATCTTGAGCAAGTTTTGGATTGATCCATATCAGTTTTCTGCGCTTGATTTTGAAGGAAAAGAAAAGTTGCAATCTTTGTTTAGGCACGTCCATTGTAATAACGGTGACGTTTTTGTCGATACTACTTTTCACTTGATTTGCGGTGACCTGGATCATTTTTTTTAACATCAATTTGTTGTGCATTAACTAGATTTTAGTATCTCAACAGAACCGTATTCTTGAGTTGCATGATTAAATGTTCGACGATCCTTTTCTCTTGTTTTCTCGTTTTGATAATTACATGAGTTAAAGTTCGCTAGGCCTGGGATTCATGACAATATCATCAACTTTTAAATTTATGTAATTCAAGTAACAGTGTAGCTCCATAATAAATAAGCACCAAATCATGCACACTAGAGGCTCCAAACAAACTCAATCATTTGCTTTATTCTTGCTTGCTATTGTGTAAATTGTTTAGCTCTTGAAGTAGGGAATAAAAAGTTATTCTTCTATATTTACCTAAAATTAGTATGATGTGAATGACTTCTGAGAGATAATTTCTCTTTCTGCTCGAGATAGGTGGGACTACGCAAATTCGGGTTACCTTGATGCACTTAAACACCTTACAGATTTGAAAGAAGAAGGTTAGTATAAAATCTTTGTAACTTACTGTTAAGATGTTAAACATGCATTCCAAGGTTTGATTGCATTACTTCAGCTACTGCTTCACAGGTAAAATAAAGACTGTAGCCTTGACAAATTTTGATACTGAGAGACTACAGATAATCCTAGAAAATGAGATTCCTGTTGTAAGCAACCAGGTATGTTCTTTCCCTAAGTGCTTCTATAATTCTCATGGAAATATGCCTTACATCTCCTTATCAATTGCTATGGCAATCAGGTCCAACATTCAATTGTTGACATGCGTCCTCAACAGCAAATGGCAGACCTTTGTGAGCTTACAGGAGTCAAACTTATAACGTCTCTCTCTCTCTCTCTCTCTCTCTCTCTCTCTCTCTCTCTCTCTCTCTCTCTCTCTCTCTCTCTCTCTCTCTCTCTCTCTCTCTCTCTCTCTCACACACACACACAGAGCCACACCCGCACACAATGCAGGGTAACATCATTCACTACTATACCGGTCATAATCAGTATAGCCATGTATACCCTATGCTGTACGGATACGGATACGGGGTGTGGTCATGATTAATACAATATTTCCCTTCTTTACTGGGTAATGTCATTCACAACTATACTGGTCATACTTAATTTAATATTTCCCTTCTCTTTTATTTTCTTCTGAACAATTTCTGAAAGAAATTATCATCTCATTGCCATTCTTGGAAAGAATTTACATATACTGAAAAGTGATCCTTTGATGGATGTCTGATTTGTTGTTCATGTTGATGTACATTTTATAGCTGCCAATAGGCTTTCAAGCATTTCCAGTACTTCTTATGAAGTAATAGTTTCCTTTGCAGGTATGGGACAGTTATGGGTGGTCTGTTATCTGAAAAGTTCCTTGACACGAACTTGTCCATTCCGTTTGCTGGGCCTCCATTAAACACTCCCTCCCTCCAAAAGTACAAACGGGTACGGAGTCTTGAACACATTGGTGCTGATAAATTAGCCACTTAGTAACTGCATCCATGTACCCAAAGTTCCACTAATGTTAGTCAATAAGAAAAAAGATGAATGGGAGAAGAAATGCATGTGAAGCACAGTATAAGTGTCATTTCCAAAGAGTCATATTTTTGAAACTTTTGAAGAATGCTAAGATACTGGTGGAAGTAATAAGTGGAACCTTCTATAAACTTGTAATTCAAGTAATTCGTAGAATTTCTATGTTGTCCATGTGATCCTTATCTGTTAGGATCTTTATGTGCGGCAGATGGTTGATGCCTGGGGAGGATGGAGTCTTTTTCAAACTCTTCTTCAGACACTTAAAAGAATTGCTTCTAAACATGGTGTCACAATCCCCAATGTTGCTGTGAAATACATCCTAGATCAGGTACAGTTAATTCAGCTGCTACATAAGAACTTGTAGGATCATTTTCATTCATCAAAAGTTAATTATTGTCAATGTCATAATATGTATAATTTTCTATCGTTGGGTTGTAAATATTGCAGCGAGGTGTGGCAGGATCGATGATAGGTGTTAGACTTGGGTTGTCGGAACATATCCAAGACTCTAATGCTGTGTTTTCTCTTGCTCTTGATGAGGATGATATAAGCAGCATTGAAGAAGTCACAAAGAAAGGGAAGAATCTGCTTCGAGTTATTGGTGACTGCGGAGATGAATATAGGCGCTGATATAGAATTCTTTTACAGTTGACACACATTTGAAATCCGAAGCAATACAACTTTTTTCTTTGTGTATGGTGCATTGATACCAGTCCCATGGAAAGTAAAGTGTAAGTTAGTAGCTATCTTGGCCAAGTCGAAAAATATTTCTCCAGTCTTTTAAGTTGGGATTCATGTCCTGAAAATCCGTAACGGACAAGTTCAAACTTCAGATATGTGTGTAATTTTTCCGTTTGGAACTCAGATTTTCTTTCAAATAGGTTATGCAGTCAAGTCACTGTTGTAATATATAGTATCTTCACATACCTCGGTTGAAATTTCTGTAATATATATCATGCTAGCGCACCACCTTGATATTCTGTGTGAGCATTTGTTGTTTACCATGATCCTAGACCTGCCTGCGTATGAGAGTGTCAATAGTACTTGGATATATAGCTATGTGATAGACATATTTCACTGTTAACATACAAAGAGTATCCAATTTCATAGAAATTGTATATAATTGTATATATATATTTTGTTAATATGTATTGAATAAGTTCGTCTACTTCGGCGAAGACATTACCACACTTGACATCAGTTTTATTACAAAACTCGATGTTTTACGAAACTCTACGTTAATATATCTCTCGCATATCATTTTTTAACATGTATATCTCTAGCCGGATTCACTTCTTAACATGTATATACATTATCAATAAGTTAGGTTTTGAAAAGGAAAAACTGGTCAGGTGTAAATAACAATGGTCAATCAGGAAGTGACATCTGTCAACTAAAAAATAGAAAATGTGTCCTAAAATCACAAACAAACCTACTAAAAGGAACCGTGTCCGTTCCTTATTGGTTGTGGTCACTGCATCTGACCAACCATGGTCAGTGAAGTCCCTTCCTTTTGAAAATAACTGGCATATACAGGTAGTCAATTAAAAGAGTACATAACTAACTACCTATGTTGCACGGACACGAACACGCACACGGCGACACGACACGACAAAACTCAAAAACGGAGTTTCCGACACGGCTTGGATACGACAAACAGAATTATATATTTATGTATTTTTAATAAATAAAAAATATACTAAAATATGAAATAGGTTCATTACATTACCAAATAAAGTTCTAAATTCAATCTATTTAATAACCATAAGAAATAAGTAATCAATTTGAGCAATTGATTGAATATAGAATAAGCAGTTTGAGCAATAAGGAAGATGTCCGTAATCAGTTTGAGCTCAACATCAGGAAAGAAAACATTGATGCATTTCATAGAAATTTCAAACCACACAATTTGATTTCAGAAATTCCCTTATTTGCACACATAATATCATAACCATAGCATGAAATCACACACTAAAACAGACTAAGGCCACACACTAAAACAGACGAAGGGCTTTCTACTTCTTGCGACAGTTTGAATAACGAAAATCTTAGGTTCCTTCATATCATCTGTAATATCCCGGAATTTTGATTTTTTATTTTTTAAAAGGAAAATTATTTTCGAAAATTATTTTTTAATTTGTCGAATTTTGTCTTTCAAGCCCATATGATTAATCTAGACGTCGTTACGAGTTCGTAAGATATTTTGGAGCTATTTTTAATGATTTTTGGAAGTTGATATTATCTAAAATTTTATTAAAAATAGATTTTTAAGGTGGCTTGATCTGGACTGTTGGATTTATTAGACCGCAAGATCTAGGTCGTATATTTTGGAGTATATACGAATGTGGATCAGTTTGGAGTTTGGACTCAATCAGTTCGAGCCCAGACCGACTTGGTCTTGAGCTGCTCTGCAGCGGAGGAATTCGGAGGAGTTCTCCGTCGTTCGGTCGTCTCCCAGCGTCCAACCAGTGGCTACGACTTCGTCACGTCGTCCCCAACGTGGCTGTGATGTTGGATTACGAAGAGGAGCTCCGGCGAGAGAGAAAAGAAGCAAAGGAAGAAAATCTGGGTTCGTCGGCGATCTTTGGATTTCAGCCACGACAACGAGCACGATTGGTATGGATAGCTTCGTCTTGTCCTCCCCGACGTTGGTTTAGTATTGGATTTCCATGGAAAGTTGAGGAGAGAGAGATTCGAAGAAGAAGAAGCTTTTCTGGGTTCGTCGGTGATTTTTCGAATCCGGCCACTGCGGCGGGCATGGATGGTGCTGGTAGCTTCACCTCGACTTGGAGAACCTATCTATGTCTTTGGTTGTCCACGATGAGCTTTGAGGAAGGAGAATCGAAGTGTAGAAGTTCTGAGATTTTCCGGCGAGGGTTCGATGTTTTCCGACGACCTTCGAGTCTGAAACAAAGTTTTTTTTTTAAGATGACGTGGCGTGTCGCAATGCCATGTCAGGGCCGGTCAACGTGTCTGAGATGTGTCCGAAAAGTCAACTTTTTCAGACACGTATTTTGCCGTGTCGGGCGCCGTGTCGGCGTGCCATGCAACATTGATAACTACTATATGAACAGTTTATACAACCACACTACATGTTTCGAAAAAAAGTATTTTAATACCGGGCATGGGATGAGCCTTACACCTAGGTGGGTTCCAAACCGTACCCTTTACAAAAAAAAAAAAAAAAGTAAATTGAATATGGAATCTTCATTACTGTTTTTTTTGTTTGAACTGTCAAACTTTATTGAAAAAGAAGTAGCAATTACATATGAAAAGTATTAGCTGCAGGAGCAGTCTGAAGGAAGGGAGGTGCAGTAAAATAAAATGTCACTTGTGAGAGATGTCTAGACTGAGCAGCCATTAGATGGGCTGATGTGTTAGCACTGCATTTTACATGTGTCATCTATATAGGTCTATCACCCCTCAGCAGGAGACCTATATCTTCGTACAACCTTCCCAGCACAGAAAAATTACCAACTTACTTATTAATGAGTTGGAGATAAACCAATTGCACATCAGTTTCTATCACTGCAGGAGTGAAATTGTTAGCCAGCACAAACTCTATAGCTTGTTTACAAGCTAATATTTCCACATGCTCAGCTGACAAGGTACCCGAAAAAGTCTTGCCTCCACCAACCAAAAAAGATCCCAATGAGTCCCTTATTGCAAAACCAGTGTTGCCAACATTTGTAGAATGAAGGAAAGAAACCAACCACATTAACTTTAAAAATCCCTGCAGCAGGCACATTCCATTTAATAGAACTAGACTCCCTAAGCACATTAAGACTTGATTTCAGCTTCACTGATCAGAAATCCCTCAATCTCGCCATTGACGAAATAATTATGTCCATCACTGTTCCATTTTTATCATTCCACACCCTATTATTTCTCTCCTTCCATATTCCCCATAACAAATACACCAACTCCCCAAGTAATAAGCTAGACAATTAACACAGATACTCAAGGAATCCAACAACTCCAATTGAAGAACAACAAGATTAAGACAAACCTGAGATATTGCCACATGAGACTGAAGGACATGTCTTGTGAAAGGGCAATCCCTACATAAATCCAGTGTAGTTTCAACTCCATTATCACATAGAGAGCAGTTTAAAGAATCGAGTTCCACATGTTTTGAAGCAAGTCTGGCTAGTGATGGAAGAAATTTATGGCAAACCCTCCACATATGAACTTTGACTGTATTTGGGACATCAACATTGCAGAGTTTCTTCTAAAAGGAAGCACCAACTGTTAAGTCAAATGGTTGCCTGGTAGAAGATTGCAAAAAAATATTGCGGTAGGCTGTCTTGACACTAAATTTCCCATTTTTTTCTAACCTCCAAACAACCCTATCTGAGGCATCTTCAGAAGACAATGGAATAGCAAGAATAGCCGAAGCTTCATTAGCAGTAAAAACCTGTCTGACCAGACCTTCATTCCACACACTAGTGTAAGAGATTAAATCACTCACTTTGACCATATCTTCAGGCAAAGAAGTATTTGCATCTGGTTTAAAAGCTAGAACCCCAGGGATCCAAGAATCAGTTGCTATATTTATGGAAATACCATCACCGACTTGCTAGTAGCTACCTTGAAGAAGAACCTCCTGAGTAGAAAAGATGGTCTTCCATGAATAAGAGGGAGATAGATGGGGTTTTGCTGTCCAAAATGAATCCCCATGATAATATTTAGCCTTAAATAGACGAGCCACCAAAGAGTTAAAGAGTTGTGTGATGCGCCAGACTTGTTTTACAAGCATAGCTGAATTAAACTCTGACAGACTGTGAAAACCCAAGCCTCCTTCTTCTTTCGGGTTGCATAAGGCTTTCCAATTCATCCAATGTATCTTTCATTTTTCAGTAGTGCTACCCCACCAAAACTTAGCACAAAGCTGCTCTAAATCCTCACAAAAGTTTTTTTGTGAGTAAGAAAACACTCATTGCATAGTTAGGTAATGATTGTGCTACCACACGTATCAAAATATCTCTTCTTGCTCCACTCAAAACCTTCCCTTGCCAGTTTGAAACCTTCTTGGATAGGTTTTCTTTCATAAACTGAAATGTTGCTGTTTTTTTCCTACCAACATAAGTGGGAAGACCTAAATATTTTTCATGAGACAACAATACCTTCACTCCCAATAAATCAAACACATCCTCTTGCATAAATACTGAAGTATTGCCACTGAAAACCATTGAACTCTTCTCAAAATTTACTAACTGTCCCGAAGCCCTCCCGTATGTTTCTATAACTTCTTGAATGTGGTAGCAGTCCTCCAATGAAGCATTAGCATACAACATGCTATTCATCAACAAATAAAAGGTGATTAACTTGAGAAGCATCCACACAAATCCCTATCACGGGCAACCACCCTTGATTCTGTTTAAGTTGTAAGAGAGCCGAAAAACCCTCAGCTCCTAGTAAAAAAAAGATAGGGAGAAAGAGGATCTCCCTGCCTAAGTCCACAACTAGGAATCACAAGACCTCTTGGTTTTCCCTTCACCAAAAAAGAGTATCTAACAGATTCAACACCTTGCATATTTGCATAACAATATCGATCCAAGCTGCTACAAATCCAAACTCTTTAAAGACTCTTCTAAGAAAGAGCCATTCCATACGATCATAATGCTTTACTTAGATCTAGTTTGAGAGCCATATAACCCCCTGCACCTTCTTTCGTCTGGGTTTTTTCTTCTTATGGAGAGCAACATCTCAGTTAACACGATCAATGAATCTCATGATTGTACAATGATGAGGAAAATTTATATATGATATCTCTTAATATGAAATTAGTTGAATTCTTTTTCATACTATGTTGATAGCTATGTTGCACGGACACTCCACATAAGTGGAGTGCTCGACACGCCGACACTCGCCCGAAACGGCAGAAAACGTGTCAGACATGCCACGTGGCGTGTCCGAAAAGGTTGAGTTTTCCGACACGTTTTGGACACATTGACCGGCCTGACACATCAGCTTTTCTCACTTAAAAGAAATAAAAATAAATAAATAAATGGGCGCAGTAGAGGTCTGTCGCGCAGTCACACACAAATAAAGATAGAAAAGTCAGGAAACGACGCAGACGAAGAAAAGGACGAAGAAATCATCGCCCATTCAATCTCTTCTCTTCGCCGACAGCCGGCGGCGGCCTCAAGCTCCTCTGGGTTGCTAAGGTTAGTCTTCATTTCCTTAGTCTCTCCCCATTCGATCTCTTCTAAGTTCTAAATAATCATTGTTTCACTGTTCTTAATCGGTTAACCATTCAATTGCAGCTGATAGCCTCTAGCTCTCTTCCTTCAGCCATGGGCAAGTAAGTTATATTAGAGATTCAAGTCTATTAATCTCTAGTTGATAGTCTCTTCGCTGAAAAAAGTCGCAACAATATGTTAATCTTTCCAATGTCAGCCTCTTTTTTCAATTTCTGATTAGTGATTATTGAGATTAGTAATTAATCATTAATGAGGTGAACCTTGTTGAATGACTTTTAGTATCTTGTGCATAATTATATGAAATTTTGTGTATAATTATATTTTAGTATCTTTTTTATTTATTAAAAATACATAAATATATAATTCTGTTTGCCGTGTCTAAGTCGTGTAAGAAACTTAGTTTTTGAATTTTGCCGTGTCAGGTCGTGTCGTGTCGTCGTGTCCGTGCAACTTAGGTTGATAGCTAAAAATTTTACGGATAAGCAAATTATTGTTCATATGTGAGAGAACCTGAGAGAGAAATAGAAAAAGAGAGAGGAGAGATACATCGAGAGATGGAACGAAGAAGAAGATCCTAAATGTTATTTCACGAAATAATAAAGTTGTTCAATTTATGTTTTAATTGAGAAAATTCACATGCCAGTTTTTTTATTAGTAACGAGGATCATATCAACATGCCACGTAGTCCTCTCGAAGGACAAAAAAATTTCTCCCTAGACACAAAGAACCACCTTTTTCGACTCAATGAGCTTTGTGATTTTGATCTAATAGAAACATACTTGGCTGCAAGAGATGCCAACGCTACGAGAATTCTTAGTTAGGACCCCTATTGTAAAAGATATCTATTATTTGAGGAACTATACCTAAATAAGGGGAAATGGTAACTCAGTTTAGCCACCATTCTTCTATCCAAAAGGAAAACACCCTTTTTGTTTGCTAGAAGAGGAACCGTCTCAAAATCTCATATATTTCATATTACTTAAAAGTCTTAAAGTTCTACTCACCAGTTACCGTCTTACATTAAGGTCAGCTGTCCTCACTAAACCGAAGCCAAGCACTCTCCTTCCCTTTAGTTTTCCTCATCAATTCATATTGCAGGGTAAGACCCAATATTTCCCATCGTTATCTTTATTTCCCACATTTTTTATCTTTATTTCAAACGCTCTCACTTGGGTCAGAATTTTCTTCTATTCTGTTGAGTTCTGTCTGTTACTTTGTCCAATGCTGATCACTGAATATGCCTTTTGAGTACTTCTTAGTCCATTAGGACATGTCAATGTAAAACAACTTGTGTAATGGTGCCCACCAGGTGTTTGATAAAATGCGTCAAAGGCAACCTGCAAGCTCAACTCCTACATTACTTTGATCCTAGTTCAGCTCTAGTGTGGTTTCATAGAACGCTGATTGTTATATTCGACATGCTTCTGAAATCTTTGAAACTAATTTTTGCTTCTGACTTGGTCTTTCTGCAATGCCCATGTTGTTAAAAAGTGAAATGTTTATACAGCTAGCGGGTTCGGATAATGCTCTCAATATGTTTGATAAAATGCCGCATATGACAGGAAAGCTGTATCATTGTTTCATTCTTCTTATTTTTGTTTTGCGTTAATGATCTCCAGGTTGTTCAGTCCTTCAGTAGTGAAGTCTGCATTGGGTACCACTGCTTTTTGTCTTGGAAGGTTAACAAGAAAGCAACCATGGATGGTATGTGCAAAGTTATGTGTTTTCATGTTTATTAGTATCGTCGTGTTGATCGTTTTCATAACTTTTACTTTGTGTGTATGTGTGTGTGTGTTGATGAAAGTTGGCATCGAGTCTACTGCTGTAATGGTCTTGTGTCCACCGAATTGTTTCACCATCTTTACAATTATCATGATTTCAATAGCATTACCTTGTACTCTAGCACTATGTTACTTCGGTTTCTATGAGTTAATTGATGCTAAAAGATTTTGTTCTGGTGGGTTGAAAAAAGAATTAATAAAAAGAAGAAAAAAGACGAGGACTCCTAGAGTACATCTAAATGGTGTTCTTCCATAAATTAATCTATTGATAATTAGTTAGGCAGTCATGATTTTTTGGGCGCGTTCCAAAATATTAAATTTCTGAATCATGAAGAGTTTTCGTATTCAACTATCTTATTTCAATTGTGGCCTCCATAATATGTAACAAGCTCCTCCTTGATGTTCACACCGCAACCTGTTGACATCCAATCCCAACTTCTCTCCCTTTTTTTTTTCACTGTTCATGAGAATGTCAGAAACTATTTAGGCCAAAGGACATATTGTTTGATTTGTAACTGATTTATAATCAAGATATTGATGCTACCATTTCTGGGCTTCAGTTGATTCACAACCAACAATGGAGGAAACCATTTTGGTGGGAGATGATCTAATGACGGGCCTGCCATCACCAATAATTCCACCAGAAATTGCTTCTCATGTGCTTGAAGGTGTTGATTTGTGTGATGGGATTTTGAAGAATCTATTTCTATGTAAGCTCAGTACTTTTTTTTTTTTTTTGGATACAAAGCTCAGTACTTTTATTGTTATAATCAATTTCAGTTATTTCCATGCATTCTATTTATACATATGTGTGTGCATTATTATTATTATTATTTTTTTAATGCATAAGAAACTATTTCAAATGATAATCGACTGCATATGCCTCTCTTTGCTAACTTTTTTAAATAACCGTAATGGTCGTAATAACCCCAAAGTTATAAATCCATAGTTGCTCTTGTCAAAGTAAACTTAAGTCGAGTTGGAAACATATTTGTTGTTTCCCTAAAGAACAAAAACCATATAATAATAACAATTAGGAATGAACCTGACTAGTTTTCTTGCTATTTTGAGAACTATCAGAAAGGTTTGCTTGATCATGTAGTAGCTTGTAGTTTAAAGAACCTTGCGCTAGGTATAGTTGAGTTTGTTGATGGAGTGGACCAGAAATTTTCTAGTGGGACTTATTTTAATTGAAGTCGTTATGCTGCAGGTCTGCAAATCAATGATATTGAGCCATTTTGTCAGGATGAGCTTGCTATGTATAAACAGTGTGCTGAAAGAAGAGTGAGATGTTTACTATGGAAATTATCTTATGCCTCTCTTCAATGTTTATGTCCTGTGTGGATGTAGAGTCTGATGCTTTACTTTTGTTTGCATCATATTGTAGGATCGGGAACTGAGGAAACGACTTCTAGACAGTGAGCAGAAGCTGGGGTTGTCGATGCCTTTAAATGATGCAAAAGAAAGAGCTACCCAGCTTGAAAAAGAGGTCACATCATTAGATAGGTATGTTTTGAAATGGTTACAAGTAATTGAAGTAGCTATGAAGTACTAAAGCACTTTGCTTGATTGTTGTACCATCATGTCATATGTTAGTTCAAGCAGTCAACCTTTCCCGTGGTATTTTATAGTTAGTTTTCCCATTTGAGTTTTTCTTGAAATAGGAATTCACTGCATCATATCTTCTTGCATGTTTACACTGCATGCATGGGCATCTTTAAGTCCTTGGGACTTAACACCAGATTAGGCCTGATTTCATGTAGTTATTGTTCACTCATAGGTGGATTAATTTCATTTTAGTAATTGTGTTGTTTTGTTCGACTACTTGGTGTTATCATGTTTTAGGAGCTGGCAGATTCCATTTTTGGTGTTCTGTGCCAAGTTTTAATGCCAGCCTTTCCAGCATTTTATGCACTATTCAGGTGAATTTTTTTTTTTTTTGAAGTACCAGCATAACCCTTTCCCTATAACCTTATTCTCAAAAAAAAAAAAGAACCTATAGCACATCACAAAATTACCTGCATATAATGCCCTAATTTTGAGGGCAATTCCCTACACTTCCAAGGAATTAATTTCTTCCGAGATTCTCTAGAGTCCTGATCTTTGTATCTGTTAGCCTTTGTCTTTTGTTTGCGCGTTTCTGTTGCAACTATTCCTTTCTGTAGTGGAAATTGTAGTGCACCTGTTGTTTAGCTTCTTGAAGTTCTGGTTCCTCTGGTTCTCTGTGTGGTTGTTGTCTTTGTTGTTGATAGCTCTCTAAGTTTAGTTGATTTCTTATCCTCTGCACTGCAATTTCTTCTTCATATATAAGAGGGTTTTGAACCGAGAGTTTTTGTTGGTTGTCTGCCCAAGCTATACCTTATTCAAGTTCTGTGGAGAGATAATAACCTGACCTTTAGGTTACTGACTTACCTTTCCATTTTCTTAATTAAAATTGTATTTATCTAATCTCTACTACTATAAATAAGACAAAAAAGATTCACCAGATTGTGGATTGCCTAAATTACCCTTCATACTAAAAAAAATACTTAAAATGATTATCTTATAAGAAAAAACATAAAACAAAATGAAATAAAGGTGGTGATGGAAAAAACTTCCACGTTTTTCTTCTGTTCACCATTAACACATGCATCATGTATTAACGTATATGACGGTTGATATCATTTGAATGTCTTTTATCCTGCTTCTCTAGACGGTTCATTCTTGCTAGCGGACTTGAAGGCATAGAAGGATTTCGCCAGAGATGGAGTTTGCATGGTCACCTTACAGACACCAAGTAGGTTTTTGTACATATAACTGCATTATAATGTAGCAAGGCATTGATTCATCATCCTTTTGTCTTTACATTCCTTGAACCATGGAATTTGTGTCTTCCCTAGCACAGACGATCTGAGTTGAATCCATTTTTTGCAGGAAAAGGTTGGAGTCCTTGAAGCAGGGAATGGAGAACAGGAAAGGTGAGTAAGAACTAAGAAGACTACGTCTTTATGAATCCAATTTCCTTCAACGAATTTTTGAAGGATGCATATGTAGTTTTGGTAAAATATACCTCAATTATGCTCGGTGACTTATATTTAACGTAGTCAAGATAATTATTGAAATTTTTTTTGTTTTGGATGACGTTCTTGGTACTGCCCTGCGCATGAGTCTGCCATGTGTTGCGTACAATTTAATATGTATAGCAAGGTAGGCGAGAAGCCGGAGGCTGTTCAGAATCCATAAATTGATATAGAAGGAGTAAACTGAAGGAAATTGAAAGGAAATAAGTTAAACAACATTCATATTCATCTCATAATTACATACTTATAGAAGGGGGATTGTTTCCTACAAATAAGGAAATAACTTCCTAGTTCCTACAATAGCTGAATGTCATGTCTGATTTCATATCTGTGTTACAGTTGTCGCTGTCAGCAACAAACTTGATTGATTGTGACATTTTACATCAAATAGTGATCCCATAGGGGATGAGCTAGAGGAACTAGGGAGAACTGAAGTAATACTGAATAGTCCGAGTCCAGCATGGATTGAGAAATTACAGTTTCATATCACTTCGAGGTTGTGCAGCCATTGATATTCCATGTGTATGATGTTGATAAAAAAAATATCAGTGTAAATGGAAAGACACTGAAGTTGGAGGATCAAGATTGTCTTGGGTAAGGCAGTTGCGCTCTTTCAGAGATAGTGACCAAACAAAGTTGAAATTTAACCTTGAATCTGCGTAACAAAAGTGAGCGTGGAGGTTTAGAGGTTTGAGGAACTTAGGAACACTCACTGTCCATACTGTAGAAACTATGGCCTCGAAGAGTGTTGTTGAGATAAAATTATGTTTCTCCCGATTGAGACAAAATGACCCCTTGTCTCTAATAGGACCTAATTTCTTGAGAGTATCTAGAATTGCTGATAGTGAAAGAACTGTTCCGATTTGCAAGACTTAAGTTATCGAGAACAATAAGAATCCGACTTGGATACCAGTATCCCTGAGTATGCAGCAGTTCGGAAGCAAGGATCATCCACTAGTCATCGAGTGCTTTCAAATCGACAGCAACGGGAAACATGTTCTTACTGGGAAACTCCAAAAGTCAGTGGCAGACCTGGAGAGATTATATAAGGGAATTGGGGTGAATTTCCTCATTACATATAATTATGGTCATGAAAAGGTGTCAAAGAGTAAGTTGTTTCTGGATCAATTTAATGAGAAGCAACAGTTCAGCTTTCTTGATTATATTTCCAGTAGATTTGAGCTTAACTTCATGGTTGCTGTTGACTTTACTGCTTCAAATGGATTGTCCTCAATATAAGGATTCGTTGCACTACATTGATCCGTATGACAGGTTGAATTCTTACCAGCAGACAATAACAGAAGTTGGGGAAGTTACAGTTTCATGATGTTTATAAACGTTTTCGTGCTTGGGGCTTTGGAGGAAGGATAGCTGAAGGGCCTGTGTCGCAATGTTTTAACTAGGATGTTCAAGGCATAATGAATGCTTATACCAGTGCCTTACACAATGTTACTCTACCAGCACCCACTCGGTTTGGCCAAGTGGTTAAGAAGGCTGCAAAGGTTGCTTTCAATTCTCTAGTCCGCAACAACAACAAGTACCATGTGTTTCTGCTCATAATGGATGATTTCCTTACAGACGTCCTTTGGTGTTGATGATAGATTTGAGAGAGTGAGTGAGTGAGTGATCTCTAAAGGTCATCCTTACCAATAGTTGTAGTAGGACGTGAAGATTTCAAATTAATGGAGAAGCTATCAAGTTCAACAGGTCGTGTGGCTACAAGAGACTTTGTACAGTTTGTTCCTATGAGAGAAGGGCATACTGGCGGGCGTATTTCAGCGGTTCAATCACTTCTCGAAGAGCTGCCTGGATAGTTTTTGAGTTACATGCCCTGGAAAGACATCAAGCCTCTCACTTTCAATGCAGCCCAATCATCTGCTACTCAAATTCCCATGCACTGCAGAGACACCAAGCTAAGCTATGCAGCTCAACCATCTACTCCACAATTTCAGAACAGCACTAGCATAACATCCTAAAGTTCGTTGAAACATGCGGTCGATGTTATATCAAGCAATGCTGTCTCTAGAATCTAAAATCTGTGACAAGTTTTGAGAAGGATGTACACTTACGTATTGATTCATAGAAACAGATTTTAGATTCTAGAGACGGCATTGCTTGATATAACATGCTCGATAGCTCGATAGAAACATGCGATCGATGTTATATTAAGCAATGCCGTTGACATATGTACACTTACGTATTGATACTTTTATCCCTACGAAAAGCTTTATCAACCCTTCGGTTGAACTTGCTGATTTAAAAAACAAAGAGGGTGCACATAAACTGAACACCTTTTTGCAGAGGGCAATTTGATTGTTCTGGCATGCTGATTTTTTTTCTTCTCAATAAGGCTGAACTTGCCATTTGAAAGCCATGACTTTCTCTGTCTCAACACATCATTGTCGTAATAATGAAGCATTGTCAAAGTCTTAAGTCTTAGTCTTAACACATGTTTAGAAGGTCTTGGTTTGTAGCACTTTCTCCATACAAAGAAGAGTTGTCATTGTTATGAAAATGAAGTTTACTACTGATTTAAGTCTGCATCTGAATAGAAGCTAAAGTCAGTTATAGTAGCATTTAGTTTTCATCATTGTTTTTATGAACAGTGGCTACTATAAATGAAAGAGTTGGTGCTTTCATTTCCCCCTTGTTCTTGCTGTTCTTGTTCATCTTGTTTTCATCAGAAAATTGTTTTGGTCAAGTTTATAACTCCTTCACAATCATTATTACAGGGACAAACTTTAGTTTCCCCTGGCCATATTTATGAAATGGGCTTCTTGAGTCCTAACAAGTCCGATAATCAGTTTGTGGGCTTCTTGAGTCCTAACAAGTCCGATAATCAGTTTGTGGGGTTATGACACAAAAATATATTTCCCCGTAAAGTTGTATGGGTGGCCAACAGAGAAAAGCCTCTTGCAGGTAAAGACATCCCTTATAGTTTCAAAATTGGCAGCCATGAGAATCTAGAGCTTGTTAATGGGAAGAAGCATCGAGTCTGGTCAATCAATATTTCTGCGTCATCCAATATTTCAGCTGCAGTTCTTCTAGACAATGGAAATTTTGTTGTCAAAGATGATAGTGGAGCTGAGTTATGGAGGAGTTTTGATTTTCCTACTGACACAATCTTACCAAGCATGGCGCTACTCTTTGACAGTAAGTCTCGAAAGACCAATTTGTTGAGAGCCTCGAAAAGTTATAACTATCCATCAACTGGGATATACATGGTTGGACTATCAGCACAGACGCCATCACAGGTGTTCATTTGGATCAATGGGTTGGAAAATAGATTCCCGCCACAAGTGTTAGAAATTAGATAGAAATAAGAAATAAATAAGCCAAGAAAAACACAAGATTTAACGAGAGTTACTCTATAGTTACTCTTCACATTTTTATAACCTTTGATAGAGTCTTTAAAGTTACTCTATCAATGCTCATTCATGACCACGACCAAACCTTCAATCTTTTCATTATCTCCATGTAGCTCCTTAGTTAGGAAGAGGTAACTCATGAATTTAACAATACATTAATTTTTAATGCATCCACCTAACTATGCATCAATTCAAACCAATAACTCTATACATTCATGTCAGGTTCTAAAAGGCGCAGCCTTGCCTCGTCCCCGCCTAGGCGCCGCCCAGGATGTAGGCAGACCTCAGCCGCCCGGATTTACCCCTAGGCGTTCAGGTTAGGCGGCCAGCCGCCGAGGCGTTGCAGGCGTGTCCGAGGTGGTCGTGGCCAAGGCGGGATTAGGCAACGAAGGCGCTTCCGAAAAAAAAAAAAACCAATATAAACAACGGGCTTAACCCACTTAACCTAATTCCCAAATTGGTTTCTCATTCTCCTAAACTACCCGACGTCGCCGTTTCCCCTCTCCCAAACTGAGTGACCTTGCCGATTCGCCTCTCCCAAATTGAGTGACCTCGCCGTTCTCTACCGGTCAGTGACCTCATCATCGACTCTCTCTCTCTCTCTCTCTCTCTCTCTCTCTCTCTCTCTCTGTTCCTTCTTGACAGGTATTTCTTCAAATCTCTGCTTCGATGAAAATATAATTCTACTCTCTCTTATGTTTTTGGCTGCTTGTGTTGTTGGGTTTTGATTCTCCTCCTTATATTGTTATACAGCTGAGAAGACAAGGCACTAAGGCAGCAATCAGTTGGGACTTGGGAGAGAACTCAGAGAAGTGAATATACTTCTCAATCTGTTGGCGGTGGGCAGTTCCCACTTCCGAGTTATATTCTGGACTTCTGGTATGAATATACTTCCCAAGTTCTCAGTTCTTTGAAAGTTTGAATTGATAACAGACTTCGATCAGTTCGATGTATATAGTTTAGTTGTTATTTACTTGTTCAGTCAATCAGTTGTTCTCAATTCAAAATTTCGAATCATGCAAACAATAATTCAATATAGATAAATCTGTGTTAGTGTGTTACTGACAGAGTGATAGTGAAATTAGTGATAAAGTGATGCAGACATACAGTGGTATCCTTAATCTGTTAAGGAACTATTTAATGATAGCAATGTGTATCACAGTTATCTACTATGTTTCAGACATGCTATTTGAAGTTATCCTTATTTGACAAGAAAAAACTACTGGTGTTTTGACAAGGTACATATATACCTTCTGACTTGGTATCAATTTTACATCATGAAATTTAAAGGATTTGTGATACGGAGCAGCTCAACACTACTATGGCATTTAGAATGCCATTAATACACCAAAACACCAGTAGTTAACATATGCTACTGTAAACTTGTAACAGGCGTAGATTCTTGTTATACATGCATAGATCTTATGTCTTTTAAGTTTTAAGATAATAGATAGATACTAAACAATAAACTTATACATGGCTGCTCTGCAATGTAAGGAACTATTGTTGTTAATTGTTATAACTACTTAAAATGTGATTCAGTGATTGGAGTTGGCTTGTTTCTTATTAGGAAATGGCGGGTACTATGTCTTCTGGGGCGTCGAATACAATATTGAAGCCTAAATCCGATGATGTTGGATGGGAATATGGATCATTGGTGGACCTTTCAAATTTAGAGAAGGTGAAGTGCAAGTTATGTGGGATAGTACGTAGTGGTGGAATATATCGGCTTAAGCAACATATTGCCCACGAGAAAGGGAATGTGACTCCGTGTAATAAGTCTTCGGATGAGGATAAGAAGAAGTGTAAGAAGTCTATTGTGGTATGAATATACTTCCCATATTTTTTATTTTATTTTAAGACTTATGCTATGCATTCATGAAAGTTGTAAACTTACCGGCTTGCCATATTTACATTTGAACATTTGAAATATGCTGTTTTGAAGTTGTTATATGGTGATTATGATGAGGCTAATGGTGCTTTGAATTTGAAATCATATTTGTTTGTAAATTTACAGGTGGGGTTGCTCATTTTTGGATAAAGATCATGTCAAAAAATTTATATTTATTCATATTTTACTAATTTTAAATATTATATTTATTAATTAAATGTGAAAAAAATAAATCACCTAGTCCCCGCCTAGGCTATCCAGGCGCTAAGCTATGGGTCGCCGCCCGCCTAGCGCCTTTTAGACCGTTGTGCATAATATCTCCACCATGGAGGGATAGATACCAAACCCAACAATCCCCCCCCCCCTCCTGACTTTGGTGGAGAGCTTTGCACCACCACTTCAATCTATGAAGTCATCTCGATCTGAGACCCAATTTGTTATACTCACAAGCATTTCGTTGGCCTTGTAATTGTGCCAGTTACACATGATCAAAGTCATCTACATGTGGTCCTTACTCCCCCTGATTCAATCGGCCAATACTATGTGTAACTGCGTCGAGACAACGATCACTTGTTGGCTCCGAAGAGGGACCTCGAGTTCACCTCTTCCCTACCAGGATTTACCTTCTCACCATAATCTGAAACTTGGAAACTTGTGTATGCCGTCTCTCCTATGCCTGCAAAGGAGACCCGCCTAAGGTACCTTGATTCTTGTGCACATCGTTTCCCACCAACCTTCGAGGTTTGAGTTTTCCCTATCAGACGGAACATACTTCCACACTTTTCTCCTTTCATTAGGACCATGCAACCACGTGAGACTTTCATAACTCTCCCTGTTGAAGAAACCCTGCAGCCTTTGGAGTCTAACTGGCCCAGTGATATTAAATTTCTCCTGAACTTTGGGACATATATCACATCACTCAAAGTGCGAACTGCTCCATCAAACATTTTAACCTTCACCATTCCAACACTCATGACACGACACCTTATGCCATCACCCCAAGTCACAAATCCCTGGACTTCTTGGAACGTATCAAAATATTATCTCCTGGAGCAAAGATGATTAGAGGAACTAGTATCCAATATCCAATCACGTTGAAAACAAGTGTATTTATCTTTGGAGACTGTGAGAAAACAAGATGATTAGAGGAACCAGTATCCAATATCCAATCATTAGAAGTCTGTGCTATACCAGTCATGGAGCAATCTGAGCCCTTATCATCATCATTCTCTTTCAACAACGGACAATCTGGCCTTATGTGCCCCCACTCCTTGCACTTGTAGCATTGCTTGCCCTTTCCTCTGCCCTTGGATTTAGACCTGCAAAAATCCACTAGATCCTTTGGCAGTCGACCTTCCCCTTTGATTCTGACCATGAGTAACAAAGACAGAACTCTGGGAATCATTGGTTTTCCTCCGCGTCTTGTGAGACAAGAGAGTTGATTCCACCTCATTCATCTTCAACGTATCCTTCCCATATAAAATTGTAGTGATGATATTCTCATACGAATCGGGAAGCGAGGTAAGCAGTAGAAGGGCTTGATGATCTTCTTCCTCAATCTTTACATCAACTTTTGCTAGTTGATCAATCAATCTGTTGAACACGTTCATGTGCTCCATGAGACTCACAACCATCTCCCATCTTGAGCTTGTAGAGATCTTGCTTTAGATTCAACTTCGTCTACAAGCCTTTCCCGAGATAAAGCTTCTCCAATTTTTCCCAAAGCTCCGGTGCCGAATCTACATCATTAACATTATTGATAATATTGTCAAGAATATAAAGCCTAATAGTGTTAACACATTTGGCCTCCAACTCTTCCCAATCTTCATCTGATATCTTCTCCGGCTTTGCATCCTCTCCCTTCAACGGTTTTGCAAGACCTTGTTGAACTAGGATGTCCTTCACTCTCCTTTGCCATAGAGTGAAATTTTATTTTCCATCGAATTGCTCCACTTTGAAATGTGAGATGCATACACTAGAACTAGCCATGAAAAACAGCCTAAGACCAAAGAGCCGAAGCTATGATATCATTGTTGGGAAATAGATCCCCCGCCACACAAGTGTTATAAATTAGATGGAAAGGAGAAATAAAAAAGCCAAGAGAACACAAGATTTAACGAGGTTCGGCCAATATCTTTGCCTACATCCTCGGAGAGTATCACCTTCACTAGTGAGAGAATTACACAAGTACAAGATTACACCGCTTAAGTTTATACCTAACTCAAGCTCTTGTATCCAGAAGGATACCTCTTATACACCCTCTTACAACCTAGAAAATCACTCTAGCCCAAGAGTTATTCGCACTCTTGAACACAACTCAACCTATCTTCTATGCACGAAGACCCTTAGAGTTGCTCCCTTACTCTCTTTGCTTGTTTCAACACAAACTTCACCTTTTTATAGCCTTTGATAGAAGTCTCTAGAGTTATTCTATCAATGTTCATTCATGACCACGACCAAACCTTCCATCTTCTCCATTATCTCCATGTAGCTCCTTAGTTAGGAAGAGGTAACTCATGAATTTAACAATACATTAATTCTTAATGCATCCACTTAACTATGCATCAATTCCATGCATAACTTATCACCATGAATGTACAAACCAATAACTATATGCATGCATGTCATGCATAACTTATCACCATGAATGCACAAACCAATAACTCTATGCATTCATGTCATGCATAATATCTCCACCATAGAGGAATAGATACCAAATCCAACACTCCCCACCGGAGAAGTGGGCCATGGGATAAATCAAAGTTCATTGGTGTACCGGAAATGAATGCTCAATATCTAAGTGGGTTCACTTTAGATAATAGAGCTCAATATATCACATATAGTAGTTACAACAGTTCTACATACGTAGAAATCTCTTCGGAAGGTTCAATAAACCTTATGTCCTCGCAAGATGGAAAGAGCTGGAATCTTGCCTTGGAGGTTCCGAAGAATCCATGTGACATGTATGGAGCATGTGGACCTTTTGGGATTTGCAAAGCTTCTGAATCCCAAATTTGCGAGTGTTTGAAAGGGTTTGTACCCAAGACAGACAAGGAATGGAGCACCGGAAACTGGACCGGAGGGTGTGTGAGGAAAACCAAATTGTTATGTGAGAGACACTGATAAGTCAGTCTCATCAAGTGGAAAAGAAAATGATGATGGTTTTTGGAAGATGATAAGGTCAAAAGTACCAGATTTTCATGAGTATATTACTTCTTTCGATGCTCCAGACACATCCGAAGACTGCAAGAAACGTTGCTTACATAACTGTTCTTGCCAGGCTTATGGCATTTGTTAGTAGTGTTGGGTGTTTGATCTGGTCTACAGATCTTATTGATATACAGGAGTTTTCCTCCGGCGGAGTGGATCTTTTTATCGGCCTAGAAGGCTAGAACATGTAGAACTAGGTAGCTGAGAGCCTTGCTCAACTCTTGTTGATGACATTGTTTCTCCACGAAAAAGAACATTATGATTGCTTTTGAATTTTTATTCCAATTTCATGTTTTCTGTTTCAGGTTCAGGGAAGCCAATAAACTTAATTGTCAGCCTTACAGCTTTCTGTTTTATGATCAGTATGCTGGGTGCCATAGTGTTTGGTTTGCGCAGGTGGCGAGCTAACCAAAAAGGTAAGAGAATGGAAACCTTTATAAGAGCATGTATACTATGGTGAAGCAGGTGAGCTAATTTCCCTGACTTTTGTTGTTGTTTCACTCTAACTCAGTTTCATTGCTATATTCAGAAACAGGAAACAACAAAGTGAAAACTCAACGTTTTGTACTGAACAACACGATTCAGATTTCAATAAACACTCTCCAAAACTACTTAGGAAACTATGATCCATCAGAGTTGTTTTGTATGATTTCGACACCATATTAATTGCCACAAACAAACTCGGGCAAGGAGGCTTTGGTCCAGTTTATAGGGTACTAACTTTTTTTCTTCATTTTGTGTATGGATGTTGTGCACCAATTGTAAGAAAACTTGCTATCATAAAGTGTTATCACAAACGACATCAACATCAACATCTGTATGTGAGAGAAACTTCAGCACATTTGCACTAATCCATACTAAGTAGAGAAACAGGTTTTGGATATAGTCGCTTGTGTGTTTGGATAAAGTAATTTCATTTTGCACATAAATTTTGAAATAATGAGAATTACAATTTCATAAAGGGAAAATGCCCGTTTAGTACTAATTGTAACCCTTCATTGTTCATTCCAATGACAATCTTTTCTATGAGCCCATTTGAATGAAAATAAACTCTTTTTGTGCCCAAATGGTCAAATCTTTATTAAAGTCTTAACAAACTATATTATTTTAAGACTATTTTACCCCCACCTCTTCAACATAAAAAGACTTGACTGGAATGTCGGACTCCGGTCACCGGTCACCGGACTCCGATCATTGGCCGCCGGACTCCGGTCACCGGTCGTCGGACTCCGGTCATCGGCCGTCGGACTCCGGTCATCGGCCGTCGGACTCCGGTCACCAGCCGCCGGACTCCGGTCACCAGAATTTCCCCAGTAACCAGTTACTGACCCCCAATAACCAGTTACTAACCCCCAACAACCAGTTACTGACCCCCAATAACCAGTTCAGTAACCAGTTACTGACACCCAGTAACCAGTTACTGACCCCCAGTAACCAGTTCACTGACCAGTTACTGACACCCAGTAACCAGTTCACTAACCAGTTACTGACACCCAGTAACCAGTTACTGACCCCTAGTAACCAGTTCACTAACTAGTTACTAACACCTAGTAACCAGTTATTGACCCTCACTGACCAGTTATTGACCCCCAGTAATTGAGTTAATCACCAGATTTTGGTCACCGGTTGCTAGATTTTCTCAATGATCGAGTTACTGACCCTCAGGAATCGAATTACTGACCACAATATCAATTTAAAATCAACATCTCAAACTCTAGAAAATCACTATGGAATGCAGGCACATAGAATGCTAAGGTAACTTAATTTTTTAACAAAAACTGACAATTAGAATCCACATTCAAAATCTTCAATATAAAACTCAGCAAAAAACGATTACAAGTCCTAAACCTTGAAACTAAACCATCTGTTCAAATCCCTACAATGATACCACTGGTACTAGCTAGTAAAATTTCACACTTACCGCAGCAGTAAGAAAACACAGCGTGTACAATACTATACCGATTTGCAATCTATCATCATGGAGATAAGAGAACAAAGTAAATCAAGTCGTTGGATTGGGAGACTTATCACTTATGGTATGGCAATGCCCGACGTTGCATCACCACTGCTACTCTTGTGTCACCCACTCGCACTAAATCATCGATCTCTTCTCCTCAACCTCTCTTCTAGTACAAATCCTTCATTCTCGCCGCCTTCTTCCCCGGACTCTGACCGCGCAACGCTTCTCCGGCGTCGTCTGATCTCAACGGCAATACCAGTGGCTCCATCTCGATTGCAAATCCTTGCGGTAGTGCCGACGTGAAATGGTGCAGAACTTGATTGACGACGGCGACGACGACGAGCTGACTAGACTTGATCGACGTGGACTTCATCGATGTGACGAGCCCGGAAGCTCTCGGACCTTGTCGGAGCCGGGGATGAAGCAGCGGGTGGGGCGGCATCGACGAATGAGGGCGGCGGCGAATGAGAGAGAGAGAGTGAGAGAGAGATGAAAAAGTTTCAAATCGTAGATGAGAGAGAGTAGATGAGAGAGTTTTTAGATCGGAGAGATAAAATGAGAGATAAGATGGGAGAATGGTAAAGTTGACATTTTATTAAGAATCATTGAAATGGGCCATAAGAAAAGATTTTCATTGGATTGGGGTTTAAGAACCTTGTTTTTGGGTATTTGGACATTATCCCTTGAGAATTCCCTTGTTTGGATTTCATGATATAGAGTTTTAAAATAACAAGAATTAGTATTTGGACTAACTTCAATTGATGAAATTGATAAATGACACCTATCTTGTGAGAAATTCAACTCGGAAATTTAAACTCCTAAATTCCACAATTATTTTCCTGCTGAAATTACTAATTTCATGGGATAAAAGTCCAAACGCCGGAAAGTGACATAAGAAATTGAGAAATCCCTATTTTTATTTAAATTCCCTCACTTTTTTCCTCATCCAAACACAGTTTAGAGAAATTGGTATTTCGCTATTACAACAAAATTCGAGATAGAGAAGCAACTCATTGTAATGTGGACCAAAACGATCTATCGGATGCCGTTGATAATGGTACTGAGTTTGATGATGGAGAAAGATATCAACTGCATGAATGGATAAGACCGCTTTATTTAGATGACGAGGAACACAATCCATTCACTTGTGAGCCATACTTCACACATGCAACACAAGATCAAGATCATGGAAGCAAAAGAGCAGGAGCAAGTATATATCGGTGCTGTATGAAAACATGAAGATTGCACATTTAGCAGGTACATAGGGAAAGACGCCAAGGAAGCATGTACAAACATGAAGATGATTAGATGATTATTCATCTCCCACTTTTGACTCATTTGGTGTAAGAGGAAGCAATGATGGACCATACCATTATGGCCAAAATTTGGCAATGCCAAATCCAACATATTCAATGCCTTATGGTCAAAATGTTGAGGACAATCTTCAAATGATTATTGTTACGGAATGTAAAAATATAAAAGATGTTTAAAGTATATTTTTCAGAATCGTTAACGGCTTCCTATCTGGTGTTCCTCTACCAGAACCAATGTCACCGAGTTGATATTCCTGTGCTCAACAATCTCATATGACACCGGATATTTTCTCATTTCTAGGTAGACCAAAGTTCTTCAGGTTTGCAAAAGGCAAGCGTCCAAGACCTGCATCTCAGCTGAGTTCCAGAAGCATTGAAATTGATTTCGAAAAACACTTGACAAATGCTTTTAAAAGCAATCACCAAGAAGCCAGTAAGGTAACGTGGTTATGACATATAATGAGTCAAGATTGCACTGAAAGCCTTTTGTTTATAGCATTATTTACACTATTTACAGATCATACACAAGTCAAAGGGGGGTAACATTGGGGCCTATCATGTACAACAGTACAAGGAATTAACAAGGACAAATTTTTTGTAATTTGACCTGCTTGCTTTAAAACCTCACTGAATGTGGTCATCTTCACGGTCACACATAACATAAGAACTACGGCTGCCCATCTAAATGTATTGAAGAGAGCAGATCAATCTTTCACAACTTCTAAAATCCACTCAGTGCACTCTTGTAGAAGTTGAAATTTCTGATAAATGGAAATTTTCAAGATTAACTGCATCTTTTCGCAAAATTCAGCTGCGTCTTCCTTGCAGCTAAAAGAGCCGGCACATCCACATTGTTCTGCTAAATGTGCAGCTTTCACTTGGTTACACCGGAGACACACCAGGTCTTGTAGGTGGTAGAGACGCTCTCTCTGCTGTACAATCTGAAGAAGGGTATTCTCCATCAGTTCTCTGTCATAAGGCTGCGCACATTGAGGAACAGCACAGCACCACTCCCCACCTAGTAGAGCTGAATCACGGCAGATGTCCAGGTCTCTACAGTCATTGCAGTAGCTGTCAATCAAGAAAAAGAAAAAATGAGTAATGAGCAGGCAAATTGAAAATTCAGACGATGGAAAAAATGATAGCTTGCCAAAGCACCACATTTAAAGACATTTGAATTAGTGGAGAAACAAACATAGGTCAGGAGTTCACATATTAAGATCACGCGCATACTTAGATCCCTAAAATTCACGACTGTAAAGATCAAGATGCAAACTTTTATGTGTTGAAAGCAAAAACCAACCCCCAATTACTGAACCTTGAAAAGTACACATAGTTAACCTCCTTTTTTTTTTTAATATATATTTTATTAATAACTCACACCCTACATATGTTATGTCCGTGAGGTTTGAACCCATGACCTCAAAGTTGTTAGTTAAGCACCTTAACCAACCAAGTCATGGCTCACCGACACATAGTTAACCTCTTGGATTTCTGAAGATAAATCTTTCTGTGAACCCAAACGAGTTCTTCTTTTGACAATTATTTTACCCTCTTCACTACTAAATGTTTCACTTTCCTGAACAATGTATCATGTATGTGTGTGTGCGCACGCAATGGAGTAAGGAGCGGAAATTGAGACAATGATGAGTAGCTTTTATGGTTCAGAAACAAAACTGGGAAAGAGCCCTTCCAAGGACAGATATATGAACCTCCATATAATCACATGCCTTCCTCAGAATAATGTAGTATTAGGACATTACATTTTACTTCTTCAGACATTATGTCCATGCAATTCCTATCAGAAATCAATCTAAAAGTGAAATGTTTATAATGTATTGTACCTGCAAATGACATTTCGTAAGAACAAGGATGGGCAGGGATCGCAAAACTGAGCTTCAGGAGCAGACTCCCTCACATGTATATATTTTAATAAATTACTTCTCATAACCTGTAGAATCAGGGCACAGGTATAAAATATTAATTAACTGACAGGTACAAATATAACACTACTCTTTTGGTAATCTTCACTTCAGATAAGTTAATACCATAACGTCATGCTCAACATTTTGATCAATGAGCAAAACACCGCAGACATTCTTGATGAACTCAAGCGCCACATCGCCTTTGTGGATATTACCAACAAATTGTTGCAGGCCAGGAGATGTCCGATAGTCATTCTCAGACTTGTTCAGTTCCTTCATATGAAGTATTGTATCACGAACAATTCCCAGAAGCTTTTCAGTAAAGTACGAGCCGATCTGTTGAGCATAAAACAGGACCATTTAGAGAAGACCCAGAACCAACATCAAACAAGAAGGCAGAAAGCTGTACTATCTTTTGCAGATATTATTAACCTGTCCTTTGAGAAAATCGGTCATGTTAGATTCCAAAGTCTCAGCAGCTGCAACCGTAATCGATGGTGTGCAGCTGCTGCCATCCTGTAAAGTTGCTGTAACGGCAGACTGCTTCTGTGCATAATTCCAGGGAATATATAGAAACTGGGAAACAATAAATATAAAATGGTCCTGCAAAAAGCCGGAAGATAAATGAAACATTAGAAATTTAGAACCTGAAAGGTATTTGTTCTATGAACCCATGGATTTCTTTAGCAGGAGTGAACTAATATGTTTCTTTATCACACATCGAAGCACTTATCCTCAGTGACTAACCTGAATTTTCTTGGGTAGGTATTCAGCAATGTTCCAGCTCGATACAATATCCACTTGAGATTCACCATACACGTTATCATCAGCTCTAACTGGAATTCCACCATAATTATACTACCATGGAAAAATACAGCAACTCAGATAAAGATAATGATGAAGAATGGTAATGATTACAAAATGGTTGGAAGGTATCAGTTATTACTTGAATCATTAATGTATATGATAAAGCTATCTAGGAAACTATGTATAAAGCTAGCTATAGTGAAGGCTGCCAGATAAAGCTCTCTCCTAGCATGCCACAAAACCCGAGGGGTTAAAGATCTGGTGGAAATAAAGTGATCAGCATACCCTCAAATAATTGATATTCTTAGATGAATACAAATTCCCTATTGCTAAGAGCTAAAAGCAATAATATGCTCAAGCCTATAATTCAAATACACCTGTTATAATTATCACAGGTACACATTTCACTTCCATTTCAATTACACTTAAAATGATAAAAGTCAGAAAAAGAGAGCAATAATCAACCTGATCCATGAACAGCAAAGAATGCCAGAAGTGCAATGGTTCAAGTTCAATCCACTCAAATAGTTCTCTGCAGATGAAAGAAATGCAATTACAACAAGAAAACTATCATAATATCACTTGCAGGAATTTCCAAGGATGTATTAAATACTAACCTTTTCTGGATAGTTTTAAGCACGCTATCGCAATAAGCTTTGGCTGCTGATATATCAAATTTTCCTGTGTCTATAATAACCTTGTAGAAATTCGCAAATATTATATTCGCACCCAATTTGCGGAAATCAGCCAATAAAATCAAGAGCACCTTTTTCATGACCTAGTGAAATTATCAACAACAGAAACCATAACAATAGTGAAATTTATTTAGTGCACTTTACAAAGAATAAGAATTGTGGAAAGACTGCTTAATCTGCTTGTCTGCAGAACAATGTTATGAAACGCAGCATTTACCTTGTCAAGTAGGCGTTGAAGTGCTGGATCATGCAGTTTAGATTGGGGGCTGCATCAGAAAGGAACCAGTAAGTATGTGAGTCAAACTAATGGTCCATGAAAATAACAGGATGCATATTAAACATGAGATAGCTACCTGCAAAGCCATCGATACAGATGTTGCAGCAATGCATCAGCATGCACATTTCCAGATGTATTTGCATCAGCAAGACACCGGTGGATCATCTGTTTCAGAACTCGGAATGCAGGTGCAGATGAAGTAGCTTCATCAAAGGCAGCATGCATATTAAAAGTCTGTGATCCGGTGTTCATGTCTGTTTCAAATCCTAGCAAAGCACCTCCTTCCATTTCATTTACTTGGTTGCTTTTCAGAAGAGCATCTACAGCTAGATGATGTATCTACATAAAATCATGACACGTTTTTAATACATCTGAAATAAAAAGAAAACTGGGAAACATGTGGTTGAAAATGTTTCAGAACCTTTAGCTCCACAGTGACCTTTCTATAAGCTCCAGGTCTAGTAATAACAAATGGTTGATGGACCTGTTTCATAAAGCCAGTAATTACTGAAAAGCATAGTATGAATTAATTGCATTATGAGGTAGAACCTGAATTCTAGTTGATCAATACGAGATAAACTCCATATTTCCTTTTACCACCTAAATGATTGCACATACTGACATCTATATGTCATTTTGAGACTAACCTCATCTGCAAAAAATCTGCTTTCCTCATTAATGCCTCCTAGATCTGGAATACCATCATCAGATATCCAAAGTACCTGTAAAAATCAATATTCAAAAAGACAAGGGTGATGAAAAGTTACAAACCAACTGAACAGTTCAAAGACATTGCATTATATATCCCAAACCTTTCACTAACAAGTGTTGGATAACCACTGGAGACAAAACAAACTCATGCTACTGGGGAATAATCTATATCAAGCTATCTGGTTTACTAAAGTCCAGTACCCACTAGTCCACCTGACCGCCTAGCAAAAGTGGGCAATGTGGATATAAGTTATCAAATCCAGAACCCCGTTACATACTGGATCCCAAAAGATTAAGCTGTTTGGGAATGGATCAATAATCAAGCTAATTAACAACCCGGATTTC
Source organism: Fragaria nilgerrensis (assembly GCA_010134655.1). NCBI lineage: Eukaryota > Viridiplantae > Streptophyta > Magnoliopsida > Rosales > Rosaceae > Fragaria > Fragaria nilgerrensis. The sequence goes on along the minus strand of CM020979.1, from coordinate 27,702,762 downwards.
AACCATTTTTCTTATTTTGGATATCTGTCATGAGTCATGTCACGACTACATCACACAACACCACAGAACCCCTTACATACCGGATCCTAAAAGATTAAGTTGTTGGGAATGTATCATGAGCATATATCAAGCTAACTAAACCATTTGTCTTGTATTGATCATGATTACACTACACTCCAGCACATCAAACTTGATTGGGACTCACTAAGCTGAAGAGCATCTGTTCTAGGAAACCATTTATTTCTGAAAACATAAAGATAATATGCAAGATATTGGGTCATAGAAAAACCTGCTGGCTATCACGTAATGCTCTTGAGAAGAAGATATCAGCTGTATGCATAAGGGAGTCAACTTCAAAATTTCCCAATGGCACCTGCCCCATAAATTAGACGAATTGTATTATCATTAACCGCAAAAAATAACAGAAAATTATTGCTCGTATGAAAAAAAAAAAAAACAATTATTACGTGTGAGTATCTTGAGAGAGAAATTCTATCAATCAACCACGGAGATGATGCAGCACAACGTTGCATGCCAATTTTTGCAGCCACTTGTTGCCACCCAAGAACCTGTATGAAGCAGAAAAATATATTCAATTAGATGCAAAGTAAGAGACACTCATGTGCAAAGTGAAGACCTATGAGATCTTAATAAACTACCTGATATTGACTATCACGAGCATTACACGGAATGCTCACACATGGAAAATCATCAAGTGCTCGTATACCTGACTTCATTAATTGAGCATTCGGGCATTCAATAACAGCAATTGCATGTCCATGATGTTCATGTCTGTAAGACATAAAACTCATATATGTGATTAACCAACGTCCAAACACATAGACGAGCATTACCGTGCAACATTATTTATAACCTTCCCCTTCAAACATCACACTGATAAGGCTCAAAGTGGAACTTTTGAAATAGTTGGTGAAGATAATGAATAAATATGCTCACCATAGGTGAATAAAACTTAAAAGACATTTTTGGAGAGTAGAATAATTTCTTACATCAAAGTGATAGAATTTGGAAATAAAGTTAACAAGTGATTTGGTGAAGGCGTGAGCACCCCTCACAGCAACTCAAAAGACATTTCAGGAATATTACTGCAACGTGCAGTTACTTTAAGATAGATATATTTCTGTGGAAGCCGTCCATATGACTCTGATAGAAACATAGATTACATGGTTGGTTTTTTTTTTTTTTTTTTTTGAATAAAAGATACATGACCGTTAACAAGGAAATAAAAATATGACTTTGCCATTTTAGGGTAGAACGAATGTGTAGTCAAACCTGTGCTCATTAATTGCTTGCTGCAAAATCTTTTCAGCATCCTTTACAAATCCAACGTAGTCTACCTAAAATCAGTACAATCACATTAAATAAATTCGAAGAAAGATAATATCCACTAAAAGTAAGAAACAACCAGGAAATCCTTAACCCAAAGACCTTGATAAATATTCCGTTCCTAGGAGGCAGCTGAAGTGATAATGCCTGACAAGCTTCCCGGAACTGTTTCTCAAGAAAAGATGGTGACAAATCTTTATTTTGATAAGGATTCACCACCACAACAGTTATTGTTCTTGAAGCAGGAAAATAAGCAACAAATATTGCACGCCCTTCGGATCCTTCAGCAATGCTGACATTAATGTCATAACATCATAAGTACTGTATGTTTTGATGTGAATAGATGAAGTATAATACATAAATGAGTCTTGAAAAAGAAAATGAACAATGATTTGAAATAAACGGTGATAAATCATATTTCCCATCATAAAAAGCAAAAAACAAAAAAACAAAAAAAAACACAGAAGTGGAACTAACAGTTAGTTGAAGTTTTCTAAAATCTTGACAAATTCTACCACTATATGTGAAAGAACAAAGTACTGCAATTACACATCGCATAAATTTTCACGAGTGCCAGCTCCATCAGGGGTGTGTGTGTGTGTGTGTACAGTTATACCAGCCACATGCTTTCAAGGGGATAAAGTCAAACACTCAGCAATGGCTTAATTTTTTTGAAAGTATATAACGTTTAAAAGGATTTTGAACTTGCAATAAGCATATAAACCTAAAAAGAAATACAACCCTAACTGTCCTAGGTATATGTGTACTGCAAATGAGTAATAACTCACATCGACCACATGAATGATATCAAATGTACAAAACAGAGCTGTGTAAACAGAGAAACAAACTTCATCTATATGGTTGATTTGGGCCTCCATATTCTAAAACAATCAATTACCTGTGATACAAGTAAAAGAAAGCGATGGATTGGGCCAGATAAGAGCACTCTGTTGTATTCTTCATGTCCAGTGCACTAATGCTCCAGCCATTTTTGGCATCTCCCTGAGCTTTTTTGTCTAGTTTACAGACACAACCAATCTGTGTGATTACATTAAACTCTGAAGGCACCTTTGTCTCGTATATTCCCTGAACAAAGAAATGAGTTTGAATCAAGCCGAAATGTATCAACTGACATCACTATAAAACCTTGCTATAATATATAACCATGTTTTCCTTTGATTGCCAACAAGAATAGACTGAGAATTGCAGAAGAGAAATCTTAACAACAGGTTAAATGGCATAGCACGGAGGGGTTATTATTGTGAAGAGTATGTACTGACCTCAATATCTGGATCAGCGATGAGAGACGCAAGCTTTTTCCTCACTGTCCTATACCTCTTCTCATCAACTGAAACCTGTTGTCAACCGTACATAAGATACATGTTGAAACTTAAGCCTCTCGGACACGAAAAATGGTTATGAACCACATTATTGTTTGAGAAAATTAACACCAGTAGTACCTCATATAGGTAATAGCTATGTCTTCCATGTGGAAGAGTCTTGTTGACATACTTCCCTGGTAATTCTTCTTTCAGTTCTTCTTTTATAGGTGATGTAGAATTGATGTAAAAAATTCTTGGAACATTTAGAGGAATCTTAAGCATCATTCCTTCAACAACAACCCAAGCCAAAATTTGGCCAGTCTCAGAACTCGGAACTAGTTGTAATATCTGAATCATATAGTCGAAGTCAAGAAATCATACAGTAAGTTTTTAAGGCATTCCAGCAAAATGCAAAAGCTGAAGTAGGACGACCTTACCTGCCAATGGCAGCGAGTTAGGGCTTCTTCATGATTCCTAAAATATGAATTCACACCTATTTTCCCCTGAGCTCCTTTGAGTCTCCCACCACCAAGGAGCTTGTCATGAGCATGATGAGCAGACCTTGCATTATTCAATCTGTCCATTGGATGACAATGCATAAGAATTAGTTAATCAACTCCACATAACTGATCCAAGGTCACATAAGTGCAATCTACACAAACTAAAAAAGAAAAAGAAAAAAAGCTTGCGGGGGTGTTTTCAATGGGGAGATCTAAGTAGAGTTGAAGATGTTTTAAGTCTTTAAAAGGAAATCATTATTGAAATCATAGTTTCTGGTTAACAATGGATTTTGAGCGTATATTCATATGTTAGCACAAGTTGCAAATCCCTCCTCGTAATTGGGGAACCAAAAACTGTCCAAGCATCCCCATACCGAGAAAAGATATAGGGACCTCCATATTCTCCTGACCTCCATTTCAAGGAATCCAATAATATCCGTTAAAAAAGAAAAAACGGTCCACAACAAAACCCTCTATGGCAAAAGTTATGCCCCTCCCAGGGAAGTCGCTCAGCCTCACACCAGCACTGGCAACTTGCCCTGAACCCGGCAACTCCACTGCGTCACCACTCCACATGATTGTGAATGTAAGTACACAAATATTTGGTGGACAGCCGTTCAGTGTCAATCTGCACTCAAGAGTACTAGTAATGATAAAGAGAAGAAAGTACCGTTGTTTCTTCCTCTTGTCAAGAGTATCTTTCCATTTTCTTTTCTTCATTGCAAGCCAGCCTTGATAATCTACATTTTTGTCAATCTCTTCCCAAGTGACAGCAATTTGCTCTTGATGATCAATTTCTATTTGATTTGTTTGTTGTTGATGTTGATGTCTTTCACCATTTGCCTTGGCTGATTTTTTCTGGTTATTGACTTCATAACAGTGAACAATCGGTCTTGGTCTGCTTATGGTACTGCTTTTGCTTTTGAAGTCTTCTAAATCATCAACCATATCTTCATCTACCACGTGATTAGGGCCAATAGCATCGTTATTTTCCACCAACTGATCCTTGTTGACTGACGTGAACATATCAACCAATTTTCGTTGTCGAAATTTATCTTCCTTCTCACGAACCATCTTATGTAGCCAATCAGGATGAACTACCCTAGGGACAGGATTTGCAACCTGAAGAAAATAACTGATTTCAAGTACAGCTAAAGAAAATTTGATAAAGTTGTGTACAGAAGTGGATAGAGAGAGAGAGAGAGAGAGAGAGAGAGAGAGAGAGGAGAGATGACCAATGACGAATACCAAGAACTCTACCTTTTGCATTGCAGCGGGAATGGTGACGATTTTCTGAATTGCTGAACCTAGACGTTGTTTGTAATAGGACCAGTCTATAATGGATCTGATGTCAATATCCGAGACCTTGCACCACTTTCGTACGTAAAACTTCATAATTTCTGATGAAGTTGAAATTCAATTGCTTTTTAGAGTAAAAATAAATAAATAAGAAAAAAATTTAAAAAAAGAAATAACAGCAGAACTTTACCAGCATCTGTTTCAAATATTGCAACTGGAACAGCACGCTCACTGACAGGTGCTCCCTATTCATTAATATCCGAAAAAAGAAAAGTGAGATTTGCATGATCCCGAGTTGACAGGAAATTCAAAAACTACTAGACTGGTGATACGATTTTCCTTTTTAAGTTACTAGAGTGATCCTATCTAAGACAACACAGCAAGACCATTACAGCATAGAAAACCAAATAAAAAAGAAAGAAGTGGAGCTTCTAATGATGGAAACAGAGTAACAATAGGTCAGATTCAGTACATGAAAGGAGAAGCACTTCAACTGAGCAGAACCAACTACCAAGCATACAGATTTATTACAGTCCATTTAAAGTAAAGTCCATTAGAAAACTCACAGATAGGGAATTGAAATCTAATTTTGTCCCAGTTGTATTTACGTCCAGGATTGTCCGCTTTGTGACTCAACATTTTTTATTTGTTTCCACAATTAAAGAGCCAAAGCCAAAATTGCACCTGGCTAAAAGGCATTAGCTTTCTTCTAGCCCCAACACCATAATGTATTAGCCAAACCCATACAGTAAATATGAAATGTTTTACGTACTCCAAATTTTAATAAGTATGAGTGGTCCAAAACTATTGAGATCAACATTCTTGCCCAGATATTGGAACATAACACGCCAATAGGAGTTAATGAAGCATAATGCAATTACTCTATCATTAAAATTCCGCCAACTAGACGAAACTTTGAGCTTTAGATTAGTCTCCGATACCATATTTTTCTATGGTTTTAGAAAACAGGGAAACTTCAACTAATTGTAGTGGAAAAAATTATAAAGGAAAGACCATAGACCCTTTCATAGTCCAGAGTTCTATTGGAAGGATGAGAAGTTAACCCAAGATCATAAACATGAACACTGTACAATATCCTACCACTTATATCCCATAAAAGATTAACTTCTCAGAAATGACCATAGAAACTATAAGGATGTTAGGGATGAAATATGATTATGTGATTCAGTTGTTCTCTCTAATTCCCTGTTCTTTTTTTTCAGTTGTTTTTGACTTAAATCACTTCTTTAAACAAAACAGTAATGCATTACTACTTACTTTAAGTTTCATGGCGATGATTAATCCAAAACATATGTACCTTTGGTTCACATGCAACTATATACTGACAACGCAGTCCTTTATCTTTGACCATTGTATCACCAAGAAAATCAGCAAGACGCCGTGCAGTGGTTACTGCACACGATTTTTGGCTTCCATATTCCACCAAAGACTTGCTCATGGTGCTTGATTCTGATATGTAATCAAGCAACTCACTGTCTGCAATATCCTTTCCTTGATTCTGAAAGATGGAAATGGAACTTTAGAAGAACTTTCAATGTCAAGTAACATCCTTTATTTATCCAAATGTAAGAGAAGAGTTCCTCAAGGAACATACTGGGCATTGCTGTACAGAAATCAATTTTGATAATATAAGCCAGGAAATTGACATACATCAAGAAGATCAAGCCAGCAGTTGGCAACAGAAGCAACGGCTGAATAACATTCCTCTAATGTAGAACCGTGAAGGAACTTATCGAAAAGCTCAGCCTACAGAAATGGGTATCAAACACATTATGAGACAAATATTTGCTTGACTTTACATTTAAAATGAATAAATACACAAAAATACATAATACTGATAAGCATAAGCACATGAAGCATCAACTTTCATTGTTATTATTTAAGTTTCCACTCCAAAAGTGCAACAACCACCAAGGAGTCAGTCGGATAATAACTAGATAACACGTGAAGGTCTACCGTATGGCTCAGTTAAAGACTTTGCTAATCTCTACATAACAATGTCATTTTCTTTGTTTTTGTTTTTATTTTTTATTTTTCTTGTTGTCCTGCTGTTACAAGTTAAAAAGATACCTGGAAAACTTTGATGAGCTTCAGCTCACCTCTACGTTTGATCTCAAAACCTTTAAGTTCAGCAAGTGTCCCGTCGTCATTAAAGACAGCATAGCGCTTCTTGATTAGAATTCCTTCTTCCTTAGAAGCAGGAATAATCATTGCCTGCATGAAACACTAGGTTAGTATAAATTTACATTAAAAAAGTTGGAATTAAAATAAAAAAGAAACTAGTATACCTTACCTTGTATGGTCCATCAACTTCAAATTCAATTGAACATTCACTATGAGTTGCATAAGTTTTCTCAATCGGATCTGTAAGAGTCTGATAAATATGGTGGTAAGAACTTGGAGTCGTAATTGCAAAATCATAAACAAGCTAAATCAAATTGTAATTTACAAAGAAGTCTAACACTGTAGTTCACAAGGCATAGGAAATGTCAATATTAGAAAGAAAAAAAATTCAAACTCACCTGGTACTGATCGTTTGTATTGTTTCTCGCCACATCAACATTAAGCATGACACATGGATATGAGATAGTTAGCTTCTTCTTCAAGTCTCTGTTTAAGCATAACAGATGAATATGAAATAGTGAGATAACTAATCCACATATTTTACAAACTAGTTTGGAAACTAGCATGCCCAATGTAATTAATCGAATTAATCGCGCAGCATTGCTATCCATGTAAAATTTTCAGACAAAAGAAATCTTAACATCAATAACGCCATGGTAGCTGCCATTGTTGTATACTGTATAAAAATAACATACCAAAGTGAAATATTAAAAGAAAAACCATACTTTGTTTTGAGCGTAAAGTTCTCTGGAAATGATCCAGGAAGCACACACCAGATACCATCTGTATCTAACTCAAGAGGTTTTCCAATTTTTTCAACAAGTAACCGAGCATTCTGAATAATTTTAGCTCCAGTATATGTAACTACTCCAGCCATTTCCATTGAATACCACCTTGCACCCCTGGATTACCATGTAAAAGCACACTAAATTGTAACAGAGCATTTAAGCCATATTGACAACAGAATCAATAATAGTGTGATTTTAATTCAACTCACTTGCGCATGACGTATCCATAAAAGGAGTTAAGTATACACTTATGTGCAAGTTGTAAGGAATCATAAAGCACCACCATATTCTGGCAAAACGAATAAGCATACTCATCAACAGCAGTAGAGTGGGTTAGTGAGCACATTAATATAAGTAAATGTCAAGATGTTGCAAGAGAGTTCATAAACGGGTTTCATACTTGTGCTTCCTGGATCTTTATAGAATTTTTACTAGCCTTTGCTTCAGACAACTTGCCCTTCCAAACCTTATTAAGCCCTTTATACTCGTACCTTCTATCTCGAAAGCTTGAAGTAGATGAAAAAAAAAAAAAATATGGATCAGAGAAAAAAGAATAAAAGGCATAAGCTGGTACTCAACAGAAGACATTCATGATAGAATATTCATATTCGCCCATTACATGAATGTGAGCCATTTCCTCTTGGTTGTTACTTTGCATATACCTCATACTTCTTATAACAAAAAGCGACTTCTTCATTAATACCCAGATAAGAAAAATTTCAATAACCAAACTTTTAACGCTCACCTGCGGACTGTGTCAACATAGAATGAATTTTCCCGCATGCAAATCCCTGCTTCCCGGAGTTCAGTGACTGGCTTGTCCACTACTCGTTTATACGCCTATCAAAGAGACTGAGAATTAGTTTAGGTAGTACATAAGAAAACATTTTAAACAAAGTCTTTAAAAAATCTACCTTCTGACAGTATTTCTTTAGACGCTCTTTGAGCCTTGTTTGTTGTTCCATTTTAGGCAATTCAAGAAAAGACCGTGACTGTTTGGAAGTGGCACCGTCGACAGACTCAGACTCAATTTGCTTCTTCAGATGATAATAGTCGCTGAAGTTGTTGAACGACATATTCATACATAAACAATGATTAGGCCGCTGAAACCTGGAGAAAGTACACAATGATGGGGAAAGAAGAAAAGCAGAATTAGCTGGTTACAAAATACCTTCTTTTTGCCATGAATATTTCTCCACGCCAAACCCATTCCAGCTTTCGTAGACATGTTTTTCCTGGACGGTTGAAATCACAAGCAGTACAGACCTCATCTGTAACTATTGATGGGGGCTGGAAATAAACAAACAGTTAGTACAACATATATTATGGAAAATCTTCAAACAACTAGAATAGAGAAAACAACAATCTTAGAATGCAAATGAGTATATTCATGCTGACAGTATCAGAATGATCATCAGTTCATGACAGCTGGACTATAGGAAAACTATTGACATGCTTCTAAAATAAACAGATCACCAGAAGCAATATTTTCCAACTAGGACAACTCTTTTTAACTAAAGCTTTGCTACAACATACAAGGCATATTTTGATTTAAGCTCAGAGAAAAATGAAAAACATGAATTATATGCAGCTGTCATCTGCACAGATGAGAGTACTTATTAGCCAGCACACCTGAAGCCTGTTTGTTAGAATAATGTTGGGATACATAGCAGCTACATCCAGATGATAAATAAGTGGGCATTCTTCTCGTATTGGTTCATCTCGCAACCTCACAAGCTGCAGTTGAAGAACGGGAGCTGTTACTGAGAAACAGTACATACTGAAGAACAATGCAACAAACTTACAACTCCGATGAAAAAAATAAGAAAGTTTTTGACACAACACAAGCAGAAGGGTTTCAACTTCAGGAAAACCAACTTTATGACGCAAGATATATCAGATAAATGAAAGTAAAAAAGAATATACTTGGAAATGTATCCAACTACCAGCTTATAAAATAAATAAAACATAGTCGTGAATGGAAAAATGATCAGCACCTTTTCCAGAATAGAACTCTTCACTTCATCATAATTGGACACAGATTCCAAGTCCATCTTTCCCTCTACTCTGATAGCATATTGAAGATCCCGATCAAGGTTATAGATCAATTGCTGGAAATCAAAATTTCAGAAATTCAAATTATATATCGTTACTTGGCAACTCCAGTGGAGTAGCATAATAGCTCCAGAAGGGACAATAATATGACTGTCAGAGATATAACAGACAACAATTAATCAAATTTACGAATATTACCCTAAAGAAATATCTACAGAAGCAAAATAATCTCAAACTTCAATACCTGATATATTTTGTGAGCAATTAGTTAGGATTCAACTAATTATAGACCAAATAGTTCTCAAATTAAGGCTTTTATTAGAAAGGGACAAGTACTTTGTCAATTAACTAGATTGCACCATGCCTCCGCTGACAAACTATGATGATGTTTTCGCAGTAAAACAGATCCAACTACTAAGAAATGTATTTGATCTTTGTCCTCTGTAAAGCATTCGGTATGACATCATTTAAGACCAGCTTTCGCCTACTGGTATTTGGGTTTTTCCTGATGGTGTATAGCCTTTCAGACAATTGATTTTAAAGTCTCTGCATGTCAATATGGCTATGGATGTCATAGAGTATACACATCAAACCTATTGACTTCTGCTTGTGCCCTTCATATGTGTGTGTGTGTATCTCTTTACATATGGTTACTCTTTGTAAAGAACTGATGTCAGAAAATCCATAGTCCACAATAACTGAAAGGTTCAGAAAGATGGTAAACCAATAGTGAAAAAAAGTACACAGTATAAAGAAGGATTACTATGAAGAATGATTTTTAGACATACCTCATAAGCAGCTGCATCAAGCCTAAAACTGGTTGGAAGATCAGATCTGAAAACACCACTTTCAAGGCATTCTACATGGCCACCTATGTAAGTCTCACTTTCCAAAAGGTGATTTTTATAGAACTTTTCCGGGTCAGATTGGTGTTTGTTAGGACATATGACATTTGCCTTGTATGCCTGCATAAAATGCACATTCAGTTGTGGAATAAATGAAGGATTTATCAAAACACATTCAGGTATCATGGAAATTGCTTGAAAAGAAGCATCAGCAGATGAGTGCAAAACACCTACCTGAACCATTAAAAGCATTTCACAAAGGGTTCCACTACCTTTGCGCAAAACCTCATCCGGAGACATTGGAATAATAGTTGCAAGAGAGAATATAAATGGATGAACATAAGTCATGTACAAATAATAGGTTGCAACAGCATCAGAAACTGAATAGGATGCCATCCTCTGTAACATGACCAAATAGAAAAATTATCAGAATGTTAATGCAAAATAACAGTACAAAAGTAAACAGATCCTCAGTTTAGAATATATGCAGGCTTGTACTAATATATATTGGATGGGAAAGATGCGTACGAATCAAAAAGTAAAATGTGTTTAATCACAAAGGAACAACTCAAGCTGGTTCTCTATATTGCACCACAGTACCATTACATTTGTAGTCAAAGCTTCATGGAACTTCATAATATAACACCCAGAAAGACATGTAAATTTATTTCGACAAGAAGGTGGAGCTGTTGATGTTCATAGATTAATCAAGCCACATAAGTATTCCTAAGGTTTAGCATAGAAAAAAAATTTGGCATCAATTTAATTAAATTGTTTTTTAACAATTTTGGAATGGAAGCGGAATTCCCTTTTGGATTCTCCCAGAAAATAACATTCATTTTTTAAACCCATTTTTGAAGAACTCAAAAGAAAAATTAGAAAATTGAAAAATAAATTCTTTCTAATTCTAAGAATTTTTAAAGAAAAAAAAAAAAGGGTCATTAAAAGGATTCTATTTTTAAAAGAAATAAAAAAAGAACTCTCAAAAATAAATCCAATTCTATTATTATTATTTGGATTGAGAAATTTGTAATTCAATCTATCAATGTAAGTGGACATAGTTGGGTTTACAACTATATTATGCATAAAATAGATTAAGCATGGTTCACATGATAATCTCAATCAATGTCGTTTCTCTTATATGCCAACTGAAGAGACAAAATCTAAAAAAGACAAAGGAGAAGGATGTTGAAATGAAATTAATGTACTTTCACCTCATGTATGAATCACAGATAATCTTCCATCCCCTTAGAAAACAAATGCATGCAAGTTGTAGTCAAAATATTTTATGGTAGTTCATGTGGTTTTCAGTGCATATATCAAATTTTGATTACCGATCATCAACATTTTCAATTTCACATAAACCAAGCAGACGAAATTCATACAAACAGAGTTATAATTTTCATCATTCACACCTGAGGTTCTTCTTTTGCAAAGCGAACCATATCCTCAGGATTCACCTCTATTGGATCATATCCCAACTTTGCTTTCGTAACAGCCTGAAATAAGATTATAAAAATTTGGATGATTCAATTTTACAAGGGAAAAAAGTGAAACAACTACTTTCTGACTGGTAAAACATGTATTAGCATATTTATTATGTTAATGTGCTACATTATTCCAGAGTTCACAATCCTACAATATCCTGCTTATGTGGATGCTATATAAATATAATTTTGAGGTGAAGGGTGACAAATTATAAAACCCTGAACCTATTTGTTACTAACACCTCTCACATATTTCTCTCTTCATTCCAGGTGTTGTTGGAGAGTTTAATTCAACTACAAGCATAACTAAAATGTGAAGTTATGAACCCACACACCCTATACACCATAATTTTTATATATTGGTGTTTGAAGCATTCAAATAAATGTTATTCCGTGTACTGATTTATGCTTTATGGTTCTTTTTCAGAGTGTGGATTCCTTATCCACCCTTTGTACATGTTACCTTGTTAGAACAAAAATTGTTTGCCTGAAGTTCATTGTCCTTCATCGTGGAGTTGTCATTATACTAGTAGGGAAAAGATTTGAGCAGTCCATGATGGCAAAAGATAAATTTGTTAACAAACCCCATTAAAGGATTTAAGGGACTTCAGCCAAAGCAGTCACCAAAGATCTTGATTAATTACCATACAACATGAACTGATTGCTCCACCTATTGTGAAGCAGTAATAAAGAAGCATTAAAATTAAACAGGTTGGCCATGAGAAGCTGTAGGCGGGAAAATGAATTTATGAAAGAGCAATAACACAAAACACCACTTAAACTAGATGAAGGGAAAATAAACTCAAACTGGAAAATCTTACCTTAAGGCCCTGGCTCCCTTGGGGTAGATAACTATCACGTTTGACCCAAGCAAAGCAATCAAGATGACAAGCAAATTTAGATCTACATTCCCCCTGATTCTTGTCACATAAAAATCCAACTTCCTGCATTAAGAGAGAAGGATGTAAGAGAAGCAGTACTTAATGGAAAACAGAATAGAAGAATACCTCTGAGACCATGCAGATACAAAATATATTATTACGTGCTGCAATTTAGACAGATAAAAGCAATGTCCCACAAGCACATTGTGTTGCACAAAACATTAAACGGGTATGAACTAAGAAACACAAATTTGATTGATATTCTGTAGAAATAAAACCTAACATAATGTGAATTGAGTGATGACTCAATTATATATAATGTAATTATGATGTGATGTGAAACTGAGGATGCAGGAAGATAAATTACATTATTAAAGAGATGTTTTAATACACTGCACATGATCATTGTTAAAAGCAATGAACAGAAAGATTAATAAAGAGTTTAGACACATACATTGGTAAACATTATCAGTCTGACAGACTTGTTCATAATTTTTTTGATTGGTTAACATAGCCAACCTTAGATCAAAGGCAAGAATGTAATTTACTGTAATAATCAAATTCCCTTTTGTGTTATTAATGAACAGATGACATAATACATATATACGTGGAATTACATTATAAGCAGTTTACAGACACCCTCAAGATGATAGCATTGAAGTTCTAGTCTTCCTGGTAGTTATAGTAAAGTTACAAGCTAAATTCTAGGCTGAAGTTAGAAACATACTTCATTCATTTTGAACCCATGATGTGCAGCTCTGGTTTCTAGGAAAGGCCAATCGAAAAAATCACCATTGTATGTGACATAAATTCCAGGCTTCACCTCTCGCATATGGGCAAACCAGTGTCTTAACAGCTCTCTCTGCAACAATGACAATATCATTACCAAAGTTGACAAGTTTTACCAGTCTAATAGACTCGTTATGTAATTAAACTAATTAAAGTTTCAGTTTCAGGGTGGGGCAGGGATGGTCTATTTGTTACCTCATTTTCCACATTTGTCACCTTGAAATGGCCTACAAATTCTTCTTTTGGAGTGTACTCCAGATACTCTATATCAGCTCTAACACACTGAAGATAAAAAAAAAAAAAAATAATAATAATAAAAAAAAAAACATTAAGCCTGTCAATGTAAACAAAATACTTTTAAATTTTCCTTGCTGATAGGAAATGGAAATAGGAAATGTAAAATCATATCAAGTTCTTACTTAATAAGATAATTAAAATAGCAGTATTTAGTGACGCCTACCTTAACCAGTTGCTCGCCAAAAAAAAAAAACAGGAACTTAAAAAAAACATGAAAGTAAAGGAGAAAATCTGAAAGACAAGGCCTTCGTGGCATTTTACTTAACCGAAACATTATCATATTATTTTGTGTCCTACCCCTTCCTAAAAGAAAACAAAAACTGTATATGGGATAGACCCAAAAAAATGTCTGAAATACTGAAAAATCAAGAGCAAATAACTGGAGCAATAAAAAAATTAATCCATAACTAACTAAATGGATCAGCTACAAGTTTTAATAACAAACGCTCTCTTATTTGGCCACAGGAAGCAAAAATCAAATGCCTAATGTAAACAAGCATAGATATATTCATGAATCTCACCTCTCTATTAATAATCAAGTACCCTTGTCCATCAACCATGTATGAAATCATCATTACTAAATCATATTCAGCATCTGGAAATTTTAAAGGTAGCTTAGTTGTCTCAATATCGAATGCACAAACATGAACTTCGGCATGCTGCAGAAGATCTGTCCTCCTCTCAAGCATAACACCTGTACTAGATACACTAACATTGTACCACTGGCCACATCGCACATCTGAGTAACAAGACATTTTGAAAGGGGATGAACTTCAACTGTTGGGTATACAAAAAAATAGAAAATAAAAAAAATAAAAAGACTCTAGAGAGTATCAGGATGTAATGATAAATTACCATTGTCAATAGCGAAGCGGACATGGTAGGGAACATCATATTCACGAAGATCAATAATACAATCTAGGAAATCTTGTGGCCTTTGTTCTCTACAAATCAATCACCAAAACAGAATCAGGAATTCCAGGTTACAAGTTCAATGCAGCAAGCCAAGAAATACAAACAAGGACGGAGCCAGGATTTTGATCTGGACTGAGCTAAATTTTCACCCCACAAATGCATAAAACATTCAATTTGAAACTCTATGTATAATTATAATCTTAAACAAAGATGTAAGAACTAGAAATGCTAGCTGAGAGTTGGTAGTACGATAACTGGTTTAATCATTTATAATTGGAATAGACACCATAAATTGAATTATATAGGTCGGCTAATCTGAATACGCAAAAGAAGAGCGCTACTCTAAAGAGAAAAGAAAAGAAATATAATCATTGATTGTGTTATTTAGTGCTTATTTTTGTATGATACTTTTTTTGTTTTTATCTTTTAGTAGTTGCTCTATAGAGGAAAAAAACTCTTAAAAAAAAAAAACAATAAAAATTAGTAAGAAGAAAACCATCAGCAAGGAATCAATTCTTGACTGTTGTTTTTGCTTATGAAGAGACTGGGCTATATACATTTCACATTCCTACTTAAGCTGAACTAAGCACGTACGCCTACATATTTGTAAGAAAAACACATGGGCTACTGCCCAGGAGCAATATAACTATGGGTTTGGAAACGCAGAGCACCTTTTAATAAAATCAACTTTCTACTCTACTTTTGAGGCCAGACAGTGGAGCTCAACATCCAAGAGAAACAAGAATCAAGACAAAGAAGGCTTACCGATTTCCTAGCAGTATTGACTCATAAGCTTCGGCAGCATCAAATTTTGTGCGGTTTCTTTCAACAACTTGCAATAGGTCACTCTTGACATTCATCAATTGTTGAACAGTATCAAATGATAACTTCAAATAGGACTTGCGTAGGCCAGACAAATGGTTTTTCTGTCCAAGAGTGAAAAAGTAAGCATCATAACCTTTATAATATCAGCAAATATATGAGAAATGCATACACTGGGAGAAATATGTAACTGAACGAGTAATTAACTGAAGAATCATAATGATTATAATATCAGAAAATATAGAAGAAATGAATAATCAATCTAAGTAAACCTACTACATTTATTATCATCTTAAACAACATGGCTATTGGAACTATTAAACAGAAGTCATATGCCCATTCGCATTGTGCTTTCATGATATATCTTAACATATAACAGGTTATGAATTGGTAAAGCAGAAGTTGCACAGCTTTATTAAGAGGAGGTACATAGAATATATGTGATGGTGAAGAAAGATCCTTTGTTACAGTACCATTATACCATATAGTACGCATTTCAGTCTGCAGGTTAGCTCATTATAAATATACTAAAGCTTAAGGACTATGACATAAGTACTATACTGCTAGAGGGAAACCTACTGCTCTGTTGTCCCCTTACATTTTCTTTTAATGAAAAAAAAAAAAAACAAATAGAATGGAAGTTCAGTCATGCCCAATACTCTAACAAATCTAACATATAGGATACGGCAGCTCCACCCTCAAGTGAAGTTGCTAGAAAATAGGCAACCAGTGCATATCAAGCAGAGGCACACCCCCGTCATCCTTACCTCCTTAAGTTGAGATTAATGAAAATTTTAAAATAAAATGCAGAAACTTTTTATGCACAGAATATTGCTCTAGATAGACCTGTTTGACTAAGTAACTGAGAAAATGTTTTCTCGGCTGTTGGATCTGAAGAAAGCATGTCTTGAGCCTTGAGGCTCAACAGGGCTTTGATTAAAAATAAATACAACTCAGAACTGTCAGCATTTTCAAATGAAATAAGGTATAACCATATTAAGCTGGTGATATAAGTTGCTTACTAGATCAAGGTCTTCTTTCCCCACTATCTCGATATCAGCAATACGACTTTCATAACGCCGTTTCAAATATGCTTCAACATCCATTTCCATTTTCTCCTGTGAATAAATTAACTTTGTAAAAACAACACTACAGAAAGAAATTTTTTCAGAAGCAACATATAAAGAAATTGACAGGCACCTTTGTGGCTGCATAGAAATACGGCCGAAACTTATATTTTGACTTGAAAGCGGAGCCATCCTGCAAGTAAACTAATTATAACAACTGCCAAAACAATAAACGATACCATAAAAACAAAGCTAATTGTGTCAAAACTTGCTTTCTTCCGAGTATTTTACCTGTGTAACGAAATAGAGATCAACGCAGCTATACACCTTACGGGTGTCTTGATCTTCCACAGATGACTGCAAGGCACAAGAAAACAATCATAATCAGAAAATTGCAATTGTTCAAACTGCATTTTCTTTGTTTCACTGAAAGTGAGTAGAACATTAGTTCATCCTCACTCTATCCGAATATCAACACGAAAACCTTTCCCTCAGTAACTTAACTAGAAAAATCAAAATTTCAATAAAAACCTACTCGACTCGCAAATTACCAAATACTCCAAAGCTTTCCGAGCAACCAAAATCAACAAAAGCAATAGAAACACAGACATGGCCAGAAATGGAAGAGAGCAATTAAAAATTAAACTTACGGAAGCGAAAGTGAGTAACCACCCGAGCCGAGTTTCGCCTTCGGAGAACAGATCGAAACCGAGCTTCGACTCGAGGTCTTCGTCGGCTGTGCGCGCGAGCTTCTGCTGCTTCTTAGAGCTCCACGCGTCTCTCCGGTCGCGTTTGTGGCTCTCGTAGCCGCTCATGGTTTTAGGGTTTTCAGTGGGAACTATCTCTCTGCGAATTTGGGCTTCGCGATCTGAAAAGCGGCAGCACACTGAGACCAGTCTGGACCTAATAAGAGAGGGATAGGAAGCATTTTCCCGCGCTTGGGTATCCATATTAAAATAACCATCAATTTCATCGAAATTACAAAAGGTGCCACTGCAAAAACTACTTTTACTTTTTTCTATTGCCCAAAAAGCACGGTAAATTAGGGGATGTGGTTTTGTGAGCTACCGATGGTGGTGCTGGTTTTAGTGGCGGCGTTTCTGACGTCTCTGGAGGCGATTGAGTCGCCGCAGTACACGGTGGTGCACTGGGAATCGGATTTTGAGATTAGAGAATACAGAGACGGCGCGTGGGTGTCTGCTCCTGTTAAAGACATCTCGTTTGAAAAGGCCACCAGAAATGGCTTCCACAGGTACTGCCACCCTTACCCTTTGGTTTTTAGTTTCTGGGTTTTTGTTGTGATAGAACAACTCAAGTTGCACGCTATGGAATTTTGGGTTTTTGTTTCAAAATTTCGGACAAGAAGATCTTTATAAGGTGCAAATTTAGTTGTTAATTGTAACTGGACAAAAAAAAATTGTCAGTTGTTGAAAGGAGTGGTTATTTGATTAATTCGCAGGCTGTTCCAGTACATCCAAGGTGCCAATTTGAATTCCTCCCGAATTGCAATGACGGCGCCTGTGCTGACAAGCATAGTCCCTGGAGCTGGACCTCTGCACTCATCCGCATACTTTGTGAGATTCTATTTGCCAGTGAAATTTCAAGCTTCCCCACCCACACCCCTCCCGGAACTCAACTTGAAACCTTATACATGGGACAGTCGTTACATCGCAGTCAGGAAATTCTCAGGATTTGCAAGAGATAGTAACATTGTGCAAGAAGCACAGAAACTCGCCACCAGCCTTAGCGGGTCTCCGTGGGCAAACTGTACCTCAGAAGAAAGTAGCTCTGCTTACTCGATTGCACAGTATAACTCCCCATTCAAGTTTATTGGGCGTTTGAATGAAGTTTGGGTTGATGTCAATGCCTCTGGATCAGAGGACAATAAATACAGTGAAGTAGCTACCTACTGAGATTGTACAAATTGGTGGGTGTCACCAAGCAATCATCCACAAGTGAGTGAACTATCCAAGGATAACTATATCTCAGTTTCTATATTTTTATCTGTATTTGTATCGTTATCTGAATGTAGACATGTTACGATAATAGATGTGCAGCGTATATAGTCCTTTACAGGCTCTTGTTCAAGTGTTTGTCCATTCAATATATTTTTATGCCTGCTTTCAACATGGTTCTTTTAGCGTGTCTTAGAAAGCAACTAACAAATACAGACTACAAAAGAGAAGAAGCAGATTATGATATAGAACTCAGTTTCTTTTTCAGTTATCTGTAGATTGGCTAAGTGTATCTCCCTATATCATGCGTATTATACTCATAGATAAGAGAGGTAGGGAAATATGTTGAGTTTTAGGGCATTTTACATTATGTCAGGTTGGAGTTCACAGGAAGTAACTTACTCAAGCTCTGTTCACCAAAGCCTATCATAAACCATGCTGTAATCTTAACCATATAAACTAGCTCTGCAAACTTACAATCAAAATTTTTATACGTGTTCTTTAGAATGCACCACTCAGGCTTTAGGATAACATGACCAAAATAAAAATAAAAAAATCTTTCTGTAATACCCTAGATTTTCATATCATTTTCCTTGTATTATTCCCTTAATTAATGAAGGATTATTTATGTAAATTCTTTGGTTTATGCGAAGTTAAAGTTTCGGGAGTTTATTTAAGGTGTTTTGACTTTTAAGAGGCCAAAAGTTGACTTTATTTTCCGTAAGTTATCTTCGAAAACTTCCTTCATGAAAGTTGTAGAGTTTGTCGATACGAGTTCGTAGACATGCGGCACGCTTGAAACGGATGTCATATGAGAAAGTTCTGGTTAGAGGAAGTTAGTTTCCAGGATTGGAAAGTGTATAAGTAGAAAAATGTGTGTGGGAGTTATTTTGGAACCCTAAAGGCAGCTCACTCTCTCCTCTCTCTTCTCTCTCCCGAGCTCCCCCGAACTCTCACCTTCTGAGGCCGAGTTCTCCCTCATCCGGCCACCAAACCGGACGCCACCGGTCCCGTTCGACTCCCACAGCTGCCCTCTCCATTTCTGGAGCAGTCCCGCCAGTCGTTTCACAGCCTGGAAGCCGCCATGAAGTGGCGGAGCTGCTGCTGTCCCGCCGGAAAGCCGGCGATTTCGACGCCGATTCCGGCCAAGTTTAGGTGAGTCTTGCTCCCCTCTCTCTTCTAGGGATGTTCATGCCTCTTTGGTGACCTAGAAATCAAGTTTGGGTGCCGGATTTGCAGGTTTTGTGGTTTGAATTCGGGTTGCTGTTTCGGGGCAGTTTCCGGCCGGTTCCGGTCAAAATTGGTTGAAGCCTCAGGTATGAAAGTTGTTGCCCTTGCTTCAAGCTTCAACTTTGTTGTTGAGAGTTTTCTCAAAATCAGAAGTTCATGGAGGCGCGTGGGGCCCACTCGCCGCCGCCTGTGGCGGCACATGGCAGCGCTTCCGGCAATATTTGTGGCTTAGGTTGCTGTGTTTTAGCTAGCTCTTGTTGTGGTGAACTTGTTGAGGTGTAGAAGTCCGAGGTTGTGAGCAAGGTTTGCATGTTAGAACTTTAATTGTGAAATTAGGCTTGGTGGAGGTTTGAGTTAGGATTTGAGGATTAGAGGCAGCCATTTTGGGTCTCTAAGTTCGACGACTTTGGAAAGTTGTCCTCTCTTGAACTAAGGGTTAGTGAAGGGTATTGTGTTAATCTATAGTATTTTAGTTACTAAGGTATTAATTGTGTGATTTTAGGTGATTTGTGAAGTTGTATTTCGCTTGCTATATTCGGTTGTGAAAATTGCAGCGGGATATTTAGGTGAGTAAATCTCACCAAGGTTCACTTTTGAACCTAATGTTATTATGGTCATATGATGATAATGATGATGATGTTGGAATTAATAATATGCTCTTAATTGTTTTTAAAAATATATGAGCTTAATCGCCAATGGCTCATAGGTAAGATAAAACAAGTTTTCTTTAAATGTTATTTTGAGATTCATGTGATCATAATTTTATTGATTTTTGATAGATTATTCTTGTGGAATATCTATAATTTGTTAATGTAAATATATCCATGTAGAAGGATATAATTTATGATGTGATATTGTGTTGTTGAGAATAATGATGTGATAGTGTTGTTGAGGATAATGTTGTGATATTGTGATTGCTGGATAAATAGCCAAACCAGGTTCGAAGCCTTTAATTGGGTGATTGGTTGCGGTTAAGATGCTTTTTATTATTTTTGTGTTTGATATTAGACAGTCAAACCGGGTTCCAAGCCTTTGGCCGGGTGATTGGTTGCAGTTAGGAATAGAGCTCTAGTCCGTCTGTCAGTGTAGGTCATAGGAGATACCGTATGGTATTTAGGACCTATGGGTACACATTTTGTTGATTGTAGGTCATGAGGGGTATTTATTAATACCTGGGACTCATGGGTACATGTTAATTGAAAAGTGTTGGATTTGTGGATTTGTGGACTCATGGGTACATGTTAATTGAAAAGTCATTGTCCAAACTCATAAAGTGAGAAGGCCAAGGGACAAATAAAAGGTTCCAAGAGAGTAAAGACAAACACAACTCTTTTATATGAAATGGTCCAATAAGGAAGAAACAAAAGGTTTTGTGAATGCAAGAGACACAACAAAACTTATTCCTATATGAGGACACATAGGCCAGTTGATAGCTTGGGTGGTGCATCACATAGCTCAACAGCTGACTTGGTTTGTGTATCACAAAACCCAGCTGGACTCAAAAGGAGCTAACCTAAAAGTGTTTTAGTCATGTGCTCATGGGTTGGAAAAACAACACAACCCTAGACTAACTTGGAGCTCAAGCACCATGAAAAATGTTTTGCTAAAAGAGATTTGAAATTCAAATACTTGAAAAGCTTAAGCAAAAACCATTTAAATATGCACGAAGTCAGACTCAGAAATTAGGATAGATACAATAGGGGTATCCACCAAATCTGGATGGCAAGCAGAGCTGCCATCCTAAATGAATGTGATGCACATGCATGAACTACCTGATGTACATGAGATCTTGGTAGGTCTTGATTCTTCACTTGTGATATCCTCACCATCAGGATATGTAGAATTCTCAGTGAAAAGCATCAAATGCATATGCACCAATTACCTAGGACACATGTGATCTTGTTAAGTCTTCATTCTTCACTTGTGATATCCTTACCATCAGGATATATAAAATAACTTGTGTCATGTGTTTTGATCATAAAAGGGATAGCCAACAATCCTTATACTAACAATCTCCCCCTTTGACATTCCTTATCAAAACACACATTCATGGATTGTGCTAGTTAAGCAAGTCATAAACTAAGAAATAAACCTGCACAATAACCTTAAGAACAAATGAAGAATAAGAGGGTCATAAAACATTCATGAATCATAACTTCTGGATAGCAGATATATCATGCATCATAAACATTAGAATAACAAATATAGCAATCACATAAGTCATTAAAACAGCAACATTCATGAAGAGTTTCAAACAAACAGCCCTTCAACCACTTACCTACTTCTCCCCCTTTTTGACATGGAATGACAAAGGGAGACCAGATCTTCAAATAAACATGTAGCCGAGAATGAGAAAAGCAACCAAAATAAGGTCAGAGCGGTTCAAACTAATCACATGAACGTGTCATCCTCAGCCTAAGCAACACTTCAGCAAACTCATCCTCACCATCAAAGATGGTAGGAAACATCTCCAAGTTGTGCTCAAGAGACCCGGCAAACACATTGGAATGTCATGAAGACTTGGCAATGATGACTTTTTCAACAAGAGAAAAGTCAAGGGTAAAAGCCTTATGATTCAACACTCAAACATTAGCTACAAAGCATAGCTTGGTGTGAATACCCAAAAGACCAAGAGAAAAATATCGGAGGGTATATAGGATACAAGCAGTCTAGATATCCTAGAGACGTATGGTTAAGCACAAGATAGGATCCTAAGATCTAAGCTCAACATCTACACCAATGTCCGAAGGGAAAGTTTGCACAAATGTCATGTACCCAAGTATGGTTAACCGTAGGAAAGGATACTAAGGAATTATCCCATCCCAACCCATCAACAAACTACTTCACAACAGGGGGAAGAGTTTCAAGGTCAATAGACTTCTCATAAACAATCAACCTTGAGAGAGTAATATGTACTCATCAAAGACAAGATGAGAAGGCGGGAAAGCTATAAGGACTTTTGGGAGACAAAATGGGTTTGGCATCCCTACAGCAGCTGGAGCTTTTCCTTCAAAGACATCGTCTCCATCTCTAAGTTTATGCACTTTCCAATACTAGCATCAACAATAGCCGAACAAGCTGGTCTATGTTTCAGTAAGAACTGAAGAGAATGATGGTGGAAAAGTGATCTTGATCTTGGGAGAGATAAGGTCAAAAGGATCAAGAAAGAGAGAGTGGGGCAGTTAGGATGGCATATAGCAGCGGAGGAAGCGTCGTGGTTTAACGTCAGAGTATGCCTCTAAAACTACAACTCACTCAAACTCAAAACAACTAGCTAGAGTTTAATCCCTTCAAATCTCAAAGCTAGAGTTTAATCCCCTCAACTATCCTAGAACTTGGGAAACAAGCCAATCATCAAAGCAAAAGTCAAGATCCTTCTCAGAATAGAAGAGATGTTTCATATCACATGTAATATGGCACAACCAAGAATAAACAATCTCACACTCAAAAACATTTAACTCACGAGAAGAAGTTCCTTAAATGTTTTGACTAAGATGCAAATATGTGTATAGGTCATGACATCAATATACTCCCCCTAAAAGGGTGCAATGCTCTCCCTATGAGTATGCACAATATAAAAGAAGGAACAACTAGATGCAAGACCTATAATCTGATCCAAATCATATAATTGTAAGCACAAACTCACAAAGTCCTTAAACAACATGCAGAGAGTGACACACAAGAGTTTCCAAATACTTTTGACAACCTTAATTTAGAAAAATATAAGGTGCATGTGTGTACCACAAGTTACCAATTACTCCTCCTAATAAAGTGCATAAATTTCAAAGATAATTAAACACCTTCAGTAGAGTAAAACACAATATGAGAGGGATTCTTCAGACCTCAACTAACACCTTTAACTGACTCTCTAGAACTCAGCTCTCCTCGATCAACTGATCCTTCTTGAATACTTCTAGGGTTGCTGCACTACCATCACTCATGATATGCAGAATGCTAATGGGTTTATGAAAAGAGTTTTTGCTCTTACTCTTGCTCTAAGATTTACAATCACCAAGGGAAGACTTAGAGGCAAATGAGTAATGCAAGGTAAAACCTAGACCCAGCTAAAACGATGTAGAAAAAAACTACATCTTGACAACCAAGGAGCAAGAAGAAACTTGCTCCATATTTATAGGCAAAATGCAAGCTAAAGAAGAGCATGCACGTCTACCAAAATGGGAGGCAACTGTTGGACTTTAGTCCTTGTCCAAACTCATAAAGTGAGAAGGCCAAGGAACAAACAAAAGGTTCCAAGAGAGTAAAGACAAACACAACTCTCTTATATGATAATGGTCTAATAAGGAAGAAACAAAAGGTTTTGTGAATGCAAGAGACACAACGAAAACCTATTCCTATATGAGGACACATAGGCCAGTTGATAGCTTGGGTGGTGCATCACATGGCTCAACAGCTGACTTGGTTTGTGTATCACAAAACTCAGTTGGACTCAAAAGGAGCTAACCTAAAAGTGTTTTAGTCATGTGCTCATGGGTTGGAAGAACAACACAACCCTAGACTAACTTGGAGCTCAAGCACCATGAAAAATGTTTTGCTAAAAGAGATTTGAAATTCAAATACTTGAAAAGCTTAAGCAAAAACCATTTAAATATGCACGAAGTCAGACTCAGAGATTAGGATAGATACAATAGGGGTATCCACCAAATCTGGATGGCAAGCAGAGCTGTCATCCTAAATGAATGTGATGCACATGCATGAACTACCTGATGTACATGAGATCTTGGTAGGTCTTAATTCTTCACTTGTGATATCCTCACCATCAGGATATGTAGAATTCTCAGTGAAAAGCATCAAATGCATATGCACCAATTACCTAGGACACATGTGATCTTGTCAAATCTTCATTCTTCACTTGTGATATCCTTACCATCAGGATATATAAAATAACTTGTGTCATGTGTTTTGATCATAAAAGGGATAGCCAACAATCCTTATACCAACAAAAGAGTCATGAAGAACCTCACCGTATTGTACTCTTTCCTTCATTTGTTGTTGAGTAGAACAAATCTTCGTAATGGCTCAACTTGCAACAAGGATTGCCCAAGCAGAGATAACATCCTCAGCAGATAAGTTCTATGGTTTATTCAAGAAAAATATGAACTCTTTCGTTCAGATGTTCCCTCAAAAACTTTAAGAGCATTGAAGGTAGTGGGAGGTGGTGCTATTAGAGATGGCTCAGTGACTTGTTGGAAATACGACCTTGGTAAGAGTCATTATCTATAATTGAACAATAACACCTATATGAATACTTATGAATTGATGATGTATTACATTAAAACCTCTGTACCTATACTTCAATTATTTTTTTTATAATTGTAAAATAACACTCGTATTAATACTATCAACCATTTGATCTAAGATATTTGAAGTACTGAACCATTGATCTAAGATATTTGAAGTACTGTTACTGGATATAATTGAATGAAATAAGACTTGGTTTATAATTACTTTATTTATTTGATTAGTTGGACGGATATAAATTACATGAAAGTGATAAGGACAAAGATAAGCTGTAGGCTTTTCATTCTCAGCAATTTATTCAATTTGGAATTGAAGTTTCTAACATGAGTTGATTGTTGAGTGTACTACTATGTAGTGATATTTGGTACTCTTGTTACTTCATAGTACAAAAAGTATAATTAATGATTGGAATAAGCAATAAATGATTCCAAGGGAAATTTCTTGTTCTAACTCATTTTCTTTCTGATTAAATTCATGCAGGTACTCCACTGACATCCAAGGTTAAAATCCAAGGCCTCAATGATGAACGTAAGACAATGACCTTCGCTGTTCTTGAAGGAGATATTTTGAAGCTTTATCTGAGTTTCAAAGCGACCTTGCTTGCTGTCAAAGCAGGTAATGGTGGCTGCATAGTAAAGTGGACAATGGTTTTTGAGAAGGCAAGTTCACAATTTGAGTTCTCAATTTAAAATCCTGATTAGATCCTCAGAAATAATTAATATCAGAATTTATTAGCTCTTTTCCTGGCTCCAGGGTCTCTTGTAATCCACATGCCTTGTAATGTGAAATTTTCTTTCTGGTCAAGCTTGTGGTAGTACTGGAACCAACGTACTGTTGCATATGAGAACTTAATAAAAACAAGAAGACTTCAAATATAGCCTTGAATTTCAACTGATCAGCAAAACCAACATCAAGTAAAAACTTGGAAGCAAACGTGCACGTCCCACTCATCAATTTCATTCAGTAAGGAGCAGTATATATACTCCTTGATATGTGATATGTCACACACACACACTTCCGTTCCTATTTCGATTGTTTTAATATTCTCTACAATGTCGATATGTATTTCAATAAGAATCCAGGGTCAGTGACCCTATCACTGCTGTGTGTTTAGCAACCTACTACATAATGGTAGAATGTGATACCACCAAACTGGAGTAAAATGCTTAAGCTAGGAGACCCTTCACAGTCTTCAGGTGCCCATCAATCCAGCAATGCCTAGACACTTTCTAAGTTTTGAAGGTCATGTCGCACACCTTGATCGATCATCAGACTTGAGTAATACAGAAGAGAATGTACGTAGCAACTAAAACAAGCTAAACCCTGTGATATTGCCATACCTTTTGTTTCTTATGAAAAGGGAAATTCACAGAAATGGCTTTTACAACCATTCTTTTCTCTTAGCAGGTTTCTTCGAACAGCAACCACGCATCACCTCCTACGCCTCTAACGAGGAAGCTGCACCAAGAGTCGATACACTTGACTTGACAAGATGCTGATTTTCTTTGACCAAACATTTGGCTGCAGGAAATTAAAAGATCTTACAAATTACAAACAAGATAGATATTAAGTTTTCATGTGGTACCCCTACAGATGAATTCATCGTTTATTCTGAGATGTGTGTGGCGCTGAATGTTTTGGATAACTGATGAAACGAATTAAAGGACCTGTATCACCTGAGCCCCATCAGATAATTTCCCACATGAAAAAATTCAGAAATATCTGAAACATAGTCACCCTAAAAATACTTGGCCATATTGATCAGTCTCAAGCATCAAGCACGCATCGTAAACTCCCATCATCATGGCCAAGATTGGCAAGCTTGAGATTCAGACACAGATAAACGCATCGGCAGATAAGTTCTATGGTTTCTTTAAAAATAATATGACCAAATTTGTTCAGATTTTCCCTCAAAACTTCAAGGGCTTTCAAGTAGTGGGAGGAGGTGAGATTAGAGCTGCATGCGAGATTCACTGGAAACATGACATTGGTAAGAAGAAATATATGGCTAACACCACCAATATCTGACATGTTCATATATTTTGCTTTGATGATCAACAAATTGTATCTTATTTTGTTACTTTGTTACTGTTTATATATATGTATATGTAACTTGCTACAGGGAGTGGCCTAGTGTCAGCAAAGCTCAAAGTCCAAGCAATAGATGATGAAAACAGATCAATCATCTTTTTCTTTTTTTTTTGAAAAGCAATCACCTTTATTTTTCTGGAAGGAGATGTCTTGAAGGTGTATAAGAGTTTCAAGGCAAAAATGCAAACAAACAAAGCAGGTAATGGTGGTTGCACAGTCAAATGGACGATGGAATTTGAGAAGGCAAATGAAAATGTACCAGATCCAAAAGGCTATGCAGAACTTCGTGAAAAAGTGTCGAGAGGCCTTGATGCTTACCTTGCTGGGACTTGATTAAATTCAAGGTGTTAATTTCAGTAAGAATGTTGCAGCGAAAAATAAATAAATCTGTAAGAACCTGACTACGTCATGTTCATACAATTTAATAGCATATGTTTTCATTTGGCTTCTATGCTGTTTGCAGTTTCATCTTATTTTCTTAGGGGTTCGCTTCTGTGTCTCTCCTGACTTTATATTTTCCCTTTTGTTAAGACTTGTGAATAAACTGAAAAATTTCAAGCATGGTAAATATGTATACTATAGGTATTTAATTAAGTTTGAGGAAGTGTTGATACCAAAAAAAAAAAAAAAAAAAAAAAAGGAGATTACAGAAAAAAAAAGTAAAATAAAATAAATGAAAGAGTATTTGTTCATGTCATACTCTTCTGTTGGTTTGGTTACACGCACAAAGCTTTTTGAGTTCAATTACAACTCTTGTAAGCAGGTGCTTGGATAAGAACAAATCAGTACAAGCACTAGAGATTGATTGTAACTCAATGATCCTAACCAAGCACTCTATATAAAGAGAACAACACAGAAGAAAAGAGGGGACGAGAGAGGAGAACGACAGAAGAAAAACAACAACAACGGGAAAGGAAGCAAGGAGAATCAAAAAGGAGCGGGTCATTCTTTACAAGGTTCGGATGGCAAATTCTCTTTCTCTTTGCGCAACTCTTCTCTTTCTCTTTGCGCAGCTCTCTTTATGTTCTGTTGATGGAGGCATCATTGCTTTCATATCCCTCGCGGACGGCCTCTGGTGTACTTGGTTACTTTGGCTACATGTTACTATGGTTCTTTGGTTATTATGATCTGGATACTATGGTTACTCTCAGACACTATGGTTACTATGGTTCTGATTCTCTGGGTACTTAGACACTGGTTACTATGACAGAACGGTTACTCTTGTTTCTGCCCTTTGATCCTACAAAACTGAACACAAAACCAATACTCAAACTTCCACCACAGAAGGCCATTGTTGTTCCTATTTCTCGTTAACCACCACAGCCAAATACCTTTCCAAATTCCATGATCCCAAAACACCAAGCTATCCGCTGTTATCATTAGCCAAATAAATCCCCAACTTCCAAAATTCTCACACAAACACCAAATTAAACTCACCAAATAAATAACAAGCTTACCCCCTCAAATAAAAGTTCTGAGTCCCTTGTTTGTTTTGAGAGCCTATAATTCTGGTGTTCTTCCAACAGTCAAAAGAGAGCCTGTCAAAATAAACATAACTTGGCAGCAAACTCTATGACATCCACAATGCTCCTGTTACGTATACCTGCATAGCAAGCTACTCTGTTAAGCACAAGCTTGAAGTTGAAGAAGCTAATAGCAAAACAAATATGGTGTAAATCTCAAAGAGGGCAGTCAAAGCCTGTTAAACACCCAAAAGATAACAATACGGTTGCAGCAGCTTTAGCTTCGAAATGGTGCCGGCATTGCGAAGATAAAGCAGGAGATGATGGACTATATTATGATTAAATGTAAGGCAGGAGATGATGAACTATAAACAAAAAAAAAAAAAGAAGGTTGCGGTGCTGTTGAATGATGGCCACTAAGAAATAATAAACTAAGTATGGGGCCTCTACAAAGAAACAATTGAAAAGTGGGAGGTGGTGTTCTGCACAAAGGTGGAGTTCTCAATTAAGTTGATCAAATGGGAACAAGACAAAAATCCACTTATGGTGTGGAGCATAGTTAGAGTCAAGAAGTTTAGAGGCTCACCACTTCGGCAATGGCGATTCTCTTGTCCCTGCGCACAACTCACACAATTCACGTCCCTTGAATCCCAAGCTCACCAAAGTCCTCAAGCTCGGTGTCACCAATGATGAAGGCCAAGTCAAAATTTCAGTTTCTGGAGCATACAAATCGAAAGCATGGAAAGAGAAAACCAAATCATCACTTGCTTTGTGGGTATAAAGCCTGATTCCAAGCTCAAATCCTTCTAGGATGCGGACCCAGCCATCACCAAATTGCAATCCCATCACCGAGTTTGCTTCTGGTTTGAAATCCATCTCTGGCTTGACTTGGCAAGAAGACATCGGGGGATTTGGAAAAGCCACAATGAAGAATGGGAGAAAAGGACGAAAAGAGGAAGAAGAGTTACTGGGCCTCCAAAATAACAAGCCCAAGAAATGTGACTCAGTGCACGCTCGAAGACATGGGTGTCCAGATCAAATACCCAAAGTCTGGTTTCAAAAAAAAGTGTTTCGAGACCAGCCCAAATGCATCAAAAACATAAAATTCCACTTGGTACAAAACCGAGAAATCCTAAAATACCCAAACTTTTTTGCGAACTACAATGGTTTGATCCCTTCACAGGGTACGTAGGCAGTCCGGATTTAAATCTAGATACAACCACATTTAAAGCCAAATCCTTGGTTCTTTCCAAGCCAAATTCCCAAACACATAACCAAACTTTTCGACAGTCATCTACTTCGTTGAAACCCCAAAAGCCATAAAACTTGAACTACGAGTGACTTGATCCCTCATGGGGTACGTAGCCAACCTGTAAAATAAATCGGGTGCAGTCGCAATTCCCCTCAAACACACATTCCCCGTTTGTAACTTTGTATTTAGAATCATAGGGTTTTCCCTTAAAAACAAGGGTTGTAATTAAAGAATTATTTTATACTGAATGGGTCAAACCGGACATAATTAAAACTCTATTTTAATCAATAAGATAGAGTGAAATTGTGTTGAGTATATTTATTTACAATTTTTGCCCAACAGGAAGCAAATGCAAATACACCAAATCGTGAGCTCTATGTGGATTGAGCAATTAAACTGTTCAATGCCATTGATGCTTCCCTTGGGAGGACTTAATTCACACTAATATATGCAAACTCTACTCTTAATCTTATATATTAAGCGAAGCGGGGGGGGAATACTATTCACGTGAACAGTATTCGGTTATTTATAGCGATTCAGTTATAGGATTCACTATCAGGACAAGCACTTTAGCCGACGAAAAAATTTCGTCGGCCTGTTAGCTTAATTCGTCGGCTAAGATCTTAGCCGACGACGGCTCGTCGGCTATGGTTTCGTCAGGAAAGGGCCGTCGGCGATGACTTTAGCCGACGAAACTAGAAGACGTCGTCGGCTATTGTCCAAGACTTTAGCCAACAAAACATTTATTCGTCGGCTAAAGTATGTAATAAAAAATTAAAATATTTTGTCGTCTTTAGAAGTATTTAGCCGACGAAACATGTCATAATTCGTCAGCTAAACCTTATAAAAAAAATTAAAAAATACTATAGCCGACGAATATCTTCGGCTAAAGTATTTAAATATCGTCGGCTAAAGTTGCTGTTTTTGAAAAAAAAAACTGCAGAAACTTTCGGCCACCTCCAATCAACATTTCGAACAACTTTCTAGAAGAAGTCCAAGCCCAATTCTAAGTCTAAACAGGTCAATTGAATCAAAATATAAAAATCCCTAATTTTAAACCCTAAAAACTTCAAATCTTCGATTCTGCTCACACACACCGAATCGAGCTACCAAATTGTAGGAGAATGTAGTACTAATCAAACTCAACTTATCCATATATAGAACTCACCAAATGGTGACCTGAGGAAGGAGAAATTCGATCGACACTGAATCCGAACCGGCGGAGTTTTGGAGCTCGATTTATCCCTTACGACGGCGCCACTCGATGCACCACCCGTCCAGCAATGAAGTAGAGACGACGGCGAAGCTTTTGGGACAAGTGTGGCGATCTCCGGTGGCTTGACGGCGGAGCTAGGACAAGAAGAAAATCCGGCAGGCGAAACAGTAACTTTTTCAGATTTTTTGACTTCTTACCATCCACCTCCGGCAAAACTCCTATATAAAGAACTTTACCCGACGAAATTCTTAATTTTCGTCGGCTAAACTCCTTTGAAAATTTTGAAAATTTTGGTTGACTGCCAAAAAAATTTTGACAATAGCCGACGAAATCATATATTTTCGTTAGTTTAAGTCCTTTGAAAATTTTCCCCAAAATTTGGTTTGCTGCCAAATTTTTTCGACTTTAGCATACGACTTTTCATATATTTTCGTCGGCTTAAGTCATTTGAAAATTTTGCTCCAAATTTGGTTTACCGCCAAACAATTTTTGACCTTAGCCGACGACTTTTTTAATATCTCGTCGGCTAAAATCTATAAATTCACGAAAACGCTCATATCTCTCTCTATATTACGTAGTTTGGTCAAACCTTTCACACGAAAAACTTTCACGTAGATGAAACGCAACCGAGACGTTAAATAGGGTTGACCGCTACTATATAAAAATTTTGAGGCATTTACCTTCCGACGATAGGGCTCCACATAGGCAATAATAACGGTAAATAGGGTTGACCGCTACTATCGGCACCGAGACGTTACCCGATTTACGTGATTTTTGAACCATAGCCGTATTTCACCATTCTTAACACATCTTATTTCACGAGATTTTTGATAATTTTGCATCCTATGTAGAGTTGGTTCACAAAGTTGTATAACCTACTAAAAAAGTTATACAACATTAGTAGACACGTTATGATTCCGATGACTAAAATTCACAAACCAAAATTCGACCGTCAGATATGATAATTATGACGAAAGATGTCTATGGTAAAAAATTCAACTGGATCCGACAACGTTAAGGGCTCAATCGAAATGGTCAACCCTAATCAATCGTCACTTATCACACGAAAACGTTCATATCTCCCTCTATATTACATAGTTTGGTCAAACCTTCCACACGAAAAACTCTCATGTAGATGAGACGCAACGGTCCATATAAAATTTTTGAGACATTTACCTTCCGACGATAGGGCTTCCCATAGGGAATAATAACAGTAAATAGGGTTGACCGCTACTATCGGCACCGAGACGTTACCCGGTTTACGTGATTTTTGATCCATAGCCGTATTTCACCATTCTGAACACATCTTATTTCACAAGATTTTTGATAATTTTGCTTCCTATGTAGAGTTGGTTCACAAAGTTGTATAACCTACTAAACAAGTTATACAACATTAGTAGACACGTTGTGATTCCGATGACTAAAATTCACAAACCAAAATTCGACCGTCAGATATGATAATTATGATGAAAGATATCTATGGTAAAAATTCAACTGGATCCGACAACGTTAAGGGCTCGATTGAAACGGTCAACCATAATCCATCGTCACTTATCACACGAAAACGCTCATATCTCCCTTTATATTACGTAGTTTGGTCAAACCTTCCACACAAAAAACTCTCACGTAGATGAGACACAACTGCCCATATAAAAATTTTGAGACATTTACCTTCTGATAATAGGGCTCCCCATAGGGAATAATAACGGTAAATAGTAGACACGTTGTGATTCCGATGACAAAAATTCAAAAACCAAAATTCGATCGTCAGATATGATCATTATGACGAAAGATGTCTATGGTAAAAAATTCAACTGGATTCGACAACGTTAAGGGCTCGATCGAAACGGTCAACCATAATCCATCGTCACTTATCACACAAAAACGCTCATATCTCCCTCTATATTATGTAGTTTGGTTAAACCTTCCACACAAAAAACTCTCACGTAGATGAGACGCAACTGCTTATATAAAAATTTTGAGACATTTACCTTCTGACGATAGGGCTCCTCATAGGGAATAATAACGGTAAATAGTAGACACGTGATTCCGATGACTAAAATTCATAAATCAAAATTCGACCGTCAGATATGATCATTGTGACGAAAAATGTCTATGGTAAAAAATTCAACTGGATTCGACAACGTTAAGGGCTCGATCGAAACGGTCAACTCTAATCGGAAATAAGAAAACTGCATTTTGAAGCCCTAAACGGACTCGGATGGCCAAAAAGGCCCATACATCTGCAGCATAGTGAATAATAAAGGTAAATTGCATTGACTGCAACTATCGACACCGAGACTTTACCAGAATACTGTGATTTTTCAACCGTAGACGTATTTCACCATTCTGGTCATATCTTATTTCACGACTTTTTTGCGTTTGAAGGTACTACGTGTAGTTTTTTTTTCCCAGATGAGTTCTTGTCCAGATCTGCAAATATAAGGCACTTTAGCCGACGAAATTTTATTTTTCGTCAGCTAAACTTTAAAAATTTCGTCGGCTAAGCTTTTAAAAATTTCGTCGGCTAAACTTTTAAAATTATTCAGAATTTCGTCGGCTAAAGTTCACAGACTATAGCCGATGAAAAAAATTATTCAAAATTTCGTCGGCTAAAGTCCATTTTAGCCGACGAAAATTTTAAATTAGCCAACGAAGGAAAATTAGAAAAAATAATTCGTCGGCCTGGTTTTTTTATTTTCGTCGACTAAAGCCTTTCTTCTGGTAGTGTCATGTACATAGGAACAACCATGTTCTTGCTGCTCTAGATGTATGATGTATGATAGAATGTGACATCAAATGTTTGGTGTGGTATATACCAAAATATGTATGATAGAATGTAACATCAAATATGTATGCTCTAGCTACTCTAGCTGTATGATGTATGATAGAATGTAACATCAAATATTTTGTGTAGTATATACCACAGCTTCTATGTTCTGTATTATGTATTATCTCTGCTTTTCATTCTTCTCATATAGACAATATTATCTGTTAACTAAGCTAACCAACACGTATCAGCAGCTCACACCCACATATGCCAGCATCAACTTCACATAGTTGTATAACTCTCATTTACACATGTCAACATAAGCTCACAACAACTTCTTTTAATTATCACCTAGGAACACGAATCCAACCAACAACACACCAGCAAAGACAATACTTTGCCATATAGTCTTCCATTTATGTGCCACCACCTTCACCCACCTCTATATAAACCTGGAGATAAACAAAACACCATAGTGAAGTGATCTCCATTTCTCTTCATGGTTCTCTGAACATTTTATGCTACTGCAAAGAAAAATCATCTTTGTAACAAATGCCCGGAGATCAACCATTTGAACGATCAGTTTTCGCTAACCTCCACTTAACGCATCCTTTGAAAACTCATTCTTCAGATGGTTGTATTTTCGGGCGGTTGTTACCGTGGTACTGTCTAATCAATTTCCAGTCAAACAACCCATGTATGTCGATCCATACAGCACAAATTCTACAGGACAGATCAGGAAAAGCCTTCCTGTAATCAACTGCGCCCATTCAACCATCACGTAAACAGTAATGCAATTTGCTCTTCTTTAATCCCTCATGTGATTTGGTTTTCAATATTTTCTCCTAACTTTTTCTTTTTTCCCCCTTTGTAATATCTCCACAAACCTTTGGCATATAAAGATTCAAGCTATAGCAACCATCTATGCAAAAAACAGGTTTTTGGATATGCCTCGAAGCTGTTCGACGAAAGCCTTCGACCAAATCCATATTTGATTTCTTGGTATGATCTCATTTTAACTTTGGGATGTAACCACGCCCGTGCAGAGCGCGGGCTGTACAGCTATCTAGTCTGTATTATCAGAACCTAAACATAAAGAGGATCTAATTTGACAACTACATTTGAGAATATTTATAATGAGTGTTGAATCAGATTTACATGAAAGGTTAGAGATAAACAATGGATGGGAATATATATGCAAGGTCACAGTAGTAAGACTATAAGTGAAGAGATGCAATTAAATAACCAGGTATCTTGTTTTGTCTTTCTCTCAATCTCTTAGTATCCAGCTATCTACTTCTCATTCTGAAATAATCAATGTGCTTAATTTTGGCTATCAATGAACAATAACTTCATACCATTCTTCTGAAACAGAACTTTAATATGTTGACTAAAATTAGTCAAGCAATCTTCAAATTAAAGTTCTGTTTCAGAAGAATGGTATGAAATTATTAACTATGAAATCGCTATAAGCTAATTCGTATCTGTTGTGCCACTCATCTATATGATGAGAAAGGACAGGCCCATATTAGCCCCAAAGATTTCCCTTGGGAATATCTCAGAATCTTTCTATTTCAGACAACAAATTAACGTCAACAATGACATGCAACATTATTATCCTATAACAGGCTAAGACATCCATAAAATTAGGAATAACTACTTGAGGAAGATCACAAACATATCTCCATTATGGAGTGGTCACACAGCTCCCACTTGACAATATTGTGAAAGCTTCACACAGGAACTCTTCCATATATGAAGAGCCATACATGAGCCACAGTTTCAAATCAAGAACCAACTATACATATAGTTGCACATTCCAAATAGTGCACAGACTAAATGGCGCAAATTGCAAAGATTGAGTCCCAAGCAGAGCTGAAATCATCTGCAGCCAAGTTCTATGGCTTTTTCAAGAGCAACATGAGCTCTTTTGTTCAGATGTTCCCTCAGATCTTTAAGAACTTCGAAGTTGTGGGGGGAGGTGAGATCAGAACTGGCTCCGTGACTAAATGGACATACGACCTTGGTAAGAGGAGATATAACTGATGTGTGCTGTGTGCGTGTTTATTTTTGTTCTCTAAATCTCTAAATGAATAACTATCACAAAATGCACCTTTTGAACTCATCACTGAATTAATAAGTACTACAAACTCAAATACCTTGCATATCAAGTATCAAGCACCAGGCATATATTTATAGTATGTCCGAATCGCGATCTGTACGTTCCTTGATCAACTATAAATTAACTGTAAATCTTCTTACTGTTTGATCTGGTACAGGAGAGGGTGTAATTGCAGCAAAAATCAAAATCCAATCCTTAGATGATGGAGATACGTCAATTACATTTGTTATCCTTGAAGGAGATGTTTTGAAGGTCTATAAAAGTTTCAAGGCAAAGATGCAGCTTACCAAAGCTGGTAATGGTGGGAGCATCACTACTGGAAAAAAGAATTTAGGAGACAGAATTATTTCGTCTCCTAAGTGACAGATTTCGTCTCCTAAGTACTTAAGAGACGGAATGTCCGTCGGTTAAGATCCGTCGCCTAAGTGTTGTGAGGTAGGAACTTAGGCGACGGAACCTGAAATTCCGTCGCGTAAGTGGTTATTCTTAGGAGACGGAATACTTTCGTCTCCTAAGAACTTAGGCGACGGATTTTATTTTATAATAAAAAAAAAATTGTCCACTTAGGAGATGGAATAGTTGAATTCCGTCGCTAAAGGCTGAAAAAGAATTAAAAAAAAAAACGTCACCGCAGTAAAGTTTACTGCCCCCTAATAAACTTGCAAAAAATAATTCTCTTTCAATTTCAGGGGCACAACACACAACATATACCAAATCTTACCCTAATAAACAACTTTATTGGCCTCTAGTGAAGCCAGTAGAAGTTTACTGCCCCCCAGTAAAGTTCTACTGGGGGTCAGTAAACTTCAATACAGTATCTCAATTTCAATTTCATGTCAATTATACACAACATATATCAATTATTACCCTAATAAACAAATTCATTGACCCCTAATAAACCTAGTGGAAGTTTACTGCCCCCCAGTAAAGTTCTACTGACCACTGGGGGTCAGTAAACATCAATACAGTATCTCCATTTCAATTTCATGTCAATTATACACAACATATATCAATTATTACCCTAATAAACAAATTCATTGACCCCTAGTAAACCTAGTGGAAGTTTACTGCCCCCTAGTAGAACTTTACTGGGGGTCAGTAAACATCAATACAGTATCTCCATTTCAATTTCATGTCAATTATACACAACATATATCAATTATTACCCTAATAAACAAATTCATTGACCCCTAGTAAACCTAGTGGAACTTTACTGCCCCCTAGTAAAGTTCTACTGGGGGTCAGTAATGTTCTACTGAGGGTCAGTAAACTTCAATA
Source organism: Fragaria nilgerrensis (assembly GCA_010134655.1). Taxonomy (NCBI): domain Eukaryota; kingdom Viridiplantae; phylum Streptophyta; class Magnoliopsida; order Rosales; family Rosaceae; genus Fragaria; species Fragaria nilgerrensis. The sequence continues at coordinate 27,665,567 of CM020979.1, read as the reverse complement.
CAGTATCTCCCTTTCAATTTCATGCCAACAATTTGCCCCAAATACACCACCACCACCAAATCAAAACAAACTATTAAAAATAATTACTGAAAACAATTAAATATGCATTTTGGAAGCCTAAACGGACTCGGATGGCCTAAAAAGCCCATATGTCGTGGCAAAGCGACGAGTTTGGTTCGTTGGGCCGTTCCGCTTCCAGAAAGGTATCATAATGATCAATCAGACACCGAACGCCAAATCTGGACTGAGTTTAGACTTGTTTCGATCGATTTGCTCTTCAATCTCTATCGCCATCTGTTCTACATCACCGGTGGTGGGTCGGCGAGAAGGCGGAGGTGGAGGGTGCGGAGGTGGCCGGGTGATGTTGAAGAGGGTCTTGACGACGTTGAAAGTGGTGGTGTTTGTGGGGACAAAGTCGATGAGTGCGTGGTAGTTGGAGGTGGCGTTGGTGGGGGTGGTGCAGTTGAAGGTGACAGCGGAGGAAAGAGTGGTGAGAATGGATAGATAGGCCGGCATGAGAGAGAGAGAGAGAGAGAGAGCTCTAGGAAAAGATGTGTTTCCCAGAGTGAGAATCGCTTAAGTTCTATTAATAAGGTTGGTGAGTGTGTGATTTAAAAGAATTGATATGTTTTGAAAAATTTTGGATTGAATTTTCATGAAATTTTACGCGGGAAGATGGGCACTCAAATTTTTAGAACTTAAGCGACGGAATGTTCTATTTCCGTCGTCTAAGTGATTCATAATTTTTTGTTTTTTTTTATTTTAGAAAATATTTCGTCGCCTAAGTAAATATTTCCGTCTCCTAAGTTCTACTTAGGCTACGGAATGTAATTCCGTCTCCTAAGTAATTCATATAAATTTTTTAATTTTTATTTTTTCAAAATGTCGTCGTCTAAGTAAAAATATTCCGTCTCCTAAGTAATGCTTAAGCGACGGAATGAAATTCCGTCTCCTAAGTCGTTCTTAGGAGACGAAATCAAAATATTTCGTCTCCTAAGGACAACTTAGGAGACGGAAACTGTTTCGTCTCCTAAGTAGAAATTTCCGTTGCTTAAGTACCACTTAGGAGACAGAATTTTTTAATTCCGTCGCCTAAGTGACATTTTCCAGTAGTGCATAGTGAAATGGACCCTTGAATTTGAGAAGGCAAATTCAAATGCACCTGATCCAAAAATATATGCAGAATATGCAATCAAAGTGTCCAAGGGCATTGATGCTTACCTTGGAAGGGCTTGATTCACACTAATATACAAGCTCAACGACTGGGTTATATCTGGATTTTTAAATCAAATAATTAAGTAGACACATCTTTCATTCTTCTCTCTGTATTCCACCTTGTTCTCAGTTTCAAGTAATCTCTTTGTGAGAGTATATATATATATATATATATATATATATATATATATGGATATATATGGTCATGTGTCTTCTTATTCCAGATAACTTCTAGTGTTTTTACAATTACTTGAAAACCCTAATTTTTTTATATTTTTTTTATTATGGATGGTAACTCAAAGGGGTTGTCTACGGTACTGGAATACATACCATACACTCATTTTACCACTAATTAAATAAAAATGACAAGTTAAATGAGTAAAATTTACAACATTGACAACAAAATTACTACATTTGTTTTACACACATATAATTGAACCAAATTACTACAACGATAACTAGTTGTTCATAAACTTGTAAATTGTCTTAAATTGAGTAATTACCTCTAATAGAAAAAAAATTACCTAAGTAATGACTATTTTTACCGAAATCACAACAAATTTGTTGTCATATAAACCTAGAAAATTCCCAACTCAAAAACGTCTGTAATGTGTGTGCGCACGTACGTGTTAATGTACGTACTTGATGAAACCTTTGGATGTCAAGTATCAAGGCATTTATTCAATATATATATATATATATATATAGCAGGTCGACTTTATCTCGATCTATCTTAAAATCAAAATCCTATCTTAGATGATGGAAATACGTCAAGGTCCATACGTCAATTACATTTCTTTTCCTTGAAGGAGATCTATTGAAGGTCTATACTGTATATCAGAGTTACAACTTACAAGGCAAAGCTGCAACTTAATTACCAAAGCAGCTGGTAATGGTGGGAGCATAACGAACTAACAAATTTAAGAAGGCAAATGCATATCTGATCCGAAAACCTACGCAGAACATGTATGCAATTCAACTGTCCAAGGTCGACGTAGATGCTTAACTTGGATGAGACACAGAGCAGCCAGGACATAACTGGTTCTTAGTTGGGCTCTAGATCGGTGCCAAATCTTCTACACAACCTTGTGATCAGAAGTTGATGATTAATTTATAGCAATTAAGATTTCACAATAGTTCCATATGAACCCTAGCTAAGAGCAAGTCCACCATGCATGGCACCACATCATTTGGGGTTTTTGTTGTCAGATATATATGGCTCATGACGAATTTATTCATGTTGATATTCTTTGCATGAAAGAATCAATCTTCAAGGTTTTTGTCCATGGGGGCTTTCATTCTAGCTGCCACTTATTTTTAAGGCCACTCGTTTTCAGAATCTTATATATGAACTCAGACAACTTGAACAATAACATGAAGCTAGCAATAACTTCAGGAAAACACAAAATCAGCTCCATTATTGAGTAGTCACACAGCTCCCACTTGACAATAATATTACAAAAGATCTAAAAGTAGCTCTTCTGTTATTTAAACAGTCATGAGCCTCATCATTTTCAATTCATCAGGCACAAAAATAGTTGCATATTGTGTGGTATTTGTATTTATCAAATGGCTCAAATTGCAAAGGTTGAGGGTCAAGCAGAGATAAAATCGTCAGCGGACAAGTTCTATGGCTTTTTTAAGAGCAACATGAGCTCTTTTGTTCAGATGTTCCCTCAAATCCTTAAGAGCTTTGAAGTTGTGGGGGGAGGTGAGATCAGAACTGGCTCAGTGACAAAATGGGCATTTAACATTGGTAAGAGATCGATATGCTTGATCATTTGCTTACATGCAATAACCATTGTCGACGTACTAATTAACAGTTTCGAATCATTTTGTTAATTAAGAACTTTCAGCAAGTTTTGCAGATGGTTTTTTTACACCACGGCATGCAATAAGCCAATGACCAAATGGTTATAGACCTTTAAAACTTAATAGCGCGGTTTGGAACTTGATTTTCATGTAGCAAGCCATTTATTTCATACTACATTGAAAAATGATAGTTCATAACTAAGTTTCTTTCAAGTAGAATATTACGTATTTTAGCTTGAAATAACAATAACAAAAAAGAAAAGTTTGTGATTTTACATTTTTACTACTTAATTAACCTGGTATATATAGGTCGTGGAAACAGCAAAACTTAAAATCCAAGAAGCAGATGATGAAAACACATCAATCACGTTCATTGGACTTGAAGGAGATATTTTCAAGGAGAAACGGACTTGGAAGGATTATAAGAGTTTCAAGGAGAAACTCCAAGTTATTAGAGCAGCTAATGGCGGGAGCATAGTGAAATGGACATTTGAGTGTGAGAAGGCGGATGCGAATGCACCTGATGCAAAAGTGGCAAAACCCTATGCGGACCTTTCAGTTCAAGTTTCCAAGGCCATGCGGCCATGCCATTGATGCTTACCTTTGCAGATCTTGATGATATATTCTCATCATTATAACGAATCAAATCTACTCTAGCTCTTTTCATACCTAAATGGTTAATTAATTAACAAAGCGATCGAGTAGCTAATTATCGATCTTGTTATGTTTTTCTTTCATCGATCTCTCTGTATCCAACTTGTTGGCCTGATCTCAATCTCCAGGGGACTTTTTCCTCATACAATGCGCGCAGTTTCCTTTTTACCAATAAATTTCTTCTTTTCTTTCACACTTATTTGCTCATTAATTAACATATGTAGTAATTCTTATTGGGGACAGATTATAAATCTAACAAACAAGTACTGTCGTCCTCAAAAAAAAAAACAAAAAAACAAAAAACAAACAAACAAACATGTACTGTTTTCACAAGAACATGAAGCAATACGTTAACAATCTTTGGGTCTTGTAGTCAGTGGAGGATAATTGGGAGTGGGAACCAAGTATAACGCTTCTTTTCTGCGAACCGTAACACCGAAAGCCTCAGACATGTCCAGGTCTTCATGCTTCACGTCACTGGGGAGTTTCTGATCAAAATGGTACAATAACAAAGCAACTGGGAGTTCCACATTCGCCAGACCATAGGATATCCCAGGACAGATTCTCCTCCCAGCACCAAATGGAATGTATTCGAAATTAGTTCCCATGTAGTCGATGGAGCTATCAAGGAACCTCTCAGGATAAAAAAAAAATTCAGGCTCAATCCAGTACTTTGGATCTCTACCAATTCCCCATGCATTAACAACTACCCTTGTTTTGATGGGTATTTGATATCCAGCAATTTCACAAGTCTCTCTGCATTCTCTTGGAAGTAGCAAGGCAGTAGGAGGGTGTAATCTCAATGTCTCTTTGATGACTAAGTTCAAGTATTTCATATCCTTAATACATGTTTCATCAACATGTCCTATTCTGTTAAATACTTATTCTCTCTCCTCATCTTGTGCCATTTTCGTTGTTCTTGGATTCTTTATCATCTCTGTCATTGCCCAATCCACAGTTATAGATGATGTCTCACTTCCAGCACCAAACATGTCCTGAAATAGTTAAAACTACATACGATTAATTAATTTAACATTTGATTAAGAACCTAAGCATTTGTGTGTCTAGTATTTCATGTTTTTCTGCTAGAAATAAGTGAACGGAATCTTTGTAATGAATGGTGCTAGCATGCCACGTCCTTAACTTGCCCAAATGTTTGGCAAGGGAAGGCATATATCCGTGTCATTCTAGCTTGAGCATTAATGAAATTGCCGTATGGCTTAACCTGTCAAAAAAAAAAAATTTAACATTTGATTATTTGATTTAAATGAGACTAACTTCAACAACCCCTGGATCTAATATTTTCTGTGTCTTGCATTCAAAAATGTGAAAAGATTTTAGGTATCACTTTGAAAACTCAACCTAACAATATATCCAAACATCTTAAACGTACTACATTTCGATAGTTTGCATCATTAATTCAGTATTACGGTAAACATATTTCATGCTTATTCAAAACTACAAAGAATTTTAGTATTTACTTTTAGTATTTGCCAAATGCAATACTAATACAGTTGCACATCTTATGGCTGTTAATTCTAGAAATCTTACACAAGAGTCCTTTTACTTTTCTGCACCTCCTTGTCTCCAGACTATTATTGCAGCTGATTTAGCTCATATGTAATTTGCTTCTTGTTTTTAATAAAGTCTGACCATTCTATTCAAAAAAAAAAAAACTACAAAGAATATTCAGCTTGAAATTAGGTCTTTAAAGACTATATTGACTGAATGAGAACTTTGTTTGTCTCAGACAATTTTGTGTTCACGTACGCTTAATTTTCTTGTGTTTTCCGTTATTATTTTCTTTAATAGTCATTGCTTTGTGAAACAATTGTAAATGGCCAGAGTAGATGTATATATGAGTACTTCAAGATCAGTACGTACCAGGATTACGGCTTTGATGTTTTCAGTAGTTAAGGTTAACTCAAGGGAACTATGATCATGATACTTTAAGACTACATCTACTCTGCTTCACCCTGGCCCTGAGATTTTGTTGTCGTCTTGGGTTTTTTATGTTCTTTGATGATGTTATCCAATATCATGTCAGCTTCCTTATGCAGCCTCTCAAGTTTAGCTCTCATTCCACTAATCATTTGCAACAATTTGACAGAAGGGAAGACATCTGCAAGAGCAAAGCCTCCTGCCAATTTTGCAGCTTCCCAATATGTGTGGCTTTTTCATGCTCTTCATTTCTTTTACCAAAGGCTGCTCTCGAAGTTATGCAGTATGTACATGAGTAGATTTCCTGAGTAAGATTGATGGGTGATCCTGCCCTAGATGCAGTCGATTCAATGAATTTGAAGACCTCTTCTTCCCTGCTAATTCGTCGAAAATATTGGACACGCTTTGTGCTTAAAAGCTCTAGCATGCAAATTTTTCGTAGCTGTCTCCAGTATTCACCGTATGGTGAAAAACCAATGGTTGTACCACCATACGACAAGATCCTGGTGATGTGCTCATATTATTCAATATTTATATGTCTCTTAATCTTTGTATTTGTGTTTAATTCTCGTATTTGTTGATATATGCCTTGAACCGTCAAATCTGTTCTGACGGCTTATCTGTATATCGGGTTATACTAGGATTAGTATATCGAGTTATACTAGGTTATGGTTTCCTATTAGGACTAGTATATCAGGGTTTAGAGTTGTATATATATATACAACCTATTGTGTAAGCCGGGTTTTTGCACTCTTCTCAACATAATAAAAGGGCTGTTCTCCTTCTGTCCGTGGACGTAGCTAACGCATCGTTAGTGAACCACGTAAATCTGTGTTCTTTCTTTCACTCGTTACAACAAATTGGTATCAAGAGCAAGGTTGTGATTTCCGCCAAGAAAGATGTCTGGTTTAAATGTGAAGATTGATAAATTCACAGGGAGGAACAGTTTCAATTTATGGCAGATCAAGATGCGAGCCTTGTTAAAACAACAAGGTATGTGGGCGCCGCTGGTTAAGAAGCCAGGGGATCAAGAAATCGCTGAGATGGCCAGTCTGGAGGAGAAGGCACACTCGACAATTCTGTTGTGCCTTGCAGATGATATAATCACCGAGGTCGCAGAGGAGGAAACTGCGGCTGGTCTGTGGTTGAAGCTTGAGAGTCTATACATGACGAAGTCTTTAACCAACAAGTTGCTTCTAAAGCGACGTCTGTTCGGTCTGCGTATGGAAGAAGGTACATCCCTAAGAGATCACCTAGATCAGTTAAACACTGTTCTATTAGAGTTGCGTAATATCGATGTTAAAGTTGATGATGAGGATGCTGCTCTAATTCTGTTGGTATCTCTACCTTCGTCGTATGAGAATTTTGTGGATTCTTTTATTGGTGGGAGAGATACTCTGACTCTGGAGGATGTTAGATCATCTTTACATACTAGAGATATGCGTCATAAGGCGACCGTCACTAGTTCAGACAGTCAGGCTACAGGGTTGGTAGCCAGTGGAAGTTTGGGACAGAAAGGCTCGGGGAAGAAGAAATTCAAGAATCCAGTTTCAAAGGGTTCCAAATCCAATGATGTCTGTAACTACTGTAAAGAGAAGGGACATTGGAAAAACGAATGTCCAAAGAAAAAAAGCAGTCTGAGAAAGCATCAGGTACTGCTGTTGTAGCAGAAGTTGACACCACTTCGGAAGAAGACCTGGCCTTGGTTGCAGATGCACACAAACATCACAAGGATGTGTGGATTTTGGATACCGGGGCATCTTATCATATATGTCCACGCAGAGAGTGGTTTTCAACCTATGAGCAGATAGATGGAGGAAATATTTCTATGGCAAACGATTCTGCAAGTAAGGTGGTTGGAATTGGCTCAATAAAAATTCGGACACATGATGGTAAATTCTGTACATTGAATGATGTTAGGCATGCTCCACACATGACGAAAAACCTGATTTCTTTGGGTCTTCTAGATAGCAAAGGTTTCAAGTACACAGGCTCATGTGGAATTTTGAATGTCTACAAAGGTGTCAATGTGGTTCTGAAAGGTGTCAAGCGAGGTACTTTGTATATTCTGCAAGGTTCAACGCTGTCAGGCTCGGCTGCTGTTGCATCATCAGAGGTTCACAAGGATTTGGGAGCAGCTCGGAAAATTTTGGGAATGGAGATCTACAGGGATAGAAGTCAGAAGAAGCTTTTCTTATCACAGAAAAGTTACATCCAGAAAATTTTATCCAGGTTTGGTATGTCTACATCCAGATCTTTAGATACTCCAAGTGCTGCAAATACTCATCTGTCTACTGCGTTTGCACCTAAATCTGCTGAGGAGAAGGAATATATGTCTCGAGTTCCTTATGCTAGTGCAGTTGGAAGCTTGATGTATGCTATGGTTTGCACTAGGCCTGATCTCGCACATGCTGTGAGTGTTGTCAGCAGATTTATGGGTGATCCTGGAAAGGAGCATTGGCAAGCTGTGAAGAGAATTTTCCGGTACCTCAAAGGTACGTCTGATGTCGGTCTCATTTATGGAAGTGATACAAGCTGTTTGGTAACAGGCTATTCAGATAGCGATTATGCTGGAGATGTTGACACTAGGAGGTCTATGACTGGTTATGTCTTTACTCTTGGTGACTCTGTTGTTAGCTGGAAAGCTACTTTGCAGCCGACAGTGACCTTGTCTACTACTGAAGCAGAGTACATGGCTCTGACAGCCGCTGCAAAGGAAGGCATTTGGTTAAGGGGTCTGGTCAGTAGTCTTGGTTTGCGTCATGATCAGGCTATAGTGTACTGTGACAGTTTGAGTGCAATATGTTTAGCAAAGGATCAAGTTCATCATGAGAGGACCAAGCACATTGATGTCAGGTATCATTTTCTGAGAGATGAGAGCAGAATTAAGGTGAAGAAGGTGGGCACTGCTGACAATCCCGCTGATATGTTCACCAAGCCGGTTCCACACAGCAAGTTTCAACATTGTTTGGACTTGCTAAATGTTACAAGCTGTTAGTTGCCCTTTGGGGGCGACATCTGAGGCAGAAGGAGTTATCTGTTCATCTGGCATCACTATGGTGCATCTGGTACATCTGTTATCTGTGAGAGGATTCAAGTCAAGGTGGAGATTTGTTGATATATGCCTTGAACCGTCAAATCTGTTCTGACGGCTTATCTGTATATCGGGTTATACTAGGATTAGTATATCGAGTTATACTAGGTTATGGTTTCCTATTAGGACTAGTATATCAGGGTTTAGAGTTGTATATATATATACAACCTATTGTGTAAGCCGGGTTTTTGCACTCTTCTCAACATAATAAAAGGGCTGTTCTCCTTCTGTCCGTGGACGTAGCTAACGCATCGTTAGTGAACCACGTAAATCTGTGTTCTTTCTTTCACTCGTTACAACAGTATTTGTGATTGATTTATATTAATTTAGCGTTTTTGTAGGTTTGTATCGTAAGTATAAGAAAATGAGCTAAAATGAGCTAATAATGATTGAAAGGCGATTCCAATCCCAAGTGTCAAAATCTGCCTATGCAGAACAACTAACTTTGCCGACTCACTAGGAATTATTCGGATCGAATCAGAGAATGAGCCTTATATCATTGGAAAGCTACGGAAGTCTACTTTCGTTAATTTAGTCTATTCGAAACTTTTAGTCAATACATGCTTTGATTTCGGAAGGGATTAAAAAGACTTAGGATTTTCACCATTACCAAATTGTCATGTGTCCCCCCCTTAGATAACCCCTTTGAGCTTACAAGTTTTGTCTTTTCTTTCATCACCCATATTATCATTTCCCTTGAGCTTTAGTATAGTTAAATCATTACCCTTTGTTCTAAGATCTAGTAGAGCTATACTTTGGTGATTTGTACTTGTTCAAAAAGAAGGAGATGATGAAAAGCAAGTGTGGGGGTGGGATAGACTTGTCCATGAAAAAAAAAAAAAGTGTTGTTGCCGTGAAAAAAAAAGAGAAAACAAAAAAAAAGTAAAAGATATACAAAGTGACGGCAAGGAAAAAAATGAAGTATTGGATTAAGTCCCTCATTGTGATTACGGAGTTTGTTTTAAATTGAAGACCCAATAATGTTATATATGGTCTTTGTCCTTTTTCATGAGTGTTCTAAGGTGTTCTTACGGCTCTACTAGGTTTTTAGGATGTTTGTTACTTCCATATCCTTTTGTTCTATAACCTTAGCCATGGCCCGATTATAACCTTGATAAAGTCCTTTTATGATCCTTAAGATAAGCAACCTTTGATATGTGGAGATGTGTTACAAGAGTGAGCTTATGGTTTGGGTCCATTTGTGCAAGTAATTAATATCATTCATGAGATCTTTATTTTTCACAGAGTGCTTTCTTTTCTTAATATGTGAGCTATTTGTTTGCCTTTATATATTCTCTCTCACATATGCATATGAGTGAATAAGCTTTTAAGCATGAGCCTTGATTCTGAGAGGAAAAAAAATAGAGTGCATCCATTGTGAGGTTGATTCATTACTTGTCCGAAACATGCTAAGCTCCACCCAATCACCATTGTTGCCCCCAAGTCCTACATGTGATGTGTTAGATATATGTTTTATTTAACTCTCGAATGATTATAAGACTAAGTCTTTGTTACATGCTATTTTTTTGTACATGAAAGTAAGAGATTTTTGAAGACTATCTTTGAAAGGCTTAGTGTCCTTAGTGTGTTATTCTTTGTCATGTGTGTTTATGTTTTTAGTTATTCATAGTTTTGCTCGAGGACTAGCAAAGTCTAAGTGTGGGGGTATTTGATGTGCTCATATTATCTAATATTTATATGCCTCTTAATCTTTGTATATGTGTTTAATTCTCGTATTTATGATTGATTTATGTTAATTTTGTGTTTTTGTAGGTTTGTGTCGTAGATAGAAGAAAATGAGCTCAAATGAGCTAATAATGATCATGATTGAAAGGCGATTTCAATCCCAAGTGTCAGAATCTGCCTATGCAGAACAGCTAACTTTGCCGACTCACTGGGAATTACTTGGATCGAATTAGAGAATGAGCTTTATATCATTGGAAAGCTACAGAAGTCTACTTTCTGTAGAATTTTACGGATCTTGATTTCGATACTTCTAAACTGAGTTATGATCATTTGAGTGAAGAAAAGTCAGATCAGAAAATCTGCTCGGATTTGCAAACATTTGTGGATAACTCAAGTTCCATGGCACAAGACCGTCAACCCTAAAGCTTCAAGGACAATAATGCAGATGAGGATTCAAGGAGTACATGTATTCCTAGTTCTACAAGAGATATCTCAAGGTTTTCCCATTCTATATCAAGAAAGGAGTCCGAATCCAAGTTCTACAAGAAAATATAAAGACAAAGATGAGCAGGAAACTTCTCTATTTAAGGGAGCACAAATTTCACATGAAAGGGAGGTCTCGGAAGCACATTGAAGATGCCTACATGAGCAGAGACCAACCATCCATCCACCCTTCACCTTTCCATTCTTTTTATGTTTTCGTTATGTTTTCCTTAGTTATGTTTTGTTAAACCTTTTCTAGGGTTAGGATGATGCTCTAGCATGATTGTTTACGTTTTCGATGATTGATTAATAGATTTATAGTTTCTTTATGATGAATTCTTAGTCACTATTTTAATCGATGTTTTATGTTTAAGTTCTTTGATCGATCACCATAGGGCTTTGCATTTAGTAATTGGAAGATAAATTTGAAGCATAGATGCAATATAATTTATTTAGCTTCTTGTGGTTAAGTGTAGTGAATTACATTATTGCTTGAGAAAGAATAATGGTTTGCTTGATTCCTTTATTTTTTAGTACGTAATGAGTCATACATGTTAAATTTATATCTGAGAAAGATAGACTGCATGGTTAGGATATACGACATTTACCTGAGAGGGAGAGCATCATACACTTAAGAAAAATTATGGTCTAGAGTACTTGAGAAGGACTTAGATACGGGAATTATTATATAGAGAAACGAAAGAGTCTGTTAATTGCATCAAAGCGTGAATATGATTGTTAATGGTTGATTCTGACTCCTTAGATTCATTCATCATTGTTTGTTTATTTATTTTCTTGTTTCTTTGTTTCTTTATATTGTTATCGTGATTTGTGTGTTTTAGTATAGTTAGTTTAGATATTTCAAAATTTAAGTTGAACTAATATCCTCGTGAGAACGACAACCCCTTTTCTTCCATTCATTATACTGCATTCACCATATATACTTACAGGAATTCCATCACCTGGTAGCAAGGTTATGGGGCCTCGACGCAAAGATGGCATCATGGGTTTTCATCACCTCCTTGGCACACTCTGCCGACGAAACAACTATGGTTGGAACTTCTCCAAGCCTCAAGTACATAAGAGGTCCATATTTCTCAGCCAAGTCTTTGAGGCCGTGATGGGATAGAGAGCCAACGAGCTGGTGCAAGTTTCCTATGAAGGGTAACCTCCATGGTCCCGGGGGTAGTTTTGAAGTGGAGTCTTTGGATTTGGCTATTTTCAGTAGTGCAATGAGAAGGAGAGAAAATAAGCGGAGCTTGTAAGGATGAAGATTGAAGCAGCTCCATGAAATTAAGAAAAAATAATGAAGCAGCTAGCTAGGTCGTAGTTATGTCTGGTTGTGTTGGTGAAGTTGCATGCATGTATTACATGTGTATATATAGAACTAGATCTAGCAATGCTTCAATTCTTCATGCTTCGTGTGTTCTGGTCTTGGTGACTACATTGGTACGTAGAAATTTATTTCTTGTAATGATCGAATTGCTGGCGGATACTGAACTCGGGACCATATAGACTGAGACGTCTCAGAACCAAACTTGGTCCCAAATAGAACCGGCCCGGAATCTGTGTTGTGTTGAGAAAGTAATAGTTGAGCTTAAACGGCATATGCAACCGTGTACGTTGTGCTGTACTGTGCACAAAAAGAAAAAAGAAAAAAAAACTTTATAACTCTTGATGATGTATTTTTCATATTAAAGGTTAATGACCAATAACCTTAATTCTCGATGAGTTTACATTATATGGAAACCAATAATTATTGGGTGTGTCTATTGTCACCCCACAAACTACTTTGCTCACCCCACGTTCTCTTCACACCTCACTTATATATTTTTAATTTTAAGTCTACTTTGTTCACCCATTTACAATAATTATTGGGTGTGTCTATTGTCACTCCACAAACTATTTTACTCATCTCACGTTCTCTTCACACCTCACTTATATATTTTTAATTTTAAGTCTACTTTGTTCACCCATTTACAATACCTAAAATATCATTTTCTCAATTTTGTTTTGTTCACCCTACATATATTTTTTCAATTTCATATTTACTTTGTTCACCCTACATTCGATCTCTTCTCACCCCGCATATATATTTTCTTAATTTTGAATTTAATGTATTCACCTATTTGCAATACACATAATATCAAGCTCTTCTAATAGCCATTAAACTCCAAAAACAAAAAGAAATTGAAGAAAACCATAATATTAATATCATTTGGGTAAGTGAAATCACCAACTAAACAGAAAAAATCACATTAAAGTATAAATCTTAATTAAAGAACAAAAAAAAAATTCTCAAACTGAACTCATTAGTATCCATCGATGTCAAGATGCACAATGTTTGTAAATATATCTCTACTTGGAAAAAGTTCTGACGCCGATGAAAAAAAAAAACAAATCGAATATAAGTGAACGACTAGACATGAAAATTTACATACAAAATCGACATGAGAAATAATTAGTAAAAGGATAGACAAAGCATCAACAAAGAAAAAAAATACAAACAGTTCACCTTATGTTTAGGTTGAATGATAGCGTCTTCAAACTTCATAGAATGACCGAATATGATAAATTATGGGCTAAGGTTTATGTAGTACATGTTTATCCAAAAACAAAAATTAATAATAATAATTTGTAATTTGTAACAACTTATTGTCTCTTGTTGTAATTTTACATCAAGGTATATTGGTTTTTCAATAAATCAACAACGTGTGGGATGAGCAAAATGGTTTGTGGGGTGACAATAGACGCACCCTAATTATTTTTCTTTCTTTATTAAATGATTTATATTTTATTAACTTCATGTAAACTTACGGATGCTAGCTAAAGCTTGAAGAGTCGGATTCACCATTATTATATAGTTAATTATGATCCATCAATTCATCGATATGGAAGGAGTCTGCACTTTTCATTGCTTATTTCGGAGCGGATTCGGTGCACAACGGTGCACTTGAACCAACCATATTGTACGTATTAACAGTCAAACAAACGTTCGTTAGTAACTAATAAAGTCAAATTAAGGTAGAAAACCCAGCAACCCAGTAAAAGAATGAACTGCCTCTCTCTATCTCCCATGAAATCCAGCCTCTCAGCCATAAGCTTCATCGTGGAAATGCTTTCTCGATGTCATGGGACCCAGTCGTAAGGGCGTTTACTCCGGCACCGGATTTGAATTCTCACCGTAGAAGTTAGAACACTGAGGTTGATATCATCTCCATCGACATTGAGCAGTCACAGTCAAGAAGTTGACCACAAATGCAAAGAACAACGCCTTCCCTTCACCCACGCCGAACGGGAAACAAATCGTTTTTCGGTCGGGTCAATCGGGTCATACGAATTTGTACATAATGGACGCTAAGGAAGGCGAGAGAATCGGGCTACCAAACTGCTTCTAATAAATCCAAATAAATCATAAAAAGAAAAAACAAAAAGCATGGGCATGGATCGAATTGCAATAAAGTTTGCATCTTCCCATAAACCTTGAAATCCAGCTTTTCTTCACCTTCCTCTTCAATATCCAGAAATTTAAATACCTCAATTTTTCTCTTTCAATATGGGGTTCCAGTTGCTTCCAATTCCTTATATTAATCCTTCCATGGCGGCCTCCACCACTACTTATACCGATAACAGCCGGATCCAAAAAAAAAGACTGGACAATGGAAGCAATTGTGCCAGGCAATTAAGGCAGCGCCAACGGAGGAGGTGGCGAGATTGCCGACGATTAGAGCCGCTGAGATAAGAATGAGAAATTAAGACCCTCAATTCCCTCCTCCTCTTCTCATTTTTCATCTGATTGAGTCATAGACCTCCTCCTCGATTGCATAGTCCTCGTTCTTCATGAAATAATGATACTCCCAGATTACTCCCAGATTTTACCCTTGTCTTGATGAATAAAGGATTAATTTCAGTTTACCTCCTTGAGGTTTAGGGTTGACATCGTTTCACTCCCCATACTTTTAATTTTGAAAATTTACCTCTTAAAGTTTCCAATTTTCATAAATCAAGCCTAATTGCTAAAATTTCTTCCAATTTGGAAGTTAAATGCTAGCATGAAATCTTAGAATAAATCGTCTAAAAGGCGATTTATGTTGTTATATGACTATTAGCATTTTTAGTGAGTTATGAAGTTAAAATTAAAGTCTGAATTAGATGGAATTTCAGCAATTAAGCATGATTTATGAAAATTTGAAACTTTAGGGGATAAATTTTCAAAATTAAAAGTATGGGGGGTAAAACGATGTCAACCTCAAACCTTAGGGGGGTAAACAGAAATTAATCCATAAATATATTATTTTATTTTTATGGTTTTTACCAGGTTGACCAGCCTTTTTTCTTTTTAATATCCTTAACAGTGTTGGTGTTAGTGCTATAAAGACATCGAGATCAGATGAGTGGCTGAAATTAAAGAATAATTATTGGTTCACTATTACCTTGGTGCATGTAAGAACTTTCGCATTTCTTTAGGAAAACAAATTTCATCACGATGTCATAGATCAAGAAGGACATCAATTTCCTAACGGTCAAGCATGAAGCCAAATTATGGTACTGATGAAGCACTCTCATTTAATAATTTTAAAACAAAAACATATCACACTACCAGGACAAGCACTTTAGCCAACGAAAAAGTTTCGTCGGCCTGTTAGCTTAATTCGTCGGCTAAGATCTTACCCGACGAGCGTTCGTCGGTTATGGTTTCGTAGGGATTAGTACTCATTAAGCACTGCTAAAATTTCTTCCCCCGTCCATCTTCTAGGAGGCACACCGTTTTCTACGGTCTCATCAAATGCCTTGTCATCGAACCGCCATTCGTGATTATATGAAAGGAGAGTACGGTGACCCAATTTGCATATCTTGTTGCAATGACTGCTACTCCCCTCATCGCTAAGGCACTCTGGAAAAGCTTTGTATCCCCTAACAACGTTGCCCGACAACATTCCACGGGCAAGAAAATCACTGATGGTACCAACAACCATGACATGCATCTGGAACATCTCGTGCATGTACTTGTCATAAGTGGGATGACCAACGTCCCAAAAAAACTTAAGCTCTTCAATCAAAGATCTCAAATACACATCGAGACACTTCGCTGGATAACCGGGCCCTGGAATCAACAAACTCAACATATTGTATTCCTTCTTCATGCACATCTATGGAGGAAGGTTGTACGGTACCAAAATCACTAGTCATACACTGTATTGAAGACTCATGTTGCCAAAAGGGTTGAACCCGTCGGATGAGAGCCCGAGCCTCACATTTCGGATCTCTGACGCAAAATGAGGAAACTCCCTGTCTATATGCTTCCAAGCCTCCCCGTCAGCAGGGTGTATAAGGGTATCTTCGTCATGCAATTCCCTATCAGCGTGTCATCTCATAGCTTTGGCCGTGTGTGAAGACATGTACAACCGCTCCAGCCTATCCCTCAACGGGAAATACCGAAGTACCTTCACAGGTTTCCTATTGCCTGCAGGAGTCAGCTTATACTTGTCAGTGTGACATACCGGACATGCGTCAAGGCCACCAAGGTCATTCTCTTCTGGATCTTTACCCTAGAAGAGAACGCAGTCATATCTGCATGCATTGATCTTGATGTAGGAAAGCCCAAGATCTTTCAGGATACATCGGACCTCATGATGAGTGGTAGGAAGACGATGACCGTGGGGCAGCATCGAAGCAGTGTACTGTAGATAATCATCAACAGCCTTCACGGTCGATTTTATCTCAACTTTAATCTTCATTACGTCTATCACACTTTCAAGAATGGTCTTCTGACAACCGGGGTACATAGGGGTCTGTTGGAAAGCAAGCAGTTTGTTGTACGTACTTGTCAATACCAGCAGTGTTGACAACTCTAGGGAAGGGCTGCACCGGCTCAGACATATACTGTCCTTGAGCGCAAACACCGCTCTCATAAGGAAACATGTCGTTGATGAAGGCCGTTGTTGGATCGTTGGATGTACTACTCGTCTCAGAAAATTACCCATGATCATGCGAACCCCCTAATGATGTTTCACCGTGATATAACCAACATGTGTACTTCTCCAAAAACCCGTTACTCTTCAGGTGCTGCCATACTTTGTCAATCGTAAATCGATGCATATCGCTGCGACACTGACATTTCGTGCACGGGCAATAGAAAATTGTATTCCAGTTAGCATTAGCCAGCACATATTCCAGAAAACTCATAACTCCTTTACCATATCTTTTGTCCCATTTTAGAAGCGAAATTCAACTTTTATCCATATCTTGAAAATATAACAAAATATATATGTATAACTCTAATTAATTAAATTCCATATATAAAATCTCAATTCAATTAGTATTCTACATACTACAACTAATTAATAACAAATTAATTAACACATATATATATACTTAATAATTACATAACAATATTATATATCGACATCATCACAAAATCATCATCAACTCATATCATCAACAACTTCATACCATCAACACAATATTATAAATTAATTAACACATATATATATATATATCTACTACTACTTATTAATAACAACTTCATATATATTATCAAATCATCAACCAAATCGATCAACACATATATATATACATCCAACGTACTCAAAATCGATCAACTCAATCACACTCAAAATCGATCAACTCAAATAAAACTCAAAATCAACATATATACACATATACGTACCTATATATAGCTCCACAACTTAATTATGGACAAATTTCGACAACACCCAAACTTTTTCTCCCGTTTTTTTTTCCCAGATGAGCTGCTGTCCAGATCTGCAAATATAAGGCACTTTAGCCGACGAAATTTTAATTTCGTTAGCTAAAGAATTTTTAAAAATGTCGGCTAAAGTCCACGTTAGCCGACGAAAAAATAATTCGTCGGCCTGGTTTTTTTATTTTCGTCGGCTAAACCCTTTCTTCTGGTAGTGTCATCTAAACTAATAGCATTGACTAAGTTTTTCATTGTTTATTGGTTGTCGTCAAAATGACTATTAGGTTATTCTTAAATAAATAAAAACAAGAAACTAGAAGAAAGAATAACGTATTAGGAGAACGTAAATGATTCATAGCCAAATTATGACTAACTACATTAGTATGGGACTCTAGGCTCAAGAATCAAATTAAAGTACAAGAAGAAATAACTAGCTCGTTTTCATCACATAAACAACTAGGAATTCAGTCAATGCTATTAGTGAGGATGATATGTTTTTGTTTCTAAAAATTATCTTATGAATCATATTCTATTCTCGATGTCTATCATGAAAACTATCGGTACTTAGGAAACCATGCACTTAAAAAAGAACTCAGTCTCCATTCATGTGTCTATCGTGAAAAATTGAACAATGCAAAAAGTTTTTTTTTTTTTTAATTTGTTCAAATTTTATAAACTCTAGCATCTTATATTGACGATAAAAATGTTGCTATCAAACAACTTTGGATGAGACATTTGTTTTTGGTATAGGGTTTGAGAACTTAGCTAGTTATTGTCTTTTTCTTTTCTTTCCATTTGTAACTAGGACTTTGTTGTTTCTTGTGGCCATAAAAGAAACTAGGGTTTTGTTGTTTTTGGTGTGACAGTCTGACTATGGCTGTGATAGTGTGACTCCAGTAGAATTACGGTTTTATATCTACAATTTTAATTAATGCATTTAAGAATTAAAATTGATTGTTTGTTAATTTTCCTTGTAGAGGGAAACAATAAGAAATTTGGAAAGGAAAACTGGGTAAGAAAGAATACACTATCAGAAGAAAGGCTTTAGCCGACGAAGCTTTTTTTCGTCGGCTAAGTGGAATTTTCGTCGGCTATGGTAAACTTTAGCCGACGAAAAAAAAATTTCGTCGGCTAAAGTTCACTATGGCCGACGAAATATTTAAAAGTTTAGCCGACGAAATTAATATGTCGTCGGCTAAAGTTCTTTGTATTTGCGGATCTGGACAGCAGCAGCTCATCTGGGAAAAAAAACGGGAGAAGAAAAAACGGGAGAAAACGTTTGGGTGTTGTCGAAATCTGTCCATAATTAGTTTGTGGAGCCATATATAGGTACGTATATGTATATATATGTTGATTAATTGAGTTTTATTTGAGTTGATCGATTTTAAGTGTGATTGAGTTTATTGATTTTGATTGTGATTGAGTTGATTAAATTTGAGTACGTTGGATGTATATATATATGTGTTGATCGATTTGGTTGATGATTTGAATTGATAATATATATGAATTAATTTGTTGTTAATAAATAGTAGATATATATATATATGTTAATTAATTTATAATATTATTGTGTTGATATGGTATGAAGTTGTTGATGATATATATGAGTTCATGATGATTTTGTGATGATGTTGATATATAATATTGTTATGATCGAGTTGATTGATTTTGAGTATGTTGGATGTATATATATATATACATATATGTTGATCGATTTGGTTGATGATTTGATATAATATATATGAATTAAGTTGTTTATAAGTAGTAGTATATCTATATATATATATCTATATATATATATGTTAATTAATTGATAATATTGTGTTGATGGTATATACCACAATGATGATTTTGTGATGATGTAGATATATATATCTATATATAATATTGTTATGTAATTATTAAGTATATATATATATGTGTGTGTGTGTTAATTAATTAGTTGTAGTACGTAGAATATATAGTAAATGAATTGAGATTTTATATATGGCATGAAATTTCATTAATAATTAGCTAGCAGCGTTATAAATATATATTTTGTTATATTTTCAGGATATGGATAAGAGTTGGATTTCGCTTCCAAAATGGGACAAAAGATACAGTGCAGGAGTTATGAGTTTTATAAAATATGCGCTGGCTAATGCTAACGGGAATACAATTTTTTATTGCCCGTGCACGAAATGTCAGTGTCGCAGCGATATGCATCGATTTCCCATTGAAAAAGTATGGCAGCACCTGAGGAGTAACGGGTTTTGGGAGAAGTACACATGTTGGTTATATCACGGTGAAACATCATCAAGGGGTCCGCATGATCATGGGCAATTTTCTGAGACGGGCAGTACATCCAACGATCCAACAACGACATTCATCAACAACATGTTTCCTTATGAGAACGGTGTATGCGCTCAAGGACAATATATGCCTGACCCGGTGCAGCCCTTCCCTAGAGCTGTCAACACTGCTAGTATTGAAAAGTATAACAAACTGCTTGCTTTCCAACAGACTCTTGTGTACCCCGGTTGTCAGAAGACCGTTCTTGAAAGTGTGATGGACGTAATGAAGATTAAAGTTGAGACAAAATCGACCGTGAAGGCTGTTGATGATTATCTACAGTACACTGCTTCGATGCTGCCCCACGGTCATCGTCTTCCTACCACTCATCGTAAGGTCCGATGTATCCTGAAAGATCTTGGGCTTTCCTACATCAAGATCCATGTATGCAGATATGACTGCGTTCTCTTCTGGGGTAAAGATCCAGAAGGGAATGACCTTGGTGGGCTTGACGCATGTCCGGTATGTAACACTGACAGGTATAAGCTGACTGCTGCAGGCAATAGGAAACCTGTGAAGGTACTTCGGTATTTCCCGTTGAGGGATAGGCTTGAGCGGTTATACATGTCTTCACACACGGCCAAAGCTATGAGATGGCACGTTGATAGAGAATTGCATGACGAAGATACCCTTATACACCCTGTTGACGGGGAGGCTTGGAAGCATATAGACAGGGAGTTTCCTCATTTTGCGTCAAAGGTCTGAAATGTGAGGCTCGGGCTCTCATCCGACGGGTTCAACCCTTTTGGCAACATGAGTCTTCAATACAGTGTATGGCCGGTGATTTTGATACCGTACAACCTTCCTCCATGGATGTGCATGAAGAAGGAATACAATATGTTGAGTTTGTTGATTCCGGGGCCCGATTATCCAAGGAAGTGTCTCGATGTGTATTTGAGACCTTTGATTGAAGAGCTTCAGTTTTTGTGGGAAGTTGGTCATCCCACTTATGACAAGTACATGCACGAGATGTTCCAGATGCATGTCATGGTTGTTGGTACCATCAGTGATTTTCTTGCCCGTGGGATGTTGTCGGGCAACGTTGTTAGGGGATACAAGGCTTGTCTAGAGTGCCTTAGCGATGAGGGGAGCAGCAGTCATTGCAACAAGATATGCAGATTGGGTCACCGTGCTTTCCTTCCATATAATCACGATTGGCGGTTCGATGACAAGGCATTTGATGGGACCGTAGAACACGGTGTGCCTCCTAGAAGATGGACGGGAGAAGAGATTTTAGCAATGCTTAATGAGTACGATTTTGGGCAGCTCAGCAATCATCCTAATATTGTTGCGGCAATACCTGAAAGACCCGACAGGTACAAATTCTGGACACATAAGAGCATATTCTGGGAACTCCCATACTGGAGTAAGTTGTTGATCAGGCACTACCTAGATGTGATGCACATAGAAAAGAATGTTTGCGACAGTGTGGTGGGCACAGTGCTGAACTCAGAGGGGAAGACGAAAGACGGTCCTAAGGCACGCATTGATCTAAAAAAAATGCAGTTAAGAAGACATCTGTGGTTGAAAGAAGGGAAGAAAAAAATGCCTCAAGCTCCTTACACCGTGAAGCCTGACCAGAAGAGCGTAATTTTCAGGTGGATGAGTTGTGTGAAGTATCCTTCAGGCTATGCAGGAAATATAGCCCGGTGTGTGAACTTCCGGGACAATAAGATGTACGGGTTGAAGAGTCATGACTGTCATATCCTGCTACAACGTCTCTTCCCTGTTTTCATTCGACCGTTCCTTCCCCGTCTGGTGGTGGAGCCGTTAGTAGCGTTGGCAAGATTCTTCTAGAAGTTATGCACACGGGAAGTGACAAAATCTAACCTTCGGGAAATGCAAGAGGACATCATTTATATCATGTGTAAATTTGAGAGGATATTTCCTCCAAATTTTTTTGACATCTTGCCTCACCTGATGATCCATCTTCCCGAGCAATTGTTGCTTACCGGTCCAGTACACTACACTTGGATGTATCCCATGGAAAGGTATGTTTTTTACACCTGAATTCCTCAATATATATACATGTTCAATAATCATAACACTTTGCAACTTGATTTATAGGCAACTTGGAGACTACAAAGATTATGTGGCTAATAAATCCGCGCCTGAAGGATGTATAGCTGAAGCATATATTGCGCACGAGTGCGTCACCTACATGAAGTTGTATTTAGGAGCGTTGAAGGAAACAGACGAAGCCATGCCGGTAGATGTACCGAAGTTCACTCTTTCCATACTCTCCAGTGATGTTGAAGTTTATGGAATTTTGCCAGACTCCTACAAGTTGCAACCACATGAGCTAGTCATTGCCCACTGGTGGGTCTTGATTTACTGTCCAGAAGTTGAATACTGGAAAGACATCCATCTATATTGTCCAGACATTCAAGGTGATCTCGAGTACCACAACAGGGAGTTCGCAAATTATTTGGGCGGCTGGGTACGTAATTCAATATTTATGTACGTATTTATGTTTATTGCATAATTATCTATATTTACAAAGTTAGATTGTTGGTTGCAGATGAACCATATTCAATTTGATGGTCACCCAAATTGGTCGCACGAACTAAGACTTCTAGCGATGAAGCCGATAATGTCAAGAGTTTATCTGATGTGCAAGGTGAATGGCGTGCAATTTATATGTGAACAGAGAGACAGCAGACGGAGAACACAGAATTCTGGGGTGATGGCGCATGGTGGGCGGAATGGAGTTGACTATTACGGTATTCTTGATTCAGTGGTGGAACTCGTTTACGGTGAAGGCATGACAGTGCACCTCTTCAAGTGTAGATGGTTTGATACTAGCCCGCAGAGCATGAAGACCGATCAGTACGGAATATTATCGGTGAACACTGCTACAAGTTCTTACGAAGATGACCCGTTCGTTTTTGCCACATCGGTAAAACAAGTGTTTTATCTTGATGACCTTGCTAAGGGTGATGCGTGGAAAGTAGTCAACCTTGTGCACCCTCGAAACATTTACCGGGCGGCTACACTTGGAGAGGCCGAAGACCAGGAAGAAGATGTTGCGTATCAAGAGCCCAACGCAATAGGTATTCCTAACTCCTCTACCGTTCGCCTTAATAATTTTAAAGCGGGTCGTTCGGTGCGAATTCGTGATGAAGAGCCAAGGCTTATTGATGTTGATCCAAATCAAGAAACAGACGAAGACTCTGGCGATGAGGAAAGACATAGATTACCATAAATTAATTCTGACACCGAAGAAGACTCATCGGATGATTCCGATTACGAGCCTTAGTTTTAATTTCTTCGGATGTAATACATTAATTTGTAATAAAAAAGATTGTATTACCTTCATTTCTAGTTTACATATGTTGAATTCATATTTCTGTTATTTTATATGAATTTTGGTGATATATGAACAGAAAATTAGTATGGTTTAAACCTTCTGTTTTAGGGTTTGTATTTTTTTACTTAAGCCGACGAAATACAACATAAGTCGTCGGCCTAAACTCTCTTAGCCGACGAATTATATTAAAAGTCGTCGGCTAAAACCGTCTTAGCCGACGAAGAATACTAGAAGTCGTCGGCTAAAAGAACTTAAAGCCGACGAATTGAAATGAAAGTCGTCGGCTAAAACCATCTTAGCCGACGAAGTATAGTAGAAGTCGTCGGCCAAAACCATCTTAGCCGACGAATACCCTATATTTCGTCGGCTTTATTAATTTTTATATTTTTTTATTACATAGTATAGCCGACGATGACTTAGGGTATTCGTCGGCTAAACCCTAAACTTTTTCTGTTACATACTATAGCCCTATCTTCGGTGGTTATTTTACGTAAAATTTTTATACGACTTGTTGTGTCTCATCGATTTGAAAATATTTTCAGTTGAAGGTCCGGCCAAAATACGAAATTTAGACGGTCCAACGACCTTTTCCGTGCATTTAGGGGTTTGACTTACGGGATTGACCGTCCGGATCGAGCACTTAACCTTGTCAGATCAAGTTGAATTTTTTCCCATACATGTATTTTATCATGATGGTCAGATCTGACCGTCGGATTTCCTTTTCTCAAGTTTGATCATCACAATCAGAACATGCCTACTAATGTTGTATAACTTGTTTACCAGTGTTAAGTAAATGTTCCGTTTCAAAAACAAACTATACGTAGAACCTTCAAACGTGAAAAAGTCGTGAAATAAGACATGACCAGAATGGTGAAATACGTCTACGGTAGAAAAATCACGGTATTCCGGTCATGTCTCGGTGCCGATTGTTGCGGTCAATGCAATTTTCCATTCTTTCTCCCTATGGGTAGCCCTATCTTCGGTGGTTATTTTGCGTAAAATTTTTATACGACTTGTTGCGTCTCATCGGTTTGAAACTATTTTCAGTTGAAGGTCCGGCCAAAATACGTAATTTAGACAGTCCAATGACTTTTCCGTGCGTTTAGGGGTTTGACTTAACGGATTGACCGTCCGGATCGAGCCCTTAACCTTGTCGGATCAAGTTGAATTTTTTCCCATACATGTATTTTATCATGATGGTCAGATCTGACGGTCGGATTTTCGTTCTCAAGTTTGATCATCACGAGCAGCAGTCACAGTTTGACGAATGTTAAAAAGTTATAAAGCCGACGAATTTAAAAGGTTATAGCCGACGAAATTTGTGTTTAGCCGACGAATTTCAAAGATTTAGCCGACGACTTTTACCTTAGCCGACGAAATTATTATCTTAAGCCGACGAAATTATTATTTCGTCGGCTAAAGTGTTCGGTTAGCCGACGAAATTATTACTTTAGCCGACGAAATTATTATTTCGTCGGCTAAAGTGTTCGGGTATAACCCAGCTCGACTGGTTGTATGCCCTAGCCTCCTTTTCCTCTCCCTCTCCGAATTTCGCCTCCTCCGCCTCCGCTCCCTCTCCCGGTCGCCGCCCTCTCCCTCTCACTCTCCCGGTCTCCGCCTCCTCTCCCTCTCCCTCTCCCGGTCTCCGCCTCCTCTCCCTCTCCCTCTCCTCTCCTCCGCTCTCCCTCTCCCTCTCGGCCTCCTCCTCCTCCTCCTCCTCCTGCGGCCTCCTCCTCCTCCTCCTCCTCCCTCCTCCTCCTCCTCCGCCCTCCTCCTCCTCCCCCTCCTCCTCCTGCTGCTCCGGTCCTCCCTCCTCCTCCTCGAGTACGTTTTTTGAGCTTTAGTTATATTTTGTGTTTGCTTTTATTTTCCGGTTAATTATAATGTTGTGGTGTTGTTAGGAAGTGTATATTTGTATTTAGGAAGTGTATATTGTTATTTAATAAGTGTATATTTGTATTTAGTATTTAGGAAATGTATATATTTGTTTTGTATTTTGTGTTTGCTTTGATTTTCCGGTCAATTGCAATGTTGTGGTGTTGTTAGGAAGTGTATATTTTTATTTATGAAGTGTATATTTAGGAAGTGTATATGTGTAAAATTTAGGAAGTGAAAATTAGTATTTAGGAAGTGTATATATTTTTACATTTTTTAAATGAGTTTGCATTTTTTGATTTTGTGGCCTTGATTCAAATTAATATTTTAAATAGGATGAGCGGTAATATTAGATCGACGAAGGGTTCGAAGGGCCAAAGGTCCGTATCGTCTGAGGGAACCTCTAGCAACCCTCAGACGTCGTTTCAGGGCCCTATGACAGCTAGACATGCGAGCCTTCTGCAGACGGCGCAGAGGCAGCCGGAGGTGCCCCCTTCATCGAGGCAGCGGGGCTTCCCTTATTCCGCGAGGCAGTTGTTTGCTCAGCCTCAGACGGAGGTGTCTGCACCCCGTATGCCTGAGATACACCGGGCGCCCACTCCAGCTCCTACTTCTTCGGATAGTGGGTCATCTGGGGTACAGATGCCGCCGCCTCACCTATTCCTTCCGCGGATGATACCGGCCATACCTGTAGTCGATGACTCAGGGACGCCGATTTATCCACTGCCCCCCGCCAGTGGCTCCATCAGCGGCGTACCGGTTCGTGCCTTTTGATACGCCTCTTATTTCCGCGAGGGTATCATCATCGGAGGCGGAATCCGTCGCGTCCGCGTCCTCGCCCTCAGGTAATGAAAGATGAATGATTTGTTTTCTTATAATTCTCCGATTCCGATTTTAATAATCAATTTGGTTTATCATGTCATAGGCACCGTTGGAGCGAAGCCGGCAAAGAAGAAGAGAGGCCCCGTCACAGGGAAGGCTCTGGAGAAGATCGTCGGTACCTCAAGGAGGATTGTCATCGGTACTGACGGGGATGGCGACGTAGTATCGGGCGGGAAGTCGAGGACGTACTCCGGCCGCGTGGGAGCGCTCATTAGGGATAGAGTCCCTATGTTGTGGTCAGACTGGGGCGAGGTCCCGCAGGAGGTTAAAGACATGGTCCACAACGCGATGTCGGTGAGTTTACAAAATGCCTGAATAATATTATGTATTACATTGTAGATTTCTGGAAAAACTAAACTAATAAACGGTTAAATGCAGGTGTGGTTTGAGGTTCCCGAGCCCTTGAAGAGCAGCTGGGCGGACTTTGTGCATGGGAGAAGGTACGTTGGGAAATTAATGAAAAAACAAAACTGTATGTCATATTAATAATATTTCTAATATTTTTGTTGTATCTGTAGGTACAAGGAGTGGAAGAACGAGTTGCGGACCCATTGGACTACGCACGTTCTGCTACCCCTGCTGAGTTTCAGTACAGAGAGTACGAGTGGCGTTGCTTCTGACATCAGAATTCAACAACCCTCGTAAACAGGTATTTAAATAAATTAATTAGTTAATTTATCATTAAGTACGTGCGTTTTAAAATATTTTACTAATAGTTTACTTTTTTCTTTGAAGGCGGTTTCCCGGGCGAACGCTCAGAACCGGCAACGCAACACAAGGAACCATCATGCCGGTTCTAGACCGTTCGCTGTCTTCATGGACGAGGCGGCCAGGGAACATCCAGAGGTCAACCAGTACGTCTATACGTACGAGAAGGCATATCCTGACTCCTAGGAGGATATAGTAAGTAATCTTTTCTTTTTACGGAATTTTTAATTTTACTTATATATATGTTAAAATGTTAATTAATAATTTTTTTCCTATCCAATTAGGCAAGGGTGAGGGAGGCTAGTGACGAGATGATGAGTGCTATAGTGAGGGAGACATAGCCGGACACGCAGGAGGAAGAGATGTCCGAAGCCATTTCCTGGATCGACACTTCAGATCCGAGGGTTGGGGCGAGGATCATGGGCACAGCCTTCCCACCGCGAGAAAACAACTTCTACTGCCGGGGTCTAGGAAAGAAGGGCCAGGGGTCTTGAAGACCACTCCAGGATTTCAACGAAAGGCAGCCTCGACCAGCAGCAAGACGACTCAGCTAGAGTCCGAAGTTGAGAGACTACGGGAAGAGCAAGCCGCTCATGCTGCCGCTTAGGCTGCTCAGGCTGACGTTCATGCTGCTCAGGTTGCCGCTCAGGCTGTCGCTCATGCCGCCCAGTTCGCCGATATAGAGCCTATACTAGAGCCCTACATGCCGCCCAGCAGGCCCAGCAGCAGCAGATGTTCCAGTACTTCCAGGATTTGGCAGCTGCCCAGCTTCAGGGACTTCCACCTCCGCCCATGCCTGCGCCTATAGAGATACCTCAGCCGCCACAATCTCCTCACCAGCAGGCCCCAGATTCGGATATTGATTTAGACCATTTAGATTTTGTGTAGTTGATACCTTATATAGTTTTATGTGCTTCTTGTTGTTATATATATGGAATTGTTTTGGTGTATTTTGCAGCTTGCTTGGAATGGTAATTTAAGAATTTTGTGTATTTTTTTTTTACTGGAATGGAGTTATAGCCGACGAAATATGCCACAATTCGTCGGCTATAGTATTTTTATTTTTTTTTCAATATAGTTTAGCCGACGAATTATGGCATGTTTCGTCGGCTAAACTCTACTATAGCCGACGAAAGAGGCTCTATTTTGTCGGCTATAATTATTTTTTAATTTTTTAATTATATATTTTAGCCGACGAATATCTCAGTTCCGTCGGCTAAACGCTTGGAGTAAAGCCGACGAATATTTCTGTTACGTCGGCTTAAGTCTGGCAGTATAGCCGACGACACAGGACGTCGTCGGCTAAAGTCTGGGAGTATAGCCGACGAAATATAGAGTCTGTTTCGTCGGCTTAAATTCATGAACAAAAGCCGACGACAAAATAGTTCGTCGGCTAAAGTCTGGACAATAGCCGACGACGGTCTCTAGGGTTGTCGGCTAAAGTCATCGCCGACGACCCTTTCCCGACGACAGCCGACTCGTCGGCTAAGACCTTAGCCGACGAGTTAGGATAACAGGCCGACGAAAATTTTTCGTCGGCTAAAGTACTTGTCCTGGTAGTGATAATCTACTAGTTACTTTACTTTTTCTTTACAAGTCAAAAACTCTAAGTGATTGTCTATTTGAATATAATGACAAAATTCGTGCTCATTCAAACTAATCTTATCTAAAGTCCTAAGAAATAAAATTATTTTAAGTCCTCACTTCTTAAAAATGCATAAAGAGAAGACTTGACCCGAACCTCACCAGTTGCCGGAATTCGCTAGTCATCGAACTCTTGTAACCGAAATGTCGCCGAATATTTTTTTCACCGGACCTTGCCAGAACCGATAGTACCGGCATCCGAAGATTTATTAAGAGGCAGCAATGTCAAAAAATATTTTATTATGAGGTAAAAAAATTATTACAGTACAATAAAGATGAAATTTCACAAAAGTATTTTTTTTGTTACAATAAGGGCATTTCTGTCTTTTCTGGTTGGGGGTGGATGGGGGAATCTTACATCATCATAATCTTTTTCTAGAAATGAGTAGATGTCGGTTCGGGGTTCATCCAGAGAAGTCCTTCAAGATAGAGCCGTTAGCTTCCCCTTATTTCAAAACCCCTCTTTGGGAGGATTATTCAGAGAGAGAGAGAGAGAGAGAGAGAGAGAGAGAGAGAGAGAGAGAGAGAGAGAGAGAGAGAGAGAGAGAGAGAGAGAGAGAGAGAGAGAGTAAGCTGAACTTGTATAGTTCTGTTGTGTTTTACTATTATCCAAAGAATGATCAATTGATTACTATTAATTTCAATTTCATTTTTTGGTGCACAAACTGCAAGATTTCCTTCGAAGATAATAGTGTCTCTTCAAAATCATTTTTTAGTGAATGACTGCAAGAAAGATGCACCTAAGAATGAGAAGAAGAAAGAGTTTGTGTGTAAGAAGTGCAAGATAGACTACAAGAAGAATAGTGTCCTAGAGGCACACCTCAAGAGCGGAAGCTGGAAATATAATTAAATAAAAAAACATATCATCTCTTAGTTTACTTGGAAAAATGAGTTTGCTACTAACAATAGACTCTAGGCTTAAGAATCAAAGCATAAGAAGAAATAATCAGCTCGTTTTCATTACATAAAAACTAGAAAGTCAGTCAATGCTACTAGCGAGGATGATATGTTTATGTTAATTTACTATATTACTACTGGTTGATCACTGTTCATACGCGCTGTTTCAAGAACAGTGCTGGGCTCGGGCTGCATATCTCTTCTCTCTCGATCTCTCTCGACTTCTACTTTTTCCATGTTTTACCCCTACTTTTTCCTATGTTATTCCGACTTTGCCCATTGTTCTTCGCTCGCCGTCTCTTGAACCTTCCAGAATAGGAACGGTCTGGAAAAAGTAGGTTAGTGGGTGGGAATGGCGGCAGGAAGCTCATCATCAAAGATGGGAGAAGAGCAGGAGGAGGAGCTAACGTTGAGCATCAAGTGGAGCGGGAAGGAGTACACGGTTCGAGTATGCGGCGACCACACTCTGGGCGAGCTCAAGCGCCGAATCTGCCAACTCACCACCGTCCTCCCCAAACGCCAAAAGCTTCTCTACCCCAAACTCCTCCCTTCCAAACTCGCCGACGACGCCGTTTTGCTCTCCTCTCTCCCTTTCAAATCCTCTCTCAAATTGACCATGATTGGTACTATGGAGGATGATATTATTGTGGACTCCGTTGACTCTCCTGACATTGTTGATGACTTTGAGCTCGGCCAAGATGAGGCTGTTGATATCAAAGATAATCATCTCAATACCCAGAAATAGATGAGGCGTATTGATCAGTACAAGGTCCATCTATTTTCCCTTTTTTTTTCTTTTTCTTTTTCAGTACAAGGACCTTCTAGAGATCTTGAGACTTTCTTCTTCTTATTTTTTCTCTTATCCTCTCTCTTTCTCTCTCTCTGTCTTTTGTTGATTGTTGGAATTTGAATTTATAATGCTGACTATTTTGGTATTGAGGACATGAAGTTTCATATAGTGTAGTGATGCTAGTGATGCAATAGGAGGACATGAACTCGGCAAATCTACTGGGAATGCAGGAGCAAGAGTTGGATGTCGTAGATATCAACTTCTATAGTACCCTTCAGTTTGATTTGTTTTTATTTTTATTTTTATTATTGGTTTCTTAAACGCAGTAAAAAAAAAATTAGATATGAATTATGCTAATCAAATTTGTTGTTTTACATATGGATTAGTTAAATATGGAACTGAGGGTAGTCTTGGCCCGGCAAAAGGGATTAATTAGATGAAAGTGTGATATTACACTTAGAGAGGATGGGGGAGGATTTGCTCATGAAAAGGCAGATGTCTGCTGATTCGAACAATGTTCGGCGTGTATTTGCAACTATTTGAAGGTTTGAAGATTTCAGTTTAAGCAGGATAGAGTAAAGTAGCTCTAATTCTTTTTTTTTTTCCCCTTCCTGTTCTTTTGATTAGAAGAGGGAAGCTAGGAGAACTAAAGTTCCAAAGGCTGATAAGAAAAGAAAGAAAAAGATAGCCAAAGCCCACAAGACCAGGTAGTTAAACTTAAGATGGTCAAATTTTTAGAATTTTGCCTATTACTGGTACGGTTTTGTTAGTTATGAGATGTGATTGTTATATTTTTGATCAAGAACCACTTTAGAAATGTATTTGGTTTCCTTTTTCCTTTATAAATTGTTTCTCTCTAACTCGATTTCATTTTAAACTTTAGAGTATGAAATTATGATATTTGGCCCTCTGATTTCCTTTACCCAAAGTAAATAGTTGGAGAAGATATTGGAAGAAAACAATGCATTGTCGCCATTTTAATCTTATACTTTTATATGCATGCTTTAAATATACTTTGATGTCTGCATTTATTTTCCAAACTCAACTTCAAGTGCATGATTGCCATTGTTATTTGTTTGGTTGTTTGTTGAGCCTTATTTTAAAAAGTGATATCTGATTCGTTTGGATTTCATGAAAGGAGATATATTATGTTGCTGCTAATTTATGTTCTAATAAAGTTGTACACCTTTGTTGTTGTTGCTGCAGCGACTTGAAAGGCTGTTTGGATCGACAAAGCATAGAGATTTGATACTCGCTCTGTTCAATAGCAAGTGCTCATGGATTATGAAAGTTTAGGTACATAATGCATTTTAGATTATCCATAATAAAAGACTTAGAGATTGATTCAATTTCTAGAATGACTTTTGGATTTAAGGGAAGTAAAATTTTGCAAGAATTATCATGTTTACTCGAATTTGAGGCTTATTTGCTAAACTGATTCGTTGTGTGAAAAACTTGAAGTGTGCAATAGCAACCCTTCATACAATTTCAGATTGATATTTTCTATATACTATGAACTTTTGTTGTTAAGGTTAGTTTTTCAAATTGTGTTAACTTGTTTCCAGTTTATTATCTTAGTTTAGGGAAGTGGACCAACAGTTTGGCATACACACTGTTCAATCCTCAGATTAACAATGTAGATAGAACTTATTTAATCTTTCACTTAATTCATCTTAACCATCTCTTAAGTGGTCTATGCTTCCTTCTAGTGGAGATTTTGTAACTTTCAGGGTACCATGTATCATTGTTTTGTTGTATCTTTAGGGACTACGTTTCTCTCATACTTTGTAGTTTATATTACAGTAGTTGTCCAATGAAGTATTAGTCTAGCTTTCAAATGCTTGCTGTTTTCCTACCCTTTTTTTATGCTGACATCTGGTGACTACGTGCATTGAACTTTTTGGGTTGGTTGCAATTTACAAGTAGATAGAACAATTCCCAAGTTGTGCATCTTGCGGGTAGATTTGGAACCATTGGTTGCAAAATACAAATGAAAAATAAATGAAAATATACAACACTGATCAATCAAATGTACCCCAGCAACGCGGGGGCACATTTCTAGTAAAAACTAT
Source organism: Fragaria nilgerrensis (assembly GCA_010134655.1). Classification (NCBI taxonomy): domain Eukaryota; kingdom Viridiplantae; phylum Streptophyta; class Magnoliopsida; order Rosales; family Rosaceae; genus Fragaria; species Fragaria nilgerrensis. Next base: position 27,633,470 of record CM020979.1, on the reverse strand, counting down.
CTTATAAATAATATTTTATACACGGTTGCCTATAATGAAAACTACGGTTATTTAGAAAATCATGCACTTAGAAAAGAACTCAACCTCAATCCAGGTGTCTATCATGAAAAAATGAACAAATGTAAAAAAAGCTTTTTTGAGATATATATGTTGCAAATTTTATAACTCTAACCTCTTATATTGACGATGAAAAAAAATTGAGAAACCGGAACTAAGATGCCTCCAACTCTCACTTGAGACGCCTCATGTTTGAAGATTCATAATTTGCGCATTGCATTTTTGGAATTACCATATTCGTAGATCTACGTCGGATGGCTTCATCGTCGGTGTGACGCTTTTGGAAGAACCTGATGGATTCTAGTTCTGACAATGACTAGTATGGCCTGAGATTTGAAAAATATGACGAGCAAGTTAGAGTTTTTAAAACGGATTCTTATAAACAAGGGGGAGAGGGTGACAGAGAAGAGACTGAGAAAAGAGTAGTGGAGTTTTTCTAATCACATAATATTGATTTTTTTCCTTTTTATAAATGGGTTTAACTAACATTACATTCATTAATGTACTCTTGTCAAAGTTGAGCCATGTCTAGCCTACTCTAAAGCAACTAAAGATAACATCATCACTAAATGAAGTACTAAGTAACACGTCATCTGATAACATTATGAATAGAGCCGACGAAGTCTAAAACACTACCAGTGCCCAAATCTAGAACTTTGTGTACGATTGTTTGGTAGATTAACATCTTTGAGTTCATAAGTCTTTCCTAAAAAAATGCCCGTAACACACAAATTTGAATGTGTGTGAAGTTGTAGTACTCATACAGAAATAAGTACGTTTTAAAGTTAAATATTTTATACAGAATTCTCGTGTGATTACATTAATTCACACGGAACAACAACATATAGATAATCTATGCGCTATGTTGGTGTGGCTAATCCTACTTTCACACAATTTGGAGTTTGAGTTTTAATTTTGTTCCCAACCGTGAAAGAAAAATTGCTGATTTGATATTCAATGATAAGCTCAAGAAGAGCAACTGATAATGGAGAGGTAAGCAAGTCTTTGAGGAAAACACGACAAGAACCTCTGAATCCAGAAAACCAAGCAGCAAAACAGAAATTAACATAACAGTGAAAGTTGTAGACTATTAGATGTGTACGTGTGTGTTTAAATTTTCTTGGAAACTTAGGTATCTCAGGTAAACAACTAGCTCAGGAGAACATTCAAGTCCAGCAGCCAAAGTTCTTCTCATTAAACATTGCTCTTCTCCAACTCCTCCAACGTACGCTCTATATTAGTATAAACTTGTTTGGGATTACGATTGTGCATGAAATGCAAAAACATCAAAACTAAATCTAAATATGTATTACACTTTTTTTTTAAATATGTATTACCCTCGAAAGAGGTGAGACTGAGGCTGGTATATCAATAGAACCAAACCCATGAATAGGATTGAGCAATTAGAAAAGCCAAATTGCCACACACAAAAAAAAATATCCTTGTTGTATCCCTCATCTTCAAGACTTCAAACAATAAGAACATCTTTAGAACAACTTTAGCACTCTCGCTTTTAGCTATTTTACAGAGCGTGTTTAGTTTTTTTTTTTTTTTTTTTTTATATTTTCAGAGCTCCAGCAAACTAGCCAAAGTTTAGCTATTATGACTTTTGAGTCATCCACATCTAGAGCGGGACACCGCTTTAAAATTAAAGTGTAGTGCTCCTCATTTCGCTCGTTTTTAGGTCACATTTTCACATCTCCACCGTGTCTAGAACCTAGTGTGTAGATTATTCCTACAAAGTTTCATCCAATTTGGAGATCATTTGAGCTTCCTTAATTGTGATTTATACGAACGGTTCTGTTTGGACAGATTTTGTTCAGTTGATTTATTTAATCTAATTCGGTACCCAAATGATTTTCAAATTGGATGAAACTTTGCAGGAATGATTTACACACTATGTTCTAGACACTGAACAGTAGAGATATGAAAATGTGACATAAAAGTGAGCGAAATGAGGAGCACCACACTTTAATTTTAAAGCGGTGTCCCACTCTGGAAGGAAACTCTGTGTGTGTGTGTATACAGTTCATATCTAGAGCGAAGCTTCGCTCAGGAAATTAAAGTGTGAAGGTCTTTTTTTGGCTCACTTTTTGGTCACGTATCCACATCTCTGCCGTTCAGTTTTGAGAACCTAATATATAGATCACTTATGCCAAGTTTCATCCAATTTGACGATCGTTTGAGCTTTCATAATCGTGATTTACACGAAGTTCTGGTTGGAAAGATTTTTGTCTATTCATGCATTTCACACAATTCGGCACCTTAATGATTATCAAATTGGATAAAACTTGGCAGAAGTGATCTATACATTATGTTCTAAAAACTGAACGGCGGAGATGTAGATATGTGACCGAAAAGTGAGCCAAAAAAGGACTTTCACACTTTAATTTGACAAACTTCCTGATTACTAAATAACATCTCCACCGTTCAGTTTATAAGTGTATATAAGTAGATCACTTCTGCAAATTTTCAGAAAATTTGGTGATCGTTAAGTCATCTAGATGTTAGATTTGTTTTTAATGATCTTAAACAGTATAGGTTTAACATAAATGTTAAGTTTTTTATTTTAATCTTACTCATCCAAACCCATTATATATATATATATATATATATATATATATATATATATATATATAAACCTGTCTATTATTGTAATTTTCATTACTTTTTACCATTTTTTATTTTTACTTTTATTGAATAACCATGGGGTTTCAGTTCATTATGTGAAATTACGTTGCAACAAAACTCACCAGAAGATCCCTAGCTACTTCATAAGTGAGCCATGAAAGCAAAACATAAGTAAAACCCAGCTTCGACCTAAAGCAATAAATGTTAGTCTATACGTTTAAATTAACCAAAACCACAACACTATCAAAGTAAACACCGAGCAAAGCCAAACCCCTACCTCGATTTATTTCTTAAAAAAAGTAAGATAAAATACACTAGGGAGAAGCTCTTGGACTAGTTGTGAAATTCACACCAAAACGAGCCCCCACATATCTGAGCCCAAACCTAAGCCCAAAATCCCGAGACCAAACCCAGACCCGAGAAGTCCAAGCCCAAGGATGACCCGGGCTTAGATGACCCTCCGCCATTCGAGCAACACCGCCGCCATTTCTTGTGGTCATGCCTTATAGCTTGTTGTGGCAGCTAGCAGTTGAGACGTTCTGGCAACCGGCCGGAGAACCAATCAGCCTCGAGGTGACCGCCTCAACACTAAAACCCAACCCCATCACCGCAGCCTCCATCAGCACCACATTTAGGATGACAAAAATATATTTATTTTAATTATATATTTTAATTTATTTTATTTTGTTTTGCTTAACATGTAACTTCAAAAAGTAGAACTTTTATCACTATTGTTGTAAAAATAAATATTTAATTTTGGAGTTTTTTTTTCTAAATATTTTTGCTAAAGTAAATTGTTTTATTTGTATTTGATAACCTCAAAAAATAAATTATTTTGTTATAGTAAATGTAAAAAATGATATATTTATTGAAATGATAAAAATGCCTTCAACATTTAACGGTGTTAGTGGTCAGAGTATCAAAATACTAACAGAATGAAACTTCGGGTATGAAAATACAAGTTTTTGATAGTTATGTATGAAAATAAAAATAACGTCATAGTTTAAATGGTGTTTTGTAATAAAGTTATGTATGAAAATGAAAATAACGTCATAACTTGTGTGGCTCATCCCATAAGATTCATCTTCCCTCTATCGGCTTCTTCCATTTTCTACTGATGCCATAAAGTTTAACTGAACATTTTGCTACTCGGAGCACATTCTTCAGCAATGTTTGGTCTCTTATTGGGTATTGTAAACTTTTCAATGAAATACCTCTTTTCAGGGCATCACTTGATCGTTATTTACAGTTCAATTCTCCACTTTTTTTTCTTTTTTTTTTTGAAATCCAATTCTCAACATTTTCTAGATTGAAATTCACACTAAGATTTACAATCCACACTCACGCTCCCAAATTTATGTCTTTACAAAAATGGAGTGTGGATTATAAGACAGGGAATGTGAATTCACTCCCCTTCATCTAATCCGACTCGCCTGCATACTTGAACTCAGACCATGCCACCATCCATATTCTTTGAACATTGGTGGAATCTACGAATAGAAATCCTAGTAGAATGGCAAGGCCATTCTTTTGGCTTATCTCTTTGGATCCAGAATACATACATGTTCCTCTATAAAGTATAAACACATTCAGTATTTGCAAGTAGGAGCATTGGAATATGAATGGCTGCTATCTAATAATGCATTACTAATAATTTTGAAACCACATTGTATAATAGAGATACCACTGACCAACAAACGTCACCTCACAAACATTTGATTTCATATATGTAATAGAAACAAACGCTGGAAACATAAAAAATCAACTGCAACTAGTAGAAGCTAGTACTTCACAAATCATTAAGTATAGCAGAGATTGGTTTGAGCATATACTAATTTGATAGCATTGCCAAGAAAGGAACCTAATTTCTTATCTTAATAGGGACACATTAACCATAAAGAAAGAAGCTCATTGTATATACCCCAGCACAGACAGCTTATACAAATTCCCACAGCATTCCCCAGGTCTGCCAATAGGTGAATCTGGGATTTTGCTTTAAAGCAGAAATAAAACACCCAGGTACCAAAAATGGTTAATATGAATTGAAAAGGCCCAACCGCTAAACATCAAAGCAGACTACTAAAAACATAATTAAGGTCCAAATTCCAAAATGAAGCTAGGCTGGTAAGCTTAACAAATTTATCTCTACTTCCAAGAAACCTATCTGGGTTTCCAACCTGAGTTAACAAAGTATGACTTTCAGTAAACATGTGGTCACTCCATCCTATGATGTATTGTGAGTTAATCCTTTATTTAAACTTACCCATCAATCCTCTTTAGGGTGCAGCAATGTATACGACTCAACTTCCAACCGTTTCTGATAATCAAAGGCTTGTCCGAAATACCTGAATTCAGACCATGCCATCATCCGAACTTTAGAGACCTATTTAAACTCTAGTTTCCATTCCTATAAGTGATGTTAAGACCCCTACACTAGGAATACTCTTGACAGAAAGATTTTATATTTATTGGTGGAACATTGGAATTTGGATGGCTGCTATATGATAATGCTTATACATAAATAATTAAAACAAAGAGCACCACATCATGTCCCATAAACACCAGTTATTGACGAAAGTCAACATTTGAAGATCACACATGTAAAAGAAACAAACACTGGAATAAGAACTCAGCAACATAACGACTAAAAGATGCTATCAAATCACAAGTTTGTGCTTGTACTTCATAAGTCCAATTTATTTCAGAGATTGGTTTCAGAAACTTAAAATGATATACATTATCAAATCACAACAATGTTAGCTAACTGAAGAAACTTGATTCTACCAGGAACACAACCAGAAAGGAATAAGCCCATTATATATTAACAGTTATATACAAACAGCTAACTGAAATTTCCACAGAAATCAACTTTAAAGCACTCTCTAGGTCTGCTAATTGGTGAACTTGGGTTCTTTAGGCCTGCTAATTGGTGAACTTGGGTTTTCATATTTGAGCTTCAAGCACAAACGAAAAAAGCCAAATGCCAAAGGTAGCAAGTATGTATTGAAAAAGCCCAAGAGCTGAAAACCAAAATGCACCTTACTGAAAAAACAAAAACAAAACAATAGACAACTCAGATATAGCAAGGGATGGTCCATAGTGACACTAGGAAAGTAGGAATCATGTCGAGCTTAACTGAGTTCTCTGTCCTTGCAATCAACCCAACAGGGTGCCCAACTTGAGCTGAAAAAGTTTGACTTTTTGTCAACATTTGATTACTCAATCCTACTCTAATTCTGTGTTAGTTCTTTGATTAAACTTGCCCATCAGTCCTGTTATGGTGCACCAATGTATTATATTATTCCAACTATTTCCATCATCAAAAGCTTGTCGAAATCCTTTCACAAAAAGGAAGCTTGTCCCAAATAGTTGAATTCCTTACTGTAGGACTACTCATATGTTACTTACATGATTTACCCAATATTACCTCTTAGAAGTATGAATATACTATTCAGTAGTATTAAGTGTCTAGTCTTCACAAACAAAGATTTATGTGCATAGGGAGTACTTAATAAACCAGTGTGTCAAAAGAAACCAGTAACTTTAATTCTAAAAGGGTAAGAGTAAGCAAAAACTACTTCATAAACTTCATATTATACCAGACAAGGTCTAAACATCTTGAAATGATACAAATAAAGTACATAAAATCACAGGGCAGCTGTTTACCTCTAAGACTCTGTTTTCCAATAGGAGAACCTCCGTTCTCGCAATGATCACAGGCCACAATGGATAACATGATAATCCCATACTTATACACTAGCGCGAACCAGCTGCTTCAACACATTAAGCCTCTCTGTTTGCTAGTAGGAGAACTTGGGTTCTCACTTACACCACAAACAATAAGCCCCAGATAGGTTACAAAAACCAACTAATCGACATTTCTAAACCCCCTCTCTAAATAACATAATCAGACCACTCAGTTATGTGGGAAGTATGGTCCATAGTAAAGCTAGCCATCTTGTCAAGCTTCTTTGGATTTTCCTTCCCTCCAATCAACCTAGCCGGGTTCCCAACCGCGGTAGTTCTTGCTGGCACATCTTTCAGCACCACAGAACAAGCCCCAATCTTAGCTCCCTCCCCAATCCTAATGTTCCCCAAAATACAAGTGCCCGCCCCTATAAGCACCCCATCCCCAATCTTCGGATGCCTATCCCCACACGCCTTCCCAGTCCCTCCCAAAGTCACATTATGCAAAATCGACACATTGTTCCCAATCACCGCCGTCTCCCCCACCACAACACCAGTAGCATGATCCAGCAATATCCCGTGTCCGATTTTCGCCCCGGGATGAATATCCACAGCGAAAACCTCGGAAACCCTGTTCTGAATTAACAAGGCCAACACCTTCCTACCCTCTGACCACAGCTTATGCGCCACCCTATGCGCCTGGCAAGCCAGAAACCCCTTGAAATTCAAGAAGCACTGAGAATAACTAATGCAAGCTGGGTCCCTCTCCTTCACTGCTCTCAAATCATCCTTGACAGCCCTGATGACTTCCCCATCTTCTAGAAACACCCCCATGAAAGTATCCACAAGAGTACTGCAGGAAAGACTAGAATTGCTCAACTTCACAGCCAAATGATTCGCCAAGGCGCTTTCAATAGAACTGTGACACAATATTGAAGCATAATAGTAGCCAGACAAAATGGGTTCCTCGTCGATATCAGAACGAGCTTCTTCTAGCATTTTGACCCATAAGTAATCTGCCTTTTCTTCATCCGGATCATCAGCGACTCTGCGAGTCTGGATGGTTTTGGTGCGGTTTTGGGAGATGGGTACGCGGCAGAACTTGATGAAATTGTATTGGTTATCTTTGTCTTGAGAGATTTGGTTGTTGTTTTTGGGTGGGTTGGGTCGGGAAGTGTCGATGCAAGCAGCCATGGGATTGAAGAGGTTGAGGAAGTTGAGATTGGGTGGGAGGAGTTTTGGGGTTGACAAGAAGAGGGAGGCATTATATAGGGATCGAGGGATGAGAAGACCCTTCATGGAATAGGAAGGTTTTGTTGGGCAAGAAAGGAAAATTGGAGAAAATGAAAAAAATGTAAGCGGATTGTATGGGCGTTGCGTGGAGAAGGCCAGGTCGTCAAGGGAAGAGCAGAAAGATACATAATTTATAGTGGTCCACTTGTTCATCGACATCATTTGAGCTCGTTGGTGTATGGCTTTACAATATCATAGATTACGGGATTATATTCTATTATATTATCGTTTGAAAAATGTCCATATCAGAATAATTTGTTATTGTTTTTCTCAGTGCAATCCGATTGGTGGTTCTCATTAGTTCATTCATTTTTCAATCGCATCTTTTTATCTTAATCATATAGTTCTTGTTTGACATATTTGGATTGTTTATTAATTTGTTAACGATTATCGATTTGGCTGGAAATTTATAAAAATGAATTACTTACATACAACTAAAAACTGAACGGTTGAGATGAAAAAATATTATTGAAAAATAGATACAATAAATAATTAATGAGAAAGTCATCAACTAGTCATCAACTTAATGATCATCATTAAAACCGTTCCCTATTTAGACTAACCATGAGTGGGCTTGTATTTCTTTTTCAAATTTATATATACGAAAGCATTCCATTCATTTTCTAAATCTATTTTTTTAAAAGCAGCCTATCATAATCAAGTCACTCTTTGGTCCTCTTCCTTCCTATTAATTTGTTTTATTAGCGAGTGATGTTATATTCTTTGATCAGGGACACATCAGAGTATACAAAGGGACCATAATTGAAGCATACGTAACGGGTTACATAATTAACGACATAACCAGACAGATTGGTTGCGGAAGGAAGCGACGGCTGGCTGTTGTTGGGTCAAAGATTTGCTTGCTTCTTATCCACAACTCAAATCGAATTTGAAGAGGTGCCACTTCATCCCTCACGTCACCAATTCATCTTCAAGTCTCTTCAACCTCAAACTGAATCCTTGACTCTTTATAGTACTCACTCCCATGCACTTCAAGTCCTCCTTCTCTTCTGCATCAAGGAGTCGTCTGGAATACACCGGGAGTATTATCACCAGACGGCGCCGTCCAAGCCGACCGTCAAGCCGGGTAAAAGATCGAAAAAGTGACTGAGGGGCAGGGTTGTCAATTCCGTGGTAAAAGGACGCAGAAACGAGGAGAAAGGAGGAGATGAAATATGAGATCGAATGAGAGGTGAGGCGAGAGAAAAGAGTCTGTATCAGGTTGAGGGTTGAAACCTAGCAACACAACTCCGTAAGCTGAATACAAGTTTGGATCGGCAAATCTCCGCTCTATCTTGTGCAACCTATATCACTGGATTTCAGGTATCACTCTTACCACTCTTATTTCTTTACGCGACTTCCTAGCTTTGGGTTTTCCCCTCGATTTCGTTGCGATCTCATTCTCCGATCTGCGACTCATCTTGTTGGTCGCCGATCTGCTATCGTCATTTGTGCTCTCTTTTGTAGTGATATATGAATTGCTCTTAGAAATTTTGAGAGGCAGTGGGACTAGGAATAGGTGATGGTGAATGAGTGATGGTGATTTTTTGGTTGAATATGCGATGAGTTATGGGACGGACCTAGAGGTGGGCTAGGGTTTGCTGCAGCCCACCTCAGTTTTTGGGGGAGAAAAAATTTGGTGTATATCATATAGCAGTAATAGCACCCATAAAACAAGTATTTGGGCGCTAATCAGGGCTAAGTCATTTGCAGTGAGAGCTGTCAGGCCTGTGATGCAATCATGGTTTGAGACTTTGAGTCGAAAAGTCTCCTGTAAGTAGATTCGTTGATTTTGCTCGTGTAGTTCGTAAATATGGATTGGATTCTACACTAAAATTTCCGTCTTGATTTCGATTGGGTATTTTCGCTTTTCTTCTCTGATATCTGTTCATTTTTATACAATTGGGTTTAGGCATATATGATTTGGGTTTCTAGAGGGTAAAATTCTTCTGTAGATGCTCACGCTTAGGCATATATGATTTAGGCATATATCAATTTCTTTTTAGTCTGTACAGATGCATATATGAACTTGCTCTGTAGGAAAAAATTCAATCTTACAAATGCATATATGATTTAGGCTTATGTCAACTTCTTTTTAGTTGAGTCCATGTTTCAAGATTCTAGCTTTTTGTTTGAAAATATGTCTACTGAGCATATGAAATTGTTCTTTGCTTGCTCTTATTGATTTAATTTACATGCCCATTTAAGGATTTTGGGGTCCTGCAATCTTTTTCAACCTCTAAATTTTAGCTCACAACTTGATCCATGCTGCTTTCACGCTCAGGGCAAGTGTAGCCCACCCCACTTTTCATTCCTGGTTCCGTCCCTGGTCATGGGTATTCTGGGTAAAATCTTATGATATATGAATTGCTCTTACAAATTTTGGAAGTATGAGGAATTACAAGAGGCAGTGGGAGTAGGAATAGGCTACTATCCCTCTTTGAACTGAAACAGAGAAGAGAGGGACAGAGAGGTATCGAGGTGGTATTGAACTGCGTGTTTAAGGGTGGGGAGGTGGCGCCTCTGTGGAGTGAGTTTGTATATTTTTTTTTTTGTCAAGTGAATGGAGAGATGAAGGGTGTGTACGAATTTTTAATTTAAAAAAGAATCTATCAGTACACGAAACTATGTATATACTTCATATAGGAGCTAAAGAGTCTTTCTTTATTTACTTTTAATTCTTTTCGTGCTGCAAGGAGAATTGTGTCTGTTATTGGTTTCAATTTGATTGTCATATGGATACTCTGTACAGGTATCCCTAGCTAACTCTTTTTTTTTTAATTTGGATTTCTATTTTCAGAAGAGAGAACTGTTTCAAAAATTGGCTCCATTGTTATGGAATTCTTTCGGTATTGTTGCTGCCCTGTTGCAGGTAAGTTGGTAGCGCACTTCGGCTATGCGTGTTGCAATTACAATTTACTTGTTTCACAGATTGTTTGTCCACTATGTTGACATTATGACAAGTGATTTACCATGTTTTCATTATATTCTTACGTGTGGAATATACCTTATGCCCAAGCATGAGCATTTGCATCATCATATAGATTTTCCTGCTTAAAATTTAGTATTATTGTCTCTTGTGTGTGTTGCTCCCTGATGACGAGCTCTCACTCTGGATATCTCTTTATGTACAGGAAATAGTTTCAAATACCCGGTTCTATCCCCACCAAATCTAACTCCTGCCCAATCAAATCGTGTTTGCAATGCGCTTGCTCTTCTTCAGGTCCACTGCTGTCACCCTTCAATTGATACATCTTCTCATTATTTGTGCACTTTTATCATGAAGTACTAGTTATCTTCCATTTGATGGATATTTTATTCATTGTATACTTTTATTCGCTTCATATTATACTTTTCATCTTACTGTAGTGCATTGCGTCACACCCAAACAGGAGGATGTATTTCCTCAATATCACCTCGATACCTTTTTGTCCCTCTCTTCTCTGTTTCAGTTCAAGGAGGGACAGTAGCCTATTCCTGCTCCCACTGCCTCTTGTAATTCCTCATACTTCCAAAATTCCTTTGTACATTCAAAGGACTCAAATTTCTTTCCAAACACTATTACAAACAGCTCACTGAAGCAAATTTTGTCATGGTCTATTAATATTCCAAGAAAGGATTATTTTGTCTTAGATTTTATCTTTTTTTTGCAGCTCACATACCTTTATATTTGTACCCTTTTCTTAATACAACAAGCAAGTAAAGACCTTTTGAGTACTTGAGGCTCACCAGCTTAGGTGTGATTGGTGCCTTGGTGAAGGTATGCTGTTCTTATTGGCCGAACTGAACATATATTTGTGTTTTTCTTGGAAATGTCATTAAATGACGAGCTGGTGTAGATGTGTACTTTGATAGGCTGAACGGCGCAGAAATCGAGACTTGTATTTAATATTAATCCAAACAGAATAACCTGATGCATGCCTTGAGTAGATGATCTTCTGGTAAAAAGGGTGGAAAGAAAGACTTGTTTCATATATTTGTTTAGGTTTTAAAATTTTAAGGGATAGTTTTCTTTACTATATCCATTAGTTGTTAAAAAGTTATGAGTACCACACGTTTCGCTATAGTGTAGCCACCTATCTGAAACGCTTTCGAGTTTTGCGGCATTTCCTAGCGAGTGTTAAAACCAAAGTAGGAACATATTTGATTCTGTAGTGGATATGTATATGCCATGCGTTGCATGCTCTTCTAGTTTCTTTAATCACATATATGCTTATAAGAGTTTCTTTCTCAATACACCATTATGGTGCTATGGTGCCGCTCTTACTCTCACTCTTTGTTATGCACGCATGCACATCTGATACGTGAAGAGGAGAACAGTGTTACTGTTACTTAGATCACTTCGTAGTAGAAACTTATTCTTAAGCATCTGTATTTTATTTCTCTAGAAAGAAAATGATGTTGGCTCCTTCCTTTTCTTTTCCAGGTTGATGACACAGAAGTGATCAGCTTCCTTCTCTCAATGGAAATAATTCCCCTGTGCCTGCGCACTATGGAAATAGGCAGTGAGTTGTCAAAAACAGTTGAGTGCGCTCTTCTATCTTTTAACTTTTCACTCCTGCTGTAAATTGAGATTTACAGTAAAATGTATGTTGGGGTGTTGCATTGCCCCTTTTCTGTAACAAGACATGTAAATTACTGACAAATGATCTTCTGGTAGGTCGCCATGTTTATTGTTCAAAAGATTTTGTTGGATGATGTGGGCATGGATTAGATTTGCACTACGGCAGAGCAGTATTTTGCAATAGGTCGCATCACTTGCTGAACAACATTCATCGCGTTTATTGAAACATATGCTGTTACCGTCGATTATCCGAAAACCCAAGGTTTTGCTTTATTGAAAAACTTTTACTTTTTTGTTTCCTGGAATCTCTCTTGTTAATGATCTTAATAAAGTTTTTCACGATTTGTTATCCTGTTGATACAGAGGAAGTTTGGATTCACACAAGGGATTGAGAAACAAACATTTAAAACTTGAGCTCAAGTGCACGTGCATTTTAGAAATTTCTTTAAACATTCATAGTTGTTGATACATAGGAAGTTTGGATTCACACAAGGGATTGAGAAGCGAACATTTAAAACATGAGCTCAAGTGCATGTACATTTTAGAAATTTCATTACACATTCATAGTTGCTCAACATTCATGTTTCTTAAAGGATACAAGTTCGTGTTAATCTATTTTTTTAGAGTTTTGATGTGTTATTAGATGTGTAAAATTGTATGAACCATTTGAAAAACTCAATTTTTTTTTAGAAGGATAAGTTAAAATTGCCTCCCAAATTTTTTTTTAGAACCGGATTTATTACTTTTCCATAAGTAGTTTTCCACGCTCTTACTCTTGTTTAGTAATTAAAAAAATATTCATAAAATATAAATACGAACAGAATGAAATTATTATGAGAAATCACTCATCTTTAATAACCAACTTTTTTAAATAAATGCAATGAAAGTTTAATACATTTAATACAAATTTTATAAAAAGTTGCATAATTTCCTTTTATCGGTTATCATAATTATTGACATTATACATCATTTTGATTCTTGTCAATTTATAGAATATGTTTCAAAATGAAAACAAACTTAACACAAATCGAACACAATTCAGTTTGATTTATTCTTCAATCGATCGTACAGTAATTTATCGGGACCCAAACGTTACTCGAAATACGTGATTTTTCAATTATAGTCGTATTTCACTATTCCGATCACATCTTATTTCATGAGATTTTTGAAATTTTGCTTCCTCTATAGTTGATTCACAAAATGGTACACTTGTATATAACTTACTAAACAAGTTATGCCACATTAGTAGGCACGTTGTGATTCTGATGACTAAAATTCATAAAATGAAAATTTGTTCGTCTGATATGATCGTTATAGTAAAATAGGGCTATGGTACAAAATTCAATTGGATTCGGCAAAGTTCAGGGCTCAATCAAAGCGGTCAACCATAATTCATCGTCACTAATCACACGGAAACGCTCTTGCTCTTACCTATCTCTTCGTGACCTAGTTTGGTCGATTCTTTTACATGTTAAACTCTCACATAGATGAGACGTAACCACGCATGTAAAAATTTGGAGACGTTTACTTCCCAAAGATAGGGCTCCCATAGGGAAGATTAAACGTACAAAAGGTTGACCTCTTTTATCGGCACCCAAACGTTATCCGAAATACGTGATTTTTCAACTATAGTTGTATTTCACTATTCTGATCACATCTTATTTCACGAGATTTTTGCAAATTTTGCTTCCTCTTTATAGTTGGTTCATAAAGTGGTACACTTGCATATAACCTATTAAACAAGTTATATCACATTAGTAGGCACGTTGTGATTCCGATGACTAAAATTCAAAAAATAAAAATTTGTCCGTCTGATATGATCGTTATAGTAAAACAGGGCTATAGTACAAAATTCAACTAGATTCGGCAAAGTTCAAGGCTTGATCAAAGCGGTCAACTATAATCCATCGTCACTTATCACACGGAAACGCTCTTACCTACCTCTTTGTGACCTAGTTTGGTCGATTCTTCTACACGTTAAACTCTCACATAAATGAGACGTAACCACACATGTAAAAATTTGGAGATGTTTACCTCCTGAATATAGGGCTTCCCATAGGGAAGATTAAGCGAAAAAGTTGACCGCTTTTATCTGGACCCAAATGTTACCCGAAATACGTGATTTTTCAACCATAGCCGTATTTCACTATTTCGGTCACATTTTATTTTACAAGATTTTTGAAAATTTTTCTTCCTCTCTATAGTTGTTCACAAAGTTGTTACATCTCGTCTATGTGAGAATGTGCGCGCGAAAGAATTGACCGAATATATCTCAGACGCAACATTTTTGAAAAGCGACCGAAAAATGTGACTGATATAGAATAATACTGCCAGAGTAGAAAGATCACATTTTTTGATTCACAAGTGCAATGAGCTAATATTTGTGAGCACTGGTTGTTAGGTGCTTTAATTAATAGGAAAATGATAGGTTCAACACGAATACTAACTTACTGGTGCCTACTATTTTTTTTTTTTTTTGGATACAACTGGTGTCTAGACTTTGAGGCTTTGAGCCATGCACATATAAGATATTTTTTTAGTAGGTACACATGGATTCCAAGTACACAATTTCAAGTCATAAATCCTCCAAGGAAATGCAAACCGGAAACAACAACAATGCATAAAACAAAAAGAGTTTCATTACAGAACTCTGAACTTCACAAAATCACTTTAACTCAACCGCCGTATCAAATAACACAAGATTTTCCATATTAACATACTCGAAGTATAATGCCACAAAATTTCAGATCAATAGGAGTTACCAAGTTCTGCTGAAATTCAAATACAACACAGCTGCTCCGTGCTACATGGAAATTACATCAACCACCCATAATTTACAGAATCTTACAGTAAATAAAGATTCATGTCTCTTTAGCCAAATGACAAAACCTAAGAAGACTAAATAAAATTCACACCAATCCTTTCGCCCAAAAGAACAGTAGTGCATTACACTATAAATGTTTATGGTGCAGTGCTTTTTCTGTGGTCAAGATTGCATAAAAACTATATCAATTGGTGTTCATCAAAATAATGTCATAATCCCATGATCTAGCCCAATGATCATAAGCTTGGGAAAATGAAAATGCCAGCTACAACAGATGAAAGCCAAAATTTGATCATTACCAAGTATGACATAATGATTCCATGCTAACTCAACACACACGTCCAGTAAAAAATCACAAAAGCATTGCTCCAAAATTCTTTGCTCATAGAAACATTAACAAGTAACACTAAATATCCTCTAAGCTAAACAACATATTAAAACCTCTTGCGCTGAACCTCCTGCATTACTTTACTACTCAATTAGAAGGAAAAAAAGCAATAATAATAAATAAGAACTCAACCAGACTTAGAATCCAAAAACCAGTGGAAAGTCCAGTAGTATCTTACAAAAACAAAAGCTTGAGCTATCAAATAAACACAAATTTGATATGTTGAACTTCTCACCAGTTCGATAGAGTTTAATTGGAAAAGAATCAGCTATGAAGTTGAACTTCTCACCAGTTCTTTCTAGTTGGTTTTAAGGCCATCACCAAAAAAAGACTGATTATTTTGTGATTCCTCAGTCTTACAAGGCTTCCCACTACTCGATGAATAACCAATATATGCACTTTCCTTGCTTTCAAGGCATCACCCCTTCCCACAACAGAAGCTCATCTGGTAGATACTGTATCTCTTATTCTCTTGACCTGAAATGTACAAATGGTCTTAAATCATCATGTAAATATGTCTCTACACTATGATATATAGAAATGTAACATATATGCTTGTCAAGATACGAACTCATTTGTTGTTCCTGATCTGGATATTGACACATAAGACAAAAGAACAGTAATCAAATTGTTAAAACTTTCACATCGTACATAGCAAGCAATGCAACCTCATTCCACAAAAGCAAGAATGAAGCAAAGCTCACCTCTAGTCAATTCTGCAAGTGTCTTGCTAACCGTAGTTCTTACATACGCATCAGTCATCTTACTTCGAGTATAACAAAAAAAATACTTTGATCAAATAGTGTAATTCACAGTCCAGAACACAACACCAAATTGAGTTTGATCGCTAAAAGGAAAAAACAGTCCTCTTTGGCATCTATCTAATGAAATCGGTCTTTATAGAACATAAAATGACTGAATATAGGGAATACAAACAGATAAATACCTGTTGGCATCTAACCATTATGAAATAAAGAGATGAAGATGATCTTTGAAATAAAATATTGAACGTATAATAATGTTGAGGACTATTACAGTATTAATAACAAAAAAATTATGGAACTGTATGAGAATAGTAACCACCTTGGATGTTTTGCATGACAAACTCACATAATAAGTTCACCCAAAACTTATTCATATAGTAAGATTCAGGCTTAAACAATCGGTAACTAATTCCAGTACTTCTTTCCATAGCATTTTACATGACTGATCATATAAACCAAATGCAGCATATAAGGCCACATGTATCCTGCAAACCAAATGCAATATATAAGGCCACAGTTGCAATATATCGATCACTGTAACAGCAACCAGAATTCCAATTTATAGATTAGTACAATAGTCTTTTTATTACTTCTTACCAATGAATTAGCAAAATCAGCAAAGAAGAACTTCAATGAATCAAATATCATCAATCAAATGTTTATATCAAAGCACACCACATCAGTAAGTGAAGTGGATTTTAGTATGCAATTAGTCTAATATGCTTTCCTCGATACAAATTTATTTTACATACATTCATCCTCTTGTAATAGCATAATAGCATACAAGAGATATCAGAATTTTTTCTCTTACTCAAGTGAATATATATAGATACCATATAGCAGAAAAACATGAATGTCACTCCCCCTATAGTTTCTTGTTAGTTCTACTTATACCCTTAATTCTAGTTTCAATGAAGTGGTCGTTATAGTTAGCTCTCATTTTCAGTGCGCTGCAAACATACTCTTCCAATTGATTTTTCTGCCAGGGGGACGGAAAGATTAAAGTTTTCAGTAAACCATTGCGGCAGATATGTGACATGTAAATTTTCATCTGTTACAAATCACATTAGTGTATTACTAGTTTATAAGAATCAATAAGTTGCAATCTCATTAGTGTCTGGAGATCAATTCATCGTCTCGTTACTGGTTTAATGAAAATAAGTTGAAAGATTGAAGCACAAACACAGGCCTCAAGCTTTTCAAAATCACACTCTACTTAAATGCAATAATATATCCAAAACCACACACAAGATGAGCATATACAAATATGAATTTGTCTAACCTCAAATGCAACCTCGCAAACCCACATGCGGACAACACCCACAAACACATCAAACATATATGAGGTCTAATAACCATGAAGAAACATCGCCAAAAGTGGAGATTGGAAAACCCCAATACGGCCATTGATTCCTACAAGTCTAACTAGTGCAAAACGATCAACGTCGACCCATATTACTACCATTCACAACAGCTGTTAACATTTCGCCTGGAATTGCAAAACAAAGGAAGTAATTTAAATTATCCGAACCTCGATGCCGGCGATTCAGAGGCAAAGTTGTGAATAAGGAGGAGCAACCATACACTGTTGAACCATTGAACTCAATCTGAGTTTCTTCTCGATGCCCAGAATAGTCACTTGCTTTGATCTCCTCACTCCCTTTCGGTCATCCCGCTCAATCAATCTAGTTTACTTCTTCACTGTTCAACCCTCATCGCTCAGCCTACTACAAATCGCAATCCAACCCTTCCAAAACCACCAAAATAAGGGGGCGTGCGACCTATGCAAATACCCTCCTACCCTTTTCACTCTGCCTTCTGCGTTTTTTTTCACTTTTTTTGCATTTCACGGTCAACACACGGAAAAGCTTGACGGCTCCGACATGTGGTTCACAGTCTCCCATGTCGGCAGTGCGCCGTCTAAGCCGCTTCGGCTCGAAAACCCGGTGTATTCCAGACGACTCCCTGCATCAAAACATCTATCCTTGTTTATTTGTCATAGCAGAAGCCGACGCGTCGCTACTTGTCAATTTCAAGATACAGTCGAAGGAGTCGAACTGTCGAAATATCATATCACAAAATCCAATCCAAGAGGACATTTATCAATTCGTAATGCTTGTTTTGGGTTTGATCATTTAAAAACTGGTTGTGTGATATGAGATGTATCTGTCTGTAATGTAATGTAATTATTTTTACTTTTATATCGAGAAAAAAAAAAAAACAATCATAATGCTTGTCTGGCTGCACAAATAAACTAAGTTGACTTGATCTCAAATTAGTTCATCTCTGTATCGAGCTATTTTACGTCTATGACATACTAGTCTAGGAGATGTATCAGTACAGTGATACACTATAAACGAAAAATGAATTGTTTTGGACATAAACCAACCAGTGAAAGTGACAATGTGGTCATAAAGAAGGCAGCCCATTTGCATGACGAAGAGGCATATTCTATGAGATAGCTAGTTGCAGATGAATCCAACAATGGTACCTTTTAAGATGGCGATTCTATATTTCAATATGGTAGGGCAACCATGAGATCCTTTTTAGAAGGACTTTTAAGTTGAAGATTAGTTAAAAAATTTTCAGTTTATGGTTTAAATGACCTATTTTTCTATAACATATTGACATCCGTTCAGTTTTTACTTTTTAGGTTTATATGAGTAGATCAGTCCTACAAATTTTCAACTAAATTGATGATCGTTAATATAACAAACTAGATCAAATTAATGGACGAACCAAATCTGTCAAACATGAACCGTTCAAGTTCATAATTAGTAAATCACACTTAAGAATGTCTTAACGATTTTAAATATAGCTGAAAATTTACAAAAATGATCTACTCATAAATATCTATAAACTGAACGGTCAAGATGTGGATATAAGTTTAAAAAATGGGATAAGCCGAAAAGTCCTCAATTAGTTTGGCATTCCCATGATTAAAGGGCGCAGTTCTTTTGTATTTTTCATGATAATGGCTTCATTGACATGGAATAATGCACAATCTGGCTTCATCCAATGGAATACCTTTACAATGTGAATCTCATACTACAAATTTAGCATCTGTTAATACTTTGGGATTCAGCTTCAATCTTTGTTTGCTTCCGATGAATCATATAGTTCGTTACAAGAGCATTGAAATGTTATTTCATTAAGCTGAAAGAGGCTATAATAGCCAATGGTCTATAGTTGAGCTCACTCGGGCAGCCAGTGCCATGACAGCCATGTAAAGCTATGTATACTGACTAGAATAGCTGCCGGCGCTTTGCCGCGGTGTTTTGCCTGTTTATATACTTGAAGAATTAGAGATAAAATGAAGATCAGAAGATAACATTTAGTAGCAAAGAACATATATTACAATGAAGCTAGAGTCATTCAGTTCAAAATAATAAGGCTCCAATTGTTAGCAGTAGAAAACAGAGAGCATAGTGTGAAGCATGAAGTTAACTCCAGTTTTGATTATACAAAATGCTTTGTTGTTAGCCAAAAATGCAGTCATAACTCTGCATGTTCACAATTCAGATAAGTTAAACAAAAGTTGTATATACACAGTGGGGTTCACATTTAGTTAATCTTCTACTTCTGGTTTTAGTTCTTTTTTGTTGAGGATGATATTTATTCTCTGATTTCCCTGTCACATCAAATTGAATAATTATTAACAGGTAGATTAGAGAAAACGACACTAACAAATAGATGTGAATAAGTACTAATATAGATGTGATTGTTATCAAGTTTTGTGGACAAATGGAGATATCTATGCAGAGTTCATGGAAGTTTCAGGAGAGCAAGAGAGAACAATGAGATCGACTATGCAAATTTTAGGAGACCCTAAATCAAAACATCAGCCCAAAGCTAGAGCACCTAATATGGAAGCCTAATGAGAGGTCATGACCAAACAAAACATTCAAACAAACTTAAATGAACTCACATGAATTTGCAATATGCTGTCAAACTTTCACAGAATCGCATATGAATACCCAAACTTATACACCAAACCACAAAATTCAAAACAGAATTGAATAAAAACCTCAAAAAGGGTACTGAAATTTGTCAGCTTTACCTTCAATGAGTGAGTCAAAAGTTGATTCAAGAAGACATTAACTTTATCCTTATACAGATATTGATGTCCCGCAAATTCCTACATAACAAAATACACAATCAAAATCCCAAAAAAAAAAAAAACTAACAATGAAAATAAAAGATGTAAAAGAAGGTGTAAGATTACATTCAACCATTTTTAGACATACTCAACCTAGCATGAACAATATCAATAGACCATGATAAATCTCAGATCGGTTACCTTAAAAAAAATGTCATTTTTCTTTATCATTTTTCTGTTAATAGTACCCTTGATGAGAATGCGATCATTTAAACACTAACTTCCTATTAGGATTTGGGAGAATATATTTCCTCAGAAATCCATTCTTAACACTAAAGAAGAGCCAGCATGTTACAATTATACACAAACACATTCAAAGAGAAACAAAAGAAACTGTAAATGAAGAAGAGCATCTGAGGACCAAGAGAAAAACAATAGAATACCATTGATTAAAAAAAACAATAAGAAAGAAAGCAAAATCATGCTTCTAATTCAATTCACGTAAGATATACCAAGTGTATAAAAACACTGATATCAACATTCAAATTGAGAAGTGATACCTTGTGATAGTCTGTTGAAAGCTTCAGCTTCAGCAAACCCAATTAAACCCAACAAATTTCAGAACCCTAACAATAAAGAAGTGAGAAATCATAACCAAAGTAAATCAGAGACAGCAGAGAGAAAGAGAGAGTTTTACCCAGACCTAGAATAGCTCACAAATTATTAGAGAGCATTCAGATGCACTATTTTTCCAGAAGCTTGAAGATGCACTCTTCTTCCAGAAGCTTGTCAGATCTGACAAAGTTAAGTAATGCGTCTGTCCAATCTGAGAACCCAGGCAACCAAGTAAGAATCAAAATTCAAGATCGCAAAAGTTAAGTCAAATCCGGCCAGATAAGAATTTGCAAGCCAAACCTTTTGTTATGCTCCTTCGACTCAACTTGCGAGAGTTTGATGGAGAGTAAGAGTTCGACAGAACAAAGATATCAATCTCAGCGAGGAGAGAGATCGAATCCAGTTGCAGTATGAGGAGAGCAAATCTTGAGGGAGATAAATAAAGAGATAAAGAGAGAGAAAGATCTAGAGAGAACTATTTTCCGATGAAGGATCTAGAGAGTTTGTGAGAGAGCGAGAGAGAACTATAGATGCAGCTAAATTTAAAAAAAAAAAAAAAAGTCTTCGCAGCATTGTTCACGGGAACAGTGCTCAGTGAACAGTCAATACAGAAAATATATATATATAATAAATTAGTATTTACTGTATGTCTGTCTTAGGGGTATGTCATATGAGGATTAATAGATTTTCGATTTTCCTTGGGAACCACGGAACACTGGCTTTGTCGGAGTGTTCGATAACACGATTAGTTCACTACTTGGCTTCTTAAACTTGAAGTAATTTGAAAGCCAAAATGGGTTCTTGCAGGCATTTCCAATTTCCATGATTAGTACCTCTTTTAACACTACTTCACCATCCCCTTCTTAGCACGCTCTCTAATCCAAGTCCAAACAGTCCCTACCCCTGTTACATCTCCATCCCCAGCCAGTTCTCCCAAATTCACATCATGCAGAATACTGACTTTCCGGGTACCGCCATCTCGCTTATCCTACTCCCCAGTAGCAGGATCGAGCAATATCCCTCAACGATGAATGTCGACTGCAGATACCTCAGAAACCCCTAATTTTGCCAAAAGGCCACACCCTGCCATTGTAAGTTTGTAACCAAAACTATAGCTTGTATGGTATCCTATGAGCTAGACATGGAAGGATGCTTTCGCAGTTCAAGAATCAAGATTAATCAGTGGACATAACTTTTACAAGCTGGGTCTGTATCTTCTTCCACAGTTTCGCTGCCCTAGATACACTGCTTCCACACATTCTTCATCTTTGTTCGGAACACCAACAAACATTGCACAAAGCCTAATCACAAGCTCAGTTTAATCTCAAGATGATTCACACTGCCCACTTTCTCAAGTATTATGAGAGATAGTTTAAGTAAAAAAATTGAACTTGATAGAATTTAAAGATCTGTCCAACTCAGTCTGTCAAATTTCAAGTACTTGGAGATGGAATTACTGAAAGGGTATTCATCTGGGACTGGCAACTGGCTGGGAGTGGGTTGAGTTCTTAAATTGTACACACAGACTGATGTAGAATTCCACGTTCCTAGAACAGAATCCCACAGACTGCATCTGTACAAATTAAATCGTCTGGGTGTTGGTCAAGTTCAGGAATTGTAATATTGTATACACTTCTACACTAGGAAAGATGATCAAAAATTTGAAGCAATTGGTAATGAGTCTAATGTCATACATGTGAGGAAGTTTATCAAATGCGGCTACCACATAGAAAAACTGAAGATTATAATTTACTACTGACGTTACATTTTACGGTGGCTTATGAAGTTCAAACATGTCTTTAAAGTGAAAACTGAACATATGCAAGGATATAAACTACTACCAATCTCTACAATTCATTTCCAAATCCAAAATCGGCAGTTCAATTATCCCATAACATTGCTTACAACATGGCCAAAACACAACAAGTTTAGTAAAGGGTCAAAATATCAGAAAACGCTCAAGGTTTGTCACCCTCCACAAATTGATTGTGAACCATTGAATCCTCCTTCAAATGCTTGTACTTGTAAAACAGCACCTAACATGGAAAAGCAGCCCTATAAGCCAAAGAAAGTGCTAAGAACCAGGAGAATATAGACGAAAGCTACATATATTACATAAACATACATTTTCCAGGTTAGCTAGGACCTAAGTACGATGCAGTGATTAGTGTTTGGATATTATGAAAACAAGCAAAAATTGAAAACAATAATCAAGGATGGAATTGGTGCAGAAAATAAATGAAACAGAAACAAGGAAATTGTGAGATATTAGGTGATGCAGCAATAGTTAAATAGTATAGGAAGACCATGCACATCAATTCTGGCAGAATGAGCACATAAAATAACACCACAGCATTAGATATAGGGATGTAAACTTATCACCACAAAAAGAGACCAAAAACAAATCATGTGCACAAATTTAAAACTTGCCAGAAATGGTCGAGCAAAGTGAATAAGAAAGACAAGATAAATTCTAGTACAATGCATGAACACAAAAGAAAAGGTGTTTTTGGAATCGATATATAATTGAAAGGAAATGTAAAAGAGCTTCTTCTTAGTCATATGTTATAACTTAAACACCTACATTCCAAATTAAGAACTTCTGTCAAACATGTTTGTTACAAGAGAAGCTGATAGATACCTAAGCTGCCCCCTGCTTCTTCACAGCTTGACCTCCACATCGACTCCAGCAGGAAGGTCAAGTTGCATCAAGGAATCAATTGTTTGGGCTGTTGGGTAAAGAATGTCAATAAGTCGCTGGTGGATACGGATCTCAAAATGGAACCTTGCATCCTTGTGGACATGGGGTGATTTCAGAACACAGTAGATCCGCTTTTTGGTTGGTAAGGGCACAGGACCCATAGTCTTTGCATTTGTATTCCTTGCAGCATCCATTATCTGCTTGCAAGAATCCTCTATCAGAGGCACAAAGTACGATCTAAGCTTAATCCTAATCTTCTGCTTCGGTGTTATCTGACAACGGGAATAGCTTGAGATTGTCAGAATACATATTCGTTTAGGAGATAATAAATAAATAAATGAAGATGGGGAAACATACTGATTTATGAAAATGACTCAAACTAATTATTTTCATTAACTTCGGTAATTTACACAAAACTGCCATTCCAAACTGTCCCATATATATGGGCAATAGATCATTCTAGACAAGCAACCCCAAGTCTACATGGAATCCATGTTCATCAAATCTAAGGAATAAAATGGAGCTCTATTTGCCACATAACTCTCGACATGTAAAAGGGGAACACTGTCCCGCCATAACCTTACTGTGGCAGAATCTACATGCGCAAGACTTTTAAGACGAATTTGCAGTATAACCAAAAAGTTATACGTACAAATATTTCATTTTACTTTTCAGATCAGAGATAAAGGGTAATCAAATTGAATATGTAATGGACCAGTTGAGAAACCAGAAGTTGACTCCTAACAGGTAGGCCTGCAGCATAAAGAAATTTCCCTAAACGCTCAATCAGGGATTAAGATACGGCCCAAGTCTACCCAAACAACAAGAAATCCATAGACCATTCAACAATAGAACAAGGTAAAAGCAAATGATTACGTGTTTCCTCTCCATGTTAGAGGTTTGACACCACCTAACGATAAATCTGTCCCTCCACACTACATGATCAACAGTCTTTAAGCACCATTCCCCCAACAAACGCATTAATCCAAGAACATTGGCTTTCCATACATTTCTTTGTGGAAGCACACTTGCACTACAACCCCCCCCCCCCCCCCCCCCAACTGTGTCAAACGACTCAAACCCAACCAGACCAAATAGCCATCATCCGTCACCAACCCACTTTCATATACCTCACATAAGACTTAACATTAAGCTTCTTACTTTACTACATTTACAAATTCAGAAAGCCTTGCGATGCATCTTTATTCTGCAGACTCAAAAACCACCACTTATAGTATTGCTTTATAACATCACTACGAAAAAAAGAACAGCATTTCGATCTTAATTGACTAGAGAATCCTTACGATATCACCCTTCAATTGAAATTCCAACATCATTAACATATTAATACTAATAAATTTACCTTATCATCCCGCCAATGCTGAGTGACGAAGTGCTCGGAGTCTACAAAACACAAATAAAACCTATCAGATGAATGCAACCACAGCAATCAACACCTTTTAATCACATTTCCATAATACCACAACTAAGCTTCATTTAACAGCTGAGAATACACACTCTACATGTTCAATTTCTTCAGTTCAAGAATTCCAACACAGTAACCCACTTAATTATACCGAAAAAACAAAACTCCTCTATCAGCAAGTTTTTCTCAATCACCAAACAGAGGCACACAACAAAAGGAATGATAAATCTGCTTAAACAAACCTGAGTCTTGTTATCCAAATTCTAAATTTTCGAAACCGACTAATTCCAAATAGCTCTATCTCTAAAATCCAAAACTATTAGCAAAAAAGAAAAGTGAAATGATACTCAAATTCCACATTAGACAAACAGAGAATCAGGAAATGAAAACAAATGGGCCAAGAAACACAGACCTCATCGGAATTAGGCCCTTCAAGGATTTCCTGAGGCGGTACTGGGCTGTCAAGGACTTCAGGAGCAGCATAAATCCTAGTGGAAGACAGTGAGGGTCTCAAAGCTCGAAGCTTTGTGGCATTGTGGGAAGCGGGAAAAGAGAAAGAAGAGAGCTTGGGTATAGAGGAAGGAAATGGAGAGGAATTGGAGAGAGGAAGAGAAGGAATTAGGGTTGCGGAAATTGAAGAAACCGCCATTGCAAATTGGATTGAGCTTCTTCTGTTGTGAGTGTCTTGGGTTTTGGTTTTGGAGGGTGGAGAAGAGAAAAGCTTCTGTTGCTCTCTTGCTCACAATTATCCAAAATATTTTTCAATTTTGTTTTGACAGTATCTATGTCAAGGTGCATTTTACAATATTGCCCTTCTTCAGGTCTTTGCCTCTTTTGGATAGGGATTTTTTTGGTTTTCTTTTTCATCGAATTTTTATTTTCTTAGATGGTATTAAAATAATTTTCATTTTTTTATAAAATAATTTTATTTTCTTATCGTTAGCGTAAATCGTAAAATTGGGAGTCACTTCCAAGCAAACATTGTTGATTTAGCTAAATCATATGAATAACCTGAAAAGTACAATGTAGTATGAAAATTTTTCTCGCCTTATATGCATGAATCAAAATCATCTCGGCTATAACTATACATGCTCCCAAGTCCCAACCTTTTTCATCTCTACCTCTACTCTACCTATGTGTCATATCACCTGTCTCCATCTCCTTCATATGGTAAGTGGTCAAGCTAAGAGGTCGGGTGCGGTGTTGATGCTTAATCTGGCTAGTTTTGTTTAGATGGAACGATTACCGGGAATGGATTATAATTTAGCTTGACAAGTTACTCCTGCAATTCTGATGAAGACTGATTTCACTGAGTTTTCACTCTCAAATTAGAAGAGAGGAATAGCACAATGTTGCAGGATAGTCGAGAGAGGGGGTTTTCGATCTCTCTGTGTGTGTGTGTGTGTGTGTGAAACCTTCGTGCCTTTGAGAGTCTGTGGCATTGCTCACCCTTCATGGGTGTCTCCCTGAGCTATGTCTCAGAGTTGAGGTGTCTACCTCTTGCTCTTGTGTGTGTGTGTGAAACCTTCGCGCCTTTGAGAGTCGGTGGCATTGCTCACCCTTCATGGGTGTCTCCCTGAGCTATGTCTCAGAATTGAGGTGTCTGCCTCTTGCTCTTCTTCCTTTTTTTTTTCTTTTCGGTTTTCTCCCCCTTTCCTTCCATCATGCCCAAATTTTCAACCAATACCTTAGCCCTAAAATCTCTCTTATCATTCCTTCACTACCCACCACCTCCATTTCCCTACCATCTCTCATCGTCAAATCTGGATACCTAGGCATTTTCTTTCCCCTTTTAATTTGGCACCATGGCTTGATCCTTGCATTGACGTCTCGCAAACGCAATTTGTCGCATCCCAATATGAAGACAGGTGGAGCTTTAGCTCGGGTGCATGCACCACCTCCTTCTATGTTCTGTTTCCGGGGTCTTTTGGCTCCATGTGTGATGTGTTTTCTTTGCCTACCTTTGTTCTCTGAGATGTGGTTGCAAATCAAGTGCAATGGTGGGGATGATGAATTGGTATCTAGATCCTCTTTTTTTTTTTTTTTAAATATTTTATTAATAACTCACACACCCTACATATATCCGTGAGGTTTGAACCCGTGACCTCAAAGTTGTCAGTTAAACACCTTAATTGGTATCTAGATCCTTCATTTTATTTTGGTTTTTCTTTTCCAGGGTTATTTTGCTCAGTCTTTGGTGTAGAGGTCTCTTCTCAAGCAGCAATCTTGAATCTCCTTTTGAGAATTCAACTACGACACCCATGGTGGGCGATGATGGTACTGGACTTGCGACGGCGGGACTTGTGGCGGCTGAAGAGGATGAGAAGTTTAGAACTAGGGTTTTCATTTTGCTGTCTAGGTTAAATTAGGTCTCCTACTGTTTGTTTGGGCTCAACTTGTGTGAGTTTTTAGTGTAATTTTTGCTCTTTAATGAAATTGCTTTCAATTGTCCAAAAAAAAAAATTAGAAGAGAAGAGGGACCGCTCATTAGGTGGCACAAGCAAGAGCAAGACTAGAGGATGCTTAATGCTCCAAGATGAGGGTTTGTCTATTGTACATATTTGTATGGCATACATATTGTGTATGTGTCCAAAAGCATAGCATATAAATAGCTTTTGAGGGGGTAAATGAACATTACATGGTCACTTGATAGCTTCTTCGATCAATAATAGCTACACATTTTAGTATGCATGTCATACAAATATATATACTAAAATTTTTGAACCCGACTTCGGTGACAAGGGTTGGTCACCTTAAGGTGTCCACAACCAATGAACATGAGACACGTGTCAATTTTAAAAGACTTGGTTGCAATTTAAGGACATAACATGGGGTTTTGGATATTTGACATGTTTGTTTATGATTATTGTTGATATTTGTCTATCTCTAATTAGTGTTTGTCACTCATAAGTGACTATAAGCGGTCACCTAAGTTATTTCTAAAATTTTTCACAAGATGAAGACTCAAGTTTGTACATATATATACGTATGTTCTTCATCATCATCCCATGTGCATAATTGACAAAGTTACCAATGAACTCATCACTTCTAACAAGCAAGGAATGAAATACGACAGAGAGAGCAGTACTCAATCACAGTGAAGACTTTGGTGGCCATTTTCATTTATTTTACATGACATATAAATAGAAGGCCTCCGATCACTGTGAAACTATGGCAAGTTATTCAGGGAATTCAGCATGGGGCTCCAAGCAGAATTTGGAACATCTATGCAATCCTACTTTTACTTGTTGTAGGAACAAAGTTGGAGTAAATGCTGAGGAGATCACGCAAGCAATCTTACTTTCTCAACTAGTCAACTAGGTCGTCGAGCAAATGTGTTAGGCATCAAATGAACTAATGAAGGAGCTACACCATCTAAATATCTTGTGTGTCGTTGAGCCATAACCTGTTGGTTATCTAGCCTAACCGACACCGTAGAAGTCATATATTCAAATATTTGACAAAATTGTGTAACTTGTAATTTTCATGGTAAAAAACACTTTAGCTTGAACGTAATGCCTAGGACTTTCAGATTTCCTCATTGATCAGAGGCTCATAGCTTCACTAATCTAAGATTGTAACTCCTTCCCGATAAAGAGTAATCTCAAGCTGTCATAAATGGAAAAATGATGAAAGAAATTCAAGTTACCAAATAAAATGTAATGATTTTGGACCCTATATAGTTGGACGTGCGCGCATAACGTGCGTGAACTGCCTTGAGGGTGTGACGAATTTCTGAATCCTTTAATCATTTCCTCCAAAACCTCATGCAAAGAGACCCTCTACCTCTGTCTATGTAATCAAATCCCATCTCAAATCCTTGAGGCCTTTTCTTTTTCTCTTTTAGATCTTTCATGTCAGTTATCATCCCCCCGCCTAAGAATAACATAACCGCTCTCTTTGCCACCTTCCAGAGCTAAACCCTTCTAACTTCTGTGCATATAAACCACCTAATTCTACTTGAGAAACTCCCATCAATTAATATTGAGCATTAGCAAGAGTTTGATGACCAACCACCCAAGTCTCTTTAAATTCCTAAGCTTATAATTCAATCTGTGCAATATCTCTGTGATCCTTAAGAGTTATGATTCTTGTCTCTGTTATATATGCTGCTGATCTCAACTCTGAAACATTGTCACAAGGAACACCCCACGCTCCCTCATTTATTATCTTCACCACTTTCACTCCCCCCTCCAATTCCAGAAAACAATAAAGCTTCAAAACTACTTGTGCAAACATCACCTTCTTTGATCAGCTTTCTGGGTTTCATGTACTTCGTAGTGTTTGATTGTTTAAAACCACTACTTTTGAGACATGGGATTGAGTGTTTATAGTGCTTCTGTTGCTGCTTGTGCTGGTTTTGTACTACTGCTTCTGTTGAGTGGTTTTCAGTTGGGTTTGTCACAAAGTGAAGCATATGCAAGGAGTTATATTAGCTGGGATGATTTGAAGGTTGATGAGCAGATGGTTATCGGTTTGAACTCTAGAAATGAACAGAAAAACGAGACGTCCGTCATTGTTGTGGACAAGAATGGAGGGGGAAATTCTATGACAGTTCAAGGAGCAGTTGACATGGTTCCAGATCACAACAAACAAAGATACAAGATATACATTCTTCCAGGAATATATAGGTGTGTCTATATAAGTAAATAAATTCATCTTCTTTTCTTTTTCGTATAAACACGGCTTCTGTGAGACAAAGTGCTGTTTCCATCTTTTCAACAGAAGCCAAAAGCATATTCAGGTTTTGCAGAGTTTGACAGTTTGTGTTTTTTGGAGGAGATGAGTTAAAACTTAAATGAGCTACGTGGGTAGTGGAAGTTACAAATAATCTTGGTGGGGGTGTGTGTCTCCCTTGAACAGCTTGTTTGCCAAAAATATAAATATAAAACATTACCCATGTTTTGTAAATGTGTTTTCTTGCAGTATGAAAATTTAGTCTCACACCTTTCTTTTTGTTGGTTATGTTTTTGCAGAGAGAAGGTGCGCATACCAATTACCAAACCATACATATCATTTTTAGGCAACCAGAATCAAACTTCCGAGACTGTAATTACATGGAACGACAAGGCATCTGATAAGGACAGCAATGGCTTTGAACTAGGAACGTACAGAACAGCAACTGTAGCCATAGAGGCTGATTACTTTTGTGCAACAGGGATCACTTTCGAGGTAATGACTGACATCCCAATCCGAATGTAGCACAAATCGATTTGAAAGATTTAAAACCAAGTTGTGAAAAGTTACAGCATTCGGTAATTGATTGGTTTACAATTTCAAGTAATTATTGCAGAACAGTGTGGCTGCAGTGCCTGGAGGATATGGAATGCAAGGAGTAGCTCTTAGAGTTGCTGGTGATAAGGCCATGTTCTATAAAGTAAGGGTCTTGGGAGCACAAGACACACTATTGGATGAGAATGGAACACACTACTACTACCAATCCCACATCCAAGGAAGTGTGGACTTCATATTTGGCAAATCAAGGTCACTCTACCAGGTACAATTCCCAATGCCTAGCATTTCCATATGTAACTTGCTCTTTAAGGTACGGTTCTTATGATTCTCATGATGTTTGAATTGGGTTCTTTGTAACCAGGACTGTGTTATCCAATCAATAGCTAAGACCTATGGAGCCATTGCAGCTCATCATAGAGACTCAGCAAATGAAGATACAGGGTTTTCTTTCGTGAACTGCACAATCATCGGAACTGGAAATATCTACTTGGGAAGGGCTTGGGGAGCTTATTCAAGAGTAATATATTCCTACTGTGGTATCGACAATATAATAACTCCTCCGGGATGGAGTGATTGGAACATCCCACCAAGACAGAGGTATCCTTCAAGCTTGAACATTTGGCATCATGAATTATCTTTAAGCTGAACACTCAAAAACACATTATTTGCTCTTGTACAATTTCTAAGCCTCTAACAAAAACAGGTTTTGCTTGAACAGGACTGTGGAATTCGGAGAATACGAATGCAGAGGCAAAGGAGCAGATAAAAGAGGCAGGGTACCATGGTTGAAGTCTTTCAATCCTGCGGAGATAGTCCCTTTTCTGGATACCAAGTTCATTTATGGAGAGCAATGGCTTAGACTATAGTTTTGCAATTTTGTTCATAGTTCTTTTTCCTTTTGTATCTTCCATTCTTTGATCCACCTCTGGGCCAATATCAAGCAGCATCCATCAAGGAAATTTGTGTACTTATTTTCAATATTCAATTTGATCTTCTCATTTTTGCCCCTAAAGTGTAAAGACAGCCATGGCCATTATCTTTTTTCAGTTTTGTAGTTTTCTTTCTCTCATCAAACATAAGACAGCATGACCAAGTTTTCTATCTCATTAAGCTCATTAAGATGCAGTTCAAATGGATGCGTAGAATAAGTTCAAACTTGACCAAGTTCTAGATTTCTTCAAGTCTACTGAAATTTTCATAATCCAATATCAAATTTGAACCTTGTACTTGAAAGGGCCTATAACATAGTACATTTTTTTCTGCAGAATTTGATGCACACACGTACAAAAGGGAAAGTTATTTAACCACTATAATTTCCAAAACTGAATCAGGTTTAAGTTCTACACAACATGGAGCCAAGAAAATAAAATTATTTAACATTATAAGAGACTTCTAATCATCTTTGACACGAGTTACAAGCAGTCATGAACAACAGCACTAATGTGGAACGGACTTATTCAGAAGGCACACGGTGAGCAATGCATAAGAACCTGTACTTGGGATGGAAAAAACTGAAATCAGCTGCTAAACCATAGACCTCCCCCATCTTCTCGACAACAACAATCTAAGGACCGGAATTCTGAGCTTCTAATTCTAAGTATCAGAATTCTAATAAGTCACTGAAAACCAGAACAAAACAACTATAGATCTACTCCCAATACTGTACATCCCCGAAGGCCACCAACTCCAATTGCAGTGAGCTTCCCCCAACATCTGTGTAACTATTTACAGACATCCCAAGTGAGACACTTTGATATTGGCCAACAATAACTCATCAACTATCTAAGGCAAAGTTCGACATCTTATGATGTCACTTCCAAGATTTCTACAGCTTTCGGGCTCTTCCCTGGAGTTTCAAACACCTCCATGCCTTGTTGGCCCTCATCAACACCATTGTGGTCATATTTCTCATCATCGTCACCATTACCTTGGACAACCTGTATATCACCAGAACTGTCATTGCCATCAACACCTTCAGTACCAATGTCCTTCATTGATGGTGACTTCTTATCATTGACCAAGTCCAATTTTTCAGGGAGATGATCAGAACTGGGAGATGCGCCTAGTTCATCCTTTTCATGTCTAGAACAAGAAGGAAGTTCAGGACACAATAAAGTATTATCACCACAATCAACGTCCGCAACATCCTTAGCAATGTCAGATGACACAAAGGGCCTAGTGCAAGAGCTAATTGTTGAAGATATGGCTGAGAGGACATCAGGTTTCGCTTCTATATCAACCCACCGGTCCCCCAACCAATCTCTAGATATTCTTAGATCCTTTTTGTCCATGTTCAAGAGTAAGCTTTCCCCTAAAAGCACCACAGTTATTATGATATAGCCCAAAGGAAAGAAAAGGAAAATTTAGAAGGAAAATGTAACAGAAAGATTGAAATAAAAAGGTAAAACTATATTCAATATTACTAAGCATACCTGGAAAGTAAACTTGAAAATTATCATCACAGCTGCCAAATCCAGTTATAATCCCTTCCCACCAGCCATCGCTCCACCATGCATCAATTGCAGATCCAACCTCGAGAGGAAGGTCCATTTGCTCCTTAGAAGGAGCTGGCCGTATCATTGGGCGGCCTACATGCCGCATGCCAATCTTATCAGGCTTAGCCAGTCTAAAAGCAGGGATCCATTCCTACAAGTTCACAGAGTCAAGCCACAAAAGTAAACTTCACAAACCATAGGAAATCAAGATAACACAGAACAGTTAATAAAACTGCTGGATCACTCTCAACATCTGGGAATCTACCAAATATAAGTTGAGATACAACTGAGTAGAAATGTGAAAGAGCTAATTAACAAAAAAGAGCATAAATCAGTGGTAAGAATACCTCAAGATCGCCACATCCTTCCTCATCTAACAAATCATTGTACTGGACTCTAATCTGCTTTCGTGACGTCTGCAAGACTGTACACCTAAACCAGCAACCCCGAATGCCACTATCTTGGCATAGCAATTCTATCTTTTCATCAACCTTAAATAGTGGGGTATACCAAGAAAGCAACCTCCTGTCTAGATAACCAATGTTTGAGTTTCGTTTAGTTGGAACCCTCTGGCATGGCCTTCCATTTCTAGTTCTCTTAGTTCCCAGCTTGGCATAGTCACTTGGGTCCAACTTGTCTTCTGTTCCAATCAAAGTACCACTCATACACTCTGAATTTGGTAAAAAGTTGGGACTCAAATACGAGAGAATCGGCTGAACAAAATAGCCATGCATCTTACTCAAATCAAATGGCTTCACCCTTTTACTTTTAAACTGCCTGTAGCAAAGATGTACTTTGGCCAATAAAGCCTGAGGAAACACAAGTACACACTTCTCATAATGTTCACGCGTTAAAACTGTTGCAGGACCATCAACACACTCTGCACTAATGACCTGCACGTATGGGGTGATGAAAACTTCCTTTGGGTGAGGATTTTGAAGAGGAATTACCCCCTTAACTTCCTGATTACGGTGAAACCACCTCACTTTGACCTTCTTTTGACCCCTTTTGTCTTCATACATATCTTCCATATAAGCAACATAGCGATTTTCTCCCTTTGCCATGACGAATACAAAGGACTTGATCTACATTGCAAGGGAAAAATACAACAATCAGAGGAGTATTGTATGTTGAATAGCATGTTCATTATATCATCATAGAATGTAGGGGCATTAGTAATTACACCATGTTCATTATATCATCATAGAATGTAGGGGCATTAGTAATTACACTAAGAGGTACACGTCAATGCAATCTTCTATAAAAGACCTCAAGCCATGTAGTCTTTAAACTAAATCCCTTGAGTTCATGCAACAAATATGTCAATTCTGATAAGATGTACTTTCCTAGGTTATCAAGCATCAAGAGGCAGTTGGTGTGTTGCATGACCACAGGGTACGAATAAGTATTATATCATGAAAAAAACCTCTGTGCATTTAATCTTCTATACTGGAAATGAAGACTTGACTCAGCCAATGTAATGTCTCTGAAGTAAATAAGTACGGAATATGCTGATGAAGTTGAGATTAAGGGTCGGGATCATAGATAAGATCTTTTCAAATATTACTTCTCTCTAAATCTCTAATTAGCTCTTGGGTTTGATTACATCTCCGTCTTGAATGAGAGCTGAATTGACAACCATTAAACAACAAATTATTTGGAAATGACAAAGTAATAAACTTGATTATTTTTTATTAAATTATTTTTGAGAGAACACGTCCAACAGAAACATCTTATCTATTCAGTAGGACCTCCTTTCCTTATGCATTTGCAATCCCTCTGCTAATAGAAGAAATTTGAACGGCATGTGGCACAAAAGAAAAACAGCAAATAAACAAACATAACATAACCTAATAATTAACATGAAAGGAACAGAAGCAATAGTAACAAGCCATGGCGGACTGCTAATAATGCTACCTGACTCCTCCCAATAGTAATAACCCTCGGCCTATGCAAAACAATGCCAAACTGCCAGTTATAAACCCAATGTTAATTGAAGAACCTAACAGTGATCCTAGAAAATGCGGCATAAATGGGTTTCATGCCATTGAACTCTCCAGTTTCCCATATAAAAAAATCAAAATCAACAAAAATTTGTGCTTTAGTGTAGATGCTAGAGCATCTCACCTGACTTCCTTGGGAGGCATGCCGATATCTCGTGAAGGGTCTGGTAGTCAGACCAGTTCATTAGTAATCTGCCATGGCCAATTCGTACACACACAATCTAATATTTCCTGCTATGATCATGATCATAAACGTCACACTCCCCATTTCACTACTTTACATCAAACTCCAAAATTACCCCTGCTCCCTTTGTCTCTAATTTCGCTCGTTCTCTCCCGTCTATCAACAGATTAGATGAAAATATAGAAACAAATCCATTTCTGGCAAATTAGTTCTCCTTTTTTAATATCCGATTCTTATTTCTCTTTATGAAATGCCATTCTCGTTAGCCAATTACCTAAGATTGTTTCTGCAGCAACTAATCCCAGACACTATAACTGCTTCTTTTTCCCATACAGACACTTCTACTGCCTGACAATAAAGTTTGCACTGTAAGTTGCTGCCACAACAAAGATCTACTGCTCATCTTTGGCTTATTTCACACGCCCAAAAATGTAGGGTATACAAGCAGTGAAGTAAATATGCTTCTAATCTTGAGTCCAAATGATGTTATTACCTCGAAAATAAATGAAAATCTAAAATCTATTGACTTAAAGATAAGTACAGAAAGTCAGTGGAATGACTTTTTCATCAAAATAAGGTGGGGAAAATAAGTATATGGTACTGGCCATTTAAAAGTTCCACGTGCTAAAACTTTTCCTGCGTGCTCCACTTCCTCAAATGACTTCTTGGTCCCAAAAAAAAAATCCATCATTATTTCCTGAATTATAAACCTATGGTGAAGAAGTTTGGCTCAAGACTTGGAATCGATGGATCAAAGAGTAATTGAACACTAGAGCAAATCTGACATGCCATGGGAGGACTAGAGGGACTACAACAATAACCAGCAGAGAAGGCAGAAGCAAGCACAAGGTTAGTGAAAGCTTCAAGATACCAGGAAATACCTTCCTCTGGCTATCGGTGGAACAAAAATAAGTACTACAAGACCACCCAAATTTCTAGATTGATTGGTTCATTTAATTTGCCTCAGTAAAAAACATTACTTGCATGTTTTTCATGTCATGAATCATTAATAACTAATTATTTTTCTGTTTCATAAATAATGAATTATTTGATTTCTGTTTGGTTTTCAGATCCTCATTTGATTTGGTATAGAAAAGTAACAGAGAAGATTAGACATGACAGAGGTGAGAAGTGAGAACATACGAATAAAAATAACTATAAAGGACTGCAACTAGTAAAACGAGCAATCGCTACCCTATTTATTCGATTGATAAAGCTTTCATGTTAATCAACTATCCTTTATGGCAGAGGGGTTTCAGATGTCGTATAAAGAATATGGAAGAAAAATATAATAACTATCCGTATATTTATCAAAACTACCTTAATTGAAATTAATTAATGTTATTGCCAGGTTCCTGGAAAATCATTAGCATGTCTCACATTATTTCTTTTTAAATTATGAAATTGTGTGAAGCAAGAAGACTAACCATGCACAGCCCTACTGCATGCACACAAAAATTATATAAAAATAATTATTGAATGCTTACCTCTATCTTAATTCCATTCCTGCAGAATGCTGGAAAATGCTTGAGCTGTTTACCACATGTCCATGAAACACCTGACCAAACAATGTCTGGACTGTTCATCTTGAAGGCTTTTGCAAGATGGCCCTGATAATATGTTAAGAGTGACTCTCTCAGACAAGAATTGAAAAGCATAGTCAAGAAAATAAACAACTTGAAGGATAGCAACAGAAGTATACCATGTCTTTGGAAACTTGGATCTCAGGACCACTAATTGCATTAGTTGGATATTCGGGACTTCCTAAAGCACGTGATGAATCATGTTGAAGTGAATCTGTTATCAAATAAAAACATTTAATTGGCTGATCCACATTGAGTAAATTACTGTAGATGAATATTGTTTCTTATTAAGTAACTTTGCACAGACATTCAGAAGTCGTAAATGATATCCCATTTCAATTATCAGTTACCAAATTATCAATCTATACCAGGCTGTTTCACAAAATCAAAACCTTAATCTGACATCCATCATGGTCCTTACATCTCTAAAGCAATTTATGAAATATCTTAACAATGGTACATGAATGCATGTAAGGAAGTAAATATTACATAGGGGGCAACACATACCAAACATATCTCCATGTAAATGCTGCTTGGACAGCATAGAAGTAAGCCAATCCACAACCTCCCTTCTTGATCTCCATTTGTAGTTAGAACTAGCCGAGTTTTCCTTTCCGTGCACTTCCAAAAACTCATCAGCAACAACATAGAACATGTGTCTAACACTCCTCTCCGTACCTATAACTGCAAGAATGGACTCCCCACCAGAATCCTTCAAGAAATAATGAACCACACGGTTGCCCCTCTCCTGGGAAATAAAATGTTCTTTCCATTCCACAAAACAGTGCTCATTCCCAAACATTCTGGCCTAACCAAACACCACACACCTACTCGAATCTCTAATTATAAACCAGAAACGCCCCAAATGCTAGAATCATGCAATCTTAAACTACCTTACCCCCTATGAATGAGAAAATCGGTCTATGATAAAACAGACCACAATACCAGAAAGCTTAAAGCTTGAAAGCCTAGGGAGCCCCAGGAACACCAAAGGTCCTAAATTTACAGCTGAATGCTCAGAAACCACACCCCAACTGTTTCAATTATCTACAAACTCAGCAAACCCAGCATAAACAATTCAATTGATACATGTATTGATTAAAACTAACTCTACCCTGAAATCATCTGCTGCAAACGTAAGGACCTTAACCACAAAGATCTGTGATTTGACGATCCAAAGGCAGATCAGAACCCCCTATACTCAAGACAACTCGGCCTCAGCTTCAAAGAGGAACAACACCCCATTTTTGCCTTGACTGGTTTTCAGCAAACAAGAAAATCGAAAGGGCATTTGGGCCAGAAAAAAAACGCTAAAGCTTTCAAAAAGGTCAGAGCTTTACAGAGCAGAGAGGAAGGTATGTTTGGTGGGTGGAAGGTTTCAAGAGAAGGGTGAGAAGACAAAGGCTTGGGCTTGTTTTGGTGGGTGCAAGGAAGAGTAGAGAAAGAGAGGGAGTAGAGGGGGAGATGATGAAGGGAGAGGGGAGGAAAAAAGAGTTGTTGAAAAGGCCATGGACATGAAAACTGGGAGAGTTGCAGAGGAGGAGCTCTGGAAATGTGTATGTGCAGCTATTGAAACCAGTTGAAACATGAAAAAGGTGTAGTATTGTTAAATTTGTTTATTTGTTTTTATCAAAAAATGTGTATATTGGACCTCCAAGTATGATAGATTTACTTCATCCTACTCCTCACGGTGGGTCGGTGAAAGGGTAGGTTGTGGTTGCTGTAGTTTCTGAGTTCGGTTTTTTTTTTTTATTTATTTTTTTATTAATTATGCAACAATAAGTCTATTATAAGTGAAACTCACGACCTCACACTTACATTTAAGAGACTGATGTCTATACCAAATAGTGATAGGCGGATGGTTTTCTTATTTTAGTGTAGATAAAATATTGTAGGTTTTAATATGTAACTTTAAAATATTAAATAAATCATTTTGATCAAGGGGCGTCAAGTCTTTTTTTTTTTAATCTTTTATTAATAATTCACACATCATACATACGTCAGTGAGGTTTGAACTCACAATCAAGGAACGTCAAGTCTTGTATGGAATAATAATATAGGAAAACAACATTAATATGGTCCACCCGCAAGAGTTACGAAAGAATTGAACCAAACAAAATTACCTAGAAAAAACTAGACAACTCCTATGTTAAATACCATGGACTGAAACCAAAAGTAGCTAGAACCAGTAACCTTATAAGAAACTTAACTTATACGATAAGCCTGAACCACCTTACGCAAAAGGGGTCTCCTTGGATGAAGACGCAAGAATCGAAGCCTCCATAGATGACTCTATCACATGCTCATTGAAAATTCCAGAAGTCGCAACCTCTACAACACCCTAGAAGGACCAGCAACCTCATCGATGTTAGTCCTAAAGCTCCTCTTCTTTGCTTTTTTGGGACCCCCCGAGTTCACTCCCGACTTCCATATGGGTTCACATCCACCATTTTCTTCTTGTTTTTCAATCTGATCGGTCACCCAACCTTCTTTTTTACCTGCAAAACCTTAATTTTCCCATCCTCAAACAGAAGGTGCTTCTCAAGCATAAAAGCAAGGTCGTATGGTATGACCTCCACCGTAGCTCCCTCACTGTATGATTGACTAGCTTCACGCTTCACCCCAATAACAAGTTCATAAGGGCAACTCCAACCGTGGGTGTAAAACCCAGTCTTGGTCTTATATTAGGGATTCTTCATCTCTAACAGGCAAAAAGAGGTGGTTCTGGTTTTGAAAATATAAGACCAAGTCCTATTCTCAGTCTCAAATCTGAGACAATTCCATGACCACGCACTGAAATTGGGCTGGGTCCATGCTGCTATAGAAGAGACGTGCTTGCTGGGAGACGGAGAGAAACACGCATGCGAGGAGAACGAGGGGTGACGAGACGCGCGTTGGAGAGCTTGCATTTGGAATTTTCTTCGTGAGCCCCCACTAAGCAGCACACTCGTTGCCACTTGCCAAATTCATAAATATATAGAAACCCAGCCAAATTTAATATTTAGGTTAATGATAAGAATTTGTAACAAATGTGTATTAAAAAAATTAATATGTATATTTTTTTCTATTAAAAATATTATATTTAATGATAAAAATAATTTAAAATTTTGTGATAAAAATAAAAATTGTGAAGTTTTATTAACTTAATAAGGTTAACATATTAAAAGGTCATGTTATGTAGGTTTCTAGATTAAGTTAAGTTACGGTTGAACTCTTTTCGATTCTTGTCTACTATACTCGTTGTTTGTAATATTGACTATATTATGAGAATTTCTCCTCAAACAAAAAATAAGGTTAACATATTATTTAATATAATATTCATAAACTTGCCACCCAAAACTTATTTTAATCAACTAAAGTGAATATAGAGCCTTATATAAGACTCATTGTTGGAGATGAAAAAATGAGTCTTATATGAATAGTACAATAACAGGTCCTATAATATATATATGACTCAATATATAACACTATATGGTTGGAGTTGCCCTAATTCACCATAATATAGTTAAATTCAAGCACATGGAGATGAGAGACTTAAACCTGGCTAGCTGCAGTGCTAGTTCGGACGTAAAGAGGCCTGAGATGGTGAATGAGAAGGCTGGTGGCGTTCCTTGAGTGGCTGAGGACACAGATAGGTTGCCTTGGAATGGATTCACCAATGCATACAAAGAGAACAGGTTCAGCTAGATTATCGGCATTTCAAAACCAAATTTAAGCAAGCTAGGGTTAAGGCAAAACCATTTCCCTACTGATTTCACTATTGCAGCAGTAACAGAGTCGAGCCCCACCTACTATCGCTCCCACACCTCCTGCACGATAGTGATGTTTGGCTAACGGCCGGAACCGAAAGGCATGTGTTCAAGTAGGCCACAAAGCCTACAATACCCAACCGTGCGCGCGTATTTGAATGAAAGCATCACCACCATAGTTGAAAAACCAACTTCAAATTCATATGGCATCGGACATAAGGCTTCTCTTACCATATCGGCCAAGGAGTGAATGATACGAGCCTTAGCCCTAATACCTTTCTTGATGCCAATCTTATCGATGAACTCGACCTTCCTGCGCACAGCACCCACCTGTTCCACTACTTCATCGCTAAATAAAGCGGGAGGAAGTCTGAAAATCTTCACCCAAATGGGCATGGACGAGATCAGGATCTTGGAAGAATCGTTTAACCCGTCGTAATCACTAAGCACAAATTGGGAATGATAAAAAAACCATGGTTTCCTAGTGAGCAGGACGCTTCTCGTTGGATATGGTAACCTTTAGAATGAAAAAATTGCCTTGAGAGCGCATCTGAAGCCGGTTTAATTTGTAGATCTCTCATAACTGTCAACGTCCCCATCGATCATAGCTTTGGGGTATGATTTCCTCCTTTCATCGTTAGCATACTACCAATGACAAAAGAGTGCGACGAAACGACGCCAGGATTCGTTGCAGCCTTAAGGGCAGTTCGACCACCCTCACAAATAGCAAGGA
This sequence comes from Fragaria nilgerrensis, assembly GCA_010134655.1. NCBI lineage: Eukaryota > Viridiplantae > Streptophyta > Magnoliopsida > Rosales > Rosaceae > Fragaria > Fragaria nilgerrensis. The sequence goes on along the minus strand of CM020979.1, from coordinate 27,592,439 downwards.
CGTTTGCAAAGCGTGGGGAGACCACCTCATCAGACACGATTGAATGAAAGAATGAATGATTGATTGTGCTAAGAGGCAAGAAGTATTGAATCCCAAGCAGAGCTTTTGAAACCCTAGCCGCTCTCTTTTGTTGTAGATAGTCATACAAATCTCATCAAAAACAATAATAAAACGCTATGTTCAAATCCCAAAATAATAAATTAAATATATACCGTATTTATTCTAAGCTCCTTAAACACACAATTTTAATAAGATTTTCTCAGGTAAGGATGACCGTATTTATTCTTACGGTGCGGATTTAATTTCCACTTTAAACTCACTTTTCAATCGAATTTTCATATCTCCACCGTCTAGTTTTTAGATACTAATGTATAGATCATCTTTACAAAATTTCAGCCGATTTGATTACCATTAAGGCACTCAAAACTGCGTTTTTCTGTTATAAACATGAACGGTTCAAGTTCGACAGAATTATGTTTATCCATTAGTTTAATCGAGTTTGAGTGCTTTAATGATAACCAAATTGGCTGAAATTTTGCAGAGATGATCTATACATTAGTATCTAAAGATTAGACGGTGGAGATGTAAAAATTCGATTGAAAAATGAGTCTAAAATGAAAATCTGCATCGTAAGAATAAATAAGACGTGTGTAGCAGAGAAAGCCTATAATTTTAATAATACATACAAAAAGAAGATTAATCTCTATTGTCCTAGTGTGTCTGCTAGGGCACCAGACCAAGGGTCGGCAAACGGATCGGGCGGGGCTGGGCTGGGCTGGGTATGAGGAAAAATTTTAAGCCTTAAGGCAGCCCATGGGCTGTGCTTTATAGGGCCTAACCAGGCTGCAAGTATAGCCTCCTCCATAATTAAGGTGTAGTCTATCATCGAGATCGTGATCTCCTTGGTCAGCAATTCTCTTCATTTGAGTTAAGAGTTGAGATGTGTCATCTTGCCTGCACTTTTTTGTAGCAGCCTTTTGAGCTTTTTGGCCTGGAGGGCGTGCATGCACATTTGAAAGCTTGGGATGACTTCTACGAGTGCACCTTCTTAAGCCAAGTTAATAAGTGCCGGACCACTTACGCTATCATCATCTAAGGACGGACCAGTGCTAAACTTTGAGTTCGTTATTTCATAGTCATCCCTTGTACCAGGTTTTGGGCGAATAAGAGTAATTTGAGAAAAATCAAGATTTTACACCTCAAAACATTTTTACGCTTCTGTTATGTTTTTTTTTTCTTTAATGTTTTCTTACATTAACTGTCTTGAATTTTTCCTTTTGAGACTTGCGCCACTGTGACGTGACTAAACTGAAAAGGTGCAGTTTGGGGCGTTACATTATCTCTCTCGAAGTTTTTCCTCTTTCCTCTAGCCCTTTTGTGCTATTTCTTATGGTTTTCATGATGTTGTCACTACAAGTTTCGCGGCTCGTTTTGTTTTGGCTAAAGAAGGCGCTGCCCCAAATCTTGGCAAGACTGGCCTAGAGGTTATTGTTGGGCAGACCCCTCAAACATTGACTAATTGATTTTGCAGTGTTCATCAATCACTTTGCCACACTTAGGTGGTTTCCCAATCTTTTTGGGTGCAACATAGAGAGCTGCAAAACCTGTTTCTGTAATGGTTTTACTCCCTTGAAGATTGAAATATGAGTGGCAGACCTCTAAGTTGCAAGAACAAGGTTGCCAAACCATCAAAGAAGCCAAGTGCACCTCTAGTGCGCATCACCTTCCCTACGGCTGGTAGGAATTAGGTTAGCCCTAACTACAAGGGTGAAGGGATAACTTAATCTCTGTGCTCTTATCTAGACTTATGATCGATGACTTTTATGTTCAACTCACGTTCTTACTTAGTTGTATACCAATTGAGATCCTTAGGTGACTACTATTACCTCTCAAATGGATTAGATAAGAGTTGGATTTCATTTGTCGTATGTTTTTATCCGACCTCATTTATAATGAGGGTCATTTATCATATAATTAATTACAAAACATCACCCGAACTATGATGCTATTTTCATTTTCATACATAACTATTAAAAACTTGTATTTTCATATCTTAAGTTTCATTTTGTTAGCATTTTGATACCCTGATCACTAACACCGTTAAATTTTAAGGGCATTTTTGTCATTCCAATAAATATATCATTTTTTACATTTACTTTAACAAAATAAATTTTTTTTGAGGTTATTAAATACAAATAAAACAATTTACTTTAGCAAAAATATTCAAAAAAAAACTGTAAAATTAAATATTTATTTTTGGAACAATAGTGATAAAAGTTAGTAGAACTCTTGTACATATGTATATATATTTTTGGAGTTATATGTTAAGCAAAACAAAATAAAATAAATTAAAATATATAATTAAAATGAATTATATCGAGAAAATATCGAATATCGATGAAAATTTTATCAAATTTTATATAAACATGTTTAATCTATGTTTGGTTAAATTAAACATGTTTAATTTATTTTTGGTTAAATAAATTATTTTGTTAAAGTAAATGTAAAAAATGATATATTTATTGAAATGACAAAAATTGCCCTCAAAATTTAACGATGTTAGTGGTTAGGCCGTCAAGGTATCAAAATGCTAACGGAATGAAACTTCGGATATGAAAATGCAAGTTTTTGATAGTTAGGTATGAAAAGAAAAATAACATCATAATTCGAGTGGGTCCGGTTCAAGGGACACTTATTTTGACACATATTTTGACACAAATTTTCACCCCTTAGATTTAAAGAGATCAAATGGTGGATATTAATTGAGAGTTTGATTTGGCAAGTGACATGAAAATTTTATTATTTTCTTAAGAGAATGATAAATTATTATTTAATTAAACTTATAAACTTATTCCCCTTTATACAAAAAATAAATTAAACTTTTTACATGATCTTGTTCTTCAACGAGAAAAGCTAGAAGAAAATTTCCATATATCATGGCACATGGGTGTTTTCATCTTCAAATAAGAGCACTTACATAGGATCATATATAATTCAAAAGCTAGCCAATCTGATCTTTCTATTAAACACCACATCAATCTTCTCAATTCAATACTTTTATTTAACGACAATCAATAGATCAATGTGCAGCTGCAATGAGATTTGGGACTTCAGCAAACCCTAATTCTTTCATTTTAGAATATGCAGATCGAATCAAATTCTATCGTTTTCAATGAACATGATTAATATGACCTTGTGGGTTTTTATTTGACTAGGTGGTGCTTTGATTTGATAATACACTTGTACTTTGCACATATGAACTTGGAATTTGTTTTTCCTGCAACTCCGTTGAAGAACATATATATAAGGTGTTCTTATGGAATTCAATAATGTAAAATCTTTTCTTTAATTCTTTAAAATAAGAATTCAAGGTACCTAATTATCTTTTTTGGTAAATTAATAATGTTATTTCCATATCACTTGCCAAATCATACTCTCAATCAATATCTACCATTTGATCTCTTTAAATCTAAAGGGTGAAAATTAGTGTCAAAATCTGTGTCAAAATAAATGTCCCTTGAACCGGACACAATTCGAGTAGTGTTTTGTAATTAATCTTTTATCATATTGTTTTGACGGTATGTTGTATGACTTTGGTATCTTGACCTTGTATGATATACGTGCCTTTTTGGTCATGAATAAGTTAATGAGATTATGTATTCTCTTAAAAACAGAATTGGATAACTCATCTTTGATTCTAGACTGAGATGATAACTCGAGGTTAGTATTGTTTCATTTGTTTGTTCCCAGAATGAAGAAACACCCCGTTCAACATAATATAGACTAATTCACCTTACCACTACAGTTTAAACTGCCAATGTATGCATCATGATTCACCTTCTTTCCTCTACCTTGTTGGCTTTTAGGTATGTTCTATTTATTTATTTACCTTTTGAGAACATCTGCAGCTTAGCTAAGATGTAAAACATAAATTTCACATGAAATCTAGACCAACATCAGAATTGATGCAAAGAGACTTACCATTAATAGAAGTAGGACAGCAAATAACAAACTAAATGACACTGCCAAAACATAATGGTAATCTATTTCAAAATAACCAAGAAGTTGAAGGCATGAAGGCAAAGTCATTTATAGATGTTGTGCCTCTCAAGTCCCCAGATTTGGTGGTTGGGTTGCTATTGGTGGACCATGCGAGTATCTCCACTGTCCACATGCTGAGCATTTCTCCAACATCACACTGTTTTCCAAAGTGCAGAATTTACATGACCAGATTTTGTATTTTGTACCAACATCTTTTGGTCTGTGGGTGCTACACAGCTCACATACTGGAGCTAATGGCTGCAGTATTCCATCATCATGTGCAAACCAATTGAATTAGTACAAGTTTGTAACATTAAAAGCATACAGTAGAGATTGTGCACATTTAAGGAATAAGAGTTTCTGAAATTTCATGCACTACATATTGTGTATATCCAAAAGGAAGTAAAGCCCTTGCAAATGAGGTTCATATAAATATAGAGGTCCATTATAGTATCAATATGAGGAGTCAGCTGAAGTAGATCCACTTACCTGATTTAACAAAGTGCATGTTCCACACTGCCACATAGCAGATTCTTCAGGATTATGTGTTCCATCGTTGTTAGATCCAGACCCAGAGGTTGAAATACCCAACAAATCCACAAAACTAGATTCTGGATGATGATTGGATAGAGGGAATGAACTGGTTTCTGATTCACGACTTCTTTTCTGAGATCTCGTGTCAGAGTTCATCATCGACCCAGACATTGAGTCGTCATAGGATAGATCTACAAACTCGGAACCTAAATGGACTTTGGATGATTGAAAAGAAGAGTTATTAGGCATGCGACTCCTTTTTTGTGGTAATGTATCTGAGGATTGTGCTTTTGCACCATTGTGAAGCCTTGAACTTCCTGCACTTGAATCTATATTTTCATTGTCCTCCGATGTAACAGAGTTGCGTTCACCATCCTCAGAGGCTCCAGAAAATGCTGAACCACACCAGATATCATCCTGCAATCTTCTCTCGGCAGCCATTGCCGCAGCTTGCACTGGACTAAGTGCAGCCATCATAGAGCTATCACCACCAAGACGCTTAGGTCCAGATGGCATCAAAGATCCCAAAACAGCTCTCTTTTCTGCAGCAGCAAGTGCTGTTTTGCGGAGAGAAGAAAGAGGGGGTTGACGTGTAACACTTCCCAAACGCCTCCCTGGAAGATCAAACCCCTCCGCAGTGCCAGTTACACCCTTAGCCATCAGCTCCTCACATTCCTGTTAAACAATGAAATTTTAAAAACCCCAACACTCCAATGTAAATAATAAACGCTTAAGATAATGAAGACCAGTGAACTCAAAAGCACCTTCCTAAGTTCATCCCATAGCTTGTAGAATTTCGCATCGTGAGGACCGTGAACATTGTGGCAAAGCTCGTGTAGCATTGTATCAAGAACTTGATCAAAGGGATAGAAATCCAAATCCCTATTCGGCCTACGCAGCCTCAGCTTCACATGCACACCACGGTTCACATTCAACCCAAGAAGCCTAGGATTGGTTGGGCTGCAATATCATCAAATGATTTTCATATCTTATAGCCAAAGCACTGAAGTGAACATTCCCAAAATAAAAGACACCATTGGTGAAAAATTCAAACAAAGTTACATTAATGGTCCATATCTTTATCTGGCAAATCAACAAACTGCCGTAATCGAAAAGGAATAATATTTCTGAAGACCAATGTGAGTAATTGACATAGTTGATTGTATTCCATCAATTCAATCATAATAAGAATACCATGAATCCAAGTCCAAGAAGAGAAGGATTGCTTGGACTGCAATATGAGCAAAAATTGGACTTAGAAGCCAAAAAGAAAGAAGATTACCAGAAACAGAAGACATTAGTGATGACACATTCATATACCATCATTCTCACCAAAATAAAAAAAAATTGCCGTAATCTAGAAGGACTTGTTTGATGACAATACTGTTGCTGAAATTACTAAAATTCCTGCTGGTATGGATAGTAGATGGAGGGATAGTATGGTCTTGGTTGGTACCTTCTAAACTGCTAATGGGAGGTTTTCAGTGTCATCTGCTAAAGTCAATGTTATTCAGTTCTCAAGATTTTCCCACCGTTATTCAAATTGTCTATCCCTCCCAAGTTTTTGGCTTTTCTATAACAGGGATTCATACGAATACTGACAGAGTGCAACGCAGGCTCTCCAGTGATGATTTTCGCTTGTTTGCAGGTAACATCAGGAACCTATTGCATCTACTAAGAGATTGTCCCAGAGCCTTGCTTATTTGGAAGCAAATATCATCTCCAACTCCTATCTTACATCCCTTGCTCTTTACTGGGCTAGTTGGATGACTGCCAATGCTCACTGCATGTAGGGCAGTTATGGAAGCTCAGAGTTCTATCTTCGTATTGAGGCTTAAAGTGGAGTTCCATCTTCGTATTCACATATTGGTACTCGTAGAGGAACAAAACTGTTTTCCGTGATAGCTTCCGGTTTCTCTTTCAGCCTTTTAAGTAATCATTGATAATGCTAACTGCTTGGCATGGTGAGGGATCCTATAACTACATTGGCATTGGGGAAATGGTTGAAGCTGAAGCCCGGGTTCTTCTATTGGGTTAAAAATGGCTGCAGAATTGTGGGTGTTGAATGTGATTTTGAGATTATGCGGTCAATAAGCCCTTGAAGAGTCAATTATGGGTTCTTGCCTACATCGCATTAACCCGGAAATAAAGCAACTACACCTCAACATAAACAAACAAGCAAAACCCAACAGAAACTGAAGACCAATGCGAGCAACTGACAGAGTTAAATCATTGCAATCATTTCAATCAGGTGGCATTCAATTGAGAAAGAGGAAAGAGAAGAGAGAGGGAAATACCACATCTCGGAGAGAAGCTTGACGCGCCATTTGTGATTGCGCATAATAGGTCGGACCTGTTTGGCGATTCTGTCGAGCATCTTGGTTGCTTCATCTTGTCGATCCTTTTTTTTGAGTGCTCTTATTTCCCACACCTTGTTTAGGTCCCCTACCGTGTTCATTCTTCCCCTTTCTTCAAACTCCCCTTGCCTCTGCTAATGGAATCCCTCCTTCCCCGTCGAGTTCGAGGTTGGCGGGCTTTGGGATGTTCCGCACGTGTGGGTTGGATACCTTTATAAATTGTACTTGAAGAAAAAGTCAATAAATAGAGAAGCCCCAAGCAAAAGTAAATCTGTAAAAAAAAAAAAAAAAACTAAAAGAGTAGCTTCGAGGCTTCGACATCGATACTACACTGATTGGCTTCTTCTTCTTCCAAAAATCCAATCTTTTCTTTTTGGGTTCCACCAAAATCCCATCTTTTCGATTTCTCAAATATCAAAAGAGTAGAGGGTTTTGTGGGTTTGGATTAGTTTTGAGGTTGAGTACCAATGACGGGAATAGCTATAGTTTTGGATCTGCTGAGGAAAAACCCAAGTGTTACAACCCAAAGTCTCCACGCTTCTGGGTTCTTCTCCGCTAAAGCAGCCGCTTCCGCCGCCGCCGCCTCCGTCGCCGCCGGTTCTCCTTACGTCTACAATTCCTTGTTCGGGTAAACTCGCTTGCTTTCCAACTATCTATGTTGAGATTAGCAACTGGATGTGACTTTTTCGATTGCTCATTACAGAAAAGTTGTGAACTTTTTGGAATCCAGGATTGTTTTAGTTCGACTGTTTGATTTGTTTGTGGGGTGCAATTGGATTTTATTAGGTTGAAGATGAAGCAGTAGATTATGTAGGATTATTGTTCTAACTTAAGTTTCTTTTGGATTATACATTCTAAAAAAAAAAAAATTCTTTTGGATTATTGTGTTTCATGTCCATACTGTTTAGCTTGTCTATAATGAGCATATCTATAATGATGTTCGAATATGTATCTTCTGTGGCATGAAATTACGGAACTTTGTCTGTTAATTTTTTGAAGTCTGAAGATTAGTGTTGGCTGATGTTTGGCCCTGACTAACCTTTTAGTACTGTGAAACAGTAATTTTAGGGTACCAGTGGCGTGTTGCGATGCTGGAGCAACATTGTCGGACGATTACATCTCTAATTTACGAAGCGCGTCCTTAAAAATATTTCAGAATGATGCTGTGAGTTACGGTGCCAAGGAATACCCAGTCGAGCTAAAGCCTCTATTTTCAGCTTTCGAATGGAAGAATTTTACTCTGACGACTTTTAGGTCGTTTTTAATAAACTTCTTACCTCTTGCGGAGCCTCGTACAAACTTGGAATCAGACGATGAGGACTTCCTGGAGGACACTGAAGAACAACAACGTGTAGATTACGTTGTTCCACTAAAAAAATCACTAAAGCAAATTGCACGTGATGTAAGTGGTTTTTCCTGCTGTCATTATTGTCTGTTTATTGGAGTTGTTAACCACATTTCATCACACATGATGTCTTTCATTTAATTTAATTAGTTCCATGGCATCTCTGAATAGTGTCTTTTGGTTGAAAACTGTTTTATCTCCATTTAAACTTGGTTGCTCTCAACTTTGACTTGAAGTTATCTCTGCCGATGACTAAAAAAATAATTCACATATCTTAGGAATCTTGAATAGTCAGTGTGATCATATGCACTGCTTGTCTTAAGTCTTAACTTTGGATGATAAGTAACCACAGAAAATTCCTTAAATCTTGGGTATTCAGCATTTTTTTTCTCTGATTTGTGAATGTTTACAGATCTGCTGGTTTGATGAGATGAACACCAAATAAGCCATATTTATTGTTGAACCAATGTGATCACCAAGCAATTATTTTGTTTTGTTTTTTGTTTTTTAGAAAAGTGATGAGCTTGTCGACTTATCATCCAGATGATTTACCACTCTTTATTGTCCATTGATGTTTTCCCCTTCTGTATATAGCTTTTGGCAGATAATAATTACTGCCTGTTACAAAAAAAAATTATCCGGAGATTCAGCTTCCCAAATGAACCTTAATGATAAGCAAATAGTTCGAACAGCTCCAATTGGCCTGAGAATTGGCATGTGAAAGTCAGTTAGTGGCTTTACTAGAGTGAAACCTTTCCAATTCAAGCTGTATTTATTAGCTGCCAAAGCTTCAGTTAGCATCTAAACCACCATTTATTGCTTCAATTTTGCCAAAGCTGGGATCAATAGTTTTTCTGTGATTCTGTGATAGGATTCTTAGTTGGATGTGTTGCCTATCAAGTATATAAGTCAGCTGGTAGCTAACGGTGATCAAGTTTCATAACTTATGTTTTGCGTTTCACTGCAGGTAACTATCACAACCACTAGACGGATACTAGAAAAAATTTCTGTTTATTATGTGTCACAGAGAATGGCATGGAAACTTCTGAAAGGTAATTTATTTCCAGAATCAATTCAAAGATAATTTCATATGAGAAGTATAAGTCGATACAACTCTTAAAGGATCATAGAGATAAAGTTAATTGTAATTAAAAGATATAGTTATAAATGGACTCTCAATATTTCTTTTTCCAAATATCTTACAAGCAACTGACACATTATTCAACAGATCTCTCAAAGTCTGCCATGAGGAAAGCTGGAAGAAGAATGCCAACTTATGTTTTCTTCTTCAGTGTTAGCAAAACAACTATGAGAGGTGAAATTTCAATTCATGAATCCTGAGAAAATATTATATTAAAGATAATATGGGTTTATCGTTGTTGGTGGCTTGAGTTTCAATCTCACTGTGATGTGCATGCATGTTTGAGCAGGACACTGTCTGGCCATTGCAGCATCTTGGATCATCTCAGTTGGCATTGATATCTACCGAACTTGTTATGGAATGATTAACTCTACTGAAGATATTGATGAAATTGGTACAGCACAAAGGCTTAAACTTCTTGGGAATAAGGTTGGGCACACTACTCTCAAGTGTGGTGCGTCACTGATTTTTGCTTCGATTGGGGCAGGTATTGGTGCCACTCTTTTCCGCCCTTCAACTGGCCAGTGGGTTGGTAAGTTCATTACCTTAGTGATCTGTTATCGTTGCTTCTTTTGATATTTCTTACATGTGTATGACCCTGCTGCAATGTGCATGCTTTTTTGCAGGTTGTGTTTTGGGAGATGTGGCAGGACCTCTGATTGTCTCATATTCCCTTTACAGGTCTTTCGATCCAGATATTTAGGCACTGGAATAGTTTATCTGAGATATACTCTTTGCATTTGCTTCAATTTTGACTGCTGTACAATAGGAAATTTCTGAGTTGTGACAAGTGTTCTTGATTAATCGGAGTTTACATTTTCTGGAATCATGTTATTACTTAACAGCTTAAGTTTACAATGAAATTTTGAACAATTTTCTTTGGTTGGAAGTATCATGTTAGTGTCATAGGCGAGGAATGCACCCTGGATTGTAGTGTGTTGATTATGTTGCGGGTTTTTCTTTGGATTTCATTGCACTTGGTATATATGAATTCTAGGGTTTCAGCTTTCAAAAACTTACGAAAATTTAAGGTCTGGATTTATCCTTATAGTTTGCATTTTTGTTGACATTCATATTGTCAAGGATTCTCACTTGATAATGATAAGGCCATTTTCTATTAGATTTACATACCGTTGCAGAGTATTACAATAAACAACCCAGAGAAACTCGGTTGTCGTTTAGCTTAGTCCCAGATCATGGCAACAGAGATAACCCCTATGCCAAAAACAACAGCCAAAAACTTGTACTGGGGTTTATCAACAGAGATCGCATTTTGAGCTGTGTAACCTTTTGCAAGCAAATGGTTTACCGACACAAAGATGAACACCCCACAAGCCAAACCTATAGAAATAGCAAACATCCAATCTGCTGTGGCACCTTGGGTTGTGGCATTTATTATGATCCCAACTCCGACACCAACTGGACTGGAAACGGCAAATACAAAAGCATATGCCATACATGATATGAAGGGACGACTGGGAATCATGCGAAGGAGAGCAATGCTCATGGAAATAGCTGCAATGATTTTGTGCAGACACACTGTCCACAAGGCCTTCCAAGCATCCAGTTTTGTCTTGGCAATCCCAATTGCAATGCCCTCAAAGAAAGAGTGGAAGCACAAGGCTACGACCAACAGAATTGTGTCCCCGAATGAACCAACTGCTGCAATGTGGTGAGTATCATGGCCCTGTAGTGATAGCATATAGTCATATATACAAAGCAAAATGTTCAAGTCAATATGTAGTTTCATATCGAGGTGGCTCTATTCCTAGAGGATATGCTACTGTGTTACAAGCTGAGGCTCTTGGATTGCGTTATATTTTATTTTGTGCTATGGGGCTTAGGCTAGAAGCTTGCGGGTAGAAGGCAATTGGTGATTCAGTAACCAAGGAGCCATTTCTCTCGTCACCAATTTTCACATTATTTTGTGAGCCTCACCAATTTTCTATAGGCTAGAACTACCCTCATCAAAATTGTTTACATGTTCCCTAGAGGATAGAGTTTAAGAATCCATTCTCACCTTGTGAGCCTCTTCCTTCCCTGTAGAAAAATAAATTTGTGAAATCAGTACTGTACTAATTGCACAATTAAAGACTTAAATTCGTGATTCAAGTTTGAATAACCACCAACCTTGAACTTCTGGATCACTAGTACTGCTTTTCTGCTTATCATACACATAAGAAACAACACAATCAGCAAGCATAGTGATCAAGAACCCCACACATGCCAGCATATAGGCAAAAGGGTACTCCTTTTCAGTCAAGCCCTGAAAGGTCTTGTCTGAATCTTTCAGGAAATGCATGAGAGCTGTTCCCAGAAACACACCACCAGCAAACTGCGTGCCGAGAACCAAGAACGCTTCGTTCCACCTTAAGAAGTAAGGTGACATTCCAGCTGCAAAAGTCCCAACAAATACCAACAGCAAGCACCATATCTTGACCAGGACCAGAGACTTAGACCGAAGGTTGAGAGCACCGTTGCCTTTTTCGGTTTCATTGTCATTGTTGTTGCTGTAAGCCAAGGAAGAGAAAGCGCGGCAGAGGAATAGAGAGAGGAAGAGAAGATTCTTACAGCAAGCCATTTTCCACTGGACTGCAGGTCTGGGGATATTTCAGTGTGTTATTGTACTATTATATATACACTGGCGATTTTAGACTACATTAATTGGAGAAAGGGAAAAAAAACAATTGTGGCTTCGGTCACTAATCTGGTATCATATTACAAGGTATCAACTGACCAAGTATCATGTGATACAATCGTTCATGCTAGCTGATCTCATTATTAAAAGAATGAATGCAGTTGTCACCAGGAAATAAAATTTCAGAAGTGAAAGCTACCTTGGATTAATGTAACAGTAATCAGAGTCAGATTACAATGACATACATGTCCGAATGAAACAGTAACCAGATTCTGATTACAATGACATACGTGTCCAAATAAAACAATAATCGGATTCCTATCTGGGGAGATAGTTATTGGAGTTGGATTCAAGTTTACAACACTTGTTTGAATCTTACTGTACTTGATAATGAATCTTTTTTGTTCTTTTTACCAAGACAATGAAATGTTTAGCCATTGCTAAATGAGCAGTGCATGATAAGGACTTGGAGTTGGTACTTAGTAGAGAGCATTTGTCCCAAAATTCAACTCTCCCTCTCCCTCCCAAAGCCTTGGGCCTGCAGCTACCCCTGCATATATTGTACATTTTTGACACTACTATATAGTCATATAGTTTACAAGAGTTGGATGCAAGTCCTAACAGTGCCTGAACTTGAGCCAATACCAATACTTACCTCACAGTTAACAAAACTGCAAGATTATTGCCTCAACTAGATACTCTAACAGTACAATTTAGTAGATTAATTGCTTAAAAACCTTCCATCAAGTATTTGAGGATTTTGAGTCACAGCTGTTTGTGCTCCAGTTAGAACAACAGCCTGATTGATAAGGCCATACAACACCTGCACCTGCCAAAGCTTTAATGTGCATCTATGCCTCTTTCAAATTTTTATCGATCGGTTTTCTCATGCATTTATTTTGTATGATATTTTTTCATTATTGAAACTTTCAGTCATCAGTTTGAAAGTGATCATATAAGTAAAATTTTGAACTTTAATACAATAATATTTGATAAACAGTGCCGCATATAATTAAGTCATGTTATAGACATAACTTAAGGAAAATTATACAAAGTCAGAGGAAGTAGTATTGTTGAACATATTATCTCGTCTGTTCTTGAAGAACCTTGATCAAACAATTTTAGAAAAATAGTGGACAGGTCAGAGGAGATTAATTTAGGACAAGAAGTCGCTGATGATTGAAACGAACCTAGTGCTCATCTAGAGCTGACCAAAGCTTATTCTTTTATAGAATTCTATCAGAAGGGAGAACATTAAAATTGAATTATTCTTTTATGTTACTGTGTGTTGCAGTTCCTGTAATTCAAACTAGACTTTTTTCTTTTTTTTTGAAAATAATTCAAGCTAGAGTTTGAGTAAGCTGTTTTGAATAGAGAATTTTGTTTTTATGCTTTGGCCTCTGTTGTGTGCTTCATTTCAGTCTCTATCTTACATGTATTGAAGTTTCCCTAATCCAAAGATGAGCTTTGATCAATGGTTTGTGACTCTTGAGTGCTAAAGCTTCCATCTTTACTATGTGTTCTGTAGTTAGGTGGTTCTGGTGATTTCATCACTATTCCCATTAAATGAGTTCATGTTGGAGTCAATGGACCATTCCCTCCAATATTTTGTTCATATTGGAGTGTGATTAGGTTATAGAATATGAACTATTCCTATTAATTAGTCCCTTAACCCCAATCTATAGCTGCGTAAGAACTACTGAAATCCCAAAAATATGTAAACTGGTTTGTTAATTATCCCAAGTATCACATTTTCTTACTTAATGTGAAGATCATTGTCACTTTGGGGTCTATATAAAACTGGTTTGCTTTGTATTCTGATTTTATTTCTGGCTACATCCTAATCTACAGAAAATTCCGGAGCTTTTCTGAGGCATTTTGATGGGGGACGTTACTTGAACAATGCCAACTAGAATCCGCAATCAAAATTGGCTTGTTGATATTGAAATGGTTAATTACAAGTTCTATTTCCACAATGGTTGGAAGGAATTTGTGCATGAAAATGATTTAATGGGGTGCAAGTTTCTAGTTTATTTTTCTAAAGTGGAATTTCAGAGTTCTATGTCCCACATATATGAAAAAATGCCTGCAGGTAGAGTTTGCAGAGGCCGCTAGGAACTGTGTTAATAGCTTCAGAGATGGAAGAGGCTGATAGTGAATTAGTGATGACACTTCTGTTGAAATCTTGGATGACTTTGCACCATGCTCAAGAAGATCAGGAAAGAAATCTCCATTACCAAGTCAACAGCCTCACAGGAAAGACGGTAAAAGTTGGAGTCGGAAAGCAGTAAATGAAACAACGTATAAGAAACCAGGGATTGCAAGCAAGGAATATGAAGTTTGTTTTAACTGCAAATGTTTACCTTATTCTCGTTTCTGCCAATCTGTCTGGCATGTAAGTTGTAACCTATATCACGTTTAATCTTTAACAGGGAGAGATGGTTTTCTGGCGGAGCATTGTGCGGGAGGCACCTCTAGCTCAAAAAGACAACAAATCAGGAGGTTCTTGGAAGGCTACACATTGATGACGAAGATGATGACAAAGAAAAGGAGAGCGAGGAGGAGGAAACTGAAGCTGGCAGTGCAGATGAAAATGAAGAGAAGAAGAAAGTGATGATTCTATTGAAATTCTGGACAAATTTCCACAATACTCAAAAGCCAAAACAATGAGGAAATCATCAGGGATTCACAAGAGAAAGATAAACCGTGTTCTAAAGCTAAATCACAAAGCAGCATAACAGGTGCTAGTGCTCATCTAGCAATAAGAATATCACAGGAATGAAACAAAACGGAACCGAGAGACATAACTCGTCACAGAGCTAGTGATTATAAATCCAAATCCGGCAGGCCTTCTTTTTCGATTGCCATTTCTCCTTCATATGTTCATGGGTCTTGTGTGGTAAGACTTGTTCATCCCTTCCCAAAATGACCAGTGCAGCTGTACTTGCAACTCCAATGGTACATTGAGACATTATAACGGGGAAAAGTCTAAACTCTAAAAACAGATAACATCCCCTTTCTTTCTGACATACATAACCTGTCATATGCTGTCAAAGTGAACCAAACATATGAATTCTCATTCTGTCAAAATATACCATGATAGTCACCTAGATGATTGTCAAGCCGTTTATGCTGTCAAGTCCAAACGAACCTCATAACAAGGAAAAATTCACATCAGGAGATATGCAATCTGTGTAAAAGTTTCACTATATTGGGAATGAAAGCAGTCTTGTAGCCTGAACTAATAACTTTAGGACAATAGACAAAGAAAAAAAAAAACAGCTTACCTATGACCCTAGGCCCCTAGCCCTACTACTTTCCAAAAGCTGCATGCAATATACGCATCATTAGGCATTCTTTCACAAAGAATCTAATATGGTGAAGGCACAACCTTTGGCATGTCTTCAAGTGTCCCAGATCATCACAACAGCTATAACACCAACACCTAACAACACTGCCAAAAACTTGTAATGGGGTTTGTCCAGAGAAACTGGCTTATCAGGTGTGTAACCCTTGGCCAACAAATGGTTTACAGCTACATAGATAAACACTCCACATGCCAGACCCATTGAAATAGCAAATATCCAATCTGCCACAGCACCTTGGGTTGTCGCGTCTATTATGATTCCAATGGCCACACCAATAGGACTTGAAATAGCAAATGCAAAAGCATAGGCAGCGCATGATAGGAAGGGACGGTTAGGCATCATACGAAGAAGAGCAATTCCCATTGCAATGGCTGCAAATACCTTGTGCAGAGAAATCGTCCATAAGGCTTTCCAAGCATCAGCTTTAGTCTTAGTAACTCCAATCGCAATGCCCTCAAAGACCGAGTGGAAACACAAGGCTACGATCAACAGGACACTATCCCCAAGTGAACTAACATTTGCGACAGATGCATTTACAAAGTGGTTATGACTCTGCCAAAATACTCAAAGTGTATATTCAGTTTTTCAGGACAATAATCATCCACACCACCAGGCAGAACTCAATCAGTACATAAGTGAACAAGAACTATATAGATATTCTATATATCTCACCTGGAACTGTGATGCTGTGACGCCTTTTTCATGTTCAACACTCCCTGAAATGTAGAAAATAATAATTAATTTGATAGTATAAACAATCTTACATCATCTTAAGTAGCAGAAAACATTTTAGGCTTATCTGATTCGTTCAATTCTTTACTCCTTATCCTGACTCAAGGCTTTAAAATTAGCTCATGTTATTATAAATTTATAACAGAGTAATCTAGCACCTATCCACTTCTACAGCTTCAGCTAAGCTTTTCTTTTTTAATTTAGTTCTTGGCCATGTTAAACGACAAACCCGCTTATAATTTCTCAGCCACATAACCATACAAAGCCAATTTAGCACCAGAGTGAAAATTCATGTACATCTCACATATTCAATCTCCTCAATCCTTATCCAGACTCTAAAGAAAGTTAACTCTTCTTGCAACAAAGTAAAATCCTTACATCTAACCCCAATCACAGCTGTTACCATGGAACAAACTCACACTAATATCAAAAATTCAAATCCGAAAAACGACTCACCTTGAGTCTCAAGATCAGAAACAGAGCCACCATCCCTCTTCTTGGAAAACACATAGGAAATGACACAATCAGCCAGCATTGTCATCAAGAACCCAGCACAAGCCAACATGAAGGCAAAAGGGTACTCTTTCTCAGTCAAGTCCTTAAAAGTCTCATCAGCATCACTCAGAAAATGCATCAAAGCTGTCCCGAGAAACACGCCTCCAGCAAACTGGGTCCCAAGAACCAAGAAACCCTGATTCCATTTCAAGAAGTAAGGCGAAACTCCAGGGATGAACGTCCCGAAAAAGATAACTATCAAACACCCGATCTTTGTCAGAATCAGAGGCCTAGCTCGGAGGTTGTTGCTTTCTGCTGCAGTTGGCTCCTCGTCTTCGTCGCCGTGGCCGCTGTGGGCGGAGGCGGCGACGGCGAGGGAGAGGAGGATGAGGAGGAGGAGAAGTGAACGAGGCATTGTGGGTGGGAGGTTAATGTGGACATGGGAGAGAGTTGGGTTGGTTATAAAACGGTTGTTGTGTTTGTTTGGTAGTACAGAAGAGAGAGAAGTACGTACTGGAGGAAGAAGACGAGAATGGAAAGAAGGGTTGTACTGCAATGTAATGACGGAGACTTTCTTGGTGTGATTGAGACAGAGATACTTGTTGGATCGGTGGTTTGTGAAACAAGGAAGACTTGACTTGGAGGCTTTGGAGGAGGAGTTTGGAGCTGTCCACTTGGTAAACGCTCCTCGCTTGTGTGCGAAGAATAGTCATCACCAAGATTCTATTTAAATTATATTCTTTTTTTTTCTTTTTTGGAGGAGAAGAATATATTCTATTTGTTCTTTGAATCTGGTATAGGATCATTTTTGGGGAGATTCTATATTTTTACACTCCTATACTACACGTCTGATACATCTGTTAGTGCATGTATGTTTGTGGGACTGGTAAATAATGGAGTGCAATTTAGTTAGTACCATGTTTTGGGTCAGGGTATAAAAATAAATGGACTTACATAACACCTTGTTTTCATTTTGACCTCTTTAGATGATGTTACTGTGGATACTTAAATTGGTCATCCTTAGACCTTAGAGAACATCATCATTCTAAACCATCAACTAAGCAAACTACTCTCTAATCTCATGTAACACCAAACATGGGTTGATATTAGTACAACTTAACAGTTCAAGACAGTCTTAAAAAATAAAGAGGTGTAATGTAATTATGAGTATCAAACGCGCACTTAAGTTATGTTCACCAACTCAATTAGGTACTAATAAATCCTAAATGTGAAAGTTTTTTAGTAAGTAGATATGATTATGTGTATGTCTGGGAAAAATTGTTCTATCAAACGAACAAAATCAAGAACAGACGATTAAGAAAAGGGCAAAAAAATTAGCAATTTTGCTCTGCTAAGTTGGTCTGCATCGAACATTGTTTCAATGAATCATTTTAAAGAGTATCTCATATGTAGCATTTGGATTGTTGAAGAAATGATAGAATCCAGTCAATCGACACCAACGAGAAAAAAAAACAAAATGAGAACAATAAATGCAAGTGGAGCCACGCGCTTTTAGCTGGTGGGAGTGATTTTCATTTCAATTGTCTCCTCGTACAAGTTAAGCTGTTGGCAACATTTGATTCCATCCAAAGCTCGTGGTGTGGCGTTCGTTAGTTACATCCAACCACCGTGCCTGGGACGCTCATGTTATCTTCTTCCATTGAATACATATAGTGACATCTTCTGGATTATGTGATATCACTACTCTTATTACATGAAAAAGCAATCATATAAACAAAACAAAAAAATCCAAAATTGAACAGATGTGACAGCCGGTAATTCTCGGAGGCACAATATCATAATCCAATCTCTTTCCAGGTACAGTCAAAATGTAAACTGATATTGGTTAGAGCTTTGATGTTCAGAGAAAATAGATCAGATGCCAGAAGTATACAGTGTCAGCAGCCCAAAGACTGAGCTGAACATATACTGTTCCAGATTTTATCCACGCCGCAAAATAATTTTTGTTTCTTTTTTTTGGAAAAAAAAAAAAAAAAACACTTTTGAAATTGGCTTCATAACTTCTCTAACTCTGCGTACTTCAAAACCAGATTGCCAATTATGCCTGAAACAATCGCCTAGTTTTTACATTATTCTGGCTCCGTCACTTGGATCAACGCCTCCAGATTGTATGCTGCTTCTTTTCTTGCATTTTCCTGCAATGTAATTTCAATTGTATTTTGTAAGAATTTGCATTATATTGTATGATTATAAGCGACTTGACATGTTGTTCAGTCAATGACATGCAAATGGGTGCTTCGATATTGCCTGCAACTAAGTCATTCTGTTCTACTTGGCACAAAAGGTGAATTGAACCTGGGCATTCTATATGTGC
The DNA here is from genome assembly GCA_010134655.1 of Fragaria nilgerrensis. NCBI lineage: Eukaryota > Viridiplantae > Streptophyta > Magnoliopsida > Rosales > Rosaceae > Fragaria > Fragaria nilgerrensis. The sequence continues at coordinate 27,573,453 of CM020979.1, read as the reverse complement.
ATTATCCGTGCAAATCACATACATAAAAAATGTTCTTTATTGTACATGCGTGGGATCACAGATAATTTTAGGAGCGAGGGAAAGGTGAGTGGGTGAGATATAAGAGTATCTCGGTCTTTGTTTAGGATAACAACTATAAATTGAGTCATGAAATGAAAACAACCCTTTGCTTTTTTACCAATATAAAAATCTCTAAGTGAACAAAAGTATTAGAATCACAAATGTAAATTGAACTGATGTATTACCTCTGATGCTCCTTGGAACGCCTAATAAACTCAGCAGGAATTTCCTGTCCTTCATATGATGCTAATACTTGTCTGACATCTGCTGGATTGCTCCGCGCAACAACTGCACATAAACCAGGTACAAACAGGTCAATGGATTCCCAGGGTTATTCAATCTTGAGAACAAACAGAAAGCACAGACGACTTACATTCAAGAAATGGGATGAAATCTACAAGAGCTGTATCATCCAACTCAGACTTAAATGGCTTTATCACGGCACCATTTTCAGGCTGAAGGCTATTTTCTCGTGCATGGGCACTAAGATATATGATCTTTCTTGGATCTCTATTTAGCTTTGAAAGGTCCTGCCGCAAGAAACTATATCTCAATATCTCATGTAGCTTAATGATCACATATGTAAACACAGATACAGCCTTATAAGTTGTAACCAAATGGATAGCCATAAAGAGAGGAAAGTCATTTCCAATTATTTACTGGTCTGGCAGGCATATCACTGAACACATCAGCCCAGGACCAGAAGTAGTGGGATTCATTTTTGTTATGAAGTATGTTGAAACTTTTTGCAAATATTACTGAACTACTGAAGCAAAATATTTTTTAATAAAAAAAAACAAGTCAGGTCAGGTTCCTTCAATAAGTTATGAGCCTCAGCAATCAAGTTGTTCGTACCGTCCAACTATCCAATTTTAGTGAACCTATTCAGAAGAACTTTAAAAATGGCGATCATCGAGAAGATAGAGAAAAGAAGGAATATACAATCAATTAATGAAACAGCAGAATGTAGGAACCAACATACCCTATAATGCACTCCATCCTGATACTTGGTGGCAGCCTTTCCTAGCCTCCAAATTACACAATGTTTTGGGTCCAATCTCTCCATTACAGGATCTACATACTACATTCACCAAAGAAGAATGACGCTGTTAATGATTACGACTTACTTCAAACTCAACAAAAATATAAAACAGGTTAGGAAAAAGCCCGAGATGATGCTCTGACACAACAAAGCCCGAGCAAGATGCTCTGAAATAATTAATAGTAAATTACCATTTGTGAATAGTCTGAAAACACGACGATTTCATAAAACTGAGCAAGATGTTCTAAGAAAGCATCAACTCCAGGTCTTTTAATTGTCTGCCAGCCCTTTTCTCTCTGTAATACATATCCATATGTAATCACACAAAAAGTAAAATGAAACTTTTAGTTGGTTACTATTTATAGACAGCAATCACAGCATAAACAAAGATGAATAAACACGAATAATCATTGCTTTCATATCATGTGCACATATACAATCACAAGACTACAAATAAATCTTATAATTTGCAGGAAAAAAAAAATCCCCAACCATTTTCCAACATGGCCTTACCGTCCAATAAGAATAAAGTAATGTCTCCTGTAGATCCAGAACAAGTGTACACATATTTCTATGGATAGGGAGCATATCAGGAAGAAGCTTTTCTGCGTATGGTTCGGTATAACCCTATAAAACCAAGAATTGTGATCAAACAAACCAATATCATAACATTTCAGTGTGCCCAACTAGAGCGCAAGAAACAGAAACCAAACACCCACTCGAACTTGTTCTTCAATTACCCTCCTTGCATCAAGGTAAGCTTCAGCTGCTTTAGCAGGAACTGAAATATCAGAAAGAAAGAATCAGCATAAATGACAGAAAGTTTCCTTGGGTACTAAGCAAGAGGTTTCAAAGGTCATAATTTCATTTGTCTAAGGCCCAAAGGTGATAAATGCAAACCAAGTACGCTCTGTAAAATTATATCTTAAGCCTAGGAGTCACCGCTAAAGAAAGATGAATATCAAGACCATTTATACATATGTGCTAGTACATCTGCCCCCCTACACTGTGATTAGTGAGTATAATAAAAATCTTATATTATTAGTACTATGATATGATTTTTCGGATGTTGATTCTCATTATACAGATAATGCTAGTACAGAAGTGTGTGCGTGTATTATAATGCAGCTAGAAACACATCTTCCACACAACAGTAATGATTAATGTGAATGATATTAACATAAATCAGGGATTAAAAGACTGACCAAACACCTCATAAATTACTCCACAAACATAATTTGTAAAGCTTACTACTACTGAACAGACATGTAGTTCAGAAAACCCACCTGTAATTGCAGAAGAATAGACCATACTTTTGAATTTCTGCAAAAGAAATTGATAGCAAAATATTATCTACTGAAGTACCAACACATTTAGTTAATAATGAATATATAGCAAGTTAACAACTGAAATTAGTAAGGCTGCATATCGTCAAAGAGGGCAACCCAAATTTTAACCTACTAATTGGGTCTCGTGTGTAGCTGAAGACTATGCAACTAGGGGGTTACATGTGGTCTAGGGCTCGAACCCCTCATGGTATTCTAACCCCAGAAGATTGTAGGGTTTGGCAGGAGGACCCAGTTTTGCCTGGTCCGATTTGGGGGATTTCTGGGTATAAAAAAATATAATGTATAGAAAACAGAGTAGAAAACAGTGTACATGACTATTAAATGATAAGAGATTTGATGATGAGTGGTCCAATTCAAGCAAGCTATAAAAGGGGATGTTTGTTTAGACAGCATGTGTATCAATTCCAGATAGCTGGATATAATTTAATGTCTGTAAATCAAGGAACAAAAATCCTAAACAAAGCCATAGTCATTTGTTTTTGGACATAATTTTTCAAAAACAATCTTGAAAACAGGGTATTTGAAATTAATAAAACCATTTCTGCCATTTCATGAGCTTCTATCCAAAATCTCTCAAAATAGTTAATTTATTTCTAACTTTCTCGCAGTTCACCTCTCATTTCCTCACTTTATATATATATATATATATATATATATATATATATATGACCAAAGATCCTCTCTATCTTTGTAAAATAAAAGCTTTCCCGTCGCAATATTCAGTTTAAGGATACAGCAGTTGTTGCTCGCACCTTTTTTCCACAGCTAGACCTCAACCATAAGTCTTATGCTCTTTAAATTAAAGTCTTTCCATAAGTTTTAATCTTGAAATTGATAGTAACAGTAAGAAACTGAATCCTAGCTCTGATTCATGAAATAAACAAAGTATTGCACAAATCTTCTCCCGTCTTTGTCCGCCCTTTTTTCACTTTAATCACTCTTTAAACAATTTTTCATCCAAAGCTAATCAATCATTTCACATCTTAAGTAAAGATATAGACATATAAACATCAAAATATGCACACGGCTGAGTTACAGAGTTCTGAATCAATCTTACATCAATAACAGAAGCATCATCTGGAATCTCAATACTTGCACACTCTTCTCGCAGAGCCTTTGTCTTTTCATCAATTTCGTCGAACGAGTAAGCTGCAAGAAAAATATAAATCCAAAACTCACTCTCCCTCTTCCATAAGGAAACAAAACAACAACATAAGGGATACACAAATCTTTCTAGCTCAGCGGAAACACAAAATCATATCAGAAATGTACGATTCTACACTGCTCAATCCAATTAACAAGAAATGAAAGCAATTCAAGAAGTAATCAAATGAAGTAAGGATTCAAAATCCGATAATACCATAGGAGACATAGCCAACGGAGGCGGTGGCTCCGGTGAGAGCGGCAACGAGGGAGTACTTGAGGAACTTCCAGGGCTTTCTATTGGAGGCGGCGGGGGCGGCGGTTGGAGGCGGTGTGGGATTGGAGGAGAGGGTTTCGGCGGCAGCGAATGGCTCTTTGGGAGCGAAGTCGGTGCTGAATAGGCGGCGGCCGCGCTTGGAGAGGAGAGAGGTTAAACGGGAGCGGAGTATTATGGAAGACATTGGTTTAGGGTTGGGTTTTAGAGAGGGTTTTGGGTTCTGATCGCTGCACCTGCACTGGGGTTTGGGTTTCTTTCAAGTAGGGTTTTTGCGGACAAGAGAGAAAAAGGGAGTGAGAGAGAGAGAGAGAGAGAGTTTGAAACTTCTGGGGCCGTGGCGTGTTTCCACGTCGTTTCGTTGTTTTTTAGGGGTTTCTAGTTTTTTGTTTTTTGAAAGTATATGGGTTTATAGTTAGTCATGATCTATTGGATATTGTTTAGATTCACCCCAATTGTAATTTTTTTTTAAATGTATTAATAACTTGAGCAGACAAACACATTCACCAATTAAGTCACAGGTCACCGACAAATATTTTGAAGTAACTTCATTTCAGTATTTATTCTCTTTTAATTTTAAATATTTGTCTTTTGAATTTTTTAATTTGGTCTAGCAGCATTTGTAATATTTGTCTTAGTAAATTAAATGGGAGGTTGTGAGTTCGACTAACGAAATTGTAATATTTGAGTTGTTTACCTCATCAATCATGTCTATTTGCAAAGATTCGGTCTAATTTAGACGTTAAATCCCAATCAACGTTTCCCATTAGTCCCCACTCCCCAATTTCTCTTCTGTTAGGGGCGCCGGTATCCGCCCGCTAGGGATAATTGCTATCCCTCTATGACCGATGAAGAATTGTCAAACGTTTGCCCTATGTTCTTCGCAAAACAAAAACAAAAGAAAAGGATAGGAAATCAAGGGTGCGAGACAATGTTCCATCCGTCCCACAGCCATGGATTTTCTATTATGTTTAGGAAGATTAACTATATGGTGTTTGCTACGGATATCAAAGTTATGTAACCTATCGGTTGTTTCTGTTAGTTTGCAATTGCATTGGAATCACTCGAGCACAGAATACGTTGGTTTTGAAGGCTAAGATTAGATCCTTATAAAAGACTAACTAGAATCTTTGGAACTGAAAGGAGTGAAAGCTTTGTTTGTTTTTTGTTTTTATTTAAAAAAGACCAACTAGAATAAGATTTGAGAGGGAAAGCAATGAATTGAGCTCATTCTATACTATGACATAAGTAGATACTAGCTAGTTCTACAAATGAAGAAGAAATCAACACGAAGAGAAGTGAATGTAAACTTCAGAATGAAAATCAGCGGAACCCTTTTCTAGCCCATCGCATGATGCTGCATTGCTTGCTGCCACCACTCTTAGACACCTTGTCTGAGGGTGTCACTGCCTCCTTTCCAACATTAGCAGTTTGTGGTGCTGACGTTTCTGAACTCTCTGGTTGTGGTGCTGCGGCCCCTGAATTTTGTGGGGGTGCTCCTAATAGTAATGTGGGTGGTCGTTGAGATTCTGCTGCCAATGATGATGATGGTGGCGGTGGCAGTGGCGGTGGCATCATTAAAACCGGTGGCATCATTAAAACCGGTGGCATCATCATGGGGTAGTCATATGGCCCTCCGGTCGGATAGGGATAGGGATAAGGCCCCATTCCATATGGGGGGAGAGGAGGAGGAGGGTGAGGGGAATAACCGCCCGCCATGGATGGTTCCTCAGCATCAAATTTAACACTTTTTATCTTGGCATGAATCCCTCCAAGCAGCTGTAGAATGATCTTTGGATTTACTTTCCCTGAAACATTCACCGTTCCTTGTTCGGCATCTATGTCTATTGAATAAGCACCTAAAAAATACACACACCAAAACAAAAACAAAAAAACTCGGTGAAAAATATATTGCAGGTAGTTGAACTATTGGCAGGAAGAAAGAGACGACAGTACATACCATGGACACTGATCAAGACTTCATAGACTTTTAGCCTACACTTTTCACATTCCATATTCGCGTTCAACATCAATGTCTGCAAAAGAACGAAATCAACTGAATGAATCTGGTTCCACATTGGCACATCTGATACTTTCGTTCGAACTGCATTGTTAGAACTTAGAACCACTTAACGAAGCTAATAACAATGCACCACTTTGATTTTCAACAAAATTCTACTATTCTCGATAAAAAGGAAAACATTGATAAGGTATTCGAGCGGTCTAACCATTTTTGCAGAGGAAGAATCCATTCTGTACTAGGAGGAACGAAATATGAATACACAATTTATATGCATGTCTTCTGTACTAAAAGTTGGGTAAATTCATGCTACAGCTTGATCTTCTCATTCATACCTTAGGCATCCCGCTATAGATTCTATACTATCTTAGATTCAATTTTGAAATCTTAATATCTTTCCATACTGGTACTCGTACTGTAGATTTCTCATGAAGCTCCTAAAACCCCTATTTGGAAATTTTATCAATCCCATCGAATTGTCAAAAGGGTATCAAATTTTTCCATTTATTGTTTTGGCCTTATTTTGACCCTGTCTATTTTCTTGCAGAAGAGAATTTTCTTTACAATAGCTGTAATCTGGTCAGATAATTAAAAACTAGATTTAGCTATAGCTGTTGCAAAGTATTGACAGTTGGACTACCTTTTCTATTTTTTTCTACCTTACTACTTACTACACAAGGCACACTGTGAGGCTGTCCTTATCTATTCAAAAATCATCGATTCATCAGACTAATGTATGTGATTGTTTTAAGGGAAAATTCCCTTTTTTGTTTACCAAACTGCCTTCCCTTCTTTAATTTCTCTCCCTTATCTTTTCCGACTTGTCTCTCTCTCTCTCATCTCTCTCCCTCCCAGATCTGTTTTCTCTCTGTGGTTTCTCTCCTCTCTCTCCCAAACCAGATATCTTGACAAATGAGAATGACCATCGCCGGAATCGAACACCCGTCCTCCGCCGTCATGATCAATAGTTCGCGCGTCGCCGGTGGCTTCGATTCAGAGCAGCTTGTCTAGCCGACCAGGCTTATGATCGGAGGAGAGAGAAACAACGGCGCCACTCCAGAAAAGAACGATGAGGGAGTCGCTGTAATGGGAGATGATGATCTTCTAGCTCCGAAGTGACCACTACCAGGACGGCGGTGGATCTGACGGCATCAAGTTGCGGAGTTTGAAGCTCGCACCTACAGTTGGGACTTTGAGTGGCTTGGTTTCGAGCTTGGACAACTTCCTCCGTGCTCACAGAAGCATTGCTCCATGGTGTCCTTCTGTTTTTGACGAACAACTTCATTCCATGGTGTCTTTCAATTGAATAATAAGTCTTCCCAATTCTTTTGGCTACTGTCCCCTTACTCCCTTTATAGGTTTTTGTCTCTTGTGTGTGCCTTGAATCACTTGCGTCATTATTATGAAGCAATTTTCTTTTCTTATGGGTAGAATGAGTTGTTCATTATAATATTTTGGTTAATGATTGACTTGCTTATTATTATGAAGCAACTTTCTTTTTTCTTATGGAAAAGATGAAATTTCTCTATTGTGTTGGGGTTGTCACATCCCGGTTTTTAAATTAAATTATGGTTACTTACTTTTGTGTTACTTAGACTTTTTACCGTTTTAAACCGTTTACTGTTAAAGAACCCTAGAGTTGATTTTTGCAGGAAAATTATTTTGGGAAAATTTCTTTAAGGAAATTGTAGAGGACGTTAACACGAATCTGTGGACATGCTATACATTAAAATCGGAGTTCGTATGTAAAAGTTATGGTGTAAAATGTAAAGTTACTACTGCCCTCAGTAGGTGATCCTACTGCCCCCAACAAGAGGTGCTACTGCCCCTACTGACCGCAGTAGGTGGTCCTACTGCCCTTACTGGTCCCAGTAGGAGGTCATACTACCCCTACTGACCCTAGTAGGAGGTTCTACTGCCTCTAGTAGGAGGTCCTACTGCCCCCAACAAGAAGTCCTATTGCCCCAAGTAGGAGGTCCTACTGCCCCTACTGACCCCAGTAGGAGGTTCTACTGCCCCCAGTAAGAGGTCATACTACCCCTACTGACCCCAGTAGGAGGTTCTACTACCTTTAGTAGGAGGTCCTACTGCCCCCAGTAGGTCGTCCTACTGCCCCCAACAAGAAGTCATATTTCCCCCAGTAGGAGGTCCTACTGCCCTAGTAGGTGGTCATACTGCCCTAGTAGGTGGTCATATTGCCTCCAGTAGGAGGTCATACTGCCCCCAGTAGGTGGTCCTACTGCCTCTAGTAAGAGGTGTTACTGTCCCTACTGACCCTAGTAGGTGGTCCTACTGCCCTTACTGGTCTTAGTAGGAGGTCATACTACCCCTACTGACCCCAGTAGGAGGTTCTACTGCCCCCAGTAGGAGGTCCTACCCCTAGTAGGTGGTCTTACTGCCCCCAGTAGATGGTCCTACTGCCCCTAGTAGGAGGTGCTACTGCCTCTACTGCCCCCAGTAGGTGGTCCTACTGCTCCCAGTAGGTGGGCATACTACCTCCAGTAGGTGGGCATATTGTCCCCAATAGGGACCTGTTATAAGTGACTAAACCACAACGGCCCATGGAGTCCGGTTAACGGTCGCCGGAGCCCGGTCAACGTCATTGGTCGTGAGAATCCGATTATAAAAATTTTATTTTATAATAGACTCTTATAATGGTGTATTGTAGTTTATTTATTTCATTAAGGGTATATTTGTCTTTCTGCTGTTTAAGTTGGCTCTTGAGAATTTTAAAATCTTATTTTGTTAGTGAGAATAAAATTCTTAAAATTAGGGCTAGTGGGCATTGTCCCTTGTTTTAATAATGTAGGACTACTGTTTCATTCTGCATAGGCAACAATCAGTTGCTGCAATTTCATGTAAAAGACGTAACAGTGATAATATTCACCATAACAACATTGTAAATTTACACGAGTTATTCTGCAGCTCTTGGCCATTTACCAGTTTTGTGTTTGTGGAGCATTGCTTGTCCCATAACTCCCATTGGCAATGACTACTGGTCTACAGTGAAGAAAAGTTGATCATGCTCTACAGAAATCCAATAATTCCATTTTGCTGACAAGCTAGCACATACAGATTAAGCACATGTTAGATGAACATTCCACCTTGAATTTTAGATGGTATGTACTCCGTCGACAGAAAGGAAAGTGCATGCGCAGATAATGCTTCTAGCTCAAATTTCACTCCACTTTTCAGCATCAACTGTAGCTCCAATCTTTCACCGGAAAAGAATAATACAACAGAAATTTTTAAGGACTTAATCAGTTAATCCCATCATATTAGGAATGAAATAAGTAAGTTAAAATGGTCTGACCTCCAGTGTGGCACTTCTCTTTCTAAGTAGCATCTCTGTAACATGGCTTCAGTTTTTCTCTTGTCTGACAAGATAATGAAGATATAAGAAACCTCAGAAAGGATACGAAATTTGTAATGCAAATACAAAGTACCATATCTCTCACCTTCTGCAGTCAAAGGAAGGAGACACTGTTGTGGAAGATGGTACTTCTCTGCATCCAAAGGGAAGGCTCCGAGCCAAATTATCTCCGGGACCCGTAGAAATTTTGCATCATAGGCCATTTGCTTGCATAAGAACACAGCGAGCTAATTAAGTTGGATCATATCTTGGTTTTAATAGAAGCAGTCTATTAAAAAAAAATTGATCATACAGCACTTTTCATTCTTCAGTATTTGGAGTCTTTCTTGATAGTTCACAAGATCACATACACCCAAAGTTTGTTAACTTAAAGAAAAAGTTCAAAGATTGATCAGGAGGCCTAACCAGAGAACCAAACCGATATGTGGACAAGATGTCAAAACCGTAGGGATCACAATCTACCAAGCAATAGACAGGGAGATTTAAAGTATCAACAAGGAGCCCCAGAAACCTGGAAAACATCAATAGAAGTTACACAAAAGAAATGGCATAAGGGAATGGAAAATGCAAACAACATAGGAAAGGCACTCCCTACTCCCATTTGAAAATTGTAAAAGGACTCTACCTTCTTGTGGAAATATCAGGATATCCACGTCCCTACAAGGAAAACAAAAAAACAAAAGAGCACAACTTGAATAAAACATGACAAGGCTGTTTCAAGGATGAATTAAAGTTATTTCCCTGAAAAGGATTGATGAGAAGAAGGGGCAGACTTACAGTGATGACGATGCAGTGGTTTGTGTTACAAAACTGGTCATTTGCCAATCGTTGAAAAACTGTAGGTACACTAAACTGTAATGGTTGGTTGATAAAATAACTATGATGTAAAATACTATTCACCTAAAGCATAAGAGTTGCATAAGAACATTAATTACCTGATTCTTTCTCCACAATAATTATGTACTGGGCAACACTAACAATATCTGCAGGTTACAATTAAAGGTCTCAGAATGTTTTTCCTCTAAGATAGCAAGTAAGCTTGATTAAGTGAATAGCAACGCATTTGAAATGTTACAACATCTACTTCCTGTTGATATTTAGTGGGGAAATTTTTAACTGTTCTCTCTTAAATTCTTAATCATCTAAATACCTTTGACCTCTTCAACATGAACTGGAACAGGGTAGGCCTGTATGTAAACCAGGTGAAGATCTTTAAGGTCAAATATAGGAAAAGACAATGCTCTCATTAAATCAATTCATGAATGAGAAAAGGAAAAGGAGAGAAAAAAACAAAAACAAAAACAAAAAAAAGAGACCATGAGCCATTCTTACAGTGTTTGGTCTATTTATGCAATCAGATATGTTTCCAGCCTCTGCAAACCTTAACCAACCCATTACCAACCTATGATGAGATAGACGAAAGAAAAAAAAAAAAAAACCTATGATGAGATAAACAGTCCATTTAGCATTATGACACGGGCAGCATATGAATACTCATCATAGTGTAAAATTGCTAACTCCACCAACACTACATGCTGAGAATTGTCGAAAAGTACTGCATTAATTTAGACCAAAAGAATAAAGCACACTGATAATGATGTAACAGGGTGTGCCATTGCTACCAAAGGAAGCTAGCAGATTACCCAACAATAATGATGTATTTGACAGACTATTATCATTATAACCATAAATTTTAAACACATTAGTTATAGGATTGCAAAATCAAATAGTAATGTACTGTATTATCTTCTTGTCCACAAAGAATCAAGCAAAAGTTTACAAACGTACCCCTTTCCTACAGACACCTGCAAAAGGAAGCAACCTAAAGTAAATATGACAAAATCTGTAAGAAGGCTTATAAAATTTTAAAGAAAATTGTATGGTAATCCAAGTTTAGAGTATGCTCCTACTAGTCATACATAATCGATACTCAACCTAGAGGTCATTCAGGCTAACAGTACCATACAGCTTGTTTCTTTTCTTTGGCAAAAACCATATATCACTATTCAAGACATCAGAGCACTTTAATATACATAAAAGAGCAATGAAAGTAGTTCAGGCAACCATAGGAGTACCCACCACATTCAAATTGTGGCGACTACACTGCAGAAGGATGCATATGTCATTGATTGCACGGTCTACAACTGATTGATCTGCATTAAGTAGAGAATATCTTATTTAGAGAGGTGGAGAACATAATGCAAATGAAATTTCCAATTACATACTATGCTCCCTAAAATATCTCAGCGCACGAAAACAGGCCATAATATCCCCAACCATGACAAGTTGCAAAATGTAACGGCATTAACAAGGTCATTCAATCAAACTATATCTTGTCAACTACACAGTAAGATTCATGGGTTGACATTACAAAAGAAGAGCAACTCGTATTCACCTGAAAATACCGAAGGGTGCATGTAATAGATATCTCTTTTAGACCCATGTCTGTTTTCTTGCAGAAGTTGCTGAACAATTACAAGAACCCTAAGCAGAACATCTGAAATAGATTGATTGAAGCACATAATCCGTAATTCCAGTTCCTCCTAATATCTGTTTCTTTATAAATTTACAACAAATCAAAAGATTCATAGCAAGAGCAAGCAAACACACCTATTCTATGCACATGGCTTTCTTTTCGAAGAGTCAGCGCCTCCTTCCCTTTCGGCAAATCAGAGCTGCAATAGCTGTGCACAACAATGTACTCAATTACTCATTTATATCACAATGTTAAGGCTTAGAAATCACCAGACGTTCCACTAATTTAGAGTAAAATTTACATTTCCACAAACATTAGGGTAAAATATAACTGAAAAATGGAGAGAGTAAGCTTGGAATTGGTACCAATTTGCGGAGGAATCGGAGCAGTAATTTCGGAAGCGATCGATGAGAATCTGCGGTGGGCGGCCGTTGGTGAGATCTTCCACAAGAGCTCGAGTGAATTCTGGGCGATGAGAGTGGAGATTAGAAATGAGGGATTAGAAGATAAAGGAGAAGATGAATTGGAGGTTGCAGACCTTTGATTTTGCGAAGCAACGCGCGGGGACGGGGCTGTGAGCTCCCTCTTGAGCGCTTTCCCTCCATTCTTCAGGCGTTAATGGACTTCTTTTTGAAATTGGAGGAGAGATATTTATAGCCAAACGGCATTTCTTGCCCTTTTTCTTTTAAATGATAAAAAAAATAGTGGAAATCTTTGTTATCGTTTCGAGCAGTGACCTAAATTGTTTCATCAGAGATTAGTTTTTGTTTTTTTGCTTAGAGATTAGCTCGATGCTTCTAGGTCTGAAAACTATTCCGTATCGAGAGTCATGACAGGTTTATACGAGTTGTCAATCTCAAAGGTTTTGGAGGGTTTGAGAAAGGAGATTTTAGAGGTACCTAGCTTTGGAGAAAACTTTCTCACAAGGGAGAGGAGATTAAACTAACATCACCTAGGCCCTAGGGATGTGAAGCTCTCACTGGGGAGAGAAATTTAGAGAAGGTATTTTTCCCGTGTCTAAATGTTTTCCTTTACTGAGAAATCCGCACTTATGCTCTTACAACCTCAATCGTTTGTAATAGTTCGTACTTTTTTTATTTTAAAGAAACAGAAATATGACTACAAAATTGCCAACAGACCGAACCGAACCGGGTCCTAAAGAAACAAAGTGCAAGAACTAGATGAGATAAAGATGCTAATACGCTCAAACTAAACACTGGAATGTGGAAACAAAACAAGACTATGTGAACATGTACACAGTCCAGGCACTATAGTTGCGTCCTAAAGCTTGAGATAATAAGAACATATGGTATAATCATCATGCTACGCATGCTAAGGCATCAACCGAAATATTGCCTGTAAATATGGAAACTCTCATTGCCTTAGCGACCAACCATTTCGGTAATCAACCATCTTGCCTTCTCTAGAAGATAGCTTGAATGATAGCGAGAGTCTCTCTAATCACGCATCATAATGGAACTACTACCAGCTAACAAGATGTGCAAGCCTACATACAACACAATTTGCTTGTTTAAAAACAGTAAGATGACACTTACAATCATCCACGACCCTTACCTCTGAAAGATCATTTTCATCACTGTTGAGAGCAGCAATGAGAATAGCTGAGTCGCTCTCAATGTGAACGACAGAGCGTCATACCAATTGGAACCCAACAACGTCGAGCCTTTGCAAGTATTATATTGGGGTGAAAGAAACTGTGATACCATCATGTACTTTTATTTTTAAATTTTAAATTAAAAAAGTCAAATAAATTATTAAAAAAAAAAAAAAAGAATGAACACGATGTTTCTACAACATGTAGGCTCCGACGGACACGTCCCCACACGGATCGCACACAGCCACGTTCCGCCTTTTCTTCTGCGAAATCTACACTTTGGAATCTGTCTGTCCCTTATTCCTCACCACGATCACACTCCCACACGAATACACAAAACAGAAAGACGAAGTAGCGATGGGAGTTCAACGACCATTCCCTCCAGGAAACTAAACCTTCTTGTTCTGGTCAGTACCTCTTTCATTTCGCAACTGGTATAATTTAGCGCTTCAAGTAGGATTATTAGTCAGTTATTTCAGTTGGTACCTTATTCTTGCACTTAAACTACTATTCCTGTCAAAATTTAAATGGTGTGGATATAATACTTGTTTTACTGTTTGTGTTTGTCCTTGTGAATTGAAATTCGCTTGTAAATTTAGTGGTCTGATGAATCTTTATTGGGTATATCAAAGATGAGTAATTTCATTCTACTTTCAGTTGATGATTGCAATCAGATTATGAAGAGTATTGACATTGGTACATGAACTGATTTATGTGCTTGCTGGTAGTGGATAGTGGATAACTCATTGGTTCAACATTTCTGAACAATGTTGAAATGAGGTTTTCTGGCTTTGCAGGTGTCATAATTTTGGGTAAATATTCGTTATGGATAGGAATGGGATGCGAGAACCCTTGCTTCCAGGGGTCATAGATCCTTCGCCCCGACCAAAGACAAAGAATGGTCCAAAGAGTAGACGATTTCGTCGTACTAGAAGTGCTCCCCTTGCTGAGTATGCACCCCTAGAGGCATACGGCATTGACTCAGTTCAACCTGAATCTGTTATTCACCCTAGTTTTGTTAAAGTAGCTGTTTTCTTGACTGTCTACTTAGGATTGGGAACTATATGTTTCTACCTCGTCAGGAACCAGATCGAGGGCGAGAAGACGAATGCAATTCTTGATGCTGTTTATTTCTGTATTGTGACAATGACTACTCTCGGATATGGAGATTTAGTGCCTGACAGTATCCCAGCGAAACTACTGGCTTGTGCTTTTGTCTTTACTGGGATGGCTCTTGTTGGTTTGATCTTGAGCCAAGCAGCAGACTATTTAGTAGAGAAGCAAGAAATATTGCTTATCAGAGCTTTCCATGTGCATCAGAAATTTGGTGAAACTGATGTCCTTAAAGAAGTTGAGACTAACAGTTTGAGGTACAAATGCATTACAGTCTTTATCCTTCTTTTGGTACTTATGACTTCCGGCACGATCTTCCTAGCTACAGTTGAGAAATTGGACCTAGTGGATGCATTTTACTGTGTTTGTTCCACCATCACAACCCTGGGATATGGAGATAAGAGCTTCTCAACTGAACCTGGGCGTGTTTTTGCAGTGTTCTGGATATTGACAAGTACTATCTGTTTAGCTCAGTTTTTCCTCTACATTGCCGAGCTATATACCCAACATAGACGAAGGGCACTGGTTGACTTGGTTCTTACCCGTAGAATGACCAACGTAGATTTGGAGGCAGCTGATCTTGATGATGATGGGATTGTTGGGTAGGTTTCTGAAATTCTCTTTTGCACTATTAATTGGCTTATTTTCTAATTACATATATGCTGATAGTTTCTTAATAAGGTCTCAATATGATTGAAATCATTGGATATATAACATATAATTGATGGTTTTGTCCTCCTTCCTTTTTCATAGGGCTGCTGAGTTTGTTATATATAAACTCAAAGAGATGGGGAAGATTAATCAAGAAGATATTAGACTTGTAATGGAGGAGTTTGAGGCTCTTGATGTTGATCAGTCTGGATCCTTGTCAGTTTCAGATCTAACACTTGCTCAATCATAAAGCTAACTCTGGCCAGATGCTATGATGTTTCACTTGTACCCTACTAGAAGGCAATGCAGAATCATGTAAGTTTTTAATAGCTTCACCCTACCCCCGATATGTGCCTGACAGTTCATATTTGTGGCTTTAAAAAGTTTCTCAGCTATGATGGTCTACCTTGTTCATATTATATACAGAGCCACACTCAAAAACACTTCCACATCTCCTCCCTACTCAAAATAGTTAGACATTTTGTAACCCTTGTACTGATCATGATTCTTCTTTTGTTACTGCTCATTGTTTGTACCAACTACTTATTGTAAGTCTTGTACTTTCTGTTCTTGTTAGTTAAACTTTCTTTTTTTCTTTCTTTCTTTTTTTTTTTCTTTCTTTTTTTGGCATTTGGGATGAGGCTGTATACTACTATACTTGTATAGGCTTTCAAAACTTGTATGTTTATAATTTATCTCTGCTGGCTAAACAGTTTTAGACATATGTCTCTGATGGCAAGTTTCTTGATTTCTTGGATTTATATGGCTTGGTATTTCCCACTCAGTCTTCTGTACTGTCCATTTAACTTCAGCCCCTTCCTATGGTTACCAGAGTATCCATACAGCAAGAAGAGTGATAATGGGTGGTGTGGGTGGCAAGTTGATAATGATACTTTCAATCTAAAGTTTGGCAGGACCCTCTCCATTCTGCATTAGATTTGTAGTCTGATTAGTGATTAAGTTCACTGCTTTCTCCTGTTTCTAGTTAATTTTGCAGTGCCTAGATTCTATTTTCTGCCTTAATGAGGTGTAAACGATTGCTTCTATTCTTGTGATTGTTCGGATTCCTCAATACTGTATATAAGGATAAAGAAACTTTGATAATAAGGGTATCTTTTTCATCAAAAACTTTCTGTATCGTTCATACTTCATACTTCTCCTCCTCCAGCCTCTCCTGTTTGGAAGTCTCTTTGGTCTAACAAGGTCCCCGAAAGACCAAATCTATATTTGAATAGTTTCCCATGGGATTTACCTACTCAAAACTGACTTGTCCACTAGCATGACCAAGTATTTTCCGTTAGTTCTCTGTAGAAGAAACCATTTTTCGTGCCCTTACGCTTCTCATTGGTTTCTTCGTCTGTCGTATTCATTGGCAAGCTAATGTTTTTGTTCATAGTTTAAAGTCTGTTTTACATGCTCTCTCATATCATGCTTCTGGTCAATAAAATTGTATATTTGGGTAGAAGCTTTTGTGCTCTTCAAATCTTCAATACCTGAGCATCAGGGCCTCTGTTGCTGCCTCAAAATGGAATATTGGGGTGCCATTTTCCTTGTCATCCCTTGGCAAAGTCTGCCTCGAATCAAATCTCAACATATCGTTCAAACCCCGATGCTAGGGATCTCGCCTTAGCAACCCCCAGACGTCAAACACCGCGCGTTGGCTAACCACCGACTTGCTAAAGACACTGCTGCTGTAACAAACTGGTGATTCCTCGAAGCTTTCCTTTGTTGCTCTGCTCAATCCTTAAGGTTCAGTATCGATATTTGAAGAACCTTGAAACGAGGCTCTCCTCGTTCTCAAGCTTGCTTGCATAAGACGTTAAGAAGCCCCAATCACAATGCACGTAGTCTGTTGGATATAGTCATATGAAAACATAAGATGGTCGTTCAATCTTTTTCCAAAATAAAAAACAAAATTATCTACAATTTATGGAAGATTTATTCCATTGTCGACTAATAATAAAGTTATGCATGTCGGTTAAAAGAGTTGGGATTTCTCAATCCTCATTTATGTGGCACACGGATCATACGGACCACAATCTGCCACGTTTGAGGCCTTTCTTCTGCGTTGAGCGTATACACGGACGTTTGGACTCGACAAAGAAAAGAATGTACACGCGCCCATTCTGATTTAGAAAAAGGTGAGCGCTTTGTTCATGTCTTCCTTTTTCATTCTGTTCTTGCTAAACTGCTTTAGATTTAGGTGCTACTGTTATGCATGTTGTTTTGATCCTATTCTGTTAATCTGTATAAATAGAAACTCGTAGGATAGTTGGATCAGCTAAAACAATTAATGATAAATATATATTGCATTTTCCTTCAAGAAGATCATTGCAATCTAACTGTGATGCTCATAAACTGATTTATATGCTTGCTGGCAGTGGTAATTAGCTAGTAGTTGATTAAGGATCGAACTTTAAGCTTAAGTAGTAGCTAGTGTTTGTGAATTGTGGTACATCGATCTTTGACATCTTGGCTACGCAGGTCTGTAATTTGCTGGATCTTCATTATGGTTAGCAATGGTATGAGACCGCCATTGCCTAAACCAAATGCAAGAAATGGTCCACAGTGTAGAAAATATCGTCGTACTAGAAGTGCCCCTCTTGCTAATTACGGAGCCCTAGAGCCAAAATGCATTGCCTCATCAGACTCATCAGTTCAAGAACGTTCAAAATCTGTTATGCATTTGAGTTTTGTTAAAGTAGCTATATTCTTGACTGCCTACTTAGGATTGGGAACTCTGTGCTTCTCCCTCGCCGGGCACCAGCTCAAGGGAGAGAAGACAAATGTAGTTCTTGATGCTGTTTATTTCTGTGTTGTGACCATGACCACTCTTGGATATGGAGACCTAGTTCCCAACAGCACTCTAGCGAAACTGATGGCTTGCGCTTTCGTCTTCACAGGAATGGCTCTCGTCGCATTGATCTTGAGCAAAGCTGCAGACTATTTGGTAGAGAGGCAAGAACTATTGCTTATCAAAGCCTTGCATAGACATCAAAAATTTGGTGAGGTCGTTAAAGAAGTCGAGACTAAGAGTGTGAGGTACAAATGTGTCACGATCTTTATCATTCTTTTGGTTCTTATGACTTGTGGCACGATCTTCCTTGCTACAGTTGAGAAATTGGACATTGTGGATGCATTTTATTGTGTTTGTTGCACCATCACAAGCCTTGGGTATGGAGATAAGAGCTTCACGACTGAAGGCGGGCGTGTTTTTGCAGTGTTCTGGATACTGTCAAGTACTACCTGTTTAGCTCAGTTTTTCCTCTACGTTGCTGAGTTGAACACCCAACATAGACAAAAGGCTTTGGTTAACTTGATTCTTACTCGTGAAATAACCAAAGTTGATTTGGAGGCAGCTGATCTTGATGATGATGGAGTTGTTGGGTAGGTTTCTCAAACTCTTTTTTTCACTGTTAATTGGCATATGTCTGTTCTTATTTGCAAGGCTTCTATTTATAGCTGATTGCTCTGTCCTTCTTCCTTTGTCATAGGGCTTCTGAGTTTGTCATATACAAACTCAAAGAGATGGGAAAGATTAACCAAGAAGATGTCAGACTTGTAATGAAGGAGTTTGAAGCTCTTGATGTCAACCGGGATGGATCCTTGTCGATTTCAGATGTAACGCTTGCTCAATCATCTACTCCCTAATCCAAAGTTTATAGATTTATAGATACAGACATAGCTTCTTTGCTTAACCAGGACGTTACGTTTATGATTGCATGATGGTATGAATTTACACAGGAGGCCATACCGAAAGCCCTTCAATATCTCTTCCTTCTGAAAACATAACATAGTTAGACTTCCCATGAGCATTTCTCTGATCGAACGACTTTCTAAACTTCTTAATCCGTACCAACTTTCATAGTTCCTACTTTTGTTAGTTCAATAAACATTGTCTACTATTAACTGGCTTATTTAGCAGGTTGACTGTTTAAATTTCGTGGAAGTTCCTATAGTTCGTATTTATGAATATTTTGATGTATTTCGATCAAACAGTGAGAAATGAAGACTAAATATAATTAATCTCAAAGATATTTTTTTTATTGCTTGTAAATTCAAAAATTTGAAACCTGTCACTAGAACTTGTGATGTGGTTGAACATAAAAATAAAAAAAACTAAGTTGCACAAACACGGCAACGGCGACACAACATAACTCAAAAACCGAGTTTCCAACACAGCTTGGACACGGCAAACAAAATTATATATTTATGTATTTCTAAAATATAATTATACACAAAATTTCATATAATTATGTAGGAAATAAGGAACACATCGATTAATTACTAATTTCAATAATCATTAATCAGAAATTGAGAAAAGAGGTTGACCTTAGAAATAGTAACATATTGTTGCGACTTTTTTTAGCGGAGAAACTATCAGCTAGAGATTAACAGACTTGAATCTCCAATATAACTTGCTTGCCTATGGCTGGAGGAAGAAAGCTAGATGTTATCAGCTGCAATTGAATGGTTAATCGATTGAGAACAGTAAAACAATGATTATTTAGAACTTAGAAGAGATCGAATGAAGAGATATTAAGGAAAAGATGACTGACCTTAGCAACCCAGAGGAGCTTGAGGCCGCCGGAGGCTGTCGACAGAGAGAAGAGATCGAATGGGCGACTTCGTCCTTTTCTTTGTGTCGTTTCCTGATTGTCATCTTTTTGTTTATTTGCGACTGTGCGACAGACATCTACCGCGTCTATTTATTTTTATTTTTTTTAAGTAAAAAAAGCTGACGTGACGTGTCGTAAATAGGCGTGTCGGGCTGGTGAACGTGTCAGAAAAAAAAATACATCAATTTACGTTTAGAAATTACAAAAAAATAAAAAGTTTTTCAATTTTTTACATACATCGCGAACGATTAGTCTCGATGAAGTTTTTGGAATACTAACGCTGTAAAAAAAACTAAAAGTTGAGGAAATACAATTACTGAGTAGACTTGAATGATTGGTTTGGAGTTTGGACCATAATTTGATCATATTCAGTGGGCACTGGCTTCCCACCAGCACGAGGACCTCCATTTAGCAAAAGGGACCTGTCTGATGTCAAAAATGAATGATTGTATATGCAATGCGGGCCCCGCGGGACATTTGTGCATAGATCGGACTGGATCGAGTTTTAGGCAGCGTCACATCACTGGCGTCTCTGTGCAGCCCACCACTTCAGACTTTTTATGTAAGTCTATTTGGAGATATTTTTTTTTATATATGTTTGTTCAAAGTTTTTTTTATAATTTATCTAAGTTTAAATAGAGTTCTATATTAGATATTAAATTTTAATAAATTTATAGACGGCTATCCAATTAAAAAAATTAGATTCTCTCTTATATTTATAAAAATACCACCAATATAAAAAGTCTACAATCATGAAAAGTCTCCGGCTGATCTCTGACGAACTTTTCAGCCAAATTCTAGTGAATTTTCAGGCCGACCTTCGGTGAGAATTTCGGCGACCACAAAAGCTACTATCATTGAAAATAAAAGATATTACTGCCAACAACAAAAACTATTACAGACATCAAAAAAAGTTACTACCATTAACAACAAAAGATACTACCGTCAGCAATAAAAGCTACTACTACCGCCAGCAAATAAAGTTACTACCACTGACAACAAAAGATATTACCGCTACCAACAAAAGATACTACCGCTAACAACATAAGATATTACTGTCGGTAATAGAAGCTACTACTACTGACAACAAAAACTATTACTGCCTGCAACAAAAGCTACTACCGTCATTTACAAAAGTTACTATCAATTAGAACAAAAGCTATTGCTAGAGGTTGAGAAAGTTA
Organism: Fragaria nilgerrensis; assembly: GCA_010134655.1. Taxonomy (NCBI): domain Eukaryota; kingdom Viridiplantae; phylum Streptophyta; class Magnoliopsida; order Rosales; family Rosaceae; genus Fragaria; species Fragaria nilgerrensis. The sequence continues at coordinate 27,552,534 of CM020979.1, read as the reverse complement.
CTATTAGAGATGTACAAAAATTGTGAAAATGTAAAGGATACAAGTAATATTCAAATGCTACTGCAATTGAGACTAAAAACATATTTAATGATACAAAAAGTAAATGATATTATTATGTACAAAGCTACTTTTATAGTTACAAAAAGCTACTACTATAGTTACAGAAATCTACTGCATTAGTTGTATAAAACTACTATAAAGGTACTGTCAGTTTTCAGTGGTGATAAACCCACATGCATAATTTATCCACCTTCCGCACGAAACTTCATTTGAAACACTTCTTGTTTGGCCGAATGACCTATCCACTTGGCTGATGAAGACATCAATATCCAAATTCACATGATTTCAAATTCTGTAGTAACATTATCACAACAAAATACTAGTGTTTGAAATTAACACAGAATACGACAAGGTTTCGCTGCCCCAAAAACATAAAAGAACTTAAAATCAATTATTATGAAAATATAAAAGCTACTGACATCAACTTCAAAAAATACTAACATAGGTACAGAAAGCTACAATCACTATGATCGAAAACCACTACAGCAGTTACATAAAGGTACTGATTTGAAACAGAAGCTACGTACTGAGATCAGTTTGGAAAGATACAAACATAGGAACGTAAAGCTACTATCATTGTAATGGAAAACTACTATAAATCTATAATAGTTACATAGAGCTACTAAAATGAAAACCTAAGATACTGACATCATATTGAAGAGATACTACTAGAGACATAGAAAGCTACTATTACAATATCAAAAAGCTACTATGACCATATCAATAGAACACAATAAAAATGCATAGATACTAACACAGACACATAAAGATATCATCTTACTAGTAGAAAGATAATGTAATAATTATGAAAAGCAACTGACATTTATATACTGAACACAAAACACACAATGACATTATGTGGGAGCAGAAGTCCTAATTAATCTCCCTAATCGAGCTCTTTCTGTGAGAAAAAATCCGGTATCCTGATCTTGAGAACAACAAATCATTTAGCAGAGAATCAAAACCAAGCAAAACTCTGAAATCACTACATATCAACCAATTATCAACATCATCACTTCACGAAATACACTTGCTTAAAAGTTTAAAATCACTACACATCAACCAATTCTACAATTGCACATCTTAGCCAAAAAATAGCTAAAAAAAGTGAAGAGAATCAAAGAGCGAAGGCTCACTTTAAGCTTTACATTTGGAATCACGACAAAACCTTTGATCTCGGCAATTATCTTAGTTATTCCTACTCCGATCTCACCACCGATAACTCATCGACATCATCCAAATAGCCGCTGCGTGAAAACGCAACAATCAAATTGAGGTTTTTGTAAACGAAATTTGCAGATTCAATTTCAAATTCAAACGAAATGGAAAACGAGATTTATTTGAGACCTAGCGGTGGTGGTGTGACGGTGAGGAGGAGCATCTTCGTCGTCTTTGGGCGAGGCTCTGATCAAGAGAGATTCGACTCCGACGAGGTAGCTTCTGGCCGATCTTCTTCGTCGTCGTCTCCAAGTGTGGATGTTACCGAAGCTCGTTTTCTACGAGATGGAGTTGAATGAGAGAGAGGGATTTTATTTTTATTTTTTTGATAAAGAGAGATCGAGCGTGTTAGAATACAGAAGCTGGTAGCTGAGGGTATCTTAGGTATAGAAGAAAATTAGGCTAGTGGATCTAGTCTCTGAAGTGGACTTATTTGGGTCAAAAATATAAGATGGACTTGAGGCTAAAAAAATGTTCAAAAAGGAACTTAATTATATGAAATTTTCTAGTTTTGGTTTTGGTGTTGTTTGTGATTTAGGTATGGCCTTGTTTGATGTCATGTCTAGAGACTACCGGTGTTAAGGTTGGTATTTTCTTGTTGTCAATGTAATAAGGAGGTTGCCCATACATATATGTTTTTTGATGTATAGTACTTGGTAAGGTTGTTTCTTCTTGAGGTTGACCGTCAGAATGTATCAAGACTTCTGGATGGGGTTACATTTGGACCATTTCGATTCATATTCATTGTACCCATGTATGGGGGTATGGAGAAGAGTGGGACTGTGGAAACTTGTTGTCCACCACTAAAATCTCTCATGATTGTAATGGTCGGTTGTTATTATATAAAGTTTATCTTTCTAAAAAAAAATCATTAATATTTTTAATTAAAAAGAACATATTATCCTCATCTACTATTGGGTAGTTAGTTATTTTAAATTATTAACATACCGCAATACATATGCAGTTTAAAATGAACTTTATAACAAAATTGAATGTTACGTTTACTATAAAAAAATTTACCGTCATTTAGCACAAAATTTTGGTGAACCCATTACACCCCATAAAAGGATACTATTTTACAAGAACCATTCTAGATGTGAGTGAGTCTAAGGATACGTTTACTAACTTGGAATGAAAATTATCATGAGTCGGTATCAACAAGAATCGGTATAAGAATATTTCATTACATTCTATTGTTTACTTATCATAAAGAATTAAAACAGCAATGAAACTATTTACAATTGATGTTGTTTACTTATCATATAGAATCAGAATCAAAAACTAGTTGATTACTAAAATACCCCTACAAGAAAGGAAGCTCGAATGTTTGCAATTTTATCGATCATCAAAAATAAGGAAGCTTATCAATCATCATGGAAGAGAGGCACTAACCTCAGAATCGGTCGTCTTCTTTGTTGTTGTTGTTATCGAATGGTAACAATACAATATATATTTCTAGGGTTGAGTAATTTGGAGATATATAATTATGTAAGGATATTTTGGGAAGAAAATATTGATTTCATAATTTTGATTCTGATACCCTATTTAGGTATCAGATTTTGAGGTTTATAAGGAATCGATTCATAATAAACAAGTTTGACATATATCCATTCTAATACCTTGACATGTTAGTAAACGTCATAATTCATCCGTTCCGGAATCAATTCCGTGACTCAATTTTATTCAGGTCAGTAAACATGTCATAACAGTACATACAATTTTCAAGTTTCAATACGTTTGCCTTGTAGACTTGACTCGGGGACCTAAAATTTGGCCCCTACTTAACCTTCAATGGCGGTACTAGTAATACAAGATAAGCATGTGGTCGGTGTCAATAATGGTTTGGAATTATTTGGGAATCTTTGCACAGTAGTAAACAAATGTGAAACCGTACAATCAAACGTAAAAATTCATATTTTAAAGGACAAAAGCAGCATTATGAAATACATAGTCAAGATTATATAATTGCATTAGAGAGACACTAAACAGTAAGCACCAACTTGGGTGTTGTAGAATCTCTAGACTCGATCCAAACACCTAGCAAAGGCCAAGCTTAGAGATTGAAGCCAATTCATTCTCCCACTTATTTAGTATTCTCTTTTAATTTCTTTAATAAATTTGGACCACTCCCCTCTCCATTGACTCAAAACATTCCTAAATTCTAGTTTCTTTAAAAATAAAAAACCCAACATTTTTACATTCTATTTTCTTGATAGTAATAGCAGCAAAAAATAATAATAGCAATAATAAAAAGAACTGACAAAAATAAAAATCAAGAAAAGGGAGGTCAAAATGAAAAGGACCATTTAGAGAGTTATTATTCTTGCCTGAGATCACAGTTTCACAGGGGATCGATGTTGAACAACACAAGTTAGAAAATTACAGCTACAAAAAGTTACATTACATTTCAGAAGGGTAACTTTCCACGGCGTGGTCCGGCTGGCCGGCTACATAATCGAGGAGGCCTTCGCCGGCTTTGTCAGCGTGGGAATCTGAGCCCGGTAACGAAGTCTTCCCGAAGACAACGACGGCAAAGAGGAAGAGGGCGGTGGACAGGAAGAGAGGCCAAAAGTAAGCCAGAATGGTTAGAAATCTTGGCGCAAAGAGGGTGAGGGAGTAAAGGGTGAGGCAGAAAATGAGTGCAGAGAGGAAGTGGTATTTGAACTTGAGAAGCTTTTCTGGGATCTCCATGGTTAGTGAGAGTGAAGGTTGAGAGAGAGAAAGAGAGAAGACAGAGATTGTGGGAGGTTTATCTCTTTAATGAGAAGAGAATCTCTGAGGGAAATAACATTTTGTTTGCTGAGCCTTTGTTTTGGAGTGCGTAAAAATTGATATGACAGTTTTGCCACGGCCCACGGGCACTACTTTTCTGAATTTACTGTCCTGGTAATATATATACATGTGTTCACCTGTGTTCACCTGATTAGTAATAAATTAACAATTAAAATACATTATGATTTACAAGTATTTATATATGAAGCTGACAAGAAAATCCGGACAACCTATCAAAGCTAAAATAACCACTAGAACATGATGAGAGCTTATTTTAAGCAAGTCTAAACGAGAAAGAGAAAAACTCGCCCGTTGGTTTTGTTGTTCGATGAGATGTTTCTAAGAGGAATTACACGATTCTCAAGAAAAACCTACTTAACACGCACAACCTTTTAAAACAGGAAAATCGACAAACCCTTAACTCTTCATGCACCTCAACAAGTAGGGGTTTATCTCTCATACCATATGGTATGACATACATATTACAAATATGTCTAATTGTGTGGCACATGTGGGCTTTTGAAAGGGTAAATGATCATTACATGGTTATTTAATTGCTTATTTAATAAATGATAACTACACATTTTATGAGGCATGCTATACCATATGATATACTAGAATTTTCCAACAAGTAGCTACACCTTGTTGGAATTATGTAATAATACCCAATATGAATGAAAATAAAATTATTCATGACCTTTCCATTTGAAAGGGTGTGTCTTTTTCAATAGGTGTCTTTAGGAATAACTGTGTCTCTTCAAGGAGATAAGTGAACGGACGTGTTGGTTCACTTGGGGTTTTATATAAACTCATACTCATATCTCCTTAAAGAGAAGATTAAGATTCATCATTTCTTTTACATGTATTCTTCAATCAAGAGAGTACAAAATATAATTTATGGTTTGCTAAAGTCTAAAATTACGGTGTTTCAATCTTGGATCATTGATTGTTGTATTCTACAAGGCGGACGCCTATTGAACTACAAGCACAAGGGTAGAGACGAAATCTGTCTTAGTCAAGTGCATTTATGCATGTCTCAATTAGAATATCAAGTCAGTTCTTTCTTTCCTTATACTACTTTTATAAGATTCATATAATGTTATACTCGTAAATTAGGATTAAATTGTTACTTTCAATCCAAATCGTACTTTGTTTTATTTCTCACACATTTTTTTAAAATTTCTATTTTATTTAAAAATTATATATATGATTGTTCCCCACACACCTTACAACTTAGGCAAATAGGCATAAGAGAGTTAGAGGTCGGCAACTTGGTTTTGACCACTGACAGTTGTCACTTGTGCTAATACATGGACAAGACCTTGGAATTGGGAATTCTGCATCATATACCAGACTCCACAAAAACACAGGCAATTTGTTTGAATGTGATTGGATGGTTCAAGAAATTCAACGACAAAGATTTTTATGAATGTGATTACAGTTTCGTGGTGATTGAGAAACCAATTCAAAGACAAAGATTTTTATGAATGTGAGAGTTTCTAACGTGAATCTTATAATAAGGAATAAAGGAGACCTACGTGTTTTAATCTTTAATTGATATTTTGAAATTTCAATGCATATGTTTTGAAATTTATGTTGCACGGATACTTCAATTTGAGGCTTATCTCATATCCGATATCGATACGATGTCGAAACTTCATGAATCCCTATAGTATAGATTGATACTTCGCTGATACCCTTATAATTGGATACGTGAATATGTAAGTAATTTGGATACACAATGTTAAATTAGATATTTTTGTGTTATACAATATGAAAATAAAAAATAATAATAATAATTTAGGTCACGGACGCCTCTTTCTCCTTCTTTTCTCTTTGTTAAAATCATAAGATGGTGTTTTTTTTTTATCAGGTAAATAACTCAAATATGGGTAAGGTTAGGGTGTGTTAATGCATTTGATGCATCAACTTTGTCCTCAAGTTGTAAAATGAGTCCTCAAAGTAGTAATATGAGTCCTCAAAGTTGTAAAAAAAATTAATTACAACATTAGTCTTCATTTGTCCTCATTTGTCCTTGAAGTGGTGATTGAGTCATTAAAGTTGTAATATGAGTCCTCACAGTTGTAACAATTTTTTTTAATCACTTTGAGGACTCAGTTACCACTTTAAGCACACATTTTACTACTTTAAGGACAAATGATGACTAATGTTGTAACTAAATTTTTTTACAGCTTTAAGGACTCATATTACAACTCCGACTAATATTACTAGTTTGATGACTCAATTTACAAAGTTGATGCATCACATCATTTACATGTATTAACACATTGTAGAATTTTTCCTCAAATATTACAACTTCGTGAGTCGAAGTCACAACCTCCCACGTTCTAAATGAGTGATTATACCGCTAGACCAAATGATACTGGGCAAGATAATAAACAATGTAGCTTATGTTGCATTTTTTTTCATATATATTAAAACAATATTTATTTGACGTATTTTATCACGCATCATATTCTAACTTACATATATCCTAACTTACATATTTACTTGACGTATTTAGAAAAAGCTTGCAGGTTGGAAAGCCAACTCTCTTTCTAGAGGAGGAAAACTTGTTCTGATTAAATCTAATCTCTCGGGTTTACCTAATCATCTTTTGTCTTGCTTTAAGTGTCCTAAGTCAGTTACTAATGCTCTTGACTCAGAGTGTAGAAAGTTTTTCAGGGGACATAGCACACATTCCCCAGTTTCTTGGTCACAAGCTTGTTTGCCTAAAGATAAAGGCGGGTTAGGAATATGACCTACTAAACACTTTAAACCGATCATAACAATTGATGAGTCAAAATTGTTAAAGCCAAATACCTTAGACGATCGAGAAAATTTTTGGACTGCAAGAAAAAGAGCTCATTGCTCAGTTGCTTGGAATGGAATTTTAAACTCTAGAGACCTTTTGAAACAGAGAATGAGATGGACTATTGGAGACGGAAAGAAAGTGAATTTTTGGCTCTTTAATTGGGCTTATCCTTTTCCTTTACTGAATTTCATTCTTGAAAACCAACTGAATTTCATTCTTGAAAACCAACATGAACCTGAAAGAGTAGCTGACTATATTACCAACGAACAGTGGAATATTCAGAAGTTTTCTACCGTTTTGCCCCAAGAAGTAGTAGAACATATCCAGGTAATTCATCTCCCTTATTTTCCTCAAACTGATAATTTGAATTGGGGTCTCACTAGCATGGACATTTCACTATTAGCTCAACCTCTTGTCTACTGACTTAAAATCTGGAAGCTCATTCTCAAACCGCTCTTTTAAAGAAAATGTGGAAGCTACGTATTCCACCTAAAGTTAAAGTTTTTGCTTGGAAACTCATTAGAAGTAGACTTTCTACGAGAGATATACTATATACTAATTTGCAGATTGATAGAAGTTGTCCTTTTTGTTACTCTACCTTAGAAACTACTAATCATCTTTTCCTACATTGCAAGTTTGCTCAACAAATTTGGCAGTTAACTTTCCCTAACTTTCAAGTTCATCTTTTTAATTCTTTTTTGCACTGGCTACAATCCTTATATGCTACTCCTTCCTCTATATCATTTTTAAAAATTGCAATTACTACAGCGTACTCTCTTTAGAAAGCAAGAAATGACTTAATCTTTAGAAACCGTTATGTCCATCCTCAAAATGTTGTCTACTCTGTAGAGAAACATTTTCGGTATTATTCTACTGTCAATGCAACTTACCCTAAGAGATTTTGCAGGTTTGTTGAGCCTATTCATTAGCATGCTCCTCCTCCTCAGGCACTTAAGCTCAATTTTAACGAATCTGTCCATAATCACTCTGCATCTTCATGCATTGTTTTTAGAGATGCAGATGGTCAACCTGTCTTAGTATCTACAAAACATATTGGCCCTAATGATGTTCTCACAGCTGAAGCTTCTGTTTTACGTGCAAGTCTTTTAGCAGCATGGATTCATGTTTTTCAGAAAATTTTGGTTGAAAGAGATTCTTAAATCTTAATCAATTCTATCAGTGGTACATGTTTTACTCCTTAGAAGATTCAAATTCTTATCAAAGACATTTTTCCTCAAATTGGTCAAGTTTCTTTCACATATGTTCACCGAGAAGCGAATTTCGTGGCAGATGCAATTGCAAAACTGAGACATAAAATTGGAACATGAATTTTGTAATTTGAAGTTGTTTTTCTTTTTATATTGTCGAAAAAAAAAATTACATATTTATAAGGGAGGGTGGGTTATTTAATTTTTTTAATAAAATAGAAATCGTCTCGCAAAGAAGTATTAATACAGTTTTGGCGGTGTTCCAGTTGGAACCGCCGGAATGGCGCCTGTGAGAGTTAGAGGCGCTGTGGTCGCTGCAATCTCAGTGACCATGGCCTTGATCTCTGTCCTGCTCTACAAGTCCAAAAAGATCAAACCGGCCTTACCATGGAACAAAAATCCCAGAAGTGGCCTCGTTGGAGCCATTGGCAACACCCCTCTCATTCGCATCAACAGCCTCTCTGACGCCACTGGCTGTGAAGTAAGTATCCTTCTTCTACTTACCTTAACATTCTTCTGGGCTTCTTTTAAATAATAAATTCTATGATGTCTGGTTTTAAGTGACTCGTTTTGTTGTTGGGTTTGTTCAGATTCTTGGGAAGTGCGAGTTTTTGAACCCTGGAGGGAGTGTCAAAGATAGAGTTGCTGTCAAAATTATTGAGGAGGTGAGTTATTTTGATTATTTGTTTGATTGAAAACTATCCTTGTGCCAATTGTGGGTGAGAGAACAGCTGGAAAGATGTAATCTTGTAGAACCTTTTCTTCGAAATACTACTAATGCGTTGGTTGATGAACACTGTTTACATTTCATCCATCCCAATTGATTTTGAAGGGTGTGGTCCCTTGTAGAGTGCAAATCTATCTTTGCTTGGAGCTTGTGGGAGGATTAACATCTGTGAAATTGTTCTAGGCCAAATATATGCTAAAAACGTTGAATGTCCTCGGGTTGGAGTGTGAAACATGGATGTCAAAAACCTCTTGAATTGTGGCGTATATCCTTTCTTTGGAGGACCCGTTTTCTGAGCTTCTTATGCATCATTGGGCTCTTATGGAGGAAGGAAGGCTAAAAAGTGCTGAACTAATGGAAGAAAAGGTAAGGAAGGAGAGGGCTTTAGTATTGGAGAGGTTAGGTTTGGGCGTCTTTGTGGGGATCAGTAACAGTTGATATAGAGATTGTCCTTTCTTCATAGTGATTTCAGAGTCTGTTGCTGCAGTTAATTCAATATTGGTATCTTGATGGTGGTTGATAGGGGTTTGTGCATTGTTGCTTTGATGAAACTTTTTTGTAGCTGTGTCTAGAGAGGGACCTCTTGTTCACAGCTGGAATTTCTTTTTGTAACTCAAAGAGTTTGATTTGATGAAGTCCTCAAAAGTCTACAACTTCATTTCTTATAAGGATTTTGGTTTCTGAAAACACTGTTCAGTTAAACAATTTTGGTAATTTATTCCTTTCGATATTGTTTCAGTTAGCAGTAATTGGATAGTTAGCTGTAACTGTGATTTCAAAATTGGTTAGTTTTCCAAGTCACAAGTTTTCTGGTTTTTGGTTTTCCCCAGGCTTTGGAATCTGGAGACCTTGCTCCAGGTGGAGTAGTCACTGAGGGAAGTGCTGGAAGCACAGCTATTAGCCTTGCTACAGTTGCTCCTGCTTATGGTTGCAAATGTCATGTGGTTATACCCGATGATGCTGCTATTGAGAAGGTAGGCAGAGAATGCATTTTGGATTAGCCAGATGGTTTTTGCTACAGGTACCTTTGGGTTGTATTTGATTTGAGCAAATTCCAAAAAAAAAAAAAAATGCAGTACCAAAAACCATCCCCCCTTCTCTTGTACTTCTTTATTACCTTTTTTTTTAATTTTTAGATTAATTTTTAAAAATGTGCTAAATTTTTCTTCCCTGTGCAAACCATGTCTTCAGTCTCAGATACTTGAAGCCCTAGGAGCCACTGTTGAGAGGGTAAGGCCAGTTTCAATCACACACAGAGATCACTTTGTCAACATTGCTAGGCGACGAGCCTTAGAAGCAAATGAGTTAACCTCAAAGCATAGAAAAGATGAGCAAAAGAATGGCAAAGCCCTTGAGAAAGTTAATGGTTTCCATTATGATGGAGAAAAACAATTGTTTCCAAGGAATTGTCCAGGTGGATATTTTGCTGATCAATTTGAAAACTTGGCAAACTTTAGGGCACACTATGAGGGTACTGGGCCTGAGATTTGGCAGCAGACTGGTGGAAATATAGACGCATTTGTGGCGGCAGCAGGAACGGGTGGTACTGTGGCTGGCACTTCCAAGTTTCTACAGGTCCCCTGATTTTTCTGCTGTAAGTCTTTGCTTCATCTCTTGGTATAGTTGTATAAATATTTTGTCTTTGACAGGAAAGGAATCCAAACATCAAATGCTTCCTGATAGACCCTCCTGGTTCTGGTTTATTTAATAAGATTACGAGGGGGGTGATGTACACCAAAGAGGAGGCTGAAGGACGAAGACTAAAGAATCCATTTGACACGATAACTGAAGGAATTGGAATCAATAGACTAACAAAGAATTTTCTGATGGCAAAGCTCGATGGCGCTTTCCGAGGCACAGACAAGGAAGCTGTTGAAATGTCCAGGTCAGTTCCTGTTCTCGCTAAACTCTTTCTTGTAGTGTTTTCCCTTTTGCTGAGATGTTCTGAAAATCAAAGAACATGGTAATGAATTTATGTTAATATTCTCCATGCTCGGGGTTTTTTGTCTATATGTTTTTCTTTTCTTAAACTAAGTTTTAAGAAAATCTGTTCTTTATATCATTTACTCAACAATTTTACAAGAATTGTCAGTTATTGGACTTGCCTCAAGCTACTTATGCTTAAAACTTACTTTTGTCAGGTTTCTGATGAAGAACGATGGGCTCTTCTTAGGGAGTTCTTCAGCTATGAATTGTGTTGGAGCAGTTCGAGTGGCACAGTCAATTGGTCCTGGTCACACTATTGTCACCATATTGTGTGATAGTGGGATGAAACATCTAAGCAAATTTTACAATGCTGAGTATCTGTCTAAATTTGATTTGACACCTTCTGCTTGCGGATTAGAGTTCATGGGTGTTGGATAAGATATGCCATCTGATTCTTATTTTTCTCTTTATATTTCCATCCAAAGTTAGTGCAGTAGCCAAGTGATTTGACATGTGAACTCTTGAATGTTGGTTAGAGATAGTTGGGACAAGATATACAGGGACGGTGCCCCGAAATTTTCAGCAAGAGTTACCCTCTACATTATTTTTCGAAGGCAAAATTTGCTTGCTGATTATCTTGGTTTTACATTCCAATTCCAAGTGGGATTGAGCTCTGTATAATTGTTATCATCTTTGTAGTCTCTCACTCTTTTTTTCTTTTGGCTTTTCTCTTGGTTTTGTATTCAGAAAGGCAATAAAGGAATCCGGTGTCGAATTTGAGGGGGTGAAATTGCAACTTTTTTTTTTCTTTTACAAATCAAACTCCCCTCTATGCAATGTCCATTAGACAAATACTCATGGAGGGGTGAGGTTTGAAAGAAAAGGATGCAAATATACTAGTGCATAACACTTGTCTATGCAATAAAATTACAATTGGTCTTGAACAGCGAATTCTGGTTTCAACTGAAATTTTATTGTCAACATACATTGCCCCAAGTGTCTGCAGAGACAATGTAACCATTGCACCAAACAAGGGCTGTGCAGTTCAAATAACTAAAACAGTAGTAAGTTTTTAAACCAGACAATGATCTGCGAAATTCAGATATAACAATCACTGGGGATGCCACTTTTCAAACTCAGACTCATGACAGTGGGGGTCTAACCAGTCCCTCGAAGTACCTTTTGCCATGTTGCTGCTTCCGTTCCCACCACCCACAAGTTCTCGCAGATTGTCCAACTTATTCTCTCGACCAGTCCCACAACTCTTCCGATCTGCTTCCTTTAATTTCTGCTTGAACTTCTGTTTACGGCTAGAAGGATTTACCTCTTGCTGCTTTGAATGCGTAGGGGGCGCTCCGTGCGGTCCTAAATATATATTCTCTTGTTTTTTGTCCTGCAGAAAACAATAAAAACTTCAATAAAGCAGTCCAGAGGTTTCAGAATAAGAGCAAGGTTGAGAGTGATTTTAATGTGCTAACAAATATAAATATGTTTGGCATACAGAAACAAAAGTATTTTCTGGGTTTACATGAGCACATTTTAAAGTAAATGTGTAAGAAGCACCTCCATTTTTATGGAATAATTTACAGGTCAACTGAAAATGCTGTATATATGATTATACTTTCAAGCGATGACTCGCTTTCTGTACCTTCTGGGTTTACATGAGCACCATCTAAAGTGAATATGTAACATTTTAAGGAATTGTTTTAAAATTAACTGAAAATGCTTTGTATATGATACTTTCAAGCATGACTCACAAGTTTAGACTATGTTTAAATGAGTTGTTTTTCATTTACAGGATAAATGGAACTAAAACAGTTGCTAACTGACCTTTGGAGATGGAGGTTTTGGGTCTTCTACTATAGGAGCATCATCATTAGTTTTATCTTGGTCTTCGATAACCAAACTTGGAATCACAAATCCATCGTTGTCTGAAGCAAAGAACAGTCATTAACTAAGGCCAACACAATTGAACATACATCAAATGCAAATTAAAAGTATAATTGAAATTTGTTTAGTCCTTGTGGTTTGAAGTTGACATATGTTCAGTCCTTGCGGTTTTATTTTAATCTGAACGATCCTTAAAGTCACGATTTTTCATTCAAATGGTATTTCCATCAATTTTTCTGTTAGAATACTGACGTGGCCGTTAAAGAAATTGTAATTTTTAATGGTCACGTCAGCAATTTAACTGAGAAAACTGACGGAATGACCATTTAGATGAAAAATCGTGAGTTTAAGAACCATTCAGATTAAAATAAAATCACAAGGACTGAACAAATGTCGACTTCAAACCACAATGACTATACAGTACTTTACCCTAAAAAGTATATTGCAGCATGCTAATAAACACTTTACTATCAACTAAGCTTGTATATGGGAAACATTTTCAAAAAAAAAAAAAAAAAGCTTGTATATGGGAAAGAACTTGCACTCCACTTAAACGAATGCACAGTGCATACAGCTTGTTCTAGAGACTAGAGTGCAAATAACATTAACCCGAAATCGATAAGATCACTTGAAGCATAATTATTCAGCCTCTCAGAAAAGCTGTTTCCTCATAATTATTCCCAACACCGGATTCTAACGCAACTACATACCTAATCCCAGATCTAATGTTGTACATAGAATTCAGCAGTAATCAAGCCAAAATGACAAATAACAGAGTACTCAAGCATTGGGAATCAAACAAGTTCGGTGGGCCTACAAATCAATTCCTTAAGTTTGCTGCCATTTCACTGTTTCAGTATCATAGTCAGACACATCAGAAAATGCAAAACAAACTCTCTATCATCTATAACTTGCAAGATTCAAGTTAGCTAACCAAGTCTATTTCAATGTAGCAGCTTCTTTTGTTCCCCATCAAATAATATAAAACCCAAATCAAACATGAATGTCAGAACTTAACCCAATAAAGAACAGAAGTTTCATTAAGAACCAAAAAGGGGGATTGGGGAAAGAGATAGAGAATGATACCCCACTCATCATCTTGATGTGGTTCAAAAACTGGAGTGGTTCGAACTGGAGAAGGGTCCATGGGATGCTGATGATCATGGATTTAACCAGCCACAGGGCGCAAGAGCCCAGATTTCAAGATCAAATCCAATCACAACTCCAACTCCCACAGAGACCCAACTGCGTGCTGTCTGCCAAATCTGTAAAAACACAGAAGCTGAGGTTTCGGGTTATTATAAGCAAAACCTAAGACTTGTATGTGGATACAAAAAGTTACTAAGACAGAATCCAGTTCTTTACCCAATGTATGTGGATACAAAAAGTTACTTCTCCTCTTGAGAGTGGCAATAGGGATTCTGTTTGGACCACTGTCTTGGGCCTTGGGCCTATGTGTTGATTTTTAAGTGGGCTATTACTTGAATTTGGGTCGGGTCCTTCTGACCAGAGTTGGTTAGTTGAACAACTATAGAAGGCAGATTTTTTGTGTTGTAAGATGTATCTAATCAATAATATGAATCTTTAACTTATTCGAATTCCTCGGTCCTAACAACTGGTATCCAGAGCCGGTTTGTGGAATCTGCAAACTCCCACCATTTTCGTCCCACCCTCGTTAATCCAACGCTGTCGCCACCACCACACGGTTCACCTCATTTCATTCCACCATTTCAGTCACCCTCAATTCCTGCTTTCATTCCCAATCCTGCGGCAGTGCAAATCATCGATGCTTTTGCTGAATTTCGGCAAACTATGGATGAATGCTTCAACGACTTCAGGGCGGATATTGGTAAGGTTCAGGAGCGACTCCGTGAACGTGGCCGTCTGATTAAGGAACTTCGCTCGAAAGTTTCAAGTGTTGCAACCACTCCCGGTCCACCCTGGAGAGGTTTGATAGATGGTTCAACAGGTTCGCTGTATTACTGGAACCCTGCAACCCACCAGACCCAGTATGAGAGGCCATGTGAACAAGCTTGGATTACCCACCCAGAGGATGTCTCTTGGGACGACTCGGCTAAGGTCCTGATTTCCACGAGTGATGGTTCTTGTAGTCACTCTGATTTGAGTTATCAAACTCACTCTCACGCATCTGATGCAACCAATGTTGAGATTGCGATTAGCAATGTGGTTGGGCTACACAAACCGGAGGCTGTTGACATACATGGTTTCATTTCCGAGGAGATCAGCCTCGCCTCACCAAATCCCAACAGCGATGACAACGTCGTTGCCGGTGGCACCATTACCGACGTCGCCCTCGGCAGCGCTCCACTGCTCGACCATGAACTTGTTAGCCTCAACGCTTCGGCCGCCATGGTATCAACTATTTCACACCATCTCAGTACCGTTATCTCGGAGTCAACTTTGTCCTCCACAAATGGAAGCGTTCTCGGCAGCGCTACTACACCCAAGAAGTTCAAAACGGTTCCAGTTTACCACCACCTTAAGACACGGTCGAATTCAAGATGAAGCGACAACCACTGTCTAAGCCCAAGTACGGGGGCGGTTCAGAGACGACCAAGTACGGCCCTCCTTCTTTGATTATGTCCACCAAAGCTGATGATTTGGATGTGCATGATGACCCGTCAATGGAGCTTGCATTTTACCCACAGACTCTAACTGGAACGACGATGGCCTTTGAGAAGCTTCAATCAATGCGGCTTTCATTCAGACCTGAAGATTACTATGCAGAAATGGTGAAGTCGGCGTCCGAATTGGAGAACATGAAGAGCCAACTTTCGGTGCAGATGACTACCAATCAGCGTCCTGCCTCATTGTCTCAGGTATTCACTAAGTGGAATTTAGTTTTTCAAGCTTTTAGAGGGCACTCTGTGAGTAATTTGTTCGGGCTCTATCATCATTGTTTGAATGGTAAAGTTGGACAAGAAAAAGGGCCTCCTGATGAGTGGATCGAAAAAATGAAATGGGATGTCAACAGTTTGTTTGACTGGTTGAATAGTACTATATCAGAGTTTGGCACTGTGGCTACCTTAAATGCATGGTTGCATGATATGTTTATGTGTCAACCTCTTGAGTACAGACTAGAGAACATGAGTTTATTTCTTGTTATCATGATGAAGAGCCAGTCAACAGATGTTGGGAACTCAATTGTGCAGTTGTTGGGAGGTATACTTGAGCCTGCAATGTTTTGGGTTATCTATACCACTCAATTGTGCAGTGGCAAGCTTCTCTCAATATTGGTGGCAGGAGATGTTGCTTCACGAGAGTTGGATCTTTTTCATGTCACAACTTATGACTTTCCAAAAGGCATACATGATTCTGTTCACACATTTGGCCGTGCTGGTATGGTAGTGAAGTTAATTAAGGAATCCATGAAGGAGGTTCCTGATTGGCTTAATGATGATGCTACACAATTATTGTCTTATGGTGGAGAACACAGCCAATGGTATGGAAGTAATGACTTTGGAAATTTTGCATTGATTCCTCCAACACACTTTCCACTACCTTTGACAAATGATGCTCTTTTCCTCATCTTATTGATGCGACTTATATACCTTCAGTTAATTACATTTGTGATTTCCAGACCAATGCATTTGACATCTCCAGGTATCAATTTTGGAATTCCGAAAATTATTACGCACTGCGTCATGGCAGATTTCAATTGGAGATTCCAGGAGAAAATAATTTTTCAGAACAATAGAAGTATAAGCACTGGTTATGCTAGAGAATATCGCGCCAGGCTGTTGAGGAAATGGGGAATTGTGTATGTAACTGCTTGTTGTGGCTGTGCTAGTTATTTGGTGAAATCTGGTAATGTAGATGGGAAACGACTGTATATTACTGTGGGCTCTGCAAGTCCGTACACATCCTCGGCTATTCTAGTACTCAGAGAACTCTTCAGGGCTAGAGCTCCCTTGTCTGGTGTCGCAAACTTTAACATGTTCAGGGCAGAAACATGCAGCCTTGAGTCTCATTATATGGATAATCATGTTGATGATGACAATAATTTCTTTGTTTTGTCACCAATCAACCTTGGTGTTCAATGTTCTTGCCCCATGATATTATTCCAAGGCCAGGAAGACAAGATTGTACCCGAATTCTTCTTTTTGCGCGCATTCAGAGTAGCTGACCACTGTCCCCTCGGAATTTTTGTACTTAATTCTATCAATCAGTTGGTGTCTTTGAAGTTTAGGAATCAGGGCCTTGAAAGAAAGTATGGTGCTGTTTATAGAGGAAATTCATGTTCTCATGTGCGCTGCTCTCTTTACTTCGTTGATTTCATGAGTACATGGCTTATTGAAAATGGCTTTGTGGCAATTGACTATGGAGATCTTGCATTGCTTCCTCATACATCCTTTTCAGTACCCATGCGATCAAGGGAAGCTTTTATGCTTATCTTGTTGTCTACACTTATGCACTCCCAACTGATTGGAATTGGGATTTCAGTCTATCTACTACCTGGTGTCAATGGAGAAGCCTTGAGGGTATTTTCTAATGTGCAAATTCAGTATTGTTGGCAGTCAATTCCTAATTCTCATATATTACATCAGATGCCACTCATGGGGACTCCAGATCTTTTACTTACTTTGCTTTTCTTCTCAGAACAGATGCCTTTGCTTCTCAGAATTTGGACTGCATGTGCATCAGTAGAGACCAAATTTTTTCACCATTTTCAGTTGTTTTTAACATATGTTAGTGGGGTGAAAGCAAGCCAAGGTGCAGTGTTTGTATTTGTCTGTGGGGATCAAGGTGCACATGCTTTGATAACATACTCAGAGGTCATAAATGGATATACCATCTCTACAGTTGATTTGTTGTATATCATTAACCGAGCTGACACCATAGGAATGCACGACTTCTCTAGACCTGGGCAATTCGGCAACAACAGAGTTTGGGTCAACGACACTACCTGTTTTTCAAGGCAGATGGGAAATTTGGAAGCACACTTTCTTTCTGAGAAGAAAGCAATCCACCAGTCAGTAACATCTGATCTTAAGAAGGGGACTACCGAAACTGGGAGGCAACAAACTGTGTCTTGTGTGACAGATGCTGATCTCCTACTCAGGTTTTTACTTCTGACTCTTACAGAAGAGAAGAGTAAGCTGTTGATACTGGTATACTATTACCCATGCCAACTTACCAGTTATTGCCTGTTGTTTTTTCGTTTTGCTACGGGAAAATGGATGCATGAAGTTGACTGGATGATCAACACAGTGCAATGGAATGGTTTCTACTGCAGCAATCTTGGCACAGTCAAGGCCTGAGGACATGCCTTATTCCAAGGGGGGAGGGATGTTAGGACCATTGTGTTGTACCCTTGTATTGTCTTGGGCCTATGTGTTGACTGTTACTTGGACTCGGGTCGGGTCCTTCAGTTATCGGGTAACTAGGGTTGGTTAGTTGAACAACTATATAAGACAGACTTCCTCTCTTGTAAGATCTATCTAATGAATGAATATGAATCTTAACTTATTTTCCTTTCAATTCTCTGCAATTTATCCTTTCAATTTCTCTTCATGGACTTCGGTCCTAACAGATTCTCACCCAAAAAAAAAAAAAAAAAAGGTAGCGATGTGAAATAAAATTCTGATTTTTTTTTTATAAGAAAAAGACTAAACAACAACTATAAGGAAGATACACTACATAAACCTTTTGATCCAGCTGATCAAGTTGTAAATTTTTGTTATTAATCTCATTGGTTGAATGAGCTCATGTCAATTGATGAAGTATATTGGAGACAACGATCCCAAGTTCTATGGTTAAAAGATGGAGATAGAAACTCAAAGGTTTTCCATCAGAGAGCATCGAATAGGAAAAAGTGAAACAAGATTAAAGGCCTCATGGTACATGGCAGAGTACCCCTACTGGCATTGAAGATGTAGTTATCCGGTACTTCCAGGACCTTTTTGCTCATAAAGAACCAGACTTGGCTGCACATGAAGTTGTCCTACATACTATCCAATCGAGAGTGTCTCCAGCATTGAACCAAACTCTGCTAGAGCCGTATACAGCCGAAGAAGTAAAAGCTGCATTGTTTCAGATGGACCCATCAAAAGCCCCTGGACCTGATGGTATGTCACCTTTTTTCTTTCAAAAGTATTGGGATCTGATTGGAAATGAGGTTAGCAATATATCCTTCCTCACCATGAAGGAGGCACCACAAGATTTGAATTTTACTTATGTGGTTCTTATTCCTAAAGTGAAAGAGGTCTAGAATATGACTCAGTTGCGTTTGATTGCTCTATGCAATGTTATTTATAAGATTGCTTCCAAGGTCTTAGCTAACAGATTGAAGTCCTTCCTTCTTCCTTCCGCGATTATTTCTCCAGAACAAAGTGCTTTTGTCCCTGATAGACTGATTTCTGATAACACCTTAGTGGCTTCAGAGCTAGCTCACTATATGCATAAATTGTGCAGAGGACAAGAAGGTTTCATGGCGCTCAAGTTGGATATTAGTAAGACATATGATCGGCTGGAATGAGATGTTTTGAAGAAAATCATGTTGAGGATGAGATTTGCTCCTACTTGGGTGGACTAGATTATGCATTGTCTCTGTATTGTCAGGTACTCTTTTTTTATTTATGGAGTGCCTAGGGGATTTGTCACTCCCCACCAAGGACTAAGACAGGGTGATCCCATCTCACCTTATTTGTTTATGTTATGTGCTGAAGAATTATCAGCTTTGATTTCTCAGTCTGTTGCTCAAGGTAATTGGCGTGGTTTGCAAGTATGTGATGGGGCTTCCATGATAAGTCATTTACTTTTCGCGGATGATATTATGTTGTATGCTAATGCTTCGCCACGTGTAATTTGTTTGGTGGTCATACCTTAGATTGGGAGGATGAGATCGGGAGGTATACCCGTTGGTGCTCAACCTCGTCTCTAAGAAATTGAGTTTTTGCATCATAGTTGCGAGCTAGGTTTAGATTGGATTTGGTTGCCAGATCAGAGCGATGTCAAGTGGTTATCGGTGGTTGGCGGGCCGGTTTCGATGTCGGGCACCAGTTGGTTGACTGATGATGGTGATCAAATGTTGGTGTTAGATCTTGAGGTTGAACTTCTAGGTGCCGGTTGTTTGGTTTCAAGCGCCGAGGGGTTAGATGACGACTTAGATCCGGTATTCAATGACGAAGCTAGAACTGTAAGTTTTCGGGGGGGGGGGGGGCAAGAATAAAGTACGAAAAAAGTATATAACAGTTTCGAATCAATTAACAACATTATGTATCAATTGAAACGAAACTCATTGTTTGTATATAATCTCGAAACACAATTGTATGCAGAGATTCAATTAGTATTTTTTTCTAGAGCAAATGCCTATTTAATACTAATTTTAGGAAGTTTTGGCCTATTCCAATGAAAATCATTTTGCATTGCCCATTTACACAAATCTTAAGAAAAAGACAATATTGTCCATCATAAATATCAAACCTACATCTCCTCTTTCTCATTTACTCGATCAGGCCTCTTCTCTCTCTCTCTCTCTCTCTCTCTCTCTCTCTCTCTCTCTCTCTCCACGAGATCTGAAGTCAGCCATGCCTCGCCGAAGCAAGCCAACGTCGATCAAAGCCTCACCGGCGCCGACCAATGCCTCGACGACGACGACTCTCTAACGAAGGATCTGCAAACCTCTCTCTCTCTCTCTCTAACTCTCACTCACAGATCCGTCACCGGCAACCTCATCCTCACTTTATTTTGAGTTTACTACCCCAGTAAAAGTTCATTAGGGGTAGTAAACTTTTTTTTTCGTACTTGGGTTAAGATCACGTAAGTTCCGATGACATTTAAAAAAATCCAGTGAGATTTTCGGAAAATTCCGGCCACCGGATACTGACAATTTTCCGACCATCGAAAAATTCCGATCACCGGTGACCGGATTCCGGCGGCCGGAGTTCGGAGTCCGGCGACTGGAATGCGGCTGTCGATGACTGGTGCCGAAGGCCGGTGTGCTTCCGGCAAAGTCTTCCCTCCATCTTTTTCACTTTTTCTCTTTAAGTAAAAGCTAAGGGTAAAAAAGTCTTTAAAAATATAATTTTATTATATTTTAATAAAGATTTGTATATTTGGGCTTAAAATAAGTACCTTGTATTCAAATGGGCTAATAAAAAAGATTATCATTAAAATGAGGTTTGACTTTTTTTATTTTATGCAAATGGTCTTTTTCCCTTTTTTCTAATAAATGACTGAATTAAAAATTTTAACGTAAACTTAGTACAAAATCAAACTAAATTATAGAAAGGGGAGCTAAACTTTACAATTATACATGATCATCACTATCCAAACTATTAATAACACAACATAATTAAGTTGTTTCAAACAAAATAATTACAATACAATTAACATGCTCTAAAAGTTGGGAGGTGCCATGACACCCCTTGGCCCTAACATAGCTCTACTTGTGCCAGTATTGGTCTGACGCCGGTGGTGGGAGATGCAACTATGGACTTGGTTTGAGAGGACTAGGATTGACCTACTTATTAGTCTATTCTTTTGGGCTGGAACATTATCAATGGAGAGCTGTGGGCTGTAGAATGAGTTGGAGCTTATATTTCTGGCTCTCCCCTAGGTTTTCTTTTGTTTATTTATTTTTGGATTAATTTCAGTTTACCCTCCTGAGGTTTGGGGTTAACATTGTTTCACTCCCCATACTTTTAATTTTAAAAATTTACCCCCGAAAGTCTCCGATTTTTATTAATCAGACACAATTGTTAACATTTCGTCTAATTTAAAGGTTAAATGATAATATGAAATCTTAGAAAAAATGTCATAAAAGATAATTTATGTTGTTATAAGACTATTTTAGCCCTTTTAGTGAGTTATGAAGTCAAAATTAACATCCGAATTAGACGAAATTTCAGCAATTAGGCATGATTTATGAAAATTGAAAACTTTAAGAGGTAAATTTTCAAAATTAAAAGTATGAGGGGTGAAATGATGTTAACCCCAAACCTCAGGGGGGTAAACTGAAATTAATCATTTATTTTTTGTCTTTTTGTTGCTTAGTTATGTTGCGCATTATGCGAGAAATAAGTTCATACATGTGTAGAGTTAATCGGGCTAATATCCTGAGTGTGCACTCAAAGTCCCTTGTATGTTCTGGATAGGCGACACTTTTCTTACTTCATCAAATGAACATAGGCGGCACTTTTCTTACTTCATCAAATGGTAATTGCCGTTTAGTGGCAGGGTAAAGTTAAGTATCATCTGATTTATCTTCCAATGACAACATAGTGGGAAAACAGTGTTTTTCGTAATTATACTTCACAATAGTCGATTCACCTTTCTGTTGTGTCACCACTATATCAAAACAACTAGAGCAGTTATTAGAGCACTCTTTGCTTGTTGTGTCTAATTGAATACTTTGTAGAGATTCCTGATACTATTCCAGGTATTTTCCATCAAGGGTTTAGGCTAAATATCCCTTTTATATTTCATAGTACGAGAGGGAAGAGATCTTTGGAAAGTGGGTTTTTAAGATCCGATAAAGAATCAAATATTTTAAATGTTCTTAATCAATCAAAGCTTGAGGACAGCCGCACCAACCCTTCATTCATAAAAAAAAAAAATTATGATGTTTGAAGTATTTCTAGTGCTTGCAAGAAGAAAACTAGGACGCGAAATTTTTGAACAGCCTAACGTGCTTCATACAAAAAGCGTTTCTAGGTCGAAGTATCGTGTACCTGAATTATTTTGAAATAACCAATTCTAAAGAGAGCCTATAACTAATGTATAACTCGATAATTGAATCAATCTATGATGACAGAGTCTTAGCTTTGGAGCAATCTCTCTGTTCGGTTGTCAAATGGAGTGGAGTTAGATTTTCCGTTATTTTTTTAATAATCTATTATTTATACTTACTTTTCAAGATTTTTCCTAAACTACGATCTTCATCTTATACAATTCTCTTTTATTGTTGTGTCATTTTGTATTGTTCCAAACACATCAAGTCAGTCTCATAATTAATATAGTTAAATTTCTCCAAGACTAGCCTTTTACCCGTGCAAATTTGCACGGTGTCACAAAATTGCCTCTAAAATTAAGGAGTAGTTAATTTTCATTGGAAAAATTTCAGTTTACTCCCATGAACTTTAGGTCTAAAATCAGTCTGATACCTCTTTTTTTTTTTTAATCAATTTCATCCATAAACTTTCAAAATGACATCAATCTCGACCAAAATGACTAAAATAGCCCTTGTTACGGTTTTCCCTCAATTACAGCCTCCATTACACCCCAAAAGCATAAACCTAAAGATCAAAAACTTAATCCTTTTACCCTTACGAGCTCTCTCTCTCTCTCTCCCCATTACCGCCCCTTTTCTTAACGCTTTCGAACCTAGACCAAAAACTTAGTAGCATTCTCACCTCTTTTCACAAACAGATTCTTCTTCGCCATCTCCGTATGCAACACCGCATTTGATTCCATATCGAAAACCATACTCTGCACCATCCAAAAATCCAATCAAAACTCAAAACCTTATGCATCATCAACACCTCAAACAGTCAATCCATGAAAGCACAAACCTAAAGAGCGTCTTTGGCAGCAATAACCTGCTGAGCGGTGGCGAAGAGTGCGAAGCTCATCTGCTTCTCGCCTTTGTAGTTGACCTGAGAGGCCTCGTAGCCGGGAAGCCATCTCAGGAGGTTCTGTATCTCCCCCTCCTTGACATCTTTGGGAAGACCAGTAATGAAGATGGTGCGGACCTTGTTGTTGGCGGGCCGATTGGGGTTGTCGACGAGGTGGTGGCGCGACGGCGACGACGACTGGGGGAGGAGGAGGGGCTACTGCCGGGGCCCATTGTTGGTGGTAGGGATGGATGCCGGTGCCGGCCATGTGATGGATTTGGAGGCAAAGCCCTAAACATGGGAGATAATGGGTTTGAAAGCGTTAAGAAAAGGGGCGGTAATGGGGGGAGAGAGTGAGACGGTAAAAGGATTAAGTTTTTGATCTTTTTAGGTTTATGCTTTTGGGGTGTAATGGAGGTTGTAATTGAGGGAAAACCGTAACAAGAGTTATTTTAGTCATTTTAGTCGAGATTGATGTCATTTTGAAAGTTTAGGGATGAAACTGATTAAAAAAAAGAGAGGTATCAGACTGATTTTAGACCTAAAGTTCAAGGGAGTAAACTGAAAATTTTCCATTTTCATATATCAGTTTATATATATTTTTGATAAGAATGACAAACTTATATCCCATTTTCCACGTTTATCTATATGTTTTTGTAAGTATAGTTATCAATCTTGTAATCCCACTAGAAAACAAAGTGAAACTCAGCCGCCGCTCTCTCTCTAGAGGATGAACAAAAGAAAATCTTCTCTCGTCCGGCGGCGTGCTTTTGCCGTCGTCGGACGGGGCTTTGCTACCCTTTGTGGGTAGAGCATGAGACCGGTTTCTTAGGTTTTTTGTTCTCTCCATCTTGTGTCTTGGTGAGCGAGGTTGGGTATGCGGGATTGGGATGAGGAAGAAGATGAAGCCAATTAGCGGCGGTCGTCAGCAAGTACTGGGCGTTTGTCTTCAGTCGATAGGGGATGGGTGTCTCCCTTCTCTCTCTCTTCTGGTGTGACTTGGTGGTGCAGATGCTGGCAAGGTCAACGGGATCGTGGTTAGCGGTGGATGCCGAACCTTGCTTCCATGATGCTGTTTGTTGGATTGGGCCTAACTGTTGGGCCTTGTCTGTTTTAAGGTTCTTAATCTAGTCTTAAGTTTTTAATCTGTTTTTATGAATAAGCTAGTTTACCTAGCATAATTTAGGGTTCTCTAGCTAAGTTAAGGTTCTCTTGTTTCTTTGTCCGTTCTTACTTTGTACTTCATCACATGGTGATTGCAATATGTTGCTTTAGGGTAGCCTCATGGCTTGATTTTTACGTGGCCCCTCTAGGGTAAGTCATGCATTTGTAATTTCTTTCTTTTTATCAACTATTCACGATTTTCTCTTCTCAATTATCTCTTTATTTATTTCTTTTATTTTTTATTTACCATTGTAACACTTATTCTTAATAATCTAAATCAGCTTAATAAAGATAATATTATCAGAACATAATTTGATGATTTAAACACTGCTCGTGTAGAGAAGAGATATGAGGTAGTGGGGCATTGATCTAGTAAATAAAAGGGTATATAAATGCAAAAAAAGAAAAATGCCCCTTTTTGCAAAATGCAGTTTTCTCTAAAAGAGGTGGGTTTTGTCTCTCAAGTCTCAAAATTCTCAACCTTCAGAGGCCACATCGAGCCATTGACCAAACACGCCCCTCCCTCTCTCTCTATCCCCCACACTTCCCAGTCCCAAAAGGAATATCAAACAACAGCCGTCGATTTCCCAAGGCACCGTCCCAATCCGCATCGCAGCCGTCCATTACATTTCCGATCTCAGACTTCGCTCTCACGTCTGACACTATTGCTCGACGTGGCCTTTAACTGCATTTAAAATCCGGATTTGAAATCCGAAGCTTATAAAAATAAAACCAAAAGGAAATAGTAAAAATAAGAGAGAGAAAAAAAAGAAGGCAGTGAGAGTGTGTGTGTGGGACTCGAAGACTTTTCTCTCTCTCTTTTTCTCTGTGAGAAGAAGAAGAAGAGCTCCAAATCATAGCTCCAATTATTCCCAAATCTCTGTAAGCTTCTCCTTCTTCTTCTTCTTCCCCAATTCACTTTCCCAATTAATTACTCCCTCTTTTTCTCTCCAGCTCCAATTTTTCCAATTTGGGGGTTTCTGCTTTGGGGAAATTGTGGAGTCTACAGCTTAGGGTTTCGAAAAGCTCTTGAATTTTGTGAATTTGGGGCGGTTATTTAGTGATTTCTGTGTAAAGTTGTGTTCTTTGTTGGATTTGGAGGCAGAGGAAGTGAGTGATTTGTTAGGGTTGCGTTTGGTATTTTTAATCGGAACCAGGGTAAAAATCGTTAGTTACTGACCAGAAAAGTAAAAGGGTAAATAAGTTAAAGCAGTAGGGAAGATAAAGATTTGAAATTTATGACTGGTGTTTATGCTGAATGTGAAAGTTAGAGACTTTGTTCAGATTTAGTTTGGGATTTAATTCTTCTGGGGGTTGTACGATTATATTTTGTATTTGCATGTCGGTTTTTTTTTTTAATTTCTTTTTTTTCTCTGAAATACTGTAATTATTTTGTGGAATAATATTTGTAATCGAAATGCAGCATGCGGAAGTTCATAGCTGCCTATTTTCTGGTTTTATTTGTAAATGGTCAATTTAATGGCATAGCCTTTGTTTTGGATAATAGTAGTCATTGTTGAAATTTCTATGAGTGGTCGTTTTATGTCTACTTTTCGGTTGTTGTTAACCTTCCGAGGTAATTTCATGCGGGTTATGCAGATTCTAAGTAGTTCCTGACATTTGTTTCAGGAGATATTTATTTGCGCAACTTTGGGGAAGAAGAGATCTTTTTGAGGTTATTTAAGATCAGTTTTGTCATGGGTGAAGAAGAGACGGTGGCTAATGGCACCGAAACATTAGCAAATGGTACTAGCAAGCTGCTGGAAGCCTGTGAAGCTGTGAGTGAGAAGAAATGTGAGGAGAATGTGGGTCTCAAAGAAATGGATGAAGATAAGAACAGTAGTGAGAAAGCTGAAGTTGAGAAAATGGATGAAGATGTAGAGGTCAATGGAAGCAAAGATGAAAAAGTGAAAGAAGACACAGAGGAACCTAAAGTTGAGGAAATTGAATACAAAACTGGGGATGAAGATAAGAAAGGTGTTGAGAAAGCTGAAGTTGAAAAAATGGATGAAGACAGACAGGCAATTGGAAGCAAAGGTGAAAAAGTGGAAAAAGAAACAGAGGAACCCAAAGTTGAGGATATGGAAGAAGACACTGATCCAAATGAAAAAGAGAAGACCAAAGAAAACTCTGAAGAACAGAAAGAAACTGAAATGGAAGAAAGGAAAATTGATGAGACTAATGAAGTAGAAGAGAAGGCAGAAGAGAAGGATGAAGAGAAGGCAGAAGAGAAGGGAGAGGAGAAAGAAGAAGAGAAGGCAGACGAGAAGGAAGCAGAGAAGGCCAAAGAGAAGGAAGAAGAGAAAGAAGAAGAGAAGGCAGATGAGAAAGAAGCAGTGACGGAAGGAGAGAAGGTAGAGAAGGAAAAAGAGATCGTAGAAGAGAAGGGAGAAGAGATGGAAGAAGATAAGGAAGAAGAGAAGGACGAGGAGATGGAAGAAGATAAGGAAGTATTGAAGGACGAGGAGATGGAAGAAGAGAAAAAAGAGAAGAAGGATGAGGAGAAGAAAGAAGAGAGAGAAAAAGAGGCCAAGGGGTTGAAAGGATCGAAAAAGCGTGGACAACAAAAGAGTGGAGAGAAAACTAATGAGAAGAAGAAAAAAGTTCTAAAGAAGGAGCCGGAGCCAAGGACTCCTGCTATTGATCGTCCTGTACGTGAGCGGAAATCAGTTGAAAGGCTGGTGGCATCTATTGAAAAAGATACTACCCGGGACTTCCAAATAGAGAAGGTATTCCGATTTGTGTTTGGTTGTAGGTGTTTTTTTTTATCTATTCATGTGGATTGTCTTGTTTAAAGTCCTATGTTATATATTGCAGGGAAGTGGTACAGCATTGAAAGACATACCTAATGGTATGGTTCCTGCTCTTTTCTTTTGTTTATTGCATGTTGCTGTTTTCCAACCCTGGTTTGGTTTCTCTATCAATGTGTGCCTTTTTATTTACATATGTGTGTGTGTGTGTGTGTGTTTAATTTAGCAAAGTAACATAATGTTTCAGTTTTTAATCTTTGTCAGATTTAGCTCCATGCTCTAAATATATTTAGGGTATCATTCCTTTATTTATTTATTTAGTTGTTTTTTTATGTATTCTTTATATAGGGATTTTGAAAGGTTAAAGCTTATAATGCTTGATTTTGTTTGTATAATTTCTTCTTTCTGGTGGTTTTTTTTGGTCTGGCAGTAATCAAGCTGAAATATGAATTGTTTGATTTTTTTTTCTTTTTGACATTACTCATCATACTAATTAGGTCATCCGTTCTTTTCTTTTTTCTTCAAAGCAAAATGGTTGTTTCAAACAATTGGCCAAAAACGAGGGTTGTTCCAAACATGTTGAAATGTGAAATGCAGAGCAGTTGTAGATTATTGAATATTTTACAGTACTTCTATTTCTTTCCTGTTGAATGATGGATCTTCAGTGTTTTTTTATTTCCCTCCAGTCATATAAACATTCAATAGCAATTGTAAAAGGTCAGAGCCTTTTGTGCTCACTTTTGTATTGAAAGAGATTTTTCTTTCTCTGTTATCTTTGATCTTGTAGTATTGAAGTTGAAATATGAACTGTATGATTTTCTTGATATTACTTGTTTTACTGATAAGGTATACATTTTTTTTTCCTTAAAAGCAGAAAGGTATTTCAATGATTTGACCAAAGTAAGAGGGTTATTCCCATCCTGTTAAAATATGAAAGTATAGAGAAACAGTAGTATATTGAATATTGAAAAGTCCACCTACATCTGTTTCTTTCATGTAGATTTATATGTAGATAATGGTATGACTATTTTGTTTTGTTATTATAGATTCATTTTTTCTCCTTTAATTTATGTGCTTTCTCTTGTTTATCAGTTTGCTTAGGAAGACTCCGTATGGAATCCTTTTTTTTTTTTTTTTGAAACTAGGGTATCTGGATCTTTGACTTTGGAGGGACACACAATCTTCTAATTGATTTTTTTTTTGGAACCATGCATGAGACTAGTTTTACAGTGGTTAATTCACAAAAACCTATGGTTGCAATTGCCTAATTATTAATGACCCCTTAGATGAAAATTTCATCATTATATTTTACATTTACCTTGTTTGCCCTTATTAAACTTCCCCAGTGGCCTTCAAGTTATCAAGGAAGAAAGTGGATGATTCCCTCAAACTACTTCATACAATTCTTTTCGGGGGAAGGAGAGGAAAGGTAATTCATATATTATTTACTTGTTTTTCTTTTCCATGTCACCTAATTCTTTTTACGTGATGGGGATGTATTTATAACTCATTACATGCTTTTTATTTTAAAAAGTACGGTACTAAAAAGCATTTCAGAGATTGTGCAGGTAGTATACCTCCAATGTTTTGAGTACTATTGATTATTTTTAATGTAACTTTTATTTATTATTTTGGCAGGCAGTTCAGGTCAAGAGCAACATATCCAGGTTTTCTGGTTTTGTGTGGCATGGAAATGAGGTAAGCTGTTACATATTTAAATGAAATAATCTTTTCTAGTTGTGTATATTTATCTTTGAATGTCATGCTTCTGCACTGTCGGGAATCATTTTATCGCTTAACAAAACAGCTTCCTTTGATTCATATTAGTTTATTCAAATTTATTATGGTTGCAGGACAAGCAAATGAGTAAAGTAAAAGAAAAAATGGACAAGTGTAATAAAGAAAAGTTACTGGAATTTTGTGATCTGTTCGACATACCAACCTCCAGAGCTACTTCTAAGAAGGTTGGTCACTTTTTGTCAGTTACTACCCTTTTTTTTCATTGTCTGTGTCTTTCTTTTTCTCATTTAATCTTGTGATTCTATAAGTAAGTTCACTACATAGCTACTTTTTTATTGGTTCTGATGTATCTTGATGACTTGATTGTCAAGTAACTAATAATTATGCAAATTGTACAATTTAATTGTCTGCTTTGTCTGTCTGTCCCATATTCACCTAAATATGGGAAAGTTCACCTGTTTCTTATATGGATTCGGTTCTCATCTGATAGCAGAAGGGGCATGTCAAAGTTAATTTACAGAACCGATTTTGATATCATCAAAGTTGGAAATGGAATTGCTTAAATGAGTTTGAATGCAAATGCAGGAGGATATAGTTGCAAAGCTGATAGACTTTTTGGTTGCACCTCATGCGACCACTACTGTGGTACTTGAAGAAAAAGAGCAGGTTTCATTTATAGAAGTTCCATGTTTTTTGCCTTAACAAAATTTGTTTGCCTTCACCGTTCTTTCATAGTTTCCTCTTTGTTTGACTACAGTCAAGTAAGGGCCAAAAGCGCAAGAGGGCAGCTAAAGGCAGTTCATCAACATCTGGGGGCTCTAGTTCAAAGCGGTCAGGAAAGGTGGTTATTTTTTGTTCACCTTTCTCACTTATGATCAAGAAAGTACAAAGTTCATTAAAAAAAGGGATCAGACTTATAATCGCATAAGTGAACAGAGAAAATAACAGCACAATAGGTACAAAAGAGTAAGATTGTGACTTGATGTTGATGTAAGTTCCTAATCTGCTATTTACCTTTTCTATAGAGATTTACGTGCAGTAAGCCAAACTTTTTTTTTTTTGTGTGTGTGGATATGTTCTCTCATTTTGTATTTAGAGCATCTCCAGTAGTATGAGTAAGTTTTTAGCATTAGCTGTTCCCATTCAAGCTTGATATTCTTCTTAGTTCAATCTTGGTATGTGGGCCATGGTTTCTTTTTACTTTCAAAATATGTGCCATATTCTTATCCAGTGAAGACATTTTTGTGCACTACCTTTAGGGACATCTTTTTGTACTGAAGGTAAATTTTACTGCTACTTTAGAGGGGAGATTGGAAAAGTATGACTGAGAGTTGAATCAGACAAATATCATGTGCGCAATGTGGGATTTTTACCACTTTTTTATTTAGTTTAATTGTTTCTTTTCTCCTGGTAATTTTGCAGTCTCGTAGAAAGAATAATGATGATTCAAAATCAGAGGACAAGAGTACACCCGATACAGAAGATGAGTCAGAGGAAGAGGAGAAAGAAGAAGACGAAGAAAAGGTAGAGGAAGAAATGGACGATGTAGCTCAAGAGAAGTCTGAGGACGAGATGCCTGAGCGTTCAGATAGTGAGGAGAAACATGATCCTTCAGATGATTCTGAAGAAGTGGCCAAAAAGAAGCCACGTTCAAAATCATCATCCAGAAAGAAGGATTCTGCTGGAAAAGCTAAAACCAAAAAAGCTACAGTTTCTACTAAATCTACTCCTAAATCCCCTCCACCAGCTAGCAAACCAAAGAAGTCAACACCAAAACGCACTCCGGCTGATGATGACAGTGACACGAGTCCAAAGCCATCTTCAAGGAAGAAAAGAACTGAGAGAGCGTCAAAAGCCTCAACTCCAAAAGCCTCAACTCCAACAAAATCTGTCATGAAAGAAAAAACTGGTACGAGTATTCTCCCATTTGTTATATTGAAATATAATCATTATCGTCATTTGAATTGTTGGTTGAGTCTTGACAAAGTGTTTTTCTTTTAGTTGTACCGTTGCTCATTGAAATATCGAAGAATTTGTTTTATCTTGTCAACATTTCTTAAGATTTTGGAAGTGTTATTTGACGACATGGAGCAAGATTTGGAGCTTTTCTATCCCTTCATCCTGGTCATCAACACTAACTGTTTTTTTGGATATTTTTAGGGAAAAAAGTTGCTAAAGGGAAGGACAAGACCAAGGAGGAAAAGTTGAGGCCAAGTGATGATGAGCTGAGAAATGCAATATGTGAGATTCTCAAAGAAGTTGACTTCAATACGGTAAGCTGACAGTATCACATTCTCTGTCATGACTAAAATGCATACACTGGTATACATGCACGCTCCAAACTCATCTAAATTAACATTTAATTTCCTAGATTATTAATGCGACATAGCATGAAAAGGTTGTTATGTACACAAAGAGTTGGTGCCCTTGCCCTGGACCCTGTACCTTTTATTTCTCTTCTATATTAAATCTGGTCTATGCCTAGCTATTTTACAGAAATGCCTCCAAAGGCATGGGAGCTCTGGATCTCTTCAGTTATCAGCTTCGCACATTGTAATCAGCAAATCGATTTGGTCAGATGGGTTCTTATGAAACTAACACATGCACAGCCTAGAGAACTGAGTTTTCCCTTTTGTGGTTTCCTCCACTACTACAAAAATGGTTTTGCCATTGCACAGACATGCACACAGCCATGCGTCACTCGTTCCGACATTTCTGTTTAGTATAGTTTAGTTTTCACTAGCTGTGATAGAGAAGAAGCGGATTCGGCGTCTTAATTGATACTAGCTAGGGTGAGAGGGAGAGGTTGCTTTTTGCATGGATATTAAATGCATGTTTATGCTGCATAGTAACCTATTTGTGGGGTAAATAATGCTTTATATTTCTTTATCTGCAGGCTACTTTCACCGACATTCTGAAGCATCTTGGTAAGCGCTATCAGTTCCGTTGTTTATTTTACATTAAAGAATATCTTATCTTCACATTACTATTACTAATTTCTAATTCTAAGACCTAGAGCTTAACTTTTAAAATGGATTCTATATTTGTTAACACAATGATGCTACATTCATTGGGTACTCTGGTCAGAAAACATTCAACGCCTGATAAACAATCAATGTCTTCTAGTCTGCTTATTCTAGGATATCTACACAGAAATAGGATAAATAATGGAATACGTTTTTGTTTCTAATTTCTGTCGTTTTTGGTCAAATCAATACTCATCCTTGAATTTTCTGTTTGGGTGCATCCTAACTTTTGTCCTCTTTCAGCTCGGAAATTTGATACTGATCTCAGTGTGAGAAAGTCGTCTATAAAGGTAATGATCCAACAAGAGCTTACCAAATTAGCTGATGAGGCGGATGAGGAAGATGGAGAAGATGCAGAGAAAGATGAAACCCAATCTGCTGGGGAAGTGGAAGCTTGAACAAGAAAGATGGTATGATCTGCATGGAACAGAGATAGTATTAGCTATTATCTTTCTTATATTCCCCCCTTTTGACTTTCCTTGTTCCCGCATGTAATATTTAGTTTATCACAGTTAGCTGGTTGTAATTTAATTTTGTGCTCCATTTACTGGCAAGTAAACTAGTAAAGTTAGACCAGTAGATGTGGAACCACACTGGTTGTGCTCTGCAAGAATGCTTTGTGCTATGTAAACATTAACATAAATTTGTAGGAATTTGTTTTAACTAACCTCTTTTGGATGACAGTGAGTTTTGCTATTGTTTTGACATAACCAATTGCATTTTTTTTTTTGGTCTGGAAATAAATTTCATTTAAAGCCAGAAGGCAACTAGTACAGCAGAAACAGTACAGAACAAAGCCAGGAACTACAGAAACTGAAGAACAGAGCTAATAAAACTACAGCCAACTAAAAGCCATAAGCAAAAGAATGCATCCCCAATTAAGGATGGCTAGGATGGCCATCATTCCTTAAAATAGAAAGCAAAGAGATTGGGGGCTGGCATTCCAGATTGGGAGCACAATCTGGAATGGAGCACAATCTCAACTTGGCAAGCTTGTCTCAACTTGGCAAGCTTGGCTGCGGCATCAGCAACACGGTTTGTTTTTTTAGGAATCCAGTTCCATCTCAATGCCTTAAACATTGGCTTTAGATATCCCTTGAATATTGGCTTTAGATGCGTTCTCTTAATGGGGGAGATTTTCCAGCTGGTTGTCAGAGGGTAGCTGTTTAAAGCCTTGATGTCTTGACAGTCCTTTTCAATCACTATATTCTGCAATCGAAGGTGGGCAACAAGTTGGAGGGCTCTAAGAGCAGCAGTTGCCTCCACCTCAATTGCTGAGTTGTGAGAGCCATGTAGACTTGCCCCAGCAATGGAAGAGCCTCTATGGTTCCTCACAATGATACCAATCCCACTAGCGAGGTCCGAGGGCTTCAAGCATCATCAATGTTGATTTTTACCTCATAAGGAAAAAGGGGGACACTACAAATCACATCGAGCCTGGTTCGAGAGCACATTTTCATCATTCTCTTCAATAGACTTGGCCTCCATCCGGTGTGCATAGCTCCTGTTGACATTATCAATAACCATGGCAAGATTTGGCTCACCTCCCTTCCTAACCACTTCACATCTATGTTTCCACGTCTCCCACAAATGAAAACAAACATACGAAAACATATCATTATAACCAGTTGCAGTTATTCTTGTTCTTTTGGCATATCGTCATTGCCATTTTGTCAATACATACTGGGACTTAACTTAATTTCCAGAAAATATGATAAATTGTTAAATCATATTGTGAAATGGAAGATCATATGAAGTCGGTACGTTTCCCAACTCCCAAGTTCTTTATTCATTGAGGTTTTGAAGTGCAGAATCGATATAGCCAGGATTATTGTCATCCAACCAAGAGATATGAACTTTGTTCATAAACTTTTGTGGAAGACTAAAGTGTGTTAATGCATGACACGTATTAATTTTGTTTTAAAGTTGAAAAATGAGTCCTCAAACTAGTAAAATTGGTTCTCAAAGTTGTAATATGAGTCCTTAAAGTTGTAAAATTTTAATTACAACATTAGTTCTCAAGTGGTAAAATATAACCCTAAAGGGCTCTATTACAACTTTAAAGATTAATATTACTATTTTAAGGACTCATATAGTAATTAACAAATTTACAACTTTAAGAACTCATTGATAACTTTAAGGACTAATATTATCACTTTGATGACTCATTTTATAACTTTAAGACAAAATTGATGTATGTCATGCATCAAAGTATTATTATTCTATCATTTGATGTATGTCATGCATCAAAATATTATTATTCTATCCTTTCCCAGCAAATATGGATTGGCCAGTCCGATAGTTTCATGTTCAAAAATTTGCCTTCCTTTCCATTCTTCTACTTTTTTTCATGTTGATACCTTAATCAAACTTAATCAAATGTCTGCTTTCTATACTGATCTACTAAACAAAAACATGAAAGTTCATCATACTTGGTGGGATTGTACGCCACTTCATCTGTCCCCAAAATCCAGCTGTGTGTCTGCCATTCCAATCCAAATTTTTTGCCGATCAAAGTGTGTTTGATATCTAGTCTAGAGAGAAAGAAACGACAAACCCCTTGTTGGAACTTAGTGTGGGATAAAATCCCACATTGAAGAAGAGCTACTTGCTTGGTCGTTTATAAACAAACACCCATGTGAGCAAGTGAATGGGTGAAATTGCCTAGAGTAGGCTTGATGGGCTTTCTATTGGATTTCC
Source organism: Fragaria nilgerrensis (assembly GCA_010134655.1). NCBI lineage: Eukaryota > Viridiplantae > Streptophyta > Magnoliopsida > Rosales > Rosaceae > Fragaria > Fragaria nilgerrensis. The sequence goes on along the minus strand of CM020979.1, from coordinate 27,517,961 downwards.
AATAGAAAATGATATATATCTATATATATATTTATAGAAAGTCATAGATGGGCCTTGGGCCTTAGGGTTCTGGAAAAATTAAATCTGATTATAATTTTTGAATTAATAATTTTATTAATTTTTATTATTTTCGGATAAAACCAAAGGTAATAACTGTTGGTGACAGTTACAACCTTTTGAACAGTTTTATCTGTTCGAATTTGACTTTATATAAGGACGACACTGTGGTCGTTGTTTTCCATCGAAAATTCATCTCTTCTTCTTCCTCCCCAAATCGACTTCTCTGAAACATAAAGTAAATTCGCCAGGGACAAGTTCTTGTGCAAGAACTTGTACCGGATAGTTGTATCCTCAAGATAGACGTCCGAAACTGCAGCACAAGTGGGGACGAATTTCTGTCTTAGGTCACTGCAAAGCAGGCCTCTATCTGAATCAAGTTAGTGTTTTCAATCTCTATTTCATTGTTGTTATTGTTTGTTGTTGGTTTCGATTCAATTATACTGTTATATATATCTTGTTTGTAATCGTGATATTGGTTGGTACTATCACCCCTATTGTACTGATCCTCTAGTGAAAAACAATTTGTTCCACTTGTGAAGTGGAGCACTCATCAGTCACCAGTCAATACCAAACTCTAAAACCCACAACATTCATTGGAAAATAAACACAAAAGTGGATGAAGTGCGACGATGGCACATGATTCACCAGCCGGGATATAGTTGAGAAGGAATAGCCGTGTGCGATACAATAAGAGTAATTCGAACTTGACACATCTTCTAGCAATGGAAATAATTTTATTTGAGAAATGACTATCAAATGATTGCAACTCAGATGCTACAACGAGTCTTTTGTGAGTCGAATTCAAGACCTTCCACTTAAAAGTGGAAAGTTATGCTACTAGACTAAATAGTACTGGACACCTGAGTGTTTTTTATATGTTATCTCTTACATTGTGGTGGTTGGTAACAATCTTACATTATCAAAATCAATATCTTCTATGAAATATTTCCACAATAGAGGGTCGTGATGAACTCGTGATTCGTAGGTAGTATTGATGATTTTTATTATGTGAATATATCGCACTTTGTTTAGTTGCCTTAACAGCAAAGTCACAATGACCCCCACTAGAATCACAGAAAGAAGAAGCTCACTTCATCTTTATTATTCAAGGCTTTGTCTTTGCCATAAAACTACAAGTAAACATAATTAGTTTATCTAAAACGTACAAAGAGTAGTCATACAAAGTTAGAAATAATGTTTCTTATTACAAATTAAAAACCATGTGTCCATCTAAAGCACTTTGGGACCATGACCGAGTTCAATCCTAGATTTCCATTGGTGAAAGGATGGAATTGAGAACATGATAATGTTGAAAGACCATTACTAAAGAGCTTCTTGCACTTAGAGGTGTCAAATGGTGATTTGCAATGCGATGCACCCCTTTCTCAAAGTAATAATAGATAAACAAGAAGAGGTAAAGTCTGATTTGATTGTAAACATTCAATGATTTCTAGCTAAGAAACAAAAAAAAATAAAGTCTACAGATTGCATCATTTTTCAAAATTACATAAAAGTGAATACTACCAGAGAGAGAGAATATTTAAAAAAAAAAACTTATATTGATATGTTTGATGAAGGATAAAGTGTAGAGACAAAGAGATAGCAAGAGAACCATCATCTTATTCATTGATAGGTGCCATTTATATAGGGAATTACACAATACCAATATGGTAAGGATATGAATACATAGATCTAGTCTAACTACATATCATATTGGCATAAGGCCAAGACACACATAAAGAATATCTAGAAAGATACAGAATATCCTAGAACACTCCCCCTTGTGCCGCGTGCTGATATGCCGATGGTGCTGATATGTTGCCTCGTCAAAAACCTCGTCAAGTCACAAAAACCCTGTGGGAGAAAAACTGAACCTTGATCGTAGGAGAAAAAGAGTACAACGCACCCTTCACATTTGATAGTGACATGTATGTATGTGCTAGACTCCCCCTGAAGTTCGCACCTCCCCCTGATCTTTACATTAATCATAGGGCTCTTCCTGATTCTTACTAATCACGGAAGTTTCAACAACTTAGCATGTCAATGCTCTTTAACATGTCTTCAAATGTGGCATTGGGCAATGATTAACTAAATCATGCCGTATTGTCCTCAAATGATCTTTTACACTTAGATCTTGAGGAGAAGGCCGCTTGTGAACTCAAAACATAAGTTTGTGCAGGAAATTAGATTTCCGCGCAGCATGACCTTCAGTTACTAGAAAAGTCGTAACTTCATCTAGGAAATACATATGAACGAACCGTAAACAGTTTTGGAAACTAGACTCATTTAGTTTTCCAATCGTATATTACACACATTCTGGTTCGTCAGGAGCTATTCACAAAGTCCTGTCGAAGTTGACTGTTTTGCCAAAATCAGATTCTCGGAAAGATTCATCCTACTTTACGAAAACGGCCATAACTCACTTAATATGATAGGTATGATCAAATGGTTGGTGTCCCTGGAAATTAGACACATAGGCCTTTCCAATGGTACCAATTTCACCATTTTCCAGTGAGTGAGATTTCCTATAAGTCCCGTGGAAATTGACCTACAAAACTTGGCAGATTCTGATTTCACTTTTGATGTGTCTTTCTTATGTAGGGATAGAATAAGCCTCAATCTTTCATATCATTAAGTATTGAAAAAGAAGTTACTGTCATTACATTGGCGTTGCGTGGGCGCATAGCTACACTTAGCTTTACAACTTTTCATAGCGAATGAGATGTCAAGTCTTTCGTATTTTATTGAGTACATTGATGCGTCTTATTGTACTTAGATGAGAACTCCATCTCTTAACACATATTTGTCATCTTGCTTTAGACAAAACAACGGATCTCTCTTTAGAGCAAAGACCTTGACTAATCATGGGAGTATATGTAGGCCTCACTAGTTATAGAGCTCCTAAGCCGATTGATGGAAAGTCATCATCAATACAGTCATCGAGTGCCTTATCGAGACTATGTCTTCCCAAGATCTTTTTCTTCGGATGTTGATATATATTGGCATCTCTTGATCCATCAAGAGTCCATGTAAATCCGAAATGAACACGCAAAGACATAATTCACCATATCTCTTCCAAATCAAGTAGAGTTCATGTGCGTTCCAATTCTTTTAGCAAACGCGTGCTCTTGTGGTCTGGAGCCACTTGATTCAGATGAATGAAGTCTGTTTAAGATCTTCATGTATATCTCTGATCCCATAGAGATGTTATTATGACCATATTCATAGGCTGCATGTTCAGTTATTCGGAAACTACCAAACTGACAAAGTAGTGGAGTTTAATGACATCCATTACGAGAGCATATCTTATCATAGTCGATCTCAGTGCGTGTTAGTGAGAGACTTTGCGCCATAAGGTGAGTCTAAGCTCTTGTTCTCACTATGTTATCTAACAAAGGTATACTTGATAGGGTTTAGCTTGCGGTGTTGGCATCACCTGCCCAATGACCTATCTCTTTGTTAATGCTGGATCGCATCTTTCCATTAGGCCAATCAACTAAGTTGATATCCATCAACGAATGGTGGTTCGATAGTAGACTCATTATCCCACGTCCTCATGTACACTAGTGTAATACTTGTTGTCACATCCCGACCCTTAAATTTTATCTTATTTACTAGCTTGGTTATAATAAGAATTTTTACCGTCTCCGACATTGACATATAGTTTAATTGGTCCCTAGAGGGGTTTTGAGGGACGATTATTTCGGAGAGTTATTCGTAGGAGAAAAATGTAACGACGGTAAAATAGTAAATTTTAGCTAGTAAAAGGTAATTTTTATTAGGGTATTTTATTTTGGGTTGTTAAATTGGTGAAGTTGAGAATTTTTATGGAGTTGGGCCGGGTTGGTGTGAGGCCCAAACCCATCTCCTTCTTTTTCTTTTTCTTTTCTCTTTCTCTCTCTCTTTTCTCTCGCGCGCTCTCCCTTCCTCTCCCCGCTGCCGGAATTTCTTCTCCGCCGTCCGGCGAGCCAGGCCGCCGCACCACTCCAGCACGGTCCGTCGTCCTCCCCGCCTCCTTCCTAGGCTGGTGAGCGGCGCTGCACCCCGCCGATCGGAGGAAGTCCTCCTTGGACGCCGGTTGCCCCTTTCGCCGGAGCTCCCTCCTCCGGCCACCAAAGCCGGTGATCTTTGGCTTGTTTTGAAGCTCTCCTCCCGTGCAACAACCCCTCCAAAAGGCTCGATCCCTCTTGAGCTCGGTAAAGAGAAATTCGAAGTTGAAATTCTAGGGCTTTTAGGATGTTTTCGTTCGATTGACCTAGTTAGGCTTGAAATTGAACTTAGTGATAGTTATGAAAGTTGTTTGGGATGATGAGAGGAAGATTCTGTTAAAATTTGGTAGAATTTAGACGTCGCCGGAATCGACCTCCGGCCGCCGCTGCCGGCGGAGCCGCCGCCGTTTTGGGGTTTTGTATAATTTTAAATGTGTAATAATTAGAGGAGTTTAATGAAGTGAATTGTGGAATTTTCGGACGAGTTTTGAATAGGTTTGTGAATTTCCGAAGTTTGGTATTTTGGCGGTTAAATAATGTATAATCCGGCCGTAGGATTTAAATCAATTTCTGGGAAATGTTGTATTTACGACTGCCGAGTATGATATTAAAGTTTGGATCATTTCGATTTAAGAATATCGAAGTTAGGCAATGATGAGCGTATTTATGGTTCTCGATTAATTTTGCCTATTTTATGAATACTGGATTTTAGTGGGAAATTAATTATATATTTGGAATAGGACGTGATGAGACTCAAATTGGAAAGACCTTGGATCGACGTCAGACTTAGGCCTAAAGTTGTGAGTGGACCTTTATTTTAAATAAAAAGCATGCGATGAATGATTTTATTAATCATTTATTTCTTTTGATGAGATTTATTGATTTCTCGCCTATTTGACAATTTTTCCTCCTTTGGAGAGATCCCGAAAATGAGATTTTCGGTGGATATATATATGTTTTGGATTTTATGAGAATAGTATGTATGTTTATTTAGGTTTTCATATAGGGAGTCCACACGTATATATACACCGTCCCTTTTCGGTCATAATGAGGAAAAATACCATTATGGCGCAACGTGAGCGTTAGACGCCAGCGTTGTAGCCTTGTATGAATTTCTATTTTTCTAAATTGTTTCTAGGATTCATATAAGGAGTCTGACGAGTGTAGATACATACGAATATATGTTTATATATAGTCTAGCCTGAGAGGCTCCATTTTATTTGAGTTTGTGACTAGCCAGTGCTAGTCGTGAAATTGTCAGTTTATGAGTTGAGCGCTTTTGAGCTGCCGCATGCAGTATATTTCTATGAAATTAAAATGGGAATGCATAAATATTTTGTTATTAAATTATTTTTGTCTACTCACTCTAACGTTATTAAATGTCTTCCCCTGGGCCCTTCGTTTTAAAATGCCCAGTCTGCAGGATTGCATAGTTGAGATCGGGCGTACGTGAAGAAGAGACATAGTCAATAGTATAGCTTCCGCTCTTTTCTATTTATTTATAGTTCATTTCCTCTCAAATAGAGTTGCTCTGAATATGTGGTTGTTTATTATAGGATCTTTGTTAGATTAGTAAATCTATATTGGGAGAGGTTGTGATTTATGGGGAGCACGAAGGCTCCAGGAGTCTATAAGGTTGGATTTGGAACCTTTAGACGTGTTTGCAGGTTTTGGTTTGGAAGGGTTGTCCATTTCCAAGGGAGGTTGTACCGAATTTAGCGATAAATCTTTCCTTGGAGGTGGTCCCCGCACGATTTACTCCGGGTTTAGGGTGAAATTCGGGGTGGGTCGTGTCACTTGTAGAGATCTCTATATAGATCAGATTTGACATTGAGGCGTCCCCCAACGATAATCACAATTCAGACTTCATGAGATGAATTTGAGTATCACTGATCAATGAATCAGGTTGTGCCAAGCTTGCTTTCTTCCTAGTGCGAGAAAGTAACGAATCTAAGGGCCTCCCTCCTTTTAGGGAGCCACACAGCCTTGTGACACCAATTTTGCCACTAATGGGTATTTGATGGAAGAATGCATGAACTTCTGCTCCCAATACCTTAAAGATATGGGTTGTAAGTCAAACAGACCATTAAGAAGGAAGAATGACGAGGATAACTCCAAGAAAGGGAAGACTTTTTTGCTCTCAGATGTTACTCGTACACAAATTCATAGATGGGTCTTGTTTCATACCGATGCAGTCACACCATATCTCAAGTAAGTAATGCATCCAATTCATTTTTTCTCATAGATTTGAACCATATAATACCTTGATTTGTTGATATGCTACTGCATATGTCTCAAAGTTTCTCATTTTATTACTATGCAGGGAGCATATGTCTACCATTAAAAATCAATATCCTAATGCCAATGATGTTGATGTTGCACGTATTCATTTTGATGAGTTTGCAGACTGGTTTAAGGCACATGTGAGTTGTTTGCAAAATATGGGTGATGTGTAAACCGGAAGAAATTGTGGCTTTGTCAAATCCTCCTAGCCCTTCAGTAGCTAGGTTGAAATCATATACATCCAAAGGCCATTTTTCCGAGTGAAAAGTGTTGACAACAAGCGAACTAGGCAAAACAGTGGTGTGTCTTTACAAGGAGATACTTTACCATATTATGGGAGATTGACAGAGATCATTAAAATTAGCTACTCTATTGATATCAAGTATGTGTTGTTTAGGTGTGAGTGGGCACATCCTTCAGCAGGAGTGAAAAAAGATCCTTCTTTTTTAGTTAACTTTAGAAGATTGTTATACCAGAATGACCGAGTTAGGGATGAACCATTCATCTTAGCATCTCAAGCACATCAGGTGTGGTATATCCCAGATCCTTCAGGAGAAGGTTGGCTAAATGTCAGCGAAGTGGAGTCTAAGGACTTCTCTCATGTGCAATTTGACACAAGTGATGAAATGGAGTCGGTGGTAGATGTCTGAAATTGTGTTGAGCTGTTGCTTTTAAGTTATATGAAATATCTCAATCTACTGTGCAATTAGGTTTGTTATTAAAACTGCCAGAATATTTGTGGTTGTTATCATAACTTGTTGGTATTATTTATTAGTAAATTGTTGACCGAGTGCTTATTCTTATAGGTGACCATGTTGGGGAAGAAAAGGAAGGTTGGTAGACCACGCCACATGTCTGAATTCTTGAGTCCTAGCGGTTCTGCATCAAGCCACAATGGTTCCTCATCATCACAGTCATCCTACACGTCTATTCGTCCACCTTTGATACCGCCAACCCCACTGCCTTCTCCTCCCCAACCTACTAATCCCTCTACATTACCTCTTCTAGCTCCAGGTATGCCTTGTTCCACTTTTTCTTTTAATATTTTCAGCCTCATTATAATTATCAAATCTAATGTTTACAACTCTCCGAATTAGATGCTCAGCCATAACCTACTAGCAATACTGTCAGTAGAGGTCATAACAAGGGCATTCCAGAGTGGAATACTGGAGAGAAGGTCAACATTATGTTTGATTCTAAATTATTTTAAGACTATTTTTCCCTCATCCTTTAAACATGCATAGAGAGAGAAAATGAAAGAGAGAATACTTGGTCGGAATCTTACCGGACTCCGACTCCGGTCACCGGCCGCCGAACTCTGGTCACCGGCCGTCGAAATCCGGTCACCGGAATTTTCCCGACCGTCGGACTCCGATCACCGGAATTTCCCCTGTAACTAGTTACTGACCTCCAATAACCAGTTATTGACCAGTTAACGACCCCCAATAATCAGTTACTGACACCCAGTAATCAGTTATTGACACCCAGTAACCAATTACTGACCAGTTACTAACACCCAGTAACCAGTTACTGACCCCAATAACTTTTAGTTTTCAGTTACTGACACCCAATAATCACTTTGTTTTCAGTTACTGACACCCAGTAATCACCCAATAATCATGTTGTTTTCAGTTACTGACCAGTTACTGACATCTAGTAACCAGTTACTGACACCCAGTAACCAGTTACTAACACCCAGTAACCAGTTACTGACACCCAGTACTCTTACCTAAACATTGCTCTAGGCACCCAAAGCAGGCGCCCAAACACTTCCCGACCGGCGTTGGCGTCGACTCCGGTGTCCAACCTTAGCTACAACTCAGAACTAGTCTTCCTCACTGGCCTTCAAAGTGATGCGTCTCTACATGCCCTCCTTCCAGGTGGAGTCCCTCCCCCTCCTCCTCGACCCCGTCGATCTCCTCGTCGGCGAAGACATCTTCGACGACCCCCTCGCCACCGCTCAGGTCCCCTGCCTCCTCGACAGCCACGTGTCCTCCTCCGCCGACTCCTCATGCTTCAGGATGTGCCTTTTGTCGTACGTATTGCTTCAATGTGAGCAAGTACCTTTCAATGGGGTACATCCACCGAAATTGCACGGCACCAGCAATTAATGCTTCTTCAGCTAGATGTATAGGCAAGTGCTCCATTACATCAAAAATGATGGTGGAAATATCTTTTCCAGATCACAGAGGGTTACAATAATGCGAGAACGTGCCTCCTCCAAATCTGCTGCACAATTTAGTTTGGAGCACAACACTTTGAAAACTTGCCGAGATCGATCAACCCTTCAACCACATTCTTCGGTAAGGAACTTCGTATACATAAGGAAATTAATTGGGTCGTAGATGAATAGTAAAGCTGTATGCAAATATTGCATAGCCCCAAGACGTAATAAAAAGATTGGTGTGCATCAATAATGTTCGAGCGACAAGCTAAAATTGCTTGGTCGTAGCCTCGGTGAGACCGTATTGCGTGTGAACATAGGGTACAAGACACTTCAACTTACATCCCGATAAACTTCTTTAAAGAATGGGTAATGAGCCCGTAGAAGTATAAGCAGCATAAGCAGTAGATAATAGTGTAACACCTGACCAGTGTGTTAACACTTCAATCAACACCATAAAACATAAAAAGGTGTCCGTAAGTTGGTTGTATCTATCTACATAGTTTGATGTAAGAATAGAATGTTCACTTTTGTGTCATTTAGCGTAGGAGGGTCTCACTCCTAATTTAGCTAAAGAATAGGCATTCAAAACGAGCAATGAGCATTGCAGGAGGCCAATGCGACATCGAGGGAAGGCCGGTGCACCTCAATTGCTTGAGGAATTGACCGAACGACCTCCAGGAAGTTGGAGTCATGTTCGGGTGACGTCAATGTCCTCCGGGTCACAACCATGCTTCATGGTGATGCTAGATCTCGAATGTCTTCATTTTGAGCGGAAGAATGGATGTCCATGAGAATTTCTCAAAATTTGGACCATTATATCTCTTCCAGGTTGATCAATTTGGTCAAACCAAAACCTATATGAGTCGGTGTCCCAAATATCATGTTTGACGACAACATAAGATTCGATATTCGAATCGTAGTGACATACAGTCCACTATATTGACTCATGAACTTCTCCAAGATGCGCTTCAGTTCGCATTCATGAGGAGGTATACACAAAAGAGTTCTTGTTCATTCGCACAATGTGTTTTCAAATGAAAACCATTAGCAAAAATGTCTTTAAAACTTAACATGGTTCCTTAGAATGTTGTGGATAGTTCCACTATCTGCGAAGCACTCAATGTCTCTATGAGACATAACTACAAGGAGTAGATAGGCGAGTAAATAGTTCTACTTGAACCATTTAGAAGGATTGAAATAAGCTACGAAAAGCTGCAATCCCGAGAGTGCATAAAAATTCTGCGCAGAATGACATTTGCGCACTAAAACAGCCATAACTTCTTCGTTAAAATAGATATGGACAAACCGTGAAAAGTTCTGAAAACTAGACTCGTAGAGCTTTCCAATGATATAAAGATCACTGTCTGCTTCGTCAGGAGCTGTTCACAAAGCTCAAACGAAGTTGACTGTTCAGAAGGGACATATTGCTGTTTTTCGCATAATTGGCATGTGCGAAGCTGTGAAACTTGCAGGTGGCGTGTAGTGACACGACCCACCCCGAATTTCATCCTAAACCCGGACTAAACCGTGCGGGGACCACCTTCAAGGAAAGATTCACCGCTAAATTCGGTACAACCTCCCTTGGAAATGGACAACCCTTCCAAACCAAAACCTGCAAACACGTCTAAAGGTTCCTAATCCAACCTTATAGACTCCTGGAGCCTTCGTGCTCCCCATAAATCACAACATCTCCCAATATAGATTTAACTAAAGATCCTATAATAAACAACCACATATTCAGAGCAACTCTATTTGAGAGGAAATGAACTATAAATAAATAGAAAAGAGCGGAAGCTATACTATTGACTATGTCCTCTTCTTCACGTACGCCCGATCTCAACTATGCAATCCTGCAGACTGGGCATTTTAAAACGAAGGGCCCAGGGGAAGACATTTAATAACGTTAGAGTGAGTAGACAAAAATAATTTAATAACAAAATATTTATGCATTCCCATTTTAATTTCATAGAAATATACTGCATGCGGCAGCTCAAAAGCGCTCAACTCATAAACTGACAATTTCACGACTAGCACTGGCTAGTCACAAACTCAAATAAAATGGAGCCTCTCAGGCTAGACTATATATAAACATATATTCGTATGTATCTACACTCGTCAGACTCCTTATATGAATCCTAGAAACAATTTAGAAAAATAGAAATTCATACAAGGCTACAACGCTGGCGTCTAACGCTCACGTTGCGCCATAATGGTATTTTTCCTCATTATGACCGAAAAGGACGGTGTATATATACATGTGGACTCCCTATATGAAAACCTAAATAAACCGAAAAAGAAAGAAGTTTTCATATAGGGCTATGACGCTTGTGTCTAACACTCACGACACGCCATAATGATATTTTACCTCATTATGACGGACCAAGCACGTATGGCTAGCTAGCATTTATATACATACTAAATTCATAATATCCAAAATATATATATCCACCGAAAATCTCATTTTCGGGATCTCTCCAAAGGAGGAAAAATTGTCAAATAGGCGAGAAATCAATAAATCTCATCAGAACAAATAAATGATTAATAAAATCATTCATCGCATGTTTTTTATTTAAAACAAGGTCCACTCACAACTTTAGGCCTAAGCCTGACGTCGATCCGAGGTCTCTCCAATTGAGTCTCCTCACGTCCTGTTTCAAATATATAATTAATTTCCCACTAAAATCTAATATTTATTCAAAATAGGCAAAATAACTGAGAGCCATAAACACGTTCATCATTGCCTAACTTCGATATTCTTAAATCGAAACGATCCAAACTTTAATATCATACTTAGCAGTCGTAAATACAACCTTTCTCAGAAATTGATTTAAATCCTACGGTCGGATTTTACATTATTTAACCGCCAAAATACCAAACTTCGGAAATTCACAAACCTATTCAAAACTCGTCCGAAAATTCCACAATTCACTTCATTAAATTCCTCTAATTATTACACAATTAAAATTATACAAAACCCCAAAACGGCGGCGGCGGCGGCAGCCGGAGGCTGATTCCGGCGACGTCCAAATTCTACCAAATTTTAACAGAATCTTCCTCTCAACATCCCAAACAACTTTCATAACTATCACTAAGTCCAATTTCAAGCCTAACTAGGTCAATCGAATGAAAACATCCTAAAAGCCCTAGAATTTCAATTTCGAATTTCTTCTTACCGAGCTTAAGAGGGAGTGAGCCTTTTGGAGGGGTTGTTGCACGGGAGGAGAGCTACAAAACCGTACCAAGCTTGCCCGGATTGGTGGCCGGAGGAGGGAGTTCCGGCGAAAATTCTTCCCGGCGTCTCCGGCAAGTTTCTCCTCTTCCGGTGGGTTAGAGGCTCGGGTGCTAGGCCGGGAGGGAGAGGAGGTGGCGGGGGTCCAAACGGGAGTGGTGCGGCGGCCTGTCTTGGCCGGACGGCGGCGGACGGGCGGAGAAGGATTCCGGCAGCGGGAAGAGGAAGAGAGAGCGCGCGGAGAGAAGAGAGAAAAGAGAGAGAAAGAGAGAAGAGAAAAGAAAAGAAAAGATGGGTTTGGGCCTCACACCAACCCGCCCAACATTATAAAAATACCGAACTTCACCAATTTAACACCCCAAAATAAAATACCCTATTAAAAATTACCTTTTACCAGCTAAAATTTACTATTTTACCGTCGTTACATTTTTCTCCTACGAATAACTCTCCGGAATAATCGTCCCTCAAAACCCCTCTAGGGACCAATTAAACTATATCTCAATGTCGGAGACGGTAAAATTCTTATTACAATCAAGCTAGTAAATAAGATAAAATTTTACGGTCGGGATGTGACATGTAGGCATTTGCCTTAGCCAAAAGTGACGTGTGTATGATCAAAACCAAGTCCTTTCGGTCGTTCTAAGGTTGTAAACTCCATGACTAGTTAGCAAAAACTCCCTGACATGAACATAAACTAACTCAGAGGACCTAGAGGATCCGATTATGATGATAATTTTCCAGCTTTGATAAGTCTTCAACGTCTTTTGCAAGACGGCAATTGGTTTAATAGCGTAGGGGGATCCAAAATCAAAAGCTTTCGGTAACTCCAAGTCAATATGACCAGGCATGTCCGTGGAAGGTCGGTAGTGCGAGGCACACTTAAAGCCACTATCTCCTTAATTTCGGACAATTCTAAGACATCACACTGAGCTTGGATGAGCCTAGTTGAACAATTGATGATGAAAAATCCGCTATAGGGTAGAAGACTTAACCGGAAACACGTGGGCGATCCTCTTTGAGGATGCAGTGCCATGAGTCACCTTCAAAGGAAGAGACCGAAATCGGCACAATATGCCATGTTTCTAAGGACGATGTAAGTATACATCTTGATTGTAAATCAATATGAACCATAAGAGGAGAATAGTTTCACTTCGAAAAAAATTCTCAAGGCATTCATTATTGCTAATGTGAGTACATCGGGGTCTCAAATAGACGAAGGACGTCGATACAACGCCTTAGTACATAAAGCTTGGAACGAAAATCAATGTCTAGCCGATGACATCAAAGTCATGGGTGGCTAAAGCAGGATCCGAATCTTTGAAATTCACGATCATGAGGATGACGTTCTTGTCCTCATATTGATTTTCATACATTTTTGTATGCATTCACAATTTAAAGGAGCTTGACAATCTTGAACCAGTGATCCAAAGATCCACAGTGGTTGCATTGTCATGAGCTGACGTGAGTAGTTTTGACAAAATGGTGTCTAGACCGGGAGTGTCGCTATTAGAGCCGGCGACACCTCTCCCTTTTTCTAGACATCGGCAAGACGTTTTCTGCCGTTGTCATGACCCATATTGTTGTCCCCATATTAGGGGATAATCTCAATAAGTTTATCACATTAGCGTATATACAATTCCCGTTTGTATGATCAAAATCAAGTCTCGTTGGTAATTCCACACCAACCTGGAGGACCTAGAGAACTTGATGATGATCGAATCCGGTATAGATTATGGATCATGATGCCACAAAAGATTATCGACAATATGTAGTCAATTAAGGTGGTAAGCAATCCACTTGACTAATAACTCAACAAGTAGAGTTATATGAACGTTTCGAGAAACGCTCCATGAGTGTATTCTACAGTACTTTGTGGTAATTACTTTTTGCACAGATTGCCATTAAATTATTTTGTCGATGTGGCGCTTCAAAGACTTTGAGCGTATGAGATGTGAAATCTCGGCATCTAGGCTTGTTAGCCTGGGGGTCAGAACATGTGGTTTAATCCTTTCCAATGAAAGGTTCCACAGATACCAAGCGAATATCCGCCTTAGGCATCTAGTACGTCAAAACTCAAAGGAGCAGAATGTTACATTGCTCTTGCATATAAAACCAAGTTGTTATGAGACTCGATAGAGGTCACAAACGATGCTTTTAATGGTTTGTCCTTCGGATTGATCACACACAATCCGGAAAAGCCGTGAATTGATCAAACACAATTCAGAAAAGGCCTCGGATTGATCAAACACAATCCGGTGATAGATCGGGGTTGATCATACATAACCCGGACAAGGAAACAAGAGTGATCAAACACACTCTTGACCCGCGAATAAAATTCTGGGATTTTTGGTACCTGCAAATACACCGACCCAAGCATAGAATGGAGTAGAAGAATGGGATAAAACACTTTATCTCCCCCGAGGTTATTGAACTTGGAAGAGTTTTATGGTTGTAAAATAAACATACCGTAAACACTTGGATGCTTGATCGGATGAAAAGAAAGCAGCGGAGCAGACGGCAGTAGCGGCCGAGAGGAGAAACAACATTTTGCCCACTTCTACTTCGAATTTCGGGCTGAAATTTTGACAGGAGGAGAAGCTCTAGATGAGGAAGCTGCTGTCAAAAATTCAGGTTGATCGGAGCAAGGGAAGGTGGTGAACCGGTGGTCGGTAGCGGCGGCGGTCTGGAATCTTCCGGCGGCCGGTTCAGAGACTTTCCGGCCGGTTCTCATGGTGAGGCCAGCTGCGTTGGATCCGGGACGAAGAGAGCTTTCTAGGGATGTAAAATTCCGGCGGAGGGCAGTCGGAATTTTGGTCGGAAATCAGGAAAAACAAGGCTGACGGATTTTAGGGTTTGGAAAAACAAAAGGTGGGCTATTGGCTCTAGGGTTAGAACAAAGTGCATGATAACGTGATGAAAGATAAATGTAGAGACAAAGAGATAGCAAGAGAACCATCATCTTATTCATTGATAGGTGCCCTTTATATAGGGAATTACACAATACTAATATGGTAAGAATATGAATACATAGATCTAGTCTAACTACATATCTTATTGACATAAGGCCAAGGCACACATAAAGAATATCTAGAAAGATACAGAATATCCTAGGACAATGTTTTTATTGGTAATGTCATTTGAGTTGACATAATCAATACTAACTTGAAAAAAAAAAAAGTCCAAGTAGCGTTTTCGGAGATATGAATAGAAACTCTCAAATATAAAAGTGGTAAATTTAATCTCTAAATAAAAAAAGAAAGTTAAAAGGGTGTTCTAGTTGCATCTCCAAATTTATTGTGTATGCCTCTCTTAGTACACATCAATTTCACTTTTTGACTTGCTTAAAAACCTAAGTAGACCTCTTTGTTCTTTACCAAAATACCCTTGGATAATTCATTTCATCCTCGCCTAGCGCTTCTTTCCTTTGAATTTCACAACGTCAGTTGTTGAGTTGTTAATTAGTTTCAGTTTTTATTAAAGCTTCATTTCACTGGTACATGCAACAATCCGTGAAACCCTAGTGTTACGAACTTTGAAAAATGTATGCATACCGTGAAAAAAGATCGTTATTAAAGATTGTATCTTTCTGTGTAATTGAATTGGGTTTTTGTTTAGTGTCTTTGCCATCATCATAGTTTTAGGTTTGGTTTTGGTAAGAAGAGAATTGAGTTTGGGTTGTCAGCATATCATAATCTTTGTTTATGCAATTGCTTGAGCTAATGCTTCCTGACCTGCGTCGTGTTGTCACCCAGATAAGGTTGGTACACCATGTACTGCGTACACAACATGATGTCTCTTGGTTTGTGTTTCGCAAAGAGTGAATTAATTTGTTTGTCTTTATATGTGTATATTCATAAAGTTGATAAAGTCAAATAAAAGTGAAAAAATTTATGGACACGTAAATTCGGAGGTGCAAACTAGAATTCCCGACACAAAAAGTTAAAAAAATATCTTCCACTTTTTCAAAAAACCACGTGCCGGATACCACAAGAACGGCCCAGATCAGCCACCTCAGCCAATCGTAGAGCTCCCATTTATGCCCTTTCCACCTCACTCTTATCTACTATAAACGGCCCCCATTCGTCCACCTCACCACCAGGATAGACTTTATTAACGTGTCCCCCTGCATCCAAACTCCCACCAAAAATCACCTCCCTTCTCTCCGATCCTCCTTTCCTCCCAGATTCTTCTCTTCTTCCTAAATTGTGGGAATCTAACACCCTCTGTAATATAAAGATTTGTTTTTGTTTGTATAACTAAATAGTGATTGAAAATGGCGGACTCCGACAACGATTCCGGAGGCGGGCACAACAGCCCCAAGAGCGAGCTCTCGCCGCGGGAGCAGGACCGGCTGCTGCCGATTGCCAACGTCAGCAGGATCATGAAGAAGGCTCTGCCGGCCAACGCCAAGATCTCCAAGGACGCCAAGGAGACTGTGCAGGAGTGCGTCTCCGAGTTCATCAGCTTCATCACCGGCGAGGCCTCCGACAAGTGCCAGCGCGAGAAGCGCAAGACCATCAACGGCGACGATCTCCTCTGGGCCATGACGACGTTAGGGTTCGAGGAGTATGTGGAGCCTCTGAAAGTGTACTTGCAGCGGTTTAGGGAGATGGAGGGGGAGAAGAGCAGCATGGCGGCGCGTGATAAGGACTCGAGCGGCGGGGTTGTGGGGTTTGAGGGAGGAGGAGGAGGAGGAGTCTATTGGCAGCAGCAGCAGCAGCCGCAGCAGGGACACGTGTACGGCGGCGGGGGGTTTCATCAGATGGGTGTTGGTGGGTTTGGGATTGGAAAGGGTGGGTCTGGGACCAACATGGGTAGACCCAGATGATGAAAAAAAAGCAAAACAGATTATATGAATTGCTCTCTTTAAACTCTTGCTTTGTTATTCCTGATGAAGACTTTTATTTATCGAAAAATGATAGCTTGTGAATTTGTGTTTAAATGTACCTCGGTCTTTTGAATCATCTCTCTTGTATATTTTGTTGTGTTTCGAACCCAAGCCTGAAAGGTACCATGTATAGTTATCCTTCATATTTACGTTAAAAGAAAACACTACAATAAAACAACGAAAGTGAAATCCACTTCTTAAACCCCTGTTTAGTTAATAGGAATATCAAGATAGAAAAATGATTTATTTTACTTTCCGTACTGATATGGAATACAAAAAGATTTTAGTATTTCCATGTAGATGTTTGATTGATATTGTATTTAAATTAGTAATTCATTTCCATTCTTATTACACAATATTTAATAAGTCATAATAATGAAATTGAAAATTTCAATTTCTAATAACACCTTTTTATTAATTGATATGTGATCTATTTAAGAGAATATAAACTTTTTAAATGACTAATTTCTGTAATTTACCTTTGACTGTGGGAATGAAAATAAAATACCACCCTCGCACTAGGTAATTCAATTCAGGCTTTATGAGGGAGTCAATTTCCAGTTTTTTGTTTCCTTTCCAATCTTTATTTACAACCAAACAACACATTAGAACGAAACATGAAACTAGTTCCATTTTCATACCATGATTTCCTACCACACTCCACACTCCCACTTTTTTTTTTGTAACTTAAATTTTGTCCTTAATGACTTAACTATAATGACTAAAAATAAAAAATAAGAGTGTAGATTGCATATCCCTAAAACAAGGGCATGATATACCGATAGAATTTTCTTTCACTTTTTTTTTATCCGATGAACATCAATGACTTTAGGGAAATTAATATGAGGATTTAAGTGGAATTATATTGGAATTGAGAAGAGGACAGGGTGAAGCTCTTCTTGGTGTCTTTGTCGTTTGCTATGGATAAGGATCAAAGTATGGAAATGGAAGGCCAAAACTTGTCGCTTCAACTTCAACTACAGTAGCACCAAGCTGAATACAAACCAGTCATTGGCCAAAACAAAGAATTACAACTCAAGAAATGGGTTCCATTATCCTATCCATGCCGGCCAGCACATTAAGGTAATTAAGAATATGAAGAACGAAAAATTGCAACTCTTAATTAATTTGAGAAAAACTTCCAGCTAGGGTTTCAACCTTGATCAAATCACCATGGCCAACAGATGGAGTTTCTCAGTTTCGACTGCCTCCATAGACTAGGGTGACAACATCTGATGAGGTTCCCCAGACATCTTCAGCTGCTCTAACATGTAACTGATGTAAGAACTAAGAAGAGTTCTACCGCAGCTTTGGCATTAGTTCCCTACACTAAGAGGACGAGGGCGAAGGCTGATGAGACTGATAAAACCCCAGTCAATCCCGGGTATTGCATTTGTCCGTTTGATATTGAGGTCAGTCAAACACGGTTCAACGAGTGTGAGGATAAAACTTCCAGTCTCATGGTTTTGGTCTCAAATGCATGGTAGAAGGTATTAGGGTGTCAGTCAAATATTGATGTTTCTATTTTATACACTTTGGCTTTTGTTAACAGAAAATGTACAAAACTCATCTCCTTACAAACGAAACAGAAGCATAACCTAGTTTGTGAAAGCTATGACATCATGAAAATGAAAATGAATGTTAAGTGAGATTCTGACACGTGGACAAGTCAGTTATTAACATCGTTAAGTGGCTGTTAGGGTTTGTAGAAAACTCTTATTTCGAGCAGCAGCCCCCATTCCTTCCAAGTTTCCATCAGATCGTCTAAACGGCACTAAAGATTGAGCAGCGATTGGTGTTGGTGCTATACCGATTGGAAGATATGGAGTTGTAGAGTTGGGGAGATTGGTGTTTTGACGAATAAACCGGTTGAGCAGCTCTGAAGTAAGAACAAAGCATAAGGGAGACGGACAATCGTTGTAAGTTCTTGAATTGATATCATTATTCGTTTTGGATTAAATATCTATGTTGTTTGGGATTTCCATGTCTTGTTCGGGTTCGCCGAATAGATTGAATGTTATTGTTCTTATGTTCTATCTTCGGAATCCCAGATTTCAATGGATGATTCCAAATTACTGAGATTGATGATTGATTATTGTGTGTTACTTGAATGAGCCACTCCGAAATTTCTCCCACGAGCTTTATGATATGAACTAAATTGTTTCAGGTTTCTATTGATTACCTGAGCGAGCTTGTTTGCCATTAATTGATTTCCATCTTATTATATTGTGAGAAGTTATCTTTATTTACATGTTTGTGCACAGGTGTGTTATGGAGGGAATTGATTTGAGTACCACCCAGACTGAAAACAGTGATGGTTCAGATGAGGCCAAGACCGGGGATAGTTTTGGGAATGGTAGTGATGATGGGATGGAAGTAAGCCAGAGTCAAGACGGGTCAGACGATGAGCAATGCACAATGTTCAATGGGAAGCCTTACAATGACCTGGAGCTTGATGACTTGTCTAATGTGGTGTTCAAGAGTGTGGAGGAAGCAGAGATGTTCTACCTACACTATTCAGTTGCAAAGGGTTTCAGCATAAGAAAATACAAATTGGCCTGGAACAGTGAGAATACAGTAATTATCAGAAGAGAAATGGTCTGTGCAAGGGAAGGGGTGCGCAGTAAGGGTAAGAAAAGCAGGGTGTGTGAGGAAGATGTTGATGCAGGTTTGGAGGATAGGTTGATTCACAAAACTAAGAAAGAGAATAAGCAAAAAGTGTTGCACATATCAGATGTGAAGGATAGTGAGAGGAGTTGTAGGGGGAAGAAAATGGTGAAGCCAGTTAGTTCAAGGTCGCGGCGACTGTCAAGGCAGAAATGCCTTGCACAATTCACCGTGAAAAATGATAGAAAAGAGGAGGGATATTATGCGTCGTCGTTTAGGACGGAACATAATCATCCACTGACCCGACTTGTGCATAGGCAGTTTATGAGAACAAATCGCTTGGTTAAGGAGCACGACATTGCTCAGGTAAATGCACTTAGGAAGGTTTCTGTGGGCACAGCTCGTGCTTACGAGTTCCTTGTTCATCAGGCAGGAGGCCATGAGTTTGTGGATTTACTATAAGAAATTTGTACAACAGAGTTCAGGAGGAGAATAACAAGCTAATGTTGGATGGTGATGCACAATGTTCGATTATGTGGATGAATATGAAAGCAATTCGAGACCCCATATTCTACTGTTTGTTTAGTGTAGATGTGAAGGGTAGGCTGGCAAACATGTTTTGGCGTGATGGGCTGTCCTCCATGGATTATTGTTCATACGGGGATGTTTTGATATTTGACAGTACTTACAAAACCAACATGTATGGGAAGCCTCTGGTAGTTTTTGTGGGAAAAAACAACCACAGAGGTACCGTTATATTCGGTTCTGCACTTCTTGTTGACGAAACAGAAGAAACATACAATTGGGTGTTAACTGCATTTTTAGCATCAATGAAGCAGAAGAAACCTGTTTCTGTTATAACTGACAGCGATGAAGCAATGCGAAAGCATTGGGAAATGTAATGCCCGAGGCAAGACACCGGCTATGTGCATGGCATGTTGGGAAAAATGTAGTGTCACACTTGAAGGACGCAGGCACAGTGGTCATTTCTTTCATCTAATATTTGCTGGTTTGAGCATAGAGGATTGGGAAACTTCTTGGGAGTACTTTGTTACAATGAATAAGTTAGAGGATAACTCATGGATTAGTGGGATGTATAACAAAAGACAAAGGTGGACGGAAGCATTCTTTAGAGACACGACTTCTATGCGGGAATAAGCAGCACGCAAAGGTGTGAGGGAATGCATAGAATTTTTAAATTTGGGCTTGGGAGCTGCATTACGATGTCTGAGATGATGCCTCGATATGAAAAATATGTTGGTCGGATAAGAAATCGTGGTCTTTATGATGATTACATGTCAGATCAGTTTTCACCGGTCCTGAAATCTCATCTGCTTGTTCTGGAAGAGGAGATTGGCAAAATATTTACTCATGATAATGTTTGAGTCTAAGTTTTCGGTAGCTGGGAGGGCTGTAAGTGATCCTAGCGGTGGTAGTATGGTCACTATCACCCAATACGGTAAACCGGAGAGGAAATAGATCGTGGTGTACCAGCATGATAGAGTGAATCCAACTTTTTCATGTTCATGCAAGTTGTTCGAGTCAGATGGGATACCTTGTTGTCATATATTCGTTGTCATGAAAGCAGAGAACGTGACGAAATTTCCTACATCTTTGGTAAGTAGGAGATGGACTAAAGAAGGGCCAGTGACCGTAGAATCAGAGACAAGGGTAGATGGGAAGTCTGTTCAGCTAGTAAGGTATGGCGAGTTGATGTCAATGTGTGCCAACATCTGCCACATTTCCTCACACAATGAGGAGGGATATGATGGGGTGAAGGAAGTGCTCAGCCGGCTTACCATTGAGTCACGCAACTTACCTCAACCGACAAATATAGATCCGAAAGATGTAGAACATGGTATTGATAGTTCAACCGGGCTGCATAGAAATGTGATAAGAGATCCCGTCCCTTGCAGGAGTAAAGGAACGAAAAGGAACAGTGGCAGTGGGAAGGGAAGCAAGAAAAAGAAAAGGCCAAAGTGTGGTAAATGTAGACAGTATGGGCACAACAAAAGAAGTTTTCAAATAAAAGGCACGAAGGGGAAAGGGAATGTATCGTCTAAGTCAGACACGGATGACATGGGTCAGCAGTCAAGCAACATTAAAGGTGATTCGAGCATGGGTGAATCAAGCGATAGCTCTGGTTCATTGGATGTTGATGTGGGGGATGAGGAGACATTGAAGAAGTGTGTGGGTAAGTTGTTTCATCACATGGAGGAAGCTAGGACCTTTCAATTTATTTCAGGGGAAGACAATATAGGCGCACCTTCCACGTCAAGCAGCAGTGGTGGGGGAGATTACTTCCGTCACTTCAGACCTTTTAGCGGTTCAGCATAATGTTACTGTGACACTGATATTTTGAATGCAGGTTTGACAACTTGTCTACATATTCTATTTTGTTGATGTTGTCCCTATATACTGTATAATGTGTATTTGCTGGATTAGTAGGTTTGTTATTATGTTGACATTGGTCATGGTATGTTGATGTGCTTTGAAAGTATGTTTATAAAAGTGAGGATAAGATAGTATGGACTATTACTGATAATTCCCTTGTGTACAAAAAGCAGTGCGGAAATTGAAACTGTTATATGTTTATTTTGATTTTTTCACTGTTTACGGCAGGAGGTCACTACGATTTGTTAGTTCACCCTTGTTTTTTTTACACTGGGTTTTTTTCTTGCTTTTTATGGTGGTTTTGTTGATTTGTTCAGTGAAGTTAATTTTGGTTTGTTAAGCATCAGCTTATGCTTTGTTTACATTGTGCAGTGCGTAGAAGGCACGTAGTTAAATTGTGTCGGACTTAATATTTTTTTCCTGTCAAATTATCTGATCTGTTCCCAATATAAATTTTTCATGGTGAGTATCTCTTTGTTTCTTTTTATGTGTTGTCTGAGAGACGTTGAATTAAGTTGAGAAAACAATGAGAACACCTAAGCTTGTTTCTGCATATGCATTGAAAACTGTATAATCTTGTCATTTATTATTACTTTACAGTACCTACTCACTGATGCTTATTTTGAAAACAAGGGTTGATGGTGTTATAGTTTAGTTAGGTTTTACAAGTAGCTACTCCCTGATGTTCAAATCCTTGTGTATATATTTGGGGTTTTAGTGAAAAATTAGGCAACCTAGTTTAAAGTTTTCCAATGAATGACCTTATTTAGTTGTTTCATTGGTGTCTTGTTCTTTCCTTTTCCCTTTTGATCAGCCCGTTTGTTGATGTTGTCGTTCTTACCTTATATGTCTGACGCTTTAGGAGATTTGTGCAAATTTCCTCTTGTATCTGCATTCCTTTAGTGCTAACCTTTGAAAATGTGATTACAGATGCACGGGAACTACTACATTCACAATAGCCGAAAGAGATGCCTTTATCCCTTGTGTCTGGAAGGGGACAAAAAATTTACTTGGAGCACCAGATTTGTAGTGCGTGCTCTGGATTGATCACACACATCTCATTCTGCATACCAGTTTGAATTAAAGTGAATGTTGTGATCTTGTATGTATATTTTGAATCCTCTCAGACTATGTTATATTGTACGGCGGCAGGCTTTTGATGACATGTTAGTCAGAAGTCGTTAAGTGTAACTCGTTTTGAATGGAATGTTATGTTTGAAGGTTATTTGATATGAAATATATATTTGGCATTATATCTGTTTGTGCTGTTCTGTTGGTAGACAATGAGTGGGTTTTGTCAGAGTTACTAAGTATGAGTTTCTCTGTGTTTCCAGATTCTGTAACCAGCTCCATCTCTGTCTGTGTATCTAGATTCTGTAACCAGCTCTATCCGGCTTCTCTGGCTTTCTGTGTTCTGCCCAGTTCGGTTTGGGGACAATGAGTGGGTTTGTTTGGTTAAGTGCTGAATTTTGTGTCAACCTCACCTTCTTAAACCCGTCCAAAAAAATAAATATATAATATCTGAACCTAAAGGTGTAGCTCCCCTTCTTAAATCCACTCTCTTTTAATTAAGAACTGGACTTTTAAAACAAACTCGATCTTTATTGCAGTTCACACTTCTTAACAAATCATGAATTACGCGTCCACAACGTATTAGGAAATCAAACAAATTAATCTAGATACATAGGGATTTTGATGCTGAACACATCAGATATGTCTGGAGTAGAGTTTGGCGCAGACTGATTTGCAAGAAGGTCATTATCTTTACAAAACGAGTCGAATAGTAGTGCACAATGTTGTTTCTCGGATGTTGACAGTTAAGTAAACCTTTTCTGAGACTGTTTTCGTCAATCAGATCACGTTCTCTTTAGCATTCCATATATAATATCCAATGACTTCTCAGAACACGCGGTGTAGTTTTTGAAATGTGCAACCACGTCCATGGACCTATATGGGAACTGTGATTTACCGCTTTGATCATCATTGTCACGACGCCGGTGTAATAGGCTTATGAGAGGAATATTTGCATCCGATGAAGAAGCAGTGGTATTAGTTTGGTCTTCACTGTCAGAAGTGAATCCCGTTTTCTCATCCAATACCCCATCTTTTGGTGTTGACAAGACTGCATCTTCATGGTTGACGTTGGGATCTCCTGTCTTTGCTCCCTGCGTTAATGAAAGTTGTAGACAGTGACCTTAACAGTTGAACGTGTCCAAAGTGATGAAATATGCATATGTCAGCATAATTGTTAATAAATCCATGATATTTAAGTGTCAAATAATATGTTAATGGAGAGATTACTTCATAACCCACTCAAGACGTTCATGTAAGCTTGAAATTTCCTTTTCTTTGGCCATAATATCAATTTCCTGCCACAAATCATTAACACACATGTTAAATATTAAAAGGGAGGAGTAGTTTGAGCTTTTACTTTAAATCTGTAACAACTCATCATTTATTCAATTAAGTGAAAATTTTGGAGCTAACATGAAGTCGTTTGATGGTTGTCAGCATATCATGTGCTACTAGAGAACGGTTTTGCGCTATAGCAGTCAACCCTGCAATTTGTCGTAAGAGGGCATCTGCTGTATGTCCGGAAACCTGCAACATTATCATAATTATGTCTATGGAAAGTAGGAATATAAAGCACGGTACCAGTGAAGGTTACCTATGAGTAAAGACCACGGGCTTACATCTGTTATTGACTGGTTCTCATTTATGTAGTCTATGACAACATTGTCTGGTATAGTGACAGTGTCAAACCTGCATTCAACCCCAAGTGTTACCAGACTAATAGTTGAAGGAGGCATGATGAACTCAGGTTCTGTTGTGTTTGTTCTAATACGCCTTTTCTTCTGTAATGCTTGAATTTTGGGTTCATCCCTTTTCGTGTCGGCATGTGGGGTACGACCTTGTATAAGCGCATCTGAGTCTGAATACACTCTTTTGTTCCCCTTCCATCCATCTTTCCCTCTACTCCCCCCTGCCATTCTTTAATCTTTCAAGTCATGAACAAAACTGTTGTAATCCAAAGTTCCGCCATAAGTAAATTTGTAGTAATAAACTTCTGAGTGCATTACAAACTTGCAAAGTCACAGTTCATATGATATCGCGAATAGTTCTATTGTATAGTTCTATTATACATATTTTGTCTAACGTTCTATTGTACATATAAGGAGTAAATACTTCTGACACCTTGTAGTTTACACCTAAAATCAGTTTTGTCCCTCATTTTTTTTTTTTAAACTGGTATACCCCTATACTTTGAATTCTCAACTCATTTACCTTTTTCGTCAATTAAACCCGTTATGTAAGACTGTTAAGTTGCTAAGATGACCAGTCCTGCGATTCCAACTCAGCTAGAAACCTGCCACATCGACATAATTGATGACATGACCGGTCATCTCAGCAACTTAACAATCTTACATAACGGGTTCAATTGACGACAAGGACAAATCAGTCCAGAATTCAAAATATATGGGTATACCAGTTTAAAAACAAAAGTGAGGGACAAAAGTCTTACATAACGGGTTCAATTGACGACAATGACAAATCAGTCGAGAATTCAAAGTATAGGGGTATACCAGTTTAAAAACAAAAGTGAGGGACAAAACTGATTTTAGGTGTAAACTACAGGTGTCACAAGTATTTACTCCTACTTATAAACACAAACATTCTATAGTTCTATTGTACATATTTTGTCTAACGTTGCAGGGTAGACTTAGTTTAATCGATTGAAGAAAAGAATAAACGATTTCTTCATATTAATCTAATCTGCAAACATTAATCTATCAGACTAGAGAATAAGATATTACCTTGAGTTATGAGACTGAAAGTGGGAGGCTGGAGTAGGAGGATGGGACCTGGGTTTATGAGTATTGAGTCGATGGAGTTACGAGGGCCATTGCTGGGTTTTTTTGTCGCTGAATAAAAAGAGAAGAGAGGCAGAAGAATGAGAAATGAGAATAGAAGAAGAGGATCGAAAGGTTTCAGGTTTATAGATTTAGGTTAGAGAAGAGAGTCCTGTGTGTGCAGCCCTATGGTACGCATATTCCAACCATTTACAGTATGACACGTATATATTGCAATCGTCTATTTAAGTTAATGAAATAAAGTCAGTCCAGTTCGGATAGATCGGTTTTCTGGGTACACTAAACGCAGCCGCCACCGCAGCCGCCGGTTGGGTGCGGTATCCGGAACCAATCAGCCTGTTAAGTCCGGTTCTGATTTCTTCTAGTCGTAACGGTCGATCATGGCCGGTCAACCGCGTTTTCCGATCTCAACGGTACGCTCTATTAGTCGAGGAGGATATGCTGAAGCTGAACTGTACTGCATATTAGTTTTGAAAATGACGCAAATTGTTCTAGCTTCAGACACCAAATAACCATTGTTGTAATTAACACCTTGCATATATTGAGATATATTATGTGACGCCGGGTGAAACCCCCATTACAAAAAAAAACAATCTACGGAAATTGATAGTGCAACATATAGTGTAAACACACATTAGCCATCAGTAAACAATTTCCTACATTATCGATTCCACTTCAGTGATCCCATTTGCAAAATTCACTTCCTTTCCTTCCAATAGTTGTTTGGCTGATGTGTTCGGTATCTGGTGAACCTGATTCTTGCATTCATCCACCCACCTAAATCCTCCCCATGGCAAACATCCTGCAAAATGGAGCCTCGAATTAGAACAAAGGTATAGGCCTTATTACCAGTGTCATTGGGAATTATTAATATTAATTTGTTATTGAACTCGCTGTGAAAATGAAATTGAACCTCTGTTCCCCCGCAGAACCAGTAAGGCCTCCCGTGGTGTTCCCTTATTCCTCTGGAAATGAACGACCGCATTTGCAGTCCACATATGTTGCATGCTGGTCCAGGCAGAAAGGAGTCAACGTACTTAAATCGGAGGCACAAACGTTTTCCCTGTATGAGGTCATTTCGATTAGTCATTGGGCTCCAAGTTTGGCAAAGTTTATATAATATACCAACTAAAACAACAAGGATTTTTTCATGCATTCACCATCTATATACCTCTTCTGCATTTACTGCTCTTGACAATGGATCGAATGGATGGTTCTGAACAATTGCAATGTTCACTTGTTCGACGGATACCCTGTTTTGGCATTCGATCAGCTCATACTTTCTTTTCCTTATCAACGGTACGTTCCGAATATTAAAAACATTAGATCTAATATCATCATAACTTATAACAAATTAAAATTCTGTTGCCTTACTCTTACCCGAAGCGAAGCCCTGCAAGTCCAATGTACCTTTCGGTATGGAGTTCTTTCTCCTGTTCTTATGTGCACCATGTCTCCCCCACAACTACACGTTGGTGGTGGAACATTTACAACAGGAGGGATGCATGGATATGGTATGAATGTCACTCTGCCCTTGTTCAGTACGTTTTGACCGTAACACACTTTAGCAGGTCGGTATAACTTTTTTCTTTCTGAAGGCCATTGACAAAACTCATCATACGATGGAGGACTATCCCGCATCAACTCCCATAGCTGTTTTCTAGGTATTGGCGACTCCCTCACTTGTGACCCTTTCCAAACCCCTGTAATGTAATCCCCACACCATGGAGTATACGCCCAAGCATCAAAAATAACACCCCTACTGTCAGTCAGTGGAAACGAATTAGGTATCGCACGATACCCGTCCCTTCAGCATGATTTATAGCCCTAACGAGTTCATGAACCGTGTTGCATTCCACACCTTCAACCACTTTGCCATTTTCTTCCTGAACTGGTCTCCCCCTCTTCATCCCCATCCACCGACCCTCCCCCCATATTTTCTTGTAAGTAGCAGCGACTGAACAAAGAAGCACAAATTAATCTTCAATTCATGTTAATTTTTATATGCTGTGCAGTCTTACTAATCAGTATTCAATGACTATCGGATATAATACATACGAGATTAATGAGCCCAGATTACATACATACCGTGTTAACAGAAGGTTGGATTGACCAATACTGTAGTAACTGTTAATCTGCCAATATAACAAATTTGGATCAGTAATTTTAACCGATCGCCTATATATACCGAGTCCGTAACACTAAAAACCAACCGTTCAACACCCCAGGACTCATAAATGAAGTTTCTGTAAATGATAATTATGTGAAACCAACACATCCATATCCATATCAGAATACAAGTACAACTAACGAATTCTGGTTGTATGCGTTTAGTATGAAATTTGAGTTGAAAGGCATAGTACATATCAAGAAATAAATATAAGAACCCAGCAACATAAACAAAATTCACGCCGTTCATACCTCTCAGTAACAATATGCTCCTCAGAGGGACTCGGATCCTCTCCTAATAATCCTCTCCTAATATTGCCTCATAAGGCAATCTCGGCCATCCATTCTTAATGAATGGCTAGGATGTCTCTTAGTTTTGTTTATTAAGATATCTCATCTATCCCGTCTTTTCTCTGAATTATCTTCTTATCTATACCAGAAGTTAGCTCTCAAAGAGTCACAGAAGGGTCGATCAGCTCCACCTTCACCACCGAGATAATGAGATAATCCCAGATCTGCACCTCCACCTCCACCTTCACCTCTGAGATAATTTGATTCTTTGTTTGCTAGAGATTGTTGTTCACAGATGGGTTATGTTAATTTGTGTGAACTACTGATGAGATAGTACAAATTGTAATTACAGTGGATATTGGAGGAAAACAGAGGGAAACAAATCAAACAATAGTTTGCCATGACACTGCAGCAAGTTACAGTTCCTTTTCACCATGAACTTCAACTTGACCGGAAATGTGAAGCTATTATTGGAAACGATTATGGCCATTACAGTTCACCCTTACACCATGAACTTCAAATTCCTCTATAATTTGTGGTGGCTCCACAAAACCACTCAAATTTGAACACAGAAACAAAACAAAACAAAAAATTCAAAGACTAAAGCTAGAGTATCAGAACAAAATCGAAAATCCGGTGACCCAAGAATGAACGCTCGAAATTTTCAGACCCAGTTTCAAAATTCAATCAATTTGAAGGTCAGAAATTACCCAGATTAGTGCCCAATCATTTAATACCCAGCAAATCTGGCTTCTGATCAAGAAAACATCTGAATCCAAAGACGAAGAGAATTGAAGTGTCCGATGAAAAAATCGCTGAGGAAGCGCGAGAAAGAAAGAAATTTGAGAAAGGGAAAGAGAAGAACGTGATATATGAGAAGGACGAGAATTCCACCAAAAGTAAAGCAAAAGACATCCTAGCCATTCATTGAGAATGGATGGCTGAGATTGCCTTATGAGGCAATATTAGCAGAGGATTATTAGGAGAGGATCCGAGTCCCTCCTTAGAGGCTCAGACCTCTAATTTATTCACACCAACAAACATAATATGTGGAAGAGTCGGTCGCACCCAAGCTTCAGTCAGTCTTGTGAGAAGTTTATATTTTGTTGTATCTGTGAACTGTGATTGTAGAGAGCCGATTCCATTGTTGTACTGGACGGAGTAGGTGTAGATTCTGGAACAAATCGGTTGTGCCACTGCCTTATATCGGATTAAGTATTAATCTGGACTCCATTAAGTATTAAATGTGTTGGGTGAACCTCACCAACATGACTTTGGGAGGCTCACCAACATTTACTTTTTACATTAACTTCCCTAGGTCGTATTATTTTTGATTATTTTTTTAGAGGCCCTAGGCCATATTTGCAAGAAATTTGTATGCAACTGTAATTTATTTATCTATAAACTGAATAAACTAGAAAGTGTTTTGAATTATTTTAAAGTGTAATAGGAAATTATATGCAAGTATACAACTTTGTGAACCAAATATACAAATGAAGAAGAATTTTTGAAATCCTTGTGAAATAAGAGCTGATCGTTATAATGAAATACGCCTATGGTTGAAATTTCATTTTAAACCAACAATATATCATTCCCGATCAAAGCGGTCAACCATTTCTACGCTTATGCATCTTTATGGGCAACCCTATCATCGAGAGGTAAATGTCCATAAATTTTTACATGGGTAGTTACATCTCATGTATGTGAGAGTGTAATGTGTGGAAGAGTCGACCAAACTAGGTCACATATGGGTAGGTAAAAGCGTTTTCGTGTGATAAGTGACGTGAAAATAGTGTTGACTGCTTCGATCGAGACCCCAACGTTAACGAAAATAAGTGAATTTTTTTTCATAGCCATATTTAAGTATACTCATCACATCGGACGATTGAATTTTTGTTTTGTGAATTTTAGTCATTGGAACCGCAACGTGCCTAATATTGTGGTACAACTTGTTTAGTGTTATATGCAAAGGTACATCATTTTGAACCAACTATATATAGCAAATAAAATTTTAAAAAACTAGCCGTTGGATGTGATCAGTATACTGAACAACGGTTACGGGAGAAAAATCACATATTTTCGATAATTTTTGGATCCCGATCAATGTAGTCAACCCTATTTACGCTTATGCTTCCCTATAGAGAGCCCTATCTTGGAGAGGTAAACTTCCCCAAATTTTTATAGGGTGCTGCTACATGTCATCTATGTGAAAGTATGTGGGCGAAAGAATCAACCAAAATAAGTCACATAGGGGTAGATAAGAGTGTTTTCATGTAATAAGTGACATTTATTTATGGTTGACCGGGCGATCGAGACCCAGACTTTAACGAAAATAAATGAATTTTTTTCCATAGACATATTTAAGTATATTTATCACATCATATGGTCGAATTTTTGTTTTGTTAATTTTAGTCATTAGAACACAATGTGGTATAGCTTTGTTAGTCAGTTATATGCAAATGTACATCCTTATGAACTAACTATATCTAGCAAATAAAATTTTGAAAAATCAGCCGTTGGATATGATCGGTATAATAAAATATGGCTACGGTAGAAAATTTACATATTTTCGATAATATTTGGACGCCGATCAAGACGATCAACCATTTTTAAATTTGTAAATTATATTGGACAAGTAATTTTAATGGGTTCGCCGGTGGTATTTTTTCATCCCGGAAAACTCGAGGTGTTTCACCGGTGTGGATCTTGTCGTGATTTAAAGTTACCCTTGTCAACGATGCACTATCCTTATTGGTAAAATTCCTCTTTTTCACCCAAACAGTCTGTTTGCGCGTGAGATCCACGCACTGTTAATGAACCGTTTGTGACCCTTCACTGTGGAGGGAAGAACTTCCGATGGTTAATTTTGCTGAACTATGTCCAACTTTGTTTAATAAATTCTTCATTTTTGAATACATTTGTATAGAAAGATATAGGGAAGATATATGACACGTTTACTAATTTGGAATGAAAATAATAATGAAAATTATCATGACTTTGTTAGTAAACGTCGTAATTCACTTATTCCGAAATCAATTATATCACTCTTAATTCCGTTCCAGATTTATAAACATGCCCATAGTGTCCACAATTAATAATTAGGCCCCAATGGGCATTTGAATGCACTCCACAAATCGAATCAATATTGTTGCCCTTGTCATTTTTCTCATTATATCACATGACGGGCGTAGTTATTTTTTTGGAGGTGGTGCACAGTTGCAGGCTCAGTGGACAAATGATGTACTTTGTGTGGAGATGGCGCAGAGGTCATAGACGCCTACGTCTATGACGCAGGGACTCCAACATCACAACTAGATCTCCCCATAGAGAACATAAATAACTTTTGCTTGCATCTGCTGAAGTCTTGCACATGGAGCAATGATCCTCTATTAAGAGATTCTGACAGGCCACTCGCTTGATTTTGGTTATAAGTCTACTAAATTCAAATTCATTTTAGAGTGCCCTTCAAAATTAATATATATATATATAAACATTATTTTATTTCGAACTTATCTTTTTAAATTGTCAAATTTGATAAACTATAATAAAATGCTCATGTGTTTTGTTAAACAATCCCTTAAAAATTCTTACACAAAATTTGGAAGTCAAGATTTGCTCAGGTAAAAGTTGTACAAGTATGATAAATATGATAATTTTTTTTTTGGCGAAGACAAGATACTTTTTTTTATTTCTTCAACAAGCAAATTTACAAAAAAAAAAAAACTAAATTACAAGATAAGACCCAAAACAGGTCCAAGAAACAAACAGTAAAGTAAAAACAAGCCCTCAAGTTGAACAAGCCTTACCCCAGGTACAGATTGAGCAACGAGTTTCATCGGCGTCGCCGTCGCAACCTAAAGTTAATTGTGACACAGAGATGTCATAGAATTTGTCGTAAAAAGCTTGAAAGCTAACTAAATCAAACCAACGCAGAAAAAGCTACACAAAACCCATCCAGATAAACACAAGATATCCATGACCCAATTTCCATCGCCATACAAAACATCAACTATCACAAATATCAGAAAACCAGGGAAAAAATTACCCGGCCATAAGGTAACCAAAGAAAAAAGAAACGCGCAAGATAACCACAAGATAAACACATAGGTGTGGAATGATACAAAATTAGACAGCCCGACTCCAACACGCGCCAATAAGGAGAAGGAAAGAGACGCGCCCATATTTCTTCCCTATCGTCCTTTGACGC
The DNA here is from genome assembly GCA_010134655.1 of Fragaria nilgerrensis. Lineage (NCBI taxonomy): Eukaryota > Viridiplantae > Streptophyta > Magnoliopsida > Rosales > Rosaceae > Fragaria > Fragaria nilgerrensis. The sequence goes on along the minus strand of CM020979.1, from coordinate 27,485,805 downwards.
GCATGTGCATGACTGTACAAAACAAAATGTAGTCTTCTTAGCTTTCCCTTCCTAAAAAAAAAAAAAAAAATCTTCTTAGCTTGTCTGTAGCTTTTCTGCCAGGGAATATTGGAATACTTCAAATTACATGATTTCCAAAGATTTGTCCTCTGTGCATGTCTTCATAGCTTCACGTGCAAGGGAATATTGTATCTTACTAACTAAATCACCAAAATCTGATTTTCAACAGCCCCTTATTCCTTCACACTACCCTTCCCCCCAACCCCAAACAAAATATTGTGGCATCCGCCTATAAATTGGTCCTCTAAATCCGTTCAAAGGCGGTCCTATGAGCCCAAAAATTACTGTATTGTTGTATGGTTATCTCAAGTTCTTCGACTTATATGGACACCAACTCTACAACCCCATTCATCGGGTTCGCCGTGCTTTTCGACATTCGATCTGATCCTCCATGGCTGGTAAGGACCGTAAGGTTAATGAAAGCCACTATTGTGGATTGTCATAGCTTATTTATTACAAATACATAAATTTTAGCAGCAAATTACCTTGGTTGTTTTGCATGTCAAAGCTGATTCCGAAGGCGTTCGTGCACAGACATCTGTTGAACGACCATAGTCACCATACAATGACTGCAGTGTTTTGTCTGAAAGGAATAACCGGCCGTTCTTGGAATTGTTGTATAACGTACTCAGGTGACACATATCGGTTCCACAATGGATTTTTCACAGATGTTAGTGATATACACTACAAGCTTTATTTTATTTTCAAGTACGAAGGGTTGGAAATGCGCTTCTCCGTTACACGGTTTGACATGAAAGGAAATATATTGGCATCCAAGCCATTGCATAGTTTTATGAGACTCGACCATTTTACAACGGTCAGCAGCTTATGCAAGAGGAGTGGTTGTATGATGTTTGGAGAAACGCTGAAACACTCGTGGTAAATCATATGATATGTCTTGCATATCAATCAATTATTGCAATCTCTACCACGTTCAATCATTTTGTGACACAATTAACTTGTCATTGCTAACACAGGTGTTGCCACAATGTGGGAGGTTTGTTGACCGGTTAAAGGAACAAAGGATTCCGGCCACATACAACTTACGACTACAATCTCATACCACCATAACGTGGACAATCGGAGTACAAATCCACAATAGTTCAGTGGTCCGAATTTGCGATGGGTGGAAGGCATTTGCCGTTGACATAGAAATTAACGGTAGCAATGCTGTGTTGTTAAAATTTTTGGACAGTTTCACAATTGATGTATTAATTTTCAGTTCAAGCGATGGCATTACAGTAACACCCAATATTGCAAAGCCAAAACGTTGCCTAACCGGCCAAAGGCCGGACCTGTATCAGGATCTCAGTCTGCTTCATCTTCTACTAACATGACGCTTAATTCGGAGGAGGTGCACGGTGGCCCTACCCAACTTCAATGTGATGAAATTTGACAAGATATAGGCACTATATATACTTTGGATATGCTAAAGTGGTACCCAAGCTGCATATGTAATTTATATGAACATCACGGGTTAGTTAACATAACCATTCAACCCCACCCCTATTTATTTTGATTTTTGTTTTTTGTTTTTATAGCATATGCTCGCCCACAAGGCCACAACTTTTTTTAAATAATGTTGTCACAAATGGTTACAACATATTGTCATAGTGAATCACCACACCTCACAATACGTATACACATATCCACAGTTAATTAAATTTGAAGTATATTATTTTATGTAGGTGATTCTTGAAGAGTTTGTCACGCTACATTTGGTGAACGAAGAAAAATTGTTCACGGGTATGAACGGCGAAGTTGGAATGGTCAAATTTCGAAAGTCAAACCGTACTTTGCATATGGTGGATGGGTACTCCAAGTTGAAGGCAAATTTTGGTTTTGTTAATGGAGAGAAGATGATCATGTATCTTGTTCGTCCGTTTAAATTTATTTTTACTCCTTATCTTAATAATCAATAACTTTTATTGTAAAACATGTACTAGATATGGGGTTGTGCATTTGATTCAATTTGTGTTTTTAGGGTGAATTATGATTGATCTAGTCGTTGGGTGGCGTAACAACTCCAAAAATGGTTGGATTTTTTTTTTCAGCGGACGTATTTAGTTACTATGAATCCATCGGACGAGGAAAAACATTTTGTTTTTTTTTTATAACATTGAATCGCAGGGTGAATTATGATTGATCTAGTCGTTGGGTGGCGTAACAACTCCAAAAATGGTTAGATTTTTTTTTTCAATGGACGTATTTAGTTACCATGAATCCATCAAGGGAAAACATTTGGTTTTTGTTTTTTATAACATTAGATCGCCACGTACCTATTAAATTGCTGCTCGTGTCATGTGGATACTGTGAACATAGTTTGGACCGGTACCACCTAAAACTTCTTGTTTGTTGAGCTCATTGTTTTAAAATATGTGGTTTGGGTTCACATTAATAAAATTATGGGAGAGTCTAGGATGAAGAGCAGTTTTGGTCATGATTGAAGAGGGAAACTCCAGCTGGGCTTAGGGAATAAAAACAATGGTGACGGCGGTGTGTAGAGAGACCATGATTGAAGAGGGGAACTCTTCTTTCCCAAGAAAAAAAAAACCTAAAAAAGAAGAGGGAAACTCCAGCTGGGCTTACGGGGAACAAAAGCAATAGTGACGGCGGTGTGCAAAGAGACCTACTATGACACAAATAATAAAATAAAGGTATATGAACCAACACCCCAATATCATCTAAATACCCTTTTGCATTGTCAAACAAAAATAAAACAACACGTTCACCACAGATTTTAAAGGTTAGGAGAGTGGAACATAGGTTAGAAGCCGGGCATGGCGGTTTCCATACGCCGTCTACAAGGCTTGTTTAGTTTGAGCAAATCATAGCGCTACAGTTGCGGGAACGCAGTGCAGCATCAACAACAACAACATTGTCGTTCAAGGTAAGTATTAAGTCGCTACATGCAGCTAATTTATTTTATTGGTAGTATATGTGTTCGGGTCGGTGAATGAGAAAGATTGATGTCTGTGATTGTTTGTTGGTCAGGCAAAACCCAAGCGGGATGTCAAAACATTTTTGGACAAAGGTTTTATTGTATCAGACTGTTCTTACACCTTCATACACTTGTTATAGGGTTGTGCATGGAGTAAATGAAGAGTTGGTGGTAGTGAAGTTAATCGTGTAAATATAATACCGTCGGTAAATGACTGTGGTGGTTGATTTGGGCATTACGGACATGGAAAACATTATTGACTAAATGACTTGAGATTTTTTTTTATTTTTATATAATTCATCCACATCTAGGGGAAAACAAGGTTGTCACTGACCTATGGAGAAGGAGGAAGTGGATTCAATATTAGTGAGTTGAGTAATTTTTTAAAAATTCTCTAACCATTATATATCATTTATGTAAACAGGAAAGAAAACGAAATCAGAGTTGATCGAAGCACCTACACATTACCTAGCAATGTCGAAGAGACAGATATCACATGAGGTACAATGTATAAGAGTACGCACATTGGTGGCAAACCAACAATTTGCATATAGCGATAGAATAAACCTTATGATAATAAATAGCCATAGTTGATGAAATTGGAGGTTGTGATAAACAAATTAGAATGTATGGTCATATTAGATAAAATGTACAGAGCTGAGCTTGTTTCTGCATCTGCATTACAAAATTTATAATCTTGTCGTTTTACTTTACAGTACCTACTCACTGATGTACGTTTGCTCATGTTGTCCAACTCAATGCTATTTTTGAAAATAAGGGTTGATGATGTTATACGTTAGTTAGGTTATACAATTAGCTACTCCCTGATCTTGAATCCTTATGTATACATCTGTTTTGGAATGGAGCTCTTTTGGGAAACATAGTTTGTTTTTAGTGAGAAATTATAATGGCTGTGTGTTGCGAACCTTGTTGTTTTTCAGCAGTATTCTAACTATAAGGTATTGGCTTATGTAAGGTTTTGTTGAAATGAACAATGTAAGGTTATGCAAGTCTGGTACCTTGAGTGTTTATAGATAAGAACCTTGCTAGAATATTAAGTGTGGTAATAATTTAAAGTTTTCCAATTAATGAGCTTATTTAGTTGTTTTGTTCGTGTCTTGTTTTTTGCTTTTCCCTTTTCATATATGAAACAGACAAAAAGGATCGCCACAACACATGCTATAAATGCATACTCAAATGCTTGTGTCATGTGGATAATGTGGTAAATTTTTTGACTCCTTATGTATTAAACCCTTATGTATTAACAGGATAACGAATCAACCCGAACATGCAAGGCTGGAAAAGACATGAACAATGTTAATGCGAATGCTGGACCAAGTAGTGGAGACAATCCCGAAAATGAGAGAATATGGACAAAAGTGCGCAATGTTCAAAATCAGATATTGATGTTGACAAAGAGAGTGTGTAAGATTGAACCTACTATGGGGAAGGTGGTGGAAGCGGTAAACGGGGTCAAGGAAACATTGCAGTCCTCATTGAATGAAGACAACCTTGCAAATATCATGAAAGACGTCATTCAGCAAGTGAGGATGGAGGAAGTGGAAAAGGACAATGTCCGAAGAAAGGGTCAGGTCAAGGAAGTTACAGAAGTCAAAAGCAACAACGGACACTTTGATGGGGTAATAAAGTCAAAATTAAAGCGTTTCAAAAACCTCAGTGGAGGGAAACAGGTGATGTATATGAAAAGCACATTCTTTGAGTACTTATATGCAAGTGATCAAACATTGCTCAAATTTTAATGTTTATGAAACCTGCTTATGTCACAATCTTAAATATACAGTAAATGCTATGTTTGGGTCGGTTTCCTTATACATGAAGAACTACTGATATGTTTTTGGAAGCATGCAACAAATAACTAAAGTGAAATTGAATTTTTTTTGTTCAGGCACAGTGGAAAGAGGGAAATTTGGGTGGTTCAGAATGCTCCGTTAGTCCCCCTCTCATAGATAAAATAAAAAATGGGATGAAGGTGGGTTCGATACCAAAACAAGCGCGAAGGGTGCCGGGGCCAAGGTTTAATCGTGCTCTGTTCAGAGATGATGAAGACGAGGGCACATTGATCAAGGATCTAAAGAAGGTCCCGGCTAACAAAGGGCTGAGACGCGCCGGACCTTATACATCTAAATCCCAAATTTCTTAAGATGATGCTCGCATCGCAGAGTACATTTTCTACAAGAGGGACCGAACTGAACATGATCATGAGTAAGACATATCTCGTTATATATTCAAACACATTTTGTTCCCCTTAGCTGCAAGTTATCTCACCCAATGTTTCGTGTTATTTGCAGTGAAAATGTTTGTTCTTGTGATGGATCATTTATGAATAGAACAGATATGTGTTGTCTCCGACCCCGTGAGCTAGTATGTTCTAATGTAAGTAAAATGTTTATAATGTAATGTCAACAATTTATGTGTGATGATACTCAATTAATAGATAGAATAAAGGAAATGCAGCCAAGAAGTTAGAGGATCAGTGTTTAGAGGGTACCAAAGCATGATTAGCAAGTCAGACAATTTACTTGATTAAATGTTGTTGTATTTATATGGTGAAGTCGATAAGTTTTTTTCCAACTACGCGTAAATTAGCATAATGCAAGTCAAGACAATCGATTTGCCCAAAGTAGTTATTATAAATACATAACTATTGACAAGTTTGATTAAGTGTTTAGATTGTATGGTTGTATGTGGAAAATTTACTAATGATATGTCGATGAATTTTCAGCGTACACAAGCTACCTTAATGATGGGGGACCCGACTGGTATCTCAACACGTATTTATGTGTAAGTCAAAGAATTTTATAGTTATTCTAATATGTACAACCGGTGAACAAAGAAATGAGTATCATGTAAATACAATGTTATTTGCAGGTTAGTGCGTGCCATGGAATGGCCCAACACAAAACATATCAACAACTAGATAGTGGCCCACGCTTTGCTGCGGGTTTTCGTACGATTGTTATCTTGTTATCATATTTGTGTAATCGCTCTAACGCGTGTATCATATCACTGTTGTTTTATGTTCATGGCTCATTCCTATTTTTATTTCAGAATGTGGTCTGAGTTGATATTGAAACAGTGTTGCATTCCAAAATTCCAAAATTTGAACATACAGTATATAACAACTTCACTCATACAATACACATCAACTTCACTCATAAGTAAACTGTACTATCTTGGAAAATGATTGGAAACGCCTAACTCGAGCAAATACAAAATGGTGGTTTTAGTAGATAATGGTTCACATGCATATGTATATTGGTAAGCTGAAAAATTGGTGAAAGGCAACCCAATTATGTATCTAAAAAGAATCAAATTTACATCGATATTTTGTACATCAATTGGAGACTGAATCAAATTAAACTGATAAGTCCACCAAAAACAGATCTCGAGTAGGATTTTTGCCGACTCAGTTACCTCCTTGTTAGTATGCTGTAGAAAGGATGATACATTTTCAGTTGACAATGGAGTGATAGAGCAATAAGATGGGATCTGAGTACATGTAGCATGAACAGAATCAGTAGACCAATAATGATTAACAAAAGGCAGCATAGAAAAAGTAATTATACATCTGATCATCAACTTTGATTTTGGAGGATATTGTTTAAGGTTCCACTTAACTTGAGCTAAACAAATTCAATGTGATAGCAATCAGAAAGCAAGAAATTCTGATAATACCAACAAAAGTGACTTGAAACGAGATAACAGATGTCTAGATTCAATCCATATACATGTTAATGAATGAATAGTTTATAAAGGTCAATCCCATCTCATCTGTGAGAGTACAAAACAGCACCAAAGCCATTAAGGGTTCTGCAGAGTTTCTAGCCTATGCCTGTAAAATAATAAACCACTATCAAACTCAGTATATCATTATTTTATAAAAAAAGCAACTTGGGAAATCTTCAGTCCCAATTTTGAAGGAGAACAGAATAATTCAATCTAAATTTCCCTAAACATATGCTTTTGTACATTCAAAATGAAGACAGAAAACAGCAAATTGGTTTAATCTCAACAAATATACATTTTGACACATAGTCTAATCTCATCAACTCAGTACTTTCCACTAACAACCAGAAACATTACCAAAGAACTGGAAAAAAAAAAAAGAGGTTAGCAACTAAACCTCTCTTCTTTCTTTGCTTCAAGTTTGTTCTTTTTTTTGTTTCTTAGGCATGGCAAATCAAAAACAAAGTGATAAAAGAAACAAACAAACAAACTTGAAGCAGAATTTGAAACTAAAACCAAAATAAGCACATAATCTTAGTTAAAATCAGTAATAATGCAATTAGTAAGGCATTAAAATCAATAAATTTTAAAATACCAAGAAAAGAATTAAGCAACAAACTTCCAAGTTAAGTACCTTCTGAAGCTGAAGAGCTCTTTTTTCCTAATTATCTTCTTCAAACAGCAATGTATGCATAGTAAAACCCAATATCAATCATTCAAAGCAAAATTTCAGCCAGCAAAGCTGACAACAATCCATGGCAGCAGAACACCTTGGCATCAAGGATCAAGCCACGGATGGTAAACTCAACCCCAATGATGGACCTTGACACATGAGACTGAAATCTCGACTTCAGTGCATACCTAATGTCAATTGTATAAGTGTTCCTAAGCCAAAACTAACAGCTATTAGAATCTTTAAATTTGCTCACTTGACCTCCCTTTATTATGAGTTATTGAATGACAATTATCTCCTCTTACCTAATGACTATTAAGGACAATAATCATACAAAAAGAAGTATATTTATTCTCTCTCTAGACTTTCCAGTTCGATAATTAATTGATTGTATTCTTTATTATTTTCCTCATATATTTTTAATTTTTAATTTACTATTTTCTAAATTGTATTACATATTATATATTTAATTAAAGCTAAAACTATGATCAGTATCTGTGTGACATAAAATTTTCTACTATCATACATGTTGAAAGCATATACAAGGTGAAGATATATACATATACATATATATATATATATATGCAAAAACAAATTGATAATGAAAAATTAAATAACTATTGAAATAATTTCATAATGTACATAAAATAGAGGAAAAAAAAAAAACATACATAATATATAATTGTTATCCTTGATCGTTGTTTAGCACAAGTAAAATAGAAAAAGAAAAGCTAATTTATGTTAGAATATTATCTTGTTGGTAAATATAAGTTTTTTTATTATCAAATAAACAACTAATATGCTACAACGAGTCTACTGTGAGTCGAACTCATGACCTCTTATTAAGGAGAGACGGTATTGGGCTAGTAAATATAAGTTTTTGAAACCCAATACTTTGTGTTATTTGATTTTTAAGAGAAAAATTGACGTCATTGAAAAGGTTTTCTTACAGATTGATCAAATAATGGAGGTTTGGTGACGTTCTATGGGAAATAAAAAAATTTCAAGGAATTGAGGTCGTGAAAGAGGTTTGAACGAAAAAAAAATCAATGAATAGAGGTCTCGATAATAACATGCAAAAAGAAAAAAAATTAAAAGAATGAGAGGTGTAGAGAAGAAATAAGAGGTATAATGAGTAAATTATCAAGATATATGTGAATAACATACCTAAGATTATTTTAGGAATTTGAAAGGAGGTTTAGTGAGCAAATGTTTGTAATTAAAATTAAAAAGGAGGTGTAAAGAGCATGAGAGGTATACTGAGCAAATTTGAGGTCCCAATAGCCGCACTCTTCTATCATTATATTGCAGCCTTGTATGATAAACCCCAATTTTACATTCTGAACATGCATCTATACTTTATTATTTATCTCTTTTGTGCCGCGCGTCTACATGCCGAAAGGTGCATACGGTGTTGCCACGTTAAAAACTTTGCCAAGTAACAAAAACCCTGTGGGAAAAACTAAACTTTGGTCGAAGGATAAATATAGCACAATGCACCAAAACTATTTCATCGATAACTTGATCACATGATACTCCCCCTGAATTGACTTGATAATCATCGCATTCCAATATTCTTCACATGTTTCTCGAAAGTAGATTTAGGCAAAGACTTAAACAAGTCTGTCATGTGTAACGGTTGACCTTAACCAAACACATTCATGAACATGTTCATGTTTGAGCAATGATCTCTGCATGAGACAAGCAATGCATGCGATGTTGCCTCGTTAAAAACCTTACCAAGTAAAAACCCAGTGGGACAAAAAGTCTTGGTCTAATGAAAAAAGAGCATAACCGCACCCTTCACTTTTGATAATGATATGTATATGCTAGACTCCCCTGAAGACTGTATCTCCCCCGGATTCTTACATCAATTATAGGGTATTTCTTAATTCTTACATTAATCACAGAAGTTTTGATAACTTAGCATATCAATGCTCTTTAACATGCTTTCAAATGTGGCATTGGACAATGATTAACTAAATCATGTCATATTGTCCTCAATTCTAATCTTTTACACATTGATCTTGAGAAGAAGGCTGCTTGAGAACTCAAAACTCAAGTTCGTGCAGAAAATCAGATTCTCGCGCAACATGACTTTAGGGTACTAAAACGGCCGTAACTTTCTGTAGGAAATAGATATGGACAAATCGTAAGAATATTTGAAAAGTAGACTCATGTGGCTTTCCAACCATAGGTCACTCATATTCTTTTTCGTCCGGAGCTATTCACAAAGCTCTATCGAAGTTGGCTGATTAGAAAAAGGCGAATTTTCTGATTTCGCTTTTGATGCATCTTGCTTCATGAATAAGTAGCGATGGCGTTGATAGCATCCATTCTATCATGCCGTATTCTATGTAGGTATTGAATAAGCCCAAATACCTTTAAGTATTTAACATATGTCCTTATGTCATTATATTGGCGTTGCGTGGGCGCAAAGTTACACTTAGCTTTACAACTTTTCATAGCGAATGAAATGTCAAGTCTTTCTTTATCATCTTCCTTTAGACGAAACATATATTTCTTTAGAGTAAAAACTTTGACTAATCATGTGAGTATATGTAGGCCTTACTTTCGTTAGAGTGCCTAAGCCGATTGATGGAAACTCATCATCAATACGGTCCTCAAATGCCTTTTCGAGACTGTGTCTTCCCAAGATCTTTTTCATTCTTAACTTCGGATGTTTGATACATATTGGCATCTCTTGGTCCATCAAGAGTCCATGTAAATCCGGAATTAACACGCAAGGGCATAATTCACCATATCCCTTCCTAATTAAGTAGTTAATTACTTAGTGTGTGTTCCAACTCTTCTCGCAAACGCACGCTCCTGTGGTTTCGAGCCACTTTATTTGGGTGAATGAAGTCTATTCAAGACCTTCATGCATACCTCTGATCCCATAGAGATCATAGGCTGCATATCAAGTTATTCGGAAACTACCAAACTGACAAAGTAATGGAGTGTAAATACGTCAATTAAGAGAGCATATCTCATCGTAGTCAATCACAATGCGTGTTAGTGAGAGACCTTACGTCATAAGGTGAGTCTAAGCTCTTGTTCTTACTACACTATCTAACAAAGACATATTTGATAGGGTTGACACGTGCAGTGTCGACATCACTTGCCTAAGGACCTATCTCCTTGTTTTGGATTACATCGTTCTATTAGGCCAATATATTACGTTGATTTATCAACAAAGTGTGGTTCGATAGACTCATTATTCCACGTCCTCATGCATGTACACTAGTGTAATACTTGTAGAGATCTCTATATGGATTGAATTTGATATTGAGGCGTCCCCCAAAGATAATCACAATTCGACTTCATGAGATGAATTTGAGTATCACTGATCGATGGATCAAGATTGTGCCAAGTTCGCTTTCTTTCTAGTGTGAGAAATTATCGAACCTAAGGGCATCCCTCCTTCCTTCGGGGATCTAGGGAGCCACACACGGACTTCCCTCCTTCCTTCGGGGAGTTAGGGAGCCACAAGGTCTGTGACACCATGTTGCCACATTATGGCGTCACCATATCACCCTCCATGGTGATGGCCAAAGACCACCTCCTTTAGGTTGCGCCATGTCCTCTTGATAAGACATCGATCAATCCTTGCAGACATATTTGCAGCGTGTGATCTCGTCACTTTAATACTTTAAGTATTTGGGATCAAGATGAGACTTAGTGGGGACAAACCACGATAATTCATATCGTTCACTTGAACACTTGTGTCCGTATCTCCCCCTAACATCGGGAATATTGTCTCATTAAAGTGACAATCCGTAAATATATCTGTAAAAGAGATTGTCTGTCAAAGAGTCTACAAAAACGGACTATAGCTGGAGATTCATATCTAACCTAAAATTTTATCTCAGATAACCCATCATTAGGCACTGTGGCAGTGCAATTTCGCACCTTGCCGAGCTCAAGGATTGAAGATCCGTTTCAATCTTGTCGAGCTCAAGGATTGTAGTTCCGTGTCAATCCTTGTACACAGTTACGATCTGTCGTGCAGTAAATTCAATGATGGTGGGACGAATTAGTAAAGTGGGTCGTGGACGAATTAGTAAAGCTGCATGCGATATAACGCTCAATGGAAGTATTGGTGCACATCTACCAATCTGAAGACTATTATAGTAGTCGTTTTCCGTGAGACCAAATAGGTTATAAATATTAGTCCTTGTTGATATGTAATAGTCATCAACCATGTGATGAAAACTTCTTTAAAAATGTGTAGTGAGCCCGTAAACTTATAAGAGTTAACCAAAAAGACACCCTTAAGTATAAGGGGTACAAGTAATAGTATATGGATTTAAGAAAGGTTGTCGAACCCACGAGGATTGGATCACTTTCATTAGCTAGGGTGTTAACCTTAAGAGAGCTAGAATGTGCCAAAGTACAATCACAAACCTAAACACACAAGGAAATCTAGGCTCATGGTGAGTATGTGCAACATGAAGTAGTGATTTGATTTTGGGTTTTGAAGTAGTTAACTAAACTAAATGCTCAAATGTAAACTAAATTACTCTAAACTAAACTGGTGGTCTAATGAATGATGTTAGGATTCGAATTGTCCACCACTAACCTCCCTTGCAAGTATTGATGCAAAACAATATGAATGATGTTAAGCTAATCAACCAATTTCTCTCCTCGCATCCCTCTCGGGTATGACAAGGGACATGCTCCTTTTGTGGTATCAAGCAACCCCTCTCAGGTGTAATACATAACTACTTAAGTCATGTATTTCAATCTGATTAGACATCTAGTGCATTACCCTAAGGGCATAAAGTTTGGAGATGAAGAAACTATGCAAACCAACCAAACTTTTCTCTAAGTGATTGTAATTCACAACCCCTACATGCACACCTAGTGTGCTTTCATGCTCTAACATTCAAAGGTTACCAAGCTCTAAACATTATCATGTCATGACAAACACACATACTATGCATTCAACTCTTGAACTAGCATGTAGGAATGTTAACTAAATTGCATCACATCACATTATAGCATCAATCCATACAAGATCAGTTAGGGCTTTCAACCCTAACCGCAACAAAGTACTACTCACTCATAATTACATAAACAGTCTCTATAATCAAATCAAACATCAAAATAGATCTAGAGTTTAAGGGGGAGAGTTGGCTTAGTGGTGTGTTGATTTGTCCCCAAACTCGCGTCTTGGTGTTGGTGGTGATGGTGGTGATTCCCTCTCCTTCTTGCTCTTGAAGACTTGATGATGAAATGTAGTGAATCTAGATCTATGCTTTGTGTGAATATGTGTAGTGGATGGAGAAAGTGATATAGGAAAGAGAGTGGAGAAATGGTGTAGTAGTGGTGGTGTTAATGGAAGTTTAGGATTAGAGATGGTGGTGGTGATGGAGGAGATAGAGTTTGGAAGTGAAAGAGGAAGATGATGGGTTTGGATTTTGGGAGGAGGAAATGGAGGTTTTGTGGTGGAGAAGAGAGAAGAAAAGGTGAAATGGGTGAGTAGGTGGATAGTGGATTATTTATTTGGATAGATGTACACTTATTATATAAAAGAAAGATAAGTGAAAATGAGGGAAAGAGAGAGCCATAACAGCCCCCTTCCCTAATTCAAACGTAAGGGAGAGAAGGAAGAGTGTGAGAGTGTCCATGAATTGCCAAAAACAAGACAAAAATGTAGGGAAATGATGACATATATTCGAGTAGGCAATGATGATGTTTAAAGCATGGTGATGTCTATTATCCAAGGAGTAATAGAATGATTTTCATGTTGTTACTCAATCACCATTAATCTCCTTGCTCCTCCTTTATGGTGACCGGAAAAGACATGGCACCCCCAAAAGTGGTGGTGAGCCGCCATTTGTGTTGCCTATAGTGGTGGTTCGCCGGAATCCGAAAATCTACGTTTTACTTCACATTGAACCGTCATTCTTTATAGTTCTGATTCTTCATGTTAATGTCAAAAATGCATGTTTTCATCACTCTTACAATATTCCTAGATAAATAGAAAATGATTTAGTGAAAACAAACATGAACTCGAAAACAAGGCAAATTCAATGCCAGGACCCACCCTGGATTTCCTCTTGAAACCCGGAGTAAACCCTGCGGGGTCCAACTCAAGGGAAATTTTACCAAAATTTTGGCATAACCTCCTATGAAAATGGCCAACCCTACCTGCCAAAAACCACACATACACTTCTATAATCAAAACAATTCATCCTCAACTCCTGGAGCCACCCTACTCCCATCACTACATCAACACCCAGAACACAACATGTCTTAGCTAATTTACAGCAATCTCAAAGGTCATCAGAGTATAACTAATAATGAAAGCAAATAATGAATAAAGAATAAGCGGAAGGAGCCACCACAAAAAAGAATTCAATTAGCCATCGGAAATCGCCACGGCTCGGATTTCCCGTCACCTTTGGTTCAAGTTTCGCGACAGTGCTGCGACAACAAAGCTTTTGTGGCTAAACTAAAACCATTTTGCGACGGCAATTCTGCGCTGCGGCAAAAAAATTTATGTTTTGCGATGACAACTTTGTGCCGTGGCAAAAAACTTGATGTTTGGCACCTGTAAATTTCCGCCGTGGCAAAAATTTAAGTTCTGCAATGGTGGAAAGAAGCCGTGACATACTTTATAATCAATGGCGACGACATGTTACCACCGTAGCCAATTTTTCATTTTTTTTTAAATGTCAACTCAAAAATAAGATTATGCTTCCATAAGGAAGCCCTATCACGGGGACATAATGTCCCAAAATTTTTATACGGGTTGATACATCTTGTCCCCACAAGCGTATAAATGTTGACAAATCAAGAAAATAATTTGCGAGGAAGTAGATACAAGCGTTTTTGTTTGACGGTTATTTAGTGTTTTGAGTTAACCGCGTCGATCGAGACCAAAACGATGACAAAAACATGTAATTTTTTTACCATAGTCATATTTTCTTATGATGATCAAATCCAATGGTCGAATTTGTCAAATTATTTGTGCTCCACCTTGTTCGTTTTGAAATGTATGCTTTCTCATATAACCAATAAACATGTTATACAACACTATTAGGCATACAATGATTTTGAGTGATGCCAATAATAAAAGTTGAAAATTTATTAATTTGACATCACCCATTTATTTAACATGTATTAATAAGTGTTGCGTAAAAAAATAAACCGGACGGTCTTTGTTATCATAAACCGGACGTTTTTTGAAGCAAACGTTATGGATCTAAATTTCATATTAAATTTATGATGTTTTTCAAATGTCGTTGTAGGTCTTGCTATTTAATGACGTTTTTAGATGTCATCATTCTTATGACGATTTACAGTAGTCATGAAAAATATTTTCATGACGTTTGATAAACGTAGTGATTGACATATGGATCATGACGATTGATAAACGTTGTGATTGGAATGGTTCATGACGTTTTAGAAACGTCATGAACGTTTAATCTGCGATGTTTTATTAACTGTCATAAACCCTAAAATGAGTCATGACTAGAGGTGGCAAACAAGCTGTTAAGCACGGGCACAGCACGTTTAAAAGCGGCCCGGCACGGTCCAAGCCTGTTAACGGCCCGGCCCGGCCCAAGCACGTTATTTTAATGGGTCGGGTTGGGCCTAGGAAAATGAGCCCATGGGCCCGGCTCGGCCCGGCCCAAGCACGATAATTTAAGGCCCACGGCCCGGCTCGCTATAAAATATAATTTTTTTTTTCTATTTTTAATATGAAGATAACATATTTATAAATAATAAACTTAGTTTTGAGTGTGAACAATATACTTATATACTAATAATTATTTATTTGAGTATGAATTTGCATTTCCCTAGACTCATAAGAAGTTTTTGCCTAAAAATTTATTAATTGTGAACAATAAGCATTTATTGTTGAAGAAAAATATTTTATGTGTGTCTTCGTCAAAGTAACTGACGAAAGTAAATTATGGAGTTAGTGATCAAATGATGTAACCGCTCAATCAATTATCAATTAGTCATTATGTATATTGTTATTAGCATTGAATATCGTCATTATGTACGTGTAATTACCGTTGTAATCGACCTGTATATAAAGAGAGGGTTGTTAATGAAATGAGTAGACAATTCCGATTCCATTTTTGCTGTAACACATTATCAGACACGTTGCTCTAGTTTACGTTTTGAGTTTTCGGCCAACAGAAAAAAAACCCTAGCCTTTTTCCTAGCCGTATTTCCCACCCAGGCAGTAACATCACTGCCTTGCTCACCTCACCGGCGGACCGGCGTTCCCTTAGCCCTACTGCTGAGATCCGAGTGCGCCCCGACGACGTTTGCGCACCCCGACGAGCAGCCCAGATC
Organism: Fragaria nilgerrensis; assembly: GCA_010134655.1. Taxonomy (NCBI): domain Eukaryota; kingdom Viridiplantae; phylum Streptophyta; class Magnoliopsida; order Rosales; family Rosaceae; genus Fragaria; species Fragaria nilgerrensis. The sequence goes on along the minus strand of CM020979.1, from coordinate 27,470,065 downwards.
CGACAAGCGTCGGTTCTGCTCCGACCGATCAAGCCCGGTGACTTAAACCCCAAACCTCGAACGCACCGCCTCGCTCTATCCAACGCTCGCTCCGCAACGCCGCCGCACTAGCTCCTTTCACAGGCCCAGCATCGATCTGCCCATCCCGGCCGACGACCCGAACATAGAAGCTCGACCCGGATTCTCCGAGCCCGACCCGCGTTTTAACCCGATTCGAATTATTTTTCACCTCACTGGTGCTGAGGGTAATTAATAGTCACTATTACTGTTAACTATTTACTATGGTGCTAATGAATGACATGGTAAAATGTGAAATCTAATTTTACTATTAAACTGATTGTATATATTACGACTATTTTTTTTATTTAGTAAATATTACCATTTTGCATGTCATATAAATTAGGTTATTATGAAAAAGTACATTCATAACATCTAAATTACTGTGATAAAGTATTTTCACAAAGCATCGAAAATAGTGTGACCATTATGAATCTTGGTATTGAAATCTAAATTATCATTCTTGGAAAATAATTTACGTGGATGTCTTTGCGACTACGTAATTAATATATCTTTGCTATTGTTTATGTAGATGGTTGATTCAACTCGCCCTGAATTCGACATTTTGAACTCAGAAGGAATTGAGTACCACCGTTGGGGTTCTGATGTGGAAACCACTTTTGTGGGAAGTAACTACACTTCCACCATCAAAACCCCCACCGACCCCAAAGGCGCAGGACCGTCTGACAAGGTGAAAGCCAATGCCCTTATGTTTTTGAGGCGGCATATTGACCCCAGCCTGCGTGTAATGCCCCAAACTGCACCTCCTCAGATTAGGCACGTCATAATGCCGCGAATCTCTAAAACAGAAAATCAAGAGAAACGCTAGGCAGTTTATTCAAAGAAACATTTAAGAAAAACATAACAGAAGCGTGAAAATATTTTGAGGTGTAAATCTTTATATCCTGAAGATACTTTCATTCACCAAAACCTGATATAAAATGACCAATAGTTAATTAACAATCTTCAAGGAATAGAAATTCGAATAAGAATACCACAAAGCTAATTGATATCAAGTTCTAAACTTCAAGGAATAGAATCACGAGTGATATTATAACAAGGTTAACAAAATAGAATTTGGTTCAAGAAACTCAAGCACAAAAATAAAGGAAACATCACAGAAACCAAATTACTAATCTTAAATATGCACACCCAACTCCTCGCCACTATCCCGTCTATGTACACAGTACCTACATCCACAAACTGTTGTAGGGGTGAGCTTTCATCCTCGCTGCTGAAGGAACTCTTGAAAACAGATAAAAAATAGTTTCATAGGGCCTAGTATAAAAACAAGATTGAATCCAAAAATTTAATGAACGACAAACTTTCAAAAATATTTCTATGATCAAATAAATGCAGCGCCATAAAACTGTACCTGATGGCCGGTCCTTTTTAGACCCACTACCCAACTTACCTCATTATATATGTGTACAACAAGTAAGTGTAGCGAGAGTGTCCATAAAACGCCCTATCGCCTAGAAGTAGTGCCACTCCACAAGGGATGTAAGACACTCTTCCGTTCATAAAAGCCCCTCCGGAGGTTCAGGGGATCGAACCCAAGGTAGTCACTATGCTCCTCTCACTCTCAAGCCATCAATATCTCATAACACCGGTTACCGTATTTTTATCGGATAACCAGATCATGCAACATCATATATGCATAAACATTTTATAAAACAAATATCATTAATCAAGGGAGTTCCGAGTCCCCTACCTGGAATCCGAGGCTTTCCTCATGAACTTCGAGAATCTCGAGCATTCCGCTCCATGGATAACATGAGTCCCTAATGTCCGACAACATTACGACCGTTAATATAATCTAATATTCAATATCACTCTACAAACTTTCAAGTCAATGAACTTATTTCTCTATCGGGTGCAATCCTTTCAATTTACTAAGGAAACCCATTAGTATGTCTCTATGATCACTCTTCTTCGGCATAAAAATACAAGACCATTTAACTATAATCTCTCAAATCTTAATGTAGAACTTATTGGCCATTAATCATTTCAAGCAAAACTCACCGCAACATCCCACTCACAATTAAAATGCATACTTCATCACAGATTCACCAACTTGTTTAGTCCACTACTACCATGTTTATAATCAAACCAAAATACCTTGGTAAACTACATATATCTAGAAATGTCAATTTGAACGCATATACAACTATCACAATACCACCATAATCATCAACTATTTAATTGATAATCCAAACTGACAACACACACTCAGCCGTACCCATGTTTTCAGATATAGGTCAACTGACCTTGAAATAAATTAGATCAAGACATAACTCATCTTACACAAATCCTCATTCATAATTAACTCACTGCATAATTATATACATTCCAACTTCAGTATCTTATCATGTCAAACAATCATGCTTTGGCCAAACACAGTTGAGCTTAATCATGACACAAACAACTCAATCCTTACAAGCAACCGACAACCATAATTCGAATTCTATAAAATCCAAATTACCTTTGAATTCACGTATATCAACTTGTTTGACAGAGGACCTGCGCAGCTACTTCGTTTGAAGGTTGAAAAGAGCACCAACTAATTTCTGAATACACCAACTCAACAACCTGAGTTCTTCTAGATATCCATTCGTATTCGAACCTAGGAGTTCAAGAACAGTTGCCGGAAACAGAAACACATGCAGAAGAATCGATTGTTGAAGCTGCTGGAAATTGTCGTCGAACCGTCAATGTTTCGAACATCAAATATCCTTCCTCGGCTAACTATTGGACGAGCCACCAATCCTAGCACGTCTGCGACGTCGTGAGAAGCCGAGAGGAACAAGTGTGTTGTAGGAAAGTCACCGGAAGAAGGAGAGCCAGTCCGGCCGACCTCCACATGTTGGTGGGTCGAGAACTCAGCCTGGACAGTTCTGTTTCTTTCTTGATTCTTCTCAGTTGTTCAATTGGTCAGATGCCTATTTATAGGTAACTCCAATTCGTTGATTAACGGCTGAGATTGCACTTAATCAAATTCCTTTTCATTTTGGTTAATTTCTACAGTTTTTGAACTTCTAGGGAATCATAAAAATTAGTTCGAATAGCAGTCAAATCTCCAAAAATATCCACAAACTCGTCTTATTGTGTACATTATTATCCAAGTCTTAAATCATGGACATGACCTAGTAAAAATTTCTGAAAATCTCCAAGAACACATTTTGAATATCTTTGAGGTCGAAGCTATTTACCGAAACACCTCAAATTAAGCTGGTCAAATATTCCGGGTGTTACACTGCGTTGGGAATACCTTCAGTTGAAGACACCCCTGGAGCCATGGATGCTCTAAAGGGGCATTTTGGGAACATTCATGATACTTTGCTCCCAGAACTGACCGTCCAGTGGAATGAAATCCGCTTGCTTGATTACAAAAGGGTCAATGACTTCAACAAGGACATGCTGCGCTTAAAGGCACGTCTGAACTTCTGTGGAAAGGAACTCACAGAAGATGATATGATCCAAAAGACACTTTCCACATTTCCTACTTCATCACTTATACTAGCGAACCAGTATAGGTTGGAGTATGACAACAAGAGAATCACAACTTTCAATAAGCTGATCAACCTACTGCAAGTGGCTGAAAGACATAGTGAGGTTCTCGTGAACAACAACACCAGGCCTGTTGGGACAAAGAAAATTCCCGAAACTAACTATGGCAAGGTGAGAGGTGGAAAGAACCTACTCACGTGAGAACAATGCACCACGTGGAAAGGGACATGAGTGTCATGGAAAGGGCCGTGGAGGCCCTCCACATGTATGGCGTAGAGATGGTGGTGCTGGCCCAAGTGGTCATGGTGGTATTGGTCCCAGTGGTCATGGCTCCAAGGTGTAGAAAGCTCCTAGGGATCCTCAAATCCAAAAGGAAAGAGTTGGCACAGAACCTTGCTATAGGTGTGGAACTACTGGACATTGGTACAAGAACTGCCAAGCAAGCAACTTAGTAGCAACCAACTACATGAGGTATAGAGAGTCTATGGAGCAAGAGGCTCAGTATATGGATGAAGGAAGCCCTGACCCAAATGTCAACCTCACAATTGCAGACTTTACTGGCAACAAGGACCCTGCTCAGTCAAAGGACGTTCCAGACTTTGATTGATCTGTTTTATTTTTCCAAGACATTTATGAAGGCGTAATGCCTCAATAATTTGACTATTGTTTAGTCTTCGAGTTTATTTTGACTATTGGTTTGATGATTGGGATTTCATGGATGAGACTGTTATTTGGTTATTGTTGGTTTATTAATAAATTTTAGATTTTATTCTGAAACATTGAAATTTATTCGATATTTACCACATATTGGTCACATATCAAATTATTGTTCATAAGAATTGCTGCTGTTACAACTCTTAGCATATATGATACGGGCTCACCACCCTAAATCATAAAGTCTATTGTACCTGAATATGCTACGAGTTAACATCAAAAGAACTTGATGACTATTGCATGTCTATAAAGATCAATGTATAGCGTCTTGTACCCTAAAGACATACATGAAATGGCTTCACATATGCCACCATATCTAGGTACTGGTTATGCGCACCAACCTACATATACCTTCTTAGGGTTATGCAATAATGCACGCAACCTTATTTATTCGGTTTTAGGCCCACTACTAGCCTACCATTTAATGCATACCAGTTGGTAACTGGACATGAGCCTGAGATTTACGCATACTTAGTTGTGCATCATATGTGTCTATTGCGCCCCCACAACGTATCAACAATGAGTACTCAAAAACAAATATGTATTTATGTTGGATACACACCTCCAACAATTATCCGCTACTTTAACCCTTACAGGCGATCTCACCACTCGATTTGCGGATTGTCACTTTGATGAGACAGTTTTCCCGTCATTGGGGGGAGATAAGAAAAAAGATTTTCTAAGGGAACGACAAGAATTGTCGTGGTTGCCCCACTCTTTCTCATCTTGATCCCCACATAATTGATACCTTGAACATAACAGTTTCGATGCCTGATACGTTTATAAATATTGCTGAAGTGACGAGATCACACATGTTAGCTGCAAATGCCTGCAAGGATAAAAGTCCCCAATAAGGGGTACGTCGCTGTAGATATAGGTGATGCAACCACACTTAGTGGAGGTGTGGTTGAGGCCGTGGCTCCCTAAGGGAATAGGGGGAGGCCACTTGGTTCGATCAATACTTGCCTAAAGGAATTGGGTAAGTAAGGCACAACCTCATCAATGTAAAGAATCTCTCTCATGAGATTGTCTTTGATTACAGTTATGTCCATGAATCAATACTAGAGGACGCTCCGATGTTTAAAATGATTCCAGAGACAAAATCTCAACATATTACAAGAGTACATACACATTGATGATTCATACTGTTGCTCAAAGAATCATAGAGCACGAAGGTATCGAACCACGCTCTGTTGAAAAATGTCAATAAAGAGCATATTGGCCTAAATAAAAGTGCGATCCAGGAAGAGCTAGATTCTCTGACAAAGAGACAGGTATTTGGTTTAGTAATGCTAACTTTACCAAGTGTAAAGCCTGTAGGACATAAATAAGTCTTTGTCATAAAGCGTAATGAGAAGAATGAAGCCTTAAAGGACAAGGCTCGCCTTGTGGCGCCAAGGTTTCTCGCAACGCTCTAGATTGACAACGAGGAGAAATAATCTCCCATAATGGAAATGTAGCTCATCGATGTGGTTACTACTTATCTCCATGGAGATCTTGATTGGGAGATATCCATAAAAGTGCCCGATGACCTTAAACTATCCAACTCAAGTAACTCTGAACCACGGAGTGCGTTTGCAATTAGAATTGAAACGCTCACTTTATGCAAGTGACTACTTGAGTGGAAAGGGATACAAAATGATGAACTATGCCCCTGCGTACTCATAGAGGAAAAAGTTCCGGATTTGCAATTATAGCTATCTATGTTGATGATATGAACATAGTAGGTACTCTTGATGAAGTAAGAGAAACCGCAAGCTATATGAAATTTGAATTGAGATGAATAATCTTGGGGATCTCGGTTAATAACGAGTTTGTGGAATACTAATCCACTAGTTTGCATGTGTCCAAAAGATTCTCAGGCGATTTACATGGACAAAATGCATATTGTTAGCACTCCCAAATGATTCGTCGATGTTTGGATGTAAAGGAAAATCCATTTCATCCAAAGGAAGTTGATGAAGAAGGGTAGAGAAATGAAAACTCTTCTCTAAAGTGCAATAGGTGCAATATTGTACTTAGCCCAATGAACACGACCGAGTATTACATTATCATTGAACTTGTTCAAGCGCTAACGCAGTGTCATTAGAAGGTATATAAAGAATGTATTGATACCTAAATGAACCATTGATTTGGTTCATCCTATCCCTATAGAAAAACGAAGGGAATGCAGATAGAACTGCAACCCTCTACATCAAAACCTCAAACGATGTTTTGGTTGGGGTTCACTAATGTCAGGTATCTAAGGTCAATAGGTTGTTCCTACACTGGTTTTGTAATCGTCATTGGGAACACGACGATACCTTGTGAGAAACATCAGACTCTCCTCAAGATTCAAATGAATCAAATAAGGTTCGAGGACAATAGGAAAAACTTGTTTTTCAAATCGCAGCCTATGGCTATATCTGAAAGGTATGTGAGAAACATAGGAATGCAAAGACGTTCCTAGCTCCCTTGATTGATGTAAGGATTAGGGGGAGTCTAACACACATAGGTGCGTTGTGCTCTTTTTCCCTTCGACCAAGATTTATTTTGTCCCACTGGGTTTTGTTACTTGGCAAGGTTTTTGATGATGCAACACCATATGCACCGTTTTAACTTTGACTTGACACAATGGGGAGTCTTGAAGGAAATACCTTATGTGTGTCTTCGTCAAAGTAACTGACGAAAGTAAATTATGGAATTAGTGATCAAATGATGTAACCGCTCAATCAATTATCAATTAGTCATTATGTATATTGTTATTAGCATTGAATATCATCATTATGTGTGTGTAATTATCGTTATAATCGACCTCTATATAAAGAGGGTTGTTAATGAAATGAGTAGACAATTCCGATTCCATTTTTCCTGTAACATTTATCACTTATTTCTTTAGTTTGTTAAGAAAGAAAAAAATGATCGATAGATTGTGTGAATTAGTTTTGGTTTGTAATCGTATCATGTATAATTAAAGTTAAGATTATGAGAGTAGAAGCGGTGGTATAAGACATTCATCTCGACTATTTTCAATTTAAAGCACGAAACGGGCCCGACATGGCCTGGCCCGAGCACAGCCCACCATGTTATGAGCTTGAGCCGTGGGTCGAGCTAGGCCTTACATTTGAGTAAATGTGCCGGTCTAAGCCCGAACCCGTTAAGAAGTGGCCCGTCATGAACCGACCCAAATACGGCTCGAAACCCGATTAGACGGGCCGAGCCAGGCCGGGCCGGCTCGTTTGCCACTCTAGTCATGACATTTTGTAAACATCATGAAAGAATTTGACCAAAAATTTAAAAAGCCCGCCCTACCTATTTTGGGCCAAAAGTTGAACTTCCCACTTATTTTTTCTTGCTTTTTTTTTTTTTTCTTTAATGAAAATATAAAAAAAAACCCTGACATAACCCCCATTAACAATTCAGCCGTTCAGCGTTGAGGAGCCCGATCCCAAAGTCTGAACCCCAAAGCGCGACCCAGCCTCTTGCCGACCCCAACTGCGACCACCTCCGATCCCTTCTCCGCCTCCGACCGACGGAGTCTCAAATCTCTCTCAAACAAAGCCTTCAAATTTCTCACTTTAGCTTTCATTCTCTAACTTCGAAATCAATGGCGTCGTTCGCTGAAGCCTGACCGAGGGCGGAGAGAAGATCTTCAAGATCAAGTGCGCTGAGTGCCACACCGTCGATGAAGGCAAGGACCACAAGCAGGGTATTTCGTTCTCTCGCTTTTCCGATTTCAATTGGTTTTGGTTTTGATTGTACGGATCTAAGAATTTTCTTGTGATAATTGATTCTTGTTTCGATTTCTCTTATTTTGTTGTGGGTTATCTATTGGATTTAAATTTGTAGGATTTTGTTTGTTGTTTGTTCAAATTTCCTCTGCATTCCGCAGAATTGTTGAATTTTCTTTAATGGATGTCCTTTTTGTGTGCAGGAATTAATTCGGCAAGGAAGAGCTCCTTTGGAATAACCCCATCAATATCAATCTGATAATAGTCATACCATTGCTCTTCAATTTTTTAAATATTGGTACGGGTATCCTATCTGATAATTGTACACATGTTCATAATTGTAGCCTGACAATGAGCCTCCTCAGAAGGTTAGATTTCGATTGAGTATATGTGAATCATTTCCATGAGTTGTGTAGTCATGGACTTGCTTGTTTTGCAGATGGGAGACGCATCTGTCTTCAATCAGCTCATGTCCCTTTGCTTGTATCTAACTCTTATATCTTCACAATCGATCTCCTTAATTAGGGAGATGTATTTGTCATGTAGAAAATCGAATTGATCAGGCATAGGATTATAGGGTGTTTTCAGTTTTCACAAATCTGTGCAAACAATTCTTAGGAACTATAACATGGGAGCAGATAACTTGTTCATATCACTCTCCATGCCCATGCCCATATCAAATAGTTAAAAGGCCATGCATATGTGTCTAATAATTGACTAATAATGACTTTGAGTACATTCTATAATGAATTTCACTTACCAAAACATTAAATATATCTTCATTCTCAAATTTTCTTATAGTACCTATAGCTATCCATTATGTATGTGGATATGCAATTGTCAATTGTCAACTACTGTTGTATGTACAAGTTATCGTCGGTTTACAAACTTTCACTAGAACTGTTTATTTAGTTTCAAAATCGTATTTATCATGTGTCTAGCTTGCAGTAAAAACCGAGTTTGTAAGACCATTTCTTAGATTTCTTCTGGTAATTTGAAATAGGAAGCCATGGAAGTCGAATCTGAGAAAGTGGTAGGGCTCGAGAGAGTTACAATGTTACATCAGAATGGACCCGATCACAGTATGGTGCTAGTTTCTTTATTCATATGCTAGCTTTGCTTTTGTGACTTTGGTTATAATTCTACAAGCATGTATTTTGAGCTTTTGGCTTCTTGAAAGGTGTAATATAGTATTGATGTACTCTTTGTCAGATCAATCCTGACTCTGCTAAAGACTACAAATCTCGTGGCATAGCTCACTCAATGCTTGGTAATTGGGAAGAGGCTGCGAAGGATCTCCACTTGGCATCAAAGCTAGACTTTGATGAGGAAATTAGTGTCATACTAAGAAGGTTTCTTTCTCATTTTCTGCCACTGGTTTATAGTTCTATTACGCCCTTTTCCTTGTCATGCTTTCATATTTATGGATGTGTGTACTAACTAATCTATTGAGTAGTTATTTATACTATTAATCACTGGTAATGATTATATTTGCAGGTTAAATCTACATCCTGCAAGAAATATTGTGTATGACCAAATGTAGGTGTTATCTTGCCAAAATCAGCTTGTGAATTCTCAGGTATCGATCATGCACCTCACCAAGTACACTGAGAAAAGTTTGGATTTGCATGTAAACACTAACTTATTAGTGGATATAGGAGCATGAGGGTTGCGTATGCCCCATTCTTATAGTGTTCCATTTTTTATATCGTAAAATTTTATTTGCTTTAGAAACATCAAGATATTGGCATTCTCTGGGGTCACAATGTTAATCAAATCTGTTGTTCTTTGCATTGTGCATTCTGATTGTTTTCTCCTATAGCTGAAAACGCTACTGCAATATTAATTTCTTATAATCACATATTGAATGTATGATTTGTATGTTCAAACTCAAACTAAATAAGTTTATTTTTCTATGTGCAGGAACTGGTGCAATACTCATATGTTAGGTCAAGGCTGCAAAGCAACCAAACTTGTGGAGAGGACTGAAGATAAACCCCAAGTCTTTTGTAGCACATACAATGGCAAATTGGCAATGACATGGACTGAAGAACATCCCTTTTTCTCAGACCTGAAATGTTGCTTCCGATGTCAGTGTTATTGCTTGAGATCTCTCAATTGGAAAGGTAAGAGTTACTTAAACAGTAAAATCTGTTAAGAGGAGGCTTGCAAACACTAGAGTAATTGATTGAGGAAAATCCTGCAAAGCTTATCTTGAAGTAGAGGAACAAATGTACATTGTACTATCTTGTAAACTCTTGTGTAAGAGCTTTCATCTTTTGTAACATTCATGGGTGAAATTAAATGCAAGATTTTTTTTTTTTTCAGCATGTCTGATTCCTTTTGTATAGCTTTAATTCAAAAATAAAAAACCTGTCATGCAATTTTTGCATGCCAGGTTTTTTTTTAATTCATGAAAAAAACTTTGCGACGATAATTTTACTGTTGCCAAAATGGGATTTGTGACGGTGTAAGCAGTAGCCATTTGCGGTCGCTTAGTTGGTGATGGCCTTTGCAGTCGCTGCTTTTGCCGTAGCCAAAAGCAACGGCGACGGCAAAAATGTTGTCGCTACGTTGTCGTCGTTGGTCTTTTGCTACGGCATAATGGTTTTTGGCGACGGCATTGCGTTGTGGTTAACTGAATTAATTTTTGTAGTGAGTTTTTAACTAGGGAAAATGCCTATTTAGTACTAATTTAAGCCTCTTATTTCCCATTTCAATGATAATCTTTTTCATTAGCCCATTTCAATATAAGGTAACCTTTTTTATGTCTAATGCACAAATCTTTATTAAAGTCTTAACAAATCATATTATTTTAAGACTATTTTACCCTCACCCCTTAAACATGCATAGAGAGAGAAAATAGAAGAGAGAATACTTGGCCGGAATCTCACCGGACTTTGGTCACCGGCCGCCGGTCTCCGGTCACTGGAATTTTCCCGACGCCGGACTCCGGTCATCGGATTTTGCCAGTAACCGGTTACTGACACACCCAGTAACCGGTTACTGACACCCAGTAACCGGTTACTGACCCCCAGTAACCAGTTATTGATTAATTACTGACATCCAGTAACTAGTTACTGACCAATTACTGACCCCCAATAACATTTAGTTTTCAGTTACTGACACCCAGTAATCACCCAGTAATCACTTACTGACCCTCAATAATCAGGTTACAAACCTCAAATAATAACTTAATGGCCCTAATAATCATTTATCAATCCTTAATAATCACTTATTGACCCTAATATTCAAAGGGTAAGGATAAAAAAAAAAACTGACTTGATCTGGGCACCCATATTTCTTCTTTGGGCACCCACCTTCACCAAAGAGAACGAGTTGCAATCCCCGGCGGCCTCCTCCACCGAAGAGAACAAGTTGCAGTCCCCGACGGCCTCCTCCACTGAAGAGAACGAGAACACCGGCCTCCTCCACTAACCTCGGCGCACGCCGACAAGCAAGGCCCTTCCCCAGCCCGGATCGAACTCCAACCGAGCCCCGAGCGCGCCCCAGCAACACCATCATCGATCTCGGCATGAACCCAGCCCATCCCCGACGCACTCCTGCCCAGTCTAAACGAAGACGGAAGATGAGCGAGAACCGGACTAGCTCGTCGGCGCAACAGGACGGCGGCGAATCTCCGGCTGACTTGGCCGCATAGAGAGAGTGAGAGAGAGGAAAATCGAGGTGAGGAGGAGGGCGGCCATGAGAGACGGCGAGTGCAGAGGGGGTGCGGTGGCGCTCATGATCGGAAGAGAGAGAGAGAGAGAGAGAGAGAGAGGAAAAAAAAAGAGAAGGAAATGAGATAATATAAAGGAGAAAGAGATAATATTTGTGTGGTTTAGTTACAGGGTAATATTGTCTTTTTCTCAAGAATCATTGGAATGAGCATAGAGATAAAACTTTAATTGAAATGGGCTTTAGTTTTCAAATATTTGGGCATTAGGGCATTTTCCCTTTTAACTATACCTCGACTCCATGTACGTTCGACCTCAAATAAACTTGACTTGCAAACTGGGCATTTGAAACCAAAGGGTTAGGAGAAAGTAATTTAAAGAGTAATTTTAAATACACACCTTTAATATCTTAATACACACTCCTTATTTAATACACTACTCATCTAGTTTTTCAATTTAATATTATACTAAATACACATCACAAACTGCTTAAAATACTCTCAATATCTAAAACTAATAATAATATGTTGTTTAATATAATTATTATATATTTACTATTTCATAACTCTCTTTATGTATTATTTACTATTTCATAACTCTCTTTAATATCTTAATACACACTCCTTATTTAATACACTACTCATCTAGTTTTTCAATTTAATATTATACTAAATACACATCACAAACTGCTTAAAATACTCTCAATATCTAAAACTAATAATAATATGTTGTTTAATATAATTATTATATATTTACTATTTCATAACTCTCTTTATGTATTATTTTTTATTTTCTGTTAGATTTTTTTTGATCGGGTTAGAAATTTTTTTTTATATTTTTTAATTTATAATCAAAAGAGTAATATTATATTCGAACTCAAAATCTCCAATAAATATGGCATCAATCTGCTAGAATTTAAAGAAAATAAAAATATTGAACATACATAGTTTTTTCAAAGTTAAGAAACTAGTAGAAGTACAATAGCATAAAAACTAGTTTTTAGTCTGCAAATCAATGACCCGAGTTCAAATCCATATATCATGACCAACACTTAATCGATGCATCAAACTCAAATAAACTTCAAGACCATATCATACACCGAAATTATAATATAAGCTCGGAAAATAGAACGATAATCGCCAAAAGAAACTATGCATGCTTATTCATTTAAAAACAAAGTGTCCACTTATAAATTTAGGTATAAGCCCGACGATATTCACAACGCCACTCGTGAGAGGTCTCCACGCATCCTAACACCATAAACATGTTTAGAACCACTTTCAATTAAAGAAAATTAATGCTTTAACTTAAGAACCGAAACCCCTCTGCTTAACCCACTACTCAAACTAGGGTTAAGCTAACTGGATTTTCACCAAACTTCAACCACAACCTCACCTCTTTGATTCTAGACCATAATCAAGGAAATCCAATGGTCAGATCTATTATATCAACCGCCAAGTTCTCCAATCTCTGAAAAATTCTAAACCTAACCAAAACTCCTCAAAAAATTACAAACTTCACACCATTGGACTCCCCGCAACATACCAAATTTAATAACATGAAAAACCACCCAAAAGAGGCGGCGCCGCCGTCTACTCCGCCGGCAGTGGCGGCCGGCCATCCCTACTCCGACCACCTCCAATGCTCACCAAAATTTGTCACAATCTTCCTCTCAACATTCTAAACAACTTTCCTAACTAGCCCAAAGATCAATTTCAAGTATAAACATGTGAATCGAGCCAAAAACAGAAAATCCCAAATTCAAGAACCCTAAAATTTCAAAGCTTCGATTCTCCTTACCTAGCTTGAATTGGATCGAATCCTTTTGAGGTTTTGTTGTACAAGACGAGAGCTTCCAAACAAGACAAGAAGCTCCGGTTATGGTTCCGACGAGAAGAACCCAGCGGTGATGGTGCGGCTTTCCGGTGTGATTTTTGTCTCACGATGGCGAGGTGGATCCAGCAACCTACCCAGATTGATAGAGGATAGTCCAAGCTTCGATTTGATACACATCTTGCTGCCTAACTCGGTCGGACGGCGGTGGACGGAGGCGGGGAAACCGGCGAAGGAGAGAGACGCGGAAGAGAGGAGAGAGAGAGAGAGTGAAATTATGATTTCTACCTTACCCCAACCGGTAAGTTTCCCTTTTTATACTCCCGACTGAAATAATAACTTTATATTTTACACCTTAACTTTTACATACGAACTCCGATTTTAACGTATAGCATTTTTATGGATTCATATTAACATCCTCTACGACTTCCTTAAAGAAATTTTCCCAACATAATTTTCCTACAAAAAGTCAACTCTAGGGGTCCTTTAATAGTAAACGGTTACTTAAAACGGTAAAAGGTCAAAGTAACACAAAAGTGAATAACCGCAAATTAACTTAAGAACCGGTATGTGACATTCAATATTTAGAGGAATAAAAATATGTGTAAATTATGGTCTAACAAATACCCCTACACTTGAATTTATTGATCATGATAATTTCACAGAATTTGGACCATCATATCTCTTCCGGTATGACCTAAATGATCATGCCAAAGCTGGTATATATGAGTATGTGTCCCAAAATTACTATATTGGCGACGATATCGGATTCAATATTCAAATCGTAGTGACATACAATTACTAGATTGACTCATGCTTCTCTCCATGATGCGCTCTCATTCGCACTCATGAGAAGTTTACACAAAAGTTTCTATCATTCTCGCAATGAGTTTCATATGGTAATCATTGGCGTGTATGTTCTTAAAATATAGCAAGGTTCGATTGTCTCTTAATACATAGAGGGCATATGTCACATTGATCATAGTGCCATGAGGCAACAATAATCGATTTAAACCGCGTTTATGAATGACCGGTGATGATCCAATCATCGTAGTCACAAAAGATTTACAAGACACTAATTAAATCAAGAATTAGTTGTCGGTTCCTTAGAATCTTGTGGGTAATTCTACTAACTTCGAGGCTCTCAATATCTCCGCGAGACATACCTACTGAAAGAAAGTAGATATATGAGTAAATAGTTCAATTTGAACCATTTAGAAGGATTGAAAAGATGTAACAATCTGAGAGGATAAAAAATTTCTTGTGCATCCTGACCTTGGTGCACTAACACAGTCATAACCTTGGACGAACCGCGAGATGATCTAGAGACTAGACTCAAAGTGCTTTCCAACCATATAAAATACGTGTTTTAGTTCATCCGGAGGTGTTCACAAAGCTCGTACGAATTTACTATCTAGAAAGTCAGTTTTCTGGTTTTCGCAATTTGGCATATGCAAAGCTACCGAAGTTTGCAGATGGCATGTAGGCCTTTGCCTGAGCCAAAAATGACATGATTTCTCATCAATGATGTGGTATATGAAGTCTTCAACGTCTTCAATAATACGGCGATTGGTTAAATAGCATGAAATCCGCAATAAGAAGACTTAACCAAAGAATCACGTTGCAATCCTCCCTGAGGATGCATGATGCCGTGTGTCTCCTCCCCTTGGGAGAGACCAAAAAACGGCGTAATCCATTCTTTGGATTGTGATTTTTGCCATGTTCTAAGGACGGTGTAAATTGTACATCTGTCGAACCATAAGAGACAAAGGAAGAATAATTTCAATACTTGAAAAATTCTTCGAAATTGTGCCAACGATTTCATCGAGATCTCAAATTGTAAAAACAATAAACTAGGGACATCGATACGACGTCCGAAACTATAAAGTTCGCAATCGTGAGATTGACATTCTTGTCCTCATTTTGATTTTCCTTACAGTTGATCTCTAAAGATTCTTTGTACTCTTTGTATGCATTCACGACTTGAGGATGAGCTCGACAATTCTTGAACTAGTGATCCAGAGATCCACAACAGTTGTATTGTCCTGAGCTGATGTGAGTAGTTTTGACAAGTTGGTGTCTAGACCACGAGTGCCGTTACTATGGCTGGCTGTGCCTCCCCATCTTTTCTAGACATCGGCCCGGCTTCGTCTGCCGTTACCGTGACTGACATTGCCTTCCCCACACTAGGTGTTAGTCCCACGGACGTAGGCTAATACGTTTATCTCATTAGCGTATATGCAATTCTTGGTTGCAATAGTTGATTAAAATCAAGTCTTGTTGGTAATTCCAAGAGAGTAAACTCCATGACTAGTTTGTAAACTCCCTGACATGAACATAAACCAATTGGAGGGCCTAGAGAACTTGATGATGATCGAATCCGTTAAATATTATGGATCAGGATGCCACAAAATATCATCGACGATATGTAGTCAAATAAGTGGCAATCAATCCACGTGACTAGTAACTCAACAAGTTGAGTTAGATGAACGTTTCAAGAAACGCTTCATAATGCATTCCACAATATTTTGTGGTCATTACTTTTTGCACAAATTGCCTTTGAAGCCATTTATCAATGTGGCGCCTCAAAAACTTTGAGCGTGAGAGATTTTAATTCTCAGCATCTAGGCTTCTTAGCCTTGAGGTCAAAAGATATGGTTTAATCCTTTCAAATGAAAGGTTCCATAGATACCCATCAAAGATTCGCCTTGGGTATCAAATATGTCAAAACTTGAATGAGCAGAATGTTACATTGCTCTTGCATACAAAACCAAGTTGTTATGAGACTCGATAGAGGTCACAAAACGATGCTTTAATGGTTTGTCTTATGGATTTGTACAACACAATCTGATATAATGTCGCGGTTGATACAATACAACCCGGACTTCTAAGATTGATACAACACAATCCAAATTGACACCGGAGTTGATACAACACCACCCGGACCCAGAACGCTCTTAGTTCTAGGATTTCCTTGCACACACAAAATCCCAAGCATAGAACAGAGATGGAGAAGTGAAGAAAAACACTTTTTCTCCCTCGAGTTTAGTTAGAAGTGAAGAATTTGAAAAAAGTTCTTTAAATCGTACCTTAAAAGTTCCTGAATGCTTGAACTAAAGCGAAAAGTCGAAAACACGAAACTGGCGGGCACCCTAAATGCGGTGGCTATTAACTCTAAGGTTAGAACCACGTCGCTGATAACATGGTTCGGGATGAATTATTGAGAGTGATAGATAGCTTAGAGAATAGCAAATCATCATCTTATTCATTGATATGGACCCTTTATATTGGGAATTACATAACACATTTAGGTATTGTACAAAGAAACATATCTTGATATCCTATCACTATACAGAATTAAGATTCTTTCTTTAACTAGCATTAGACCAAGACACATATATGTAGAATATCTTTCAATATTTTCACTTTTTTTCTTTACTTTTCTATTTGATGATAATTTTATCGAGCATCAAGAAATTGGATTTCTCATAAAAGAAAGAAAGAAATTGGATTTTAAATGGAATTGACAATTGGATTGCAATTGACAAGAAGACAGGTTCAAGCTCATCATGGTGTGTCTTGGTCGTTTGTAATAGATAAGGATCGAAGTGTGGAAATGGAAGGCCGAAAGGTCAACTTTTTGGTCAACTTCATGTACAGTAGCAAGAAGTTGAATACAAACTAGTTATTGGCCAAAACTGAAGAAATGCGTTTCATTATTCCATCCTTGCTGGCTAGATTACGGTAATTATGAGAAAAACTTCAAGCTAGGGTTTCATCCATGATCAGATCACCATGGCCAACATAATTTCTCAGTTTTCGAGCACGCAACGCTGCCTGTCCCTACTCCTAAGACTACCGTGATCGACAACGTCGACTAAAGTTCCCCTGACATCTCCAGCTGCTCTAACATGTAAGAAGACTACTGTGGCTTTGGCATTAGTCCCCTACACTAAGCGGCGAGGGCGGAGGCTAAGTTGGTCTCCTCCCAACTGAGGTAATAACACATTGTTTCAGGAATAGTGCGATTTTCTTGATTTGAATTCTATATATAGTACTTTTACATGAAGAAGATTTTGCTCGTCATGTTCTACTCGACACGGGTAGGAGAAAATCGCAACTTAAAGTTCAAAATTGCTGTCAAGGATCGACATACTTGATAGAGAGTAGTATGAAAACGAGCAAGAGTCAGTTGGTAGCTGTTGCACTCGAGGATATTTTGCACGAACATGAATAAATAAGGGTTCATTCTTAAGATGTTTTGGAGCTTCCCCTAGTAATGTTAGGAAACTGTTCTTTATTGCTCTTATTCCAATAGAAATGTTGGTTTTAGGTTACTCTTGGGGGTTTTAAATGTAGTTCAAACTAGTCAACACATTTTTGGGTGAGCTGTTTGTGCAGTGTTACCTACATTCTACAAATAATGGATTAAAACCCACTACTACAAAAAATAAGACAATTTGAAAGAAACAAAAAACACAAACAAACTCTTTTCCATCTTATCCAAATTTACAATATTTTATTTCACAGTGACCTGCTTACACTGTCATAAACTGTTTTTTTTTTTTTTTTTTAAAACTTTGTATTAATAACTCACACACTTTGAACACTGTCATAAACTGTTCATCCTGCCGAAATTACAATTTTGTCCCCTTTTGTTTTATTTACAAAACTGCCACTCGGTCTGTGTAATTACTTTTATATCCTCGGTTTTTGTTATTTACAGACTGTCATTCAGTCTTTTTGGTTTTTTTTTTTTTTTTTTTTACAAAACTGCCATTCTTTCGAAAAATTGCTATTATGTCCTTATTTTCTTGTATTTACCAAACCGTCCTTCATTATTTCTGGATAACGAGCCCTCCTTCTTCCTTGAATTTTCGTCATAATTGTTCCCCGCGATTGTGTTTCTCTTCTCGACTTTGTCATTTGTCATACATATATCATTTTGTCCCTGTTTTTCTGATTATTTACAACACTGCCACTCTCTCTCTCTCTCTCCATAGTCTCCGATCTCCATATTCCCTTGCTTTCTCCGTTACCTTAGGCAGTTCCCTCTCCCAATGATTTCCTCCCATCATTTGATGCATGGGTTATTGTGTCTAGTTTGTTCTAAAGATAAGCTCAACAAGAGCAGAAATATCATGTGGAACAAAACGTTAAAACCTCGTTTAATTTTTGATTTCTAGTACGAATACAAACCTTGTACAAATGACTTATCCAAATGATGAGCGAATCATAGTAATGCTACAGAGGTGAGAATATTGAGCAATGATACTGACGTCAGTCAAGTCAGGGTCCTCAAAACATGGTTTAAGGAGGTGAGAATAATAAGAGAATGATCGACAAACTAAAGTGAGGAGTAATGTAAGAATAAGGCTTCCACACTCCCATGGTTTTGGTGTCTATTATACAAGGTGCGAAGGGGGTCTGTCAAATATTGACAGGTTATGTACATTGTGGCTTTTGCTAACAGAAAATGTACAGTGTCAATTCAAACCTCATCTGCTTGTAAATGAAACAGAAGTGTGTCCTCAGTTATGAAAACTATGCAAAAGGAAAGAGAAGTCATTGTGAAAATGAATTTATTCCACAATTTACAGATAGCCTACATCAGCCTTTTGGTATGTACATGATGGGTAAAACTTTAGAAGAATGTTAGTATGCTACATCTTCTCTACCCCCAAAAAAAGTATGCTACATCTTCAACTATCTCAACCACTCAGCATGGTCATATATCCCCATAGCTAAGCAAAAAACATGGGGAAAGATATACAAGCCAATTAAAAAAGGGCATATTAATCCTATTACAAGTTACAACAATCAAATATCACATTCAAAATCTACTACATTTTAGACTCTTCCAGCAAATTTCAGGCCATAACAACATCCACAACATCTAATTTCATTAAGCGCAAGTTAAACATTAAAAAGGCAAAACAAAGCTAAAACTAAAAGCGAGAGTTCAGCTTCTACACCAAGTAGAGAAAGGGAAAAACCATGCGCTCTTGAAGGTATCTTTTCATCTTTAAGGCAACTCTACTTCCTAGTTCACAGCTTCAACATAATTCCAATAAGCATGCCAGCATACCTCTGCAAGGAACACATTAAAAGAAACATGAAGAGACGAAACTAGAAAAAGAACACCAAAAAAAAAAATGAAAATAAACAAGAATGCAACATACGATAACCATTAATAAGTATTAACATATCTTCAAAATGCAAGGATGGATCACAAATGTATGAAATATAAACTGACACAATCTAGGGGAAGGGAGCCTCTTAATAAGCAAAATAAGAGAGCTAAACAGTAGTAACACAATCAATAAAATTACATGTAATGCAGAACCTTTAGTACAATGTAAGACCAAATTACCAGAAGCACCTACACCTAACACTAAATATGAAGCAAAATCATTAGAATTAATAAGCAATTAGTTTCAGTGAAATTTTACAACAGAGGGCACAAGAAGTTAGATAAGGTGTCATGCAAAGACAACTATGTTTGTCCAACGATCTAAATCAAGTTGCTTAAATACAATGTAAACAAATCATTTGCAGTAAGAAGCTGCACAAAAAATAACGGACAGATTAATAACTCTCCTACTGAGTGAGGACCGAGAACTATCTAGATTGACAATAATTGAATATTGCCAGTCTTCTTTTTAATTCCTATGAAAATTCCCTAACCCACTTCGGACCAACATTAGAAGCTGGGGCCTCTACCAAATTTAGAATCTTTAGGAGGTAGGAAACTCTAGCAGATAGCAAGGCAAATATCATGAGGCTGTTCAAATCCCAGAGAACATGTGTAAAACAGTATAGAATAATAAACATATAAAAAAATCTTAGCAGCCACCATTTTGATTACTGAGAGGAGAGGCGACCACATTCATCTCAACTAAAAGTCAAAATTCTATTGATCTAAAATTGTGATGAAGTTAAGCTATGACCACAGTGGTCTTTTTCTGATCTCAGATGCATGTGAACCCTACTTCTATGCATTTGAAAAAAAAAAAAAGATCCGAAAAATAAACAACACATTTAATATTACTAAAATTTCAGTTTTTCATGCAAGTCAAAACATAAATTCATGTAGACAGGTTCTGCAAACAAATCCCCAACAAACCATCCAGGTTTGTAGTTACAACATTACGCAGGACTCCTTTCATAGAACCTAAATAACATGAAAAGCACATTTTGAGTTATTGAAGAGGTGGAACAGTGTCTGAACATGTGGTCCTAAACCTGTAACTGATAATCTAACACAACGAACCGGGACGGTTGTGGATTACCAAAAGTAATTGATCACCTTTACTGCATATGGTCATGTCAACACAGGAAACAGTACTGAGATGCAGTGTTTAAGATTCTAAATGGGTTAAAACTTTGTAAAAAGCCCAAACTGCCCGAGCGAGACTCAGATCTGCTTGGTTTTTTAAGAAACACTTGCAACTGCTTGGTTCATATGTTGGATTTTACTCCCCTTCTATTATGTTATGAGTAGAGTAGTGATCCCCATTTCTTTACCATTATATATGAAATAAGGTTCTAATTCAAAGACATCAAAATACTTTGGATTGCCATGCTAGTCCTACTTTTGGACAAGGTGACAAGAAAACGTAAAAAGTACAATAGCATTTTCTTGAGGCAGGCAAACACTTTCTAAGGACTTTTGAAAGCTCATAGATTTTTGCAGCCAAACAACAAACTCCTCAAGTATAAGCACTTATAATAGGATGTGGCACAGCCAAAGTGATACAGGGCGAGAGCTTTCCCAAGGAAATAGTTCTGAACAAGCCCAGAAATAGTTCTGAGCAAGCCACAAGAATGCTTGTAAAGTTTGTGGAGAAGTATATCATTCAGACTTCGATCACAGAAATGTAGTTAACTAGTTACGCATCATACTTACGCCCATATGTAAACATAGCATAAAAACTTGAAACCAAGGCTGTGCATTGATTGTTAAATCTGAGCATGACATTTAATTTGTTAAAAATACTAGTAAGACACTATATTTGTTTAACACGGCATTGATCACCAAAACTGTAAAGTCAAATAACTGATATCTTTTACTAGTTACAGAGTTACATCACTATGGAAAGATCAGAACAAGGTGATGCTCTTTAAACAAATAAACTACAGCAGAGGTATAACTATACAGGATAGACAAAAATTAGAAAACTACAGTGGTCATTGATCAAAGCATGACAAAACCATTATAGAGCATTTTGGAAGCAAACACAAGAATACTCTTCAAGTTTATAAGAAGACCATAAAATTCATTAGAACTTTAAAGGCTTACCTTTGGCCACACAAGGTTTAAATTGCACTCCTGTTATGTAGAAGCAAGGAAGAGAAAGCAGCGCAGCCATTAAAGAAACAAGGATCCAAACAGTCTTACAAGCGTGGCAGGCCAGAAGTTTCTTTCACATTTCTTTCTTTCTCAAGGAACTAACCAAAAGAAAGAGTTACTCAGAAGTAAGCCGCCGCCTCTTCCCATAATCAACATCCCTAGATCTTGAGCGGCGATCCCTAGATCTTGAACGGCGATCATCATCTTCAGGTAAGCGTGCCTTACTATGAGTCCTTGTTGACCGCCCCCTCTCAGTTTCATCCTGGTGGGCCATTTCACGATCTCTGTATTTATGATGATCAGCATATCTTTCTCTTTCTTCCCTGTACCTTTCACGATCGTGATCTCGAGAACGTTCTCGACCCCTGTCACGCTCTCTGTCCCTCTCTCGATTAACATCGACATCATTACGATGCCTTCTTTCAGTCCATTCATGGTCATGACCCACATCTTTCTCTCTTGGCATGTCTCTGGCAAACCCTTGATCCCTATCTTCTCGATACCTCCTGTCAGAAGATCCAGACCAGTCCCGCTCTGAACCTCTATCTTTCTCCTTCATGGTACTCTGCCACCCACCTCTATCATGACTAGCCTCACCATATTGATGATCGGAACCAGCTTCCTCACCATAACTAGACTCCCCAGCTCTGCCACCACCATGCTCCTCACCAGGCCATCCACCCCCCATACTAGGATCTGGCCACATTCCCATATTAGGCCCATCAACACCTGATGTTGGCATCATTCCCATTCCACTCATGGGGATACCTCGTCCGAAAAATGCAGGATTCACATGAGGGGCTACTCCAGGCAGCCCAACACCCCCCACAGGTGGGAATGAAGACATCATCCCTGAGAAAGGAGGCTGTGGAGCTCCTGGAAAGCCTCCATAACTCCCCATTCTTCCCATTGGAGCACCAAAAGCTGGATCAAAGCCCTGACCCATCATTGACTGAGGGTGCATCAAAGGAGGGGTTGCACCAATACCTTGCCCAAACCCATTTCCACCATTCCCCATTATACCTCTGCCACTCATTCCACCCCTATTCCTCATCGGACCACCTGGACCTCTACCTCCCATACCCTGAGAATTACCTCGGCCCCAGTTAGCTCTCCCATAACCTCTGTTGTTATTATCCCCACCTTGATAATTCCCACCAGTCGTAATGGCACTCCCACCAGCTTTATTCCCAGCAGCATCATTAGGCCCCCTCCTTGGTTGAGCTTGTGTAGTTTGGGATACCTGCTGGTTCCTATTCACTTGAGCCTCCCCCATTCTCTTAACACTATACGGTGTTGTTATAGCAACAACACACGGCCGCCCATTAAACAAATGCCCATGCATTCCCTCCTTGCAGGCCATGGCAGCAGCAGAATCATAGAAATCTACCTGGCAATATCCTTTAGACTTCCCACTGGCTTTCTCTTCGTAAAACTTCACTTCCTTCACTTGTCCGTACTTGCACAACTCCGCCTCCAGCTCTGCATCTGTCGTCCACCAGTGCAAGTCCCCCACATACAATGTCGCCCCACCAGCAGCACCTCCACCGAATCCTCCTCCCGGACAACTATTCCCACCGACACCGTTCACATTCCCCCCTCCGACACCACCAGGTTGCCTCAAGAAACCCTCATTCCCCTCATTCCCAGCAGCACCACCACCATGTAACTGTTGCTGCGGAGGCTGCGGTTGCGGTTGTAATTGTTGCTGCTGAGCACTCATCCCTTGAGCCCCACTTTGCTGCTCAACCTCATTCAATTTACTCGACCCTTGCCCTAATTCAATCCTCATCCCACCTCCACCGCCAACGGGCCCTTTCATCTCGTTCCCTCTAAACACTAGATTCTGATTCCCAAACCCAGCACCCCCTCCGGAACTCGGTATCGGAGCCCCTTGATGTAGCTGCGCCGCCGAGACCTCCGGCAAGTCCACCTTCTTCTCCTCCGCCACCGCCGCCTCGTTCTTTCTCATAGACTGATAAAACCCCTCGCCGACATTGACATCGTTGTAAAGGTCCTCGTAGTCGTCGTCCTCCTCGGCAAGAAAGCCGTCGTCGGCGACGGCTGAGATGGCCTCGTTGCGGTGGAACTGATCCATGTGGTCGGCTCCGTCGCCGTCGTCCATTCTTGGAAGCTAGGGTTTTGTTTTTGGGTGAAAATTTCAAGTGAGTGGTGGGAGTGAAAGTGTGTCTAGAATCTAAAAGGAAGAAGCATTTAACAGAAAGAAACAAGATTAGGGCGTCCGAGATCTTACCAGGGAAGAGAGAGAAAACCCGAATCTGGTGAGTTCTCTCCGGTGGAGTTGAGATTTTCGGTGCCTTCGATTTCCTGGAGTGCGAGCGAAACAAAATAGAACGCTGGAGAAGAAAAAAAAGGGGTTTCGACAAGTTTCCCCGGCTTGATAAGAAGTCCTTACTGAACAATATAAAAAGGGTAACAAAATAAATTGTAACCAAGCAAAATACGCATACTAGTAAGACGGACACTGAAAGCAATAAAAACATCTCAAACCCTGCTGAGTCCTTAAAATGGAACGACTCTATCCTCGAGACGCCCAAAACCTGAGTCATGTTTAGAGAAAACAATCTAGTAAAACAGCTACATGAGACCGGGTTAAGGTCAGGATAAGCGGGCTAGAGAGGAGAATTGACCCAGAAAGCTAGGCTCATCATGGCCCAAGCCCACTGCCTACATTCTCTTCCTCCCACCCCGCTAGACTGGATCGACTATTTAGAGCCAGCCCTGACCACCGTCAGTCTGGTGGAGTGGTGGTCTTCACCAACCCTCTGCCATGGAATAACCTAAAAGGCTAACCCGGTCGCCTGCTTGAACATCGTTGCTCTCAACCGCCTTTCAAATCACCAATAATTCTACACAATCTACCGAGCCCTAAGACTGAAAGCTGTAATTTAAGAGTACACCCACAAAAACCTTCACCTGATTCGACCTTTAAAACAATGATATGTTCATATTATCCTATATTTTGTGACTTCTATATTTGGTTCCTTATTTCTGATTAATTTACGTTAATTCAAAGTTTTTGTAGGTTTGTGTCATGGAGAGAATAAAAGAAGCTAAAACGAGCAAACTAGGATTGAAAGGCGTTTGTAATCCTAAGTGCCAAAATCATCATGTGCAGAACGTCCAACTTTGTTGAATTACTGAGAACATTCCAGATCGAATCAGACTTGGGGCCATATATCATTAGAAAACTACATATGTCTACTTTCTGTCGCATCTTACGGATCTTGATTTCAATACTTCTAGAGTGAGTTATGATCGTTTGAATGAAGAATTCATAGGTTAGAAAATCTGCTTGGATATTTGCAAACATTCGTGGAGAACTCAGGTTCTGTGACATATGATCATCTAACCCTAATGCTTCAAGGTAGTTAGTTTCGTTGAGGATGGAAATAGTGAACTTACATTCCTAGTTTTACAAGTGATATTTTAAGGTTTTCCAATTCCATATCAAGAAAGGAGTCTGAATCCAAGTCTTAAAATGAAACTTGAAACCAAATATGAGCACGAATCTTTCCTATATAAGAGAGCACGGATTTCACATGAAGAGGAGGTCTCGGGAGCACATTGAAGACGCCCAAGGGTGCATAGACTATCCATCGATATCTATCTATTTTCCCCTTCATTCCATTTTAATTCGTTTCATGTTTTTGTTATGTTTTACTTAGTCATGTTTTGCTAAACCTTTTCTACGATTAACCTGATGCTCTAGCATACAGGGGCGGATCCAGCCGAGGTCAGATTTAGAAAAATAAATCCCATAGTATATGTTCACCTTGCATAAAAGTTGACATTAATTGTAGGTTTGGTTTAGAATATTTGTAGATTCCAAGCTCACCCAGATTCGAGTCACAACAATGTAGGTCTCTTCTTCTTTGTAGATTTGCATCTTATTTTTCTCATTTTTTTAAATTGTCTTTTCCCTTAATTCTCCCTATGCATTTCTCATTTTCTTTACAATTTTGCATCCCATTCCTCTTATTTCTTTAAATTGTTTTTTCCCTTAATTTTCCCAATGCATAATCATCTTAAATTGGACAATGAGTCTTACTTCTATGCGGTTTTGAATCTATTGAGTCTGTATGGCCTCAATTCCTTAGGTAATACATACACTGAAATGTCTAAAGAAATTTTGTAGGCAAATCGAGCTTTTCTACGGTGGGTGGTTTATGCGTACTCTCAATCCTGCTGACTTATATAGGCTTCTCAACAGAGGACATTGTCACGGGTTTCCAGGCATGATTAGAAGCTTCGATTGCATGCACTGGAAGTGGAAGAATTGCCTGACCGGCTGGGAGGAGCTTACTCGGGTCGGAAGGGAAGACCAACTATAATTCTGGAAGCAGTGGCGTCTCACGACACACATGTATGACATGCTTTCTTTGGTACCCCTATAGCTCAAAATGACCTCAACGTTCTTGGTGCTTCTAATGTATTCGAGCGTGTCATAGGTGGAACTGTGCACTCTTTTGGTTGAGTTTGATGTCAACAACAAAAGGTACACCAATGGTTACTACCTTGCTAATGGAATATACCTGAGGTGGTCCACTTTTGTGAAGACAATATTGAACCCCAGAACAGAAGTGGGGAAACATTTTTGCAAAAAACAAGAGGCTTGCCGCAAAGATGTGGAGCAGTGTTTCGGTATCCTCCAATCTTGATGCGCTATATTATGTCATGATGCAAGGTTGTTTAAATTAGAAGATTGATATTCGAGCCATCATGATAAACTGTATCATTCTTCATAACATGATTGTGCAGGATGATCGAATTTGTCGAGGAAGAATTTGTGGAGCCTATAGAAGATGATCTAATGAATCCATCTATGACAACTATCTACGATCGACCTATTCAATTCGAACCAATAGGGAGAGACGGACAAAATCTTCATGGATTCATGGATTCATGGATCGAGAATTTCAGGTAGAGTCTGCCTAACTCCATAAGTATCTACAAGATGATTTGGTGATGCACAATTGGAACATAGATGGTAACCGAGTATGAAACACCACAATCGGGAATTTAGATTTAAATAAAGTGTGGTTTGTGATTTTAATCAATGTACTATTTGTTTGTATGTTGTATTAATATGTATGCTAATCTTATTTGATATTTATCTATGTTTAATAATAAATGTTTTTTTTGGGTAATTAGTTGGTTTGACACAGTTGTTGTTAATATTATTGTTGTTAAGTTTATTTATTAATTTATTCAAAACACAAAAATTTTATTTCATAAAATTAAAATTACATAAGTGAAATTTAAATTACATGATCTCCCAAACATCATTTTATTACCGAAAAATAAAGCTAATCAAATTGAGGTATGTATGGATCGTTGCTACCGCCATCATTGCCGCTACCGCCACCAAACAATGTTTTTGCCATAATACCTCTCTTCCTATCTTTCCTCAATCTAATTCTTTCCGGAGACCATGAATTAGTATCCATGGCCATAATTCTTGCATCTTCCTTTGCCTCTTCAAATTCAAATACCTTTCTTGTGTGAGCAGCTATTTCTTCATTTGTTTTCTTCACTGGCTCAATAGAAGCTTGAGTTG
The DNA here is from genome assembly GCA_010134655.1 of Fragaria nilgerrensis. NCBI lineage: Eukaryota > Viridiplantae > Streptophyta > Magnoliopsida > Rosales > Rosaceae > Fragaria > Fragaria nilgerrensis. Next base: position 27,442,630 of record CM020979.1, on the reverse strand, counting down.
ATTCGGCCATGGATTGAATGGTAAAAGTCATACATTTCGCTGCATCTTGAGTCATCTTTCCTTTTCTCTTTGCTTCTTTGGCTTTCTTTATTCCAATTGGTCTTGGAATTGAGCTATTGGTGGTGTCTCTGCATCTACTTCATCATCCAAATCAATTGGAGACTCATTTTGGAAAGGACTTGGTGTCGAATATGGTGCTGGTGTCGAATATGATGGCGGTGGATATGGAGTAGATGGCGGATCAACAAAGTATATGGTATATGGCGGTGGATATGGTCTTTTTCAAATTTCTTCTTATATTTTTTCAAGAAAATTGATTGAGTTTGATTTTCCTAAACAAGAAAGTGAAGCATAATTAAGCTATATAAATTGAGAATTTGAATGAACAAATAGATAATATTGTGGGGGGCCGCTCAATATTGAATGAACAAATAGATAATAATTAATACCTCATCCATTCTATTGGTGCCGCTCGCAATACAAATGCGGGAGGTCATTTGCGCATTGTGACAAGCCTTGAGCATTGTCTTCAAATTTCAAAAATGGGATTGGAGAGCTTGAGCACTTCGGCTTGTTGGCGGACCATTCCAATGTTGCACATAATTGGCAAATTTTTTTTTCCATACCCTTGATAAAGATATTTGTTTGCCAGTGATTGGGCATACAGTCGTACATGCCCACGAATTGCATAATTTAATCTCTTCTTCGTATTGCCAATTGGAAAAAGCTTCCCCCATTTTTAGATGATAATTGAAGGAAATGAAGAACTAAAATGATGAGGAAGAAGATGAGGAGAAGCTAAATTTCTATCGAATTTGGTGTGAGAAAATAAGGTGAAGGGGTTAGGTATTTATAGAAGTGTTAGGAAGATATATATATTTTTTTCAGGGTTGATTTTAGATGAAAAATTAATAAATATAAAAATTACCGTTGGAGATTAATTACAGCCGTTAGATCAAAGATCGGACTTCGATCTGATGGTTAAAATTAAATAACTGTTGCAAAAACAAACTTACAGTTGCAAAAGAGCCATTGGAACTGACTAAAAAAAAAAAGTCTTTGGTGTAGTGTGGTAGGTAGCACATGGGTGTGGAGCCCATTAATTGATCTGGCGGTTGGGTGACTAAAAATTAGTCATTGAATTGGTGAAGCGAGTAGGACCCATTAATCAGTCCAACCAATTTTTGACCATTGCATTCATCTTTCTCTCTTTTGGCCAATCAATCACCCAATTGGTCCATGGGTGGAAATGCTCTCACGACCTTATCTCTCTATGCTCCTCTAGGCAGCCCCGAAAAACTCAAGCTCATTGGATGAGCACTGCAACACGTCGTCTCTGTCATTTCCACGTCCGACGACCCACCTCGGCCTCCATCCTCTACTCCAGCCAACCCGACCCAGTACAGTTGCGCAGTTCCCAGCCTCCACAACACGCTTCCTATCTGGGCCTACCGTCTCCGCCTTCGTCGGCGAGCTCGAGAAGCTTCGACAACCCCTCACCGACGGTGTTCAGGTTTCCACCACACCCCATTCTCGTCAATGATTAAAAAAAGACAGATATTTACAGCCTTGATTGTAGAAGCGAAATCTAAGGGCTTGTTCTGTAATGATTTACAAATTCATTTTCCTAAAACTGTTTCACAAAATGAAAATAAATAGTTAAATTTGGTGTTTTTAGATTTTGAATATACGTTCGGTAGCACAACTATAAAAGTGTTTTACCAAAAGTAAAAAGTTGAAAATGTTCAGCATTGCAATATATGAATATATCTAAACCTATTGATGCGTCTCTATCCATCTGTAGTTTACTTTATCTCCATCACCTATTAATCTTCTGTAAGTATAATGACTATCTGACACAAATCTCCACTGCATAAATGTGTTTGCTTTTGTCATCGTCTTCAAGACCTCAAATATGAGCAGAAAGAACTGAAGCATCTTAAATTCTTAATCGAAAAAAAAGAACTGACGCATTATGAATGGTGAGAAAACTGGAGTCTCCACCGTTTCACATATTCATTGATCGAGGAAGTGAAACACTGAGACAAATACACAGATCGTGAATTGATTTGAAGCAGTAAGAAATATATATGGGTATAAGATTTGTGAGAGAAGTCTTTCAAATTGAGTGTGTATATCCTACAACTTACGACCCAACGTCTGGGTAAGTCGAATATGGATCAAACAGAAGAATCAATCTTATGGATCTGTAGATGATATCAATTGATCGCCATAGCTGAAAGTGGTGGCACTTGAGAGTTGCCGAAAATTTCTCCGTCTTTTCTAATTCTTCAGAAATGGTGGAAACGTCATATTGTTGTTTTCCAAACTTACTCACGAATTCGGAGTTCTACTCCGCGTATCTTATTTTGAGTTTTTGAAATACGCATGTCGAACGTGTTTCACCTCTGTTTTTAAATTTGTAAAACAGAAAACCATTTCAAGAAACGGTACCGAACAGCCCCTAAGATATCTACAACCTTAATTCACAATCAAAATCAAACTTAAATGGAAACCCAATTTCTTAATCGAATGGAATAATTTCGATCACTCAGAGAACATATATTTCACAATCCAAGTCCACCAGCAACAATTCCCCAACCTATACACCATTTTTAACTCAAATTCATATATAGCCCAAAGCCCTCACTGAGCATAGCACAAACACAGACTCTAATTTCGATTCTTTTCAAGACCAACTTAATTGAGTTCGGGGGGGGGGGGGGGGGTGGTGGTGGTGGTGGGTTATAGGGCACCTACTTTTTTGCTTTGGGAATTATGAGTATAGCATCTCCTTCTTTTCGATCACCATTATCCTAAATTCCTTATTCACCTATTGACCATCATTCTTTCCTTTAGAATCAGTAATTTTCTTTTCCTTTCAAAATCTCACTAAATCAGCTAAATAAAACTTGTGCCAAAGCAACCAAATCTTTTTTAGCAAACAAAGTAGAATATTTGTATTTTTAAATATAAGTTTAATTCAAATTAGCTTTTTGTGATTAAGTACTATAAATTGCATTATTGTCGTGCCTGAAGTAATTATATTGTTTTGTAAAAATATAATAAGTTCTATGAGTTAAATTTATGTCGTACCTGGATAGACTGCATTTTAGAATATACGACATATGTTGTACCTAGAGAGAACCACACACTTTCGAAAAATTATGGTCTAAGCATCGTACTTGGACTTCGATACAAGAATTGACATCTAAAGCTATAGATGATGAAATAATCTAGTTAATTGCATCCACACGTAGATATGATTGTTAGTGGTGCCTACGTTCTACAATCTTTGATTTTCAATTTATTTTCTTGTTTGTTTCTTTCTTTATAGTTGATTGTATTTAAAGTCATTAGTTTAGATTAATTGGGTTAGAATTTGAGTTAATTATCAATACTCAGCTGGAACGACCTTGTACTTGCATCCTATACTAACGACGATTCATGAGTTTGCGAGTTTTAATTAAAATTTCACAACAAACAACCACCAAGCTCTTAGCGCCGTCGTCAAAAACAAAGTAGATTTGTATATATGGAGATCCAACGTCGCAAACCTGACTTCTCATAACAACCATCACTGAGAGAAACAAAGCTACCAATGCCACAACCAAACACCATGATCCAAGCTGTCGTCCCAAACCACTAACCAAATCAATCTGATCTGAACTCAAACAGTTGAAGTGCCCCAGCCCACAGAGCAGTCGCCTCGAGTTGAGTCCTCGCTACCGAAGTGATCAGCGGTGCCAAACACGATCGTCGCTCCGCCCAGAAGAGGTGTACCGACGCCGATTTGAAACCTACGGTTTCAATGTTTCGGAGTCGTCCCAATAGTTACAGAGGCGTATTCGCCCGGGAATTTTCCAACATTTGAGATTTAAATGGGTAGATGATCCATTTAATTATTTGATGATAAAAAAACTTTAGCTATTTGATTATTTGATGTGTTCAACACTTCAACTATTGTAGTTCTTTTTAAAGACAAATCAATATATTTTCATTAAGAATGAAAAACTAAGACTAGAGTAGACATTATATACAATTTTGCTACGATGTCCAGGTATACAAGAAGTTGTGAGGAAAGCTCACAATAATGGAGAATCCCTCATTAATCGTAGTCTCGCTCTTTAAAATAAAAATTGCACATGTTCTTTGCCCTTAACATGTAGTAGGGCTAGTAGGGACTCCCTTCGACAACAAAGCTTCAAATTTTCTTAGTCGTCTTTTCTTTAGCTGGGTTTTGGATCCGCAGGCTGACCTCTTATTTTCTTTGTATTGCTGAACTCATTAGATTCATAAGACCCCGCAGGGACAAAACTGGCTTCCATAACTTTGACGGCAGGGGTCTTGATTCTCTTGCAAGATGCAGTAGTGGTGACTACAAAAGTATCGAAGGGAGTTTTAAGCTTCTATGGTGATGAAAATAGTGAGCTACGACTGACAAAGAGTCTTCCTTCTCAGATGGTTTCGGCATCAGTGCCAACATATTTGACGAACCTACTGATCTTTGTAGATCCTGCTATTTTATGATAACATGCTTACAAGATAGCACACTCTTTAGTTGCAAACAAATCCCTAACCAGATGAGGCAAAATAAGGGTTTGAATGCCTTGAAACTTGAACACACCATCCACCAAATCTGTGCTAGCAAAGCTACCAAAGGATTTTGGCAACTCAGCCCTAACAACAACATTAAGATGAGGTGCCCCCTAGTTTTGAGACATATATCATTTTCATGCCAAACCGAATCACAGTGCTCATAAACATAAATCAGATTCTTAAAAAGAAATTCAATCTCAACTAGCCTTAACCCCCTGCCATAATCTTTAGGGTTTCTTTTGAAAAAAAATACTAGGCGAGAAAGAGAACGAGTATCCTCTAGGGTTTCTTTAGTGCGCACATATGTTCTAAACACCGAAGCCACATTCATGATGATTTGATTCCTAGCTTTCAAGCTCCGACAACATTCTCAGAAGTGCAGTGTATCCATAGGGTTAAAACTGATTGGTTGTAAGCCACCATACTCTTGGAAAACCACAAGGTCTCAAAGATAGTACCAAGTCCCTCCGTAGAAGACATTATTGCGATTTGTGGCTTCATCAGAAAGTGAAAACAAACAGATTGAATCTCACCTGAACCCTAAGTCCCAGATACAACACCTAGAGGCACCTCAAGTCCGTTCATAGATCAAGGAAATTAGATTTCATGGATGTCAAAGGCTTTGCAAGCAAGTATACGCGCTCACTTGGCCTGATCAATTCATCTTGTTCCATGGGAGATATCCAGTGGCGGATCTAGGATCCAAATTTCGTCTAGGCTAATAAAACTATAATAGTTGCTAATACCATATTTTTTTCTCGATATTGTTAAACCCAATTTCTTAGGAGGGAGAGAAAAAAATAGGGGCCGGGGGAATTAACAAGGTAAGAAAAATGGGGGAAGAAAGGAAAACAAGAAATACTAGAAGAAAATTTGATAATATTCTAAGAAATCAAAAACAAAGAGGGAGATGAAAAGGTGAGGAGTAAGGAACAGGGAGAAGCAAAAGGGGAAGGGGAGAGACTTGAACCAATTACCTCCTTGTTTTATAACTAACTCACCTAAGACAACTTTCTTAACAAATAGCACATATGGTTTATGAAGTACTGACAAAATTAATTCTTGTCTAGGTTGCAGCCTATAAAGCCCACCATGTTGATTCGTCACCACTAGCCAAGGAGGCCGCAAAGCTAGCAGTGACAACACGATGGAGAAAAGACATGTTTGTGGATAGCAAAGGGAGGCATCGACGATGACAGTGCGATTTTTAGGTTGAAAACCTAGATAGAATGAGCTGCGTTAATACAAGAGTTTCAGCCATTGTAGTTTAATTTAAATATAAAATCAAAAAGGTTATTTGTAGATCTTTTTGAAAAATAAAAATAAAAAATAAAAAACCCAGCCACTACAGGTAGGGTTTCCTACGGATGTCTCAATATTGTCGTACCTCTTAGGGTGAACTAATTTTATGTTTAACTTTTATTATCTTAACGGATTGACACCGAACTCCCTTAAAATAAAAAATAACGCAGAGTTGGATTTGCACCATCTATTTACTTGATTCTTAAATTGTTCAATCGTGTAAATTTTAATTCTCTAGCTAGTTGAATTTTTTATATCAGAGTTAATTAACTTTACTCATAGCTTGTCCATTTTTGAAAATTCATATATGAATAAATGAGCTTATCATTTTAAATAAGCGGTACTCATCAATTTGTTAGTTCAATTAACCCCAAAATGTAATCATTAAGAGAAACAAAGAACTCTGAGAAAAAAGAAGGAGAAGTATATGGTTCGAAATCATAGAGAAGCAAGTGAAGCTTGCCTCGGGTTGGAAATTACCATCTGTGCCTCCCTATTTCTCTATGTTCATAGGGTTCTATCTTGGGGTTGGGCCTTACTTGGATTTGGTTTTCTGTTTTTGTTTTTATTTTATCTGGTTGAATTTTTGTTAGTTGGTTTTGGTCAAGTTTAATAAGTCCCTCCAATAAGCGAGGGTTGTGGTGTCTTGGTTGGTTGGTAAGCTACTTTGGTTGTGTCACTCTTGAGGATTATTTGTTTTCATTTCGTGGTGTCTGGTTGTCAACATGAGAGTGGATTGCCTTTGCAAATTACAAGTGGCCTGATGATTTTTGGACACGATGTTGAAGAAGGATAATTGGCTCAATTTATTGTTGATGACAAGGTTATATCGTTTCTCTCAGACTTGGGTAGCTCGTATCGAGCGTAAATTTTGGTTAGGGGTTGGGCCATTTTGGCTCATGGATGTTGCTTTTAGTGACGTACCTGTAACTATGGATATTGGTAGGAATGTCTGTCATGAAGTAGGCATCACAATCGGTCATTTCTATGCGTTGTAATTTATTTTAATAATTAATGAATTTTTGCTAGTAACATGCTGAATCCAGCAGTTTCTAGTGTATAGGGTTCAATCAACAAAACCGCAAAACATCAAAATTTACTTCATTTTGGTCTGGGTACAATGCTCCAACATTCATGGAGCAAACTAGGGTTACGAAAGTCAGGCTCTCTATCGGCGGCGGTGAACCGAGTGAACCCCCGACCATCTAATGGCTGGGTTTTGGCGGCGGTGAAGCAGAGAGTTGTGCTCTCCTCAAGCGGCGGCGTCAAGATCAAAACCAATCTAGGCCTTCAGCCGTGTAGATTCGTTGCGGGTAAAGGCGATCTCAAGACTAGGCTAGTGTACGTCTGCGACATTAAGGAAGGTAGCCGGAGGTTCTGCCTTCGGATGGACGACTCGTGTAGTGTCAATGAAGAAACTTGCTGACTGGAAGAGGGTTTTGAGATCTCCAAGCCTAGAAGTCGACAAGATCTCGTTAAAGGGGCTAAAATCAAATCGGGTTGTTACTACCCAACTTTGGATTGGTGTTCCGACTAAGGTTCGACGAAGCGGCGTTGGCGTTGAAGCTGATTGGAGGTCCACGGCCATTGCGTGTTTGATGGTCGTTGTCTCCTAGAGTTGGGCTCGGACCCGGATTTGGACCCAAAACTTTGGGCCTACGTCCGGACTTAGGCCTGGCGAAATTGATTGGACCTTAATTGATTATGGGCTGGGCTTACCCTCCCTCAGTGCTATCTTTAGGGAGCTATATCTCACTGTGTCGTTTGGCGTCACCTCTCCAAGCCTTGCTCCTTATGTATTATGTCCTAGCACTCTTCCAGGCCTTATCCCAAATGGCAAAATCAAATGTCAGTAAGTGTTAGAGTTTGATAGCTTGGCAGACTGTGCAAGCTAGCTGCAACTAGATAGTTTACATAGGGCTTAGAGTATTGCAATTGAGCGCTTAGACTCTGGTCCTATGTTTCTGTAGTATCTTATTTTGTAATTAGTTTAATCATCTGCTAAGCTTACAATAAGTGAGCTAAATATCTAACATAATGACACTATAATGATTATTGTGATCATTGTAATCTTGTCATTCTGGTTTTCGATTATATAAATGAATTATTACTTTAAAAAAAAAAAACGAAACCGCGAGACAAAACCGTTTATCCAATTATCTTTAAACTCGATTACAAAACCGCAGGTCTAGAAATGGTGTTTTTTTTTTTTTTGAACAACTCTAGAAATGGTTTAGTCGACGAAGAAATTCCACGAATCTTCCGCTCCACTGAACAACAAAATGACCGGCACCAACCCATGATATGTTGCCAAGCAACGGCTACCTTACCCGTTGTAGCCCGTATCCCCCAACGGTCACATTTCTGTTCTACACCCTAGGAACCACCTCGAACCAATTCTCAAAACCTTCACAACGTTTAGTTTCAGTCACCATAACCCCTCCCTCCATCCCCTATAAATCTCACTCTCTCTCCCAAATCACAACAACAATCATTTTTCCTTTACAATCATTCTTGCTTTACCATCATTCTTCACTTCCCACAAACTCTGAAAATCTAAAAACCAATGATGATGATGCGTAAACTATTTCTACTTTGTATCTTGGTTTTGAGTGTCTCATCACAATTCAATGTTGTTCAATCTTCCAATGCGCCTGCTCCTTCGCCGAAACAAGCCAACCCGCCTCCCCCGCCCCCCTCGCCGCCTCCTCCCGCGGCTTCTCCGGCACATACTCCCACCGCTTCTCCTCCGGCATCCCCTCCGAGCCCTCCGACCCAGTCTCCGCCTGCGGCTTCTCCCAAAGCCTCTCCACCAACTTCGACTCCTCCTCCGGCAGCAGCCTCGCCGGCCGTCTCACCGGCAACTCCTCCTCCGGCGGCACCCCTTTCTCCGGCGGCTAGCCCGAAGGCAGCAAATGGGTCGGCGCCGGTTGAAGCACCCGCCACGCCCCCGTCGACTGCGGCCTCTCCCGTTGCGACTCCGGTGAACCCTCCGGAGTCAAGTCCGCCGGTTGCAGAGACTCCTGAGATTGCGGCAAGTCCGTCTTCGTCGAGCATTCCTTCCTCTGCAAGTCCGTCGGATTCGCCCATGTTCCCTTCGAGCAGTAGCCCGCCGAGCCCGACGCCGGCAGGTGTGTCGCCGGTGGAGGGTCCCGCTAATGATGATACGTCGGGTTCGGAATCCAAGTATGGAGTTGGGTTCATTTTGAGTGGGCTCTCTATCAGCTGGGTCGCTTTGGCTTTCATTCTCGCTGGCTAGAGAATTCTTCATTATATTTATTTATTTCTTAGGCTTATATTTCATCTAGATTGTGTTGTATTTCGGATCATTTTTCTATGAATGATATCATTTATTCTTATATGTTACATATCTTACTTCTTCAGTTATTTCTTAGGCTTATATTTCTTCAATGTCAAATGTGATAATCATTATTTGGAAAGTTAGAGTACACTACTACCAGAAGAAAGGTTTTAGCAGACGAAAATTAAAAAAACAGGCCGACGAATTATTTTTTCGTCGGCTAAAGAAATTTTTTCGTCGGCTTTAGTCTGTAAACTTAAACCGACGACTATATAAAAGTTTAGCCGACGAAATATATAATTTCGTCGGCAGTGCCTTATATTTGCAGATCTAGACATCGGCTAAACCCTAAACCTTAGCCGATGAATACTCTAATATACGACTTGTTGCGTCTCATCGATTTGAAACTATTTTCAGTTGAAGGTCCGGCCAAAATACGTAATTTAGACTGTCCAATGACTTTTTCCGTGCGTTTAGGGGTTTGACTTACGGGATTGACCGTCCGGATCGAGCCCTTAACCTTGTCGCATCAAGTTGAATTTTTTCTCATACATGTATTTTATCATGATGGTCAGATCTGATGGTGGGATTTTCGTTTATCAAGTTTGATCATCACAATCACAACATGCCTACTAATGTTGTATAACTTGTTTACCTAGTGTCAAGTAAATGTTCTGTTTCAAAAACAAACTATACGTAGAACCTTCAAACGCAAAAAAGTCGTGAAATAAGATATGACCAGAATGGTGAAATACAATTACGGTTGAAAAATCACAGTATTCCCGTAAAGTCTCGGTGCCAATAGTTGCGGTCAATGCAATTTTCCATTCTTTCTCCCTATGGGTAGCCCTATCTTCGGTGGTTATTTTTCAATAAAATTTTTATACAACTTGTTGCGTCTCATCGGTTTGAAACTATTTTCAGTTGAAGGTCCGGCCAAAATACGTAATTTATACTGTCCAATGACCTTTTCCGTGCGTTTAGGGGTTTGACTTACGGGATTGACCGTCCAGATCGAGCCCTTAACCTTGTCGGATCAAGTTGAATTTTTTCCCATACATGTATTTTATCATGATGGTCAGATCTAACGGTGGGATTTTTGTTTCTCAAGTTTGATTATCACAATCACAACATGCCTACTAATGTTGTATAACTTGTTTACCAAGTGTTTAAGTAAATATTCCGTTTCAAAAACAAACTATAAGTAAAACCTTCAAACGCAAAAAAGTCGTGAAATAAGATATGACCATAATGGTGAAATACGTCTACGGTAGAAAAATCACGGTATTCCGGTAAAGTTTAGGTGCCGATAGTTGCGTTCAATGCAATTTTCCATTCTTTCTCCCTATGGGTAGCCCTATCTTCGGTGGTTATTTGCCGTAAAATTTTTATACGAATTGTTGCATCTCATCGATTTGAAACTATTTTCAGTTGAAGGTCTGGTCAAAATACGTAATTTAGATGGTCCAATGACCTTTTCCGTACGTTTAGGGGTTTGACTTACGAGATTGACCGTAAGGATCAAGCCCTTAACCTTGTCGGATCAAGTTGAATTTTTTTTCATACATGTCTTTATCATGATGGTCAGATCTGACGGTGGGATTTTCGTTTCTCAAGTTTGATCATCACAATCACAATGTGTCAAATGTATAAAAAGTATTTTAGCCGACGACATTATTGAAAACTTGTCAGCTATAGTTAATAAAATAAAATAAAACAGATAAATTGAAAATATTAAATAAAAAGTACTATAGCCGACGAATTTTATCACTTTAGCCAACAAATTTCAAGGGTTAGCCGACAAATTTCAAAGGTTTAGCCGACGAATTTCAAAGGTTAGCCGACGAATTTCAAAGGTTTAGCCGACGAATTTCAAATGTTAACCGACGAATTTTAAATGTTAGCCGACGAAGTAAGTATTTCGTCGGCTAAAGGTATAGGGACCGTAGAAAACCCAATGCTCGACAGCCTCCACAGAGGTCCAAAAAACCCTAAAAAACTTACCGGTCCGCCTCCTCGAGCCCACCACCGCCTCCTTGAGCCCATCACAGCCTTCACCGCCTCCTAGGTGACAACAGCCAATCTGCCTCCTTCCGCCCTCTCCCTCTCCCTCTTCCACAATACGAACACAGTCGAAAGGTAACTTTTTTCTTGACTTTGCTTGCTCTGTTTGCTTTAATTTGCGGATCTGGGTTGTTAATTTGTGATTTGCAATGTAATTTAGTTTGATTTTTTTGAAATTTCAGTGCTTTTTGACCTTTGAAAATTTGTGGTACTATGGAATTTGGGAATGATTAATGCTCAATTGGGTTGGTAATGATTTGGAATATTTGATATGGTGGAAGGGTGGTTGTTATAGATGTTGAACTCTGCTGATTGAGTGGAGTCTTGGATGTTAGGAAAGCTGCTAAGTTCTATAGTAGTGTGATTCTAGTTCATTCTTATATATCAATGTATCTTATGCGACTGGCATTGTAGTATAATTCAAGTTTAGGCATTTTGTTTCTAGTTGTGGGTTCTCACCCGATTTGTGAGTATATTCAGGGTATTAGTTGCTGGTTTGCTGAAAATAGAGACAGGGTAACTCTTTTCTTCCTGACAGAATCCATTTATAAAAAGGAAAACTAAAAAATCAAAAGAAATCTAAGGAAATAAACTAAATAATATTCAAATCATTCATCCATAACAAGGCATTTGCTAGGTTGCGTATGAGAACTGGTGTTCAGTTTTGATTCAAATTAATATTTTAAACAGGATGAGCGGTAATTTTAGATCGACGAGGGGTTCGAAGGGCCAAAGGTCCGAATCATCAGAGGGAACCTCTAGCAACCCTCAAACGTCGTTTCGTGCCTTTTGATACGCCTCTTATTTCTACGAGGGTATCATCATTGGCGATAGAGACAGAATCCGTCACGTCCGTCGCGTCCGCCGCGTCGCCCTCAGGTAATGAAAGATGAATGATTTATTTTCTTGTAATTAATAATAAAGGGTCTTCGATTTTAATAATCAATTTGGTTTATCATGTGATAGGCACCGTCGGAGCGAAGCCGACAAAGAAGAAGAGAGGCCCCGTCACAGAGAAGGCTCTCGAGAAGACCGTCACTACCTCAGGGAGGATCGTCATCGATACTGACGGGGATGGCCACATAGTATCGGGCGGGAAGTCGAGGACGTACTCCGGCTGCATGGGAGCGCTCATTAGGGATAGAGTCCCTATGTTGTGGTTAGATTGGGGCGAGGTCCTGCAGGAGGTTAAGGACATGGTCCACAACGCGATGTCGGTGAGTTTACAAAATGCCTCAATAATATAATGTATTACATTGTTGATTTCTCGAAAAACTAAACTAATAAACGGTTAAATGTAGGTGTGGTTTGACCTTCCCGAGCACTTGAAGAACAGTTGGGCGGACATTGTGCATGGGGGAAGGTACGTTGGGAAGTTAATGAATGTACCGAAATTATATGTGATATTAATAATATTTCTAATATTTTTGTTGTATCTGTAGGTACAAGGAGTGGAAGAACGAGTTGCGGACCCACTAGACTACGCACGGGAACGCACGTGATACCCCTGCTGAGTTCCAGTATAGGAAGTACGAGTGGCGTCGGTTTCTGACATCAGAATTCAACAACCCTCATAAACAGGTATTTAAAAAAATTAATTAGTTAATTTGTCATTAAGTACATCCGTTTTAAAATATTTTACTAATAGTTTATTTTTTTCTTTCAAGGCCGTTTCCCGGGCGAACGCTCAGAACTGGCAATGCAACACAAGGAACCATCATGCCGGTTCTAGATCGTTCGCTGTCTTCATGGACGAGGCGGCCATGGAACATCCAGAAGTCAACCGGTACGTCTATACGTACAAGAATGCATATCCTGACGCCTAGGAGATATTGTAAGTCATCTTACGTTTTTAAATTTTTAATTTTACTTATATATATATCAAAATGTTAATTAATCATTTTTTTCCTATCCAATTAGGCGAAGGTGAGGGATGCTAGTGACGAGGTGATGAGTGCTATAGTGAGGGAGACATGGCCGGACACGCAAGAGGAAGAGATGTCCGAAGCCATGTCCCGGATCAACACTTCGGATCCGAGGGTTGAGGCGAAGATCATAGGCACAGCCTTCCCACCGCGAGGAAACAACTTCTACTGCCAAGGTCTAGAAAAGAAGGGCAAGGGGGTCCTAAAGACCACTTCAGGATTTCAACGAAAGGCAGCCTCGACCAGCAGCAGGACCACGACCAGCAGGACGACTCAGCTAGAGTCGGAAGTTCAGAGACTACGGGAACAACAAGCTGCTCAAGCTGCCTATACTGCCGCGCAGACAGCCTAGACTGCCACGGTATATGCCACCCAGCAGGCCCAGCAGCAGCAGATGTTTCAGTACTTGCAGGAGTTTACAGCTGCCCAGCTCCAGGGACTTCCGGCTTCGCCCATGCCTACGCCTATACCGCTACCTCAGCCGTCGCAACCTCCTCCGCAGCAACCCCTAGAATCGGATATTGATTTAGACGATCTAGATTTTGTGTAGTTGATCAATTATACAGTTTTATGTGTTTGTTGTTGATTATATGAAATTGTTTTGATGTATTTTCCAACTTGCTTGGAATGGTAATTTAGAAATTTCGGGGTTTTTTTTTTTTATACTGGAATGGACTTATAGCTGACGAAACACGTAAGATATTCGTCGGCTATAGTATTTTTAATTTTTTTTACAAGATTTAGCCGACGAATTATGACATGTTTTGTCGGCTAAACCGTCTTAAAGCCGATGAAACACACTATATTTCGTCGGCTATATTTATTTTTTTAATTTTTTATTACATACTATAGCCGACGAATATATTACATGCTTCATCAGCTAAAGTCTCAGACTACGGTCGACGAAACATTTAAGATATTCGTAGGCTAAATTTTGGGACAAAAGCCGACGACATCTTTTTCGTCGGCTAAAGTCTCAGGCTACGGTTGACGAAACATTTAAGATATTCGTCGGCTAAATTCTGGGACTAAAGCCGACGACGTATTTTTCGTCGGCTAAATTCTGGGACTATATATAGCCGACGACGTCTTCTAGTTTTGTCGGCTAAAGTCATCGCCGACGACCCTTTCCCGACGAAACCATAACCGACGAAAGCTGGTCGGCTAAGATTTTAGCCGACGAATTAAGATAACAGGCCGACGAAACTTTTTCGTCGGCTAAAGTGCTTGTCCTGGTAGTGGTAGAAGGGTGTCTGTCATGAGTACTAAAGTAGCATTTCATTGCTGAATCATATGCCTACATGCAGGATGTATATGTAATCGAAGTTTGTTTGATAAAGTTCCCCAAGTACTTTTGATGATGAATCTTTCATTGAAAGTTGAAACCGTGATAATGAGGAGAACATTCTTAAGCAAGGAAATTCAGTGATCAAACTTTTTCTTTTTTGGGTGCGAATATGGAGGGAATGAAACCAACTACAATGTACTGTTTAGGCCAAATGGTTGGTTACAGATTTCAGGTTATGCTCCTTCAACTTCCAATTATTTACTGGTACTGTACCGCACTTTACAAATTTGAAACATGCTAAAACTACAAATATGAAATTATTTACCTCCTCCCACCTTATAGTAGTATAGAAATGCTCAATCTTTTACTGCATTTCATTTCTTTCACACTTTCTAATATATTCAAGTAAGATGGTATGTGTCAGGAAACACTTTTATTTGGCATTCCTTATAAAACAGCCTGTTTACACACATATGCTAAGTAGAAACTTGCTCCTAACATGTCATCTTGATTCTAAAAAACTGAGTTATGTCTGAATTACATAATTGACTATGGCATGGTCTTAATATAATCCATAACAACTAATAATTGAACTTCTAATGCATATATATAGGTTGGTAAGTGAAGAAACTTATTACTTCTAACATTAGGCCTCTTTTGGTTCAGGTTCTTGATTTCCATACCACGTATCAGAGGTCTGTTTTGGTACAAGTGTTTGTTTAATTGCAAGAACAACTCTAAAAAGCTTATGTGTTGCAGAGAACTAAACTGCTATCCGATTTAAGTCTTTTACCTTGTGGGAAATTTAGATCTTGTAAGGAAACAAAGAAGTTATATTCAGTATTTTGATAATTTGTGCTTTTGTCAATAATGTTTTCTGGCACCTGTAGATTGTTATCCTGATGTGGATGGGAAAAGCTAAATCCACAAGATTCGGTTATCCCTTCCGATTCTTAATAAATATAACGGCCTGAACCGTGAAATTAATGTTACGATGCCATTTTGAGAGGCTGGAGCAGCTGCACTGGCACCTGTAATGGACAAAAACTTAAAAAGATCCAAAAAACATTTTAAATTTCCTAGTCTGGTTCATGCATTAGATACTGCTGCAACATGTTTCACAGTTTTTGGTTTGCCTATCCTCTCAAGATGGGAGATGAGTTTGTCAACGGTGACTAATAACAGATGCTGGAAATGAGACGTGTGGAATTTTGAGTTGGGATATCCTTATTGTGTATTCCAGGGTCGAGCACTAGTAGTGTTTAACATGGATTCCTAATAAATGCAAACTGTTTAACATGGATTGCCTCTGATACTATCTTGCCATTCGTTATGGAGGAGTATATATATCCCCGCAAGAAGGCTGTTCTAGATATGGTTTGGGAGCCGAGTTGAACCTCCTCAAGGGCGGTGCGCGCCCTTGTGATCAAGCAATCTGGAGGCATAAATTTTTGTTTAGTGCAGACTGCAGTTTATAAATCTTCATATTGACTTTATATTTTCAAGAGGAACTGCATGTAACACTGACACGTTTAATATATAATCATTATTGATGAAAGTCAGAGGTCATGAAAAATAACATTAAAAATTTGTGAAAAATGAAAGTATTGAACATAATCAGTAGTTCTATTCTTCTCAGTTCATTTGATTAATAGATACTTAAGACCTAATATGGATAATGAAGTTTAGTTAAAACTAACCAGGAAAATGTCAGATTTAAACTTTATCAAACGAGGCTATTGACTGGGAAACTATGACATGGTGTTATGAGCTGAGTCTCATCAGCTTCAGATCATATTCTATCACAATGACCATATGAAACTGCTGATGAAGATAATAAAATTTTACTTAAACACCGGCCTATCGACGTTGTGACATTCCTTACATATTGGAAACTTCCTAAGCAAACTAATCTCACCTACTGCCTCTTACAAATTCAGATATGTACATAAATTCTATGTCAAATCTGTATTTCCACTTAAATATAGATTATCTAATTTGATTCCTTGACTACACCAGTTCTGCAGGCACAATTAAAACTCTTTCAAGGGACATATGCATGCATGAAGACCCTTGTGCAAGGTTAGTGGCATCCCATTACCCAAATGTTATTGGCAAGATAGACAAAATGAAAATGGAAAATCTGCAGGGAGTTCAATAATTTATGTTCCAGGTTGGAACCTTCATACGCTATTATAAAAAGTTTGAAGTGTTTGAAATGATCACTATATAAGCTGTAAACCTCTCCTCAGTTCTCATTCACAAATAGTCTCTGGATCTTTAAGCCATAGAAGTAACAAATTGTTGGGGTTTCTGTCTACTGCAGTTTTGCTCAAAATGGCCAATCTATGGCCAAGCCTGCTATATGCATTGGCTATATGCTTAATAGCCACCAGTGTAGCTGCTGATGTTGATAAACCTTATGTTTATGCATCTCCACCTCCACCACAAACTTACCAGTACAAGTCTCCACCACCTTATGAGTCCAGTCACCTCCGTACCATTACAAGTCCCCTCCTCCACCTTCATCATCACCTCCACCTCCACGATATGTGTATAAGTCGCCTCCCCCACCATATGCGTACAAGTCGCCACCACCACCATCTCCATCACCTCCCCCTCCTTATGTATACAAGTCACCACCACCACCTTCTCCATCCCCACCTCCACCATATATCTATAAGTCACCACCACCACCATCACCATCACCTCCACCACCATATATTTACAAGTCACACCACCACCATCTCCTTCACCTCCTCCTCCTTATGTTTACAAGTCACCACCACCTCCATCCCATCACCCCTCCTCCTCCTTATATCTATAAGTCACACCACCACCATCACCATCACCATCACCTCCACCACCATACATTTACAAGTCACCACCACCACCATCTCCTTCACCTCCCCTCCTTATGTTTACAAATTCACCACCCCTCCATCCCCATCACCTCCCCACCCTACATTTATAAGTCTCCACCGCTACCATCTCCCTCACCTCCTCCTCCTTATGTCTATAAGTCACCACCCCCACCATCACCATCTCCACCACCACCGCCCTACATTTACAAGTCACCACCACCACCATCACCATCACCTCCACCACCATACATTTACAATCACCACCTCCTCCATCCCCTTCACCTCCTCCTCCTTATGTTTACAAGTCACCACCTCCTCCATCCCCATCACCTCCTCCTCCTTATGTCTATAAGTCACCACCCCACCATCACCATCTCCACCACCACCTACATTTACAAGTCACCACCTCCTCCATCCCCATCACCTCCCCCACCCTACGTTTACAAGTCACCACCTCCCCCTCCCCCATCACCTCCTCCACCTTATGTGTACAAGTCGCCACCACCACCTTCTCCATCTCCACCACCTCCTTACATTTATAAATCACCACCGCCACCGTCTCCATCACCTCCTCCACCCTATATGTACAAGTCACCACACCACCGTCTCCATCTCCACCTCCTCCTTACATTTACAAGTCCTCCTCCTCCATCTCCATCACCACCCTCGCCCTATGTTTACAAGTCACCACCACCACCGTCTCCATCACCTCCACCTGCTTATGTCTATAAGTCCCCACCTCCTCCTTATGTCTACAAATCACCAACACCACCATCACCTACACCTCCTCCAGTTTACTACTATAAGTCGCCACCTCCACCATCATCACCAGCACCTAAACCTTATACTACAAATCTCCTCCACCACCCAATCATTATTAACCTAACTCAGTTTCTTTCTCTTTGTGTAAGTATCCTATGACTACATGGTATCTTTTGCATGTCTTTTGGTACTGTAGTTCTTCTACATTTGTTTACTAACGTACTATTTGCATTTTGCAGGATATAAATTGGTAAATAAATAATGGCTGCAAGTGAGATCTATGCTAATGATGACTTGCCTACATCTGATCGATCAAAAATGGATCCCAAAAGTGCTTGATAATACGAGAAAGCTTTGCAGCTTGACACTAATTGCTTCTTTTTTTTTCGTTTGTTACTCATGATTTGTATGTTAGTCTTTCTGATTACATTCCCTGAATTATGGTGTAATCAACTGGACAACATTTGTTCATTCATAATATATACTATAAAATGTTGAAAATAATGATTAATTTTTGCTGGGGAAAATGTCCTAACACCAAAATATTTGAAAAATAAAGCCCATTCAATGATAATAAGATTCTTGATCCCAATTAAATGAAAGAAAGACTTATTTGTGTCCAATACACAAATCTTTTTAAATTTATAATAAAATAATATTTTTGAGACATTTTACCCTTGGTCCTTATATATATGCTTAGAGAGAGAAAGTGTAAGAAAGAGAGAGAAAATACTTGCCGGCAGCTCACGGATCTCCGGACACGGCCGTCGGCTGCCGGACTTCGGTCACGGACACGGTAATCGGCCGCCAGACTCTGGTCACTGGACTCTGGTCGCCGGACTCGGTTACTGACCCCTAGTAACTCGGTTACTCCGACGACGATCGCCGAAACTCAGTTCTGACCTAAGAACTCAGTTACTGACCCTAGAAATTCAGTTACTGACCCCCAGTAACTTGGTTACTCCAGCAACCGATCACTAGAACTCAGTTTCTGACCCCTAGAAACTCAGTTACTGACTCCAGAAATTTAGTTACTGACCCAAAAAACTCAATTACTGACCCCCAGTAACTCGGTTTTAATGGCGACCGATCGCCGGAACTCAGTTTTCTAACCCTAGAAACTCAGTTATGACCCCTATAGTAACTGGGTTACTCCAGCAACCGATCGCCGGAAGAACTTAGTCTGACCCTAGAAACTCAGTTACTGACTCTAGAAATTCAGTTACTGGACCAAAAAAACTCAATTACTGATCCCCAGTAACTCGGTTACTCCGGCAACCTATCACCGGAATCAGTTTCTGACCCTAGAAATTCAGGTACTGACTTCAGAAATTCAGTTACTGACCTAAAAAACTCAGTTATTGACCCAAAACTTAGTTACTGACCCCCAGTAATCGACTTATTGACTCCAAATGTGTAGAAACTAGGTTTCTAATCCTTAAAAACTAACTTTCTGACTCTATAAACCCCGTTACTGCCCCCTAAATGCATAAAAGCCCCCCCACAAACATCATACTTCATTTCAGGTTATCATGCAATCAAGTATATTCCAACAAGTCACTTTTTTGTCTCTATCGCTACGAAACAAACATTTGAATGTATATAGGGATGGGAGGGGAATAAAGAACAGACACCAGACTACAATTATCTAGATTTAGGTAATGAAACAACTCAAAGTCAAAGCCATCCAATCACGATCTATCTCAGCCAAAACACCCTATCATGTCCTTCAAAGTAAATGTCCAATGCCAGAATCCAGGGTTTTCAACGACTGCAAATTGTTTATCCTACATAACATCATTTTAGGGTTTAGATGAAACAGAGGGAAAGCAACACAGCACACAACAAGAAAAAGATTCATCAACAATGTAGTTTGAAGATGTTTAATGAGTAAAGTCTGTAATAAGCAGTTGGAAATTACCCTAGGTACAAATCATATATCCTTCCCACAAATGCCATCGTCTGTGAACCACACCAACTTCTATATGATAACAAACATACAACACCATCAACAATAAGAATTTCATGCCACACTGTGGCAACCACAAACAGATAACATGTCAGATTCTCATACCTTACCATTGATCTTTGCATAAATTGAGCAAACATCCAACCAAAATTCATAATAATGGAAAAAGCCAAAAAAAAGAGAAAAGTGAAGAAGAGAGAGAGAGAGACTTCAAAGCTGGAGCCGATTGTCATTGAACTGCGCCACCACCGCCAAGTCGTTCCCGATCAACGACAAGACCTCTCTTCGTACTCAAGCCCTAGGGTCGGCGTGGAAGCGAAGGTCAGAGATTAGAGATCCGAGGTCAAAGATTGGAGATCGGATATTCTCTCTGTGAATCCACTTGGAGACTAGAGCTCCGCCTCGTGGCTTGCCGCAGGCGACGACTCGCTGCCCCGAGCAACGTGGAGAGAAAGAAAGCGATCGACGATCAACAACGGACGACCGCCGCCATGTGTCTTCAGATCTGATTTTCTTGAGAAAGAGGTTCTGCACACGAAGACGACGATGTCTCGTGGCTCGGGGGAGAAAGAGAGGGAGAAGAACGAAAGAGAGAGAGAAGAGAGAGAAGAGAGAGAGAGAGAGGAGATGAGAGAGAGAGAGAGAGAGGAGAGAGAGAGGAGAGAGAGAGAGGGAGAGAGGAGAGAGAGGAGAGAGAGAGAGGGAGAGAGAGAGAGAGAGAGAGAGGGAGAGAAAGAGAGAGGAGATGAGTGAAAAGAGAGGAGATGAGAGAGAGAGAGAAAGAGAAATGAGAGAGAGTAGATCAGAATGAGAGGGGGAGGAGAGGAGAGACAATTAGGTTATGGGTAGAAAAGTAATTATAGTAAGTTTAATGAAATGGACATAGAAAAAAGTTTTCATTGAAGTGGGCAACAAGCCCATCTAATTAGTACTAAATGAACATTTTTCCTTTTGCTATTCTACGTACAAACAGTTTTATCTTTGTGATTTGCATAAATAAACTCTCTTAAAATTAATTATTGTGCTCCATTATGGAAACATTAGTTAGATTATCCCAACAACACCGCTTTGCATTTAGACATGCATATATACGAAATTGAACATTTGCTCTCTGAAAACTAAGTGAGTTTGAAACATAGAAGCTAACCCTTCATCATAAAGAAACCTCAGAATTGGGGATTTCATGTACCTGTTATGGCCGAACATGAAGATCTAAGGAGTCCATAGTACCTTTACGGCTCTACTGCTGTTATGCTGTTGGAGGAACTAATGAACCTGGTTCTTGAAACACATTCTTAAGTCGTTGTTTGTCATGATGGTAGGCAACTCGAGTTCCCATTTAGCACCCATAAATAATGCAACCTTTAATATCATTTTGCCAATCATTAGGTGATTTTTTTGGCTTGTTGGCGCTGCACTTTCATGTTGTTCACATTAATGAGTGTCCCTTTGTTCTTCACCCTGTCTTTGATAGAAAATTGATCAATATAAGTATATATTTGAAAACAAAATAAAAAAAATCCAGTAAGTGGGATTTCATTTATGTTTAGGAACTGTTTGAGAATGAAAAGAATGTACATACATGTAGGAGTAAAACAGAATAAACTATCTGAAAGTCCTAGCTTCTATAAACAGATTATGCTAATAGTGGTGTTCCAAGTTTCCAACTCATTCAATTAGACCAGGAACCCCAAGCGAGGCGGACCAGGGAGATACTGATCAATTTCAATTGGCTCATTAGTATTCAACCACTGAGCAACAGAGCCAATAATACTACTTTCCTCTCTTGAAACTGTTGTTTCATATTCAGAAAATTATTTCGAACTTTTTTTATTAATATAACCTACATTATATGTCATGTACGTAAAAGCAACAACCAATTTACTACCCTTTCTTTTTTTTGGGTCAAATAATAGACCATCCTGAAATAGAGCTATGTGGCTATCTCAAGCAGCAAGAATCTTAGCATGCACATTTAAGGGGGGGGGGGGGGGGGGGGGGTGGGGAGAGAAGAGAGAGAGGACTGATCGTTTAAACCCAATTGACCAATGAATGTAGGTATTGAAGCTTGACAACTATCACTTGTACTAATACCTTAGCAAGCAAAGTTCCCTTATAGTTAAACCCCCATAATAAACAGACACTAGTTGAAAAATCAGAAAACTATACATGCTGCAACAAACAAATGAAACAAGATCTTCCGGGTCTCATTAGTTCTGCCACTATATAATGAAAGATGTTTCATGAACTTAAATACTAAGTCTCTTTCGCATGAAAGGAAGAAGAACTTGAAAGCTAGATAAAAGTAAAGGAGAAGTCTTACAGAAAAACATGTCAAGTAGTAAACACATCGTTTCCCTCCAGCATCACCTGTACGTGTGAATGGCTAACAAGAAGCTACAAACCAGTTATCTATCTTTCAAACTTGGAGTTCACCTTTTAGGGTTGTGTGCTAGGCTCAAGGAAGGGTTTGAACCCCACAATAACATGCATCTACAGATTTGTAATTTATCCTAAAACTTAAACAGACTACCTAACCATTGATCAAAAGAAGACATGAAGGTATAATGATAGTTGGCAATCCTTGTATCCTGCAAAACACTTTGAGATATTGGCATCTGAACAAAAACAAGTGTCACTAACATCCCTTATGGTTTTAGGTAAAACATTCATCTGCATATCACTGTTTTCACAGAGGTTAGCAACTCCGCTTGCTATCCTAGTACTGAGTCTTTTGTTTGTCCTGAGTTTTAAAGATTCTGTTATATTAGTTTAATAGGTCTTTGTTGTTTTTCAAATTCAAATAGACAACTGTACTTGTGGGAAGTGCCTTGGCACTCAAACTAGTCTAAGGGTTGAGATCTTTTGTTATGCCAACCCGTGACCAAATGGTTTGATGCTCAAGGCTCCAACTTGGATTTTATGATACATTATCCAATACAAAGCTGGTCCCTGTGTGTGATTCAAAGACCAGTCGCTATCGGTTGTGTCAAGGTCCACTAATGGACTGAGTATGAGGGTTTGAAAATGAAGTTTTGATGTTAATGTTTTTGAAAATGTCCCTGTCTTTTGAGATTGTTCTTGTGTTTTTTGTCTTGTTCTAGATTGCTTGTGTCATCTCTCTGTTTGGTTACATCCTTTCAGATGGGAGCCAAACACTTATGTCCAAACCTTCTGAAACACGTTGAGGTCAGCTTGCATCATCTTTGGTGTCTTGTCTGCCTATATATATATCTATAGCTTTGGCTTTGCTCAATGGTTGTTGAAAAGTGCCTTATTACCTTTTCTTTGTTGAGTCTAGTTTTAGCTTGCATTGTTCATGCTGCTCTAAGTCTTCTTAGTGACTGTAAACCTTAGAGTTTGAACTCAAAACTTCTTTCATCAACTCATATCATGTTGCATATCATGATGGATGTGTAGTGCAACCACCCAAGAAGCGTTCAAGGTTGAATCTGCTAGTGGTTAGCTGAATTCACGAACAAGGTTTTTGAAAGTGTTCATGTTGTAAGAGCTTAGAAACAAGAGAGAGAGAATAAGTCTAGACTAGTTCGGGACTAGGAATGATAGCACTGTGGTAGGTATCACTAGAACTAATTCTTGTAAGAAGTTACTTCAACTTAGTGGAAAGTTTTGTCTCTCAAGAGTTAGAGACATGCAGTTTTTCTCCCTGCATTCAGGGTTTCTGCGAGTAAAAAATATTTTGTGTTGTTTGTTAATTTGCTACAATTTACTTTCTGCAAACTCATATCCTGTGAATCTGGGATAACACAAGTGATTGCTATCCTCAGATACAAAAGTCAACGAAAATTCGAAAAAAATGCCTATTTACCCCCTCTAGGACCTTTAAGACATGAGACTACTATCTTGACACAACATTGTATCATTACCACCAAATGCTCCTTCAAGATCAATAGTATCATCAGAAAGACAAGAATAAGAGATCTCATGCAACGCACCTTCAATAATTTGATCGGCGGCAAAAGAAGAGAAAGAGCTGGGGTTGTCAGCCGAACAATGTGTTATTGTTGATGAAGAATTACCTGCACTCTGACTAACAAAATAATCACAAGGAGAGGTTTGTGATCAGAAGATATTTAATTATTTATTAACATGATAAGGAGGAGGAAGCTGCATACCATATTCATCACTGGTGCCCTGTTGTTCCATATGCAACTCATCAACACCCGCCCATAACTCTCTACTTTTTTTGCCTTTTGGTTTCAGACTTTCTGGGTTGATAGTCTTCTCTTACAAATGACAATGGGTAGGGTAGGGTCAGAGGATCAAAATACCATATTCATACTCTTTTTCATTCTTCATTCCCGAACCCGTCTCATTTTCCGTAATTAGATAATAGAGATTTCCCGTCCCCCTGTTCTCTTTGGAGATTACGTTTTCATACCCGTCCCGATCCCTGTTAACAATTATGTAATAATTAATTTTTTAAAAATAATTACGAAATATAGAAATATGAAAATAAAATCAAATACATATATAAATAAGTTTCTTGATTTAGTTGATTCAATCTAACAAAAATGAATACAAGTCTCAGTTAAAAAAAAGTTTCTATAAATATTCATTAAGAGAATCATAGTAAAAAAAATTACAAATATTTTACATAAATTATATATTATATAAATAATATATATATATATATATTAAAATATATATATTAAATTGTATTTAAAAATATTTCCATCCTAAATAGGTGAGGATGAGGACAAATATCAAAATATCATATCCGTCCCGTACCCGATTCAAAAATCCGAATATTGAGGATCCCCATACCCGTCACCATTATCCCGTATATCTCCTCTGTTAGGGTCAAATACTCGTGGGTACTCTACCCGTTGCTGGGGATTATTGTCATCCTTATCCTCTCTTTAGGACTTCGGAGTGGAGGTTGCTTGGTTTTTTGAGAGAACAATTGGGATTTACGGTTGTGGATGGGGAAGCCAATGATGAGGTGTTTCTAGGAAAATGGTGCTAGTGCTTTGAAAGAGTATGCTAATAAGGTAATCTTCACTTGCACAATGTGACATATGATGATCCATATTGTTATTTGGAAATTCTAATATATGTCTATATATTTCATAGGCATAATTGTTAATTTGCTACCTAGCTTTTACCTTGGTGTTAATTGTTATCTTAGCTTTTATTTCAACCAATTTGCTACCCTAGCTTTTCGAAATTAGTCAATTTGCTACCTAATTACATCTCCAGTAGTTTAGGTTAATTTGTTGCTAAATTTAACAATAGTTAGGAAATTTAACAACTGAAATAGCAACGGACTCCAACAATAATTGTTATTTGGAGTTAACTGATAAATTTTGACCAATCATGAATTAACAAGTGGACAAAATGGAAAAAAAATAATTTAGCTTTTGCTTTAACAATTCAAACCCAATGCTAAATTTATCAATCTAGCTTAACAATAGTTAAAATAAACTTATGTTTAGGTATTCTGCTGAAGTTCATTTTTGCTACAAATATACATAAACTTGGCTAAAATTCAAGTTTAGCAACTCTGCTTTCAGCCAATTTGCTGCCCTTCCATCAAATTTGCTACTTTAGAGTTTCAAGAATTTCAAAATTATTCATGTTTAGATGAATAAATGAATAAATTAAAATAACAAAAAAATAGCAAATTGGCTAATTTTGAAAACATAAGGTAGCAAATAGACATAAATAATACATAAGTAACAAATTGGCTAAGGCACACTGTTGAATCATATGCCTATATGGTATGACATACACGCATGTATAAAAGGTAAAGTTCACGAAGTTTCAAATTACTGATTTATACTGAGGGCATGTTTACTAACCTGGAATGGAATTGAGAGTGGTGTAATTGATTCCGGAATGGATGAATTCCGGCGTTACTAACATATCAAGGTATTAGAATGGATGTGGGTCCCACTTGCTTATCAGGAATCGATTCCTGACAAAACCCCTTTCGATACCCAAGGGGGGAGGTGAGTATCAGAATCAAGGTAATGGAATCAACTTTTTCTCTCCAAAATATCCTCACATAATTATAATATTCTAAATGACCCAACCCTATATTATATATATATATATATATATATATATACCTAATCCATTCTAAGACTGTGTTAAGAGGTTATAATTAATAACTAGGCGAGGAGTTCCTCTTTCGAGTTCAGCGTTTTTCTGAACATAGAAAGATGGGCAAGACCAAGGGATTTACTAGGGCGAATAATATTTTTGTGAAGTAAATCATTAATTTCGTTTTTACAAAATCCATAAAAAGTCGACTTTTTGGAAGAGAATGGAAAACTAGCCCGGGAACTAAAAGGATAATAGGATTTAAGATCCTTGGCTTATGATCCTAAAGACCACTATTCACTCGACTCCGCTCATGCCGCATCCGCTCATGCCTCACCTGGGACTTATTGTTTGGACCTGGACTTATTGTTTGGTTTAGAGAAAATAATAGACTTAACAGAAAATAAGAAAAAGAAGTAAATCTGTAATCCTTAAACTTCAGGGATAGTAAACAATCGCTTCATAAAATAAGTAAAACAAATAGATCAACTCAAGATCCACTCCTAGGCGGTAGTCCGCCACCTGGGGATTGAGGAATTTGTTAAGAAGTGAACTCCAGAGCCACTCTGGGCGGTAGTCCGCCTCCTGGGGTTGGAGGTTTTAACTATTAACTATATCAGGCTTTTGGCTCTGATACCAAAACACGGAAGCAGTAATTAAACATTTGATTAATGTTGTAATAAAAGAGTTACAAACTTACAAATTAAAATTGATGCATGAATGAGAGGCAGAGCTCTCTTGATATTTAGGCTAACTGGTGGAGAGGAAGAGAGAGAGGAGAAGAGAAGAAGAGCAGAAGAGCAGGAAAAAAATGAAGCCCCCTGCTTCTGAAGCCAGAGGCGACTATAAATAGAGATTACAAAAGTGATGAATAGTAAAAAGTGAATAGTGAATAGTAACTTGTCGGCCACGGGTTTACTGTTGGTGAATAGTAAGATGTCTGCCACTAAAAAACTGCTGATGCTTTCGGTGGGAATACTGACTGGGGTTTACTGTTGATGAATAGGAGCTTGTCCGCCACTTAAAAACTGTTGTTGCTTTTGGTGGAGATACTGATTGGGGTAGTTTGACTGAAGTTACTCGTATTCTGCATATGGATCTTGACTATCTTCATAATCGGCCCATCTTTTGGTGGTTGACTGGGGGAACTTTGATGATGACTCTGATGTTCTCTGTGGATAGTCTGGCTGCCTGTTGTAGTAATTGTTTGGCTAACTCCTTTAGTTCTTCTGCTTTGGAAGATAATGATGGACTGGGTGCTTTCTTCTTTTTAGAGGAAGATGGTGTCTCAATTTTCTTCGCAGAAGAAGATGGTGACTGGGGAATTTGAGCTGCCTGAGGAATCTGGGGTGACTGAGGAACTGGCTGAATGGAAGCCGGAATTTTTGAACTCAAAGGAGTAACTGAAAATTCTTCACTGAATTGGGTAAGGACTCTTTCAGTATTGAATTTGTCCCACCATTTGACTAAGAGTTGTCTTAGAACCATGTGATTTTCAAGTTTATACTGCCATTTGAAAATCCAAGGGATTTTATATTTGGCCATGAACTGGAGAGTAACTGGAAATCTTGTCTCATATTGTGAGAAAGTCATGACTGAATCAAATTTGTTGACTGCATTTTGGAGATCAGTAGGGAGAAGGTCATAAGGGCAACCATGGTTTTCCCACCAATCACCAAACCACATAGGAAATTGGCGATTGAATCTTCTGTCAAAATTTAGGAACCATGAATGACTGAAATCTTCTGACTGGTGGAGGAGAATTCTACTCCATGCTGCAATGTAATCATGATAAGTGAATGTGATGGTGTCTAATTTGTGGGGAGTGAAGGGGGAGTCACCCCATTGGGATAATGAAATAATACGGATTATGTAGAGGGAATGGTATAATATTTTGGTTGGGTCTTTTGGGTCGTAGATTGGTTTAATAGATAATGATTCTGATTTGAATAAAATATCTTTATAAAATGCTAAAGTTTTACCTGGAAGGTAATGAGAATTTGGACCAAAGTAATATTTGACTAAAGAAATGGGATTTGTTATATGACTCATGGAAGGTTCGACATGAAATAGGAAATGCTCATCCCTGTGAAAATAAGGGGATGATTTTTTGTAATTGACTAGAGGTTTGAATGATGGGTCTGTTTTGTAAGGGTCATATTGGTTTACTAGGACTGACTGATAATTAGGTTTTATTTGACTGAGGGTGCTTCCGAGAGAAGTATTCGGAGCGAGGGGGTTGCTACTAAGAGCACTATAGTGGTTGACTAAATTAATAGGAGAATGAACTGTATAAGGAATTATGTTTGATTTTGACTCTGGTGATTCTGGCTTGACTGGAGAGGATGATTTCCTAATTGATTTTCCGGGATTTCTCCCTTTGGATGAGCTGGGCTTCATGGTTTGGTGCCCTGTAGAAATTCACGAGTTAGGAAATCAGGGATGTGATTGTCACTGCCTTTAATGAATGCAATTTCGAAATCAAAAATACTTAAAATTGCTTGCCAACGGGCAAAGATTTGTTTACTGGCAATGTTTTGAACATCCTTTTCTAAAACATCTTTGGCACTTTTACAATCAACACGGACTAAAAATTTTTGATTTAATAAATCATCTTGAAATTTACTGATACATAAAACAATTGATAAAATTTCTTTTTTAATAGTACTGTAATTTGACTGAGCGGGGTTCCAGATTCCAGAATGGAAACGAACAATTTGTTCTGGATGATTGGGAGAAAGTTGTTGTTTGAGAATACCTCCATAACCTATGTCAGAGGCATCAGTTTCTACTATTTTATAGGAATCGGGAAGAGGGATTCCTAGACATGGTAATGTTTTGACATGACTCTTAATTTCTTTGACTAATGACGTATGTACTGATGTCCAAGGGGGAGGATTTTTTTGTAATCTGTCAAATAAGGGTTTACAGTGTTTTCTAAGGTTTTTGTAAAATTCTGCTACATAGTTTAAGGATCCTAGGAACCTTTGTAATTGATTTTTATCTAAAATGACATCCGGGAATTTGTCAGCGAATTGTATCGCTCTATCAATGGGTTTAATTTGGAGTTGGTGAATGTTAAATCCAAGAAATCGAATATTAGTTTGGAATAATTTGATTTTTGAGGCAGAAACAACTAGACCATTATTCTTTATTATGGAAAAGAATTGGTGAAGATGTTTCCAGTGTTGATCAATTGATTGTGAAAAGATCAAAACATCGTCAATGTAGACAATGGAGAAATGGCTATATGGATTGAATATGTCGTTCATTATGTTTTGGAATTCGCTAGGGGCATTCTTTAATCCGAATGGCATAACATTCCATTCATAATGACCGAATGGTGTGACAAATGCAGTTTTGTATTTGTCAGGTTCACTGATTTGAATTTGCCAAAATCCTGACTTCATATCAAATTTACTAAAGATAACAGATTTGTTTAATCTGTTAATAAGGTCTCTTTTGTTAGGAATAGGATACCTAATCCATTCTAAGACTGTGTTAAGAGGTTTATAATTAATAACTAGGCGAGGAGTTCCTCTTTCGAGTTCAGCGTTTTTCTGAACATAGAAAGCTGGGCAAGACCAAGGGGATTTACTAGGGCGAATAATATTTTTGTGGAGTAAATCATTAATTTCGTTTTTACAAAAATCCATAATCTCGTGACTCATTTGGATTGGGCGAGCTTTAGTAGGGATATTTTTCTCATTGAATTCTTTGATGTAAGGAAGTGAAACAATATGTTTTTTCCTGTGCCAAAAGGCTGTAGGAAAATCAGAACATATTTCTGTGATTATTTTTGCTTCAAAAGTTTTGATTTTTTGTTGAAGGGAAGGGTTTTGAAGTTGATTTTCTATTCTTTTAAAATTAATTTCTTCTTGGAGAAAGATTATCTGTTTATTTTTTGCTTGAATGTAATTGAGAGTTTTTGAAATATTATTTTCTTGAAAAACTCTTAGGGTATGGATTTCGGGGTTTGAAAGAAAAGTAAATTTTACTGGTTCATCAAAAGGGTAGGTAATTATACCATCATACTCAGTTTTAAAGGGGTAAATTAGGGTAATGAACGGTAGTCCTAAAATTACTTTATCAGTTAAATTTTTAACCAAGACAAACGAAGTTTTGAAACAAACATTGTTTTGGCATATATGGGCTTTCGGGATTTCGTATTTAATATCCATTTTTGTTCCATTGGCTGATCGTAAAGATTCTTTTGTTTTTTCAAAGTATTTTGAAGGTATTAAGCCTTCTTGGATGCAGTTAAGGTCTGCTCCAGAATCAATAAGTGCTGTTATTGTTATTTGGAAATCTTTTATTTTAAGTTGGATGGTAGTGTACCATTTTTTAAGTTGAATTTGGCGTATGGTACTAATAGTATTGTTTTCAGATGTTTCGGCTTCAATATTTTCTTGAAAAGGATTTGGAAAGAGATTTTCGGGGGAATCCTGTAATTTAAGAAATTGATTATTTATTTTTAGTAAGTTTAATTCTTGTTTAATTTCTTTATTGTCATTCATAAGTTCTGAATGTGTTTGTTGTAAAGCATGTATCTGACTCTTGATTGTTTTTACTTCATGCTGTAGATCTTGGATTGTTATTTCCTTTTTACTAGTGGAGAATTTGTCAAAAGTCGTAGTGAGGCTAATTTTTTGTGAGGGAGGATTAATGATATTTTCTTGGGTAATTAGTTTTTTTAATTTTTTGAGATATTCTGTCTTAAGTTCAGGGTTGTCTATTTTACTTATTAAATCAATTAATAGTTCTTCTTGTTCTTCTTGTTTGGAAAGGACATTTATTGTTTTACAATTGCATGCATCCTTACACCAAAAGTAATGTCTGGGGAAGAATGTTCATTGGATTCAGATGAAGAAGATTCCATCGATGAGATGTCATCTTCACTTACTTCATCTTCTGAATCAGTGTTTCGTAATTCTAAAGTTTGTATGAGTTTTTCTTTTTCTTCCTCACTGATTTTTAGTTGATTGATAGTACTTTTAACTGGACAGTTATTTGCAAAATGACCAGTTTTATGACATTTAAAACATTTAGTTTTACTTTTATCAAAAGGTTTACTCTTTCGTTGGTTGTTTGGTTTTTAGACCAATTTTTTCTAAATTTATTTTTTGAATAAAATTTGTTTGATTCAAAGTTATTTTTATGCGGTGTAAATTTTCTTTTTGAATGATAAGGAATAAACTTATTACTTGCCTTTTTTCTCCTTGAAGGAGGTAAAGGGGGTAAGCCATATTGTTCACAAAAATTTCCTAATTCATATTTAGCTGTTTTCTTATCTGATTTCATTTGGGCGTTTAGTTTCATATCTATACACATTTTTAATCCTTCTTTTTGAATAACTGTGATTATATTTCCATAGGTTAAGGAATCGTAGTTAATATGACCTGTTTCGTTACTAAGAACTTGTCTAATTTTATGAGCAAATAATTTTGGAAGACCATTTATGAATTTTTCTTTCCAAAAAGGTTGGTTACTATCGTCTCTAAGCATGACTCGGGAAATAAAACATCTTTGTACCATTTGAAATCACTTAAGGTAGGACACCTAAGGTTACTGAGTTGGTCATGAATTCTGGATGTAATATGACTAGGAGTTCCTATGAAATGTTGGATGATTGTATAGAATAGGGTATTAACAGCGTCAGAAATTCCCATTCCTGTGCTATCGTCAAAGATGGGCATTCCATCTTCATCACGTTTGATTGCATGTTTAATGGATGATCTAGAGTCAGGAGTGAGATGTTTTTCCCACCAGGAATGAAGCATTCCTGTAAATCCTGTGGAGAGTATGTCAATAATTTCAGGCTGGCTGAAATTATGATTAGTGACATAACTATTGGCTGCCATGGACATGTGATGTAATTTATTTAGGATTTCTTGTTCTGACAGATTATCAATGTTCCATTCATAAGTTTTGTCTGAAGAAACGGAAAATTGATTATTAAGATGACTGGTAGGTTGTATATCTAAGGGGAGAGGACGTTCTGTCCAAGTTTTAAAAGGTCTTTTCTTTGGATGAATTATTCTGTCTATTTTTAAAGTTTGAAACATTTGGTCTAATTCTGGAATTTGGCTAGTATTAGTAGAATCGCTATCAGAAGAAATGGATGAAGAGTATTGTTGGGTATGGATTACTGCAATTCTACTAGGTTCTGCGGTTTCAGTTTTTAAATTTTTTAACATTTGTTCTATCTTTTGAATTGATGAAGTAGGCTTTAGGGGAGGTTTGTTTAATTCACTAAAATGAACTAAAGGAGTTTCTGTTTTAGGTTGTGGTAGAATGTTAACTTTGGAAGATATATTGTCAACTTTTGTTTCTATTTTATCTAATTGGGCTCCTATGGTCACTAGACTTTGGTTTGTGTAATTATTTTGTTCAATAATTTTTTTAGTTTCTGGGTTAATTTTCTTAGAATCTGGATCTTCTATAGCAATTTTAAAGGGTGAGGCTATAATTGGACTGTTAAGATGATCAATTATTATTGTTTCAACAGGAGGATGACTGGAAATGACTGAGTTAATAGAAGTTTTCCATCTTGCTTTTGTTAAAGTTTGAATTTTTGGTTGTTTAATTGATCTATGAAATCAAGAAAGAATATTTCAGATTTTGTTTCAAGCATAAACGCTTGCCAATCACGAAATAGTTGCTTTCTTTGATCTATGAAAGGGAACTTCATTCGATAAAGATTTCTTCTAAGGATGTTTTCTTCTAATTCAAGGTGTTTATCTAATCTAGAATAGTTGATTACAAAAGGTTGAGTAAGTGTACTTAATTGAGGATTTAGTGGGGGAGTAACTAGAAAATCAGAAGCAGTAGGAGAAGTTTGGTCTTCATCTGTGGTTGATATGTTTTGAGGCTCATTTTCCATGTAATTTGGGTAACTGACTTGGGAAGTAGTTCTGATGTTTTTAATTTTGAGCTTTTGTAATTCTTCTTCTAATTCTCTAATCCTAATATTTTTAATTTCTTTATCTAGATCAGAATCTCGTCTAGACATTGTTTCAGCTGTGGTGGAACCAGCAAATGAATGTCTAGCTGTAGCAAAAGAATGTCGAGAGGAGTTTCCTACCTCTTGAATTCTTGGGTTTTGACTTATCCTAGAATTTTGAAAATTAATTCTTACTGTGCCGTCATTAAACTGTTGGATGCAGTCTAAATCAGAAAGATTATGTTGTGCATTAGATGGTTGATTCTCACTTGTGAGAGACCATTCAGAAGGAAGATGGACATCTGACCATCGGATTGTGTGAGGGACGCTAATGTTGGCATTTTGTTGACTACTTTGAATTAAGAGAGTATGGTTTTTGGGACTTTTGCTAATGGCTTGGAAATTCATATTTGTACCAGTGACTTTGTAATGGATTCTATAAATTAAGGCTAAAGGTTGGGTTCCTTCGAGAACATGGTAACCTGAAGTTTTAATATTAAGGGTTAAAGCTTTTAGGATATGGGGGTCACTAAGACTAATGGTGAAATCTGGGTAACAATTAAAATGAACTGGACCATTAAAGAGGCTTGACTCAATTAAACCAAGGGTACTATCATTAAAATCAGTAAATCTTGCATCTCGTAAACATAGAAGAATAGAGGCATTAAGACCTTTTCTAGTTAAAGGCTTGACACCGATTTGAACTAATCCAATATGAAGGAAATTATGACCATCTTTTTTATGTTTCTTAATTGATTCTGGACTAAAAAGTTGGCAAGTTTCATGTTGTTTACTAAGGGCATAGACTTGTTCCACTGATTTAATATGATGTTCACTTTTAAATGAAGCTAGACTCCATTTTTTCTTATAAATTTCATGACTAGGAACTCTGGGAATATTCCAGTCATTCATATCTATGTTATCATTTGATTGATATTCTATCTGTTCTTCATTAACTATGTCTGGGACTCTATTAAGGGAGGACCTGGACGAACTAGAAGTGACTGAGCTTGATCTAAAAAGTCGACTCATTTTGGGAAGAGAATGGAAAACTAGCCCGGAACTAAAAGGATAATAGGATTTAAGATCCTTGGCTTATGATCCTAAAGACCACTATTCACTCGACTCCGCTCATTATATATATATATATATATATATATATAAGAGAAGACGACAAAATATTGTCAGATTAGAAAACAACAATGACAAAATAGAAAAGAAGACGGCGCACTCCAAGGTCTGTTTCTCTCTTCCATGGTGATCGATAAGCTTCTTTGTTTTTGTTTATCGTCTCCTCTCTGTTTCGTTCGGTTCCATTTCATTCATGAGTGTTCATATATGTGCTGCAAAAATTTGAACACACGCACTTGAGTTAACCAATATATATAGTTTAAGTGGTCTAATGAATATATCATCCAAGAATATTTACATCTTTGAAAAGAAGAACAATAAAATTGCAAACATCTAGCTTCCTTTCTTGTAAGGGTATTTTAGTAATCAAATTAGTTTTAATTCCGATTCTATATTGTTAGTAAACAACATCAATCGTAATTTAGTTTTATTCATGTTTTGATTTCTTATGGTAAGTAAACAGTACATGAAATGAAATATTCTGATACCGATTCTTGTTGATACCAACTCTTGTTGATATCATTTCATGATAAGTTTCATTCCAAGTTAGTAAACGTGCCCTGAATATCTGAATCTTGAAAGATAGCAAAAAGATTTCCAG
This sequence comes from Fragaria nilgerrensis, assembly GCA_010134655.1. Classification (NCBI taxonomy): domain Eukaryota; kingdom Viridiplantae; phylum Streptophyta; class Magnoliopsida; order Rosales; family Rosaceae; genus Fragaria; species Fragaria nilgerrensis. The sequence goes on along the minus strand of CM020979.1, from coordinate 27,407,812 downwards.
AGCCAGGTTGAGTGATCAAATTTGTGGGTGTGACTAACAAATATTCTTTGTTAGCCTCTGGAGGGAATGAAACCAACTATAGAGGCCACTATTTCAGGCCCAATGGTTACAGCAGCTTTACAGGTTATGCTCCTCGTGAGTCTTCAACTTCGGTGAAATCTGAGATGTGGTCTTTACTCTCAACGCCATTGTCTTCTTCACCACCCCAATTTCTCCCAAGGCACCAAACCCATACCAATACCATTATTAACCACTTGAAGAAGAATTCAACAGCAACCAGCAAAACACCCAGCATTGCTTTCCAAAGCCCACTCTTTTACTGAAGTGTTCCCTCAGTGAAGGAGGAGCAGCAGACAACTTCCCTTCAAAAGATTATGAACAATTGGAGGTTTTTAAATTCCCTTCTTTCTGTGTTTTGGGTGTCCTCTATTTCTTGTCATAAAGTTTGTTTATGTATTTTGGCTAGGAGCAGAATAACAAGGGCTACTGGAGAAAATGGAAGGTATATAGCTCTTCCTTTTTTTACAGTGGAATAGTAGAGTTTGTACTTGTGTTTGGTTGCTGAGAATATGATGGTATTAGTACTAGTTTACTAGGTGATGTCAATTCTTATGGTTCCGTGAATTGTATTTCTACATGTATAACTGTATAAGAAAGTAAGAATGGAAAAATGAAACTACAATGTATGAAAATTTGACCAAAGAAATACATTTAGAAATAAATGCAAGAGAATGCTCTTTACCTCCTCTATAGTCTTATACTACCTGCATTTCTTTCTCTCATACTTCACATATTTCGCAGGTGAATTCGGCTGAAATGAGTGCAAAACTTGCAAAGCTTGCTTGGCAGCTGTGCTTGCTTATGGATTGTTTGATGTGGTTACATACACCTCCTTTTTTGTGTTTGCATTTCTGGGGTATGAGAAAAGTACTGGAAAGAACCCTGCCGCAAATATCAAGGCACTGATAGGGGTAAGAAATGCTCAATCTTTTAATGAATTTCATTTCTTTCACACTTTTTAATCAATTCAAGACGGATGGTAAGGTTGGGCGACATTTTTAGTTGGCCTCTTTATAGAAAGCCTTTTTACATACTTATGCCAATTACAAAACTTGTCCTCCTAACATGTCATCTTGATTTAAAAGAACTGAGTGTAAGTCATATCTGGGTTACATAATGACTATGGCATGGCCTTAATATAGTCCAAAACAGGAGATGTGTTTAAAAAGTTTAAACTAATAATATTTCATTGATACATATAATGTTTCAGCATTGACGGGATACTCCGAAGTACTGCATTGTAGGGACATAATCACTTTCTGGTGTCTTCGTTGTTTCTTTCTTTCTTCCTTTTAGAAGAGTAGGGAGGCAACTGAGAGTTACACTGTTGGGGCTAAAAACTTTTACATTTTATTTTACCCTTACTCTAAGTATATAATTAAAGACTTTGCAACCGACTGTTCAAAATTGTAAAATTTTTGTATCTTCGGCATCATCAGTCCAATCGTTAACCCATGGAATGGCTTACCAATCCTGCCAAAACTGGAGGAGCTTTTATAGGTGTCATATAGGTAATTTGTATTTTTATTTTTTACAACCATGTAAGTCGTTAATTCAAACTGACCTTCAATGCGTTGAGGTCAAAAGTTTTACAACTATGACTAGTAGGTAGCAGTATGTTAAAAGTAGAAGTTTGGACTGACCCAAAATTTAGTGTAGTAATATGTAGGACGGATCAATCTTAAGTGAATTTAGCATCTCCATATGTCACTGGTAGAGTTTCAGCCCATTCCCTGGTTCAAGGGGACATTAGATAGAGCTGAATTTGGCTATGCATTTTTTGGGATGCAATGGTTACATGCGTCATAACAATGGGGTGACATTGGTCCTGCTTCCCCATGTCCTATCTCAAAGAAAGATGTAAATAGTTAAGTATCACTGCTGACATCCTGGATGTGAACTACTGGCACCTGTTTTCTTTCCCTCCTATAGCTTGTCCACTCTTGGGAGATTAAAGTGGAGCCATTTTAGTAAAACTAATTAGTCATGAAAATGATTGAATGTGTACAGAAACGTACTTGTTTGCTAAAATGGTGAGCAGAAAATTATTATATCAATTTGAGATAATATGAGTTTTTCAGATATCTGAACAGTGAAAACATGGTTTTTGGTTTTCTTCTTCTCTCATCATGAACAGAAGTAATTCTTAGTATTTTAAAACATATTGGATCTTGTCTTCCAAAATGTGATGATATGAGATTCTGAAAAGTCAAAACGCGAAATTTAGTGTGTTTGACTGCCTTCATATTTTTATTTATTTTTTCAATTTCAGTGGATGCTACCTCTTACTGCTCCGTACAAAACCTGGCTATGGTGCAGAACCCTGTGTCCTGAGACTTAGAACCTTTGGAGCTTGGACCATTTGTTTCTAAACTTTGCTGCTGTTTTTTGTATAATTATGCTTCTGAAAATGTTCCCGTCAAAGGAACGTGCCGAAATAGCATCTGTGCAGTTTTACGATAAATACTACTTTAGTGGCCATAGCTGAATTTCTGGTTGGTATATTTGCAAAACGGAACCATAGGGTGGTTAAAAAGTTTCTTCCCTATATTTGAAGGTCAATTGTTGCAAGATATTTGAGCACTGCTTATTGTTATGTGTTGCTCATTGGCTTTCTGGTTTTCTTAGAGTTGTCCTGTGCCAAAGTCTAATCTCGCTGGTGTTGAAGCACGTATGAAAGCTTTGTCCGTGCCACCTTTAAGCTTTTGGGAGAAATTTGAAGATGCATATGAATTAATCTTTGTATTGGATGATCAGGAACAATTGGCCACTCAGATGTAAGTAGTATCTGCTTAGTTATATTCTGAAACTTATTATTTAAATGATTAAGCCAGTTAATGGTATCTGCTATGACATTTGTTGTGGTTAATTCAATAAATATTCTTTTTAGCAACCTGACTGTACAACCCATCGCTTGCACTTAGTCCTCTTTTCTTAGTTAGGGATGACTACAGGCCAGCAATACTCTATGTCTACTATATTAAATTGCGTGTGCTTTTAAAAAAAAGACTTGGGGTGAAATCTTGTTTCCTGTTCTTGTATATACTCTTTACTTCTTTAAACAGGTTGATTTACAGAAACACAAAATGCAGATAAGGAAATAAACATAGGAAGCCATATGATTGTATTTTTTAATTTTCATGATATATCTTGATGGTCAGTTTCCAAAAATACAGCTTAAAGCATGACATGTTGGGCTGTACTGTTTAAGTACATATCTCCATTTGCTAAGAATTTTTTTGAACCAATCAACTAGTCCAAGGTCCACTTCAGAAAAATGACACAGTACTTTAGTGACAAGAAAAAAAAAATGTTGAGGTCCTCAATTTTAGTCTGAAAAGCCATCTGCTAAGTTGCGATAATTTGTGTCGTTATGCTTACTGTCAGATTTTTATTTGTCATTGGTATCGTGCAATCCTATTCTTTTGCCCACTGTCTTTGTTGGTTCGTATAACCAGTGTTAATAATTGTATGTTGTTGTTTTAGATCACGGTCTAGGAGCATTATTGAGAGTGTTATATTTGGATGCAAAATCACAGTAGAGGTAAATTATTGACTTATTGTAGTCTTTCAAATGTTAGATTTTTATTATTGGCAAATTGTACTGATGTCCACAAAATTCCGTTTCACAGAAATAGCAACTTTTGGTTTTGATTTCTGTTACTTGTTTATTTGTTTGCGTGAACTATAAAAATATATATTAAGGTTGAAATAATGAAGAATATAGCAAAAGGATCATTTTCTTGTGTTATAACGATATACAGTAATGCAATCATAGTTCAAATTCAAGATCATTACAAAATTTATCCTTAAATACTTAAAAACCAATGAAGTAAGAATGATTGGTGATTCAGTAATGTGCTGTTACTTCAAGTAGGAAAACCATCCTAGACTATGAAGCATAAAAGGATGAGTTTCCTAATTTTTATTTACAATTTAAATAGTAAAAAACAAGCTAGCACTTTTACAGATTAATAGAAGGGGTGTGTGGCTGGGAGTTGTGTTTAGAGATCATGGTGATTTGAAATGGCCGTTGGCAGTTCCACAGGTAGGTGATCTACCTCCCAGATTAATAGAAGCTTTGCCTTTTTCACGGTCTCAGATTTGCAGACTATGTAGGCTTCTCACACATTGAGATTGAAGGTGATGCTCTTTTGATTATTAATTCCTTGCACGATAGTTCGGAGGACCTCAGTTTAGAGGTTCAGTCTTTATCTATTTGTAGTTCCCGATTTTGGAATCTGAAATGGGCATTGCGAGTCCATTGCGTTACTTTGAGTCTTTGAGAGTTCAATGAAATCGGCATACTACTAGGCTTCACTTCCTCATTTTACCTGTTCTTTGATTTTTATTGGTTATAGAAACCCTTTTTCTCGACCGACACAAAACAATGAAACAGGTATCATGCTCGAGACATAAAAGGGTGATAAAGCTCATTTCCTAACTGATTAGTCCTAATTGTACTGAACCAATTATACATTTTTTTTTTATCTTATTCAACGTCGTTAAACTTGCTATATAACTTTTTTTGTACTCCATGATGGGCGGTGTACTAACACAAGCATATATTTCTCAAATCAGTGGGGGGTGATGTCTACGTCCAGAAGAAGATGCTTAGAAGTTAAAACACAGAGTAACAATGTTGTAAATGCTGCTGCTAGTAAGAATATATTTCAGTTTGTTTGAGGCATTGATTGATATTTATCTCTCGTTGTCAAAACTATGATTTCATTGTTGCTCCTATGTACTCTAAACTAATTTTGCAATGTAAATATGATGGGCGAAAGAGAACTTTGATGCAAAGATGTATGTAATTTCTGTGATTATATATGTGTCGATCCCAGCCTTATTTTTGCTAGGCAATTTCTTGCATTGGCTCTTATAAATGGAGGAGGTTCGCTCGTAGTTATGGACGTGACTAAACAGGGCCAGATTAACCTAGTTCCAATTTTGAATGGCATATACATGTCAGCAAAAGACTTTAAAATTCCAATACAAAACCAGATTAGAAGAAAAGATGGAATCCATTGAGTACTTTGTTTACCAGAAGTAATGGTTCAACTTCGTCAACGATCTTAAATCAACACTCATGAAGAACTTGTGAAAGAGAGCTGCAACCCATTTCCATTTTCTCATCAAATATATATTTTAGTTTTCTCTCTTCTTCTCTCTAATCAACAATTCCTAACTTCTTTTAAGATTCTTTGCCTTAATTTACATCAACCAAATTGACGTAACTCAATTTCAGTATCAAACTAGCAACACGGCAGGAAACATGAGCATATTTGGCTTACAATTCGAAACATGTACGAGTTACTTTATATAATCACAACAGGTCTTGCAATGCAGAGTATCCGGTTTTATAAAGCCATTGTTAAATGTAAAACACAATGCATGACATTTTGCAATCAAAAGAGAAGTACTACACCACTTTCATCATCCAATTAAAGGAAAAAAGAGAAGTTCATTCATTTGATAAGAAAAATTCATAATAGAATAGTGTGAAACTAGAGTATATTACAACATACAACTATCAAAACCTCTACTTCCATAAAAGGAGGCACACACACTGTACCCTAAATGTTGAAAGATCCTCTTCACTACATTTGACTCATATCAATTGCCTACTCTCTACCAGCCAAGGTCCTATGCTTTGTAGCATGCGGCAGTGATTCCTCCTCCATAGGAAGTCTTACAGCAGTAGTCAGCTCTCTTGCAATATCTGGAGTCCAGATTAGAACCAACTTTTCCAGCAGATTAAATGCGTACGAGTCAGATTCCGCACATCACTTTAAGCCATAAGAGCATCCAACAAATCCCCAAGCTCCAACTATATTGGCCATAACACCTTTGATTCAACCACTATGACGAATCAAACATAGCAATAGTGACATGAGGGGAACAATCATAACACAGCAGAATCTGAATCACTATCCACACTGTAGTTAGCAAGCAAGATGTTACTTTCAGGAACAATTTGATAAATCATAACCTCAGCAAAGCAGCAGAGATGCTCATTTTACAGGGAGCTTGAAGAGTGCAAACGGACGAACAATTTCAGCAGATTAATCCATCATTTCCATGCCCAAATTTCGGAAATTGCACACACCAACCATTTTGAAGGTAAAGAATGATTCCCAATCTCCAGACAATATATAGATATCACTAGCATCAGATGTTTCTCATCATCTCAGATTTACCCCGACCACATTTCCATTTGGCTGAAACAACATGAACAAGATCATAAAGAAACTATGGCACCAGGAAAAACAATACTTTCAGACAAAAAAGGAACTCAACTTATTATCACTGATCAAACAGACCTTTGGTGCAAGAAATATATGCAGAGACCGTTAAGCTTTAAAACCTAAAAATGCCAGCAACAGAAAGAGATTCTATTCTATGTCTGAAGATTTGATCGTCAAATCCACTATCATACAGCGAAGCATCAATCAGATCGGCAGTGATTAAGGGAACTCCAAGATAACACAGGAGCAGAACCAAGAGGAAAGCCAAATAGGTGGATCATATCATGTTAACATAAGCCTGGAGCAAATATGTTTATTGGGTTGCCACCCACAACCCTCAACTCCTTCCCTTCCTCTCTTACGCAGTGCAGTCCTGTTGTCACCCCTAACTTTGACTGCAGGCTCCAACCACTTCCAAACAGAAAGGAGACCACTTGCATCTCCACTGAAGAACAGCCCTCCAACTCCTATCTGAATAACCCGAACTTCTTGCTTTCCAAATAAAACAGCCCTATGATCGAATGATGGCAGATCATATAAGCGGATAGAACCGTCACTAGAACAACAAATTAGGACTGGATCATCTTCTGCATCGTGCATCCCAGAAAGAGCAATAATACCATGTTCAACATTGTGAGTGTATATCACTTCCAAATTGAAGTTGTCGGTTTCAGTCATGTGCCACACCTTAATGGTGCAATCCAATGAGCAGGAGATCAAAAACTGGTCCCAGCATATAAGAGACGTGACCACATCAGAATGTTTACTCAATGTTGCAACACATTCTAAAGTTTTGAGATCCCAGACCTTTATCGTATGGTCTACCGAGCCTGAGTAGAGCTTAGTGAATTTGGATCCGATTATAAAACAAATGACAGCAGCCGTGTGGCCAGTGAGAGATGCAACAAGTTCAAATTGACCATCTTTAGCTTTCCACACCAAAATAACGCCTTTGTCAGTCCCGGCAAAAAGCATTTCCCTATCAAATACCATAGCGCAAACTTGGCCAACAGCAGGTCCATCTAGACTAGACTCGGCATTGGTTTCAATGTTCCATGCCTTGACAACATTATCAGCACCGCAGAAAACCCGTGGACCATTACTAATCAAAGCCCCAACTGCACAACCAAGATCAAACACACACTTACACCGACCAGTATTGCAATCCCAAACTCTGACAGTTCCATCTTTACTAGCAGTATAAAGCTCGCTGCTCCTCTCGGGAAGGGCAATACCAGTTATAGCCTTCTCGTGGCCTTGCAGATTCGCCGCCAATGTAACAACCTCATCTCCACACCCTGCCATTTTCCGCAAACAAACAACAGAAACAGAACAAACAAATTCTATTTTAATCTAAAAAAACAACACCAACAGAATTGAAAACGCAAACCCCAATAGCCAATATTCACAACACTATCCTTCTAGATTCAGAAACTAATAATAGAGAAACTGAGAGACGGAAACAACAGAACACAGAGCACAGAAATTCTATTTAATCTACAAAAAAAAAAAAAAAAAAAACACTAACAGAGAATTGAAAACGCAAACCCGAAAACCTAAAATTCACAACACTATCCTTTCAGATTCAGAAACTAATAATCATATAATCTATGTAATAATCAGGCACACATAGCGTAAAACAAATAACTATAATAAACAACAAACTCGGGATTTAGAATCGCAAAAGCACAGCACAGCATTCGATTTAGGGATTTCGAGAGAGATTAGGGATTTCGGGAGAAAGAGATCGATTCGGTTTAGGGATTTAGAAAGATCTGAGAGAAAAGAAAGGTTTGGGCGTTTGGCGCGGTCAGAAGGAGTATATATGCGCGTTATAACGCGTCCGATACGCGTACGTTATGCGTATAATACTCGTACAGTACGTGTACGATACGAATACAGCACGTGTTATGTTTTTTTTATAATTATAAGTAGCCAAGTAAGTGATTTTTTATTTGAGATATGAGGTGTTCTTGATGCAGTGAGGTTCACTATAACTGAATTTGAGATAGTTTCGTAGAGGCATGTGAAGAAACGTTTCAATGCAGTAGCATATGAACTAGCTAGAAGGGCTTTATCATTAGCAGAATGTTGGTTTTGCAACGAGCAAGGGCCTAAATGGCTCTTTCAGTTAATTGCTGGTAGTAACGTTTGATGTACTGGAGGTTCTCTTTTAAGAATTATTACCCATATAACTTTTAATCTGAAGTTAATAAAATTCCGTTTCAATCAAAAAAAAAAGTAGATTTTTTATATTTTTTTGGTACAAGTAAGTAGATTATTGAGGAAAAAAATATGAACAGAAAATAAAAACAAAAATAAAAGGAAACTGAGTTGCAAGTAATTAATCCAGTAGAGAAGAGAAGTGGGTGTTTGAATGGTGGAGTTGTCTGCAAATGCTCACTCTGCTTCAGACAACCCAATCTCCGAAACGTTTCCAGCATTCCTCTTTTCAAACACGCCCTCTTCCCATCTCTCGCCGGAACCATTCTCCGGTCACATTTCCCATTTCTCGTCTCTCGTTTCTTTTCATTTCATGGCAGAGGTTTTGTGTTAATCTTGTTTTGGGGTTTACGTAATATTTGGAAAGCCAGTGTTCATTCTGTTAAGGTGAAACCCAGAGTTTGAGTTATTGAAAATTTTTAGCTTGTTTATTGGTTTCGGAAGTTGAAATTGGATTGGTGGTAGTTGTACTTGGGAGTTGATGATGTGTATGTGATGCTACTAAAAATGGTGACTAATTAGACACGCTGTGTAGTGTAGAGCCTATTCAGCGCACACGGGGCGCGGCGCACCCGAATGTCTAATAGCGCGTGGAAGCTAAACCACGTTAGCTTCGACTGGTTTTGTTTCGTCTTAGTTTCTCCCCTCTCATCTCCCCCAATAACACAGCCATCTTCTGTCGTCTAATTTGTTACACAGCCATCGACGACCCAAGAGCTTCGAGGTCTGTCGATCCAGGTCGTCTCCTCTTCAATCATTTGCCTATTTCATCGATCGTGCTCGACTCCCCCATCCAAACATTCCACCTCAATCTTGATCACATCCGACTCTAGCAAGTCGTCCGACGATCCCGACCGCTGGGCGGGTTGGTGCCCATCTCTCTCGCCTCAACTCTCTTTGCCAACTCTGGGTTCTGGGTCTGTTCTTCTTTTTTTTTGGAGAAGAAGATCTGGGTTCCTTCATTCTCTACTCAATTCGCTTTGGATTGTCTTACTTTTTCAAATTGCTGCATTTTTTTTTTGTTCAATTTCTGCTTTCCCGTTTGGATACTGCAAAATCGGTATTTCATGATTCCAAGTGCCAGAGTACTCTGTTTGGATAAATAGGGTTTAGGCGATGTCTTCCAACAATGAATGCTACATAATTCACTCGAATCGGCAGTTTCTTGTACGTCCGGCTACAAGGTTAGATTTCAATTTCCTTCATATATTTTGATTTCCACTCCGAGCTGTACACCGCTAGGGTGTACACCGCGCTGTCCATTAAAGCTAATCTATTGTTTATCCCTGTTTTCTGAGGCTTATTAGTTACTAACACTCAGTCATACGTTATCTGAAGTTATAACTGTGGCATCATAATGACGTTTGATCAAACTGGTGTTTTGAATGTTCTAAGTGTTAAGTTTCAGGGATGAGTCTCCAGCGAGCACATTTCGTCCACGGGCTAAACCGCTATTTCAATATCGTCACTACAGGTACATATAGGATATTGGTTGTTTTACAGGATCCAGTAATGTTCATGATACATTTGCAATACATTTCAATGTTGGCTGTGAGCATTATTTTAGTATTTTTGAATTGGATTTTCCAGATGCTAGCATATCTCTTCCGTCAAGTTATGCTAAGTTATGCATACATTTCAATATGATTCTATATTGTTTCGTTCTACCAGCCAAGTTATCTAATTCCAAGCCATAATATGTTTCTGCCATGCAGTATTCACTAGCAATATCAAAAGATGAAAGGCGAAATCTGTTTTTGGTGCTTTTTGACTATGTTTTGCATCAAATTAACAAAGCAAGCATAGCTACAGGAGGCACAAAGTATAGTCATGATGAGATTCAGCCTCTTGTGCCTCTTCTCACAATGGCGGATGTGTCTGAAGCCATTTATATCTGTATTAAGCTTGGATTGACAGGCATTGGGGAGCTTATGAAGAATGCTATTTCTGATGCAGTGTCTAGATATCCAAACAGTGAACGGGTAAATATGGTATGTATCAAAAGTTCGTGTGCGGTGTGTTTGAGTTGGTATTTGTGATTGCATTTGTGTATGTTTCTTTATAAAGGAGAGGAATTTGATTCTTCAAAAGTTTTATCACTGAAACTTTTAAGTCGATTATGTTTCAAGCCCAACTTGTCTTTTGTGTACTTTTTCATCACCCCTGTTTGCCAGCTATTGTTGGCATGGACAGAAGGCTATGGACTGATGAGCTCTCAGGGAGTTTTACAAATCATATTTTATTTACACTTTCGTTTCTATACAAGTATGTATTTGGTTTTCCCCTCTTCTAAGTGGCATATAGGTGTGCGGTTTATTCTGGAGGTTTTCACTAGTTTCAGCGATTATCCAATTGTTATTTTTGTTTCTATAATTAGTGAAGTCAGTCAATCTTTGTCAATGTGCTGCTTCTAATGTTTATTTAACTTTACAGATGTTAGAGTGTAATGGAGAAATTTGGTGCAACCATAAGTTCATTTACTCATTTAGACACGGAGTTCTTCCATATGATGGAAATAACAAAATCCTATAAGTCTTTGGATAGCATTGAAGGTGCAGTTCTAAGAAATGGCGTTGGCATGAAAGCAAAGCTCTCATGGACTGTTTTGCATTCACTACTTCATTCTGGAAATATTGCATACCATCGAAATGCGTATGTCTGGTTAGGCGACCTGCTTATTGCTGAAATTAGTGATGAAAGGAATTCAAGTATATGGTCCAATATCAAAAACATGCAGCAGAAAATATTCCTTGCTGGTGTTCATGATTCTGCGGTCGCTTCAGATGTTCCTATACCCATTTGGCTTATGTGTGGTCTTCTGAAGTCAAAGCACAGCATCATCAGATGGGGTTTTTTGTTTGTTCTTGAAAGGCTTCTCATGAGGTGTAAAATTTTGTTAAATGAAACTAAAACCCAGCCTTCACACGACAGTGATATTGGGAGCGTACACACGGATAATCGTCTTGAGAAAGCTAATGCAGTGATAGACATCATGAGTAGTGCCTTGTTCTTGGTTTTGCAGATAAATGAGACAGATCGCATGTATATTTTGAAGGTAATTGCTTAAGGATATCTTGACTAGATCTATGCATGTGGTCTTTAAATTTTAGAGATGCATGATCACAATTCAGGGAGATGCAACCGAAAAAGGCTGCTAATAAGCCAACAATTTTAGACCTTTTGACTTCATATGCTGTAGTTACTATTGGAAGTCATTAGAGAAATGATGCTGTGCACGAGAACCCATAGGATTTGTTTATTAGGTATTTGTTAAGGCTATATGAAATTAGTAGAAATTGACGAGGCTTCAGATTTTGACATTATTTTGTTGAAAAAATAAAAGTTTATGAACTGTTCTGGCGGGTACCCTTTTTTGTCTAAAAGAGAAATGAAAAATCACATATTTCTGGTATTGTTTGGTCTTCAAATATTGTTTGGTCCTCGATAGAAGCGGTCAATTTTAGTTACGTTTATGTTTTCTTATAGAGTCTTATCTTCAGGAGGTGAATGTCCCTAAATTTTTACATAGGTGGTTACATCCCATCAATTTGAGAGTTTTTTGTGTGAAAGAATCAATCAAATTAAGTTATATAGGGGTAGCTAAAAGCATTTTTGTATAATAAGTGGCGTTAGTTTAAAGTTGACCGCGTGGATCGAAACCCAAACATTATCGAAACATGTGAATTTTTATCCATAGCTGTATTTAAGTATGTTGATCATATCAAATGGTTGAATTTTCATTATGTGTAATTTAATCATTGGAACTACAACGTGGCTACTAATGTCGTATAACTTGGTTAGTAGGTTATATGCAAGTATACATCTTTATGAACCAATTATACGGAGGAAGCAATATTTTTAAAAATCTTGTGAAATATGATGTGATCAGTATGGTGAAATACGGCTATGCTTAAAAATATTTGTTAACGTTATCGAAAAACAGGTGATTTTTCAACCGCAGCCATATTTCGCTATACCGATCACATTTTATTTCACAAGATTATGCAAATTTTGCTTCCTGTATAAAGTTGGTTCACAATTGCATATAATCAACTAAACAAGTTATACCACATTAATAGTCACGTTGTGATTCTAATAACTAAAATCACAAAATGAAAAATTGACCGTCTGATGTGACCGTTATAATGAAACATAACCATGGTAAAAAATTCAGCTGGATTCGGCAACGTTCGGGGGTCGATCGAAGCGGTCAACTCTAATTCAACATCATTTATCATACAAAAACGCTCTTACCTACCCCTATGTGACCTATTTTGGTCGATTCTTCTACACGTTAAACTCTCACATAGATGAGACGTAACCACCCAGGTAAAAATTTGGAGACATTTACATCCCGACCATAGGGTTTCCTATAGGGTAGATTTAGTGTAAAAAGAGTTGACTGCTATTATCAAGACCTGGACGTTACTCGAAACATGTGATTTTTCAACCAAAGCCGTATTTTGTTATACCGGTCACATCCTATTTTACAAGATTTCTGTAAATTTTGCTTCCTGTATAAAGTTGGTTCACAATGTTGTTCACTTGTATATAACCAACTAAACAAGTTATACCACATTAGTAGCCATGTTATGATTCTAATGACTAAAATCACAAAATGAAAAATCGACCTTTTGATGTGACCGTTATAATGAAATATGGTCATGGTAAAAAATTCAACTGGATTCGGCAACGTTCGGGACTCGATCGAGTCAACTCTAATTCAACGTCATTTATCATACGAAAACGCTCTTACCTACCCCTCCGTGACATATTTTGGTCGATCCTTCTACACGTTAAACTCTCACATAGATGACACGTAACCACCCATGTAAAAATTTGGAGACATTTACATCCCGACGGTAGGATTTCCCATAGGGTAGATTAAGTGTAAAAAGAGTTGACCGCTATTATCAAGACCCGAAAATTACCCGAAACAAGTGATTTTTCAACCGTATTTCGCTATACCGGTCACATCCTATTTCACAAGATTTATGCAAATTTTGCTTCCTGTATAAAGTTGGTTCACAATGTTATTCACTTGCATATAATCAACTAAACAAGTAATACCACATTAGTAGCCATGTTGTGATTCTAATGACTAAAATCACAAAATGAAAAATAGACCGTCTGATGTGACCGTTATAATGAAACACGACCATGATAAAAAAATTCACCTGGATTCGGCAACGTTCGGGGCTCGATCGAAGCGGTCAACTCTAATTCAACGTCATTTATCATACGAAAACGCTCTTACCTACCCCTCTGTGACCTATTTTGGTCGATTCTCCTACACGTTAAACTCTCACATAGATGAGACGTAACCACCCAGGTAAAAATTTGGAGATATTTACATCCCGACCATAGGGTTTCCTATAGGGTAGATTTAGTGTAAAAAGAGTTGACTGCTATTATCGAGACCTGGGCGTTACTCGAAACAGGTGATTTTTCAACCAAAGCCGTATTTCGTTATACCGGTCACATCCTATTTCACAAGATTTCTGTAAATTTTGCTTCCTGTATAAAGTTGGTTCACAATGTTGTTCACTTGTATATAACCAACTAAACAAGTTATACCACATTAGTAGCCATGTTGTGATTCTAATGACTAAAATCACAAAATGAAAAATCGACCGTCTGATGTGACCGTTATAATGAAATATGGCCATGGTAAAAAATTCAACTGGATTTAGCAACGTTCAGGGCTCGATCAAAGCGGTCAACTCTAATTCAACGTCATTTATCACACGAAAACACTCTTACCTACGCCTCCGTGACATATTTTGGTCGATCCTTCTACATGTTAAACTCTCACATAGATGAAACGTAATCACCCATATGAAAATTTGAAGACATTTACATCCCGACGATAGGGTTTCCCATAGGGTAGATTAAGTGTAAAAAGAGTTGACTGCTATTATTAGGACCCGGACATTACCCGAAACAAGTGCTTTTTCAACCAAAGCCGTATTTCGCTATACCAGTCACATCCTATTTCACAAGATTTATGCAAATTTTTCTTCCTGTATAAAGTTTGTTCACAGTGTTGTTTACTTGCATATAACCAACTAAATAAGTTATACCCCATTAGTAGGCACGTTGTGATTCTAATGACAAAAATTCTCAAAATGAAAATTCAAATTTCTGATGTGATCATTATAGTGAAACATGGCTATGATATTAAATTCAACTGTATTCGGCAACGTTCGGTGATCGATCGAAGCGGTCAACCCTAATTCATTGTCACTTATCACACGAACATGCTCTTACCTACCTCTTCATGACCTAGTTTGGTCAATCATTCCTCACAGTAAACTCTCACATAGATGAAACGTAACCACCCATATAAAAATTTAGAGACGTTTACGTCCCGAAGATAGGGCTCCCCATAGGGAATACTAAGCGTAAAAAGGGTTGACCGCTTGTATCGAGACCTAGATGTTACCCGATGTACGTGATTTTTCAACCATAGCCGTATTTCATTATTCCGATCACATCTTATCTTATAGGATATTTAAAAATTTGGCTTCATCTGTATAATTGGTTCATAAAGTTGTACACTTGCATATAACATACTTATAAAATTATACTACATTAGTAGGTACGTTATAATTCCAATGACTAAAATTCACAGAATGAAAATTCGACCGTATGATGTAATCATTATAGTGAAACATGGCTATGGTATTAAATTCAATTGTATTTGACAACGTTTAGGGCTCGATCGAAACAGTCAACCCTAATTTATCGTCACTTATCACACGGAAACGCTCTTACCTACCTCTATGTGACATAATTTTGTCAATCCTTCCTCACAGTAAACTCTCACATAGATAAAAACATAACCGTTGTAATTGGTTCACAATGATGTACGTTTTCATATAACTTAGCTATTAAATAAGTTATACCGCTTTAGTAAAAAATTTGTGAAAATAAAAATTACCGTCTGAGGAAATTTTTTTGAGATATCTACACCTTTTGCTGCACCACACACACTCATCAGAAGGAGCTCAAATGTTTTAGAAGTTGGTTTAAGGTTGATCGCGTCGATCGAGAGCTAAATGTTATCGAAAACATGTGAATTTTTTCTCATAGCCGTATTTAAGTACGCTGATCATATTAGACGGTTGAATTTTCATTTTATGAAATTTAGCCATTGGAACCACAATGTGGCTACTAATGTGGTATAACTTGTTTAGTAGGTTTTATATAAGTGTAGATTTGTGAAACAACTATATCTTGTAAATACAATTTTAAAAAATCGTCTGTAGGATCTAATATGTATAGTGAAATACGAGTATGGTAAAAAATTCACATATGTTCAATAATGTTTGGACCCCGATCAAATCGGTTAACTCTACTAACGTTTATTATTCCCTATGAGAAACCCTATCGTCAGGAGGTAGAATTTCATAAATTTTTACATGAGCAGCTGCATCTCATCTACGCGAGAGTGTATGTGTGGAAAAATCGACCAAATAAGTTAAGAAAGGGTGGGTAAGAGCGTTTTTGTGTAATAAATGACGTTGGTTTAAGGTTGAACACGTGGATCGAGACTTAAACGAAAAAAGGTGAATTTTTTTCTATAGCTATGTTTAAATACACTGATCATGTCATACGGTCAAGTTTAAAGTTTTTTAATTTGTCATTGAAACCACATCATGCCTACTAAAGTTATATAACTTGTTTAATGATATTTGCTTGGTAAATTTCACCAAAGTGGACTTGCTCTCACCTCCAAAAATTGTTCAACCCTCCCGTATTCTTTTTATAGTAATAATTAATTATTGCATGTACAATAATTATGGGAGATGTGACACTTCTTTTTAGGAAGAAAAAAAAAAACAATTAAACTACCAACATGGATTATTAAATTACCAAAAAAAGTGCATGAGGAACTATGATGTTGTCTCATGTGATGAGCTTTGCTAACCATAGTATGGAACAAAAGATGCTATTGGCTCAACCTGTGCAGTAAATTGGTCCCATTGTGAAAGGTAACCATTTGCAAAACATAAATCTCCAATATGGAAGACAATATCGATGTTCTTCAGGTCTCGAATAAGCTGCTCGGTAGTATTGAGGGAGCCTTTCTGGAAATTGTTGTATTCATTGGAACCATCCTCTTCATCCTGCATGGTGTAACATTAAACAAAGTACTTGAGAAACTACATGGAAGTTTGTAGACCTGGTTTAAGTAAATAATTCAAAAGCAGCAAAGCTTGGAACTTCGGAAGTTAGTTCACTGGAATCAAAACAAAATAAGACTCTTCATCCTCATAAGACTTGAGAATTGTGAAGACTACTTCACATATCAGTGAAATAGTTCCAAGTACCGAAATATCATAAATTTAAATATTATAGCAATGTCTTACTGATACAGTGAAGAGAGTCTAAACCTTTCCCATGTCACCAAATATAACAACACTTCGAGGGGAATTTTGGCTAGGATAAGGACAGGCTCTGAACTGGTATTCTTAACTGAAAACATATGAACCATTTGACAATTTGTGTCCTAGCTTGTAGATAAACCTACATAATTATCAAGCTCATGAATTTTCAACATAGGACTTGGTGATAATCCAATTAAACCTAGTTAAGACAGTGAGAGCTTTCTTTTTAATTTTATCAAAATTTAGCATACACTGTATTGGGCCACAATTCCTTTAGAAAAGCAGTGTGTATATATCCAGGATCTCGCCATCCCACTGTTCTTGCTGGTGCACATGTGTATGTAGTATGCACATGGTTAATGTCAATCATATACTAGAAAATCAATATATATATATATAGGCCAGATGTAGAGCGCACGTGCGTACCGGCTTAAAGTGCGCACGTCCCTCCGTTCGCCACCGTACGGCTCCGACGACGGCGCGCCTCCACCCCAGCGGACTCCAGCAGCGTCCCTGATCACTTTCCCTCCCTAGCGAGTCCACCGACTTCCAGTTTCCGGCGAGATCGACTTTATTTGAAGTTTTGGGTGATCTTGCCGGAAAACTGGAAAAGAACGGACTCACCGGGGAGGGAAAGTGGTCGGGGACGCTGCTGGAGTCTTCTGGGGTGGAGGCTTGCCGTCGTCGGCGCCGGATGGTGGCGAATGGAGGGACGTGCGCACTATAAGGAGAGTGCGCACGTGCGCTCTCTATCGTTTTATATATGCAAGGACATTAAGAAAGCCTCATCAGTAGAAGAAGACAATACATGAATGAAATACTGGCAACCAATTTCACCTCTATTATAAGGAGAGTGCCCACGTGCGCTCTCTATCGTTTTATATATGCAGGACATTAAGAAAGCCTCATTAGTAGAAGAAGACAATACATGAATGAAATACTGGCAACCAATTTCACCTCTATTATAAGGAGAGTGCGCACGTGCGCTCTCTATCGTTTTATATATGCAAGGACATTAAGAAAGCCTCATCAGTAGAAGAAGACAATACATGAATGAAATACTGGCAACTAATTTCACCTCTATATGTCACTACTTCATAATCAGCAAAGAAAATAATGATAAGATCGTGCACTTAGAGAACGGTTGGTGCTTATTTTTCCTTTAATTTTGTGCAAAAGAAGTTTCACATGTGAAGAAAATATTCACACACCACACATAGTGTTGCGATCGAAGGTTAAAGTCCCGACTGGGGATCTCACAAGCTCTCCTCCTTTTTGAACCCATTCAACAAAAGGTACTGCTTCCCCCAGAGAATATCCACTTATCCATGTTACAGTCATCTAGATGCCAAGTAAAACAGATATCGATTCATGAGAAACAGCAGGTCACAATTTTTTGGACAATAAGCTGTTCAATTGAAAGAAATTCAGTATGCCAAAAAAGAATGAGTAGTTACCTTATTCCACATTTTGCATTGTGCTAAGCGTGGATAAACTGGAGCTTTTGGATTGACGAATGTTACCCTACTCGAGACTGCCACCAGCTTTGGCTGCAGATAAGAAACAAACCAGATACATCACAAAAATTCAATCTTTAAAATTTGGTAAGTGGAAGAAGACATAGTACTGATTAACCTATCAACTCATCATACGTTTGATAATCCACCGGAGAATAGTGCACATGAGAAGTCTGATCTCTGGTTAATCAACTGTAACTTCAATAAGCCTCTCCCTGTATCTTGGTACTTTGGACTAGCGTAATTCGCATACTGGTACTGCACAAAGTAAAAGAAAAAAGATTGCAAAACATATTTAATATGCACTTCCTTGACTCTGGATCCTCTTCACAGCATAACACACAGAAAAGCCATGGAAAAGCAGCACTTGCTAACCTTAATTGGTGCAGTACATAAAAGTGGAGCAGTCATCCAAGAATTTTCTGCAGGACAGGTTGAAGCACTGCAAATCCAATCAAGTCCTTAATAATTACTTTAGTACTTGTCATAACAAAATCAAAACCAAAACCATTTGCAACAGAAAAATGCTAGTGCTTTCAATAGCTGACCTGAAATTTGCTGGAGAAAGTACTCCAATCCAATCATCATGTGAAATTTTCTGACCCTTAATTTCATCACAGCCTGATCCTAACCCTTTCAGACGCCGATCTCCTTTCGTTCAGGATTCGGTCCTTGAGATTCCAGTCGAAGGCTACAGAGTCATATCTTCGTCTTCCGGAATTGGAACACAACGAGCCGTCTTCTGGACTCTAAGCAAGACGAGATAAGGGGTTGCGATGTGGCTCTCTTCCATAGAAGAAGACGATCGCTTCAGTCGTCGATGATGGGCGAAACCATAAAGATCCACATCCACTTACTTACCCTAGCCCCATCACTCGCCTACCTAACAGACCGCAAACGCCAAACTAATGCCCCAAGTCTACGTGCTCAAACGGACGGTGGAGAGGTCGGGTGCGCTGTATAATTTTCGGTGTATTGTTGTAGCATGAGTGCACAAGAGAAATCAAGGCCTTCGATACTGTCTTCTTCGAGACATAAGAGAATTCCCATCTATGTGATGATGCCTGTTGATGCATTCTGCATAGCTGGTTCTGGGATTCCAAGGATTAGGAGGTAAAGAATATTATTTCTTCTGCTTTTCATATCATGTTTTCGAGAGTTATTGATGAGGCCAAGTTAAGTATTACCCATAAGTTAAAGGACCGTTATGCCGGACATTGCAATTTATTATTTTGATCCCTTCCTAATTCCCAATTCCCAATTCCCAGTTTTAGTTATTTCCACATTTATCTTATTGTTGCTTCATATGTATATTTGTTTTTTAAATTTGCTCAAATTTTTGTTGTTTCACACTCAAGGCCTTGACAGTATCTCTAAAAGCACTCAAGTTGGCAGGTGTTCATGGAGTTACAGTTGAGGTTTGGTGGGGAGTCGTAGAACGTTTCTCTCCCCTCGCATATGACTGGTCTCTATATGAACAGATGAACTCAATCTATCTAACTTGTGCTTTTGTAATGTGGAAGCTGTCCTCAACTGTTCTTGTTTCTGCATCACAAACTGAAACAAACAAACGTGAAAGAATTTAGTGATCTGCGCATTGTAGTTTCTGAACTCTGGCAGACTTGAAGTTAATGTATAATGCTATGCAATTTAAAGTGCTAATCTCAAGTTTGCATATACTCACCTCCACTTGATATCTGTCCATGTTGCATGCCCTCTGAGCTAACCCTGTTGGGCACGCCTTGATAAACTCCGACTATTCTGAATCGGAGAATTTTCATATACACCAAATTTTGAAGAGTGGTTTTAAATAAAACCCATATAATATTCATATTTAATAGACATTTAAAATGTATCAATTATGATACATATTATGTCCTATTTTTTCTAAATTTTACACAATTGCCACCATTTAACTATAACATATATGTTGAAGGAGAAAAAAGATAACAAGAATAATGGTCTACTCATTCATTGATAGAAAAACCTATTTATAGGCATTACATAGGGTTTTCCGAAGGATCTAGAAGATCTATCAACTGTAATATATTCTAATAAGGAAACCGGATTAACCAATCCTACGTGTATTAGGGCAAGACACATAACAGAATGACGGAAACATAATTTTCTTAAACACTCCCCCTTGTGTTGCGTCCCTAATACATCACGGTGCTTATGGTGTTGCCTCGGTAAAAACCTTGCCAAGTAAAACAAAAACCTCGTGGGTAAAACAAAAGACTTGGACGAAGAGAAAAAGAGCACAACGCACCAACTACAATTAAAGATAACATGTGATGTATGTAGACTCCCTCTGATGTCTACACAATAACTCCCCCTGATTGCTAACTCAATCTCGGAGTACAGATAAACGGCGCAAGCCAATACACTCCACATATTTCAAAAGTAGACTTGGGCAACGATTTAGTCATTAAATCCAGCCACAACATCCTTAGATCAGACTTGCTATGCTGAGCATTACTTTGATCTTTAAGGAGAAGGTTGCCTAACAACTCAAAACATAAGTTCACGTTGAAAATCATATTCACGCATGACATGACATTCGTGTACTTAAACAGTCATAACGTCTTCGATACAATAGGTATGAATGAACCGTATAAAGTTCTAGAAACTAGATACACATAGCTTTCCAACCATACAAGGTCCATAACCTAGTTCATCTTGAGCTGATCACAAAGCTCTGTCGAATTTGACTTTTCTCCCAAAGCAGATTCTCAGACAGATCCATCCTACTTTACGAAAATAGCCATAACTCACTTAATATGATAGGTGTGATCAAATGGTTGGTGTCCTTGGAAAGTAGACACATAGACCTTTCCAATGGAACCAATTTCACCATTTTCCAACGAGTGGGCTATCATGTAGGTCCCGTGGAAGTTGACCTACAAAACTGGACAGATTCTGATTTCGCATTTGATGTGTCTTTCTGTAGGGATGAATAAGTCTGAATCTTTCATAGAAGGAATCACTGCCATTACATTGACGTTGCGTGGGCACAGATGTTCCTTCACACTCATCTAAAAGGGAGCGAAAATGCTCGACCGTTAGGAAGAGAGTTGAAAGACTAAGGAGAACTTGGCCTTACAAGTTTATAGTGAATGAGATGTCAAGTCGAGCATATTGTAACAAGTATATGAATGTGTTACCGTACTTAGATGGAGAATTTCTCCTAAGACTTCTTCGTCATACGGACAAAACGAGTCTTCTCAAGACTTCGACTGATCAAGGGATACATAGCTATAACTTCATTGTCCTTTAGATTGCCTTAAGCCGACAGATGAATAAGCATCATCAACAACGGTCCTCACTTTCGAGACCAAGTATTCCTAAGTTCATTTCATTCTTAATTTTGGATCAGTGGCATCTCTTAGTTTAACAAGAGTTCATCACGATTCATCCAGAATTTACACGTAAATAGGCATAATTCTTGATATCCCTTCCCTAATCAAGTAGATACTTAGCAAATACCTTGCAAACGCGCTCCGTGGTCAGGAGCCACTTGATTTGGGTGAAAACTGATCTATTCAAGATCTTTATGTATATCTCTTAGTTCCCAACAAAGATAAGTTATGACCACAAGCTGCATATTTAGTTTTTCGAAAATTACCTAACTGACAAGATAGTAGAGTGCAATGACATCCATTACGAGAGTATATATCATCGCAGTCGATTCCAGGGCGTTTGTGAGAGACCTTGCGCCAAAAGATGAGTCTAAACTCTTTTTCTCACTACGCTTTCTAACAAAGACATAACTGATAAAGTTTACACTTGGGGTGTCAGCGTCACCTAACCAAAACATTATCTCTTTGTTTAAGCTAGATCACATCTTTCCATTTAGGCCAATCTATAACGTTAGTATTTTCTCAACAAAGTATGGTTCGATATCAAACTCATTAAACTACATCATCATGTATACTAGTGTAATTTTTAAGTATAGAGATCTCTATATGGATTGGTATTGGCATTAAGGCGTCCCCCAATGATGACCATAATCCAGTATTAACAGACGAATGAGTATCATTGATCAAAAGATCAAGTTGGACCAAACTCGCATTCTTGCTTGACGAGTATTTATCGAACTAAGTGACCTCCCCCTAAACCATGGGAGCCACAGCCTAGTGACACCATCTACCACTTTTTTGGTGTCACCATGCCACCATCTATGGGTGACGACATGTCCTCTTATCCGGACATCAACATGTCCTTATCCGGACATCAACATGTCCTTATACGGACATCAATTCTTGTAGGCATGTTTGCAGCATGTATATGTGATATCGTCACTTTAGGAAACTTAATGAGACACAGTAGGAACAAACCACGACAATTCAAAGTCGTTCTACTTGAACATTCTTGTTCTTATCTCCCTCTAACGACGGGAAGACTGACTCATTAAAATGACATAAAAGAGATCGCCTGTCAAAGTTTCTATAAAAGCAGACTATAGTCGGAAGCTCATGTCTTATTCAAAGACAATATTCATCAAATAACCCATCATTGTGCGCTTGTGGAGACGCAATTTGGCACATACAACATATGGACGATATAGATTGCAGAACGTTAACTTAATCTGTTAACAAATATGCATACCGTTAAAACCGTAACATAAAGATTTGAATGATGGTGGGCAAAGATGAATAAGTAAAACTATGACCCTACTACAATCTGTAGTCGTTGGTCTTACAGGTCCAAAAACAAACTGCTGGCCTCACCGCCGGGACCGGTCAAATAGAAACCGGTTGAACCGACCGCCAGCATCACCAGACCTTTGTTTTACACTTCCTTTAACGGTTCACTATTCTACAAAGCTCCAAACGCTACCAAATTTTGTAAGTAGGTATACATGGGAGTTAGAACTCAGAAACCTCCAGCCTCGATGACAGAACCGGCCGAAAAAATGCCAAACCGTTCGTCAGAGTCGCCGAACATCCGTGAACACTTATATTGAACGGTTCACCACCTTCCACGTCTCCAAATGCCACGAAATTTTGTAAATAGGTAGGCTTGGATGTTAGGAATCCATGGCAGTAAACAAAACCTCAAGAACCGAAATAAAAGTTAATGAAATGGTTCACACAATGACTGGTCCGCAAGCTGAAAAACCGAAAATTCTAGGTTTTTTCAACTTTTCAATCATTGTTAAGGTTCCCCATAACATCTAATTGTTATGGCTTGAGTTGAACCATTGTGAACATCACCATAACATTAGTATGCCTCAAAGTGAACAATGAGAAGTCATCTAGGCCAACATCTTATGTATCATTCTTGTATAATCACTCACAGACATTGCAATTAATGTCTTACTTAGTGAACAATGACTGAGCATCTTGTGTATGCTAGTCTCTTTATTTCATTGTCTTTAGCGTAGGAGGGTATTGCTCCAAATCTTTGCTAAATAATAGGCTTTACAAAACAAGCAACGCGCATGACCAATGTGAGATCATAGGGGGTTCTTTTACGTCATATTTGCTTATGAAAGCATGAGTAGTGCCTCCATTGTATAGGAGGATGACACGAATGACTTTAATGTCATCCATAGGCCGTGAGCATTGCTCATAGCTCCACCAAGTTGTATTTTGGTGATCTTTGATCTCAATGGTTACTTTGCTCAAAAGAAAAGATGTCCGTGAGAGTCTTTACTCTTTAGTATACGGATCATCAAAACACGTCCAAAATTATCCCGGACGATTTATGTTAAAGCCTACATGAGTCGATGTCTCCATTCTCATCATTGGTGACAATAACCGATTCAATTAACCGAATCTTAGTGACTCATGGATGTTACGCATTCATTATAGTGATACATAAGAAATTCTCATCAATTCTCACAATGTGTTAACAGGTGATAAACGTTGGCGTGAATATCATTAAGTCATAGCACGGTTCGATTGCTTCCTTATGCATATGTGACTTGAATCATAACGCCATTAGGCATTGGAACTTGAGCATTCATCCGCTCTTTGATTATTTGCGATGATCTAGTTATCGTAGTCACAACGGATTTATAAAGAACTAAATTCATGAATAGTTGTCTATTTCTTGCAATATTGTAATAAGCTAAGCACTCAATCTCTCTACGACACATTTATATACAAGAATATAGAGACAACAGTCTTATGTCAAGACATAGAAACCGAAATATGTTAACAATTTCGATGGAGATTGAAAAAACACTACCAGAAGAAAGGCTTTAGCCGACGAAAATAAAAAAACCAGGCCGATAAATTATTTTTTCGTCGGCTAACGTGGACTTTAGCCAACGAAATTTTTCTTCATCGGCTATGGTCAATTGAAGCCGACGAAATTAAAATTTTGTCGGCTAAAGAAATTTTTTCGTCGGTTTTAGTTTGGGAACTTAAGCCGATGACTATATAAAAGTTTAGCCGACGAAATATATAATTTCGTCGGCTAAAGTTCCTTATATTTACAGATCTGGACATCGGCTAAACCCTAAACCTTAGCCGACTAATACCCTAATATACGACTTGTTGCATCTCATCGATTTGAAACTATTTTCAGTTAAAGGTACGGCCAAAATATGTAATTTAGACGGTCCAATAACCTTTTTCGTGCGTTTAGGGGTTTGACTTACGAGATTGACCGTCCAGATCGAGCCCTTAACCTTGTCGGATCAAGTTGAATTTTTTCCCATACATGTATTTTATCATGATGGTCAGATCTAACGGTGGGATTTTTGTTTCTCAAGTTTGATCATCACAATCACAGCATGCCTACTAATGTTGTATAACTTGTTTACCAAGTGTCAAGTAAATGTTCCGTTTCAAAAACAAACTATACATAAGACCTTCAAACGCAAAAAAGTTGTGAAATAAGATATGACCAGAATGGTGAAATATGTCTACAATTGAAAAATCACGGTATTCCGGTAAAGTCTCGGTGCCAATAGTTGCGGTTAATGTAATTTTCCATTCTTTCTCCTTATGGATAGCCCTATATTCGGTGGTTATTTTCCGTAAAATTTTTATACGACTTGTTGCGTCTCATCGATTTGAAACTATTTTCAGTTGAAGGTCCGGCCAAATACGTAATTTAGACGGTCCAATGACCTTTTCCGTGCGTTTAGGGGTTTGACTTACGGGATTGACCGTCCGGATCGATCCCTTAACCTTGTCAGATCAAGTTGAATTTTTTCCTATACATGTATTTTATCATGATGGTCAGATCTGACGGTCGGATTTTCGTTTCTCAATTTTGATCATCACAATCACAATGTGCCGAATGTATAAAAAATACCATAGCCGACGATATTATTGAAAATTCGTCGGCTATAGTTAATAAAATAAAATAAAACAAATAAATTGAAAATATTAAATAAAAAGTACTATAGCCGACGAATTTCATTACTTTAGCCGACGAGATTCATAGGTTTAGCTGACGAATTTCACAGGTTTAGCCGACGAAATAAAAATTTCGTTGGCTAAAGATATAGGGTATATAATCATTTCCAGCCGTGGATAACCATTTCCAACCGTGGATAACCATTTAATCCAACGGCCCCATAATCCAACCCCACCCCCAGACCCCGATCCGCGTCACTCTAGTTTTCACCAATCAGCGCTCACTATCCACCTCAATATAAACACCCCCATTCCCCGCCTCCCTCATCTCACATCACACCATTTTCTCCTTCCCAAAATTCAAATCCGCCTAAACCCGACCCGACCCGTTTTTTCCGATTCCTAACTGCTTTTCTGATTATCATGGCCGCCGAAACCGTCGTCGTCAAGGCCAATCGCCACCGTCAGGAAGTGCCTGCTTCTTAACCTGAAGAAGCTCGTCGCCTCCGGCAAGCTCGTCAAGGTCAAAGCCTCCTTCAAGCTCTTTCCTCACTCCTCCTCCGCCACGGCTTCCGCTAATAATCCAGCCGTGGATTATGTTGCCTACGCCTATACCACTACCTCAGCCGCCGCAACCTCCTCCTCCGCAGCCCCAGAATTGGATATTGATTTAGACAATCTAGATTTTGTGTAGTTGATCAATTATATAGTTATATGGAATTGTTTTGGTGTATTTTGAGGTTGCTTGGAATAGACTTATAGCCGACGAAACATGTAAGATATTCGTCGGCTATAGTATTTTTTATTTTTTTTATAAGGTTTAGCTGACAAATTATGACATGTTTCGTCGGCTAAACCCTTCTAAAGCCGACGAAACAGACTATATTTCGTCGGCTATAATTATTTTTAATTTTTTATTACATACTTTAGCCGACGAATATCTTAAATGTTTCGTCGGCTAAAGTTTCAGTCTATGGTCGACGAAACATTTAAGATATTCGTCGGCTAAATTCTAGGACAATAGCCGACGACGTCTTTTTCGTCGGCTAAATTCTGGGACAATAGCCGACGACGTCTTCTAGTTTCGTCGGCTAAAGTCATCGCCGACAACCCTTTCCCGACGAAACCATAGCCGACGAAGGCTCGTCAGCTAAGATCTTAGCCGACGAATTAAGCTAACAAGCCGACGAATTAAGCTAACAAGCCGACGAAACTTTTTCGTCGGCTAAAGTGCTTGTCCTGGTAGTGAAAGGTATTGGAAAAAAGGCATACAAAACTAAAGTAGCCATCACATTCTTATAAGGATTAATTACAAAACACCACCCGAATTATTATGTTATTTTCATTTTCATACGTAACTATCAAAAACTTGCATTTTCATAACCGAAATTTTATTCCGTTAGCATTTTGATACCCTGATTACCAACACCGTTAAGTTTTGAGGGTATTTTCGTCATTTCAATAAATATATCATTTTTTACAATTAAAATAAATTGTATCAAGAAAATATCGAATATCGATGAAAATTTTATCAAATTTTATATAAACATGTTTAATCTATTGTTGGTTAAATATATACCATTATTGCAAAATAAATATTTAATTTTAGAGTTTTTTTAAAAATATTTTTGCTAAAGTAAATTGTTTTATTTGTATTTGAGAACCTCAAAAAATAAATTATTTTGTTAAAGTAAATGTAAAAAATGATATATTTATTAAAATGACGAAAATGTCCTCAAAATTTAACGGTGTTAGTGATTAGGGTATCAAAATACTAAGAGAATGAAACTTTGGGTATGAAAATGAAAATAACATCATAGTTCGGGTGGTGTTTTGTAATTAATCCTTCTTATAAATACAATTCATCTCATGGCCAGCTTTGAGCTTTGCTCAGCTTCATCAGCATTCATCAATCATTCTCCACAGATAAATGTACTCATGGCTACCTTTGAGCTTTGATCTTCATGAGATATTGTAGAGCCATCAATAGACACGCTATCACATTTCTCATTCTTCTTCTTCTTCTTCTTCAAGAGTTGCTTCTGGCACATAACTGTGTCTTGAAAATCCATGCAATCATAAGCAATGAGAAGATCAGTTTTCTCATCCTCAGTCATAGTCTCAAACCCCATCGAACTACTCGTCCATGTCTTCATCGCGCTTTGCACCGAAGGCAACACAAGCCTCTCAATTCCACACTCCCTAAGCCACTTCTCAATCTCACTCATCAACACCTTACACATCCCTTGCCTCTGAAACTCAAACCCCGTCGCCACCAGCAGGGCCTCCGCCAAGTCATCATGAACCCTCACATTCACCACCGTCGCCACCTTGTCTCCTTTCTCCAAAACCACCGTGTAGAACTCTCTGTCCTCGTTGAAGATGACATCCTCCACCACGTCCTTGTGCGTCACAGGGTGCTTAGATGATGCAAAACACTCGTGAATGACATCTAAGGCTTGCGTCAGCTTGACGTAATGAGCCTTGTTGTGTTTCATCTTGGACTTTAGCAAAGTTCAAGGAAGATCGCTCCGGCCGTGAACCGGAGTCGGCCTCCCCAAAACAACGTTGCGAACCAACAAACAACGACCTGTCTTCTTTCATTATATCTTCCATTGATCTCATCATGTTCTTGATTCTCTTTTTTCTTGACGAACACGTCTTTCTGCAGAACAATGGTGCCGACATCGTTTTGGGGTGGTTTTGTTGAACAAGACCGGAGGCTCTGATCTTGCTGCCGCCGCGCGCGGCCCGAACCCTAAGCGCATTTGGAAGTGAAGAAGGCATAATAGAGATGGACGAAGCAGACAAGTTTTCTCTCTTTGGCTTCGGCATGGTTTCTCTGGTTTTGAGAAAGATTGAAGAAAGAGAGTGGAGTGGAGTGGAATGGATTAGACAAGTGTGAGGGAGTGGGTCGCTATATATGAGTTCGGGCAACTACTAATTCCTGGTCTGAGTGGGGTTTTGGTTTTCGCTTTGGGTTTCATTGTTATTAAGGGATTCCGCTTTGGGTTTCATTGTTAGTAGCAGGCGCATTTTGGTTTTCGTTATTAACTGGAATTATAATTATCAAGTTTCTAAATTAATTACCCTTCTCGTTGCATTCTCTAAATTGAACTTGAAATTTAGAAAAGATATATTGAACTTGTTTCTCTAAATTGAACTTGTTTCTCTAAATTGAAATGCAACATATATTGAACTTGAAGAAGAAAAGATAACGAGAATAACGGTCTACTCATTCATTGATAGAAAGACTTATTTATAAGCATTACATAGAGTCTCCCGAATGATCTAGAAGTTATATCAACTGTAATCTATTCTAATAAGGAAACCAGATTAACTAATCCTACGTGTATTAGGGCAAGACACATAATAGAAGGACGAATCTATAATTTCCTTAATAATCCCCCTTGTGTTGCGTCTCTAATACGTTATGGTGTTTATGGTGTTGTGTCGGTAAAAATCTTGTCAAGTAAAACAAAAATCTCGTGGGTAAAACAAAGACTTGGTCGAAAGGAAAAAGAGCACAACGCACCAACTACAATTGAAGATAACATGTGATGCATGTAGACTCCCCCTGATGTCTACACAATGACTCCTCCTGATTGGTAACTCAATCTCGGAGTACAGATAAACGGTGCAAGCCAATGCACTTCACATACTTCAAAAGTAGCCTTGGGCAACGATTTAATCATTAAATCCAGCCACATTATCCTTATCAGACTTGCTATGCTTAGCATTACTTTGATCTTGAAAGAGAAGGTTGCCAAACAACTCAAAACATAAGTTTGCGTTGGAAATCAGATTCACGCGTGGCATGACCTTCGTGTACTTAAACAGTCATAACGTATTCGATACAATAGATATGGACAAATCATATAAAGTTCTGGAAACTAGACACACGTAGCTTTCCAACCATATAAGGTCCATAACCTAGTTTATCATGAGCTGATCACAAAGCTCTGTCGAAATTGACGGTTCTGTCAAAGTAGATTCTCGGACAGATCTGTCCTACTTTATGAAAATAGCTATAACTTAGTCAATATGATAAGTGTGATCAAATGGTTGATGTTCCTAGAAAGTAGACACATAGACCTTTCCAATGGTACTAATTTCACAATTTTCCAATGAGTGAGCTATCATGTAGGTTCCATGGAAGTCGACCTACGAAACTAGGCAAATTCTGATTTCGTTGTTAATATGTCTTTCTGTAGGGATGAATAAGCCTGAACCTTTCATAGAAGGAATCACTGCCATTACATTGATGTTGTGTGGGTGCATCTGGTCACTACCTTGATGTTCTTTCACACTCATCTAATAGGGAGCGAAGCTGCTCGACCGCTAGGAAGAGAGTTGAAAGACTAAGGAGAACTTGGCCTTACAAGTTTATAGTGAATGAGATGTCGAGTCGAGCATATTGTAACAAGTACATGAATGTGCTACCGTACTTAGATGGAGGATTTCTCCTAAGACTTCCTCGTCATATGGACGAAACAGGTCTTCTCAACACTTCGACCAATCAAGGGATACATATAGGCATAACTTCATCGTCCTTTAGATTACCTCAAGCCGACATATGAATAAGCATCATCAATAACGGTCCTCACTTTCGAGACCAAGTATTACCAAGATCCTTTCATTCTTAATTTTGGATCAGTGATATCTCTTAGTTTAACAAGAGTTCGTCACGATTCATCCATATTTTACACGTAAATAGGCATAATTCTTCATATCCCTTCCCTAATCAAGTAGATACTTAGCAAATACCTTGCAAATGCGCTCAGTAGTCAGGAGCCACTTGATTTGGGTAAAAACCGATATATTCAATATCTTTATGTACATCTCTTAGTTCCCAACAGAGATAAGTTGTGACCACAACCTGCTTGTTCAGTTTTTCAGAAACTACCAAACTGACAAGGTAGTAGAGTGCAATGACATCCATTATGAGAGTGTATCTTATCATAGTCGATTTCAGGGCGTTTGTGAGAGACCTTGCGCCAGAAGGTGAGTCTAAACTCTTTTTCTCACTACGCTTTCTAACAAAGACATAACTGATAGAGTTTACACTTGAGGTGTCGGCGTCACTTAACCAAAGCACTATCTTTTTGTTTAAACTGGATTGCATCTTTCCATTTAGGCCAATCTACAACGTTGGTATTTTCTCAACGAAATATGGTTCGATATCAAACTCATTAAACCACGTCATCATGTACACCGATGTAATTTCTAAGTGTAAAGATCTCTATATGGATTGGTATTGACATTGAGGCATCCCCCAATGATAACCATAATCCATAAATAACTGACGAATGAGTATCATTGATCAAATGATCAAGTTGTGCCAAACTCGCATTCTTCCGTAACGAGTATGTATCGAACCAAGTGGCCTCCCCTAAACCATGGGAGCTACGGCCTAGCGACACCATCTACCACATTTATGGTGTCACCATGCCACCATCTATGGGTGATGACATGTCCTCTTATCCGGACATCAACATGTCCTTATCCAAACATCAATTTTTGCAGGCATGTTTGCAGCATGTATATATGATCTCGTCACTTTAGGAAACTTGATGAGACACAGTAGGGACAAACCACGACAATTCCAAGTCGTTCTACTTGAACATTCTTGTTCTTATCTCCCCCTAACGACGGGAAGACTGACTCATCAAAGTGACATAAAAGAGATCGCCTGTCAAAGTCCTTATATTCGGACGATAGTCGGAAGCTCATGTCTTATTCAAAGACAATATTCATCAAATAACTCATCATTGTGCGCTTGTGAACACACAATTTGGCACATACAACATGTGGACGATATAGATTGCAGAACGTTAAGTCAATCTGTTAACAAATATGCATACCGTTACAACCGTAACATAAAGATTTGAATGATGGTGGATAAAGATGAATAAGTATGTCACATCCCGGTTCTTAAGTCAATTTGCGGTTATTTGCTATTGGGTTATTTTGACCTTTTCCGTTTTAAGTAACCGTTTACTATTTAAGACTCCAAAAGTTAACTTTTTCTTCCGTTTGGAATTTGGGAAAACTTTCTTCATGAAAGTCGTAGAGGATGTATATATAGACATCAACATGTCCTTATCCAGACATCAATCTTTGCGGCATGTTTGCAGCATGTATATATGATCTCGTCACTTTAGGAAACTTGATGAGACACTGTAGGGACAAACCACGACAATTCCAAGTCGTTCTACTTGAACATTCTTGTTCTTATCTCCCCCTAACGACGGGAAGACTGACTCATCAAAGTGACATAAAAGAGATCGCCTGTCAAAGTCCTTATATTCGGACGATAGTCGGAAGCTCATGTCTTATTCAAAGACAATATTCATCAAATAACTCATCATTGTGCGCTTGTGAACACACAATTTGGCACATACAACATGTGGACGATATAGATTGCAGAACGTTAAGTCAATCTGTTAACAAATATGCATACCGTTACAACCGTAACATAAAGATTTGAATGATGGTGGATAAAGATGAATAAGTATGTCACATCCCGGTTCTTAAGTCAATTTGCGGTTATTTGCTATTGGGTTATTTTGACCTTTTCCGTTTTAAGTAACCGTTTACTATTTAAGACTCCAAAAGTTAACTTTTTCTTCCGTTTGGAATTTGGGAAAACTTTCTTCATGAAAGTCGTAGAGGATGTATATATAGACATCAACATGTCCTTATCCAGACATCAATCTTTGCAGGCATGTTTGCAGCATGTATATATGATCTCGTCACTTTAGGAAACTTGATGAGACACTGTAGGGACAAACCACGACAATTCTAAGTCGTTCTACTTGAACATTCTTGTTCTTATCTCCCCCTAACGACGGGAAGACTGACTCATCAAAGTGACATAAAAGAGATCGCCTGTCAAAGTCCTTATATAAATGGACGATAGTCGGAAGCTCATGTCTTATTCAAAGACAATATTCATCAAATAACTCATTATTGTGCGCTTCTGAACACACAATTTGGCACATACAACATGTAGACGATATAGATTGCAGAACGTTAAGTCAATCTGTTAACAAATATGCATACCGTTACAACCGTAACATAAAGATTTGAATGATGGTGGATAAAGATGAATAAGTATGTCACATCCCGGTTCTTAAGTCAATTTACAGTTATTTGCTATTGGGTTATTTTGACCTTTTACCGTTTTAAGTAACCGTTTACTATTTAAGACTCCAAAAGTTAACTTTTTCTTCCGTTTGGAATTTGGGAAAACTTTCTTCATGAAAGTCGTAGAGGATGTATATATAGACATCAACATGTCCTTATCCAGACATCAATCTTTGGAGACATGTTTGCAGCATGTATATATGATCTCGTCACTTTAGGAAACTTGATGAGACACAGTAGGGACAAACCACGACAATTCCAAGTCGTTCTACTTGAACATTCTTGTTCTTATCTCCCCCTAACGACGGGAAGACAGACTCATCAAAGTGACATAAAAGAGATCGCCTGTCAAGGTCCTTATATAAACGGACGATAGTCGGAAGTTCATGTCTTATTCAAAGACAATATTCATCAAATAACTCATCATTGTGCGCTTGTGAACACACAATTTGGCACATACAACATGTGGACGATATAGATTGCAGAACGTTAAGTTAATCTGTTAACAAATATGCATACCGTTACAACCGTAACATAAAGATTTGAATGATGGTGGATAAAGATGAATAAGTATGTCACATCCCGGTTCTTAAGTCAATTTACGGTTATTTGCTATTAGGTTATTTTGACCTTTTACCGTTTTAAGTAACTGTTTACTATTTAAGACTCCAAAAGTTGACTTTTTCTTTCGTTTGGAATTTGGAAAAACTTTCTTCATGAAAGTTGTAGAGGATGTTATTACGAATTCATAGACATGCTAAACGTTAAAATCGGAGTTAGCATGAGAAAATTATCAATTAAAAGAGTAAATTTTTGAGTTGGTGAAAAGGGAGTAAAAATTTTAGTGGATATTTTTGTTGGGTTATATTGTTGGACCGGGTGTGAAATAGCCCAACACCCCCGCTCTCTATTTCTCTCTCCCTCTTCCTTTTCTCTCTATCTCTCCCGAGATTACCTCGACCGGCCGGAAACCAAGATTTCGTTCGTCGTCGTCCGGCCACCAGAGATCGCCGGACCGGTCCTATTTGGACCCCTGTCGCCCCCTCTTCCTCCCTGGGCTGGTGACCGGGTTCGTGACGCCGCCGGACGTGAGAAATCTCGCCCGAAACGCCGGACTGTCCACTCGCCGGAAATCGCTCCTCCTGCCACCAAAGTTTGTGATTCTTGGCTCATCTTGTAGCTCTTATCAAGGTTAGTGATCCCTCAAAAGGAATCGACTTAATTCGATCTTGGTATGGAGATATGTTTAATTGAAGTTCTAGGGATTTATGGATGTTTTGGTTCGATTACCCTAGTTAGCCTTAGAATTGGGTTAGCCTTAGAGTTGGACTAAGTGCTAGTTATGAAAGTTGTTGTGCTTGATGAGAGGATTATCCTGTTAAAATTTGAGAGGCATTGGACGTCACCGGAGTTTGGCTGTTGGCCGCCACTACCGGCGGAGCAGGCGGCGGCGCTCCCCTTAGGGGTACCTTTTCATGTTTTTGAGTTTGTTTTTATGAGAGGAGTTTAATGAAGTAAAGTTTAGAATTTTTGGAGGAGTTTTGATAAGGTTTGAGATTTTTCAAAGATTAAGGATTTTACCGGTTGTTAGAATAAAAATCCGGGCGTTGAATTTCCTTGGTATTTAGCCTAGAATGTTAGAATTGATGATTTAAGGTTGTGGTGGAGTTTAATGTGAATCCGGTGAGTTAAACCCTAATAAGAGTAGTGGGTTAAACGGAAGAGAGTTACATATCTTTATTCACGTATTTATTTTCTGAAATTGAAGTTTGGTTCTAAGCATGGTTGTTGTGCTAGGATGAGAAGGGAACCTCGCTTGAGTGGTGATGCGGATATCGTCGGGCTTATGCCTAATTGTGAGTGGACATTTTGGTTTTTAATTAATATGCATGCATGATTTTATAAGTTGCCCATTATATTTTCCAAGCTTAAATTGTAATTTCGGGTTATGAAATGGTCTTTAAATTTATTTGATTTTTGATGCATTGATTAATCTTTGCCGTGATTTATGTAATTTATTTGAGATTAGCATATTGGTTATGAAATTTATTTGAGATTATATCCAGATTTGCATATATTCTGGTTTTCAAAAGATGATAATTATTTAAGTTAATTATTTCATTGAGCATTTTAACGTGTGAGGTTACTCAAGCCCTTTCCGCCTTCGGGTGAGCATTTTAGTTCTGATTTTAATGCTTCTTCTCAATAGAAACCCAAATTGAAAACTCAATTAATTATTGTGATTTGTTTTGACATCTTTTTATTGTGATCGATGACAATTCTGATTATATTGTGCACATAGTAAGTTTTCTATCACTTTTCCTTTTGTTCTTCCTTTCTTATTATTGCTTATGGCTTATGCCCATAAAGATTTTATTCTAAAGCACATTCCTAAGATTTTGTAATTGATTATTGCATTAGTTTGTTGCTATTGGTTGATCATCAAGTTGCTGGAAGGTTCAAGGATAACTACATTGGGTGTCAAGCAACTCTCTTAACTACTTGTAAGGTTGCTCTCTCTCTCTCTCTCTCTCTCACTCACCTTTTTTAATTTCCGGTTCTCTCAACTAATTCTTTTGTTTCAAATAAGTCACTTATATGATTGATAGGATATCAAGTTTTGCTGTACTCTTTACTGTTTGATATATTGCTTATGTGAATGAGGCAATGATTATCCTTAACAACACAGTTTCATTAATAATGCATGGATGTCATTGCTTAATGTTACCAGGTCTCATCAAAAGCAACTTCATTTTGTTTTTCTTGTTTTTCCTTGAAAGAGTTTAGCTTTCTTAACTAATATGATACATATCTGATAGTTTCCATTGGTGTTTAGTTTTCTTAACATTTTATAATTTAGTTGATTGATTCATGACAGTTACAATAGATTACAAGCGAAGACCATTGGGTCCTAATGCTGTGAGAGTTTGGATAGATGCACCAAAAGTCCCATCTGCATCTTTCTGAGCTGCAAATCATTGAAGATGCTCTTGGTACTACAATAGCATGGCCAACAGACAAATTGATTTTGCCTTAGAATTATGGTATGCCTCAAATAAACTCCTTTGTTGTAGTGATCTTTTGATTTATGTGGCATTTTTCAAGTTATTAGTGGAGGTTTATGATGTAGTGATATTCATTTGATTTATGTTGCAGTCTTCAAGTTAGTGGAGGTTCCAGAGAATAATGAAAAGAGCAGAGTAATGAGCCTGAAGGTGGTTAGTTGACTATGTACCTCAGTTGGTTGTTACATACGTCCTACAAGTTTTATCTTTAAGTATGAGAGATTTGCAAGGCTGGATACTTTTCAGTGAAGTACTATATGAGTTTGGTAGGATTTGCATGTATCTTTAACAAATAAGTACAAAAAGATTGTTGCTGAGATATTGTAAGACTTTGGTTTATGAATGTCATTTTTCTAAATACTGCAAAAGAAATTTCTTTAGCACCAGGAAATACTATAAAATGGTAATATAATAGTTTTTCTTAAAAGCTGCTGTAACATATTTATAGCATTTCAGAAATGCTATTGAAAGTATAACAATAGTGTTTATACATTGTTATTGGTGATATGCACAATAGCATGTCTTAAACGCTATAGATGTGAACTTTATGATAGCGTTCGAGGAACGCTATGAAAGAGGCCAGACTTTTCATAGCTCCGGCTGTGATAGCATTTACTAAAATGTTATGGATAAGATATGATAGCGTTTATGGTGTAGTGGACTGAAGAATCCTCAAATTGCATCCATCATTTTGTAGGGTTTTGAAGGGGTTCCATGCAGGTGGGATTTCTTTATGGTTACTAAAAGGGATGGATTTGAAGGACTCGTCCAAGAAAGCAAAGATTTTCAGGTTAGGGTTTCGAAGAGTGTGATGGCGACGAAAGTTGGGGTCGGAGATGAGAGAGAGCCAATGCTTGGGGACGCACTTGAAGTGGATCAGAGATAGAGCCGACACCCTTTCAAGGATCTAGTTTAGGAGTTCTTCGATATCCGCCACCGTTTCTGTCGTCTTTTCGACAACGACGACAACCTCTGCATCAACAGCTTCAACCTAGCTAGATCTGGATTGTGCGTTGTCGTCAAGGCATTGGCCGTCTTCTGGTCGAGAGAGAGAGAGAAGCTTGATCGGGAAAATGAGAGAGATAGGAGAGTTAGGTTATTTTAACGGACAATATGATCTTTTGCTTAAGATTTGTGCAAATGGGCATTGGAAAATGGTTTTTATTAGAATGGGCCATATGCTCTTAAAATTAGTACTAAATATACATTTACCCTATAAACACTAACATGTATTCATTGATAGGAGCCTCTTCATATAAATGATTACAAATTACCTTTTAGGTAGGTATTACTAATTCTATCAACATTAGACCAAGACACACACAAAGTGAGTTATCCTTAAACATAATCAAACCAAACTTCTTTTTGGGCGATTTTTCATTTCTTTTCAGGATTTTTTACCCACCCCTATGTCCCTAACGTACATTACCTCCACCGTCTATGGTGAGTTTTCCTTGATGAGCTTAATTGCTTATACAAGGGATTACACGCTTAACAATATCAAGGAGACTAGGCCCCTAGTGGCGTGATATGTGTTTTCATACTAGGGTTGTTTTGGCTTATGAGTAAATACTGACATGTCCATAGATCCAATGGATGTCGAACTAGACAACCGGTCGACCAATATAGGTAACATGTACTAAGACAGTATCTGACCACAATGATAAACCATTGGGTGAGTCATCCTAAGATCTCTCGAAATCCTTAGCACATGCTAATATGCTCGGCCAACAACTGATAAAAGTCTGGGTTCTTGTAACAACGAATCAGCTACCAAGTTTAACCATCCATCAGACGTACATCCAACAACTATGTTTGTGAGTTTGTCTATTATTGGATCTATAGTCTTAAGAGTTAAGACTCTTTTCTCTCTTGTACACAACTATATTTAGAATATGGGTTATTTCTTTTTTTCTGAAGGAGTGTTCTTTTACCCCAAAAAAAAAAATATCTCTTTTTCTCCATAAAGATAAGGAAGAAACGAAAAAGGATAAGTAAAAATAAAAAAAAAAAAATACAAAGGTTCACAAGGAAGAACTGAGATCCTCTCCTCATAAACTTCTCCTAATATTTCCTCACAAGAGTATCATGGCCGTCCGTTTTTATGCAACGGTTCAGATCTCTTAAGCAAAATCTAAAACTTATCTTCTCATCTCTTCCATCTCATTCTCTCACGTTGAAAACAGTACGACGTCTCCGGCGTCCTCCTGCATCCGAGTTCTGACGTGTCTCTTCTCTTTCACCCTCCTACAGGTCGAATCCCCAAATTTGATTCAAACAAATTCGAAACAACAAGGACGAGCAACCAAACAAACCAACCAAATTTGTAAGTGTAGAGTCTGATCGATCAAATTGAATAATGGGTCTTTGGTTTTGATGAAAAGCTTTGGGTTTGAGCTCATATAGATACTAACTATGAAAGGCGTCTACTCGGTGCCCGGATATTACATCTGCTCCAAGTCCCAGATTCTTCTTGTCGATCACCCATTCACCATTTTCATTTTTTTCCACATATTTATGTAAAGGTGGAGTCTTCAGCTTTAATTTCATATTGGGTTTGGGAAGATATTGAGTTAGTCTCACTTTCAGCTATTAAGTTTATGTTTTTCTTGAAATTGTTAGGATTATATGACATGGGTTTGCATCAAGTTCATGATTTTTGAAGTGAAAGGCTTTTTTTTTTTTTTTAAATAAGAAGTGAAAGGCTTTTATTTATGTCTAATTGTGGGCTCTCAAGTGGAAAGGTTTTCCACCAGATACTGGATGCATGCCTGGGAGGAGTGAAGGACGCTGGAGACACGCTAGACTTTTTTACATTTCTGGGTTTGAGAGAGAACGAAGGACATGAGAAATTATCGAGAGAGAACGAGATAGAATAGATGAGAAAATAAGTTTTAACTTTGATTGAAGAGATCTGAGCCTTTAAATTAGAACGGACGACCAAGATCACTTGTGAGGAAATATTAGGAAAAATTTATGAGAGGATCCGGGTTCCACCAGGAAAAGTATAAATAGGCAAGTAAGTAGATATTATTGAGGAAAAAAGATGAACAAAGAATAAAACAAAAATAGAAGGTTGCTGAGTTACAACTTACAAGTGATCCAGTAGAGAAGAGAGAAGTGGGTGTTTGGTCTCGATGGCAATGGCTGAGAATGGTGGAGTTGTCTGCAAATGCTCACCCAGAAGGAGCTTCCGCTTCCGCTTCAGACAACCCAATCTCCGAAACGTTTCCAGCATTCCTCTCTTCAAACACGCCCTCTTCACTCGCTCCCCATCTCTCGCCGGAAAAGCTTCTACCATTCTCAGGTGACATTTCCCATTTCTCGTCTCTTGTTTCTTTTCATTTGGTTGCAGAGCTTTTGTATTAATCTCGTATTGGGGGTTTACTTAATATTTGAAAGGCCAAGGTTCATGGTGTTAATGGATAATGCCAAATAAAGTAAAACCCAAAGCTTGTATTAATGAAACATCTGAGCTTGTTTGTTGGGTTTAATAGTTGAACTTGGATTGTTGATAGTTGTACTTGGGAGTTGATGATGTATATGTGAATGTGATGCTACTAAAATTGGTGACTAATTAGACACGCTGTGTCTTGTTGTAGCATGAGTGCACAAAAGAAATCGAGGCCTTCGATACTGTCGTCTTCGAGACATAAGAGAATTCCCATTTATGTGATGATGCCTGTTGATGCATTCTGCATAGATGGTTCTGGGATTCCAAGGATTAGGAGGTAAAATATATTATTTCTTCTCCTTTTCATATTATGTTTTCGAGAGTGTTTGATGAGGCCAAGATAAGTATTACTCATAAGATAAAATGTTGTGTCCTATAAGTGACATAGGACCGTTATGCCGGACATTGCAATTTACTATTTTGATCCCAATTCCCAATTCCCAATTTTAGTTATTTCCACATCTATCTAATTGTTGCTTCAATTGTATATTTCGTTTTTAATTTTTACATCTATCCTATTTATTTTGTAGGTGATATTTAGATGTTGCTTAACTTTTTGTTGTTTCAGAGTCAAGGCCTTGACAGTATCTTTGAAAGCGCTCAAGCTGGCAGGTGTCCATGGAGTTGCAGTTGAGGTTTGGTGGGGAGTCGTAGAACGTTTCTCTCCCCTTGCATATGACTGGTCTCTATATGAACAGCTATTTAAGCTGATTTCTGAGTCAGGGTTGAAGGTGCATGTTGCCTTGTCTTTTCACTCAAATGTAAACTCTTCTTCTAGCAGATATGTGGGTGTAAGTCTTCCGCTTTGGATCATGCAGGTTTGTTACTTTTCTATTCTGATTACATGCTAGTCAATGTCATTGCAAAATTTTCCATAATGCAAAGTAGTTGTATTATTTAAAATAAAGTCCACTTATTTTTCTTGAGACCTGAACTGAAGAGGGGCAAATAAGTAAATAGTAATCCATTTGAGTGTTTAGGCTAGGAGTTTTTTCTTATGATTTCAAAGTTATTACTTATTAGATAGAATCCTCATAATCCCCCTCTATCAACTCAAATAATATGGTCCAAGTTTTCTCACAGAATAGAGAGATAAGGTTAGGCATCTACCAGAAACCACTTTACTAATATGCTTTGGTACTGAGTTTCTATTGACAATTTTCAATTCACATCTTTGGTGTGCACAAAAATTTAGCACATTTAGGTTGGTTGTGAAAGAACTATAACTTTCCATTAATTGCATGTCACCTAGTTTGTATCATGAATTTAGATGTTTTTATTCGGTTTAAATCCTGAAGTAAGATTGAGAAGCTGATACTCCTATTTTTACTTCCCCACCCCAACAGATTGGTGCTAGCAATAAGCATATATTCTATCGAGACAAAAATGGGTTTTCAAGTGATGATTATCTTACGCTAGGGGTTGATCACCTTCCTCTGTTTTGTGGCCGGACTGCCCTTCAATGTTATGAAGATTTTATGACCAGCTTTGTTAAGAAATTTGAATCCCATATTGGAAGTGTGATAGAGGAAATTTGTGTCGGTCTTGGTCCTTCTGGCGAACTTAGGTAATGTGACAGTTACCTTAGAACTACTAGTGTGAAGCCAGTACAACAGTTCTAATGGAGTGTTGCCTGCAGGTATCCTGCACACTTTGGTGATGGTAAATGGAAGTTCCCTGGAATTGGCGAGTTCCAGTGCTATGACCAGTACATGTAGGTTGAAAACTCTTTCAATTTCTAATTGAACTTTGGTTGATATTGGATTTTCTCTATTTACTGCCTTGTCTCCGTTTTAGGCTGGACAACCTAAAGATGGCCGCATATGAGGAAGGGAAGCCTCAATGGGGAGAAAGGGGACCACCAAATGCAGGCTGTTATAATAGTATGCCATCTGGAGTTCCTTTCTTTGAAGAGGGAGAGGAAAACTTTCTTTCTGATTATGGGTGCTTTTTCCTTGTATGATACTGATGGAAGTTTTCTGCTCCTCTACTTTAATATATTCAAGTTCGTTTCTTATATATACTTTTAAATTTTTTGCCTAATTGAAGCCTAGGGTACCATATAAGTTCATCTTAAATTGGTTCTTTATTCATCCTGGATCTACCGCATAATATATAAATGCAAAAACACTTTATTTTATAAATACGTTGGGATAGTGTTTTCTCATTCATGCAAAACATGTATATAGGTGAATGTGAATAACATCGTTTCAGAAACTTGAATTGTAACTTCATTTTCTGAACAAAAATAAACAAAAAACAAAAAAAAAATTGTTTTGGTTAGTGTACCAAGAACTACTACAGGAGTATAATCAAGGAAGATGTCATAGGCTTTTATATCTCATTCTTTCATTGATATTATTGTGCAACTGGTTGAATAAAATTGTGGTGGAGCTTCAGAGATCTAACAGCTGCTTAACTCGTTGTAGGAATGGTATAGTGGTTGTTTGCTTGGTCATGCAGATGCTATTCTTGCAAAGGCAGCCAAAATTTTGAAAAAGTATCAAGAAGACAAGCAAGCTTCTATTCTGTTAGTGGCTAAAATTGGTGGAATATATTGGTGGTACCAGACAGTAGCACACCCTGCTGAACTCACAGCTGGATACTACAACACTGCTCTTAGGGATGGTTATGATCCTGTTGCTTCACTTTTGTCTCGTCATGGAGCTGCTTTGCATGTTTCGTAAGAACTCTTGTTGTCATGTTTGTATTATGCTCATGACTAGTAGATTTATTCTGGAATACTCACATACTGAATACCTGTTGCAGCTGCTTGGAGATGATGGACAGTGAAACACCAGCATCCTATCTTTGCAGCCCAGAAGGATTACGGCA
This sequence comes from Fragaria nilgerrensis, assembly GCA_010134655.1. Lineage (NCBI taxonomy): Eukaryota > Viridiplantae > Streptophyta > Magnoliopsida > Rosales > Rosaceae > Fragaria > Fragaria nilgerrensis. The sequence goes on along the minus strand of CM020979.1, from coordinate 27,365,552 downwards.
ACAGGTATTGGATGCCGTTCAATAATATTAGCTTCGTAGCTTGTTGCCTCGTTGATGTTCTCCTTAGGATATTTCTGCTAGTTGCTCGATTATTATGTTGCCTATGAAGTCCCTTCTAGTTAGGGTGTCACTTCTGGACAATATAATAACACAAGCAATTCTAATGTTGTCTTTGGATCCCCTGCTAGTTTGGGTGTTGACCTCGACATTCAATATAGTACAATGACACAGTTCCATGATACGCGTGGCACGTCTCATGGGGATTTTTAGTATTGTAGTTCATATAAGCCAAGTCTGATTATGATTTGAATTCAATGAGATGTTGACTGAGAAATTGAAGAATGAAGATAAATCAGAAAGAACAAGATCATAGACTCCACCACCACCACCACCACCACCCCCTGGTTTTTTCAGGCCTTATTAGGCTGTTTCGGGCACACATAGCATGCCAGATATTTTAACCTAGCATGGGTAGAACTATGCTGTGCTTAATCTTTTAAACAGGCAGGACCAATGCCATGATTATGCTGGTGTGGAAGGAAGTGGCGGTGAATATTGTTGTGATCATTCAATTACTGATCAAATGTGTATGTCCGATTCTACTTTGCTTTGACATGATTTTATTTGACACAGATATGGAGTGCTTCAAAGAAAAGGATAATACATTTGACTGGAAGAAACACCAATGAACGATGTGACAGGGTATATCTATCTTTTGTGCAATAGTAAACTAAGCTTCATCTTTTGACCATATCTAGGATAACACGCACAGTAGATATGCACTAAATATGATGTAGAAATGTGTAAGTTGGCTAGTTTGGATTCACTTATTTACGAGTAGAGATTGACCGATTCAAAACTAATAATATTCACTGCTCTGCTTTTTCACATTGCAGGTTAGTTTATGGCAAATACATGCCAACTGTTACCATTCACAGGCGGATGCTGTAAGATCATTTACTTATTTCAGGATGAATGATAAGATCTTTAGGGCCGAAAACTGGAATAACTTTGTTCCTTTTGTTAGAAAGATGAGCACAAGTTGGTGAGGCACCTGATAAAACCGATTTAACCACTAAAATGTACTGAACGATCTTCAGTAACAGTCTCACTCATGATACTTGATCCTTTTTGTTTTGTTTCATTTTGGTTTTGGTTTTTTTTTATTTTGTAAAGGGGCAGAACAACTTTGAGTATAGTGACTGAAAATTCTTCTGGATCTCGTGTACTGGGGAAGTATATTTCAATCAATTTTGACAAAAAGAAAAAGAAAAAAAAAAAAAGAGACAAATGACCATGGAATGCATTCGGTTTGCCTTTGTTCTTTCATAGAATCATATTCCTAATAGTACATAAACTGACACCCAAATGGAGAAGTCATATCAGTAATGCGTACTCCTCTTCCATGCCTATTCTTAGACATAAATGTGATATTCTTCTTACAACTTGGAAATTGCAATATCACAGGGAAAAGATGCATGTAAAAGTGGGAGTCTAACCAATTTTGCTTGTTCATCGAAAAAAAAAAAAAAAAACCTATACTTGTTCAGTAAACTATGTTGAATTTAGGCTTCTTAAACACGAAAGTCTTGGTCAGAAGCCCTAGCTAAATGGGACTTCTCTAGTTCTCTCATTTTGATTAGTTCTCAACTCCAGTAGTGTTGCTTCTACTGAGCAACACATGATGGATTCAGAGATCCAGACTGACAATACCTCCCCAGATGATGGAACCCCCTCCATCTTTAGGAAATCAATTCAGCCAGTCACATTAAAGGTACGTACGTATATATCATCATATCACACATCACTAGCAGCCTGCTTTGATCTTGTTTTGTAATTCTCGTTTGATTGATTGAAACAAATAATGCCTACGCAGTTTGAGGAGGTGGTTTACAAGATCAAATCAAGAATGTGGGAATGATAGGAGGAATGTTATGGCCAAAGACTAAGGAGGAGACTGAGAAAGTGATCCTGAAGGGGTGAACAGAAAGGCAGAACCAGGTGAAATTCTAGCCATGTTAGGTCCTCCGGAAGTGGCAAAACGACTCTCCTAACCGCACTAGGAGGCCGTCTCAGTGGCCAACTTGCAGGAACCATAACCTACAATGGCAAAACCATCTCCAATGCAATGAAAAGAAACACCGGATTCGTTTCCCAAGACGATTTTCTCTATCCCCATCTAACCGTCTCACCGAAACCCTAGTTTTCACAGCCCTTCTCCGATTGCCAAACACTCTAACAAAGGAAGAGAAGGTATCCAAGCCGAATCGGTTATAGCTCAACTCGGATTGAGCGAGTGCCGAAACAGCATTATAGGCCATGAGTTCCTGAGGGGTATTTCAGGAGGGGAGAGGAGAGGGTGAGCATAGGCAAGAGTTGCTTGTAATCCTAGCTTGCTCTTATTGGACGAACCCACCTCCGGCCTCGATTCTACCCAGCTCGGATGATCGTTACGACATTGTCTAGTTAGCCAGCGGTGGAAGAACAATAGTGATGACGATACACCAACCTTCAAGTAAGCTGTTTTACATGTTTCACAAGCTGTTACTTTTATCTGAAGGAAATGCTCTGTATTTTGGCAAAGTCTCTGCAGTCATGGACTACTTTCGGACATGGGGTTTTCCCCATCTGTACCCATGAACCCTGCTGATTTCCTCTTGACCTTGCTAATGGTATTATGCATGCAATTGTTGATATATGCTACAATAAGTTTCTTTGACTTCTTTCAAGAATTTCTCTATAATTTCATTGAAGTCCGATATTTTCTATATAGTTTGGTCATCATTGTTTCAGTTTCACATACAGAATCGAATGCTATGTTTTGGTAGGGTTGACAAGGGATGGGGAGGATGCAAATGAGTCCATAGATGATCATATGCAAGCATTGTTGTGGCCTATAGAGGGAGGCTTTCGGAGAAACTGAAGGCGGAACTTGCAGAGGACAAACTATCAGATGGTGCAGAAGATAATACTAAGCAGGAGTTTGGGAGGTGGCCGACAACATGGTGGCAGCAATTCAGTGTATTATTGAGGAGAGGGGTAGGGAGAGAAGCACGGGTCTTCGCTCTTCTCAAGATTATAGAGGTGCTTACAGTCTCTCTGCTTACTGCCCTACTGTGGTGGAAATCGCATATTTCTCACTTACAGGATCAGGTAACTAACCATCAATCACTTCAGATATATCTAAACTGAGAATAGAAATGAAATGAATCTGGTTTTATTTTTTTGTTGTGAATAAGAATCTACGGTTGCTTGATGTATTCTGCTATTTGAATGAATGGTTCTTAAAGAAATAAATGAAATAACGGATCTGCCTGATCAATGAGCTAGCTCCCCGTTTCGGCATGCAATTGTTCATTCTTTACATTCATATGCAACAATCACAGAAACATTCGTGCCAAGAACCAACATAATTTAATATTCGTAGCTGTTTTAATGCATTTGAGTACCATCATCTGATTATGGTTTATTATCTGTTTGATGTGCACTATATTTGTTTGCGCAGTTCAATATAAATATATAATTGCCAAATAAGAGAGAAGTGAGCTAGTTTCAAATTTGAGGGACTTAGAATGGGCATATATATATATGAATAAGCTAATAGCCATAGTTGTTTATGATGGTTTTTAGAGGTTAGGTAGTTAGTGTTTAGGCCAAAGAGTGTTTAAGAAATGGAAGATTTGGTTTAGAAATGTGTGAAACAGAGGAGATTTAGTTATTTTCGAAAAGAGAGGAGTTTGTATTGATAGCTTAATTTTTTTTTTTTTGGAAATGAATCAACGAGGGACACAGCTAAATAGCCATAAATCTCAACCAAACAACATATAGAGGTGCTTACAGTCTCTCTGCTTACTGCCCTACTGTGGTGGAAATCGCATATTTCTCACTTACAGGATCAGGTAACTAACCATCAATCACTTCAGATATATCTAAACTGAGAATAGAAATGAAATGAATCTGCGGTTTTTTTTTGTTGTGTGAATAAGAATCTACGGTTGCTTGATGTATTCTGCTATTTGAATGAATGGTTCTTAAAGAAAATAAATGAAATAACGGATCTGCCTGATCAATGAGCTAGCTCCCTCGTTTCGGCATGCAATTGTTCATTCTTTACATTCATATGCAAACAATCACAGAAACATTCGTGCCAAGAACCAACATAATTTAATATTCGTAGCTGTTTATGCATTTGAGTACCATCATCTGATTATGGTTTTATTATCTGTTTGATGTGCACTATATTTGTTTGCGCAGTTCAATATAATATATAATTGCCAAAATAAGAGAAGTGAGCTAGTTCAAATTTGAGGGACTTAGAATGGGCATATATATATATATGAATAAGCTAATAGCCATAGTTGTTTATGATGGTTTTTAGAAGGTTAGGTAGTTAGTGTTTAGGCCAAAGAGTGTTTAAGAAATGGAAGATTTGGTTTAGAAATGTGTGAAACAGAGGAGATTTAGTTATTTAGAAAAGAGAGGAGTTTGTATTGATAGCTTAATTTTTTTTTTTGGAAATGAATCAACGAGGGACACAGCTAAATAGCATAAATCTCAACCAAACAACATAATAAATACAAGAAAACTAATCAACTACTTCAAACCCAGAAGTAGGAAGCTTAGTTGATTACATCATGATACAAGCTTTGATACATATATAGAGTTGTAAACCGACATTGGTTTACCTCCACCGACATGGCTTCATTCTAGACAATACTAGATTATACTTAATTATGTAATCTAGATTTTTCTACAACCATACATGATCACTAGATTAAACTAGATAACTTAAGTATAGTTTAGAGAGACTAATGCGCTTTACTGTTTAACAGTTTATTTATATATGCAGAAAACTAGACTGAGAATCTAATTTTTTGTACTCATATATGCATGTTTACAGATTGGGATTTTCTTCTTTTTGTGTGTGGATTTTGGGGCTTCTTTCCTCTCTTAGATGCAATCGCTACATTCCCCCGGAGCACAAGATGCTCGAAAAGGAGCGGTCTTCTGGCACTTACAGACTTTCCTCCTATTTCATGTCAAGGATTTTCTCTGACCTACCCATGGAACTTGTTCTTCCTACCCTATTCCTCACAATAACGTACTGGTGCACAGGCCTAAAACCCACCGTCGGACACTTCTTGCATGCCTTGCTGGTTCTGTTACTCAGTGTTTCAGTTGCTCAAGGCTTAGGACTTGCTCTTGGTGCTCTGGTGATGGACCATGAATTGGCCATGACACTTGGAACAGTCTTCATGTTGTCATTCCAACTAGTCGGTGGTTTCTTTGTTCAACAAGTGCCTAGGTCTATAGCTTGGATGAAGTACCTTTCGTTCGTGCACTACTCGTACAAACTCCTCTTGGGGTCCAATACAAGGCAGATGAGACATATCCATGTGACAATGGGGGAGTTTGCGTGATTGCAGATTATCCATCTATAAAAATGGTGGGACTTGATGGACAACTGATCTCTGTGATTGCTTTGGTTATCATGCTTGTAGGTTACAGGTTAATTGCTTATGTCGCCCTCATGAGGATTGGGGTTACAAGAAAGTAATGCAGGGTAGGAAAATCATATATGGTGCGTGGGTGGCCTAGATTATATCAAGACTATCAATCAGTTTATGCATTTCTCTCTATGAAGCTAACAATTCAAGGATCCACAATCTAATTGTTTACAAAGCTTTTGTTCTAATAAACTTCATATTTGAACTCCAGAGCTATAGAGGTTTCCTGTTCATTACCTAAATCCTTCTCTAAAATTTTTTGAGTTTGCTATAAAAATAGGGAATTTGGTTTTCTCTCAATTCCCTATTTTAGAGAAAACTATAGGAAATATGTTGGAGCAAAATAACCAAATTTTTCCCTTAAATACTGAAAAGTTGAGATTTAAAGAAGCTGTTGGAGTTGCTTTTGTCATAATTTATGTAAAATGTTATTACCCTTGCCCATAATATGAGCTCTTTGGTAAAGCCCTACCAGGGTGATCTTGACAATGGCAACATAGTTGCTGTTTTAACAAGCGAAAAGGGTTTTTTTTTTTTTTTTTTTTTTTTTTGCTTGGGAAGTTGACCTGGCTATAGCTTATGACAGACTTCAATGAAATTTTCTGAGAAATTGCCTTTGGGAAGACGGGAGAATTAATTATGGAGCTCATTATGCAAACGTGTTGCTATTGAGTTTACTCCAAGTTGTGTTTCAAAGCAAAGTGTAGACCATTTATCTCCTTTATGCTGTGGTTCGCTACACAGAACAGCCATCTCCTTACTTAAAAGGGTCTAGCTGATATATGGAAACCTGCAGTAAAAGTCATTCGAAATGGTTCCCATTTTCTTCTCAGATGATGTTAAACTTTTAACTGATGCTACTGCAAAACAAGCTGGTGTTATGGTTTAGACTTGTTTTAGTGATGCATCTTTCTCCAAATGTTCACAGTAATAATGTTGCTTGACTGCTTCAAAATTGGGGTCGGTCTTTGGATCTCCTTTAACTAAGCAGCTGCTTAACTCGGAATACCCATCATAGTCTTGTGGGAAGGTTCAAACAAGACTTTCAGTGTGGAAGAGTTGAACATAGATTTGTGGAAGATAGAACTTTTGAGCATCTAAGACATTCTGTTGGCCTAAGAGAAAGAAGTGTCGCTTTCAATAGAGAAACAGTGAAATTGAATAGACACAAGAAAAAATAATCGAGATTTGATTAATAGATAATAGTATTTCTTGTCCGCACAAACTCTAACATAATCATGAAATATGAAAGAAACATAAAGCCCTATTGAGAGAAATACATAAAAGCGTCAAAATTTTACTTGTGAGTACCTCTGGAAATACAGTTCACTCTTCCACCGGTTCATCAAATCCAATACCAGACATAGGTACCTTACCTGTAATTTGACCCTCATCATTTCCCCCAGTGCCATCAGTAACATCCATGGCAGATCCCTTCTTGACATAATCAACCTTAAAATCATAATCATCATCATCTTCCATAGCATCCTTGGAAGCTGATTTGGCCTTTCTCCTCATCTTCTTCTCCGCTTTCTTCTTCTTTGTATTAAGCATACCATCAATTGCATACAATTTCTCATTTTGCCTGCTAGTTTTAGTAGTTGTCTTTTCTTTTGCCTTTCCTGGTTCATCCTCTTCAACTGCCATGGACTGGTCATCGTCTTCATCAACCATATCTTTAGGACTTCCATCAGCTTCACTCGATGGTCGTTGTACAACATCATCCTGATGCATGAAAACAAATAAAGTAAATAAAGTAGGTTGGATTTACTAGCATACCCATCCACGTAATTAAAATTCATATTCAAATTAGCTGGCTTCCTATAAAACAATTGAACATATCGATCCTATGCAAAAGCAGTTCAGTTAGACATAATCTGAACAAAGAAAATCAGAATGTGAACAGGCTACCATTCATGTTTCTATATTTTCATATCTCCGATAAGCATATCATAACCAGTTAAAATCAAATTTATTTTCCAAATCATGCAGCCCAATTTCTTGTTTTTTTTTTTTTAAAAAATAAAACAGACCAGTCATTGAAAAAGGATTTTATAGTTATGGTATGATCAGTACAGATTACTAACCTCTACCATATTTTCATCAAAATTGAGGGCAACTGGGAGGAACTTCAACAGGATGGAAATCATTAACAGATTTGAGGCTTCCAATGAATGAAGATTCTCCATTGTATACTTCGTCAATGTTCAATGCTTGCCCAGCTCCGAAACGATTTTTGCTTCTGAAGGTTCTTCTTGACTCCTAGCAGGAGGCATAGTGTAGTATGGAATTTTACCTGTAACATGATGAAGATATAGCATCAAATTTGACGTTTTCAATATAACAGTTATCTACAAATCACTTTTTCTCCAGTTAGTCTTGTCTTTTTTTTTCTTTTTTCCTTTTCCTTTTTTGAAAAGAGTCTTGTCCTTAGCACCTATATGAAGGGAAAATACATACCCTCATTCCAGTCATGCAGAACAATTCTCGCTGCAGCTCCAATATCTACAATACCACCCTTTTTCAGCTTACCCCTAACAGTAGCCACCTTCTGTAGAAAGTCATCAACAGTATCAAAGCTTGGGAGCTTGTATATAGATACCAACAATCTGGCTGGCAGAGCTTCAAAATTTCCTTCACTGATCAACAAAGGAGATTGTGTTAGCTTTGTTTTTAAACAATATTCAAAAAGCAAAAAGCATTGCAAGGCATTCTTGAAAAAAAAAAACCAACAACAACAACATTGTAAGGGTTGTAATACGGCAGCAATTGGAACTTGAGCTAAGTTTTCAAACACGCTTAAATGAAAATGGGGCAATAGCTCCGTACCTGGACCAATTGGATCCTCTAACTTCTCGATTCTTTTGCAATTTCGAAGAGCTATAGAGGCATCATTCTGTAGATTTGAGCATGACAACACCAGGGCAATCTAACAATTTGACATTATTATCCAACTGAACTTCTTGTAGTGATCTTGTTAACCCTGGGGTGGAACCAACATTGACGACACGGCATCTCTTCAAACTGTTAATGAGACTACTCTTACCAACATTAGGCAGACCAATAATACCCACTGTAATCGACTTCTTGATCTGCCAAAGACAAAGGGTCACAATTATACTTGGAACAATTTGATGACTCGTTATAACATAAGACCCAAGTTCAAGTGACAAAAGCTCAGATTGTAATAAGAGAAATGTAAAAATCATTAGTCTACCATGATATACCTCATGACTTCTTGAATAGTTCTTCAACAATTTAAGAAGAGTTTCCGCTCCTAAACAATCACTTGTCTGCAAAAGGTTGCTAGGTTTTGACTTTTTAGAGGAGGATTTCCACCCTAAGTTTGATTTTTGTTCTTGGGTGCTGCACTTGAAGGCAACAGCTGGCAACTCTTCCCTAAGATAAGTGAGCCACTTCTCAACAGCTTCACGTGGGATAAGATCTGAGATTTAAGAAACCATAACAATCAATAAAGGATTCAAGTTGAGATTAAGGAAAACAATCAAAAAATCAGATAGTGGTTCTTCACAAAAATTCAACCCCACAATTAATATCTTTCGTCATTTATAAAGTCTATTTAAAAATGAGAAGGGAAGGAGGAATTCATGTTGGGAAGACGGAAATTCTCCTACTTCACTTCACATGACACTTGTGTTAACATCCCTATTACTTCATATTGAATAATTTTTGCTTAAACAAGAAAATACATTACTATCTTTCACGTAATTTCTGCAGCCGAATATACCCAGTACAGATATACTGACACATAAATAGTGCATAGTGTAATTCCTTATCCACCACTTTCAGAGGACAGTCCTCCACAAGTAATTAGATAAAGGTATCTACATAGGTGCATTGAGAGAATGGTACCCAACCACTATGCTTAGCTTTTAGCCTGTTTTTCTATGAATTAGGTTGTTAAAAATAAATAAAAACACTCAGAAAACTACCCTTATGCCACTTAAAACTGGATAAGGTTGGGCATCTGAGATTCACAAGTAACTCTCAAGTGGGGGGATGGTATACTGGGTTGTTGACGGCATCTGCCAATAGATTTCCTTCCATGTTGCAAGACAGGGCCTAAGAGAGCTTTTCTAGCTCAACCACCAACTCATACATAAACTGACATAGCTAACTCATCTAACATACCTACTGTTAAGACACTCAGATGGGTTTAGATAACACGCTCAGATGGCCATCCATAAACTATTTATCTTTTTTCCCTTTGGCTAGCTATGGTGGCTTATACAGGCCCCTATAACTTGACCCGTCACATTTTCCTTTCTGCATCGTGTTTCAGGTCTTGCTTTGAACCCTATGGGCTGTACCATTTCTGGTCAATAGAATGAATAAACACGCTTTACCCCTTGGCCAATATAATATTCCACATATTTAGGTAGCTGATACTTTTTTTAGCAAAACATTAAAACCGAGTAAATTAACTCCTTATTTTCATAAAGGTATATTGAGCTCCTTGAGAAGTGCGCTTCTCAATCATAAAGACTCTTCTTCTTAAAAAATTAAAACATCATAGGTTCCATGTTGTTTTTCATAATCCTTTGCAAAAAATTGACTGGATCTAAAAGATATAAGGGTTCGCTCATCAGAAATAGTGGTCACTCTCCTGGTTGGGGAAACTGAACTTCTAATTACCAATTGGTGTCCTACTTCTGGAATAGCCTATTGAGGATGGCCTTGTAATGGTTTGCGGATGGCTGTGCTCTCCCCAAATTGGCGTGGAAAAGGTTTACTATCACTTGGTATAAAATAACATGTGCATTGAAAGAGAAGGCATTTGTATACTGGGAAATTTACTGAAGTAGGGACATAAGAAACTTATTGAATCTACAGTCTGACAGAGAACAGGCACATATATTTCCTATTAGAGTATTAGCACACAAAGACAAAGGCATACAGACAAAGCACACTTATATGTGTGTATGGGGGTGGGGGGGGAAAGAGAGAGAGCAACTATCACATTACCGATTTTGTTCAGAAGTAACACAAGATGCTTGTTAGGACCCGACTTCCTGACCATCTTTTCCATATCAATACATCGTGTACCCAGGGGATCTCGAGCATCAAGAACCTCCAAAATAACATCTGATGCTTCAATAACTTTAACCAACTCCTTGTAGAAAGCCCTATCTGAGCTATCTGTATGTAGGGAAATTTGAAAACCACCAATTAAAAATTAAAATATAGAAAAAGGTAACAATAAACTTAACCTGAATCATGAGTAAAACATCTTCCAGAAACAACCAAATAATAACATACCCCTATTCTTAGAAATCCAGTGGAATCATCGGTACTCTTTTCCTCAACTACTTCATCCAATTTGGAGTCGTGGTCCTCCTCTAACTCGCCCAGCTTCCTCTTCTGAGCCTAAATAAGCATAAAGAATATACTATTAATATAAAAACTGAACCAATTACTAAAACTAGGTAAGCTGTTCAATCTAAATGGCTAAAGTGGATAGGGCAACTCTACAACCCATCTTTGTCATAAATATCACAATCAAATGTAAAGATACATAAACATGATAGTAACTTCAGCTCAGACCTAATGTCAATTGATAAGCTGAATGTTAAATGCATCAACAGATAACAGTTGTCGTATAAGTGTTACTGAACCGAGCTAACAAAACTAACTTAGAGAGCCAAATGAATACCCTTTCTTTGCGGGCAGCTTTCTTCTGCTCGATTTCATCAATAACACGAGCGCGGCGAGCTTCAAGGGCCTTAAGCTCCTGCTCCTTGAAGGGCCAGTCATTGGGGATACCAGGGTCCTTCTCCACCTTCTTGCGCTGGAAGCCGAGCTTCTTGGCCTCCTTGGCCTTCTTCTTGTGGTGCTCTTTCACCTTCCTTATCACCTTGTACTTCTTCTTCAGAGGCACTCTCTTGCTTTTGCTCTCTGCATAACCCAGTTCCCAAATCAATCAATCCAATACAAATAGATGAATGCTTTGCAGTGAAATTAAAAACCCAGTTCCCAAATCAATCAAAAAAAAAAGATGAAAGCTTTGCAGTGAAAGTAAGGAACCCAGTTCCCAAATCAAACAATGATCCAAAGCAAAGAAAAAAAAATGAAAGCTTTGCAGAAAAATTAAGGAACACAATTCCCAATCAATCAATGAATCCAAGAAAAGATGAATTCTTTGCAGTGAAAGAAAGGGTTTCGCTTACTTTTGCTCCTCTTGACCATCTTGGATGCTGCTGGCTATTCAGAGTTGGGTTATCAGCTTGCGTTGATATGCAAACAGAGTAGCCGCTCTTCTGGGTTTTTGGGAAGAGCAAGTATTAGGGTTTAAGGAGAACCGAGAGGAGGTGAGGGCATAGTTGGTATTTCGCAAGGCTAGAAAGAGCAAAATATATAAAAGATGGGGTGAGAGAGGCTCGGACTCTCGACCTCAGGATCACTCAGAAGCTATGAGACCTATACGCTAGCCAACTGCGCCACCACCCCGATGTTCACTTCGAATCTTAGTATCATACATCAGATTATTTTACTAAGGTTTCAATCAAGATAATAACTCCATTAATATAGGCTAGAGCGTAGTTATAAAATAGAGCTTGGTTATATCGAAATACATTCATGTAACATACGTGGAGTGTTAACGCATTGCGAAAAATTGTGCTAGCTTAAAACAAGAGTGGTTATTACATACCATTATGTTGCCTTGCACAGACAGACTAAAAAGAAGTTGAAGTATTATCCACGATGGTACATAAAACTAGGTCCACTCAATGTCATTCCATGCTCTACTATACATAATAAATTGAATCTTTCTTCAGTACTGCTCCAGATGATTCAATGGTACCAATTATGGTAAAGTATCCATTCTATTTTGTTGCATTGAAACCTCCAAGGTCCCAATGCGAAACTCTAACAGACCGGATCCATCATCTCGGCTCATAAGTGAGCCCAATTCTAGATTAATTAAGACTTCAAAGCGAGTCCATATGGAAGCTCGCCCTTTTTTGGATCCAGTGAGCCCCCAGACATAATTTACAATGAACACCTAGCTTGGTCTTGGGCTTAAATCGAGATTGAGCCCCAAACATATGTGTGCATCTAACTAGAGTTGAGTATCACAACCAACTGGCTGCCCCATAGTGGTCATTGTTGTAGCATCGTACTGCTCCTAACTCATAGTCTGTCGAGCTGCACAATGCCACTCTAGAGTTGGCAACCGCCCCTCTCAGTCTTTAATCCATCCCAACGCCATGTCGGTCAACCGTGCTTGACACACCTGGCAACTTTGATCCACTTCAAGCTTACTCCAATGTTTGTTATATACTATCAAGTTTCAACTATTACTTAAAAGTTACCAGCATTGCCTTGTCATATTGGTCTCGATTTCCTTTTCATCATCCTCATCAAGTTATGTCCATCTCTCCAGACCCTAGCCGTCTACATAGGTATTCTCATCTCTGCAAATCACTAAACTGGTTAGCCTTCATCCGAACCAAAACATGTGTGCATATGGGCATGATTGTCTAGAGTAGACTGGCATCTTTGGGCTTTTAAAGTTTGTTGGACAGGTTGACTGTCGGATGCAGATAGTGAATGGCCCTGCCCTATCGGTGAACAGGTGTTCATGACCCTTGGGCGCTTCTTGACGGAGCGAGAGACATAGAGAGATCTTGGGTGAGAGAGAGAGTGAGATGAGCCTTCCTATATAGAGAAATCTTGGGCGGTAGAGAAAGCGAGAGAGGAGTCTAGAGAGATGGGCGGCATAGAAAGCGAGAAGAATCTAGAGAAATTTAGAGAGAGAGAGAGAGATAAATTCTGGGAATGCAAACAATTCACAGGCAAAACCATCTTTTTAATGTTGTTAGTGAACAGTAATACCCCTGACGACAAATCTAACCATCATTGACCGACTCTCTAAGAATGAATTGATGGTAGATGCCCTGAACCTCTATTATAGAAATGTTAGTAATGGTGTTACCCCAACGTCATTACGTATAACTCTTTGATGGATGGAGTTTTCAAATTATGTAACTAGAAAGCAGCCACATGGTTGTTGCAGGAAATGTGTGGAGAAATAGTATCTTTTCAGATGCAAACATTCAATAGCATGATTGATGGATTGTGTAAAGAGGGCAAGGTTCAGGATGTTGAAACAGTTGTTCAAATGATGATACAAAAAGATATTCAACTAGATAGACTCACATATAATCGCCAATGGATTACTATTTGCACATACAAATGGGCAAGGGAAAAGCATCAGCTCATTGGATAATGTTTACAGTTATAACATAATGATAAATGGATATTGTAAAAGTGAAAAAAAAATCAGACACTACATATACACTAACTCATCGACTGCAGTACTAATATGAAAATCACATGATGATGCTTACTAAGGATCAAATATGTAGGCACAAATGTCTAACTAGCATGCTTCACCAGCGCGTAGGCTAAACATAACCGCCATACTCACCCAAACTAGAACCACTAGAGGCAAGACAACACAGTAGCTACAAGTTGCAGCAAACTGCTTGACGATCAGAGCAATACCACTTGACAGAAGCAATACTGAGGGCATCAATCCCACATCGAAGAAGAGGAAAGGTCTTAGATATCTTCAGCCTATAAAGGTAACTCACTCTCTCTTCATTTATGACGCTTTTACTACTTACCTACTGTTATTCTGTCAACATCAATACTACTTAAGCATCGGAGCGTAGAAGAACGCCCAACCGTGGTCTCTTCCTCTAACATTATCTTGTATTCCTATTGATAGGCCTACTAGCTAAGGGTATCTACATTTCCATCTATATTCACACATAGATATGAAAGATCAGGAAGCCGATAATCTACCGTATCAACAATGGCGCCGTATGTGGGAACTTTCTGAGCAAAAAGTTTCTCACGTGTTATCACCATGACAGTCGACAAGAACAACTGAGCAGGTCAATCCCATTAGCAGGATCCCGCCAATGTCGCAAAGACGCTGAACTTTTTCACACCTCTCATGGGTGGGAACAATGAAGAAGCGCCGCTAATGACTTCAGGGGTTCTACTGGTGACGGGAAGCGGAGACCGACGACCGTTAATGATTTGGAAGCAAAGCTAGAAAAGTATTGAGGGATCTCCATGCCATGAGGAGAAACAGGCGCGATTGGCCGCTGAGAAGAACCTTCGCCTACTAATTGAGAAACAGGGAAAAGCGCGAGAAGGGAGAGCAGACAGTGAATCTGAAACGATCAGTTCTCGCCCAAGGAGGAGTGATAGAGGCGAAGCGAGCAACGACCGTTAGAGAATAGCGCACATAGATGTGTCGCTCACGCCTGAAGAACTCAATGGTGAGTGACCACCCTCCTAGATATATGTTAGATGACTAGTCTAAGTGATGTGATGACATTCCACTTCTTCTTCCGATTTTAGTTATAAGTATGTATTGTGGTGTGAAGGTTGTAGCCTTTTTACTTCTACATATTATCTTGTGTAAATAATTTTTCACTTTCTCTGTAAAGAATGCTATATCATATTGTCATTTGGCATATCACGCTGAGAATTATTTTGTGTACTTATACCTATTATCTTATTTGAATAAAGTTTCACTTTCTCTCAAAAAAAGAAATTTTTACTGACATATGACATGACTTCCTCAAAGGCTTTCAGGCATAGAGACTAATGAGTGCATAATTGCAAAGAGATCTTGTCAAAACCCTCGTCATAAATTTAAGGCATAATTGTCAATTGCTACCCTAGCTTTTACCTTGGTGTCAATTGCTACCGTAACTTTCATTCAGCCAATTTGTTACCTGATCTTTTCTAAATTAGCCAATTTGCTATCTTATGTTTTATTTCAGCCAATTTGCTACCATTCTGTCAAATTTGCTACTTTGAGTTCAAGATTAACCAATTTACTTATCGAAATTTTAATATCGACTTACTTTAAACTTCGATCTTCATAATTAATTCATGTTTGGATGAAGAAATGAATAAATTAAAATGACAAAAAGTAGTAGCAAATTGGCTAATTTTGAAAACATAGGTAGCAAATCAGCACATAAATAATACTAGGGTAGTAGCAAATTGGCTGAAATGAAAGTCATGGTAGCAAATTAACACCAAGGTGAAAGCTAGGGTAGCAATTTGGCTAAAAAGCCTAAATTTAGATTAGGATTTAACTCCAATCAATGGCAGGATTCGAATCTAAGTATCTATTTTTTTTTAATCGAGATATCACACGGTTTAATTGTTCAAAGACTTTTCAGTTACAGAGACTAATCAGTGCCTAGAGATTTTATCAGAACGCTTCCTCCTCTCTGACCACCAAACATAGATTGAAATTTAACTTTAATCAACGACAACAGCTTCGAAATAGGTATGATGATCCCATACCTAAGCTTATACCATTCAACCAGCTGTAATGGTTTAATAAATATAATTTTAATTCTATGTCATTTGCCATCATGTGAAGAATTAATCAAGACAAAACCTAGTTAGATGACTTATCTAATGGCTAAACTTGTAATTGGGGCAAACAACTTATTAACTACATTCTTCTGACGCAATGTCCTTCGACTCTTCAACGAGGTCATAACCTATCAACCTGTATGTATGTGCATTCTGGATTTGTACATCATCAATATTTGGCTAATTAGTTCTCAGCATCAAAACTGATATATGAAATACAATATTTTGTAGAAAAGCATGGCCTTATACATCTAGACTACGAATCTCGAGTGCATGCATACATTTATTGCTGCAACAACCAGAGGTTGAAAACTAGTCAGATGTACACTGTCGCGCAGACTTGGCGGAGACGTTCTGAAACTGCAAAGGCTTCTTATAAGACTGCAACAAGAGAGACGAACATACCACACTTACAGATGAAGCAGCCATACAGGCACCGGCAAGCCAAGGTGGTAACCGGATCCCAGAGAAAGGGAACAGGATTCCTGCAGCAACTGGCATGCCAAGGATGTTGTATCCCATGGCCCAGACATAATTCAACCAAATTCGAGACAGTCTTTCTAGATAGATCTATGGCTGTAACCACATCTTCCAAATTGCTCTTCATCAAAACTATATCAGCAGCTTCTATAGCTACATCAGTGCCAGCACCAATTGCCATGCCAACATCTGCTGCAGCCAAAGCTGGCGAGTCATTGATTCCATCTCCAACCATAACCACAGTCAATCCTTTCATCTGCATCCAATTTCAGTATGACAGTCAAAGAAGGTTATGCTTGTTCAGATTGTACATCCATAACTGGTGGTGGAACAAACTTGATATAGAATACCAAATTTAAATATTCTTAAGAAACAAATTTATACTAAATGTAGAATTACTGATGAGTGATTTCAAATTTTCAAAACAAGTGACTAGAAGCGCTGGAATTAAGGCATGCAAATCACATATTTGGCCACATTCTTGAAAGATAAACATTTCAGTGGTCAGCTGGCCATTTCCTCAAGATAAAAGAAAGCAACTGCCATATTCTGGGAAGAAAATCCCCAAACAGAGTCATGCGTAATGATGTAGCAAGCTGCCTCCATGTCAGAGACTGAAAGGATCTTGACCAGGCTTCATGCAATGACACAAAAACAGCAAGCAATCAAAATCAAATCCTTTTTTTATTCTCTTTGGTCTGAAACTCTAAATTTCGTTAAAACTCTTTGTTGTACCACCACATCCACGTTTCTTTAAAGCCTAGAACTCTACTATTCAGACTTCAATTTAGTCATTTACATTTTATACACACTGCCCTAGGTGACCGTCACAAGCTTACCTGTAGCTCTTTAATTCTATCAGCTTTCCCATTGGATCGGTCTCAGCAAACACCTTATCAATGCCAACCTCCCTTGCAATTGCTGATGCCGTTGCCCAGTTATCACCAGTAACCATGATGCTTGAAATGCCCATTGAGTGGAGGTAAGAGACTACACATGCAGCCTCTGGCTTCAGTGGATCAGTTACAGCAAAAGATCCAGCAACCTTTCCATCAATGGATACTAACACACATGTTCGAGCCAGTTTCTCGTTCTCTGAAATGAATTGCTCAACCTCAGGACCAACGTGGACATTATATTCCCGCATGAGCCTCTTGTTCCCAACCAGAACCAGTTTGTCACCAACTCTTCCACTAACACCAGCTCCAGTGTGCACCTCAAAGTCCTTGGCCTCCACCAAGTTTTCATTTGACCCAAACTTGTTAAGAAACCTTTTTGCATGCTCCACAATGGACTTTGCTATTGGGTGTTCACTATTTGCCTAAATAATATTGCAAAGAGGTGGATTAACTTGATTGTTGAATTATAAGCTACCAGAATAAAATCTAATTCATAAATAAAGTACATCAACGGAAATATACAGATACGCGCGTGCACACATATATAGTTCTTGGAAGTTTTCAAGTAAAGTTTCTGTAAGAGTAAAAATGTTTAAAATATAAACACCAACCTCAGTAGCAGTAGCCGCCAACACAGAATTCCTCCATTGAGTAATTGGAAAAGAGCACAGCACTAACTACTGTCGGCTTTCCAACTGTCAATGTCCCTGTCTTATCAAAGACAACTGTTGTCACCTGCAGGATAAACAACAAATGCATATTAGGAATACTGAATCATGTGTATAGGTACAGAAGTATGAATAGATGAAATGTATCAATGTAACAATGCACACATAGATTTTAGTGGTGAAATGCATCGGTTCAAAATAAATTAAATAAAGAAAAGGTAAAAAACAGAAATAAATCAAATAATATAGCAATCTATATGAACGCTTTCTGTCAATCAAAATCAAGAGTCCCTCACCGTGCTAATAAGAGTAGCTGGTGGACTTAATATGATGTTTGGTGACATGAATACGTTCAAACACATCAAAACTCTAGATCATTTGTATAATACAAATTCTGACTAGAAATAGTTGCATTCGTCATAGCTACAACAAAAAAATTTCACCACTAAAATCTCAACAAACAGAAAACAGAAGTACACATATAACTATAGGTACATATATGAATATATAATCTTCATAGATGATCCAAAGATGACCGTTTGGATTGACACCCCAAGATAAATGTTGACTTTGTAATAATCAGCTCATGTTATGAAGTAATATGACAGTACTTGAATCTTTGATGTAGCTACTGTCATAGTTGTTTTTGTTGATACCAGAAATAACAATTATTGACAAATAGCAAATCGGAATAAGTAAACCAGCCATTAGAGGGTTCTCGCTTTGTATAGATAGATAAAACGTAAACACAATAAAAAAGACTATGCAAATGAAACCCAGACCTCAGATACAAGGTGGCTTACCTTATGAGCCTTTTCAAGTGCATTTCCACCCTTGATAAGAACACCTTGTGTAGCACCCTTCCCTGTTGCAACCATGACTGCTGTAGGTGTTGCTAATCCCAAAGCACAAGGACATGCAACCACTAGCACTGAGATGCCGAACTGTAGTGCCAGCTCAAACCTATCCATGCCTTTTGGTATCCAAGACATGGGATAAAGACCGAATTCTCCCAGGATGAACCAACTCATCCATGTCAAAAACGCCGCAATCACAACCTGTTGTGGGAAAGAAGATCAAATTATTTTTGCTAACAAAAAACTGTTAAAGACATGGAGTTCAATACCTCCAACCACCATGTAGCTAGTTTGTCAAGTCCTGGCACTCAACAATAAACAAGCATACAGTAGGTTTTTTTTTTTTTTTGAGAAATAAATAAATAGGCATAGTTTGAATGAAAAAGAACTAAAAACTTATGTGACTAAATTAAAAGATAAAAAATAAAAACATTCCAAAAAAGGAAACCAAAAATTCCAAAACAGATAAGGAAATATATATTGATATCACCCTTAACAGTTAATATGATAAATAAGAACGGGTTTGTATATGCTGATCAGCTAATAATCTTTGAAACCAAGAATTAGTTATTTTTTTAGATAGAAGTATCATATGCAGATATGTGCTTTGTAGATTCTTTCATATCTAATTTGTGCCTTTGTTTTTGATGCAGTAGCCACTGCTAGGTGAGAAAAGCCAAATCCTCCTTAAAAGGCCAAGACTAAGTCCAGGTCTTTTTGGTCCAAAGTAAATGCTGAATGATAATCTAGTAAAACTATAATACATAAACCAAGAGGGCAAGAGCAATCCAAAGTAGTGAAGTTTTGTTCGGGTATTTCTTTGATTTTAGTGTTATTAAAAAATTCTATTCTAACTTAGGATATGTACCATGTTGTAAGTAGTCCAAGAGTCTCTTGTCAGCTAAAATAAATTCACAAAAGCCTTCACCATTGAAATTATATATATGTGTGTCTGCGTGTGTATTGGAAAAGAAGGAAAATATGTTTAGTAATATTGCTTGGTACATGATACTCTTAAGGTAGAAAAATGAACTCACTGTTGGACAAAAAACTTTGAGATCTTGTCAGCTATCTTCTGAACAGGTGCTCTGGCAAGCTGTGCAGCTTCAACAAGTTGCACTATCTGGGATAGTGCAGTCTCTGAACCAACATGGGTTGCCTTAACCTGTAAGCATCCATTCTCATTCATGGTGCCACCAATTACCTATTTAAGTGAAAGGGGAAAGGTTAACTTTAGCATTTTTCTTTCAATGCTGCATATCAGAGTAAGAAACAAAGATATACTACCTTGTCACCTAATCTTTTGGAGATGGGCCTTGCCTCTCCTGTGATCATACTCTCATTCACATGGCTTTGACCACTAATTACAATCCCATCAACAGGAACTTTTGCCCCGGGAACAATCTTAAGTATATCATTTCTTTGAATAAGTTGAGTGCTAATTTCTATCTCCGAGGTAGCATTGCCATCATCATCTAATGATAGCAGATAGGCCGTATCAGGAGCCAGGTCTGTCAGCTTTGCTAAAGCATCAGATGTCTTTCCTCTAGCAAGAACTTCCAAGTACTTCCCCAAGAGTATAAAGGATATCAACATGGAACTAGTTTCAAAAGAAATCTTCCCCTTCAAAATTATCCAAAGCCAATGATTTCATTGCTATATAAACAGAGTAAAAATAAGCAACATTGGTGCCAAGTGCGACAAGAACATCCATATTAGCTGATCTACGTCTTAAAGCATGATATGATCCCACATAAAACCTGACAATGACATCCAAAAGCAAAGTTTTTAGTTCTAGAATAGTATTTAAAAATATTCAGTCCTCAGATACATTGATGCACAAGTGTTGCTACATAACTCATAACAATAAGAAGTAACAGTATAAATATACTAATGGATTACCTCCTGCAATAATGAACTGTACGGGTGTGCACATGAACCATCTTAAAGCATTCCTACAGTGAGCGTGTTGTGAATCTTGTACATTAACCAGTTCATAGGGAGAAAGCATTGGAAGCACCATTGAGAATAAAAATACAGGAACTGAAAATAGACAGCTCAAGAAAAACTGGTTCCTGTACATCCGACTCTCAAGCTGCTGTTCAGCTTCTCTTCGTCTTGGAGGAAGATACAAGCTCGCTTGGTATGCTTTGGGTTTACTTCCAGCTTCTTCTATACATTGTATAAGAGATCTTGGACCAATGAGGTCTGCGTCATAGGTAATAGTGACCTTTTTTTCTAACACATCCACCTCAACATTATTCACACCCTCAACTGATTCAGGGAGGATTGGATGATAGTCATGTCTTCAGAAGAATTAACTCCTTCAAGTTTTAGATGCACTTTGTTTACATCATTCCCTGAGCTAATGAGCTCAGATCCAAAGCCAGCATCTTCTATGGCATAATGATCAAACAGGTGTCAGTGGTGTTTGGATCAAAGTGAACCTTTGCTTCTTCAAGCGCTAGACCAACAACTGCGTTCTTCACTCCATCAACCATACGAAGAGCAGATTCAATGGACTCGGAGCAACTAGTGCACATCATTCCTTTTATCCTGAGCCGGCATACTGCTACGTCTTGCTCTGGAAATTCATCAACTGGGAAACCTGCATCTTCTATGGCTTCCTTGATTTTGCTTCCCTGATACGAAGTACATCATAATGTTTCCATTTTCTCATATATGTTACATAAAATGTATTAAATCAGTATCTTAAAACTTGCGAGGAGACAAGCCTTTAAACTCAACTCACATTAATGAGCTCTGGAATATAATCGACAGCAGCTTGGCCATGAATGGGTGACACCGTAACACTCTTGACCCCATTAAGCTTTCCAACCACAGATTCAATAGTAGTTGAACAAGAAGCACAGTGGATTTCCCCTATTTTGAACTTAAGTGTTCTAATCCTCTTATCTGCAGCACTAATGTCCAAGGGCTCCAACAGAGGCCGGCGCACATCATCCATTCCGTTAGCCACTCCACCACTCATATTATTCGAGTCTGTCAAACCTAAATCAGAAATTGCAACAGATAATGAAAACCCGGACACCAACACTCTATTTCCATCATATCCTTTTCAATTCATAAAATCCCTAAAATTAAAAAGAAAAAAAAATCCTTTCAAACACTCTATTCTAATCTCTCTATATATGCATCGAGATATATGGAAAAACAAAACAAATTCCACATAAATCAATATATCAAACACCAAAGAAAAGAAATATGTGCTCGACTGTTGCGTGGTACAATTCACCACATCAAAATTCAGCAAATAAATTCAGAAATTGCAAGTAATCGAAGTGTGGTTGACCTAGAATTCTCCGATAACCATTAACAAAATCCCAGCTTATCCAAGTAAATTTACCCGATGAAGAAGACGAAGCGACGGCGAGGCCAGGGAGCGGAGAGAGAGAGAGAGAGACGAAGCCAAAAGGGTGAGAGAAGCGAGGGAGCGGCGAGAATTAGGGTTTTTGAGGGGACCGAGGATTTGGAGGTCGGCCAAAAACCGCAGAGAGAGTTTTGGCAGAGAAAGAGTGTCCTCTTGGAACTGTGGGTGGCGTGGGACTTGTCGTTTTATTTATATTTATATTGAGTTTTTTAAATTTTTGAAACCGCAACGTCTTCAATAATTTCCCACTTCCCACCCATGCCACATATAAGATATAACTTTGGCTTTTGTTCATAGATTCCCACGGCGTTCAACTTCTAACTATATACACCCTGCAGTTTAGACTTAACTACACATCGATAATCATTGTTTGTAGAATATTACTTAGAACATCTCCAATCTCTTCTTTATTTTCTAAGATGGAGAAGAAATGAAGTTTTTATTCCTCAAATTTACAGCAAAGTCTTCCTTCCTAAAATTAAATTTTTCACGTGCTCAACGAGAAAAAGACAACAATAGAAAATTTTATTATGTATTTTATTGTTATAATAAAATATATAATGTTCTTTTTTGCTATAATTAATGATGATATTATATATTTTATTGTTGTATTAAATGCTGAAATCTCCAAAATGAAAAACCTGTTGAGATTTTAGTTTTGTTTCTCCATTTAGAGAAATTGGGGAGGAGCTGTTGTTGGAGATGCTCTTATAAACTTGGCATCACAATTGGGCGCATTGTCGAGTGTAATATCAGACGACTATTAAAAAGGCTAGTTTGGTATTGTTGTGACTTTAAAAAGAAACTGCTACTAGTATAATTCACTATGAATTAAAATAGTTTCTTGTTCGTTTGGTAAATATGATATTTTTTTAATCAGGTAAATTACAACTACGTGAGTTGAACTCATAACCTCCAATTTACTAAAGTGGAGACTATACCACTAAACCATATGGTACTAGGAGTAAATATGAGTTTTAAAAGTCTTGTCCAGACAAAAGATATTAATTTCTAGTGACTACGTGAGTTGAACCCACAACCTCAAACCTACTAAAGTGGAGACTATACCACTAAACCAAATGGTACTAGGCGTAAATATGAGTTTTAAAAGTCTTATCCAGAAAATATATTAATTTTTGAGGCCTTAGTTTCATTACGTGATCCTTTCGGAGTTCTTATTAGGACAAATAAATAATAAATTATCAAAGATCACAACAAGCACAAAGGCAAAGACCAAAAGCCTAATATCTATAAAAACAAATTAGATTGACTTAGTCTAAGGAAGGACCAAAAATTTCAACTACTGTGTTACAAAGAAGGGCCTAAACCACCCCCTAAGGGCTTGTCTCACTCCAAAGGTAACTTAATTTCTCCATTCTCCACTTTTCATTCCAATTGTCCGCAAATGACTAACTGAGTGTCAGAGTGGGTTTGCCAGGATCCATTCGGGTGCCTCTCTAACCTCGTTGTTTTCTTGCAGGTCAATCTCCCAAATCTCAAACCCGGAAAAAATCCCTTCTCGAACGGATCTGCATCCTACATACTCATTTTTTAATATATGACCTTTGTTTAATTTAAACAGTATTTGGGTGAATTTTTTTAAGGCCTCCGATTTGCGGTTGCACGCTGGGCACAGCCCTTGGGCCGCCCCTGCTAGTAGTTCAATTTTTGGTGTGTGTATTACTATGGTTAGCTTTTGGCTTTCATGTTAATGGATTTAACCTAAAAATGTTTTTCTCATTCTAGGAGTAGGTGTTTGAAAAGTGATGTCCCTAGTTCTCGCTGTTAATATGGTAGTGGTAGTGGCAAATAGGTTTCAGACCCAGCATTCGTAGTTAGTTATGCTCGTTGAAGGTCAACTGTTGTTTGTTCACATAATTCCAGTTTTGTTTTCAAGTAGCAAACTGATGGAATTTAATAGTTGTGTATCAAATTAAAGATAGAGCCTTACATATGTATCAAATTAAAAATTGTCAATTTTTTGACTTGGGAAGTCTCAGCATGACAATTAACACTACCGAATCACTATGAGTGGACACTTTAGTATTAATAAATATGCATGCATGATTTCAGTTATCGTTTAATTTTCTGAGCTTATATTATAATTTCGGGTTTTGAATTGGTTTTTGAAATTTATTTGAGTTTGTTGCATTGATTAATTTTTTGTCATGATTTATGGATTTGATCTGGGTTATTAATTTGGTATTTGAGTGATGATATTTTTTATGATTTCCGGATTTGAGATAACTTTATTAAGGATTTGGTATTGTCTAGTTTTCGAATTGAGATCACTTTATTAAGGATTTGGTATCGTCTAGTTTTTGAAACAAGATAATTATTTGAGTACGTTATTTATTTTGTTGAACATTTTAGCATGTGAGACAAGTCATTAAATTTATTTTATTTCTTTTCTTTTGAAAATTTTTCGAGTACGGTTAGGAAAAATACTTATGCTTGATTTATGAGTTTCGGAGAAACGCAAATGATTTTATGTGTATTATCTTATGTCATACTTGTTGGATCGTTATTATTGATGCTAATGTTGTTTTAACTTTCGAGGGTTGTGTGTGACTTCCACGTTTGCCGTAGAGTCACTCAAGTCTTATCCACCCTTGTGGTGATGTGTGATGTTACCGACTTGAACGAAGGAAAAAAGAGCACAACGCACCAACTACAATTAAAGATACATGTTGATGCATGTAGACTCCTCCTGATGTCTACAACAACGACTCTCCTCGATGGTACGTCAATATCAGAGTACAGATAAACGGCGCAAGCCAATGCACTTCACTACTTTAAAACCAGACTTGGGTAATGATTTCGTCATTAAATCCAGCCACAACATCTTAGATCAGACTTGCTATGCTTAGCATTTATTTGATCTTGAAGGAGAAGGTTGCCAAACAACTCAAAACATAAGTTTGCGTTAAAAATCAGATTCACGCGTGCATGACTTTTATGTACTTAAACAGTCATAATGTCTTCGATACAATAGGTATGGACGAACCGTATAAAGTTATAGAAACTAAACACCCGTAGTTTTCCAACTATATAAGGTCCATAACCTAGTTCATCTTGAGCTGATCACAAATCCCTATCGAAGTTGACTGTTCTGCAAAAGCAGATTCTCGGACAGATCTGTCCTACTTTACGAAAATATCCATAACTCACTCAATATGATAGATGTGATCAAATGGTTGGTGTCCCTGGAAAGTAGACACATAGGCCTTTCCAATGGTATCAATTTCACCATTTTCCAACGAGTGAGCTATCATTTAGGTCCTATGGAAGTGACCTACGAAACTGGGTAGATTCTGATTTCGCATTTGATGTGTCTTTCTGTAGGGATGAATAAGCCTGAACCTTTCATAGAAGAAATTACTGCCATCATTGGCGTTGTTGTGGGCGCATCCGGCCACTACCTTGATGTTCCTTCACTCATCTAAGAGGGAGCAAAGCTGCTCGATCGCTAGAAGAGAGTGAAAGACTAAGGAGAACTTGGTCTTACAAGTTTATAGTGAATGAGATGTCGAGTTGAGCATATTGTAATAAGTATATGAATGTGCTACCGTACTTAGATGGAGGATTTCTCATAAGACTTCTTCGTCATATGGACGAAACAAGTCTTCTCAAGACTTTGACCGATCAAGGGATACATACAGGCATAACTTCATCGTTCTTTAGATTGCCTTAAGCCGACAGATGAATAAGCATCATCAATAACGGTCCTCACTTTCGAGACCAAGTATTCTCAAGATCCTTTCATTCTTCATTTTAGATCAGTGGCATCTCATAGTTTAACAAGAGTTCATCACGATTTATCCAGAATTTACATGCAAATATGCATAATTCTTCATATCCCTTCCCTAATCAAGTAGATACTTAGCAAATACCTTGCAAATGCGCTCCGTGGTCAGGAGCCACTTGATTTGGGTGAAAACCGATCTATTCAAGATCTTTATATACATCTCTTAGTTCCCAATAGAGATAAGTTGTGACCACAAGCTACTTGTTCAGTTTTTTAGAAACTACCAAACTAACAAGGTAGTGGAGTGCAATGACATCCATTACGAGAGTATATCTCATCGTAGTCGATTTCAGGGCGTTTGTAAGAGACCTTGCGTCAGAAGGTGAGTCAAAACTCTTTTTCTCACTACACTTTCTAACAAAGACATAACTGATAGAGTTTACACTTGGGTTGTCGGCGTCACCTAACCAAAACACTATCTCTTTGTTTAAATTGGATCGCATCTTTCCATTTAGGCCAATCTACAACGTTGGTATTTTCTCAATGAAGTATGGTTCGATATCAAACTCATTAAACCACGTCATCATATACACCGGTGTAATTTCTAAGTGTAGAGATCTTTATATGGATTGATACTGACATTGAGGCATCCCCCAATGATGACCATAATCCAGAAATAACAGACGAATGAGTATCATTGATCAAATGATCAAGTTGTGCCAAACTCGCATTTTTTCTTGGCGAGTATGTATCGAACCAAGTGGCATCCTCCTAAATCGTGGGAGCCACGGCCTAGCGACACCATCTACCACATTTATGGTGCCACCATTTATGGGTGATGACATGTTCTCTTATCCGGACATCAACATGTCTTTATCCAGACATCAATCCTTGCAGGCATGTTTGCAGCATATATATGTGATCTCGTCACTTTAGAGAACTTGATGAGACACAGTAGGGACAAACCACGACAATTTCAAGTCGTTCTACTTGAACATTCTTATTCTTATCTCCCCCTAACAACGGGAAGATTGGCTCATCAAAGTGACATAAAAGAGATCGTCTGTCAAGGTCCTTATATAAGCGGACTATAGTCGGAAGCTCATGTCTTATTCAAAGACAATATTCATCAAATAACCCATCATTATACGCTTGTGGAGACGCAATTTGGCACATACAACATGTGGGCGATATAGATTGCAGAACGTTAACTTAATCTGTTAACAAATATGCATACTGTTACAACCGTAACATAAAGATTTGAATGATGGTGGGTAAAAATGAATAAGTAAAACTATGAACCTGCTACAATCCGTAGTCGTTGGTCTTACAGGTCTAAAAACAAACTACTGGCCTCACCGCCGGGACCGGTTAAAAGGAAATCGGTTAAACCGACCGCTGGCATAACCAGACCTTTGTTTACACTTCCTTTAACGGTTCACTATCCTCCAAAGCTCCAAACACTACCAAATTTTGTAAACAGGTAGACATGGGAGTTAGAATTCGGAAACCGCCAGCCTCGACGACAGAACCGGCAGAAAAAGTGCCAAACTGACTGACTGGTCCGCAAGCTGAAAAACCAGAAATTCTAGGTTTTTTCAACTTTTCAATCATTATTAAGGTTCCCTATAACATCTAATTGTTATGGCTTGAGTTGAACCATTGTGAACATCACCATAGCATTATTATGCCTCAAAGTGAACAATGAGAAGTCATCTAGGCCAACATCTTATGTATCAGTCTTGTATAATCACTCATAGACATTGCAATTAATGTCTTACTTAGTGAACAATGACTGAGCATCTTGTGTATGCTAGTCTCTTTATTTCATTATCTTTAGCGTAGGAGGGTGTCGCTCCTAATCTTTGCTAAAGAATAGGCTTTACAAAACAAGTAACGAGTATGGCCAGTGTGAGATCATAGGGGGTTCTTTTGCATCATATTTGCTTATGAAAGCATGACTTGTGCCTCCATTGTATAAGAGGATGACGCAAATGGCTTTAGTGTCATCCGTAGGCCGTGAGCATTGCTCATAGCTCCACCAAGTTGTATTTTGGTGATCTTTGATCTCAATGGCTACTTTGCTCAAAAGAAATGATGTCCGTGAGAGTCTTACTCTTTAGTATAGAGATCATCAAAACACGTCCAAAGTTGTCCCAGACGATTTATGTTAAAGCCTACATGAGTCGATATCTCCATTCTCATCATTGGTGACAATAACCGATTCAATTAACCGAATCTTAGTGACTCATGAATGTTGCACATTCATTATAATGATACATAAGAAATTCTCATCAATTCTCACAATGTGTTTCCAGGTGATAAACGTTGGCGTGAATATCATTAAGTCATAGCACGATCGATTGCTTCCTTATGCATAAAGAGCATGTGTGACTTGAATCATAACACCATTAGGCATTGAAACTTGAGCATTAATCCGCTCTTTGGTTATTTCTGATGATCTAGTCATCGTAGTCACAACGAATTTATAAAGAACTAAATCCATGAATAGTTGTCTATTCCTTGCAATAAGCTAAGCACTCAATCTCTCTATAACACATTCGTATACAAGAATGTGGAGACGAATGTAGAGACAACAGTCTTATGTCAAGACATAGAAACTGAAAAAATGTTAACAATTTCGATGGAGATTGAAAAAAGGTATTAGTTACCTTTAGAGTGCATTACATGACATGTAATACTACATAAATGGACGAAACAAGGCTTAAAACATGTCAAAACTTGGCAAAATTGGTCGTGAGCACCCACAGCCCACTATTGGATCTTGTAAAGAAAGAAGAGGATTTTTCAACATCCAATTTTGGATGACTTTTAACGTAACGCAATTTTCTTTTTGCAATTATGAATCCAGTTAAGAGTGTAAAAGACTACTCTTGTTTGTAATGTCTTTGCAATTGTATAAGTGTGCATTGTGCCACACTTGACATTACAAATCCTCTTTTGATCCAAAACCGATGTGCATTGCGCAACATCATGATATGCCAAGTGTGCATTGCGCCACACTTGGTTTAATTATGATGCCCAAGTATACATTGCACCATACTTGGTGCGATTTCAGCCTTTATAAACACCACCTTATAGTAACTGGTGGTCTTTTGTAGTCCAATGTAGTGTCATGTAGTTATAATGCGATATATTGCATTAACATATAGCTTATGTAGATCGAACCATATGTGCCAGACAAAATCTGAATATAGCCAACAATGATAAAGAGGTCTTCACCATGAATTTAATTCAAAACATAACGACTAAGTAACTTTAGTCAAATATGTGAGGTGTATGCCTTCATAAAACTTGAAAAAATAAACGGATTTATAGTCACTTATACTATTAAACCGAAGTTATGCGCTTCATATTTTCTGCAATGTACCTTTTGCTTTTAAATCCGTAACTGTGAGAATAATATTCTCTCTTCTTTCATATAGTGAGTTTCTTGCTTCAACTCCATATATTTCTTGTATACATTGACCATAATATTGCTTTCATTGCAATTAGTGAACCGATGTAGAACCACATCAATAACATGATTTTTCTTTCATTTACTGGCCCAATCTTTTTATGACATATGGGGTTCGAAGCATTGCCTCTCCCTCTTTTCAAAATTTGTGACACAAATGTCGTCACTTTTTTTTATGTCAAATTCAGGGCTTATGTTTCGGTCAATTATTTCAAACAACAAGATGGAAGATTGACTATTATCGATATACGATAATTAATTCCAAGTATTGAATTTGGTCAAAACCAAGGTTTATGGTAACTCAATTCGATATAAACCGTGACAAATTATGTCACAAATCGATATTAACCGTGACAATTTCCGTCACAAATCGATGTTTGTCCCTTTATTAACCACGACAATATTTCGTCGTAATACCGTGACTTGTCAAACTATCACAAATTTCAACTTTGATATGAGGGGTCCCAAGTCCTCACATCAACCCACGTTATAAGAAATGTAGGGGTAGAAGAAGGCTACGAAGCCCGGCTATGAAATTAAAATTCAAAAGCGGCAACTTTTATAAAAGTTTACTTGCTAGTTTGCCAAATAAACTGCGTTTAAGCAAAGTTGCCCTTGCAATTTTCATACGTACTTCCACGTGTGTGCAGAAAAGATGCTCGTGCAATTCCATCGCGATCAGTCACACGATAAATTTCATGAAATGAAAACATATGGTTAGTAATATTCACCATATATATAAAAACAATAAACTAATTAAATAGTTACTATTATAAATAAACTGTTTTTACTAGTTAGGTAAAAAAATTTACTTGGAGGGGCAAATTTACCGTTTTGCCCCTCATATATTCAGTTTGGAAAACGGAGCTGTCGGATCCTCGAATCCTGGTCGAAAGTTTGATCCGGTTCTAGGCAGAGTCGAAAGTCGTCGTTGGTCTCGGGCTGGGTGTCTTGTTGCCTAGAGATGCGCTGGATCCATTCAAGGCTGGGTGGTGCGACTCGGGATTGGAGAGGGTCGCGCCGATCGGTCGCTAGTTAGGCTTTGCCGGATAGGATAAGTCCGATTCAAGGGCAGCGCTGGGCTGGGATGGGTGTAGCCGAGTAGAGGGCGGCGCTAGGGATAGATGGGCAATGGAGGCGCTGAGCAGCAGTAGTGGGCAGCGGTGGGGGACGCCGTCGGGGAAGATGGGTGCCCAGAGAAGAAATCTGGGTGCCCAGGGCAGAAATCGATTGGGTACGGCAAAATTTTAGGGTTTTTCTGTTTTTAGGGTTTCTTATCAAGCTCGGTTAGAACACAGTGCTGATAACGTGTTGAAGGAGAAAAGATAACGAGAATAACGGTCTACTCATTCATTGATAGAAAAGCTTATTTATAGGCATTACATAGAGTCTCCCAAAGAATCTAGAAGAGCTATCAACTGTAATCTATTCTAATAAGGAAACCGGATTAACTAATCTCACGTGTATTAGGGCAAGACAAATAACAGAAGGACGAAAAATATAATTTTCTTAAACATTAATCTAATTTTTTATTAATTATACCAGCACTAGACTATTATTAATATGATCCGGTTCAAGAAACACTTTCTTTTACACAATTTTTTACACTAATTTCCATCACTTAAATTCAAGTATTTTCAATAGTCTTGATTAACTTTTCTGATGTGATGTGGCAAACTGATGTGAAAATAATAATATATACCCAAAATAATAAGCACTTAAACTAAAATGGATTTATTTAGAAATAAAAATAAAAATTTGGAGACGAATGTAGTCATCTTCTTACTCTCGCAAATAGAAAAGGAGGTGTGGCCTATTCACCATTTCAACTGCAGTCATAATAATTATTATAATCGTTGATCTTCTTTCAATTACAATTGTGTAGGATTGTGCAAATTCCGAAGAAAACCTAAACCTTCTTAAGCTAGACATGGAGCGAAATGAAGATTGTTGTTCTTCTTTTTTTCTGAAGAATACGACTCTCGTCTTCTTTTCTTATTTTTGTTTTTGATCGGAAAGACACTCATCTTCATTTGATTGCCATTAGTCAAACTCAAAACTATTTAATTGAGGATTGATGTGGTTGTTTAATGAAAAATTAGATGTGGGTTTCAGATTTTATATGAAACCAGATTATTAGTGTGTTCTTACTTGAAGACGAGAAGACCTCTCTCTCTATGCCATGAAATTTTTTTTCTCGAGGAAGAACATGGGTGTTCTTGTGAGATTTGGATCATGTACAATGTTTTGTTTTATTTTCTTGATAAACATATTCTGTGGAAGTAAATAATTTTTCATTTTTTTTAGAAAACTAATTTATTGTCATGTTACTTGCCAAATCATAGTCTCAATTAATAATAACCATTTGATCAATCAAAATCCAAGGGATGAAAATTAGAGTACAAAATTGTGTAAAAGAAAGTATTCCTTGAACGGACCCTAATTAATTTTTTTTTGAGATAAAAAAGAGATTATATTAAAACTGTTTAAAACGCATTAGAGCAATGTTGTTTCAGTACATTAATAATCCAACTAGGGGGTTGGGAAATCCATCTACTGCCATGTCTGTTTTCTCCTGCAGTAGCAGCAAGTTTGTGCGCTACTGTGTTGCAAGCACGAGTAATATGCTTGATCGAAGTAATATCGAGAGATTGCATTGCAGTCTTTATATCATCAATCATACCAACTTCAGCAAGGCCTTCATAGTTTGGAGATGTGATTGCTGTCACATCCCGACCCGTAAAATTTTATCTTATTTACTAGCTTGATTATAATAAGAATTTTTACCGTCTCCGACATTGAGTTATAGTTTAATTGGTCCCTAGAAGGGTTTTGGGGGACGATTAATTAAGAGAGTTATTCGTAAGAGAAAAATGTAACGACGGTAAAAATGGTAAATTTTAGATGTAAAAGGTAATTTTTATTAGGGTATTATTTTTTAGGGTGTTAATTTTTAGAATTGGGTTGTATATAGAGGAGTTGGGCCGGATGGGTAAGGCTCAAACCATTTCTCTCTCTCTTCTCTCTCTCTTCTTCCCGGTTTCTCTCTCCCCGAGCCTCCCGCTGCCCGATTTTTCCGGCCGCCCGTCCGCCGCCGTCCGGCCACCGTCCGCCGCCAAACCGGTCCCGTTCGCTCGGTCTCCAGCCCAGCTTCCATTCTAGACCGGTGACAGCCGCCCTAGCTCCGCCGTGAAGGAGTAGTCTCGCTCGAAAGGCTCGGCTGCCTAAAGACTTCCGTCGCCGGAACTCCCTCCTCCGGCCACCAATCCGGGTAAGCTTGGTACGGTTTTGTAGCCTTCCTCCCGTGCAGCAACCCCTCCAAAAGGCTCACTCCCTCTTGAGCTAGGTAAGGAGAAATTCAAGGAGGAAATTCTAGGGATTTTAAGATGTTTTCGTTCGATTGACCTAGTTATGCTTGAAATTGGTCTTAGTCATAGTTACGAAAGTTGTTTGGGATGTTGAGAGGAAGATGCTGTTAAAATTTGGTAGAATTTGGACGTCGCCGGAATCGGCCTCCGGCCGCCGTTTTGCGGTTTTGTATGATTTTAAATGTGTAATAATTAGAGGAATTTAATGGAGTGAATTGTGGAATTTTCGGATGAGTTTTGAATAGGTTTGTGAATTTCCGAAGTTTGGTATTTTAGCGGTTAAATAATGTAAAATCCGGCCGTAGGATTTAAGTCAATTTCTGGGAAATGTTGTATTTACGGCTGCCGAGTATGGTATTAAAGTTTGGGTCATTCCGATTTAAGAATATCGAAGTTTGGCAATGATGAGCGTGGTTATGACTCTCGGTTAATTTTGCCTATTTTGTATAAATATTGGATTCTTAGTGGGAAATTAATTATATATTTGGAACAGGACGTGAGGAGGCCTGAGCAGAAGAAGCCTCGGAGCGTCATCAGGCTTAGGCCTAATTTGTGAGTGGACCTTTGTTTTAATTAAAAAGCATGCGATGAATGATTTTATTGATTATTTATTTCTTCTGACGAGACTTATTGATTTCTCGGCTATTTGACAATTTTTCTCCTTTGGAGAGATCCCGAAAATGAGATTTTCGGTGGATATACATATTTTGGATGTTTATGAGGATAATATGTATATAAATAAATGCTAGCTAGCTATACATGCTTTTCCACCATACTGAGGTAAAATTCCATTATGGTGCGACGTGAGCGTTAAACGCAATCGTCGTAACCTATATAAATATAATAATATATATAGGGGATATGCGCGTATATATATATACACACCGTCTTTTCGGTCATAATGAGGAAAAATACCATTATGGCGCAACGCGAGCGTTAGACGCCAGCGTTGTAGCCTTGTATGAATTTCTATTTTTCTAAATTGTTTCTAGGATTCATACAAGGAGTCTGACGAGTGTAAATACATACGAATATATGTTTATATATAGTTTAGCCTGAGAGACTCCATTTTATTTGAGTTTGTGACTAGCCAGTGCTAGTCGTGAAATTTGCCAGTTTATAAGTTGAACATTTTTAAGCTGCCGCATGCAGTATATTTTTCTATGAAATTAAAATGGGAATGCATAAATATTTTGTTATTAAATTATTTTATCCACTCACTCTAACGTTATTAAATGTCTTCCCCTGGGCCCTTCGTTTTAAAATGCCCAGTCTGCAGAGTTCGGATTTGATCTAGTAGGAGACGAGGCATAGTCACCCGTATTTCCACCACCTTTCACCAGTAGGTTACCTGTTTAACCTACCTGTGTTTTCTTACTTCCGCTAGTGTCTAGTAGCTCTGAATACTTGGGTTTAATGTATATATTTTTGGTTGTGGGTGAAGGCTTGTTGATATTTTAGAATATTTGACGGAGGATGTATATTATCTTAGATAATGTTTATTATCCTGTTGGTGGTGATTGTTTTTGGGGAGCTCGAAGGCTCTAGAAGTTAAGGTTGGATTTGGAACCTTTAGAAGTGTTTGCAGGTTTCTATTGGAAGGGTTGTCCATTTCTAAGGGAGGTGGTACCGAATTTTACGGTAAATCTTTCCTTGGAGGTGGTTCCCGCATGATTTACTCCGGGTTCAGGGTGAAATTCGGGGCGGGTCGTGTCAATTGCAGTTACCGCCACTTGGCAGTCAGTCTCGAGCACAACTTGCTGCAGTTTCAAAATTTTCACTAGTTTCAGACCCTCCAATATCACTTTAAGCTCTACTTGCTTTGGTGTATTGGCATGTAGCACAAAAGTAGCAACAAACTTGCCTCTCGAATCTCGAATGATGCCACCAGTGCCACCAACAGTTCCATTTAGTAAAAAAGTCCCATCCACATTTAGTTTCATTTGTCCATCATCTGCAGGAGTCCACTTTTGTTTGGCCTTTGAAGTGACAGTAGTAGTTGGCTTACGAACCAGCTGAAGTTCTGGTAACCAAGCTTTTGAGCTCTAGAGACTTTGGCTGCATTATTCTGTCTCATTCCACATAACATTGTTTCTATTCTTCCAAACTGCCCACAACACCATTAGAAGTCTTTCAAACATATTTGAGGCAGTTGTAATGCCACATCAACGATCCAGAACTTAAACACAGTGTGTGAGTTTAATTTATCACCCAAACTGAAAGGCTCCTGAGACAATACCTGACTTGCAGTAGGGCATCCACATGACCCTAATTAATATTTATGAAATCATAGATTAAACAATATTTATTATAAGCTATTAATTAATGTTTTTTTACTTGTTGAATTATAATCACCACACCACATTAAAAAAAACGTAATTAATATGAGTACGGCTATTGAGACCTCTAAATTTGCTCACTTGACCTTACGTAATTATGAATTATTGAATGACATATTTCACCTCTTATAAAATAACTATTAAGGACAATAGTTATTAAAAGGAAGTATTACATTTATTCTCTCTAGACTTTCTAATTCAATAATGATAGATTTCATTATTTATTATTTTCCTTATATATTTTCATTTCTAATTTTACTACATATTATTGAAGCATTCATATAGTTAATAAGAGCTAAAACTATGATTAATATCGATCGTGTGTGACAAAAATTTCTATTATCATATGTGTTGAACGTATGTACAAGATGAAAAATTATTTGCAAAGAAAAAAAACATCAATTATGAATAATTAAATAACTATTGAAATAATCTATTATGCGGTATCAAAATAGAAAAAAAAATAATATACATAGAGAAAAAATGGTTATTCTTGATCTTCGTTTAGGAGATGTACAATAGAAAACAAAACGTTAATTCATGTTAGAACATTTTCTTGACAAATATAATTTTTTGAAACCCTATACATTGTGCTTCTATTTTTATTTTTAAGAAATTTATGTTATTAAATTAAGGAATCAAATCATAATTAAGAAATGTAGAATGCAAAAATTAATTATAGTGAGTAATTTTTATTTTAGAAATAATGATTCATTATTAAAAATTATATAGTGAGGTTATTTGAGGAACTTAAGTGAGGTTTAGTGAGTAAATATACTATTTGAAAATTTGATAAGAGGTGTAAAAAGCATAGGAGGTCTAGTGAACAAATTTAGAAGTCCCAACAGCCGCACTCAATTAATATTCAATATAAAAGGACAATACTCAATATCCTACCGAACATACATAAAATGACGAAGATAAAAAATGACATGTAAGAGAAAGGAGAAACACAACCATATAAATTACCACCCTATACTAAATGTCTCTGTCAATAACCACGATTTAATAATATTTAATACCAACACCCCATACTAAAGCTTATATGGTAATCTCATCATTTACATTACTCTTGTAACTTGAATTGAGCAAAGGGGTCCAAACCACCACCCACAACACTTTGTCCATGTCCTTGGGACAAAGAAGGTGAGATAGGCCCAACACCTCCGCTACCACTCCCACTCCCACCTTCCTCACCATCTCTATAGTACCCACTCATTGCCCCCGGCTCATACACCCTAGGTTGATGTGTCGTTAGAGCAAACCCAGGCGGCCCGTAATGCCCGCGCATCACATTCTCTTTCCTCCTGCCATCTCCCCTCTCACGCTTCATGAAAAAGGAATTGTGGTTGGTTCCCTCAGCCTCCCTATATTTTGTTAGAAAAACACTGAGGGGCTCTATGTAGTCATCAAACCCTAGCTTCCCCATTGCCCACAACACATCCTCTGCTGTCACCGTCTTGCGCTGCTCTTGTTGACAATGCTCGTTAGCCTCTCCAGTGATGAAGCTAATGTACTCTGACACACACTCTTGGACAGTCTCCTTGGCGTCATCAGAAATTTTTGCATAGAGTGGCAATATCCTCCGCATTATGCGTATCACATTGGCAATTGGCATATATTGGTTATGTTCACGAACCAATTGAACGGGTTGACGTGGACCTACCACTTCTGTGTTGTTGCCCCTACTAATGTTAACTTCGTTGAGATTTTTTGTATCAATGACCTGCTTTGGGTCTGACTCTGAGGGTGAAAGTAATAACAACATCAATTAGAAAATTAATAATCATAATTGACATCATATACCTTCCAATAACCTAACATTAATTTTGTCAATCTAAAAACAGAAAATAAATATTAAAATCCATAGAAAAAAAAACTTTTTACTCGCTCTTCTTTAATTAGAAAAAAAAAAGAAACAATTCCTTTTACTGGGCCCTACTTACCATATGTGTTGTTCAAAATTTTGTTTAGTGTAAGTCTAGTAATTAAGCTCCCTTCGGCTTTTCATGTGATTGCTATTTTTTTCTATAACTAACCAGGATTAGGCGATAATATTAGCCCCACAATTTATTCTATATATGATTTATTTTATAACTTAGTTTCCAAAAAAAAAAAAGTGGACATATTCGAATCAAAACACCCATTAGGTTCTTAATGAAACATACATATAAAGAAATACTCAATATTGCTGCATGAGCGCCACGTCAGATATGAAGAATATTAAAAGCAAGTAAGAAAATGGAGTTGGTATGTTTGATATAGACACATGTATTTATTAGATCGAGGATAATAAATAATTTTTCTAGTTAGACATGTTATATGAAAACAACTAATATATGACCAAGCGTTACAATGAAAAACAAGAGTTACTCAACACACCATTCATCATTCATCCTTTTTCTTTTTTTTAGTTGAACGCAACACTGTAATAGAACCTTGGGGATGACTAACTTCTATGAAAACCCGGCCACCACCAATCTCTATTACTATAGATAATAAGGAGAAAAGCAGGAAAAAAATTGATAGGAGATATCAAGCTGTAGCTCTACGTAAACAAAGAAAGAGAAACCATGGAGGCAAGATTGGGTACTACAAAGGACCTAAAAGAATGAAAAACTTAGCCAACATCTAAGAGACGCTCTTAATATAAACCAATGAAAGAGAACAAGAAACAAACCACTACGATATGTAGATCTAGATGTTGATGAAATCTAACCCAATAAAAGAGAAACCACAATAGTAGATCGATACCAATAAAGGAAATCTACATATGGCAATCAACCAAACAATTAAGATTAATAGGAAATGAAACACACATATGCATGCACCTCTACAACCAAATAAGAAGGAAAGAAAATAAAAACATTTGATAGGCTGAAAATAAAAATTACATGGTTGGTTAGGGATGGCTTTCAATTTACCAGTGATTGATTTCTCATGGTTGTTGATGTTGTTGCAAACACGATCGTGGTCATTCACAGGGTCCATTACTGATTTTTTAGTTTCTTTCTCTTGACTTGGGATAGACAATTGTCTATTGAACAGAGACTAGTTGAATTTATAATGGGACTCGAGACTAGAAATGTTTGACAAATAACATCTATGCTCTGTCATTGGATGAGAGGGATGGTTTTACTGAGAATAATATATGGTGGATGAGTCAACTTTCTACTAAGGATTAGCTGGTTTTCATTACTAGGGACTTTGAAAAGAAATAAATCTTTTGCATTAGCTTCACATGGAGAGGGAGGTGAAGAATTGTTTTTTTGTGGAGAATTACTATTTCACCCCAAACAAATTGATTATTAAAGTGTATTTAAGAGGTAGTATACAAAAGAATATAATTACTCTAATTTGAACTTTGAGACCAATATAGTAGAAGAACCTAAAGGTTTTGTAGTTACATAGGTTTGAGGACTGTTTAGAGTAGAGGAAGATGTCTTTGTGTTATAGTTGTATCATCTAAGAAGATGAGCCGCGATAAATTATGAGGTGCTTATTTCTCACGTTTTAAATATTGTATATTTGACTTTTATTCCCTTAGTGTGCCGTTGTTATTCTTTAATTTTGTGGACATAGAATATTTCATACTGAAGGATCTGTAAACCACAATTTTTAATAGCAATTTTTTATTACGAACTGTTACTTTGCATATCGTTAAAATTTGCCTGCAAAATTGAAGATATTTTGTTAGCTTATGATTGTTTATTGTCTACTATACTACTTACTAAAACGATACCTAATTCATAAATAACATTCATAAATAGTGTGTCAAACATTTAGCCGCAATGAATTATGCGATGTTTATTTCTCACGTTGTGAAGAATGAATATTTGACTTTTAAGTTTTGAAATTTGTCATTGTTATTCTTTTTGTAGACAAATTACATTCATACTTGACGATTAGTAAATCAACAGTTACTTTGCACATCTTGATAAATTTGTCTCCAAAAGTGGATAATTTGGCAGCTTCTCAGTCTTCGTTATATACTATTAGTCTTTGTCCCGCGCGTTGCCGCGACTTATTTTTGTGTTTAGTTAGTACTGGGGATGATTAAAAATATGATCATCTTTCTAGAAATTACGCCCACGCTTTGCTGCAGGTGGGTTTCAGAATGTACGTAAGAACATGAACCATGCAATTAAATGACGTCGCATTGTTCAATCTCATATTCACTGCGTACTTTCAGACCAAAAATAAATAAAAAATTCACCGCGTACTGTATATATTACTGAAACCAACAATTTTACTTTCAAGAAAAAATATGGAATCAATAACAAAGCCCTTCCTTATGTCATTTTTCGGTGAAACAATTATACATTTCTATGGTTCATGATATTGGTCCTTGGCTTGGAGTTGATTGACCGTGCCAATTGATTTGGAAATTCAGCATACACCCAATAGTCTTCTTTGCACAATTGCTCCCAAATTTGTAATTTCTGCATTGCATAACTTTCTGCTAGTCAAGCTAATGATAAACAACAACACTACAACATGAATGCTAAAAATAATAGAGAACCATTGCATGACTATCGCAAGACCTAAATATCATAATTATGACCACATGACATTGAATAGTACCACACTAAGAGAGAAAATGGTCAAATGGTATGATCCATATATAATTACAGTTACAATATTAAGAGCAGAATCATATAAGAATGAATAAAAGAATTTTGATGACCCATTCTTCTTCAAGTAGGGCTTACATTGCTCCACACCCAAATCTATTTGTCTGCCACCAGACAATGAATTTTTTTTTTTTGATTATTACACCACAAATATTAAACATGACAATTTTTTCTATCATTTGCTGTTAGTAATGGTATGTGAAGGATGTAGACGTATATTTATCTGCAATAGCTTAATGTTCTCTCTGCGAAATTGTTCAACAATGTTAACTTTAGTACATAACTGATATGTATGTAGAGATCATTACAACCATGCATGTTAACTATTAAATTGAATCTCATAACCTATATGCATTAAAGATTAAGCTATGTGTTTGTATAAATTGAAAAGTTTCTAAACACAATCTGCAAATAAGACTCAATGTTTAAGCTGATGGTTTCAATACCCACAAATAGAAGAACTGATTTCAATACCCAAAAAAGAAGAAGAAAGAAATCAATGTTCATCAATTAACAGATGAATAAGAACCTTTATAGAGAGGCTATGTATTCTTCTTCTCATAATAAAAGCTGATGTCCCCAGTACTGGAGCTGCAAAATAATACGATATTGCTGCAAACTCTTCCTCATCATAAGCTCCTGTATATTCATTACATCAATTATAATGTTAAAATTTACTCAGTAACCAACAAATTTCATATTGAAATGAAAAAAAGAAACTAAAAGTACTGATAACAAAACTGACTCCTGTAAATCCTCCTTCTCTATATATCTGTTGCTGCAAGTTCCTTCAAGAAGAAAAAACATCCCCGTTGCCTGCTTCTACCTCTTTGTTTCCTATACATCGCATTCAATCATACACTACCAGGACAAGCACTTTAGCCGACGAAAAAGTTTCGTTGGCCTGTTAGCTTAATTCGTCGGGAAAGGGTCGTCGGTGATTACTTTAGCCGACGACACTAGAAGACGTCGTCGGCTATTGTCCTAGAATTTAGCCGATGAAAAAGACATCGTCGGCTATTCTCTCAGAATTAAGCCGACGAATATCTATATTTGTCAGCTAAAGTATGTAATAAAAAAAAAATAGCTATAGCCGACGAAATATAGTCTGTTTCGTCGGCTTTAGAAGTATTTAGCCGACGAAACATGTCATAATTCGTCGGCTAAACCTTATAAAAAAAATTAAAAAAATACTATAGCCGACGAATATCTTCAGCTAAAGTATTTAAATATCGTCGGCTAAAGTTGCTGGTTTTTGAAAAAAAAAACTGCAGCCACCTCCAATCACCACCAAAATTTGACAGAATCTTCCTCTCAATATTTCAAACTTTCTAAAAGAAGTCCAAGTCCAATTCTAAGCTTAAACATGTCAATTGAATCAAAATATAAAAATCCCCAATTTGAAACCCTAAAAACTTCAAATCTTCGATTCTCCTCACACACACTGAATCGAGCTACCAAATTCTAGGGGAATGTAGTACTAATCAAACTCAACTTATCCATATATAGAACTCACCAAATGGTGACCTGAGGAAGGAGAAATTCGATCGACACCGAATCCGATCCGGCGAAGTTTTAGAGCTCAATTTATCCCTCACGGCGGCGCCACTCGATGCACCACATGTCCAGCAATGAAGTAGAGACGACGGCGAAGCTTTTGGGATAAGTGTGGCAGTCTCCGGTGGCTTGACGGCGGAGCTAGGCCGAGAAGAAAATCCGGCAGGCGAAACAGTAACTTTTTCTGATTATCTGACTTCTTACCATCCACCTCCGATAAAACTCTTATATAAAGAACTTTACCCGACGAAAATATATGAAAAGTCGTTAGCTAAACTCCTTTGAAAATTTTGAAAATTTTGGTAGACTGCCAAAAATTTTTGACAATAGCCGACGAAATCATATATTTTCATCGGTTTAAAATTTTGAAAATTTTCCCCCAAACTTGGTTTGCCGCCAAATTTTTTTTCGACTTTAGTCGACGACTTTTCATATATTTTCATCGGCTAAAGTCATTTGAAAATTTTCCTCCAAATTTGGTTTACCGCCAAAATTTTTTTTACTTTAGCCGACAACTTTTTTAATATCTCGTCGGCTAAAGTCTATACATTCACGAAAACGCTCATATCTCTCTCTATATTACGTAGTTTTGTCAAACCTTCCACACAAAAAACTTTCACGTAGATAGACGCAACCGCCTATATAAAAATTTTGAGACATTTACCTTCCGACAATAGGGCTCCCCTATATTGCCGATCCCTCTCATTTGCTGCAAGAGCAGCCGATCAGTTTGACGAGAGATTTGTCCTATGAAGAGGAACCGGTTCAGATTCTCGACCAGCAAATGCTTAGGAACAAGATAATCCCACTTGTCAAGGTGCTCTGGAGAAGTCATCAAGTAGAAGAAGCTACTTGGGAATCAGAGGAGCAAATGATGCAGCAGTATCCCTATCTCTTCGAATGACAGGTATGTAAATTTCGAGGACGAA
The DNA here is from genome assembly GCA_010134655.1 of Fragaria nilgerrensis. Classification (NCBI taxonomy): domain Eukaryota; kingdom Viridiplantae; phylum Streptophyta; class Magnoliopsida; order Rosales; family Rosaceae; genus Fragaria; species Fragaria nilgerrensis. The sequence continues at coordinate 27,323,260 of CM020979.1, read as the reverse complement.
ATTTTTTTAAGGAGGGGAGAATTGTCACATCCCGACCCTTAAATTTTACCTTATTTACTAGCTTGAGTATAATAAAATTTTTACCGTCTCCGGCATTGAGATATAGTTTATTGGTCCCTAGAGTGGTTTTGAGGGACGTTTATTTCGGAGGACTTATTCGTCGGAGAAAAATGTAACGACGATAAAAATGGTAAATTTTAGCTAGTAAAAGGTAATTTTTATTAGGGTATTATTTTTGGGGTGTTAATTTTTGGAATTGGGTTTATAAGGGTGTTGGACCGGGTTGGGGTGAGGCCTAAAACCCATTTCTTCTCTCTCTCTCTTCTCTCTCTCCCTCCCGAGCTCTCTCTCTTGAGCAGCCCGACCCGGAACCTTCCGACCGCCCGTCCGCCGCCGTCCGGCCAAGCCAGGCCGCCGCACCGGTCCTGTTCGGAGCCCCGCTGCCTCCTCTCTCTTCCCGGTCTAGTGTCCCCGCCGGTAACGCCGCCGTGAAGGAGTTCTTCCCCTCGAAAGCGGCGACTGCCGTGGTGGTTCCTTCGCCGGAACTCCCTCCTCCGGCCACCAAAGCCGGCAATCCTTGGCTCGTTTTGTAGCCCTCCTCCCGTGCAGCAACCCCTCCAAAGGGCTCACTCCCTCTTGAGCTAGGTAAGGAGAAATTAAAGGAGGAAATTCTAGGGATTTTAAGATGTTTTCGTTCGATTGACCTAGTTAGGCATGGAATTGATGTTTGTGGTAGTTAGAGAAGTTGTAGAGGGGGTTGAGAGTAAGATGCTGTTAAAATTTGGTAGAATTTGGAGGTCACCGGAATCGGCCTCCGGCCGCTGCTGCTGGCGGAGCCGCCGTCGGCGCCGCTGCTGTTTTGGAGATTTTTAAAGTTTTAAATGTGTAATAATTAGAGGAATTTAATGAAGTGAATTGTGGAATTTTTGGATGAGTTTTAAATAGGTTTGGAAATTTCCGAAGTTTGATATTTTGGCAGTTAAATAATGTAAAATCCGGCCGTAGGATTTAAGTCAATTTCTGGGAAATATTGTATTTACGGCTGCCGAGTATGGTATTAAAGTTTGGGTCATTCCGATTTAAGAATATCGAAGTTAGGCAATGATGAGCGTGGTTATGGCTCTCGGTTAATTTTGCCTATTTTGTATAAATATTGGATTTTAGTGGGAAATTAATTATATATTTGGAACAGGACGTGAGGAGGCCCGAGCAGAAGAAGCCTCGGAGAGTCATCAGGCTTAGGCCTAATTTGTGAGTGGACTTTTGTTTTAAATATTGTGCATGCGAAATAATTTTTGTTGTTAGAGAATAACCGAAATTGAGAATTTCGGTGAGCATGTACATATATATCCATATTTGGATGTTTATGAGGATAGTATGTATATAAATAAATGCTAGCTAGCTATACGTGCTTTTCCACCATACTGAGGTAAAATTTCATTATGGTGCGACGTGAACGTTAGACGCAATCGTCGTAGCCCTATATAAATATAATAATTTATATAGGGGATATGCGCGTATATATATATATACACACACCGTCTTTTCGGTCATAATGAGGAAAAATTCCATTATGACGCAACGTGAGCGTTAGACGCTAGAGTTGTAGCCTTGTATGAATTTCTATTTTTCTAAATTGTTCTTAGGATTCATATAAGGAGTCTGACAAGTGTAAATACGTACGCTTATATATTTATATATATAGTTTAGCCTGAGAGGCTCCATTTTATTGAGTTGGTGACTAGCCGGAGCTAGTCGTGAAATTGCCAGTTTATGAGTTGAGCACTTTTGAGCTGCCGCATGCAGTATATTTTCTATGAAATTAAAATGGGAATGCATAAATATTTTGTTATTAAATTATTTTTGTCCACTCACTCTAATGTTATTAAATGTCTTCCCCTGGGCCCTTCGTTTTAAAATGCCCAGTCTGTAGAGTTCGGATTGGATCTAGTAGGAGACGAGGCATAGTCACCCGTATTTCCACCACCTTTCACCAGTAGGTTACCTGTTTAACCTACATGTGTTTTCTTACTTCCGCTAGTGTCTAGTAGCTCTGAATATTTGGGTTTAATGTATACATTTTTGGTTGTGGGTGAAGGCATGATGATATTTTAGAATATTTGACGGAGGATGTATATTATCTTAGTTAATATTTATTATCTTGTTGGTGGTGATTGTATTTGGGGAGCACGAAGACTCCAGAAGTAGCTATATTTTAACTATTTAGTTGCCTATTTTGATACTTACGAATGTAATGTCAACGTGCTTGGCAAAATAAAAGAGTTCGACACTATTGTGGATGCTTAGGATGATTCTCAATTAAGTATGCTAAATTTGCTCAACCACATTTGAAGAACGTATAATACTTCTTTGGTTTTTCTGTTATTGGGTAGTGAAAAAGTTGTGTCTTGCTTCACCTAGTCTAAGTACATGAATTTATGTATCAAAAGGTTTCATGCGATAGATTGTAGTGATTGAGAAAAAATGGTAAAAGACAAAATTAACCCAGCATGTGAGAGACATATGATAGCCTCACTAACGGTGTTAGACGAAATGTTAAAATTGGACTAAAATTGGTCGACATATAAAACAAGAGAACCAACATTAGACAATTTTAAACCACGGGGACAAACATAACCATAACCCCAAACCACGGGGACCATTTATAACTTTTACCCTAATAATTATCGATATAAACGATAACATAATTGAGGTAAAATTGATGCGATTTGAATTTGGTAACCGACATTAAATATATGGCATAAATTACTAAATAAATATCATTTATGCAGCGGTTAAGTACCAAATGCAATGAGTTCAAATCTCATTAATGCTTTTAGCATTACACATAAGTATTAAATTAGATAAATGCTTCTTCTATAACGTTTATATAACAATCGCATAATTAAAACCCAAAATTCATGTTTCTAGCATAATAAATTATAATGACATTATTCAAATTGGTGTAACCATAATGTTTCTATCATAAATTGTGCAATAATTTGGCCCATAATGCTTGTACCATAATGTATGGGTTATAACTTGGTAAATGCTTCTAGCATTAATTACATGCCCTTAAATGACATTGAATTTGACACAATTCAAATTAGTAACTGACAAAATGTATATGTTAATTTATACGTAAATAACATAATCAGTGATATATGTCATTATTCAAATGACGTTACATTCCTAAACAGATTTTATTCAAACCCCATTAAGAGCAATATTAATTCATTTGTATTACTAGATGCTTCAGGCATAAATATTCCATATATGTAACGTCTAGTATAAATGACCAAATTAATGGTTATGGGCGTTACTTCTGGAACGCATGCGCCTTTTGGCTTGCACTACTAGGCAGGTAGCGGTGGCTAATTACGAAGGCTACTGGCCGTTCGATGATTTTTATTGTCGATTTTCCTTTCCATAATCGAAACATGAACAAATCTATATACAATTTCATGCATCAAAGGAGATTTTTCTATATGCTACACAAATTAATAGACATATATATATATATATATATATACAAATTTCGAAAGGATAAACGAAATATGGTTCATGCTTCATGGTGATTTGTTCATCATATAATCAAGATTTCGAAAATATGAATTGAAATTAGGATTGGAAAATGTTACTCAATGCAGAACGGATGAATCTTCATCTTTTATGTGCAAACTGAGAAGGCAATTTGCGGAGCTTCTCATCCATTCCAAGAACTTGATTAAATGATTATCCTATATGGTTGATCATCGATTTCAAAGCTTTCCATGTCAACGTAGAGCGAATCGTTGAATCAAATTGAAAGATCATCCTTTGCTTTTAGAGCAACACATGCAACGAAAACAAGATAATGTTAGAACTATTCGTGTTGATAACGTGTTGTAAAACGAAAATGAAAAGATTGAGAAAAGAGAGAAACAACCAAGAGAATGAGGGAATATGTATATATTTCATTGAGTTGAGAACTCTCTCTTATATAGAGATGAGGCCATGATGTAAATACGAGAACCAACAACAACCTTCATTTAAATACGAGAAATTTTTTTTTGAAGTACAACCGAAATAAAATCAAGCGGTACAAAATAACGACATTATGATAAATAGACACAATTTAAAAATAAAATGTGAGCCACAAAGTTGACTTGATGGAAAGCTGGGGCAGAATAAGAATCGGCAATCTATAAAAGATCAATGAAATGTCATCATGCACACTAAAATGAAGAGTATGTGGAATGACGCCCTATCTAGAAAGCAAAAATGAAAATAAACTGAAGTTAAATGAACTTAAAAAAGGCCCATGTCCTAGACCCAAATTAAGGTCTGGTTTAGGCACCATGCCCACACTAATACACATGACTAATAGATCTAGCTTGGGCCTAAGTCACAGATCCAGATCCGGATTCGACCCGGGTTCCCAATCCGGATCCCATCATCTATCCCTAGTTGTAGCCCCGACACCGATGCTTCCTACCACTGTTCTCTCCACCCAAAGCTGTTAGACGCTGCCTTTTTGATGCCTTGAAGCCGACTCCCTAAAAACGCAGGAGACTCTACCTCCTCGTGGCAAAACTCTCCGGCCACCGCATGAACCTTAGGGTCGCCAAACCATCTCCAAGGAACTAACCGAGACATGCCACCACTCGATCATCAGTCACCATTAACGACCAGTCGAACGAGGTCGTCGACAACCCGCCTGTCACCCCCAAACCAGCCAACGACCCCGAGTAGGAAATAAAGTAACTGCCCTAGACCCAACTAGACCTAGACTATTGTCGCCGCCACATACAGCAGCCAAACCAAAGACTCTGCCACCCATCACAAAGTCATCCCATGACAGACGAAAGTCGACGTCCGCTCCCAAGCCCCAAACCCGTCCTCCCCTTGTCGATGCACAACCCATAAAGAAAAAGTCTCTAAGGCACTTCCACAAGACAACCCCAATTGCGAAGTCACCCAAACGAATTTCCGTCTATAGAGAAATATATTTGTCTGGATTCAATGCACCAAACCCCCAGCCCTAGCAAGACGACATTGCTAGGGTTCATGAGAGAGGAGGGAAACTCATGGGGAGAGGAGAGCCATTGTTTTTGTTCCTTTTGTGTAATACTGATAAATTAATATGGGTCAGGATCAAAAGACACTACATTTTGCAAAAAAATTGACACAACTTGTTAGCCATCCGTTTTTTTTTTTGATCGGAAGTGAGCCATTAGACTTGAAAATGTTCAATGGTTCAAATTGGGGTGTAGCCACTATTATGGCTAATATGCTACACTACCAAGCATAAATAACAACCTCTTTATAGGCCCACAAGCCATGGCAGGACCCGACCACGACATACATCTCGAAGCCTGACATACAAGCTACGCAACGATACTCAAAAATAGCCAAGACCTTGTCGGGAAGTCACCTTGCCGGCCTCATCAACATGCCTCTACGAACACACTTGGAAGACTAGGAATGAGCCACTTATCCCACATTGAAGACAATGTAAATAAAAGAGTCTCTCTTCCCTATAAATGAGACTATTTCTCACTTACTCAACACATAATGACAAACACTTGTAATACTATGGGCTCACTTAGGCTCCAACACATAATAGAATCTTAAGTGGATATAGTGTCATGGACAAAGTTTGAGTGAAGAGAGTCCATGACACAAGTCCAAGTCCATCATGCACGGCCCAAGCCTAAGGAGAAGCACTTGGACATTCAAGAACATGGTGGACCTATCTAGAGAATTCTAGAACACTTTAGAATTCCCTAGCCTAGATATTTTCTTGTAGATACTTGTACATTCTAGAACATGTAATTGTAGCCATAAGATCAAATTAATCCTAGCCATCCATTGAGGAGGTGCTAGGCTATAAATAGGTGGTGAAAGCTCTTAGCCAAACCATCCTAGAAAGCTTTTGTAAGTGTTCTCAACTCAATAGAAAGTTCCTTTCTCCCACATTGTCTAAGTGTTTGCTTTGCTTAGCTTTACATACTTAGTATACTTCTAGCATTCTTGCTCTCTTGTGTTGCTCTTGTTTCCGTTGCGTGAAGGCGAGGCTGACTTAGAGAGTTCAAGGAGGGAACAACTCTAAGGCCGCACGGTTAGTAGAGAAGTGAAGTTCTCATCCCGTGACAAGTGGTATCAGAGCTTAGTTGCTCGCGCACAACACAAAGAGAAGAAAGATGTCCGGAGAAGGAGTTTCGGTGGAGCAAGCTATTGTTGGCATCAAGAGGAGCCACAAGGAATTACTTGCTGCCTTAGATGCACGGCACGAAAAGGTGGAATCGGCCGTGGTCGAGTTTGACACTCGACTTGACGATGAGGTCGTGACAAAGGGAGATCTCGCAGCCATGGTGGAAGAATTGCGAGAGCAAATGCACAGCGCTCTCAACATTATGGCAGATAAGATCTGAGGGGAGGTTCGAGAAAAACTTGACCACATGTTTGCCGAGCTCACAGCCCTCTAAGAGGAAGTGAAGGAGGTCAAGGGAGATTGGGCGTTATGCAAAGAGGCTGCGTTGAATAAGTCGCAAGGGCCAAAGGAGACGAAGGCATTGGACTCTTTCAAACCCAAATCCTTTAGTGGGAAGAGGGAAGCTAAAGAGCTTGACACCTTTCTATGGAATATGGAAAGGTACTTCAAGTATCTAAAGCTTGAGGATGACGAGTCCAAAATTTCAACGGCTACCGTGTTCCTAGCCGACAATGCCCTTATGTGGTGGCGTCGAAGGAGCATGGAAATCGAGCAAGGTACGTTCTCTCTCGATACTTGGGAAGAATTCAAGAATGATATCAAGTTGCACTTCTATCCCCAAAATGCTCAATATGAAGCCAAGGAGAAGCTTAGGTGGCTAAAGCAAACGGGTAGCGTCAAGGATTATGTCAACACATTTGTTAACTTACTATTCGAAGTACCCAACATAACGGAGGAGGACAAGCTCATGTACTTCATGAGTGGATTACAAAGTTGGGCAAAGCTCGAGTTGCAAAGAAGACAAGTGCAGACCTTGTCACAAGCCATTGCCACTGCCGAGTCCCTCATTGAATTCAAAGCTAGCCACCAAGGCGACACCAAGTTCAAAGGGAAGAAGGTTAACTATGAGAAAAGTGGGGGAGACGTGCCAAAGCCGAAGGAGAAGCCCGAGTCAAGCTACAAGCCGAAGGTGAAGAGGTTCGAGAGGCACGACAAGTCCGCAAACAAGACTTGGGAAGGGAAGTGCTACTTATGCGACGATCCTCACATGATGCGTGACTGCCCTCAAAAGAAAGCACTCAAAGCCATGACCTTGCAAGAGTCTAGGATCGAGGAGGAGGAAGATAATGAAGCAAGGATGAGATGCATCCGGTTGCTCAATGTCGTGAAGGCTAGCGTCCCTCAACCAAGGCGAAAAGCGGAAGGTGGAACGCTTTATATCGATGTCAAGGCAAAAGACACGATGATTCGTGCCTTGGTGGATTGCGGAGCAACTCATAACTTCATGACGTCGGAAGAAGCAAGGAAACTTGGCCTCCGAGTCACGAAGGAGTCGGGCAGCGTGAAGACGGTGAATACACCTGCCACACCCATTGTTGGAGTAGCACGCGATGTAGAGGTTCACATCGGCGCTTGGAAGGGGAAAGTTGATTTCACCGTGGTCAAGATGGATGACTATGGCGTAGTAATCGGCCTTGAATTCATGGACAAGGTACGAGCATTTTCCATTCCATTCTATAACATCTTTTGCATCGTAGGGATGGAGAATTGCCTTGCGTGGTGCCCGTAGCGAGACAAGCAAGGGAGAAGACAAAGGCTCTATCCGCCATGCAACTTGCCAAAGCTTGGAAGAAGGGCGAACTTACATTCCTAGCAACCTTCAAGATGGACGAGGAGGTTGGAGGAAAGTCCGAACCTTTGCCAAAAGCAATAGAGGCAGTCTTTGAGGAGTTTGGAGATGTAATGCCCAAGGAGTTACCGAAGAGGCTGCCACCAAGGAGGGAGGTGGATCATGCCATCTGATAAGCCTAAAATAGACTTATAAAATAACCCTGCAATCACAATCAAGTTATCGATGGTAGTATAGAAAAGTAGGGTGTCTCCCGCAGAGGATTGTGACTTAACAATTGCAAATATGACTCTGAAAAACTGAACAGACACCAGACAAAGACGAAAATAAAACCTATAGCTAGACCCAACGAAAAATTACGAAATTAAATCTGGAGAAACTAGACACACGGACGAAGACACACACAAAATTTGGGGGAAAACTGTGTAGTTTTACTATGCTAACAAAATTCAGAAATATGACGGACAGAATGCTCAAAAACAGAAAACTAAATTTTGGAATTTTGGTTTTGGAAATCAAATAACAAAAACTAGTTAGGAACTACTCCTCACCACTAGACAATGATTACACCTATGATGTGTTTACTAACATGTTCAATTCATTCGGATATCCTTACTCAAGCTAAGCCAATGATGTGTTGAACTTAACTTATCAATCTTTCTTACTTGGTATGTTAAGAGAATGATGTTTTCAACTTAACTTAGCATTTAGAATGGAGCCTAGAGTGATGTTCTCGCATAGCTCTCACCTAGAAGTCATTAAGGTCTAAAAGATTATGAATAAGGCTAGACAATGTCGGTACTGATGTTGTCCTAATCTACCTAAACATTGATTTATATGAATGGGCTCAAGTCACTCACTCGCTACTCTAGAATGCAAGTAGACATGATGATCATACAAAACATTCATAGCTTTACAACCTAGCATGCATACTAATGTTGGCCACCATCAATAAACATACAAAGTTGATCAATGATATAACGATAAACCAATGAATATCCGAAATCCATGGAACAAATTAAATAAACGCCAACTTCATAGTTACACCATGTCTAGGGCTTGGAAGCAGCCCCTAACTAAGGGAAGATTAGTTACTCATCATCTTTGAAAGCACACTAGAGAATTTCATAAGATTCGGGAAGAAAAGAAAATACGAAAGATGAAAAACAAGGGAAAAGATCGATTTTCTGAGTCGAGAGATCGATCTCTTCTGGGCTCTGAACTTCACTTCTTCTCCTTGAGTTCTTGATGGCTCCCTCTTCCCATATGATGGCTTAGAAAAACATTATGGTATTAGGGTTTTGCCTTAAATAGTCTCCAAGTCTTCAAAGCTTCCTTTTCAAACTATGTTTCCTTCTTTGATTAGAATCCATGTTTGGGCTATCTTTTGAATGTCTTCCATATATACTCTGGGCTTGGCTTTTGGGCAAATTATATTAATGATGTCACTCTTCAAAATCGTGCAAAAACCCCCAAGAAATCTTCTCAGAATCCAGCCCAAACACTGCCTCGAACTTGACTGCTGCACAGCTTTTCCGGAACTGCTGATTTTCTGTCCAACTTCGACGCTTCATAACTCCATGATTTCATCACCTATTTGGATGATTCTTGAGTCCAAATTGATCTACAAACGCACCTCTACAAATATGGGCAGTAATCTCAGTGAAAACATTCTCGGAACCTCATGGAAATAGGCCTTGAAAACCGGAGAAAATAAGCATAAACCAGTTTTCAGCTTTTTGCGTTTACAGCTTCTATTTTGGTGAAGTGGTTCCATCGCCTTTCCTTGATATTTTTGACCATGTGAATGATCAAACTCCATCCTTGACATCTCTACTTCGTATTGGAAGCCTTGCTCGCATCAGTTGAACACATATTTGCATTATCTTACTCCACGAAGTACCTAAGAAAATAACAAAGTTAAAACAATCTTTTTAAAGGAAAATAGCTAAGTTAAATGCAAAGGTTAAACTATAAAATCATCGCATTTTATGCTCTTATCACCATCGAGTTGGAACCCGGAGCAAAGCCACCATCAAGTCCCCCTATAGAATGGCGCCACCCGAGCTAGAGGAGCTACGAAAGCAACTTAAGGAGTTGCTTGAGGCCGGCTACATTCAACCGTCCAAGAGTCCATACGGCGCCCCCGTCTTGTTCCAAAGGAAGAAGGAAGGCTCATTAAGGATGTGCATTGACTACCGGGCGCTTAACAAGATCACCATCAAGAACAAGTATCCCATCCCTTTGATTGCCGACCTATTTGATCAATTAGGAGGAGCAAGATATTTTACCAAGCTAGATCTTTGCTCGGGATACTATCAAGTAAGGATTGCACCCGGAGATGAACCGAAGACCACGTGTGTAGCAAGATACGGATCGTTCGAGTTCTTAGTCATGCCATTCGGTCTCACCAATGCCCCGAAAACTTTTTGCACCTTAATGAACAAGGTATATATTCCATCCTTACCTTGACAAATTCGTAGTAGTTTATATCGATGACATTGTGGTCTATAGCAAAACTTTGGAGGAGCATGTCGAGCACCTTTGCATAGTGTTCCAAACCCTTAGGGAGAATGAACTCTATGTGAAGAAGGAGAAATGTTCCTTTGCCAGGAGGAAGTGGATTTTCTAGGCCACAAGATCAAGGATGGAAAGCTCTTGATGGAGGAAAGCAAGGTGAAGGCCATCCAAGATTGGGAGCCGCCAACCAAGGTACCCGCACTTCAATCTTTCATTGGCTTGGTGAATTATTATCGAAGGTTCATCAAAGGATACTCCGCCATTGCGGCACCCTTAACGGAGCTTTTGAAGAAAAACAAGACATGGGAGTGGACGGACTGATGCCAACAAGCCTTTGAAGACTTGAAGAAGGCTTTGATGGAGGAACCCGTGCTAAGGCTGTCGGACCTTAGCAAGCCATTCGAGGTACACACCGATGCATCGGACTTTGCCATTGGTGGTGTACTTATGCAAGAGGGACATCCGATAGCATTTGAAAGCCGCAAGCTCAATGACACCGAGAGATGATACTCAGTGCATGAGAAGGAGATGATTGCCGTAGTTCATTGCTTGCGCACCTGGAGGCATTACTTGCTTGGTTCCCATTTCATAGTCCAAACCGACAATGTCGCCACAAGCTACTTTCAAACACAGCAAAAGCTTACCCTGAAGCAAGCAAGATGGCAAGATGGCAAGATGGCAAGAGTTCCTTGCCGAGTTCGACTATAAGTTGGAATATAAGCAAGGCAAAGAGAATGTGGTAGTGGATGCCCTAAGCCGGAAAGCCGAGCTAGCACCCGTCGTGCTTACACCTTAAAGCAATCTCATGGGAAGAATCAAGGAGGGACTATCCCATGACTCTCAAGCCAAGAACTTGGTGGAGTTTGTCAAGAGCGAAACGACAAGGCGATTTTGGCTCAAGGATGAGTTGCTATACACAACGGGGAAGTGGCTTTATGTTCCAAAATGGAACAACTTGAGGAGGGAGATATTGAAGGAATGCCATGACTCAAAGTGGGTGGGACACCCCGACACTCATCGCACTTTGGCATTGCTTAGCGACACGTACTATTGGCCACATATGCGGGACGATGTAGATGCGTATGTGAAGACTTGCCTTGTGTGCCAACAAGACAAGGTGGAGCAAAAGCATCCGGGAGGGTTGTTGGAACCCCTTCCCATTCCATCAAGACCGTGGGAAAGTTTAAGTATGGACTTCATCACCAATCTACCTAAGTCCGATGGTTATGGATCCATCTTCGTTGTGGTAAATCGATTCACCAAGTATGCCACCTTCATCCCGGCACCCGTGGAGTGTACCGCGGAGGTAGCGGCATGTTTATTCCTCAAGCATGTGGTGAAGTATTGGGGAGTTCCAAGGAGCATAGTTAGCGATCGAGATGCTCGATTCACCGGATGGTTTTGGACGGAACTCTTCAAGTTACTCGGGGAAAAGTTAAACTTCTCCACGGCCTTTCATCCGTAAACCGATGGGCAAACCGAGCGCGTGAATGCCTTGTTAGAGCTATACTTAAGACATTACGTGAGTGCCAACCAAAAAGATTGGGTAAAGTTGCTTGATGTCACCCAATTCTCTTATAACTTGCAACGGTCCGAGTCAACGGGAGCAAGTCAGTTCGAGCTAGCAACCGGACAACAACCCTTGACTCCAAGCACGTTGGTGACCGGCTACACAGGAAGTAGTCCCGCTGCATATAAAACAGCCAAGGAGTGGCAGCAAGCCAATGAGCTCGCTCGTTCACAACTAGAGAAGGCTTCAAAGAAGATGAAGAAGTATGCGGACCGGCAAAGGCGACACTTGGAGTTCCAAATTGGCGACTTAGTGTTTGTGAAGGTTATTCTAACACAACACAAGGCGAATAAGGGACTTCACAAGAGTTTGCTACGGAAGTATGAAGGTCCCTTTCCGATCCTCAAGAAGGTAGGCAAAGCGGCATATCTAGTGGAACTACCTTCTAACACCAAGCTTCATCTGGTGTTTCATGTAAGTCACTTGAAGCCTTATCATGAAGATGCCGAAGCACCTGAACGAGGTAAGTCCCATCGAGCTCCCGCTTATATGATCACTTCATTTGACAAAGAAGTGGATAGTATTGAGGCCAAGCGCGAGGTGCAGAAGAAGCGGATACCGAGGTATACCGAATACTTTGTCAAATGGAATGGGCTGCCCGCATTCGAGGCTAGTTGGGAGAAAGAGGAGTCCTTGTGGCAATTCAAGGACAAGATTGTTGAGTTCGAGCAAGAAGAGCTCGCAAGGGCGACGAGGACGTCGCCGACTTGAGTGGGGGAGAATGTCATTGACTAAGTTTGAGTGAAGAGAGTCCATGACACAAGTCCAAGTCCATCATGCACGGCCCAAGCCTAAGGAGAAGCACTTGGACATTCAAGAACATGGTGGACCTATCTAGAGAATTCTAGAACACTTTAGAATTCCCTAGCCTAGATATTTTCTTGTAGATACTTCATGTACATTCTAGAACATGTAATTGTAGCCATAGGATCAAATTAATCCTAGCCATCCATTGAGGAGGTGCTAGGCTATAAATAGGTGGTGAAGGCTCTTAGCCAAACTATCCTAGAAAGCCTTTGTAAGTGTTCTCAACTCAATACAAAGTTCCTTTCTCCCACATTGTCTAAGTGTTTGCTTTACTTAGCTTTACATACTTAGTATACTTCTAGCATTCTTGCTCTCTTGTGTTGCTCTTGTTTCCGTTGAAGGCGAGGCTGACTTAGAGAGTTCAAGGAGGTGAACAACTCTAAGGCCGCACGGTTGGTAGAAAAGCGAAGTTCTCATCCCGTGACAATAGTCTTTCTCAAAAAGGGAGGATGAACAACAAGTTAAAATTCTTTGACATATGTAAGGGTGGGGTGAGTAAAAAGATTTTTCTTATAAAAAAATAAATTAATAAATAAAAAGAACCCAAGTGAAGTGGAAGAAATTACATGACATTTCTTATTTTGTAATCTAACATTAAACTAGAAGAATTAAAAAAGAATTAAGATTTAGAAAATTAAAATCAACAAGATCTAAATGAAAGCTGGGATGGTCTGGGAATATCCCAAACCGTATCAGTAGTGCCGCCACTACATTTGTATGATTGATCATATATAAAAGCTTCACGTCTTCTCTTCAAAAGAAAAAAAAAGAAAAAAAGGAAAGAATAAGATCTGAGTAAGAAAGAATACTGCTCTTATTCTGCATTATTATGTTCAGTTGCAAAACCAGGGGATCCAAATCGGTGTTTTACCACTCAAGATTCATCATGGGTAGTTTGTTACACAGCTTATTTATTTCCCTTATGAACCAATTTCTATGTGTGCGTTATAGTCTTTTCTCAAAAAAAAAAAAAAAAATTGTGCCCGTTTTTGTATTTGATTTTTTTCTAATCTTATCACAAAACCTAAGAAACCAAGGAAACCGATTAGGTTACTTGAATTTATGGAAACTAATTGTTTGAACATAACTGAAAGGTTTGAGGACGGTTCCATTTGTAAAGTGACAAATAGGAATATTGAGCTGAACTGAACAAAAATATATTTCAGTTCCGATTTCGGTTTACGCCCTAGATTGAGCCATACCATACCGACCCGATTGCAACCCTATGGTCATCTATAAAGGTGGAAAATAGTTCCTACACTACGTATTCTTGAACATTCACTCCTTGGCTCATTCAGATTGCTACCTTCATAGACTCATCAGGTATGATTCGTTTAGTTCACTTCCTATGCAAGATATACATGTGTGATCAGTGTACCATTACAATGCCAAACACTAGAGCTACACTGCTCCATGCCCGGACCCTGCAGCAGCCGTAAGCAAAGCTCCAAGAATCCCTTCATTTCTCTCAGTGCATAAACTCCAGCATATAATAATTTAGAGCTGCAACACCACCGTTGACAGAATAGGTACAGCTCTAATAAATATCAGTACTGTGATTATTTCATTCCCTTTCTGATGTACCCATCCGGTTAAAAAAGTTTCATGAATTCATTATTCATTCCCATACCGACCTTATGATCATGCCTCCAATGTTTTAAATAACCTAATCAGAACGGAAATCAGAAAGAGAAACCTATTAATAGTAACTACAAATACCAAAATAAGCTAACAAGCCACAAGAATTCGTTCTCCAAAAAAAAAAAAAAAGAAGAAGAAACAAGCCACAAGAATTAAGGCTATAAGGAGCAACAAACAAAAGAACTCGACAAGTTTTACTAGACCATGTAAGCTGGAGCCACTGACTTCATTATCTACCAAAATTCACCCAGTTCCTCCTAATCACACTTTTTTGTTAGTCCTAATGAACACATACAAATAAGTGGTCCGAATTTTCTAGTACCACATTTTAAACCACATTTTAACATGTTGCAACAATTGATGTCACTTCTAAACATTAGATGATACTAACGACACTATGTCAGACCGTAGTTTAAATGTGCATCAACTGCCACAACATTGCTTTATCCTTAGCAAGAATCCAAAGACAATCAGTTTCTAAAGCCTAGATTTGCGCCTGTGCACTTTTGATCGCTTCTTAGATGTTGCAGGACCATTTGCATCGTCTTTCCGCCTTTTAACCCCATTACTTAGAGTGCCAGCTTTCACAGCTTCAGTGGTGGTGTTCTTATACGTGACAACATTGGTTACAACAGCATACATAAGAACCTCAGTTTTTGGGCTCGTGATAAAGTTTCTATCAATAGCAGCATTCTTGCCGCAGCACATTTCATCAGTAACTGCATCTCTGAGCTTTTGCATTGTGGCATCTTTATCAATCTTCAATAGATCTGTTGAAACCTACACCATAGTAAGTAAAAAATTTGTAAGATTTCCCTCAAGAGAACTGTGGATATTCAAAACTCTAGTTCTTGCAGAGATTATGTCATAATTATTATCTACTTTGATGACATTTTGGGCATGCCTAGCAATATCAGTTCAATAACCAAGAAAGCACTGCAAAACCAAAGTCGGTAATATTGATCCCTTTATAGAACAGATATATGCATAATGTCTCACCTCCCAATTGACAGACAAGTTAATTTTTGTGAATCGGCAACCGCAACCATCAATGAAGTTGAATTTCAAAACCATTTCGATTGATTTTGATTGTGAGGTTCTCCTGATACATATTGAACAAAAGAATGTGAGAGAACATGTGTAAGATAATAAAGCTGGCTGTTTAATCTAATAATTGCTAGGCAACTAAATCTCCAAGACATTCATCATTATGAGTCACGAAGAAAGTTATTTTTCATAGAAAAATAAGCGTATTTCCATAAATAATTAACCTTTTTGTATGGATCAAACAGCTTTCTCATATTGACTTGTAAGGTTTACGATTGAGCTTCAAGTACTTCTGAGGCCTATTAATATATTTATTGAATCAACATTTGCAATACCTTTTCAGTTGAAACGGCTCATTCTGTAGAATAGCTCCTTTATATTCTTTGTTGTCTACGAAGGATATCTGGGATGCAAAACATAATACGATGGTTAGCATCAAATATGAGCAATTGCATGGAACAGTTCTGGGGTATGGCATTAAACAAGTACTGGTTCATAGTGCTAGAATAAAAAAATTCAGGATAATTGAATCCTGTTATAAGAGTTTTATTGGGTCCAAAAGTCAACTGTTCCTAAGTTTAGTCCAATTGATTTCTGGTGAGTACACCAGTAAATTCAAGAAGAATAAGCTACCCCAAAAAAATACATATTCTCAGTGCTACAATACAAGTTGGGAAACATTTACCCACAACGTGGGCTTGCATAATGCACTACATTAAGTGGATTACTAAGAAAAAAAAAAAATGTCAGGGTTTCATGATCCCTTATCCGCTACAAGAAATTTTTGGTGCAGATGGTCAACCTCTTCAATGTCTACATTTATTCATTTATTTCAAAGAAAACTCTGCATTCTTATCTGTAAGATGGCAAGAATGCAAACCTGCATCTAGGTTATTTAAAGAAAAAATCAGCCTCATTTATACCCCAATAACTAAGAGCAGCAAAATGAATCTCTTAAATAATCACCTCAATAGATTTGATGAATGGCAATGGAGCTTTAAGTCCATGTACACTTGCTACCCGGAGATTCCAGTTGACATACTTTTCATCTGTAATGCAAGTGAATAAACTATATGAGAAGTTGTGAACCATTGCCTTGACTTAATTGGTATACAATAGAGTGAACTCCTGGGAGTTGTTGCCAAATAGAGCAAGCAATCCATTTCAAATACAGGGCCAACTATTTAGAAACCATCCATTTTTTATTCTATATTACACAAGTATATGTATGCTACAATGTTATTAGATTCACTAATGTTATTTTTTTATTTCTTTGAGCCTACCAGGAAATTCTCTTGCAAATCTTTTCATAGCTTCTTAATTTAGTGGTGGATCAGATCCAATCTTTGTTCCTACAAAGTTTATTTGGAATGTCAAGGCCCCTACTTTGTTCCTGCAAAGTTTATTTGGAATGTCAAGGCCCCTACTAAGGTGGAGATTTTGGGAGGGCTTGTGGCACATGGGAGGACGAATACGTGTGATGTTGTTTTTCTCCTCCATGGTGCATTTTATGCAAAGCTCAAGGGGAACATGTTGATCATGTCTTTGTGCACTGTATAGTGGCTTACTTCTTATGGAAGAAGTTATTTAGGGAGGCAAGAGTGGACTGGACAACTCCATCAGAGAGGACAGAATACTTTGGGGTTGTGGGGTGCTAGCTGTAGTTTGGGTGGTTTGGATGGAAAGAAATAAAAGATTATTTGAAATCTATGGTGGTGTGGAGACGGAAGACCTGTGGGAGAGAGTCAAGTTCTGGGCATCCTTTTGGGCTTCTATTTATAAGGAATTAAAGTATCATAATCCTTTTTCCAATATTCTTAACTGAGAAGCAGCTGTAGAATAAGCTCTTAAGCATTGATTTAGCGTCAAATGATGAGCTGCTAAGCCTTTAGCCCTAGCTGCCCTTTTTGTTATTTAAAACGGACTCCTTGTCCGCGTCCTTGTACTTAGCTTTTTTTTTTTTTTTTTTAACAAAAAAATCACTAATGCGGTGACTTATAACTTAAGACAAAGATGGCATGTTGCCAAGCAAACTACAAGAAAAAAAAAATTGTACTCCAGGTGAAGTTATGTCTACATTTATGGTCTGCTGTGCAAAGATAATAAAACAAACAGGCATCTTGTTATAAAGCAAAGACATATTGTACCAATCAGGCTCTCCAGAACATTAGTTCAAGAATAAACTCCATTGAAAGATTAACAGCAAAGTAAACAAAATAATTTCAAACTACAATCCAGGAAGAAGCTTAAACCAAAAAGGGAATAAAATGAACAAAAACAGAAAATTGTTTTTGCATTGTTTATATTTTTCTGTTGTATGAATTGTGAGCTTGTAACCTTAAACCAGAAGTACAACACAAGCATGCATGTTTTGGTCTCTACACCTAACTGCAAACTATTTAACTAAGCATGTATTCAGATTACCTATACTCAAGGCTTGAGTTAGAATGATCTGAAAAAGATCTATCCGAACAAATGGAGGAATCTGTAGATTTAGAATGTCCAAGACACCTGAAATAACCTGTAGTGCAAATGAATAGATAATATCACACTGTCTGAAAAGAAAATAAACCAACTCGACCTCAGCATTCTGATTATATCAGATAACTAGATAAGACCCAAAGATTAATACATTACTGCATCAGCAAGGCAGGCCATTAAGGATTATCCAATACATCCAATAAATACTACACTTTCATCCGCCAAAACAATATAATAAACACTGGATAGTAAGGTATGATTACAATACCTTATCTACAAGCCCATGGATCAGTAAAGCTGCCTTCTTGTCCTTCGGAGTTTTCTGAGAATTTAACAAATCATATAATAGACCATAAGATCATGAGCATATATGTAAAACATGGGTCTTCACATAGTTTAACAACAGTGGAGGGGATCAATCCATGAAATAAGTTCATAATATCAATTTTCTATATGTACTGAGATAGTTTCCCACAAACAACCATTATCTTGAACATAAACGAAGCTGCCAAAGTAGAACAAAAGATGATATTACCTGAAGGTTAACAATTACAATCTTTCCCCCACCACGGAGTGATCTCAAAGGTAGGTTGCATGCTGGAGTGATCTGCAAACTGCAGAATAATAACAATCACAAAGTCACGCCTTAGCTAATGTATCCCGGAAGATGCTTCATGATACAAATAGAAATAACAATAATTAGAATCATAATTTTAAATTCAATCACTCTAATATTTCTACTTGGATGTGGCCAGATCTTTCCCTAGAGACCTGAAATTCATTTCAAATCAATTTGGCAGTTTTTGCAGATGACAGAGCGTCAAAGTAAATAAATAAATAAAACAAATAGCGATGCCGGATTCTATACTATCAACAAACCTTAATTCTCTGCATTAAAATTCATCGGAACCAAAAAGAGATAGTATTGCCATATATCAAAGCTATATAGAATACATGAGCAAATTAGTGAGTGGGATGCAAATGAAAATATCATTTGTCTGTGATGACTTCTTTGGATTTGTGTGGATACACCGCTATAATACTTCCAAAGTGTACATCAAAGTGACTTCTTCAGGTATCTCTGTTGTTACTGTTACCTTGTTCCCAAACACAAAACAACATCAGCCATTCTGCAGTGCTTTTCGGCAGGATTCATCTCCTTTGAGGGCAATGCATCCTACATTCAAAGAGAGAGAGAGGCTGAGGGTTCCTCAAACAAAACCTATCTAATTTAAGAAAGGTTAGTCAATTTCCCACTCCATTTGCACTCACTTTCACCTTTTGTTTGATGGTTTTTACATGCTTTTATTAGTTGAAAGTCAAAATAACGTTGCACCTCATTGGCATCCAATCAACAACAAAATAAATAGCAAGCAATACCTCCCAGTCAAGAACAGTATCCTTAAGCCTCACTCCACACCTTTCATCTGAGCACCTTCTGGAAGTCTCCTTTAGGCCAATAGTTTCTACCTCAAAATCCCGTGTATACCTTCAGATGTTTAAATTGTTATGTGAGATATCAATTAATGAAAGTTAGATATAAACATTTTTAATAAACAAAATATTCATGACATTCTGAGAGAGAGAGAGAGAGAGAGAGAGAGAGAGAAGCAACACAACATAACAATACAATAGGCTGATTTGTAGAGCAAGCCTTACTCAATGCCACAAGAAGGGCAGACTTCCATGAAGGAGTTACCATGCAACTCCGCTAGTTTCTTCCTTGGTATTCCGGATCGAAGATGGAGGCCGTCAACATTCTAGCATTTAGTAAGTAAATAGCTAATAAGAATGTAGACAAATTATATACTATTTGGAATTGGCTTGCAAGCACCACAGTATAAATAATTTTAAAAGAATATATATATATATATATATATGTATATGAATATAATAAAAAATAAAAAATAAGAAAAGAACCAAAGGAGTGATGGAGTCACACTAAAATCTATAAGTTCCTGATGACTGCAACAGGTTGGCATCAAAGGCATGAAAGAGACTAGAATTTCTAGAAGCAGCAAAATACAATAACACATACCTGGCTAATAACAAACTTCAATATGCCAGCCCTCTCCAGAGCAACCAAAGCCATATGAGTCAAGCTTGGCCTTGCACGATGAAATGGCAGTGATGCTTCTGGCAACGCTTTGCCTTCACGCTGCACTAGTAAATGGAAATCAGTATCCCATCAATCAAAAATGGTTAGCTCATAAGTTTGATAGAGGAGGAACTTGCAAAGGACAATCTAAACTTCTTTCAAATCATTTGCCCCTCTATAAGTTAGCTCAGGCAAGATGGATGATGTAGCAGAACTCATTTTCTTAAAGATTTTGTCCTGGAAATACACTCTTTTTATGTGCACACTGACTTAAGCAGCCTAATGACCTCACCCTAAGTTTAACCACAGTAGTTAACATATAGGAGAAGCAGTAAAAGACAAGGGGGTTTTTGGAAAGGAAAAGAACCAGAGTAGATAGCTACTAATTCTACAGGGATAAACTTGAAACAGAAACTCATATGAATCAAAACATTAAAAAAGGACAGTTGTCATGGATGTCAGTTAGAACATACTGAACATATGACCTTCAAAACTCAAACTCCATTCAATGCAACGCTTCCCTCCAACCAAGAAGAGTTGCTAATAGAAGTATGTTTTTGGTGTTTTAGAAAGAAACTCAAGAGGAAACCACAACATTAGGGTCCTCACCTGAAGAGTCCAAATTCCCTTTGGACCTCGAAAATCAGGTATACCACAAGAAGTTGATATTCCTGCACCTGTAAACACCACTAGATGCTTACTCTGCAAGAACAGAGAAGTATTGTGAAGAACTGGACTAAACAGATCATATACTTAAACAAACAAAAAAACACATAGATTTAGCAGATAATGACAAGTGTAGGTTTAAACCTTCTGTACCAGCGAAGCAAGCTGTTCAATCTGCAAAGAAACACAGACAGGTGATATAAGTATATCAACCATACATATTAGTAAAATTTTATATTAGCACAGTCAACACACAGCGAAAAGATCATGAGGATAAGCAACCGCAAAAGTGAACATATATGCAATGGAATTTGCAATTAGCAAACACATCTGAAGGCATGTCTTGAGAAATTCTTGAAAATAATTTGCTTCAAAATTAATATAAACTAAAAAAGAGTTGAATAATTTGCTTCAAAATTAATATAAACTAAAAAAGAGTTGAATAACAAGTACAATTTTCTTAACTGTGTAACCAAAATAAATCAATTCTTTAACTGAGGCATAAATCCAGGACTCTTGAATTGCTAATGAGATATGCAAATCCTAAAAAATGCAACTACAGAAACAGATACACATACCAGAGAGAAGTTCACGTGAAATACTTCAACTACATTCCATCTATACATGTCAAACTGATAATTACAGCTCTATATACGAACGTTTCTGAGAAAAACAATGGCAAAGGTATTGGAGCAATGCCGAAACCCAGAAACTGACTCAATGCAACTCATTGATCAAGAGAGCAAGTAAATTGGATCAAAATGAAAATCAACGCCAAAACCCAGATACCAGATCTTACTAAAGCTAGAATTGCCCCAAATTACACATAAACCCTAAGTACCATTAATGGGTATCAAAATTGCAGAAGATCAACGAAGTCATAAACATTAAGAAGAGAAAACATTGCTGAAAAAAAATATGAGGGAAAGGAATATGAAACCTTTTGTTGCAGAACGTCAGGTGTGTCAAAATGTTCAGACATTCCGACGCTGCCCACATCTTCTATGTAGGAAAGTTTCTCTGCATAACCCAACGACATGGTCAATCCTCTGGAGAAGTCTGAGTTTCGAGTAAGAAGACGGATGTGGGAGAGTGGTGAGTTGTGTTCCGTTTTCTTTTTCTTTGTTCCCTCTCGGTTGCTCAGAGTTAAGGAGACTCATTTTAAGGAGACTCGACGGCTAAAATTAAATAAACAGAAAAAACCAAATTGAATCTAAACAGATAATGAGAAAAAACCAAATTGAAAAGATTTTATTTCTTTCATTCTTTGCTTCTTTATAAAGCAATAAACCAAGGCATCTATTGCCACCTCACAAATCATTTTGCTCACCTCATATTCTTTTCACACCTCACTCATATAATTTTAATTATAAGTCTATTTTGTTCACCCATTAACAATACATAAAATACAATTTCTCAATTCTACTTTGTCCATCATACATTATCTTCTCACCTTACATATATTTTTTCAAATTTAGATTTGCTCAAGATAAGTAAAATCACTAACTGAAAAAAAAAATTCACATTAAAATATAAATCACAGTTAAAGAACAAGAAAAAAATCTCAAATTTAAAAACTCAATGGTATCAGTCGATATCATGATGCATAATGTCTGTAAATGTATCTCTAGTACCAACGCCTTCCATACTTTTGAGTTTTTGAACTGATTTATGTGTTGTTCATAAATACAGTACAATAGTTGTCCATTGGAATTTAGATACAAAGTCGACATAGGAAATAATGAGTAAAAGGATAGACAAATCACCAACAAAGAAAAAAAGAAAAAAAAAATATACAAACTGTCATCTTCAGGTTAAATGCTAGTGTCTTCAGACTCACGACTAATGATAAATCTGGGATATAGTTCATCTAAAACAAAAAGAAAAAAAAGAAAAAAAAATTATAATTTGTAACAATTTATTGTCCCTTGTTGTAATTTTACATCAGGGTATTTTAGTATTTCAATAAATCAATAACATGTGGGGTGAGTAAAGTGGTTTGTGGGGTGACAATAAACGCACCCTAAACCAATCTTGATAAATTCGGTTATCTCTTAATCTATGATTTAAGATTCGTTTATTGTATAATTCATCTCGTAAGACACATGTTTTTTTTTTTTTTGGAACTAATCACAACTTAATGTATTGAAATAAAAAAACATACAAAGACCTAAGGTTGGGGATGGGACGGGATTAGGGTCATCCCGCGGCCCGTCCCGGACAATGCACGCAAGATGGGATTGGGACGAGCCTTGTGTTTTTGAGGGTTGATCTCAGTCAAGTCCCGTCCCGAACATGATCAGGACGGGACGGGCTCAATCCCACCATCTCGGCCTAATCTCAAAACTGAAAATAATAATAATAATAAATCTAATGACATGACTCTAATGATCTAGTTCTACATCCAGAAATCTAGATTAGAATTAAATCATTACATAACTTGATTACATCCGTAATCCATAACTTGATGGCAATGATACCAAAATAAAATTAAAGTATTAAACTATAATAACATCCATAATCCACAATTACACAAAGTTCACACAAGTTCAACAAGCAAACTAGAAAACATAACAGTGAATGAGTGATAGCACAACAATACAAGCGCTTCAAATATCCATATTCAAACTAAAACGATTTCAACCCTAAACAAACAATCACATTACCTAATACTTCCAGGAACCAGTCATCCCTCTAATACTTCCAGTGACTTAATAAACAATGGCCAGGGATTTATTTTCACTACCAGGACAAGCACTTTAGCCAACGAAACTCACTACCAGGACAAGCACTTTAGCCGACGAAAAAGTTTCGTCGGCCTGTTAGCTTAATTCGTCGGCTAAGATCTTAGCCGACGAGCCTACGTCGGCTATGGTGTCGTCGAGAAAGAGTCGTCGGCGATGACTTTAGCCGACGAAACTAGAAAACGTCGTCAGCTATTTTCTCAGTATTTAGCCGACGACAGAAGACGTCGTCGGCTATTGTCCCAGAATTTAGCCGACGAATATCTTAAATGTTTCGTTAACCATTGTCTAAGACTTTAGCCGACGAATATATTAAGATATTCGTCGGCTAAAGTATGTAATAAAAAATTTAAAAAATAACTATAGCCGACGAAATATAGTCTGTTTCGTGGGCTAAACCTTTAAAAAAAAATTAAAAATACTATAGCCGACGAATATCTTACATGTTTCGTCGGCTATAAGTCCTTTCCAGTAAAAAAAAAATACCCGAAATTTCTAAATTACCATTCCAAGCAAGCTGCAAAATACACCAAAACAATTCCATATATATAACCAACAAGAAGCACATAAAACTATATATTGATCAACTACACAAAATCTACATTGTCTAAATCAATATTCGATTCTGGGGGCTGCTGCTGAGGAGGTTGCGAAAACTGAGGTAGCGGTATAGGCGTAGGCATGGGCGGAGCTGGAAGTCCCTGAAGCTGGGCAGCTGTAAACTCCTGCAAGTACTGGAACGTTTGCTGCTGCTGGGCCTACTAGGTGGCATATACCGCGGCAGTATAGGCTGTCTGGGCGGCGATCTGGTCGGCGATCTGGGCGGCATGAGCGGCAGCCTGAGCAGCAACCTGAGCAGCTTGCTATTCCCGTAGTCTCTCAACTTCCGACTCTAGCTGAGTCGTCCTGCTACTGGTCGAGGCTGCCTTTCGTTGAAATCCTGGAGAGGTCTTTAGGACCCCCTCGCCCTTCTTTCCTAGACCCCGGCAGTAGAAGTTGTTTTCTCGCGGTAGGAAGGCTGTGCCCATGATCCTCGCCCCAACCCTCGGATCCGAAGTGTCGATTCGGGACATGGCTTCGGACATCTCTTCCTCCTGCGTGTCCGACCATGTCTCCCTCACTATATAACTCATCACCTCGTCACTAGCCTCCCTCACCTTCGCCTAATTGGATAGGAAAAAAATGATTAATTAACATTTTGACATATATATAAGTAAAATTAAAAAATTTAAAACGTAAGATGACTTACAATATCCTCCTGGGCGTCAGAATATGCCTTCTCGTACGTATAGACGTACCGGTTGAATTCTGGATGTTCCCTGGCCGCCTCGTCCATGAAGACAGCGAACGGTCTAGAACCGGCATGATGGTTCCTTGTGTTGCGTTGCCGGTTCTGAGCGTTCGTCCGGGAAACGGCCTTCAAAGAAAAAAATAAACTATTAGTAAAATATTTAAAAACGGACGTACTTAATAACAAATTAACTAATTAATTTTTTTAAATACCTGTTTACGAGGGTTGTTGAATTATGATGTCAGAAGCCAACACCACTCGTACTCCCTGTACTGGAACTCAGCAGGGGTACCAGAACGTGCGTTCTCGTGCGTAGTCCAGTGGGTCCGCAACTCGTTCTTTCACTCGTACCTACAGATACAACAAAAATATTAGAAATATTATTAATATCACAGACAATTTTGTTTTTTCATTAACTTCCCAACGTACCTTCCCCCATGCACAACGTCCGCCCAGCTGTTCTTCTGGTGCTCAAGAACGTCAAACCACACATGCATTTAACCGTTTATTAGTTTAGTTTTTCGAGAAATCAACAATGTAATACATAATATTATTGAGGCATTTTGTAAACTCACCAACATCGCATTGTGGACCATGTTCTTAACCTCCTGCGGGACCTCGCCCCAATCTGACCACAACATAGGGACTCTATCCCTAATGAGCGCTCCCACGCGGTCGGAGTACGTCCTCGACTTCCCGCCCGATACTATGTGGCCATCCCCGTCAATATCGATGACGATCCTCCCTTAGGTATTGATGGTCTTCTCAAGAGCCTTCCCTGTGACGGGGCCTCTCTTCTACTTTGTCGGCTTCGCTCCGACCCTTTTATTATTAATTATAAGAAAACAAATCATTCATCTTTCATTACCTGAGGGCGATGCGGCGGACGCGACGAATTCTGTCTCTGTCGCCGATGATGATACCCTAGCGGAAATAAGAGGTGTATCAAAAGGCACGAATCGGTACGCCGTTAATGGAGCCACTGGCGGGGGCAGTGGATAAATCGGCGTCCCTGAGCCATCGACTGCAGGTAAGGCCGGTATCATCCGCGAAAGGAACAGATGAGGCGGCGGCATTTGTACCCTAGATGACCCACTATCCGAAGCAGTAGGACCCGGAGTGGGCGCCCGGTGTATCTCAGGCATACGGGGTGCAGACACCTCCGTCTGGGTCTGAGGCCACAGCTGCCTCGAGGAATGAGGGACGCCCCACTGCCTCGATGAAGGGGGCACCTCCGGTTGCCTCTGCACCGTCTCCAGCGGGGTCGCATGTCTGGCTGTCATAGGGCCCCGAAACGACGTTTGAGGGTTGCTAGAGGTTCCCTCAAACGATTCGGACCTTTGGCCCTTCGAACCCTTCGTCGATCTAAAATTACCGCTCATCCTGTTTAAAATATTAATTTGAATCAAGGCTGAGGAAGAAAATCATGAAACTTAATAACGACACACCACACATAAATCATACACAAAATCAATAGGCATCGAAAATATCCACAATATTTCAGCAACCATATATTAAAACATGCATAATCCAAACCACAACGAAGTCACACAAATAGCAACGTGTGTGTGTATATATATATATGTATATATATATATATATATATTCATCATAAACCAATCCACAATATCAATACCGCATAAAAACCCTAAATTCCCAAATTCGAAACCCTAGAATGACATATCAAAATAAAAATCAGAGGATTACACCACCTGGCGAGCGACGAGCAGGCGAGCAAGAGAGGGAGAGGGCGACCGGGAGAGGGAGATTGGGCCAAACCTAGGAGGCTGTGGAGCGCGGTGAGGGCTCGCGGAGGCGGACCGGGCTTTAGGGTTTTTTCTCGCGCTGTGGAGGCTGTCGAGCGCTGGGTTTAATTATATACCCTATACCTTTAGCCGACGAAATTTTTACTTCGTCGGCTAAACCTTTAAATTCGTCAGCTAAACCATTAAATTCGTCGGCTAAACCTTTGAAATTCATCGGCTAAACTTTTGAAATTTGTCGGCTAACCTTTGAAATTCGTCGACTAAACCTTTGAAATTCGTCAGCTTAACCTGTGAATATCGTCGGCTTAAGTACTTTTTATACATTCGGCACATTGTGACTGTGATGATCAAACTTGAGAAACAAAAATCTGACCGTCAGATCTGACCATCATGATAAAATACATGTATGGGAAAAAATTCAACTTGATCCGACAAGGTTAAGGGCTCGATCCAGATGGTCAATCCCGTAAGTCAAACCCCTATACGCACGGAAAAGGTCATTGGACCATCTAAATTACGTATTTTGGCTAGATCTTCAACTGAAAATAGTTTCAAATCGATGAGACGCAACAAGTCGTATAAAAATTTTACGGAAAATAACCACCGAAGATAGGGCTACCCATAGGGAGAAAGAATGGAAAATTGCATTGACTGCAACTATCAGCACCGAGACTTTACCAGAATACCATTATTTTTCAACCGTGGACGTATTTCACCATTCTGGTCATATCTTATTCCACGACTTTTTTGCGTTTGAAGGTTCTACGTATAGTTTGTTTTTGAAACGGAACATTTACTTAAACACTACTAAGTTATACAACATTAGTAGGCATGTTGTGATTGTGATGATCAAACTTGAGAAACAAAAATCTGACCGTCAGATCTGACCATCATGATAAAATACATGTATGGGTAAAAATTCAACTTGATCCGACAAGGTTAAAGGCTCAATCCGGACGGTCAATCTCGTAAGTCAAACTCCTAAACGCACGGAAAAGGTCATTGGACCGTCTAAATTACGTATTTTGGCCGGACCTTCAACTGAAAATAGTTTCAAATCAATGAGATGCAACAAGTTGTATATTAGGGTATTCGTCGGCTAACCGCATCTTAGCCGACGAATTATGACTTATTTAAAATGGTTTTAGCCGACGAAACATACTATAATTCGTCGGCTAAGATGATTTAAGCCGACGGATTATGGTATATTTCATCGGCTAAAGTATAAAAAATACATTAAAAAAACAGAAGGTTTAATATAAACCATACTGACTTCTTGTTTATATATCACCAAAATTCATATAAAATAACAGAAATATGAATTCAACATATGTAAACTATAAAGGTAATACATTCTTTTTTATTACAAATTAATGTATTATGTCCTCTAAATTAAAACTAAGGCTCGTAATCGGAATCATCCGATGAGTCTTCTTCGATGTCAGAATTAATTTCTGGTAATCTATGCATTTCCTCATCGCCAGAGTCTTCGTCTGTTTCTTGATTTAGATCAACATCAATAAGCCTTGGCTCTTCATCACAAATTCGCACCGAATGACCCGCTTTAAAATTATTAAGGCGAACGGTAGAGGAGTGAGGAATACCTATTGCGTTGGGCTCTTGATACGCAACATCTTCTTCCTCGTCTTCGGCCTCTCCAAGTGTAGCCGCCCGGTAAATGTTTCGAGGGTGCACAAGGTTGACTACTTTCCATGCGTCACGCTTAGCAAGGTCATCAAGATAAAACACTTATTTTACCGATGTGGCAAAAATGAATGGGTCATCTTCGTAACAACTTGTAGCAGTGTTCACCGATAATATTCCGTACTGATCGGTCTTCATGCTCTGCGGCCTAGTATCAAACCATCTACACTTGAAGATGTGCACTGTCATGCCTTGCCCATAAACGAGTTCCACCACTGAATGGAGAACGCCGTAATAGTCAACTCCATTCCGCCCACCATGCACCATCACCTCAGAATTCTGTGTTCTCCGTCTGCTGTCTCTCTGTTCACATATAAATTGCACGTCATTCACCTTGCACATCGGATAAACTCTTGACATTATCGGCTTCATCACTAGAAGTCTTAGTTCGTGCGACCAATTTGGGTGACCATCAAATTGAATATGGTTCATCTGCAACCAACCATTCAACTATAAATATGGATAATTATGCAATAAACATAAATACGTACAAAAATATTGAATTACGTACCCAGCCGCCAAAATAGTTTGCGAACTCCCTATTGTGGTACTCGAGATCACCTTGAATGTCTGGACAATATAGATGGATGTCTTTCCAGTATTCAACTTCTGGACAGTTAATCAATACCCACTAGTGGGCAATGACTAGCTCATGTTGTTGCAACTTGTAGGAGTCTGGCAAAATTCCATAAACTTTAACATCACTGGAGAGTATGGTAAGATTGAACTTCGGTACATCTACCGGTATGGTTTGCGGAGTTTCCTTCAACGCTCCTAAATACAACTTCATGTAGGTGACGCACTCGTGCGCAATATATACTTCAGCTATACATCCTTCAGGCGCAGATTTATTAGCCACATAATCTTTGTAGTCTCCAAGTTGCCTAAAAATCAAGTTGCAAAATGTTATGATTATTGAACATGTATATTGAGGAATTCAGGTGTAAAAAACGTAACTTTCCATGGGATACATCCAAGTGTAGTGTACTGGACCGGTAAGCAACAATTGCTCGGGAAGATGGATCATCAGGTGAGGCATGATGTCAAAAAAATTTGGAGGAAATATCCTCTCAAATTTACACATGATATAAATGATGTCCTCTTGCATTTCTCAGAAGTTAGATTTTTTCACTTCCCGTGTGCATAACTTCTGGAAGAATCTTGCCAAAGCTACTAACGGCTCCACCACCTGACGGGAAAGGAATGGTGGAATGAAAACAGGGAAGAGACGTTGTAGCAGGATATGACAGTCATGACTCTTCAACCCGTACATCTTATTGTCCAGGAAGTTCACACACCGGGCTATATTTCCTGCATAGCCTGAAGGATACTTCACACAACTCATCCACCTGAAAATTACGTTTTTCTGGTCAGGCTTCACGGTGTAAGGAGCTTGAGGCATTTTTTTCTTCCCTTATTTCAACCACATATGTCTTCTTATAAGCATTTGTTTTAGATCCATGCGTGCCTTAGGACCGTCTTTCGTCTTCCCCTCCAAGTTCAGCACTGTGCCCACCACACTGTCGCAAACATTCTTTTCTATGTGCATCACATCTAGGTAGTGCCTGATCAACAACTTACTCCAGTATGGGAGTTCCCAGAATATGCTCTTATGTGTCCAGAATTTGTACCTGTCGGGTCTTTCAGGTATTGCCGCCACAATATTGGGATGATTGCTGAGCTGCCTAAAATTGTACTCATTAAGCACTACTAAAATTTCTTCCCCAGTCCATCTTCTAGGAGGCACACCGTTTTCTACGGTCCCATCAAATGCATGTGCATCGAACCGCTATTCGTGATTATATGGAAGGAGAGTACGATGACCCAATTTGCATATCTTGTTGCAATGACTGCTGCTCCCCTCATCGCTAAGATACTCTAGACAAGCCTTGTATCCCCTAACAACGTTGCCTGACAACATCCCACGGGCAGGAAAATCACTGATGGTACCAACAACCATGACATGCATCTGGAACATCTCGTGCATGTACTTGTCATAAGTGGGATGACCAACGTCCCACAAAAACTTAAGCTCTTCAATCAAAGGTCTCAAATACACATCGAGACACTTCCTTGGATAACCGGGCCCCTGAATCAACAAGCTCAACATATTGTATCCCTTCTTCATGCACATCCATGGAGGAAGATTGTACGGTACCAAAATCACCGGCCATACACTATATTGAAGACTCATGTTGCCAAAAGGGTTGAACCTTTCGGATGAGAGCCCGAGCCTCACATTTCGGACCTTTGACGCAAAATGAGGAAACTCCCTGTCTATATGCTTCCAAGCCTCCCCGTCAGCAGGGTGTATAAGGGTATCTTCGTCATGCAATTCCCTATCAGCGTGCCATCTCATAGCTTTGGCCGTGTGTGAAGACATGTTCAACCGCTCCAGCCTATCCTTCAACGGGAAATACCGAAGCACCTTCACAGGTTTCCTATTGCCTGCAGGAGTCAGCTTATACCTATCAGTGTGATATACCGGACATGCGTCAAGGCCACCAAGGTCATTCCCTTCTGGATCTTTACCTTAGAAGAGAACGCAGTCATATCTGCATGCATGGATCTTGATGTAGGAAAGCCCAAGATCTTTCAGGATACATCGGACCTTATGATGAGTAGTAGGAAGACGATAACCGTGGGGCAGCATCGAAGCAGTGTACTGTAGATAATCATCAACAGCCTTCACGGTTGATTTTGTCTCAACTTTAATCTTCATTACGTCCATCACACTCTCAAGAACGGTCTTCTGATAACCGGGGTACACAGGGGTCTGTTGGAAAGCAAGCAGTTTGTTGTACTTGTCAATATCAACAGTGTTGACAACTCTAGGGAAGGGCTGCACCGGCTCAGGCATATACTGCCCTTGAGCACATACACCGTTCTTATAAGGAAACATATCGTTGATGAAAGCCGTTGTTGGATCGTTGGATGTACTACCCGTTTCAGAAAATTGGCTATGATCATGCGGACCCCATGATGATGTTTCACCGTGATATAACCAACATGTGTACTTCTCCCAAAACCCGTTACTCTTCAGGTGCTGCCGTACTTTGTCAATCGCAAATCGATGCATATCGCTGCAACACTGACATTTTGTGCACGGGCAATAGAAAATTGTATTCCCGTTAGCATTAGCCAGCGCATATTCCAGAAAACTTATAACTCATTTACCATATCTTTTGTCCCATTTTGGAAGCGAAATCTAACTCTTATCCATATCCTGAAAATATAACAAACATATATGTATAACTCTAGCTAATTATTAATTAAATTGTATATATAAAATCTCAATTCATTGAGTATATTTTCTACGTACTACAACTAATTAATAACAAATTAATTAACACACACACATATATATATAGACTTAATAATTACATAACAATATTATATATATCAACATCATCACAAAATCATCATCAACTCAGCACATCAACAACTTCATACCATCAACACAATATTATAAATTAATTAACATATATATATATATATATCTACTACTTATATATTAACAACAACTTCATATATATTATCAAATCATCAACCAAATCGATCAACATATATATATATACATCCAACGTACTCAAAATCGATCAACTCATAACAATATTATATATCAACATCATCATAAAATCATCATCAACTCCTATCATCAACAACTTCATACCATCAACACAATATTATAAATTAATTAACATATATATATATATATCTACTACTTATTAACAACAACTTCATATATATCATCAAATCATCAACCAAATCGATCAACACATATATATATATACATCCAACGTACTCAAAATCGATCAACTCAATCACACTCAAAATCGATCAACTCGAAGAAAACTCAAAATCAACATATATACACATATACGTACCTATATATAGCTCCACAAACTAATTATGGATAGATTTCGACAACACCCAAACTTTTTCTCCCGTTTTTTTTTCCCAGATGAGTTGCTGTCCAAATCTGTAAATATAAGGCACTTTAGTCGCTGTCCAGATAAACTTTTAAAAATTTCGTCGGCTAAAGTTCACAAACTG
Source organism: Fragaria nilgerrensis (assembly GCA_010134655.1). Taxonomy (NCBI): domain Eukaryota; kingdom Viridiplantae; phylum Streptophyta; class Magnoliopsida; order Rosales; family Rosaceae; genus Fragaria; species Fragaria nilgerrensis. The sequence goes on along the minus strand of CM020979.1, from coordinate 27,291,043 downwards.
TAGCCGATAAAATAAATTCTTAAAATTTCGTCGGCTACAGTTGATCATTACCGACAAAAATTTAAATTAGCCGATGAAGGTAAATTTCGTCGGCTAACGTGGACTTTAGCCGAAGAAAAAATAGTTCGTCGGCCTGGTTTTTTTATTTTCGTCGGCTAAAGCCTTTCTTCTGGTAGTGTTTCCTCTCCAAATCCTAGCTACTAACCACCTTCAAATATCCTAACTAATGGCTATAGCTGGCAGTAGTTGTTCTTGAAAAAATATATGATCACAAAGTTCTTGAAAAACAAGGCCACAACAGCATTACACAATTAAATTTAAAAGCTGGAGTCTAGATTAGAAAGTATAAGGTATATAAGCATTACACAGCTAATCGAATATATTAGACCACAATATCAATTTATAGGTGTAAGTATTGCCAACCACAATTTATAGATGTAAAATACTTCATATATAAATATGGTATGCCTCAAAACTCAAGAGAGTCAGACTATGTGATTTGTGAACGAGACGAGGGCTACTGCGTTAGTATTGGGGTTCAAAATCAACGGTTGCGATGAAAGAACCAACAATCAAGATTACTTCTACTTTATATACGGGACGGGACGGGCCTACGAGCCTTAAAGTTGCAGTCCCACGTCCCGTCCCGTTGTTTCTCTAACGGGACGGGATGGGACAGGCCCAATTTTTTAGACTTAAATCTCGTCTCATCCCATCAATTTTCGGGACGGGATCAGAATTTCCCTTTTTTATGCCCAGCCCTACAAAGACCAGTAGGAGTCATTACATACTCTCCGCTAGCATCTACAAATAGTGAGATAGACAAGTAGTTATGAGTCAAAGCTCATACTAGTACATATGATAGACTACTCATTAATTGTATTCGCTCATGTATTCTGTATGTAATACCTCAGAATTTTGATATTAGTTTCTAATATTATTTAGGAATTTTCGAATTAGAAGTTAGTGTGTTTTGAGGTTCCAAGGAAGAGCGGAAGTGTTCGAGAGATTTCTTTGTTGAAAATGCTTATTTCGAAGGGTCAAGAGTTGACTTTCTATTCAGTTGGGTTTCTCGAGAAACTTTCTTCACAAAAGTTGTAGAGCACGATGATACGAGTTCGTAGCCATGTGGCACGCATAAAACGGACTTCGTATGAGAAAGTTATAGTCAGCAGAAGTTCGTGGCTTTACGGGATTATGGGGTTAAATAAGAAAAGTTTTAGGGTTTCCATTCATTTTTCCGGAACCCATTTCTTTCTATCTTCCTTCTCTCTCGTGCCTCATCCTCACTACCCAAGATTTCGTTTCAACCCGACCCGAAACTGACTGTCCCGACCTGACTTTTTCGACCGACCCAGACGACCGCACCGGTCAGAAACTCTTCCTCTCCTCGGCGCAATCCTCCCTGTGTTGGTGAGTGAGGATGACTCAAGCAGATCGGTGCTAATTGAGCACCACAATGAGGGCGGCGACCCGGTTTGCAACCCAACCAGAATTTTCACCTCCGGCAGCGGCAACGAGACTTGAAACCGGTCGGGATAGAAGCTCCTTGGTGTCCTAGTTTGACTTCTAGTGGTCTTGAAACTTGATTCGAAGCTTGGTGTGGCGGAGTTGGGTTTTGGAATTCCCGACGAGAGTCTGGCGATTCCTGGCGTTTTCTGGCCAATTAGGGTGAAACCTCAGGTATAAAAGATGCTCTCCTCTCTTCAATCTACAAGTTTTGTGTTATGAGTTTGCCCTAATTCAAAGGTTGGTAGGGTGGCGCGTGGGGCCCACTCGCCGCCGTCTGTGGTGGTGTGTGGCGGCGCGTCCGGCTGGGGTTGGGAGGTTATGAATAACTATTAGCTTGTGCTCGTCGATACGAGCATGTTGACATGTCATGAGGTTATGTTATGATCAAGTTTTGCATCCTAGGTTTAAGGCTAAGTTGAAAATCGAGTGAGGTTGTTAAGCTTTGGTGTTTGAGCTTTGAAAATCTTGATAACTATTTCAATAGGTTAGTTGAGGGTTCCTATGACCTTGGGAGGTTTTGGAAGAAGGGTTGTCTTGAAGGACAAGACCTTGGGTCAGGGGTAGAGTCTTGGTTCAAGGGGGAAGTGTTTTGGTCATGTTGGTTACTAAAGTGAACATTTTATTAATAGGTGGTTATCGGGAGCTTGGTTTGAACTTTTCTTTGTGTTTGTGTGAAGACGCAGCGAGAGTTAAGGTGAGTAAAATCTCACCAAGGTTCACTTTGGGACCAATTATTTATAATGATTATGATGATGATTGTGATGATGATTTTGATGATGATTATGATGATGATGATGATGATAATGATTTTGATGATGATGATGATGAGTATAATTTAAAAATTTTGGTTTTGTTTGTTTTAAAATTATGAGCTTAATCGCCAACGGCTTATAGTAGGAGAAAATAAGTTTTCCTATTTAAATGATTATTTTTAAGGTTCTTGTGACCATAATATTTTTGCTTATATTGATGTGATTATTGGTGCCTTGGTGGTGATTGTGTGTCTTAGTTGTGAATGCGTGCCTTAGTGGTGATTGTGTGTCTTAGTTGTGGAATGGTGCCTTAGTGGTGATTGTGTGTATTAGATTAGGAGCCTTCGTGGTGGACCGGGAACCAAGCGTTGGCTGGGTGATTGGTTACGGTCAGTATAGAGCTCTAGTCTGTCTGTCGGTACTTCATGGGGGATGACTAAGTGTTGACGAACTCATACGTAAGAATAGAAAAATGATTGTGTGATGTTCTTATGTGTTGTCATTTAAATTCCTTGCTTTGAGTGTCTCCTTAACTATGTTTATCCGCAGGAGATTCTTAATCTTAATTGTGTGATTTTTAGTGAATTCCTGAACTAAATTTTTGCATGATTCATTTATGATTTTAATTGTTTGTGAATTGTTGTGTTTTCTTATTTACTCTCTTTTGAATTCTCTTGCTTTTAAGCGATTCCTGAACTAAGTTACTAATAACTATGCTTATCCGCAAGAGATTCTTAATCTTAATTGTATGATTTTTAGTGAATTCCTGAACTACATTTTTGCAGGATTCATTTATGATTTTAATTGTTTGTGAATTGTTGTGTTTTCTTATTTACTCTCTTTTGAATTCTCTTTCTTTTAGACGATTCTTGAACTAAGTTACTATTGCAGGAATTATCGGTTTTTATCTTATGTGATGTTGGGTTGAGTTCTTTAATGTAAATTTACTCATACGAGCTATTAAAGCTTACCGGGTTTGTTGTTTATAACTCAGTGCACCAATTCATGGTGTAGGGGTTAGACTTGCAAGTGATGATCAACAGGGTTGAGGCAATGGCTTAGGAGCTGGGTTTTAGACGATGTATATTTATTTGTATATTATGGCAATTGTTTTTAAGCTCATGTGAGCAACTTTATTATTACTAGACTTTTGAAGTTGATGTAATTTAGGAGATATAAAGTTTAATTCAGTTGATGAGTTTGTTGACATTTACATTTCTGCAATTGAGTTTAGTTTTCTTTAAGTTTGTTGAACAGGTCTTGGGAATTATAATTATTTTGAGTTATATCATGCCTAAATTTTCAGAAATTTATCCTTCAAAAATTGGGGTGTGACACTGTAAGCCTATTTTCTATTAAATCATGGCTAAATTGGGAAGGGAAAAAACTAGAGAACATCATTGCCCTTAGAGCTGCATGCTGACTCCACCATCAGTTTCTGTCTTCTTTTCCTTGTCTGAGTTCCTAATATTTTTGGAACCCACTGGACGCTCTTCTTCTTACCTTTAGTACCAGCATAATTGCCAACATCAGTGCACTTGCATTCATTCAACAAACCAAGAGCTCTTGCTGTGATCCTAATTAGGAATGGGAGTCTTCTGCTTCTTGAGAAAAAAAAGAGGGCTTTCCTAAGCAGAGCCATTGGGTAGCTTGAGCTTCTTGAGAGAAGCAGCCGAGGATATAGGGTGACCACGCTTTAGAGATGCCACTGCCGACATTTATATCTACTTGTCCTTGTCCACTGAAACCAGAGCTAGGGTTTAAGAGTTAGTTTCCTCCAAGATAGCTTTTCTGCGAATGATAATTGGTTTGCGAATAGCCGGTTTGGTATCAAAGAGACCACTTGCTACTAGAGGTGCTGAAGCAGACATAGAACCCTTAAACTGGAAAGCTTCATAAGTGAAGCTTATACGGGCGACCGAGAAGGAGGCCGAAAGCACTATCTTTCAAGAGCTAGGGTTAGGGTTTGCTCCCCCAACCTTGAAACATATGTCATCTTCATGAAGAATCAGAAAATTAAAACATTCAACATGAAATATGGGGTTTGATTTGAATATATATAAAATATTTATATAGATTCATCAAATTATACAAAAATGCATTTAATTTTGTATAATATAATAGATGAGCTATTGGAGTTGAGCTCCTTTTCTTTTAGAGATTTTGTGATTTCCTCCTCTAATGCAGAAGTGCTACAGAAGTTGTTGGAGATGCTCTAAGAGCATCTTTAGCCGACTCTCTATTTTGGCTCTTTAGCTATTTTAAAGAGTGTGCTTAAATTTTTTGAATATTTTAGGAGCTCCAGTAGACTAACCAAAGTTTAGCTATTATGACTTTTAGCTATCTCGCTCTCTATATTTACAAAGTGAGATGACTCAGATGAGACTCTCTATAATTTAAAGGGATAATTTAAAACATTCATTTTAAGATATTTTAGCTAATTTGACTAAAATTTAACTCAAAAGTGGCTACCATTGCTAAAGATGCTTTGAAGAGACTTTCTGGTAAAGTATAAAGGCTAGTTTGGGATTGCTGCGACTTAAAAAAAACTGTTGTTATTGTACTTTGAAAATAGTCAGCTGTGAACTAAAATAGTTTTGTATCTCATAAATATTAGTCGTAAAAGTGCCACCAAGAGAAGATATTGTTATAAATATTATAATCTATGTGGATGTCCACGTAATTACTCATTAGTTATGTACTCTGATGTAAACCCTACCTCTATATAAAGAGGCTAATGAGAATGAATAAGTAGACTTATGCCTCCTCCCAACTATTCTTTCTGTGTCTTCTCTCTACCTTTTCTCTACTTTACAACATGTTATCAGCACTTTGCTTTTTACCTTTGAGTCTGATAAGCCAAAGAAAAAGAAATAAAACATAAAACCGTAGCATATTTTTCCGGCCGCCGTTGACCTAGCCCACCCAACTCTGACCCGCTCTCTCCCACCACATCGGACTCGCTGGCGACCAAGTCCGTTCGCCAGCCTCCCTCCACGCACGCACAATAACGCCTCAGCACAGACCAGTTCTTCACCCACCGACCCGGACTTGATCCGACGCGCCGCCCCGCTCCAACCTCAAACATCGGCGACCCAGATCTCCTTCAATCCCATCCACTGGCAATGAATCCAGCCCGCTGCAGCTCCTTATGAACCCAGACCCGCGCCTTTCAAATTGGTTCCCCATACTTGGCAATTGCTACATGTGTTTAATTAGTGTCAACCGGAACCATATTTGGTAGTTGCACTGACAACTATTTATCTTTCGCATGCTTTCTAGTTGATGAGGCTCTTTGCCACCCATATTTGTGTGTGCAAGTCCTTTCAGTTTTGACTTCGAGCAACCAACATTTTCAAAAGAGAACGTCAATGAGCTCATCTGGATGAAGTCGGTAAAGAATTTACATAGCTAGAAACTCTTAACTTTCCTTTGTAATATGCATCTTAAACTTGAGCAAGGTTAATGATATTGTTACGACAATATTAGTGCCAACTGTTTGCACATTGAATTCATCATCTTACTTTTCCAAAATGAAACGACTTGATAGATTTGTTGTAGGTCACTAACTTGTTATGTTTTTTACTTAATACAAAATGAAACAGTGATGTTGTATCTCAATTGAGATACTCATCAACCTTTTCTCACTGTCCTTACGTACTTTGCCAGCAGTGCAGAAGGCATGGTAACGTTAGACCTCGTTCATGACACAAGTAAATCAAGAATACTTTAGAGTTTGTCTACTTGTAGTATGAGTCAACGATTCGAACACCTTGTACACCATGTTCATAAAACAGGTAGGTTAGTGTTCGTAAACAAGTAGACCATTTTGTCTCACAAGAAAAGTAGACCATTTCTCGTAAATAAGCAGACCGGGCTTCGTAAACAGGTAGACCTCTCAAGAATTTTTCAAGTGTCTGTGAATTCTGAACACTTTAGAGTTGGTCTACTTGTAGTATGAGTCAACGATTCGAAAACCTAGTACACCATGTTTACAAAACAGGTAGGTTATTGTTCGTAAAAAGGTAGATCATTTTGTCTCACAAAAAAAGTAGACCATTTCTCGTAAATAAGCAGACCAGGCTTCGTAAACAGGTAGACCTCTTAAGAATTCTTCAAGTGTCTATGAATTCTGAACACTTTAGAGTTAGTCTACTCGTAGTATGAGTCAATGATTCGAAAACCTAGTACACCATATTTACAAAATAAGTAGGTTATTGTTCGTAAACAAGTAAACCATTTTGTCTCACAAAAAAAGTAGACCTTTTCTCGTAAATAAGCAGACCAAGCTTCGTAAACAGGTAGACCTCTTAAGAATTCTTCAAGTGTCTGTGAATTCTGAACACTTTAGAGTTGGTTTACTCGTAGTATGAGTCAATGATTCGAAAACCTGGTACACCATGTTTACAAAATAGGTAGGTTATTGTTCGTAAACAGGTAGACCATTTTGTCTCACAAAAAAAGTAAACCATTTCTCGTAAATAAGCAGACCAGACTTCGTAAACAGGTAGACCTCTCAAGAATTCTTTACATGTGTGTGAATTCTAGACTCTTTAGAGTTGGTCTACTTGTAGTGTGAGATAATGATTCAAAAACCTGGTAGACCATGTTTACAAAACATGTAGGTTCGTGTTCGTAAACAAGTAGATCATTTTGGCTCACAAAAAAAGTAGACTCGTACTCGTAAATAAGTAGACTAGGCTTCGTAAACAGGTAGACCTCTTGACGTACTCGTTACCGGGCGCGTAATTTAAAAACCTTTTTTTATCATAATGTAGTATTGGCAAATATGGTTCGATCAATCCGGGGACCTAAAGGGCGCTCCTGCAGTCACGGTTACATTAAATAATCAGTAACTATAAGTATTTACAAGTATTCGGTCACAAATATACACATGGTACAATAGATAAAGGGGGGGTTTTGAAGGTTTGTTCTAAATTCCTACTAAACAGAAAATAAAAGTATTATATACAAGTGATCGGTTCATTCAACATTTCAAACAGAGATAGATTCAAATTATAACCACACATCAATGTCAAGTTTCATTCCTAATAATCTGAAATCATGCAACTTCTAATTCAAAGAAACAATCTCGAAACACAAGCTTGAAGAAGTCATTGTATCCCATTAATTCTACTTTAATTGTCTAAGCACAGAGAAGTCTAGAACTTAGAACATTTCATGCAAAGGCTGCGATCGATACCTAGCGTCGACTCTAAGTACCCGTCCACACTAAACATGAGTCATTACGATTTATTAGAATGAGATCGAACAACAAACACATATCCGAGAAGTCGTAACATGCAAACGTTGTAGTTTACGTTTTCAACCATTATTACATAGTTTCCACCACTTTAGATCTATACTTACTTGAAGAAGCTTAGCACAAATCATGGCAATCAGCTAGCATGCATTCTAGCTTTAGTAATTTAAACAAAAACGCAAACTTTCAATGAACAAAAATTTGCAAGAACAGATCATAGGAAAATCATAAACGAAATACTAACATGCTTTATAAAATTGTGAATCCAAAGAACACAAAAGCAAACAAAACATGCTCCCAAAACTCAAACTTAACATCCGAAACATGCTATTAAAATTGCTAGAGAAGTCTATATAAAAGTAAAGGCAGGTTTACACTTTGATCGATCTCCAAGAAAGCTTGATGACACCAAAGGGATGCTCGGCTTCAATGCTTCAAGTCACCAACGTTGTTGCCTTCATGGAGAAGTCCTTCAAGGCTTGGCAAGGGAGGATGAATTCGGCAAAGGTGGAGAAGAGGAGGCTCGGCTACTGCTAGGGTTTTCTCTAGTTTTTATGTGAATGAACGACCTTTATTGTGAAACATAGAGTCTCTATTTATAGTGAACAGACCCAGCCCTAGGTCTTCTCCAAGCCCTTGATCAACTTCTGATCCAATGGTCTGGAATAATTGCGTTAATATCTTGAATTAAAAGTCTGGCGCAATAATTCCTTGAATGTAGCTTGAATAGCAACCAGGTGCATGTCTTAATCAGCAAGAAAATCTCCTCCTTATTTTCTTCTGCGTCAATCATATCCTTGAAGAAGATTTTCGATCTTTTCCTTTCCTGCTGCACACAATTAGTCCTGCAATTTATGGAAATCAGATTAGGGCATAATTATGTACCAATCAGGAATCTTAATAAAAGGAATAACAAATAACTCCCTTATTTTCTGATTCTCAATCAATTAAGGATTCCATGATTTGAGGAAGATTCCTATCAATTTGCTGCAGTCATAAAATCCATGTTTGGGCTCCTAAATTTCGTCCAGAAATCTCTAGATATTTCTGGTTTCCTTCTTTGCCTCTGACACCTCCAGCAAATCAACTCTTTAATTTCCTTTCCTTCTTTTACTCAATTTCCTAGTGAGATTCCTTGCTTGAGTCGGAATTGTTTCCTAGTTTGACTAGGATTTCTCTTTAATTGCTGGTTTTAGCATCATTTTCTGCTTTTATGCTCTTTTGCCTTCACACTCACAAAACATGTTAGAAATAGCTTTATTATGAAAATATCATAGCTAAATAGGGAAGGTAATACATTATAAATATAGCACTTTGTGCTCGTATCAAATTCCCCCACACTTAGCTTTTGCTAGTCCCATAGCAAAACCAAAACAACAAGACTTAAAAACAATTACAAAAATTAAAAACGTCACAAAGTGGCAAACAAACTCTAATGCCCTTAACTATTGTCTCAGATTCTCCAATCTCATGGCATCCAACTTAGCACTCAATCAAGAATTATTCCATGAAGTTTCAGAAGCTAATTGCCATGCATAGATCACATATTTACATGTAGGACATGGAAGAACAGTGGTGATGGTTAAGCTCAGCATGTTTCGGACAAATATGATTCAATCTCACAAGGTATGCACTCATTTTTCACACAGATTTTCTGGCTTAATCACTCAAAAAGTATGCAAGAGAAATGATATTGAGGCATTCAGAAAGCTTGCATTTATAAGAACAAAAGCACAAGTTAACATAAGTAAAACCTCATGCAAAAAAATCAATTACTCACACAAATGAACCATACCATAAGCTCAACTCTTGGGACAAACTCCACAGATCAAATTTTACTCATCTTTAAGATCAAAAGGAACTTTAAAAGGTGTTAATGGGGCTGGGCTAGGGGTACGAATTTAAGAGCAAGTGTTGCGAAATTCTTAAGGACCTAGCAGAGCATCAAACAAGCCTTAAGTCGCCAGATCAAGGGCCAGATACCATCTTGTTGGGCCCTTCGTCATTCTAACCACTTTACAACATCATGAAACAGAACAAAGGCCAAATAATTTTGTTTTTAGGCCTTCCATTTACAACAATAACTCCCATTTCACAACATAAAGACAATGTCTAGATTTTTATTTTTCTGCCGAAATTGTATTCTTTCTTTTACTGTTCACGGCATTTGTTTTTCTTTTACACAAGGACAAGTCAATTCCCCTACACTTGTTTCTGATCATCACTTCCACAAAATTCTTCACAATATGCTCCACTAGGCCCAAAGGACAAGGATAGAGATATCACTGTAAAAATTCCAAGGGTGATGAAAGAAAAGGCTCAATGTAGGCTCAAAATGGGTTCAACTAAGGGGTGTGCAGCGCACACAAATAAGGACACATGTTTGTTTGGCAATGGTGTTCGTCCTAAAAGGTTCCATTTATCCTTTCAAAAATCAGAGCGTTTTATGATTAAAAGTTTCGAAAGTCCACAAGAGTGAGTTCTAGTCATCTCTAGTTCATTAAAAGCTATGGTGAGCAATCAATCAAATTGAAAGAATAATGAGGTTTTCAACAATTTAAAGCCAAGAAAACGATTCAGAATATTTCAATAAGCACTCAGAAAGAATGACACATCTAAAGGCTCAAAAACTCACATTAGGGTTCATATGAATCAAAATTTGACTTAACATGCTCATTTCTGTTCCAAAGTTTCAAAACCATATCCACTACATTTCATAGATTTTCATTCATTGCAATTGACTTCAGAATATCAGTCGGAAATTATCTCAATCTTGTGCTCTTCCTTTAAACATTTAGAGAATTATGCTCATCACAGACAGTTAAGGGCTCCTAAGACTCAAAAATAAAACAAAAGACTCAAAAGCAACACAAACTGTTTTTGGATTTTTCAAATTTTTCGACTAAAAATTCAACAAACATGTAAATCCCTCCCCCACACTCAAACTCTACATTGTCCTCAATGTTCATAAAATAATGTGTAGAATCAAAGTATGGAGTAGGAAATCACGACACAATAAACAACAAACAAAACAAGTAAAAACAGAATTTAAAAGAGAAGAAGGAAGAGAAACAAATCTACGTTGATGGCTTCTTCACTTCTTCGGTTGAGTTGGGTTGCCTCCCAATTAGCGCCTCATTTAACGTCCATGAGCCAGACGATTGTACCACACATTAGTTCTGTGTGAATGGAGGTTCTTGAAGGGGTACTTCCTCCACATTGTATTCCTTGAAAGCCTCGTAGTATGGCTTCAAACGATGTCCATTCACCTTGAATTTTTCTCCGGTCTTGTCACTCTTAATCTGCACAGCACCATGTGGAAAAACAAAAGTAACTATGAAAGGACCAATCCATCTAGAACGTAACTTACCGGGAAAAAGTTTAAGTCTGGAATGAAACAATAACACTTTCTAGCCAACAACAAAAGATTTGTCACGGATCATTTTATCATGGTAAGCTTTAGTCCTCTCTTTGTAGATCCATGCATTGTCATAGGCATCATTTCTGATCTCCTCAAGTTCATTCAATTGGAGCTTCCTATGTAGGCCGGCATCATCAATGTTCATGTTGAAATTCTTCACTGCCCACCATGCTTTGTGCTCTAGCTCCACCGGAAGGTGACATGCCTTCCCATAGATCAGCCGAAATGGAGAAGTTCCAATGGGGGTCTTGTAAGCTGTGCGATAAGCCCACAGTGCGTCATTCAGCTTTTGGCTCCAATCCTTCCGTGTTGGGCCCACCGTCTTTTCCAGAATTCTCTTTATCTCACGGTTAGAGATCTCGGCTTGTCCACTCGTCTGCGGATGGTAAGGTGTAGACACCTTATGCGTCACATTGTACTTCTTCAGCAGAGCCTCAATTGATTTGTTGCAGAAATGTGATCCTCCATCACTTATGATAACACGTGGCATTCCAAACCTGCAAAAGATGTGAGAGCGAAGGAAATCTACAACAACTTTGGAATCATTAGTTTTGGTGGGTATTGCTTCCACCCATTTTGACAGATAATCAACTGCCACAAGAATATACAAATATCCATTGGATGAAGGAAAAGGTCCCATAAAATCAATTCCCCATACATCAAATATTTCAACAGTTATAATATGGTGTAAAGGCATTTGGTCCTTAGGTCCTAGGTTCCCTAATCTCTGACACCGATCACAAGTCTTGCAAAACAAATAGGCGTCCTTAAATATTGTAGGCCAAAAGAAACCTGCATCCAACACTTTAAGGGCAGTTCTTCGAGATCCAAAATGACCTCCACAAACCTCAGAATGGCAAAAGGCAAGAATAGATTGATGTTCATTTTCAGGGACACACCTCCTAATTATTTGATCTTGACAATGTTTCCACAAATAAGGGTCATCCCAAATGTAATGCCTAGCCAATTTCTTAAGTTTTTCTTTTTGAGAGCGAGGTAAAGTGTCTGGAAAAGTTTTAGTCACAAGATAATTCACAATATCAGCATACCATGGTTCACTTACCTCAATTCCGAAGAGTTGTTCATCCGGAAACGTCTCACATAAGGGCAAAGCATCCTCTTCGCGTACTAATCTGCTCAAGTGATCAGCGACCACGTTGTCACTCCCCTTCTTGTCTTTAATTTCAATGTCGAATTCTTGGAGTAACAACATCCATCGAATAAGCCTTGGCTTCGCCTCTTTCTTTGTAAACAAGTACCTCAATGCTGCATGATCAGTGTAAACAATTATTTTAGATTGAAGTAAGTAAGAACAGAATTTATCTAAAGCAAATACAACAGCAAGAAGTTCTTTTTCAGTGGTAGAGTAATTCAATTGTGCGTCATTGAGCGTTCTTGAGGCATAGTAAATGGCATAGGGCTTCTTGTCCTTCCGCTGCCCTAGCACAGCTCCAACAGCATAGTCGGATGCATCACACATCAATTCAAAGGGCTCGTCCCAGTTTGGGGGTAACATCACTGGTGCTGTTGTCAACAATTCCTTCAACTTCTCAAATGCCGCCTTGCATTCGTCATCAAAATCAAAGGCTACCTCCTTTTGAAGGAGGCAAGTTAAGAGTCTGGCTATCTTGGAAAAGTCCTTGATAAACCTGCGATAAAAACCTGCATGGCCAAGAAACGAACGTATCTCCCTCACAGTAGTGGGGTAGGGTAAGTAACGAATAAGATCAATCTTGGCCTTATCAACTTCAATTCCCCTAGCAGAAATGATATGTCCCAAAACAATTCCTTGTGTCACCATGAAATGACATTTTTCCCAATTCAAAACCAGATTAGTTTCAATACACCTTTTCAAAATGAGTTCTAAATTTCTCAAACATGAATCAAAGTTTTTACCAAAGACACTAAAGTCATCCATAAAGACCTCAATTATATTTTCAATATAATCAGAGAAAATAGACATCATGCAACGTTGAAACGTACCTGGTGCATTGCACAAACCGAAGGGCATGCGCCTATAGGCAAAAGTGCCAAAGGGACATGTGAATGTGGTCTTCTCCTGGTCTTCTTGGGCTATGCAGATCTGGTTGTAACCACTATATCCATCCAAGAAACAGTAGAACTCGTGACCAGCCAACCTCTCGAGCATTTGATCAATGAATGGTAGGGGAAAGTGGTCTTTCCTTGTGGTGGCGTTGAGCTTTCTATAGTCGATGCAGACTCTATGTCCAGTCACAACTCGTTGGGGCACTAGCTCATTCTCAGCATTCTTCACAACCGTCACTCCAGATTTCTTTGGTACAACTTGAACAGGAGAGACCCATTTACTATCAGATATGGGGTAGATCACTCCACAATCCAGCAACTTGATAACTTCGTCTTGAACCACCTTCATCATTGGTTGGTGTAGACGTCTTTGGGCTTCTCTGGTGGGTTTTGCTCCATCTTCCAGCAAAATTCGATGAATGCATGTGGTTGGGCTTATTCCCTTGATGTCTGCTAAAGTCCATCCAATAGCAGTCTTGTATTTCTTCAATACTTAAACCAATCTCTTTTCTTGTGCCTCATCTAGCCTTGAGGATATAATTGCTGGCAAAGTCTCACTTTCTCACAAGTACACATACTTCAAGTGATCAGGTAATGCTTTCAATTCCAACTTGGGTGCCTGCTCTACAGATGGTAACAATCTGTTAGTGGAAATGGGAAGAGACAATATGAGATTAGAACTACTTGGTAGGCCTTCAAGAGCAGCGACAGTTTCAAGCACAACGTCGTCCCATATTTCCTCCAATTCTGCCTTCGATACATTGGTACCATCGGCATTGTATCCCACACCTTGAGCAATGGTGTACTCCAACTTATCATCAATCATCGAATTTAGTAGTTCCTGCGCAAGAGAGTCAACGATATCAATAGAATAGCACGGTTTAAGCTCAGATAAAGGATACCTCATGGCTTCAAAAATGTTGAAGCCTATAACATCTCCATCAATCTCCATGGTTAATGCACCAGCGTACACATCAATCTTTGTTCTTGCAGTTCTCATGAAAGGACGCCCTAAAAGTATAGGAGTTGAACTTGAGGGTGAGTCTTCCATATCAATGATGTAAAAATCTGCAGGGAAAATCAAGTGATTAACTTGCACAAGAATATCCTCCACATACCCCTTAGGGTATTTGTTAGACCTATCTGCCAATTGAATTATGACATTGTCTTTCTTAAGTTCACCTAAGTCCATAGATGCATATAAGCTATATGGCATAACATTAATGGATGCACCTAAATCAAGCATGACATTTTCAAAAGTAGTATCACCAATTACACAGGGGATAGAAAAACTCCTTGGATCCTTTAGCTTGGGTGGTAACTTTCTTTGGAGAACTGCAGAAACAGTCTCACTCAGCTTCACAACTTCTTTCTCATGTGTTTGCCTCCTTGTGGTGCACAACTCCTTCAAAAATTTGGCATATTTGGGAACTTGAGTAATGCAATCAATCAAGGGGATATTCACTTGCACTTTCTTAAAAACCTCCAAGATGGCTTCATCAGATTCTTGTTTCTTCAATTTTTGAAACCTGCTTGGAAATGGCACACGCGCATAGGGAGGATTAGTAATAACTGAACTTTGAAAGTTAGTACCATTACCTTTGTGCGGCTCAGTTGGTTGAGGAAGTTTTGCTTCGACTTTGGAAGTAGCAGGATCTGCCTCCAAATCTTTCTTGGAAATTTCGACTTCCTCCTCCTCTTCTTGGGCAACTTGGGCCTTCTTTTGGACTTTCTTTGGGACCTCATTGAACTCACGTCCACTCCTTGTTGCCACTATTTTTGCAGACTCAAAATTTGGATTTGGAACAGTGTTTGGTGGCAGCTTTCCACTTTCAGAAATTTTTCCCATGAAATCCACTATTTTGCCTACTTGATTCTTGAGCTCAGCTATATCCTTCGTACTATTTGTTTGACTCTGCACAAGAGCTTGAGTAGAATTTGTTAAATTTTGCTGCCCTTGAAAAAGGGCTTCAAGCATCTTATCATATGAAGAAGGAGTAGCATTATTAGAATTAGAATTTGAAGCAAAATTTTGAGGAACCTGGGGCTTCTGAAAGAAGCCTTGTGGACGCGAAAATTGGCCTCCAGAATATTGAGGTGGGTTTTGCACATTTTCCGTATTGCTCCATCGGAAATTTGGATGATCCCTTAGTCCAGGATTGTAGGTGTTGGAGAAAGGATTGTACCTTTGCTGTCCCATAGCATTTAGAGTCTCCCATCCACCATTTTCAGACAATTGAGGGCACTGATCAGTATGATGCCCTTGATTTGAGCACACACCACAAGCTTTCACTTCTTGGCTTTTTCCAAGCACAAGATGAGATAATAATGTATCAATTTTACTCTCCAATGTGGTGCTCGATTTTACCTCATTCACCTTCCTAGAAGAGGCCAATGCACCAGCATATTGCTGATCATTTAGGGCACGATTATCTAGCAACACCCATGCTTCTCTTGGTGTTTTGTCAAGGAAGGACCCTCCAGATGCAGCATCTAGCAGCTGACGCTCCAAAGATGACAATCCTTCATAGAAGTACTGCAGAAGGTTGTTCTCTTTGAATCCGTGGGAGGGGCAAGCTGCAACAAGGGCCTTGAATCGCTCATAGTAAGCACAGAATGTTTCCTCAGGTCCTTGCTGAATTCCGGTGATTTGCTTCCTCATCACCGTGATCTTTGACGCTGGGAAGTACTTGGTCAGGAACTCACTCATCATCTTCTCCCATGAGTCTATATGTCCAGCTGGTAGATCAATGAGCCATGACTTGGCCCGGTCCTCCAATGAGAACGGAAATGCCTTCAGCTTCAGAATGTTTATATCTGCATTTCGAGGGCACATGCTCACACAAACAAACTGAAAAGACTTCAGATGCTTGTTGGGATCTTCATTGCTAAGCCCATGGAATTTTGGGATTTAATGCAGAAGTCCACTTTTCAACTCGAATTCTCCTTCCTTAGTGGCTGCCGGTTCAGGATAAGTTATACATGAAGGTGCATTACCTCCAGCTCCTGGTACAACTGAATTTGATAATTGTCTAATAGTCTGCTGTTCCATTAGTGGAATGTCTTCTTCAGAATCTGAAGGTTGTGATGAGACTATTGACTTTGTGTGTTCTTCTTCCTCTGCTTCCCATTTCTGCTTCACTCTCAAACTCTAGCTGTCTGAATGTGTTGGGAGTTTGAACAGAAAGATCAAGAATCTGGGAAGGTTCTCCTCGCTTAATGCGCTGTAACCGCTCCATCAAGTTCGTGAAAGCTGCGTCGGTTAATCCAGGAATACGAATTTCCTTATCGGACATTCATAACCCTACAGAAACGAAATAACGAAATAAGAAACAAAATAAAAATTAAACAAAAACAAAGTAACTAAGATTTTAAAATGAGCTCAAACACAAAAGGTCTTTAGAACTAAGTAAACACTTTACATTTTACAAAGGTTCTAAATTACAACAATCTGTTTAAGTTAATAGTTATAGGTTTTATTAATTTTCGAGCTCATATCTTAAGTGGAAAACCAATTGTAATAAGGTATGATCGTCTTGATACAAATGTTTCCGTGGTTTCAGAAGACTTGGATGGTCAGGCCGAAGTGAAACGGGCTGGTAGGACTTCGTTTCAGTGGGTTACGGAGGTCGAAACCCCTATCGTGCTTACGCACAGTCTATAACTCTTTGAAGTCCAATTTTGATCCCAGGCGCTTACTCGGGCCTAAACACCATCCAAAATGTCCCTTACTCAGTTAGGAAACACTTGTATGTTTGACAGTCGTACAAGAGTTAATAAAATCCGCCCTCAACTCCAAAAGACCTCTGCTAAGGTACTAATGAAGGGTTTAGGATCCTATTAACTAAAGTAACCTTCAATGGTTTACAAAACAAGATAAGTACCTGAAAATAAATAAAACAGACAATAGTTAGTCAACTGTGTTAAAGTAGTATAAATAAAAGTAACCGAAAACCAAAAGAGACTTATTAAGTCCCCGGCAACGGCGCCAAAAATTGACGTGCTCGTTACCGGGCGCGTAATTTAAAAACCCTTTTTTATCATAATGTAGTATTGGCAAATATGGTTTGATCAATCCGGGGACTTAAAGGGCGCTCCTGCAGTCACGGTTACATTAAATAATCAGTAACTATAAGTATTTACAAGTATTCGGTCACAAATATACACATGGTACAATAGATAAAGGGGGGTTTTGAAGGTTTGTTCTAAATTCCTACTAAACAGAAAATAAAAGTATTATATACAAGTGATCGGTTCATTCAACATTTCAAACAGAGATAGATTCAAATTATAACCACACATCAATGTCAAGTTTCATTCCTAATAATCTGAAATCATGCAACTTCTAATTCAAAGAAACAATCTCGAAACACAAGCTTGAAGAAGTCATTGTATCCCATTAATTCTACTTTAATTGTCTAAGCACAGAGAAGTCTAGAACTTAGAACATTTCATGCAAAGGCTGCGATCGATACCTAGCGTCGACTCTAAGTACCCGTCCACACTAAACATGAGTCATTACGATTTATTAGAATGAGATCGAACAACAAACACATATCCGAGAAGTCGTAACATGCAAACGTTGTAGTTTACGTTTTCAACCATTATTACATAGTTTCCACCACTTTAGATCTATACTTACTTGAAGAAGCTTAGCACAAATCATGGCAATCAGCTAGCATGCATTCTAGCTTTAGTAATTTAAACAAAAACGCAAACTTTCAATGAACAAAAATTTGCAAGAACAGATCATAGGAAAATCATAAACGAAATACTAACATGCTTTATAAAATTGTGAATCCAAAGAACACAAAAGCAAACAAAACATGCTCCCAAAACTCAAACTTAACATCCGAAACATGCTATTAAAATTGCTAGAGAAGTCTATATAAAAGTAAAGGCAGGTTTACACTTTGATCGATCTCCAAGAAAGCTTGATGACACCAAAGGGATGCTCGGCTTCAATGCTTCAAGTCACCAACGTTGTTGCCTTCATGGAGAAGTCCTTCAAGGCTTGGCAAGGGAGGATGAATTCGGCAAAGGTGGAGAAGAGGAGGCTCGGCTACTGCTAGGGTTTTCTCTAGTTTTTATGTGAATGAACGACCTTTATTGTGAAACATAGAGTCTCTATTTATAGTGAACAGACCCAGCCCTAGGTCTTCTCCAAGCCCTTGATCAACTTCTGATCCAATGGTCTGGAATAATTGCGTTAATATCTTGAATTAAAAGTCTGGCGCAATAATTCCTTGAATGTAGCTTGAATAGCAACCAGGTGCATGTCTTAATCAGCAAGAAAATCTCCTCCTTATTTTCTTCTGCGTCAATCATATCCTTGAAGAAGATTTTCGATCTTTTCCTTTCCTGCTGCACACAATTAGTCCTGCAATTTATGGAAATCAGATTAGGGCATAATTATGTACCAATCAGGAATCTTAATAAAAGGAATAACAAATAACTCCCTTATTTTCTGATTCTCAATCAATTAAGGATTCCATGATTTGAGGAAGATTCCTATCAATTTGCTGCAGTCATAAAATCCATGTTTGGGCTCCTAAATTTCGTCCAGAAATCTCTAGATATTTCTGGTTTCCTTCTTTGCCTCTGACACCTCCAGCAAATCAACTCTTTAATTTCCTTTCCTTCTTTTACTCAATTTCCTAGTGAGATTCCTTGCTTGAGTCGGAATTGTTTCCTAGTTTGACTAGGATTTCTCTTTAATTGCTGGTTTTAGCATCCTTTTCTGCTTTTATGCTCTTTTGCCTTCACACTCACAAAACATGTTAGAAATGGCTTTATTATGAAAATATCATAGCTAAATAGGGAAGGTAATACATTATAAATATAGCACTTTGTGCTCGTATCACTTCTCAAGAATTCTTCAAATGTGTGTGAATTCTGGACTCTTTAGAGTTGGTCTACCCGTAGTGTGAGACAATGATTCGAAAACCTGGTAGACCATGTTTACAAAACATGTAGGTTCGTGTTCGCAAACAGGTAGGTCATTTTGTTTCACAAAAAAAGTACACCCTTTCTCATAAATAAGCATACCAGGCTTCGTAAACAGGTAGACCTCTTAAGAATTCTTCAAGTGTTTGTGAATTCTGAACACTTTAGAGTTGGTCTACTCTTAGTATGAGTCAATGATTCGAAAACCTGGTACACCATGTTTACAAAACAAGTAGGTTATTGTTCGTAAACAGGTAGACCATTTTGCCTCACAAAAAAAGTAGACATTTTCTCGTAAATAAGCAGACTAGGCTTCGTAAACAAGTAGACATCTCAAGAATTCTTCAAGTGTCTGTAAATTTTGAACACTTTAGAGTTGGTCTACTCGTAGTATGAGTCAACGATTCGATAACCTGGTACACCATGTTTACAAAACAGGTAGGTTATTGTTTGTAAACAGGTAGACCATTTTGTCTCACAAAAAAAGCAGACCCTTTCTCGTAAATAAGCAGACCAGGCTTCGTAAACAGGTACACCTCTCAAGAATTTTTCAAGTGTCTGTGAATTCTGAACACTTTAGAGTTGGTCTACTTGTAGTATGAGTCAACGATTCGAAAACCTGGTACACCATGTTTACAAAACAGGTAGGTTATTGTTCGTAAACAGGTAGACCATTGTGTCTCACAAAAAAATAGACCATTTCTCGTAAATAAATAGACCAGGCTTCGTAAACAGGTAGACATCTTAAGAATTCTTCAAGTGTTTGTGAATTCTGAACACTTTAGAGTTGGTTTACTCCTAGTATGAGTCAATGATTCGAAAACCTGGTACACCATGTTTACAAAATATGTAGGTTATTATTCGTAAACAGGTAGACCATTTTGTCTCACAAAAAAAGTAGACCCTTTCTCGTAAATAGGCAGACCAGACTTCATAAACAGGTAGACCTCTCAAGAATTCTTCAAGTGTCTGTGAATTCTAAACACTTTAGAGTTGGTCTACTTCTAGTATGAGTCAACGATTCGATAACCTAGTACACCATGTTTACAAAATATGTAGATTATTGTTCGTAAACAGGTAAACATGTAGGATTTCTCGACACTATCGAAAAGGTCTACGTAAATCATGAGTAAATGATCGAGTTTCATGTACTGCCGCTAAATGATCAAGTTTCATATATCAACTTTTTTACCATTTATTTTCTTGAGATACAACCCTAAATACACCAAGTCTGTGTAATAATCTTATTCTTCCATCTATATTTCTCTTGATGTTTAGGGCAATGGAGTCCACACGACCTGCAGCTGCTGATACATGAATCTTTCTTTCCCACGCCTCACCCCCTACACATCACCTCTCTTGAGATGTACATATACAACTATATATATATGAGCTGCTGACCCAAGTGAGTGAGCGCATTTTACACAATTCACAAGTCCTTGCATGTTGCAATCAAACTTTCTCTAAAGAACTCTTTCAAGTGATCAATTGCTTCTATCTTTGCATGCAGATGAACTCTTTGGATGAATTATCACCAAAATAGAATCCTTTGAGCTCTCATCAGAAGATTTTCAAAGTGGGCTGCATTAGTTCATAGTCAGAACCCTTGTTAAATTACTTAAGATATAAATACACACATAATGCATATAGCTTCTATACAAATAACATTAAAGAGAATGAGTAAATTTAGGTTTCCATACTAAGAAGGCCCTTCTAGAAACAATGTTGTTCAAGGACTTACGCTGTGCAGTTGATGTGCCTGCAATAAAATCCAAACAAAGGACTCAAAATATACAAGCCTGTCACTGGTTAACATCCCTGAATAATTTATTTACAACAAACCTAAACGTCCAGGAAAAGAAAAAGAAAAAAATAAAACCAATACCCACAATCAGATTCACAAAACCCGAATTGAGCAGTAACAATCACAAAACCCAATACCCAAAAAAATATATATATATACAAAAGAAACAATTTCCATAATAATGGTTTCGCAGATGATGAAATAGAACATAATTGATTAACTTTGATATTTACCTTGAAGAGATTAGCTTTCAAATCAGACTGGGAGCTGCAATACAAGAGACAAAAGGATTTGCTTCGTCCACTCCTCCTCGCCGGCGTTAGAGACTCGCCTCCCTGGGATCGGTTCTTCTCCAGGAATGGTTCATCGTTGGAGGTCCGAGTGGGTCTGGGCTGCTCTGTAAGGAAAGAAGGAGGGGTGAGCAGGTTAGGGAGGTGCGCTACCGATGCACGCAAAGAGCACTGTGGCGAGTAAAACGCCGTCTCGTGCTCTCTTCGTCGTTAGAAGACGTCATCGGCGACAGAAAATCGAGGCTATAGGCGACAGAGACTACAACTCAAGACTCGGTCAGTACCGATCCGATTGGGAGAATTGTGGTTAGTCGAGAGGCAGGTACTGATTCAAGATCTTAAAAAGGTTTTAGGATTAACTTTAACAGAGTATATGAGACGTTAACGGAGTTAGTTAATGGGGTTAGTGAGTCAACTAACAGAGTTATTGCCACATAGGCGAGGTATATATACCCCAAGGCATGCAAGGGGATCCCATTATTTTATTGAGAATATTATTCAATTCCAAGAATTCTTCATGATATTCACAACCTCCCAATTTCTTAACAAAACAAAAAAAATTTCTCCTTTCACCACCATGTCAACTAAAACTCCTCTCTCCTTGACCTTAATGTTGCTCACTTCTTCAAACATACCAAAACCAAATACTTAATCTGGCTTCGACATATGTGTCACATCCAACATGACCACAAATCCACAACCTCTTCAAATCATTGATAGTTCCTATGTACGTAACTACATCTTTCACTATTCTTGTTCTTGGAAAGGATTCACCACAACTCAACCTTATACATCTCAAGTGGTTTCAGGAGGATGAACCAAGGTTGGCCATGAGGGTTGCATCTTAAGGCAACCGCATTAAGCCACTGGCTTCCGACAAGCCTTCGGTTGTTTTCTTATATATCGTATATAGATTTCATGAAGGGACATATATATTTTTTTCGCCAACCATCTAGTTCAGTGCTATGATATGAGCATCATAGCACTAACTAGGTTATGATTCTTTTTTCGCCAACCATCTAGTTCAGTGCTATGATATGAGCATCATAGCACTAACTAGGTTATGATTCTTTTTTGGCTATGATTCGCGATAATAAAAATGTTCAATGTATGAACCTATGATTTCCTTAAGAAACAATCACATGTTGTATTTAGTCTAGATAGCCATATCAAATCCTGCATATATCAAGATCTACTTCGAGCTTGTCCATCTGTCTTGGATATTCCAAGGACAACCAACTGCTTCTTCGTAAGATTTGTAATTGAGTTGGGCTTCGAATCAGAGATTTTGTCGTGCTTTCATTCTTATCCACACAAGCCTAAGTCGACCGGCTTGGCCCTCAAAGTCTAAACACCCAACTTGGATTTTTTTAGTTCGAGTTTACAGCAATTGATCGCAAGTTCGCAACTTATGAATAACACATTTTTCCTGCCTACAAATCGACTTACAGACCCAACCTACAAATAACTAGCCTTACACAGGAAATACGAACAAAGTCTAAAACATCGTATATTTACACATCGTGCATACAATAATTTTATAAAAGAAAGATCATTAATTTGTACGGCAATACTTTGATAGTCATCCATGAAGTATCTCTTGTTCAATGTTTAATAGTTCTTGTCCCCAATGTCAAATTCATATATTGTGTCACATCCCGACCCGTAAAATTTTATCTTATTTACTAGCTTGATTATAATAAGAATTTTTACCGTCTCCGACATTGACTTATAGTTTAATCGGTCCCTAGAGGGGTTTTGAGGGACGATTATTCCGGAGGGTTATTCGTAGGAGAAAAATGTAACGACGGTAAAAATAGTAAATTTTAGCTAGTAAAAGGTAATTTTTATTAGGGTATTATTTTTGGAGGTGTTAAATTTTGGATTTGGGTTGTATATAGAAGAGTTGGGCCGGATGGGTGAGGCCCAAAACTCTTTTCTTTCTCTCTCTTCTCTCTCTTTCTCTCCCAACGCTCTTTCTCTCTCTCTTCCCGCTGCCCGATTTTCCGGCTGCCCGTCCGCCGCCGTTCGGCCACCGTTCGCCGCCGCACCGGTCCCAAAAGGTCGGCCATCAACCCAGCTTCCATTCTAGACCGGTGACAGCCGCCCTAGCTCCGCCGTGAAGGAGTAGTGCCGCCCGAAAGGCTCGGCTGCCATGTTGCCTCCGTCGCCGGAACTCCCTCCTCCGGCCACCAATCCAGGCAAGCTTGGTATAGTTTTGTAGCTCTCCTCCCGTGCAACAACCCCTCCAAAAGGCTCACTCCCTCTTGAGCTCAGTAAGGAGAAATTCGAAGTTGAAATTCTAGGGCTTTTAGAATGTTTTCGTTCGATTGACCTAGTTAGGCTTGAAATTGGACTTAGTGATAGTTATGAAAGTTGTTTGGGATGTTGAGAGGAAGCTACTGTTAAAATTTGGTAGAATTTGGACGTCGCCGGAATCGGCCTCCGGCCGTCGCTGCCGTTTTGGGGTTTTGTATGATTTTAATTATGTAATAATTAGAGGAGTTTAATGAAGTAAATTGTGGAATTTTCGGATGAGTTTTGAATAGGTTTGTGAATTTCCGAAGTATGGTATTTTGGCGGTTAAATAATGTAAAATCCGGCCGTAGGATTTAAATCAATTTCTGGGGAAGGTTGTATTTACGACTGCCGAGTATGATATAAAAGTTTGGATCGTTTCGATTTAAGCATATCGAAGTTAGGCAATGATGAGCGTATTTATGGCTCACGATTAATTTTGCCTATTTTATCAATACTGATTTTAGTGGGAAATTAATTATATATATTTGGAACAGGACGTGAGGAGGCCCGAGCAAAAGAAGCATCGGAGCGTCATCAGGCTTAGGCCTAATTTGTGAGTGGACCTTTGTTTTTAATTGAAAAGCTTGCGATGAATGATTTTATTGATCATTTATTTCTTATGATGAGACTTATTGATTTCTCGGCTATTTGGCAATTTTTCCTCCTTTGGAGAGATCCCGAAAATGAGATTTTCGGTGGATATGTACTTTGGATGTTTATGAGTATAGTATATAAATAAATGCTAGCTAGCTATACGTGCTTTTCCACCATACTGAGGTAAAATTTCATTATGGTGCGACGTGAGCGTTATACGCAATCGTCGTAGCCCTATATAAATATAATAATTTATATAGGGGATATGCGCGTATATATATATACACACCGTCTTTTCGGTCATAATGAGGAAAAATACCATTATGGCGCAATGTGAGCGTTAGACGCCAGCGTTGTAGCCTTGTATGAATTTCTATTTTTCTAAATTGTTTATAGGATTCATACAAGGTGTCTGACGAGTGTAAATACATACGAATATATGTGACACGACCCACCCGAATTTCACCCCGAACCTGGAGTAAATTGTGCGGGGACCACCTCCAAGGAAAGATTTACCGCAAAATTCGGTACAACCTCCCTTGGAAATGGACAACCCTTCCAAACCAAAACATGCAAACACTCCTAAAGGTTCCAACTCCAACCTTATAGACTCTTGGAGCCTTCGTGCTCCCCACAATTCACAACATCTCCCAATATAGATTTACTAATCTAACAAAGATCCTATAACAAACAACCACATATTCAGAGCAACTCTATTTGAGAGGAAATGAACTATAAATAAATAGAAAAGAGTGGAACCTATATTATTGACTATACCTCTTCTCCATGTACGCCCGACCTCAACTATGCAATCCTGCAGACTGGGCTTTTTAAAAAGAAGGGCCCAGGGGAAGACATTTAATAACGTTAGAGTGAGTGGACATAATAATTTAATAACAAAATATTTATGCATTCCCATATTAATTTCATAGAAAAATATATTGCATGCGGCAGCTTAAAAGCGCTCAACTTATAAACTGACAATTTCACGACTAGCACTGGCTAGTCACAAACTCAAATAAAATGGAGACTCTCTGGCTGAACTATATATAAACATATATTCGTATGTATCTACACTCGTCAGACTCCTTGTATGAATCCTAAAAACAATTTAGAAAAATAGAAATTCATACAAGGCTACAACGCTGGCGTCTAACGCTCACGTTGCGCCATAATGGTATTTTTCCTCATTATGACCGAAAAGGACGGTGTATATACACGTGTGGACTCCCTATATGAAAACCTAAATAAACCGAAAAAGAAAGTAGTTTTCATATAGGGCTATGACGCTTGTGTCTAACACTCACGACACGCCATAATGATATTTTACCTCATTATGACGGACCAAGCACGTATGGCTAGCTAGCATTTATATACATACTAAATTCATAATATCCAAAATATATATATCCACCGAAAATCTCATTTTCGGGATCTCTCCAAAGGAGGAAAAATTGTCAAATAAACGAGAAATCAATAAATCTCATCAGAAGAAATAAATGATTAATAAAATCATTCATCGCATGCTTTTTATTTAAAACAAAGGTCTACTCACAACTTTAGGCCTAAGCCTGACGTCGATCAGAGGTCTCTCCAATTTGAGTCTCCTCACGTCCTGTTCCAAATATATAATTAATTTCCCACTAAAAATCTAATATTTATTCAAAATAGGCAAAATAACTTAGAGCCATAACCACGCTCATCATTGTCTAACTTCGATATTCTTAAATCGAAACGACCCAAACTTTAATATCATACTTGGCAGCCATAAATACAACATTTCCCAGAAATTGATTTAAATCCTACGGCCGGATTTTACATTATTTAACCGCTAAAAATACCAAACTTCGGAAATTCACAAACCTATTCAAAACTCATCCGAAAATTCTACAATTCACTTCATTAAATTCCTCTAATTATTCCATATTTAAAACCTTAAAAATCTCTAAAACAGCGGCGGCGCCGGCGGCGGCTCTGCCGGTAGCGGCGGCCGGAGGCCGATTCCGACGACGTCCAAATTCTACCAAATTTTAACAGCATTTTCCTCTCATCATCCCAAACAACTTTCATAACTATCACTAAGTCCAATTTCAAGCCTAACTAGGTCAATCAAACGAAAACATCCTAAAAGCCCTAGAATTTCAACTTCGAATTTCTCCTTACCGAGCTCAAGAGGGAGTGAGCTTTTTGGAGGGGTTGTTGCACGGGAGAAGAGCTACAAAACTGTACCAAGCTTGCCCAGATTGGTGGCCGGAGGAGGGAGTTCCGGCGATGGAGGCAACACGGCAACTAGAGGAGTTTCCTCCCCGTTCGGCGGCGTAACCGGCCCGGTCACAGTCTAGGCGAGGAGAGGAGGCGGCGGCAGTCTGAACGGGACCGGTGCGGTGGCCTGGCTTGGCCGAACGGCGGCTGGAGTCTGGCAGGGAGAGAGAGTTCGGGAGGAAGAGAGAGAAGAGAGAGAGTGACGGGTGAGGAGAGAGAGAGAGAGAGAGAGAGAGAGAGAGAGAGAGAGAGAGAGATGAGGGGATGGGTTTGGGCCTCACACCAACCCGGCCCAACATCATAAAAATACCCAACTTCACCAATTTAATACCCCAAAATAAAATACCCTATTAAAAATTACCTTTTACTAGCTAAAATTTACTATTTTTACCGTCGACACATTTTTCTCCTACGAATAACTTTCCAAAATAATCGTCCCTCAAAACCCCTCTAGGGACCAATTAAACTATATCTCAATGTCGGAGACCGTAAAATTCTTATTACAATCAAGCTAGTAAATAAGATAAATTTAAGGGTCGGGATGTGACAATTCTCCCCTCCTTATAAAAATTTCGTCCTCGAAATTTACATACCTAACAATCAAAGAGATAGGGATACTGCTGCATTAGTTGCTCCTCTGATTCCCAAGTAGCTTCCTCTACTTGGTGTCTCCTCCACAAAACTTTAACAAGAGGAAAAATGATTTGCTTCTAAGCACTTGCTCCTTTCGGTCGGGAATCTGTACCGGCTCCTCTTCATAGGACAAATCTCTCGTCAAACTGAGCGGCTGCTCTTGCAGCACAAGAGAGAAGGATCGGCAATATACTTGTGAAGCATGGATACATGAAACACATTATCAAAACGTATCACCTCTTTCCAAGGAGACAATTTCGAAAACACCCAAACATTCACTTGAAACTCATGGTCCTTCATGTGGACATCTTTATAATTCTTCTGGCTACTAAGAGCTGTTTTGAGTCTACCTCTGACTCCTTCAACCTTTTTATTTAAATCTTGAATTATTCTAAATCTTCTCAAAGATTCTAAATCCTTCGTTGAACTGCCACTAACGTTTACACGTAAGTGAGTTCAGTGATACATGTTCCAGAGTACGAGTACCCGTAGGTATGCACACTATTTCCTGTGCAATGAAAAATCGCTATCACCATCGGCTCAAATCTCCTAACGTCATGCAACAACCTCGTCAATGCGCTGCTCACAAACTCGACGTTGAAGCTCACTTGCTAAGAAACTAGGGTTCATGTATTCCCACATGCTCATAGTGTCAAAATTAAGACCCGCTAAATGAACAGATTTAAGGATGCACACATTGCAGAACTGCAACAATAACTTTTAATACCGAGACACTTTGCAGAGTCTTTCGCGGAGTCAAAGCTCTCGCAAGTCCACAAGAAAATCTTGCTCTGCCTAAGTGACCAGTCCACTAACATATGATAACCTCGATTCTCGAAACGACATTATGAAGAGATCAAAACCACGTCACTTAGGTCTCTTCACCAAAACTATTACATTATCATTTTATGCACCACAAACTAGCAGCTTATGGGAATACCAGTTCTCTCCTAATTCTGTTATACCCAATATTCTCTTCACCCCAGACCAGAAGATGATCTGAAACATGATTATCATGCGAATGGAACATTTCGGTTACATAAAGCTGCAACATAAACAACTTATATATCGCCAAAACATGTTCCATATAAAATCCAATTTACCAAGTCACTAGCATGGAAGATGAACAAATCCCCAAGCGGAGTATGCCAAAGAAACTCCAACTGCAAACGAAGTGACATTAGCAAATAGACTTCGTTCACACCTAACATTAATATTATGTCATTGAAGACTTGTATCGACTAACTCAATACAACGCCGACTGAAAGCACTATGAACACCCATCCACGCTTCTCCAATAAATTCTTGTATCTACAGTTATTCTAGATAACATAATATTCAACTCCAATAGCCACGCACTTTAAGATATAATACTTTCCTCTGGACATTTACGCCACACTAACATTCCTCACTTTTCCATCCTAGCGACCAAGGTCGCTAAAAATTAGCATTACCAAGAACTTCCAATGATCTCAACATATTTAATCCATTCCCGACTGTTGTCGTATTGTCAAAGTGACCTCAACTCTTCTGCATCTACTTTATTATTAAAATTTCAAGGTCAAATACACTTGCCATCTTTATAAAACACTCAACAAATCCGAAGATCGAACTTCAACACCTAGAATTCTGAAAGAATCTATAATTGCCCCATGATTAAAATAATACAACCGACAAATGCTACTCAACACTTCAGAGCTTGCTAGCAATTCAAAATATTTAGATATACCATTCACTTTCTTCAATTCTCTTGCTATGACACAACATGTCTTTCACAACGCTATGCTCAATGACTCTTGCAAGGCCAACAATCCAAGGAAAATAATCTTGGATTATTATATTTAACGCCTTAGCCGGCTTCAACTAAACCACAATATAGACGAAAGTCACCCAAAAATCTTACTATTCATCGACTGCTATTAACCTCCTTCTCTAAAAATGCTCTGATTATACTCTTTAATATGAAGATTCCAAGGATAAGAAACATATCCTTGATTAGAGTTGTACGGCCAGAACATGCGCCACCATACCATAACAAGCATTAACCAAAATAATCCCGATTGAGTTTTAGTAGAGGGATTTAATTTCAAGGCCGATTTAATTCCTTTAGAGATAGTGGAGTTTGATGTGATCTTGGGGATGGACTTTTTGGAAGCATATAGAGCTTTGATAGATTGTTTTCAGAAAGTAGTGGTGCTTCGAAGTCCAAGTGGATTTGAGGTTGCTTTTCAAGGGGAAAGAGATGTTATTTCGAGTTGCCTAATTTCCGCTGTTACTGCAAGGAAATTATTAAATAAAGGCTGTCAGGCGTATTTAGCTCATGTGCTGGATACAAGTATGAGAGTTTTGGGAGTAGAAGATATTCCTATAGTAAGAGAGTTTCCGGATGTTTTTCCTGAGGAGTTACCTGGTTTGCCTCCTGCAAGGGAGATAGACTTCTCTATAGAATTACTTCCCGGAACTATGCCTATCTCTCAGGCACCTTACAGAATGGCTCCAGCGGAGTTGAAAGAGTTGAAGACTCAATTGCAGGAGTTGGTAGACAAGGGTTTTGTTCGGCCTAGCATGTCTCCATGGGGTGCTCCGGTATTGTTTGTTAAGAAGAAAGATGGCACCATGAGACTATGCATTGACTATAGGAAGTTGAATCAGATCACAGTGAAGAATAAATATTCGTTGCCTCGGATCGATGATTTATTTGATCAGTTGAGGGGTGCTTCTGTTTTCTCCAAGATTGACTTGAGATCTGGGTATCATTAATTACGGATCAAGGAGTGTGACATAGTCAAGACCGCCTTTCGATCACGTTATGGTCATTATGAATTTATGGTGATGAGACTATGCATTGACTATAGGAAGTTGAATCAGATCATAGTGAAGAATAAATATCCGTTGCCTCGGATCGATGATTTATTTGATCAGTTGAGGGGTGCTTCTGTTTTCTCCAAGATTGACTTGAGATCTGGGTATCATGAATTACAGATCAAGGAGAGTGACATAGTCAAGACCGTCTTTCGATCACGTTATGGTCATTATGAATTTATGGTGATGCCATTTGGACTTACTAACGCACCTGCTGCTTTTATGGATCTCATGAATAGGGTGTTTAGTCCATATCTTGATCGTTTCGTGATCGTATTCATAGATGATATTTTGGTTTACTCAAAAAATGAGAAGGAGCATGCCAAACATCTAAGAATAATATTGCAGACTTTGAGGAATTCCCAGTTATATGCTAAGTTAAGCAAGTGTGAGTTTTGGCTAGATAAAGTGGGATTTTTGGGCCATGTGGTTTCGGCAGAAGGAGTTAGTGTAGATTCCCAAAAGGTGGAAGCCGTATCAAATTGGAGAAGACCCACCATTGTGACAGAGATCCGTAGTTTCTTGGGATTAGCAGGTTATTATCGACGCTTTATGCAAGATTTTTCAAGGATTGCTGCTCCTCTTACAAGGTTGACCAAGAAGAGTGTTAAATTTGAATGGTCTGATGAGTGTGAGCAAAGTTTTCAAAAATTGAAGAATCGTTTGATTAGTGCTCCTGTTTTGGCACTTCCGGATGATAGTGGGGAGTATGTGGTGTTTTGTGATGCTTCTGGACGTGGTCTAGGTGGGGTATTGATGCAGCATGAGCGAGTTATTGCCTATGCTTCTAGACAATTAAAGCCGCACGAGGGGAATTATCCTACTCATGATTTGGAGCTTGCAGCGGTAGTTTTTGCTCTCAAGTTGTGGAGACATTATCTTTATGGAGCCAAGTGTCAGATTTTTACCGATCACAAGAGTCTTCGATATGTGTTCACTCAAAGAGAGCTAAACTTGAGACAGAGAAGGTGGATGGAGTTGATTAGTGATTATGATTGCACTATCGAGTATCATCCTGGAAAAACTAATGTGGTAGCTGATGCTCTTAGTCGAAATCCCTCTATATCCTTATCTCACTTGAGAACGGTTCGTGTTCCACTTCTTAGTGAGTTGCGAGCTACAGGAGTGAATTTGGCAGTAGATGAGGTTGGTGCCTTGGTAGCTAGTTTTCATGTGAGGCCAGTTTTGGTTGATAGAGTACGGGAAGCACAGAATAATGATCCTTCCATAGTTCGATTGATAGAAAGAGCTTTGAGCGGAGCCGCAGCCGATCATTTTTCAGTTAGAATGGATGAGACTTTATTGTTTAAGAATCGGCTTTGTGTTCCAAAAAGAAATGAAGAGTTGAAGAGTGAGATTTTAGAGGAAGCTCATAGTTCCGCTTATGCAGCTCATCCGGGTAGCACAAAAATGTATCGGATTTTGAAAGATTATTATTGGTGGCCAAACATGAAGAGGAAAATTGCAGCTTTTGTGAGTAGATGTCTGATTTGCCAGCAAGTAAAAGCTGAAAGGCAGAAGCCTTCTGGATTGCTTGAGCCATTGCCTATTCCAGTGTGGAAGTGGGACCACATCACCATGGATTTTGTTTTCAGTTTACCTCGTACCTGTGAAGGGCATGACGGTATTTGGGTGATTGTGGATAGACTCACCAAGTCTGCACATTTCTTGTCAGTGGGAAAGAAGTATAAATTGGATAAAATGGCGGAACTTTATGTGAATGAAATTGTGAGGCTTCATGGTGTGCCTGAATCAATAGTGTCAGATCGGGACCCTAGATTTGCTTCTAAATTCTGGGGAGCTCTTCAAGCAGCTTTAGGTACTCGATTACATTTCAGCACTGCTTTTCATCCTCAGACTGATGGGCAGTCCGAGAGGACTATTCAGACTTTGGAGGATATGTTGAGAGCTTGTGCCTTGCAGTTCAGAGGGAGTTGGGATAAAAATCTATCCTTGGTGGAATTTGCTTATAATAATAGCTATCATTCTAGCATTGGTATGGCTCCCTTTGAGGCGCTTTATGGGAAACAGTGTCGTACGCCTTTATGTTGGAATGAAGTGGGGGAAAAAGAGCTTTGTGGCCCAGAGTTAATCCATGAGACAAATGAGAACATTAAAGTGGTTAGAGATAGACTCAAGGCCGCTCAAAGTAGGCAGAAGAGTTATGCAGATGTCCGTAGGAAAGATCTTGAGTTTCAAGTGGGTGATTGGGTGTTCTTGAAATTATCTCCTTGGAAAAGGGTTGTATGTTTCGGTAAGCGTGGAAAGCTTAGTCCGAGGTATATTGGCCCTTATGAGATTAT
Organism: Fragaria nilgerrensis; assembly: GCA_010134655.1. Lineage (NCBI taxonomy): Eukaryota > Viridiplantae > Streptophyta > Magnoliopsida > Rosales > Rosaceae > Fragaria > Fragaria nilgerrensis. Next base: position 27,259,054 of record CM020979.1, on the reverse strand, counting down.
AGAGCGAGTTGGCTCACTTGCTTATCGGTTAGCTTTGCCTCCAGAATTAGCCAGGATACATAATGTGTTTCATGTATCCATGCTTCGCAAGTATATTGCCGATCCTTCTCATGTGTTGCAAGAGCAACCGATCAGTATGACGAGAGATTTTTCCTATGAAGAGGAACTGGTTCAGATTCTCAACCGAAAAGAGCAAGTGCTTAGGAACAAGACAATCCCACTTGTCAAGGTGCTTTGGAGAAGTCATCAAGTAGAAGAAGCTACTTGGGAATCAGAGGAGCAAATGATGCAGCAGTATCCCTATCTCTTCAAATGACAGGTATGTAAATTTCGAGGACGAAATTTTTATAAGGAGGGGAGAATTGTCACATCCCGACCCGTAAAATTTTATCTTATTTACTAGCTTGATTATAATAAGAATTTTTACCGTCTCCGACATTGAGTTATAGTTTAATCGGTCCCTAGAGGGGTTTTGAGGGACGATTATTCTGGAGAGTTATTCGTAGGAGAAAAATGTAACGACGGTAAAAATGGTAAATTTTAGCTAGTAAAAGGTAATTTTTATTAGGGTATTATTTTTGGGGGTGTTAAATTTTAGATTTGGGTTGTATATAGAAGAGTTGGGCCGCCGTTTTGGGGTTTTGTATGATTTTAATTGTGTAATAATTAGAGGAGTTTAATGAAGTGAATTGTGGAATTTTCGGATGAGTTTTGAATAGGTTTGTGAATTTCCGAATTATGGTATTTTGGCGGTTAAATAATGTAAAATCCGGCCGTAGGATTTAAATCAATTTCTGGGGAAGGTTGTATTTACGACTGCCGAGTATGATATAAAAATTTGGATCGTTTCGATTTAAGAATATCGAAGTTAAGCAATGATGAGCGTATTTATGGCTCACGATTAATTTTGCCTATTTTATCAATACTGATTTTAGTGGGAAATTAATTATATATATTTGGAACAGAACGTGAGGAGGCCCGAGCAGAAGAAGCCTTATTGATTTATTGATTTATTTCTTATGATAAGACTTATTGATTTATTTCTTATGATGAGACTTATTGATTTCTCGGCTATTTGGTAATTTTTCCTCCTTTGGAGAGATCCCGAAAATGAGATTTTCGGTGGATATGTATTTTGGATATTTATGAGTATAGTATATAAATAAATGCTAGCTAGCTATAAGTGCTTTTCCACCATACTGAGGTAAAATTCCATTATGGTGCGACGTGAGCGTTAGACGCAATCGTCGTAGCCCTATATAAATATAATAATTTATATAGGGGATATGCGCGTATATATATATACACCGTCTTTTCGGTCATAATGAGGAAAAATACCATTATGGCGCAACGTGGGCGTTAGATGCCAGCGTTGTAGCCTTGTATGAATTTCTATTTTTCTAAATTGTTTCTAGGATTCATACAAGGAGTTTGACGAGTGTAAATACATACGAATATATGTTTATATATAGTTTAGCCTGAGAGGCTCCATTTTATTTGAGTTTGTGACTAGCCAGTGCTAGTCGTGAAATTGCCAGTTTATGAGTTTAGCATTTTTAAGCTGCCGCATGCAGTATATTTTTCTATGAAATTAAAATGGGAATGCATAAATAGTTTGTTATTAAATTATTTTTGTCCACTCGCTCTAACGTTATTAAATGTCTTCCCCTGGGCCCTTCGTTTTAAAATGCCCAGTCTGCAGAGTTCGGATTGGATCTAGTAGGAGACGAGGCATAGTCACCCGTATTTCCACCACCTTTCACCAGTAGGTTACCTGTTTAACCTACCTGTGTTTTCTTACTTCCGCTAGTGTCTAGTAGCTCTGAATACTTGGGTTTAATGTATATATTTTTGGTTGTGGGTGAAGTCTTGTTGATATTTAGAATATTTGACGGAGGATGTATATTATCTTAGATAATGTTTATTATCTTGTTGGTGGTGATTGTTTTTGGGGAGCACGAAGGCTCAAGAAGTTAAGGTTGGATTTGGAACCTTTAGACATGTTTGCAGGTTTCTATTGGAAGGGTTGTCTATTTTCAAGGGAGGTTGTACCGAATTTTGCGGTAAATCTTTCCTTGAAGGTGGTCCCCGCACGATTTACTCCGGGTTCATGGTGAAATTCAGGGCGGGTCGTGTCTTGTTGACCTAGGGCTGGGCTCGGCCCCAAACCGACACTCATTTTGTAAAGACCAGGCCCAGTGGCGGAGCTAGGATTTGCAACCTGAAGGGGGTCCGGATATAGCATACAAAACTATATGTTAAAATTTAGTAAGAACTTACCTAACTAAAAATGTTATGCTTTTTGCCTTGTTGAAGATGTTCTTATTCATTGAGAGCAAACATTTATTTTATGCATCTCCTAAACTTATACAAAACAATGAAAATGTACAAGTGAGAAAATAGTAGTTTATTAATTTGTTACTTCACTTTTTTCTTTAGTAAATTCATTAATTTACTATTTACTAAATAAAAGTAATCAATTGTTTTATCTATTTTGTAACCTCCTATCGTTCTCTCCTCCCTAGCCGACTGCTAGGGTTTCGAGCATGACTAATTTCTCCATTATTTTTCAATGGAGACCAAAGCAAGCTTCACCCTGCTAGTCCTCTCCATATTTGCTATTCTCTTGGTTGGCTATGGTGGAGTTTTTCTCTGTTCGGATCTGGTCTCTTGAGATCTCTTGGGTGGATCGGTGGTGATTTTTGACTATGGAGATGGAGTCGGCTGCCATGGTGACGGCGGCGACACGACAAGCTCGTTAAGGTTAAGTGGTCTTTTCTCTCACCCTGATTGTATTGACGTTGACGGTGTGGGAGTCTTTCCTTTTCATTCTTCAGATGTGATTGGGATCCTCCCTCCTCTCTTTCGTCGAATCTATGGTGGTGACCGCGAGTTGGCTAGCTAGTTCTCATCTAATACAAGCTTCGACCACTCTCCCTTCGCTGATGGTTGTGATGGCATTGATGGTGGTGGTGAAACAGTTGAGATTGATAAGATCTTGAATCAATCTGGCTTGGACATAGAGAATCCGGTTTTGGCTAAGACGGCGACGCTCGGTGGTGATGACGTCGGCAGAAAGGTGTTGGCGGCTAGGGCAACATTATTGGCTCCTCTTGGAATTGGGCTCGAATGGGCCTGGGCTGGATCAACTAGGGTTTTCCTTGTTTGGGCCTTGGCTAATAAAGTTGGGCTTGGGCCCCTAATTTAAATTTAGTTTGGTCCAGGTAGACTAGTGCATTCGTAGGATATTTGATAGTTTTCCGCGAATCCTAGTTTACTTGTAAAATCGTGCTTAATCGCTACAAGGTAGGTGTACTTGGGATTTCATAGCTTATGCTTTAGCTAGTATTGGGTTTATCTTTCTTGATTTGCCCAAAACTGATTAGTTTGTGAAATTTTAAGGGGGGTTCAGTGATAGATTAATGAGAGTTTTAAGCTTACATTTAATACTAACTAGCTAAATTAAGGCCAAAACTTAAATGTTCCAAAATCTTAGGGGAGGGGGTCTGGACCACTTCAAACCCAAGTATAGCTCCGCCCCTGACTAGGCCCAGACCGGGTATCATTCCATCGGGCCCATTTTTTGTCTCAGAATTTTTGGGACCGCCTAGAACTGGACCGGTCTTGCCGGGCCTTCCGGTCCTGTTTTGAGCTTCGGCCCAATATCCAAATTTGCAAGAGAGGGGGTTTGAACCCCGAACTTCTCACATAAGTTCCAAGACAGAATCCACTAGACCAACTTGCGCTTTCGTTTTACTAGCCTTTTGACCCGAGCTACGTGCGTGTCAATTTGCTCTTCTTCTTTTTTCTTTTTTTCTGTTTCTTATTTTTAATTTACTGGTTTAACCGATCACTCCCATCTCTCATACTTTTTTCTCTCTAAAAGAATGATTGAAATTTAAAAAATAAAAAAACTGATAGTTAAGTTGTCCATTCTACCCTTGGTTTCTTAAATCCTTAAGTTTGAAATTTTAATCAATAGAAAGTATTTTAGGTAGTTCAAAAATTTAACTATCCTAGGATCCTTAATTAATAGGGCCAATGATAAAATGATACATTTAAATGTAATAAATGATAAAACTGTTAACAAATGTTCCTTGATGATAAAACAATACACCCATTTAAATTCTTTAAACCGTTGCCCATAAATTTTAAAAAAATTACATGTCATGCCACTGACAAAAATAACAACACATTAACCATTATATATCTCTCTCACTCACTCTCAACTCATCTCCCTCACTCTCTCTCTCTTCTCTTTCTCTCTCTCTGACGAATCACTCTCTCCGGCGAACCCGTCGTCCTCCATCGAGAGATTGATGTCGTTACCAAAGCGAGCTTAGAGAGAAGAAATCTAGAAGCACACAACGGAGCTCTCCGCCGTCGTCGTCGATGATTTCATCCTCTTTGATTTTTCTTTCATCTTTCAACAAATCTCTTATGTCATGGCTTTTCAGATTAATTTCGATCATCGTCTTCAGCTTACAAGGTAAGCTAATATGTTTCTCTCTTCTTTATCAATTGATTGTTTTTTCTTTTTTATGTGATTAAAACCAGAAATAGAAAAAGAAGTTTAAATTCATGAGTTTTATTGTATTCTGGGTATGTCATTTATGAAATAGAATGTTGTGTCATAAATCTTTTATTGATTAGATTTGTAAATGCATGTTTGTTTGAGATGTTTAATTTGTGTTATGTTATTTGGTTATGCACACAAGGTGTTTGAGGAAATGTCTGTGAATGAATTTTAGTGTTTTTGCTAGATGAGAGCGCAGTGGACCTTGATTTGCTAGTGAGGGCTGACATTCTCAAGTTCCTGACCAAAGAATGTGAGGAAAGAGATGCTACACGCTGCAAAGAGATGCGCATTAAAGATGAAAGCTTAAGAAATACAGAATTCTGCCAAGATTTTCAGTCAAATTTGACGGTAAATTGCGAGCAGCTCAGAGCGATCTAGGAAACTTGCCTTATATCAACGGAAAGCTAGAAGAGTCTAGTTTCCATAACATTTCGTAGATCATTGATAGCTATTTTGTAGAGAAAGTTATAGCTATCGGAAGGAGGGAAGGTCATTCTGCAGAAAACTGGAAAAGGAAGGAGAAAAGTCTACCAACATGGTGTATGAGAGTTTGTGATTTTATGGTGTGTCACTAAATTCTGCTTACCACTTTGAGCAGATTATACCACAATCTATCTGCACTCGATATGGTTTGGCCATAGGTGCAGCAGTGACTCCATTTTTCCGTGTTCTTCTGTGGGTCTGCTTTCCTATTGCATATCCAATTAGCAAGGTATGACATGGTTATAAACACTCTTTCTTCGCATTTATACGCCAGTGGTAGGAGGGAAACTTAATTGCTTGATATTCAAATATTTTCTCTAACTACTACTATATGTGTGCTTTCTAGTTATTGGACTATCTTCTTGGCCACGGACACGTAGCTCTGTTTCGCAGAGCAGAGTTAAAAACACTTGTAGATTTTCATGGCAATGAGGTGTGTCTAATAGCTCTCATACCATTTCTTTGTCAATCCAACCTTTATCTCCTTTGCTCTCTCAACCTCTTTCATTTGGAATTTTTATTATTTTTATTTATTTTTATGCTATAACAGCTTCTCTATAATGATTTGTGATATCTTTTCTAGGCTGGGAAAGGTGGAGAATTGACACATGATGAGACAACCATTATTGTTGGAGCACTTGAACTCAGTGAGAAAACTGCTAGTGATGCCATGACGCCTACAGCTGAAACTTTTGCAATTGATATCAATGACAAGCTTGACAGGTTTATTTTGGGCAGAGAACCACCTGTTTATGCAAGTGTTTAAGGAGTTAAAGGGTTTAAGGAGATGCAGAGAGTTGGCGGTTTTGTTGAATAGCTAAATGAAAGATTATTTCTGTGGAACATATCTCTATTTATTAAGCTTGATGTTTCTGTTTTTGGGTTCTTTATTTTCAACACCCAAACAACTTCATAATGTTTTATACTTATGCAAATTGCATTGAGGAAATGTAGTGATAAAGTCATACTGAAATCAATGTTAAGTGCACTGAAACATGGTGACAATAATGGTTCCCCTTCCCTTTCTGCTCTATTTTGTAATGAATTTTGGATTAAACGATGAATGAGGAAAACCAGAGTTCTAAGAGTTGTGTTGACACTAAATTGTTTTCCTCGATATTCTTAATTTGATGATTTACAATTAATACAGATTGCTTTGCTTTGCTATATTCTGTGTTCTGTGTGAGAAAAAAAAAAGTAGCTTGTTATGTAGAATGTATAAAACTACACATGTAACTATCAGTCGGTAGTTACATGGATAGTTACATAGATGGATAGTTACATGAATAGTTACATGCATAGTTACAATGATAGATACATGGATAGTTATATTGACAGTTAGATAAGTAGTTTAATGTAGGTACACAAGTTATTTACATAATAATAATTGCAGCATACCGCTGCACCACAACGGCAACGTCCCGCTGCGTATTAGAACATAAATCTATTAAAATCCATGTAACTAGCAATGTAAGTGCCCATGTAACTAGCAATCTGTATATACATGGATAGTTAGATTGATAGTTACATAGATGGATAGTTACATGCATAGTTACATAGATAGACAATTACATAGATTGATAGTTACATGCATAGTTACATAGATGGATAGTTACATACATAGTTACATGGATAGTGACATAGATGGATAATTACATGCATAGTTACATAGATGGATAATTACATGCATAGTTACATAAATGGATAGTTACATGGATAGTTACGTGGTTACATGCATAATTACATGGATAGTTATATAGTTATATGGATAGTTACATAGTTACATGCATGGATAGTTATATAGTTACATGGATAGTTACATGTATAGTTATATGCATAGTTACATGGATAGTTACATAGATGGATAGTTACATGGATAGTTACATGGATAGTTACATAGATAGTTACATAGATAGTTACATAGATGGATAGTTACATGCATAGTTACATGCAGGCCCGAACCTGAGATTTTTTGACCTGAGTCGAACTCTTAAAATTGGGCCCCTAAATTATAGTTTGCATCTAGGTTTTTTTTTTTTTTTTTAAAATAAAAAATAAAAATCTAAATCTATAAACTCAAAATCTAACTACATATCCAAATTATTTGGATTCTGATTAATATTTTAGTAATTTTATTCACATCATAAACCCTATTTTAAGCTCTCCCCTCTTTTTTTTTCCTTTTCAAAATTTATAGTTTCTTTTGGTATAAATTTTGAGTAGTAATTAAATTAATTGTATAAACTTTGTTTTCTGAAAACTTAAAATGTATAGACTTTTAATATTATTTTATTTTTTCTTTGACTCACAATACATTAAGTGATATTTTATATGTATATATAATTATAACAAAAGTTAGCTATGGAACCTTACATCCATCTTTTTGTTCCATGCACTAAGAAATGAAGTTTTGACATTACCTTTCATATTTAATTGTATTTAATTTGTATTTAATAATGGAAAGAGCAGTCATTTTTCTTGTCTGGCCCCCTAGAGCTGCAGGCCCTGAGTCGACGGCCTCTTCAGACTCATATCAAGTCCGGCCCTGGTTACATGGATAATTACATGCATAGTTACATGGATAGTTACATAGGTAGCTTAATGTAGTTACATAAGTCAAGTAAATAATAATTGACAGCAACGTTCCGTTGCTTTTAGGTTGTTGTTAAACCGCGACGGACACTTATGCTTCTTGGCCATAACAACATACTCAAATGCAAAAGTAACTGGACATGTAACTAGTAAATGCAAATGTAACTGGACATGGATAGTTGCATAGGTAGTTTAATATAGTTACATAAGTCAGGTACACATAATTATTACACAATCCAAATGATAATATGTAACTAAAGTAACGGTTGAAAGCAACATAACTGACTATGTAAATGTTCATGTAACTAATCATGTAACTGTTCAAATCCAAATGATTCTCCCTCGCCTTGACTCATCAATCTCTCTGACTCCTCCGCAGGCTCTTTGTCATTCCCGCTTGGTTCATCAACCTCCTGGTCTTCGTTGGCTTGCTGGAGAAGGGTGTCGAGGAATTTGGCTTCAAAACCAAAAGGAGAACCCCCAAAACATCAAAGAAAGAGAGCATTAGACATTAATTTGCTGGAGAAACAGTGCATATGCAAATACCTGCGAAAGAGAGAACATTAGTTTGGACAGATACTAACAATAACATCTAACAATAACTTGTATATTAGACACATACTAACAATAACATCTAACTAGAAAACAAGCTACAATACTACAAACTTTGCTCAGTACTTTAAAAGAATAGCTAGAGAGGAAACTAGTTATCAACAATTGAAGAAATCACTAAAAACCAGAGCCTATATACCCTTTGTAATTGCAGTTCCACATAGCAAGATACCACAGAAGAATACCTAATCCCTAGCAAAGCTAACCCTGGCATGATTCCTCAAGGGAATCATTAGATGCTTTAACTCAGGCATGATTCCCAGAGCCAATTACTGCTGTAACTCAAACCATATATATGATCACCAAAAATTCAATAATTAGTCAAAAGGGTGCCATCTCTTGAAAATTGTTCCAGATTCATTATCTCTAATATTGATCTCTAGTGATCTGATACTATGATAAGTTAATTAATATTCTTAAGAAGTACTTATAAGCTCATTAAGATGGTTAAGCAAATAGTTTGTCAGAACAAAAAAGAACATTTTCTATCATCTTAGCTTTTATATCCTTGCATTATGCAGGACTTGCTTAGAGTCTTGCTAAATTGCCTCTATGGTGCATTGTTCAAATTCTAATAAAATTAAAGTGTCTATTCCCTCTCAAGTGTTAAAAGTCCCCCAATTAAAGAACATCTGAAATTTCAAAAGGACAAACGTTGAGGAATCGATAAATCTTGATATGACAAACAGTTTCTTTGTAGTTAAGGTTCACTCAAATGAGCTCAGAAAGTTCAAAACAACAGCATACCTTTAAGCTTGTTGAACACCCATTTCGCCTTTCCCTCCACATCGTTTGAGATTGACTGAAATTACCAACAGAAAATAACAAGATCGAGTTAAGAGTTGCATAAGGAATCATTATGCAATACTGTATATTCATATATATTCATCACATGAAATTGAATAGTACGAGACAACACGTACATATAAATGTGTGAATCAACCTAAATGCTAAAGCCTTAAGCTTTTCCTAAATTATTAAAATATCGATCAGACACCAAAGAAAGCCCTTTAAGATGCATGATAGAAAATCAGCCATGAAGATTGGTAACAGGGGAACTGAAGGGTAGAACACCAGAAGCATCACTGTTAGAGCCCCACAATCTTCAACTCTCTAATCCCATTGAGCCAAAACCAACTCTTTGTAGACATCAATTTATATCATTCAAATAGGTAAAAGCATAAAGCCCTATTTAGGTATATACCCATGATAAAGAGAAGAAGAAAGTAGAAAGTGTGAAACTCGATCGATCTGCATGTGAGTACTTACAGAGAGGTCATCTGTGATGTTGTTGATCTCTTCCTTTGCTTTCTTAGCAATCCAAGAGCTACCAATAACTTTTGTTAGAGTGTTCTCCATTCTTTAATCAGGCTATCTCTTCACTCTGAATTTGATGAACAAGGAAGAAGATGGAAGTAGTAGTAGTTGCCTCACACTCTCACCCAAGCTCACTCAAGTAATGCCTCGACAAATCTCTCTCTCTCTCTCTCTCTCTCTCTCTCTCTCTCTATGAGAAAAAACTCATGCATAGATGAGTCATAATCATATGGCAACTGAGCGGCGCTCCATAATCCATAATCCCAAATCTTCAAAACTCAACCAAACTCAAGTTCAATAAGGAGGTGAAACGAAACTACAACAGGCTTCTTTACCTCGTCAAGATGAAGCTACCGCCATCGGTCTCGATTGCAGCTGAGGTCGGAGTTGAAAAATGTTCCAGAGATGCCGAGAAACATTCGAGCTTCGATTCTTTTTCACCGGAGCTCGTCACCCCCAAAGCCACAGACATGACTGCAACGCTGAAAGGAAGCTATGTCCACCAGTACGACCCCGTGAGAAAGGGCGCGTCTCCGTCGCGCTTTTGGGGGTCGGGTTTTCAGATCCTCGAGATACTCATTAATCTTAGAGAGACGGGAAAGACAGAAGGGTATAAGCGTCAATAAAAAAATATCAGATAGACTGTTATATCATTTAATAATTTTAGAGGTAACTATTTTATCATCTAATATGTTTTGAAGGTTACATTTTTATCATGTGGAACAATTAAAGATTTTTTTATCATTTATATTTACAAATGGTAGTTTTGTGTTATATGCCCTAATTTTAATATAGATAGATATAGATATAATACAAAACTTTAATATATCTAATTCTTAGTTCACAAAGTAAAACTTAGATTTTCCTTTCTCTATCTCAAGTCTCTTTTAGTCTTCTTATTCTTTTGTTTCCCTTCTTTTGCGGTTCAAATTCTCTTTATCATATTCTTCTCATCATTTTTTCTTTTTCCTCTTGCCCAGTCTGCCAATACCCATCAAATTAACATCAGATCTTCATCATATATATGATATCGATGGAGAGAGCTGCAATGAAGTTCGTGACGTTATACGATGGTCAATGGTTGTCGGCGACACTTGAGATCTAAGGCTGGTCTGCAGACGACTGTTCATGGATCTGTCTTCGTGCAGGGTTGTCAACTTCGGGTCGAGTCCGATTGAGGTGGCGGCGATGTTCTTGTGTTTCTTTGGGTCGTCGTTGATGTCGATGGAGAAAGCTGCAATGGAGTTTGTTCTGACTTTGGTTTCTTTTGAGATACTTAAATTGGGTTCTTGGATTATTTTTGTTGTAAGGTACTCCACTAAAGTGAAATTCTTGATAATTGGTGTGGAGCCAACCGTTATTGAATTGGATGAATAGGACACGTTTACTAATTAGAATTAAACTTATTATGAATTGGTATCAACAAGAATTGATATTAACAAGAATCGGTATCAAAATATTTCATTCAATTATATTGTTTACTTACCATAAAGAATCAAAATAGGAATAAAACTAAATTACGATTGATGTTGTTTACTTATCATATAGAATCAGAATTAAAATTAGTTTGATTACTAAAATACCTCTATAAGGAAGCTAGTTGTTTGTAATTTTATTGTTCTTTTTTTCAAAGATGTAAATATTCTTGGATGATATATTCATCAGATCACCTAAACCACATATATTGGTTAACTCAAGTGTGTGTGTTCAAAGTTTTGCAACACAAATATGAACACTCATGAATGAACTAGAACCGAACGAAATAGAGAGAAAATGATAAACAAAAACAAATAAGCTTATCGATCACCATGGAAGAGAGAAACAGACCTTGGAGTGCGCCGTATTCTTTTCTATTTTGTCGTAGTTGTTTTCTAATCTAGCAATATTTTGTCGTCTTCTCTTCCATATATATATATATGTATATTTAATTAGGGTTTGGTCACTTAGAAATATTATAATTATGTGAGGATATTTTAGGGAGAAAAAGTTGATTCCATTACTTTGATTCTGATACCCACCTCCCCCCCTTAGGTATCGAATAAGAGGTTTTGTTAGGAATCGATTCCTGATAAGCAGGTGGGACCCACATCCATTCTAATTCCTTAATATGTTAGTAAACGCTGGAATTCACCCATTCCGAAATCAATTACACCACTCTCAATTTCATTCCAAGTTAGTAAACATGCCTTAGGTGTGTAGTCTCAACTCTAAATTCTCAATTCTATATGCAAGTAATGTAATAGTATTTTCTTGAGGTATTTCGTTAAATTACATGGTTTGGTGTATGCCATAATTCTGGAATTGATTGAGTTATGACAATTATAAGCATTGTGTGAATCTATATTTCATTATGTTATTTGTAATTTATTTCTTTCCATCAGGTGCCCAACGACCGTAATTGTAGTGAAGAAGATAGAGTGGGATTTATAATTCAGGTTTTCGGGCCGAAGAACGTATTTTTTTTATGCTACTAATAACTAATATAATGCTTGTACTTGAGCTGAGGCAGAATTAAGGGGGGGGGGGGGAATATATGCTGATTGGCACTATACTTAATTATAAATAAATAAAAAGTAAGGCCACTCTTTAGAAATCAGGGATCGGCAAACAGTGGGACCAGCCCAGACCGGACATTTTTACATAAGATCCGGCAAAAATCCCGGCCTGGCCCGGCCGGTTCGGGTCGATTTCCCGGTCTTTTTTTTTTATGCGGGCTTTATGCCCAGGCCTAAGTCGACCAGTTAACTTTTGACAGAGCAGAATCCCTACCCTACAGAGCCGTATACAAACACAAACCAATCATGGAGGACACTACCGTAATCTCACTACTCGAACTAGTGGCCGCGAAACCGTTAACGCGCACTCCACCCTACTTAACAGTGGTCCCTCCCACTCATTCTCCTCCACGTATGCTAAAAGTCTAAAACAACAAGGGCGGCCTTTAATCAACGGGCCCAGGTGACGTCAGAAGATCTTTCATTGGTCGATGGAGTGAGTGGGTATTACGTCACCCTGCAAGTTGGTTACAGAATATAAATACCCACAACCTCGGCGACGGGGAGTTTAACAGTAACTGATGAGCTCAGAATGAAAGACTTGTATTGAAGCTAGAAAGCTCAGCAGCAGCTTCAAAGCTTAAGGCTTCATTGAAGGCTGAACTAGGTTTTGTATTCCCGCTCAATCTGTCATTCATATTTGCTTTTGCTATTGAAATCTTTTTTATGCTTTCTCTTGAATCTGAGTTTATTAGTTTTTGATGGGTTTTGGTGGGTTGGTTTCTGTTTGATTGTGTTTTTGTATTGGTTAGAAGAATGTCGGTTTCGGTAAATTCATCGGAGCAGGTGTGTGAAAATGTTGAGCTACTTCCTGCTACGAATGATGACCATGGAGGCGTTATTATGGACGTGAAGGATGCTATGGAGCCACAGGCTTTTCTTTCTTTGCTTAGAGCTTCAATAGCTCAATGGAGGCAACAGGTGCTACTATTTTATATATTTTCATTTGAGATATGAACTTGTTCCATTACTAATTGGTTTAATAAGGTGATTGCTTGTTTGACTATCTTGACGCTTCTTGTTCTAGCTTGTAAACCATGGTCTTTCAGTTAGCTTACCTCTGGTCAGTGATTTTTCATTATATGTAGTAGTAGTTTCGCACTTTTTAAGAATTGGTACTTGTTAATATGTAGTGATTCTCAGTTGCTGAAGCCATATGATGAGTATCCTGAGCAATTTCGATAATCAGGTTCATTGACATTCCTGGTATAGCTTTAGGCATGTGTCAAGGATTGTTTCATAGGATTTATTTTGGAACTTACTTCTTTAAGTTGGCTAGGATTTGACTCTTTTGAGATATGACTTGAATTATGAAATACTGTATATAAAACCTGTTGTTCCATTTTTGTTTCACTCTACCCTTTTGTCTTTCACTTCTCTTCATCCATGCACTCTCTCCCTATACTCACACAAACATCTATATGCTTTATATGCTAGTCCTGCGCTCCATTAGTATGTGCCAGAGTTCAACTTTGATTTGCTGCTGCTGCAACCTATTAGCCTCCTCGAACTTTTCAGGGTCCAAATTTTGACTTCTTGTTGTTGTAGCTTTCAATTCTGCTTGCAACATTCCAAATCCAATCCTTAGTCTTGAGGTTGACACAAACCTCACCTTCCCATTTATTTTTATGAATTTTCAGTGGTAGCCATGTTGGTGGTCCAAGAGTCAAACAACACCAAATGGAATAGATTTCACAATAAACTCAATCTCACCATTGTGATGTCCAGTCCCAAGTGAGGCACTGAATTGAAAGTGACAACCACCATCCATATTAACCTTATGTTGTTGACGTGGTTGGAGTCAAAGAGCAGTGATCAATAAGTTCCCATTGACCTTGCTGCCATAACGCTTCATTGTTGGCCAATTGTTGAATTTCCTTCTTTCACCCTAGCTAGCTCCATTATGCTCCTTGTCATCAAATCACTGAAAGAGCCTATCAATCTAAGTCATTTCAAACAATAGGTGGATGTGCCTACAAAACAACTTGAGCTGTAGAGTACTTGTAAACAAATACATTGTATCCTTGTCCAATTATGTTAAATAGAGTGGGTTAGTTGTGATCCCTAATGAACCCAAATGAATTAGATGGGTTAAAAACCTGACTAATACATCCAAGTTCACAAGATGACAAGGATAATGAAAACCATTTGTTGGAAGGAGAGTTGTATTATGTAGGCAACAAGCAAAGACATAAAGATTATAATGAGGTATCAAGTGCATCACAAGATGACCAAGGATAATGAAAAATATTTTTTGAAAAGAGAGTTGTATTTGTAGGCAACATGCAAAGAAACAAAGATGGGGTATCAAGTGCACAACATGTATAATGAGGAAGCTGTTGAGTAAAATGAAACACGAGAGAAGTCATGCCTTGAGCCTGTACAGGAAACAGTCATATTTATGTTTTGGTTGATCCTGAATCCTGATAAATCCATTTATATTTCTTTAGTTAACTTTTGTTGGTTTTCCTAGTTGCTACTTCTACCACTAGAGGAAAACAGGCTGAATTAAAGTTACAAATGCTCATACTGCAGTATTCTAAAAGTCGAGAATACAGTATGGAAAGCAGGGAAGAACAACGTTAAAGTAACAAAAAAGTGGTATCAGGGGTTTGATAGGGCAAGTTCATTCAATTTGGGATGCTGATTTGAGTTGATTTTGGATTAGCTTCTAACAATGTACTTGGATGGAAATGTTTGACACTTATTGTTATTGCCTCTTCTTTCCTCTTTTGTTCTTTATCTCTCTAATTCTGTTATTTATTTATCAGAATATTGGAAACTATGGTGTACCTTGACACGGTTGATAAAAGAATGATGGCTTGTTACATTAGTTGAAAAATAATCATAGGTTACTCATTTTGAGCTTTTAGTGTCATGTGAGAGGAAATGCTATCGATGGCTTTCTTCACTAATTGTCTTTCAACTATGGAGAAAGTGCCCATTCTACATTGTCTGTCATATACTGTGTATCCATCTATGTTTATGTTTAGGTGCATGTTTCTGTCTCCGTAGGCATATGATTAAGGCAACTGTGTTCATTTCATTATGAGTATTCACATTTTTTTTTCTCCTCTATCAATTAATTCTTTCATATACTCTTTGGCAGGGGAGAAAGGGAGTTTGGATAAAGTTGCCCATTGAACTTGTAAATCTTGTCGAAACGATAGTTAAGGTAATTACTCTGTGATGTTATTTTCGCATAACTATATTCATGCTAGTTTTGGTAATTTCAACCTACCAGGTTGATTCTTATTTGTGAATTGCATTTATAACACAGGAAAGATCTATAACATCTGTGTTGCACATGCACTCTGTCTGATCTTCCTTGTATCGTTTGTGGAGTGATCTACAGATTCTATGACAAACACTATCATTGTTTAGCTTTCTAACAAAGTTCTTAGGTCTTAGGTTTCATGTTCATATTGCAACTGTCAATCCCAGATTTTAGGTCTAGTTAAATCAAAACCTAACAAAATCTAGAGACTGGAATGGTCCTTGAACTACTACACTGCATATTTACTTTAAGACTATAACCATGGACTTTAACCTGAAGAACTGAAAATTCGACATCAGAATCAATTTCAATTTTCCTTCAGAAGTTTATATGTGGGAATTAATGTAGAGCGCATGCATACAACTCAGTGATTGCTCTATCTCATGTTTTATCCATTGATATTGATAAATTTATTTGCTTGAGTTACATCTATTAAGTTGATGACAGGAAGGATTTCACTTCCACCATGCTGAACCACATTACCTCATGCTTGTCTATTGGATTCCGGAAACCACTAATACTATACCTGCAAATGCTTCACACCGAGTTGGTGTTGGTGCTATTATTTTGAATGATAAAAGCGAGGTACTCTCTGATCTTTTGAAAGATAAAAAGTAAAACACTCGATGCTATCTTTTGAATGGCAGTTGAAACTAGTCCTCTCTCTCTCTCTCTCTCTCATTTGATGAAAATAGTGGGTTCGTTTGACTGGCATATCCTGTTCTAATTCAGTCATGTGCATACTGTACAATTGTACATGTAGGTCTTTCATTTTCTGCAACCTTGTCATCACATCTGTTGTTGATTTTGAAATAGATTTCTTCTACGTAGTTGCTTGTAGTCCAGGAAAAGAGTGGCAGGTTACAAGGAACTGGTGTGTGGAAAATTCCTACTGGAGTAGTTGATGAGGTATATACCTTAACTAAGCAGTTTCTTTTTAAGGAGTGCAATTAGTCCGACTCGCCTGTCTTACTTACACCACTCACCTTTCATTTGTGCAATAAATATATTCTATTCTGTATCATATAAGCTAATCATCTTAATCAAGTTGTAGAAAGAGGGAAACATAAAAATATGAGTATAACCTTATAGGCTGTGTAGAATACTACCAAATAACTCGTATAATATATATGTTTACCTTCTGCTGAGATAATTGAGTTGGTGTTTGTGTAAGAAATTAAAATGGTGGAAGGAGATGAGTGGATGGGTATCATAATAAGTAGGCGGTGGAAGTGTTTAGTCGATGGTGATCATTCTTTATTTGGTCTGAGTTAGTTCACAAGGGGGACTATGGAATAATATGAAAGAGCTTTTCCTTTTTTCAGAAACATAGTGAGCGCGGGAAATATGAGAAAGGGTAGGAATAGCAGCACTCTCAATTATTTGTAAGCTGTTAAGCTTGTTACGGACAGACATTAAATGAGCTATTCAATAACAGGGTGAGGATATTACTGTGGCAGCTGTAAGAGAAGTGAAAGAAGAAACAGGAGTAAGTTATCAATTTCTGTGTATCCATATTATATTTACTCCTTGTAGTATAAGATACCAATATGACAGTGTGACGAACTCCACTGGTTTTCACTGCTTCAGATCGATGCAGAGTTTCAAGAGGTATTAGCATTCAGGTACAAGTTCCAGAATCTTGAATTCATGCATTATTTTTGATTTTTTATGTACTAGCTATTATTCTAAAGTCTAAACCCGAAGAACGAGATTATAGTATTAACTTGATATAACATGATTCCGTCATTTGGTTGAATTATATTTGCAGCCACTGAAGTGTTCTACAACCATAAAAAAATTCCAAAATCCCGATTTTTTCCATGCACCATCTATTATGTTACCCTGATGTAAACTTGTTCTTTGTTCCCCTATGATAACGCCAGTGCCGGCGGGGAATGGCCAGCACTTGACTGCTGGTCAGGTCATATCTTGTTGACGCTCAGGTGTTGTTGGCCTTCAATTATGAATATTTTGGCTGTAGGTAAAGTAGTAGATATTCGATCTACTCTACAATAAGCAAATGGTACTTTTGCTCCCATCCAATATATGACCCTTCTCCTTTAAACACATATCTAAAGCCTCTTTCTAGTAAACAAAAATGCTTAGGGTAGTACCTCTAGAGAGAATCTGAAATTGTGCAATTGACTGCACTCGTTTATACTTATCCATCTTTCTTGGCTCCTTAGATTTTGCTTCTCATTAGAGCAGATTTATTGAGTTTCAGATCTTTTCTTCTACTTTACAGAAGTAAACCATGTCATAGATTCTAATCCTACATAATCTCCTGTTTCCTACCTATAGGCAAGCACACAAGTCATTTTTTGAGAAGTCGGATCTATTTTTTGTGTGCATGTTACGTCCTCTGTCATTTGACATCCAAAAGCAAGACCTGGAGATTGAGGCGGCCAAGGTAAACTTTTTTTTGACATACTTCTTTAATTTTAATTTTTGAAAATCAAGTTATCAGAACAATTTGCCCACTTGAGCAGTTACGTCTTCTTACACATGCCTAGATTCAAATTTGGTCATATATTTTAGAGTGAATCGAGTAACTGAATTAGAAAAACGACCATAACTTTGTGCATTGTTTTTGTTTCATGTAGTGGATGTCACTCGAGGAATACGCAGCTCAACCAATCACCCAAAAACATGGGATCTTCAAGTGCACCCATGAGCTTTGCTTGGCAAAAGTAAAGGGGAACTATGCTGGATTTTCTCCACTGTCTGTAAAATCATTTTTTGATGATCAGTTGAGTTATATATATCTAAATAGGCAGGATATACAGAGCCTAACTTCTTCGGATCAGTCCTAGATGCATGTATCATTTGCTCTGTAGCTCTACATTGTTTCGTAATATTACAGTGTCATTCCTTATTGCTCCAACTCTGTTTTCTGTCTACCATGTTTCTTCTTTGTCACCTGTGTGACTCAATATAATGAAAGCAATAGGAAACAGATAGAAAAGAGTTGATATGATATTTCCTCTGCAACTTGTTTTGCCTTTCAAATTGGAGGGGAAATAGAGTTTTTTATTAAACTTAATTGGTTTTCAAGTCTTCCAGGCTGATGTGTGACCTGCATTCATCAAAGGGTGTCATTCTAGAACTCTCAAAATACAAAATGTGAATTTTTATTTACTTTTTTATTTTTTGAGTTGTCCATATGTAGAAGCATGCATGTTAGTTGCTTCCATTCTCTTCTTCTTGTACATTGTTATGATAGATGGTCTGCCATGCGGCACCAAATCCGGGTTTCAGAAATAAAAGCTGAAACATCCAAACCACTGATGCAAGCTAGCATGCAGCTGGGTTTTTAATATATCTCAACAATATCTATCGTTTTAGTAAATCCCACCTACCTCTTTCTTCTGATACATCATAGCAAGCTCTCTTACCAGAACCAGGAGGAGGAAGAAGAAGAATGTTTCCTCTGAAACTCGCTGTGTTTTTCACAGCAATGTGTTTCTCTGTCTTCTCCAACCTTGTTTTCATCAAGGAGGTTTCTGGAGACGCCGCCCCTTCTTCTGCTAGTGCTAACTGTGTCACTTGCACTACATGTCAGTACCCATGTCCTCCTGCTGGAGGGTACCCTTTATACCCTCCACCTCCACCATCACAGACCGGAGAGTACGCAGCACCGCCACCGCCACCGCCGTCTCCTCCTCCTCAACAGCCTAGTCGTCCAGTAAAATGCCCCCCAGGTCAGTACCAGTGCTGCCAAAACCCTCAGGGATACTCCCCTCCTGGCCAGTTTCCTCAGTACCCCACTCCTCCAGGCACCTTTGCAGGAGATGGAGGATATGTGCCTTACCCTTATGGTTCGGCTTCTTCGTCTCCTATGTCAATCTTGCTTTCAGCACTTATGATGGTATTGCTGTTCTCATCTGGTGCTTTCTTTTAAGCCTGGGATGCATGGTCTGTGGCCTTAGTATTGTTAAGTACATGTTCTATAGATTTGATCTAGTAGGCAATAAACCCTTGTTAATTGTACTCATAGCTACTACTATTCATACCAGCTGATAACTTCTGTCTTCTGCAATTTGGGTTGATAATAATGGTTAAATTGAGCACAGAGTAGGGATATGGATGTCATGTAATGTCCTTAGATGTTAGCTAGTTTTTCATTCTTCCAGTATTAGTGTCTTTTTTTTTTTTTTTTTTTTTTTTTTTTTTTGAAAAATTCTTCCAGTATTAGTTGATTCTTTTTAATTACATGTAAAAATCGAGATAGACACGTAGTTTGTATGCAACCAGTGAGATATGCAACTGACACGTAGTTGTATGCAACCGGTGATACGTAGTGAAGAAAAGTTGAGGCGGTGGAAGGCGTTTTCTAATGCCACGTAGTAGAAGAGCTTTCCATGGTTGCTGGCATGTGCTATCTAGTTCTGCTGACAAGAGAGAGTGTTACGTTATCGATCCAAATAGATTTAACATAGGGACAAGCATCTGGCCTTCTATGCTATTCGAACACGAACTTATCCTTTTATTCTCTTTCGTCTGATTCACAAACATATACTTTGTATGTTTTTGTGTGAGAGTATTCCAAAACGTATTCATTGCTGCATCTTCCTCTAGCGAAACTTATTCGTGTTTTACAAGACGTTGTTTTAGGGGGAAAATTCTACGAGTATTTTAGTCAGCATTATATCAATATTAATTTTTAAATAAAAATTAAATAATTTAAACATATTTATATATCACATAAAATATCTTATAAGAAATGCATTAAATTGTAACTAGCCTCATCTGAGTCATCTCGCTAGCTAAATATAGCTAGCCAAATAGCTAAAAGTCATAATAACTCAAGTTTGGCTAGTCTGCTGGAGCTTCTAAAACATCCAAAAAAGCTAAACACGCTCTTTAAAATAGCTAAGGAGTTAAAGTAGAGAACATGTTAAAAATGCTCTTATACCGTGGTTTTTTATCGATATTTTCACAAACAGAAAGACATTTGATTATAACTTCTGTAATAAATGTCCATAAGTTGTAATTAAGAGGTTTTAACCAAATTTACAGATTTATGAAGGGTTTTACAAAATTGAGGACGAATGTGTTCTCAAGTTGGTAAATATTCTAATTCAAACCAAGTAGACCATTTGTCTTCCACGTAATATGGTGCTTGGTTTTGTAATTGGGTGATGTTTTTCGTATTAAGAAAATAATTCTATCTTTCACAACGATTTTAGAGCATCTCCAACAGCTTCCCCATTTTCTTGAACTTCTCAATTTTAAGGAATATAAAGCTGTTTTTAAATCTAACAGCTTCTCTATCCTATTCCCCAAAATGGGGATGGAGAAGAAAGAGAAACACTCCTTCACCAAATTTGCAGCAAAGTCTTCATTGCCCAAATTATTGAAATTAACATTGTCATAAATTCCTCACATGCTCCAATGAGAAGAAAAAAATATAAAATATATTATTGAATATTTTATTGTTATAATAAGATATATAATTTTTTTTTGTTATAATTAAAAATAATGTAGAATATTTAATTCTAGTAATAAATGTCAAAATCTCCAAAATAGGGAAGTTGTTGGAGTTAGAGCAAATTTTTTTTTTGGAGATTTTGACTTGCTTCCCTATTTTGAAGAAATTTTAGGGAAGCTGTTGGAGATGCTCTTACAAACATTAGGACATTTGGTTGAAACTTTTGTAATAAATGTCTATAAGTTGTAATTATGAGGTCTTAACCAGATTCACGGATTTATGAAGGGTTTTACAAAATTGAGAACGAATGTGTTCTCAAGTTGGTGAATATTCTAATTCAAACCAAATAGACCATTTGTCTTCATTCACGTAGTATGATGCTCGGTTTTGTAATTAAATGTTGTTTTTCGTATTGAGAAAATAATTACATCTTTCATAACGATTTTACAAACGTTAGTTAGGACATTTGGTTGAAACTTTTGTAATAAATTTTTATATATTACAATTAAGAGATTTGGACCAAATTTATAGATTTATGACATTTTTTACAAAATTGAGGGATGAATGTGTTGTCAAGATAATAAATTTTCATATTTAAACCAAATAGACCATTTGTCTTCATTCATATAATACGGTTCTCAGATTTGTAATTGGGTGGTGTATTTTGTATTGAGAAAATAATTACATCTTTCATAACGCTTTTACAAACATAAGGACATTTGGTTGAAACTTTGTAATAAATGTCCACATATTGTAATCAAATTTACATGCTTTGAACGAAATTACTTATATTAGTGTAAATGTGTTATTAAATATGTAAAATAACAAAAGTTGCCACGTGTAAGAACATAAATGGGTAAATAAAAAGAAAAAAAAATGTATCAGGTGCTGGTGGGTATGCTAGCCTGTCTCGTTTTAGGATGAAAATATTCTATTCATACCTCTAAAAATGGCACTTTGACCTCCTTGCTTAATTGACCTCCAATTGATTTTTACAAATAACGAAAATGTCACTTACACCTCCCCAGTTTTCCCAAAACACCTATAATCCATAACATTAATAAAAACTGTTTTCTTCTATTCATACCTCCATATTTAGTAGCTAGACCACTTTCGATTTTTAAGCATTTGACAGTCATAGTTTATTTTCTACATATACTAATATAAGTGGACACATATAAGTATATGCTCCCTTTTTTGGATCGAGGAAGATTCCTAGAGCACCAGCCATATATGATTCTCGCCTAGGCCCGTACCTAAATAGAGTCCTAAGAGTCGATGGAATCAGGGTCCAGAACCTTAATGGGCCCAAAATTTACTTTTGTCTTTGTGTGATCACATTAGTTTAGTTAAAAACAATCAAAAATAATTAACAGCATCCAATTAGGGTGATGTTAGATTACAAAAGAGAAAAATGAATATAAAATCTTATCCATTATATTACCATCATTAGTTACTATTTTAGAAAAATGAGCAGCCTAAGTAAGAGATATGTTATATAAATAAGATTTTTAATAGGATTTCTAATGTTTTTTTGTTGTGTTTTAAAAAGAGAAAATAAAATTGAATAATACTATACTTTGAGGGTCCAATTTTGAAAGTTCGACTCAGGTCTGAAAATCTGAGGTCCAGACATGTTCTTGCCTCCTATAATTATTGTAAAGAGTCATAGATTTATACTCGAGCTCTATATATAACCACCTATTAATTTACTTTCTTATGAAATTATCATGTTCTTCTAACGAAATGAAATCACCAAAACTCAAACTTTGTCTTTTGCTGCTATAAATCATAAGGGTGCTGCTATTTAAACCCAGCAAATGACTAAGTGTACCCAGCATTTAAAATTATACCATATATTTCCTGTTTTACCCCTATGTAAATAAACCCAGCAAAAACTCTCTCCCCTTTTATCACCCTCTTCGTGGTTGAGACCAGGGTTGATCTTTCATTTTTGTATAATTCAAAGGGTTGTATTATAAATCTACTATCATTTGGCCTCCATTTTTGATCGACTTTGCTAGAGAGTTCACCAAAGAAGTCTGGAGATCCCTGACGTTTGGAAGAAAAGGGTTGAAGATCTTCACTTTGTTCATCAATTCTCAACTAGTTCAACATCTCACCTATGTCGATACAAGTATATATTGAACTCTGATCGTATTAAAATAGATTATTCCTGAAGAATTGAAGAAACTTGTTTCACGTAATGGAAAGAAGAACACAATTGGCTACACTCTCCCTGTCAATCGATATAAATGGTAGATAACCATGCAATCAATCACAAAATTCATATTGAAATTCAGAGGATCCAGGCCCCAGATTCACTTCAGCCTTTCAAATAAGGCTGAGAAGCTCACAACAGTAAAACCCTTGTCGATGTTATTTGGGTACGCACCAGCTATACTCTTTTTCGTATTTGCTGGGTTTATTATAACGGGGGAAAAGTTGGAAATAGCATGAATTTTTTATATATGTGAATTTATAAAAAAAAGAAAAAAAAAGAATAAAGAACAAGAAACTCATACCTTGTGCATAGACTCCAATTCAATGTTTTGCTTGATTGAATTGTCACTATCTTCTATGAAGTTTGATGTATTTGTTAGGGTACATGTTGAAGAAGAAATTTTTCTCGTAGATGAAGCCTAGCTAGTGTCGCTGAGGTAAAAGAGAGTTTTTTTTTTGTTAACGCTTATGGTCTTTATTGGTAATTACACATGAGTTGACAAAGTCAGTTGTAGCTTGGAAAAAAAGGAGAGGTCCAAGTACCGTTATTAGAGGCATTTTTAGAGGTATGAATAGAAGCTCTCTTTAGGGTGTAGTATTTTTGTGATAGAAACAACAACAAAAAATAAAAAATTACAAATTCCCAAATGACATGTAGTGACACGAGCCCGATAACTTTTATTTGGTTTTTTTTTAATTAAAAAAGAAGAAGTTCACAACAAGGAGCCTCTAGGACAGACAATATTGATCATATCTAAATGCAAAGTTTACACAACTTCGAGTGCAAAAACGTACACTGCCAGATTTTTTGAGTGAAATCAATGGCCAAAACTTGCAAGAGCATTTGTCAGTTAAGAAGTTAGCTTCTCAGAAGACATGAACAAAACTGATGTTAATTATGAAACCCACGCGCTAACAACATGAAGAACATCTCGTATGTAAAGCTTCTCAAAGCCCGAGATTAATTCTGTTACATCCCGACTCTTAAATTTTTATCCTAATTACTATCTTGGTTTTAATAAGAGTTTTTACCGTCTTCGCTATTGAGTTTATAGTTTCAAATGTCCCTAGAGGGGTTTTGAAGGACGATTATTTCGGAGAAATTATTCGTAGGAGATAAATGTGACGACGGTAAAAATAGTAAATTTTAGCTAGTAAAAGGTAATTTTTATTAGGGTATTATTTTGTGGTGTTATTTTTGGAGTTGTTTTGGTATTAGTTTGGGTTAGGGGACCGGTTGGATGGCCCAAAAACCATTTCTCTTCTCTCTTCCTTCTCTCTTCCCTCCTGATGCTCTCTCCCTGCCGAATGTTCAACACAACCGTTCGCCGCCGTCTGGCCACCGCAGACCGCCGCACCGGTCCCAAACGGTGGACCATCATCTCCTCTTCCTTCCTGGATCGGTGGCAGCCTCTCCAGGGGCGTAGGGAAGGGGGGGGGTCAGGGGGTTCAGCTGACGTCTCTCACATTTTTGACTAGGTCATATTGTTATATAATTTGTCAGTTGAAATGTGATGTTGGCACTATTTTGTCTCTTCTAACTAATTAAAAAAAAGTTTGACGTATAAAATATTAATTACAACAATCAATTTGGACAGAGGAGTGTTGAACTCCTCATGTGTGAACTCGTACACCTCTATATAAACAGTTTTAGTCGCTTCTTTACGTATTTCTTTTTGTTATCCTTAATTAAATTTTTCTTTGTCATCGACAACCTTCATAATTAAAAACTTACAATTATGGATGTTTTAGCTTTATTTGAAAAGTATCGTAAGAGAAAAACAACAGAACAGTTGACACCATCTGAAACCCCTCCAAAATTTCAAAATATAAGCAATCGTCGAGGACAATTATAATTGTTTTAAGGAGATTTGTTATTTTGTTTAGCTTTTGTTTTCGAAGTATTCTAATGATTTATAAGTTTTTATATTATTCAATAAAAATTATATTTTTATTTTGTGTAGCATTATTCTTTAAATTCTTGACCCTTCTACTTGTGGTTTCTGGCTACGCCACTGAGCCTCTCTAGCGCCACCGTGAGGGAGATGTCGCGCTTGAGAGCTCCGGTCGTTCGTGGTGTTCCGTCGTCAGAACTTCCTCCTCCAGCCACCAATTCGGGAAGCCTTATATGGTTTTGAAGGTCTTCAACCGAGTAGCCGTGCCCTAAAAGGACTCAACCCAGTTTGCTTCAGGTGAGGAGAATCAGTGAGTGGAAGTTCTAGGGCTTCTTAAAATGTTTTTGTTCGATGGACCTAGTTAGGCTTAGAATCGGTGTTTGTGCTAGTTAGAAAAGTTGTAGAGTGAGCTGATAGGAAGAGGCTGCTAAAATTTGGTAGGCATTGGAGGTCGCCAGAGTCGGCCGCCAGCCACCGCTGTTAGGGGGATTTTCATAGTTTTAAATTTGTTATATTAAGGGGAGTCTACTAATGTGAAGTTTGGAATTTTTTGAGGAGTTTTGAATAAGTTTGAGATTTTTCATAGATTGGTGAAGTTGGCGGTTAATAGGGTAGAAATCCGGTTGTTGGAGGAGCGTTGTAATTAGCTTAAATCTGTCCAAATATATTGTCAAGTATTAAGTACGGGTTCAGCCTAGACTATTAAGAAATCAGAGAAGTGGGCTAGTGAGAGCAGTGTAGGCTCGTGCTATTTATTATAATTTTTGGTATTGATCTTTGGTTAGCAGAAAATAATTTATCTTTTCTTCAAGACAAGAGGATACACGTGTTGAGGAGCATCATGATCGACATCAGAGCTAGTCACGATCTGTAAGTGGACTTTTTATTTGGAATACATTGCATGCGACAATTAAATTATAAATATCTCCTATATAATTATTGTTTTTATTTTGTCCACATTGAGGTTTGTAAAAGGTTACCGAAAATGTGATTTTCGGTACT
The DNA here is from genome assembly GCA_010134655.1 of Fragaria nilgerrensis. Taxonomy (NCBI): domain Eukaryota; kingdom Viridiplantae; phylum Streptophyta; class Magnoliopsida; order Rosales; family Rosaceae; genus Fragaria; species Fragaria nilgerrensis. The sequence goes on along the minus strand of CM020979.1, from coordinate 27,233,085 downwards.
TCTTAATCATTTATCTGAGTATATTTTGACGTGTGAGACACGTCATTTAGTATTGTTACATTGCTTGGTTGAGTGGGCCTTATCTCGTGAGCTCGATCTAGTGGGCCGGGATACCTTTCTCGTGAGCTCAATCTAGTAGGCCGAGATATTTATCTCGTGAGCTCTATATGATCTTATTTCATCATATAAGGGTTGTTATATATTCATATTGCTAGCTAGCCTTTAGCGTGAGACGCTATTAATAGAGCCTGGGAGGCTCCGACCCTAGCTTGGGAGGCTCATCTTTATGGTGAAACCCCTTCTCTAATTTTTTGAAATTATTTGAACCAATGGGATTGGTTCATTATTTTTACTCTTGGGAAGTATTATTGGTGAGCATAATGTGGTGCATGCATAATTATATTGTTCGATGAGCAAAAAGGGAAATCATTTAAATTTTGTTCAGAAATTTTTATTTCAAGTGTTTATTATCGTTATTATTTTTGTCCACTCACACTAACGTTTTCAAATGTTTTCCCCTGGCCCCTTCGATTTTAAAATGCCCAGTCTGCAGAGTTTGGGTCGGTTCTAGTAGGAGGCGAGGCGTAGTTACCCACATTACCACAACTTTTCACCAATAGGTTACCTGTTAACCTACCAGTGTATTTTCTTGTTTCCTCTAGTCTAGTGGCTCTGATAACCTTGAGATTAATTTATGGTATTTCGGTTGTGTGTTAATACTCAAAAATTTGTTTTAGAAATATTTGGAGGTTGTTGTATAAATTATCTTGGGATGTTTGTGTGTTGGATTTAGATTTGGTATAACGTTATTTGTGGTGGATGTGATTGTGGGGAGCGGATGACTCCAAGAGTTGAGGATGAACGTTTTTGTTATAGGAGTTATAGGAGTGTCTATAGGAATTTTTCAGGTTAGGGTTGTCTATTTTCAAGGGAGGTTATGCCGAATTTTTTTGGTAAATTTTCCTTTAAGGTGGAACCCGCAGGATTTACTTCGGGTTTCAAGGTGAAATTTAGAGTGAGTCATGACAAATTCTGCCATACTCTATGGTATTATATAATTTTCAACACATAACTGAATTCTTTGGATCCACCAAATCCAATAGTACTTGAAGGAAAATCAAAAACAACGCTTGAGATCACACCGGTAACCACTACCTATTTTTTAGATATATTATGAACAAAAATTATTGTACTCAATGTAGCAGTTGTAGTGAAAATATCCCTCTAGTTTTGGTTCATTAATTGGTCTTTGTTTTTCAAGAAATTAGTGATAAAAAACCCCTAGCCATTCTTCTCTGGAGCGGAGACAGGTTTTGACGTGAGAGGCAAAACCCTAGTTTTTTTTCACTGAACAAACCTACAACATAGATTTTGTGGACGAGATGGCAGTTAGGCTTGCTAATTGGCTTAGCTTGGCCGATAGGAAGGAAACATGTCACACCTCAAACCTGGTGTTGGTGGAAATTAAGCACCAAACACTGAAACCGGAATGTGAGCAAAAAAAGTAAAATAAATAAAACAAACATAGATATATTCAGAAATCGCCGAAAATAATTTGAAATATAAGATCAATTACAAAATAAATAAAACATTGCGATCTATCTCACTTAATCCTTTTCGACTCTAGTACATGTGATCAAACGTTTCAGTTTGGTTTCTCTAAAGACGCGTCGTACCTCGTACTCACCCGAACAAGAATCTACAAGGATGAGCTTTCGCTCAGTAAGGTCAAACCTCTTAACTCAATCAAGTTATCGAGTAATACTTTATGTATAACAATAATTCAATGCATATACAAAAATGTGAGTTTCTATTCATACCTCCAAAAACGCCACTTGGACCTCCCGTTTTTATGAAGTTATAGTTGATTTTGTCAACTCATATAAAATTACTAATAAAGACAAATAAGAGTAAAAACAAAAAACAAAAACACATATAAAAAACCCTCTTTTATATACCTCCACGACATTAGTCTTCATCTAAGATGGAAAACAATTTCTTCTCTAACGTAAACCCTAACAAATACCATCCTCCATCAAACTTAGTGACCATTCAATCGAGCCAAACATCGATTTGGAGTCTATGCACAAGGTATGAGTTTCTTGTTCTTTATTTTAGTTTTTTTTTTTTTTGGTAAGAGTTCACATATGTATTACTGTGTTTGTTTTAGTAAGATTGAAAAATGTTGCCGGCTAAATTCTTAAAAGGAATTCTGTTGCGGGAGAAATAAACTGAGAGAGAGAAATTAGGGAGAATATCGTTGTATTTCATTCATAGAATAAGCCTCTATATATAGAGAATACAGTACATAAGGAAAATACATATATTCCTATTACAACATTGATATCAAATCCTATTCTGATTCTACTTTGACTAAGGCACACACAATAAATCATATTTCCTTAAACACTCCCCCTTGTGCCGTGTCAAAGTAATATGATACATTCAGATGCATTCCATGTTGCCTCATTAAAAACCTTGCTAAGTAACAATAATACCTCATGGACAAAAATAACCTTGGTCGAAGGAACAAAAAGAGTACAACGCATCATTCACATTTGAAATTGACATGTATGTGCCAGACTCCTCCTGATGTTTGCACCTCCCCCTGATTCTTACAATCATGAGAGCTTTAGATAAATTAAGCATACCAATGCTTTAGACATGTTTTTCAAATGCAACCTTAGGCAATGATCTAGTAAAAAGATATGCCATATTATCCTCATATCAAACTTGTTTAACTTTGATCATGAGGAAAACTCATTCTTTACTGATCACGTACATGATATATACTTGGTGTTGTCGCTTTTGGTAAAACATTGCTTCATATGTCGAATGCAAGCATCATTAACCTCATAAAAATATGTAGGTTTATCTGTGGTAAACATTAAACCATTTGCTCTTAGAATATGGGTAATTATAGGCTTCAACCATATACACTCACGAACAATTTCGTGTAGAGCAATCATCTAGACATCATTCAAAGATGTAGCAACAAAACTCTGTTTAGTTCACCAAGATATTATGTTGTTTCCCAATACATAGCTCACATGGAAACAACTTTTATGTGGGTTAAAGAGATACCCAATATCAGCAAATCACATCAAAACATCACAAGTATTTGGTAGAATGAGTAGAAGGCTGCCCAAGAACTCAAAATAAGAGTTTACGTCGAAAATCAGATTCACGCGTGGCATGACCTTCGTATACTAAATCACTCACAACTTTCTGCTCAAAATAGATATAGACTAACCGTAAATATTTCTGGAAACTACACATCCGTAACTTTCCAACCATATATTACTCATAATCAGATTCTTCCTGAGATGATCACAAAGCTCTGTCGAAGTTGATTGATCTGTAAAAACAAATTTTCTGATTTCGCCTTTAATGCGTTTTTCTTCACGCATGGCTTGCGGCGATGGTTATGTGATGCAATCCATTATGCCATATACTCTTTCATTTATATAGGGATTGAATAAGCCCAAAAGTATCATAAGTATCTAACGATTAATCTTATGCCAATCCATAGGCAATACATGGGCGCATAGCTGCATCTAGCTAACAAGTTCACAATATGGATGAGATGTCGTATCTTGTATATCTTTGCTTGGTATAATAATGCGCTTAATATAATTATATTAGGCATTTAGCCTTTAAAATATGTTCGTCATCATCCCTTGGACGAAACGTATCCCTTTAAAGGTCAAGACTACGAACGATCATGGGAATACTTATAGGCCTCACTTTATCATCATTAGAGTGTCTTAATATCTCATAATATAAGCCGATTGATGGACAATACCATCATTATGGTGCTCGAGTTCCAATTCGAGACAAAACCATATATTCCCAAGATCTTTATCTCGAAATTCAGATATCAAATCCATAGCGGTATCTCTTAGTTCATCAAGAGTCAATTAAAATTCATATCATTGACATAAACCGCAATAATGAAAATCCAGAACTTGTCCTTTTTAATAAACATGCATGGGCATAATTCATCATATCCCTTTCCAATCAAGTTGTCACTTAGGAAACGTTTCAACTTTATTGTAAACGTGCTCCATGGTCTAGAGCCACTTGATTTGGGTAAATGAAGTCAACCTTGGACATTCATGTATATCTCTTAACTTAGATCCCCATAGAGATATGTTGTGACCACTTTCATAAGCTGCATGTCAAGTTTTTCAGAAACTACCAAACTGACAAGGTAGTAGAGTGCAATGACATCCATTACGAGAGAATATGTCTCCTCGTAGTCGATCCCAGAGCGATATGACAAGCCTTGCGCCATGAGGCGTGTCTACTAATCATGCTTTATAACAAAGACTTATTAAATTGATAGGCTTTACACTTGGGCGTGTCGGCATCACCAACCCAAATACCTTTCTTTCAACTTAGCCTGGATCGCTTCTTTCCTTTTAGGCCAATACTAACTACGTTTGCATTTTTGCAACGAAGTAAGGTTCGATATCTCAATATCCCACGTCTGCATGTACACTAGTGTAATATATAGTTGTAGAGATCTCTATATTTCAAGAATTGGTTTTAACATTAAGGCGTCCCCCAATGATAACCATAATTCATAATATTCACATGAGACGAATTTGAGTATCAATGATCAATAGATCAAATTGTGCCAAACTCGCTCACTCCTTTGGGTGAGTATTGATCGAACCTATAGGGCCTCCCTCTTTTCCTTGGGGAGCCACGGCCTGTGACACCATTATGCCACGTTATGGCGTCACTATGTCACCATCCATGGTGACGGCGTCGACACCAATTTCATTAGGTGGCGCCATGTCCTCTGGATAGGACATCTATCCTTACAGGCATGTTTGCAGCATGTATATTATGATCTCGTCATTTTAATATTATAAAACGCATCAGGCATCGAATCTGTTACGTTATGAAGATTAATTATTCAACGCACTTTAATATTGTGCAGTTTTGGGGATCATGATGAGACAAAGTGGGGATAAATCATGACAATTTCCTGTCGTTATCTTTGAATATTCTTATTCTTATCTCCCCCTAACGACGGGAAGATTGTCTCATCAAAGCGACATTCCGCAAATATGGCGGTAAAGAGATCGCATGTCAAGGTTTCAACAAAGTGGACTATAGTTGGAGACTTATATCCAACATAAATACTTATTCATGTCTAAGAACCCATCACAGTGTGCTGTGGCTGCACAATTTTGACACATAAATGCCTAAGTCACTAGCTTTAACGCATAGAAATTTTGGCACATAAATGCGTAAGTCACTAGCTTTAACGCATAGAAATTTTGGCACATAAATGCGTAAGTCACTAGCTTTAACGCATAGAAAGGTTAAGTGGTGATGGTTCATAGATGAATTAGTATAGTTGAATGCAATAGCATAACCTAAGCAGAAAAATTGGTGCGCATTACCAAAATTTAGGCTACTATCGTAGTCATTTACTTGTAACTTTCCGCGAGACCATTTGGGCATGTACATGGGAACATGATATCAAACATCATTCCATCAAAATGTACAATAGTCATCGAAATTTGTCGATGTGAACTCTCTAGCATTATCAAGTTGAATTGACTGAATGGGATGATATGGGTAGTGAGCCCAATATATAATTTGTGCTAGAAGTTATATTATTAGCAGCATATATAACTAGTAGACGATAGTGCAACATGTGACCAGCGTGTATGCATATCAACCAACACCATAAAATATCAAATATGTCCGCAAGTTGGTTGAATATGTCTACAGAATCCTCTTGGATTCAATGTAATTTAAGATCATAATGAGAATACATGTGTCATTTGCATAGGATGGTCTCAATCTTAATTTTCCAAAGAAATAGGCTTTACAAAACGAGTGATTAATTGGCTTTCAGAAGTAACCAATGAAGATTTTGGTTTAGCCATAAAGTCATAATTGACCTGAGAAGCATAATAGGGAACGATTGCACCAACATATGCATCAAAAATGTCCCAGAGCCGCCTAGGGGGAGCGACGGCATTTTCATACAAGTAGCAGTATTTGCCTCTTGAACCATGTTCTTTTGGTTCTTGCTTCTTTTCACTCAAAATAATGGATGTTCGTGTGACTTTTTTCAATATACGGATCATCAGACCATGACCATGATATCTTAATCTGTCATGTCAAAGCTTATATGTGTCATAATCTCAATGTCATCTCATATGATGCTGGATTCAACAATTATAATAGCGGTTACAAATTATTCCACTAATGACACATAATCTTCTCTAATACTCGTGTACATCCGTAGTCATTAGAGGTAATGCAAAGGAACTCATGTCCATTCTCTCTTATGTGTTTCCACATGATAATTGTTGGCAATATATCATTTAGTGCTGATAAGGGTTCGATTAGCTCTTGGAGCATAAAGAGCTTCAATGATAATAATCATATATAGTGCCATAAAGACAAAAGAATTTGAGCCATCTATCGCTCTTTTTTATCAATTGTGATGATGCAATCATCTGAGTCACAAAAAGATCATAAGACATTATTCCACAAATAATTATTTACTTTTAGGTATTGTGTGGACAGTCATATTATCGACTTTAAATATTCGATCTCTCCAAGTAATATATGACAAATTATAAGAGATCACTCAACATATGTTCAAGACATACAGTATGTGAGTGTAAATATACACAAATAAACAGCAATGGTTTTTTTTTTCCTGTTACTGTTCACGGGGAACGGTCGTTTTTTTTTCAGTTGACTTTTTGTCACTGTTGACCTTTTCTGTTGACTTCTTGTCAGAGTTGACTTTTTCGTCATAATTGACTATTTCACTTATTTTTTGCGATTTTTTTTTTGCCGAAAATATTTTTGTCACCCTTTGACTCATATTGTCATACCATGTGCATTCATGGTGAAATTATTTCTTTTTTTTTTTTCAAATCATATACCATAATAAGACAATATGTCATTGCAGCAATAAAATTTGAATAGAAATCAAATCTCAAATAAATTTGAAACTCTATTAATATGCCAACATACATCGAGGTTTTGTAATCATAATGTAATCCAAAATAAGAGCTATGACAAATCATCATTTATTTATTGAGACATAGAAGCATATACAATGTATTCTTGGAAAATAAATGCTCCAATCAAAATCTGCAACATCAATGTGTTTCTTACCAGATTTGATGTAAAAATAAGATTGGTGTCACTGCCATCAACTTCTTCTTCTTCTTCTTCTTCTTCTTCTTCTTCTTCTTCTTCTTCTTCTTCTTCTTCTTCTTCTTCTTCAGCTGCATGATGAGCCTTTTGCTCTCATGTATTTATATACTTTATATTGTGCAGCTAATTTAGCACTTGCCTTGCAATGCTCAAAATTGATGCTCATTAGATCTATGTCTATAGCATACCTCATCTCCAATAATAAGCCATGTCATGGCTGTGAGGTTTTCTCGATGTCAGTCACCCATAGGTGATATATCAAATATCATTGGATTCGAGATTAGCAAATCCCGGGCATTTTTTATTTATTTCCTTTGTCCTTTTTTTTTTCGACATCTTGAGAAACAAGAAAAAGAATTAGTGTCGTAGTCCCAAAGACTTCCTCGACAACTAATATTTTCAAGAAATTTGGATTAGACCAAAACCAAGTGTGTAAATGGTCGTTTTGAGGCTCATGAATTTTTTTCATAGCCATAATTCTCTTTTCGATGCTCATAGCATATGAATCCTCACGATTCAATTATTTCTCAAAAGTCCCACGCCATAAGAGAGGTCGGGATGTAGAGGAAGGGATGTTGGAAAATCCCCGATAAAAACACAAGTCTCAAAAAGTAGGAACTTTAATTTAAAGCTTGGAAAAAATATTAAGCTTGAAACTCGTAATACACGCACATGCTGATGTAGACGTGTAAGTGTCTTTAGGATTGCTGCGTGTTAAAACATAACGCTCCATTACTTTGACCTATGAAGTATCTCGATGTGTGCTAATCCGTCATCAACATACTCATTACAAGAAGCAAAATGCTTGATCTCCTTGAAACAAAATCGAATGATTAGTATATAACCTTTTGGTATCAAACCTCATTTGCACACATACAAACGAATATGTGTATCAATTATGCAAAGTATATATGTGCAAATAGATGCAAAGAGAAACTAGCAGTATCATGTATTGTATAAAATAGACCAAGTAAGGTTTGTTTGCTTAACTTTTCTTTGCAGGTCAGGTATCACCAATGGAAGCTTGCATCCCCATATATTGAATCGATTCATCAAGAACCATAAACGTTCATTTAGAATTGATGTGTCGTTGAGGACACTATATGGTCTCTGGAGTCGCACAATTATGCACAGGCTGTGTAGATCACACAATGATTAAACAACATAATGGTTTTCCCTTGCAATCCAAAAGTAAAAATTGTGGGGGCTTTTGTTATGTTTCTTTCTTTTAGGCGTGCACTTGTCCGGTCTAGGAATCTTGGGTGTGATGTTCTTGCAAATACCGCCATCAACATCTCGATCTTCTGAGCCAAGTAATGAAATGCCACAAAACCAACTACACATGACGACGAGATCCATGTCGATTCGGTAGAAGGCCAGGGACGGCTTGTTGCCCTTATTCCTCCTTTGTCGGTGCTATGGTGGTGGTGCTTTGATGGAGCGACAGCGGAGGAAGAATGCATACGGGATGAGATTTTTTTTTCTCTAGGGTTTTCGGCTATGAAACTCAGGGTCAGAGCAAAGTGTCTGATAACGTGTTGCGGGAGAAATAAACTGAGAGAGAGAAATTGAGGAGAATATCGTTCTATTTCATTCAGAGAATAAGCCTCTATATATAGAGGATACAATACATAAGGAAAGTACATATATTCATATTACAACATTAATATCAAGTCATATTCTAATTCTATTTTGACTAAGACACACACAATAAATCATATTTCTTTAAACACATTCAACATTAAGTTGCTCATATAGTCATATATATGTAACTTAATGTCTATCACTCTATCAAGCCACACAACCCCAACAACTTATAATATAAGGACCACGATGATGATAGTCTAGGTCAAATTAAGGTGAGCAATTGATAAAAATTAAAAAAAATTAAAAAAAAAGCCATAACGTAGCTTGCAATTAGCTGGATGGAAAGCAAAGCTACTGATGATGATGATGGCCCTTTCCATTAGGAAGCAAAAGACAAATCTTGGGTTTTGGTGATTTGATTCGTTACAAGAACCTAATAATTTCATAGGTAAATTAACAGGTAGTTATATATAGAGCTTGAGTAGAAATTCATGTTCTTAATATATAGAAGGACATTAGGTATCTAGATAAATTCATATTGTTATATATCGAAAGAGGTCTAACTACCGAATATGGAGGTATGAATAGAATCTTTTAAAAGATATTCTCTTTTTATTGATTTTATTAGACTATGGACATTTTTGGAAAATTAGAAAAGTGTAGCATTTTAGCTCTTTGTAAAATTAAATTAGAGGTCTATTAAGCAAGGAGGTCAAAGTGACGTTTTTGGAGGTACAATAGAAGCTCCCTAATTATTGATATAAAAAATAAGATACCCTACACGTCTCGTACTATGTATTATACCGACCCATGGTGACTCTAGATGTTTGGAATATATGATCTAATTACAACCAAATCTTTTGGGGTGATGTATGACATTAGCTAAAACCAGTAAGTATAAAATTTCTTCCGTAATGATTCCTAAGTGTTGAATCTATAAGACGAACGCACGTGGATAGAGGAAAAGACCAGATGACTCTGATCGTTCCCTCTCCGCCGTCCAAGTCAGGAATCATTGCGGAAGCACATAGCCTTGTGCCTCCTAAAAGGAATGTTGCGAAAGCTTTCCGAGTATAAGAACGTGCCAGAAAATAAGAGTTTCATTACCTATTTGTAAGGTGCGGAGCCCTATATATAGGTGCACGCCAGGCCACGGTCTGGTTAAACTGATCACAACTGTGGCATACTCGTTTAGAAACTACATCCGTGTGTCCACATATATAGTTCAGATGAGTCCACGGTATGCCTCATTTATTCCCTTTTGAGTTATATAATTCGTGTGCGCGGATGTTCACATTCGAGATGAGCTTAATACTCAAAAGTCAAAATGCTTCATTTTTCCTCCACGTGATTGTCTATTGACTGCTTGAATTCTTCAATTACTTGGTTTTGTGTGCGTGATAAATGCTTGGGTAAAGGGAGAATCTTGTCTTCCTCATTCACATCGTCATTACGAACACAATGATGGTCTCTGACGCACGAGGACGATGTTGTTCGAGTTTTGAATAAATTAGGTTAAGCAACCGTTTTTGCTTCGTGGATCGTGGGTGTTGGTAAATTACACCAATGATCACGATCATTTCTAAAGACAATATTGTCACACCCCGCCAATTTAACAAGGAGTTTCTTTGAGTATTTTGATGCAAACATGGCTCAAGGAAGGTTTTGGAGAGCACATGAGCATTCTAGAAGCATCCGAAATATTATGGAAGGTCTTAGAAGCTTCCGGAATATTATGGAAGGTCTTAGAAGCTTCCGGTATATTGAGGAAGGTCTTGGAAGCTTCCGGAAGGATCGAGAAGCATTCGGACAACTCTAGAACACTCTAGAACCTTAGAGAGTCTCTAGAACACTCCGGAACTCTCTAGAACCCTAGAGAGGCTTAAGGCTCAAGACTACTCCGGAAGTCTCTAGAATACTCAAGGTTATACTTAGAAGTGTATAGAACACTCTAGAACCTCCATACTTGTAAATGTCCTAGAATTATCTAGAAACTTAGGCAAGGGGGGGATGATGCCTATAAATAGGGGGGCACCTCTCTCATTTTGGTAGAGAGAGATCCTTGAAATCCTTGAAATCCTTGAAATCCTAGAAATCTTAGAAAGCCTTGTAAAGAGTTCTCATACTTAATACAAAGTTCCTTTCTCCCACATTGTTTAAGTGTTCCTTTCTAGCTTTCTTACTCTCTTGTGTTTCTCTTGTTTCCGTTGCGTAAAGGCGAGGCTGACTTAGAGAGTTCGAGGAGGCGAACAACTCTAAGGCCGCACGGTTGGTAGAGAAGCGAAGTTCTCATCCCGTGACAAGTGGTATCAGAGCTTAGTTGCTCGCGCACAACACAAAGAGAAGGAAGATGTCCGGAGAAGGAGTTTCGGTGGAGCAAACTGTTGTCGGCACCAAGAGGACCCACAAGGAGGTACTTGCTGCCTTTGATGCACGGCTCGAAAATGTGGAATCGGCCGTGGTCGAGTTTGACACTCAACTTGACGATGACGTCGTGACGAAGGGGGATCTCGCAGCCATGGTGGAAGAGTTGCGAGAGCAAATGCACGGCGCTCTCAACATTATGGCGGATAAGATCCGAGGGGAGGTCCGAGACAAGCTTGACACAATGTCCGCCGAGCTCACAGCCCTTCGAGAGGAAGTGAAGGAGGTCAAGGGAGATTGGGCGCTATGCAAAGAGGCTGCGTTGAGTAAGTTGCAAGGGCCAAAGGAGACGAAGGCATTGGACTCTTTCAAACCCAAATCCTTTAGCGGGAAGAGGGAAGCTAAAGAGCTTGACACCTTTCTATGGAATATGGAAAGGTACTTCAAGTATCTAAAGCTTGAGGATGACGAGTCTAAAATTTCAACGGCTACCGTGTTCCTAGCCGACAATGCCCTTATGTGGTGGCATCGAAGAAGCATGGAAATCGAGCAAGGTACGTTCTCTCTCGATACTTGGGAGGAGTTCAAGAATGATATCAAGTTGCATTTCTATCCCCAAAATGCTCAATATGAAGCCAAGGAGAAGCTTAGGTGGCTAAAGTAAACGGGTAGCGTCAAGGACTATGTCAACACATTTGTCAACTTACTATTCGAAGTACCCACCATGACGGAGGAGGACAAGCTCATTTACTTCATGAGTGGATTACAAAGTTGGGCAAAGCTTGAGTTGCAAAGAAGACAAGTGCAAACCTTGTCACAAGCCATTGCCGCTGCCGAGTCCCTCATTGAATTCAAAACTAGCCACCAAGGCGACACCAAGTTCAAGGGGAAGAAGGTGAACTATGAGAAGAGTGGGGGAGACGTACCAAAGCCGAAGGAGAAGCCCGAGTCAAGCTACAAGCCGAAGGTGAAGAGGTTCGAGAAGCACGACAAGTCCAAGACTTGGGAAGGGAAGTGCTACTTATGCGACGGACCTCACATGATGCGCGACTGTCCTAAAAAGAAAGCCCTCAAAGCCATGACCTTGCAAGAGTCTAGGATCGAGGAAGAGGAAGACGATGCATCAAGGATGGGATGCATCCGGTTGCTCAATGCCGTGAAGGCTAGCGTCCCTCAACCAAGGCAACAAGCGAAAGGTGGATCGCTTTACATCGATATCAAGGCAAAAGACACGATGATTCGTGCCTTGGTGGATTGCGGAGCAACTTATAACTTCATGACGTCGGAAGAAGCAAGGAAGCTTGGCCTCCGAGTCACGAAGGGGTCGGGCAGTGTGAAGACGGTGAATACACCTGCCACACCCATTGTTGGGGTAGCACGCGATGTGGAGGTTCACATCGGTGCTTGGAAGGGGAAAGTTGATTTCACCGTAGTCAAGATGGATGACTATGGCGTGGTAATCGGCCTTGAATTCATGGACAAGGTACGAGCGTTTCCCATTCCATTCTATAACATCTTTTGCATTGTAGCGGATGGAGAATTGTCTTGCGTGGTGCCCGTGGCGAGGCAAGCAAGGGAGAAGACAAAGGCTCTATCTGCCATGCAACTCGCCAAAGCTTGGACAAAGGGCGAGTCTACATCCCTAGCAACCCTCAAGATGGACGAGGAGGTTGGAGGAAAGGCCGAACCTTTGCCAAAGACAATAGAGGCAATCCTTGAGGAGTTTGGAGATGTATTGCCCAAGGAATTGCCGAAGAGGCTGCCACCAAGGAGGGAGGTGGATCATGCCATCAAGTTGGAATACAAGCAAGGCAAAGGGAACGTGATAGCGGATGCCCTAAGCCGGAAAGCCGAGCTAGCACCCGTCGTGCTTACACCTCAAAGCAATCTCATGGGAATAATCAAGGAGGGACTATCCCATGACCCTCAAGCCAAGAACTTGGTGGAGCTTGTCAAGAGTGGAACGACAAGGCAATTTTGGCTCGAGGACGAGTTGCGTTACACAACGGGGAAGCGGCTCTATGTTCCAAAATGGGACAACTTGAGGATGAAGAAGTGGGCGGATAAAAAGAGGAGGCACGTGGAGTTCAAGGAAAGGGACCTTGTACTGGTGAAGCTCTTGCCACAACAATTCAAAGCCTTTAGGAAAGTGCATAAAGGCTTGATACGCAAGTACGAGGGGCCATTTGAAGTTATCAAACGGGTGGGCAAGGTTTCATACAAGTTTCATCTTCCGCCCAAGTTGAAGATACAACCGGTCTTCCATGTAAGCATGTTGAAGCCTTACAATGGAGACGTGGAAGACCCATCAAGGGGAGTTTCGCATCGGGCACCAACGGCAGTCGTCACCTCCCTTGACAAGAAAGTAGAAAAGATACTTGTGGACCGCGTCATCCGACATCGAGGCGTGCCAAGCTACAAGGAGTATCTCGTCAAGTGGAGAGGGTTGCCCGATACGGAGGCAGTTGGGAGAAAGAGGAGTCCTTGTGGCAATTCAAGGACAAGATTGCCGAGTTCGAGCAAGAGGAGTTCGCAAGGGCGACTTGGGTGGGGGAGAATGTCACGCCCCGCCAATTTAACAAGGAGTTTCCTTGAGCATTTTGATGCAAGCATGGCTCAAGAAAGGTTTTGGAGAGCACATGAGCATTCTAGAAGCATCCGAAATATTATGGAAGGTCTTAGAAGCTTCCGGAATATTATGGAAGGTCTTAGAAGCTTCCGGAATATTGAGGAAGGTCTTGGAAGCTTCTGGAAGGATCGAGAAGCATTCGGACAACTCTAGAACTCTCTAAACCTTAGAGAGTCTCTAGGACACTCCGGAACTCTCTAGAACCCTAGAGAGGTTTAAGGCTCAAGACTACTCCGGAAGTCTCTAGAATACTCAAGGTTATACTTAGAAGTGTATAGAACACTCTAGAACCTCCATACTTGTAAATGTCCTAGAATTATCTAGAAACTTAGGCAAGGGGGGATGATGCCTATAAATAAGGGGGCACCCCTCTCATTTTGGTAGAGAGAGATCCTTGAAATCCTTGAAATCCTTGAAATCCTAAAAATCTTAGAAAGCCTTGTAAAGAGTTCTCATACTTAATACAAAGTTCCTTTCTTCCACATTGTCTAAGTGTTCCTTTCTAACTTTCTTACTCTCTTGTGTTGCTCTTGTTTCCGTTGCGTAAAGGCGAGGCTGACTTAGAGAGTTCGAGGAGGCAAACAACTCTAAGGCCGCACGGTTGGTAGAGAAGCGAAGTTCTCATCCCGTGACAATATGCCTTCTCCAGTATTCTAGGAATACTTTCACTGTCCCTAAGTCCTAGAGCTTTTGTAACCAGAGCTCAAGCTTTCAAGAACTCGAATTTTCAGTTGCGTTGGAGATGTGTTGAAGGGATCCTTTGAAGCATCAAACTTACCAGAAAGTAAGATTCTGGGTTTGCATGTTGTTAGAACCGTTGTGTTTTTGCTCTGCTTTTTCTTTAAGATAGGATGATTACATGTTCGGCTTGTTAGCTAGCCATAAAAGGCCCTGGCACTGCACTTCTCGCAGTTAACCAACACAATAATGACCAATTGTGACCTTACGGTTAACCTCTAATTTCATACTTGGTAAAAGCACATCTCCTGGATAATCGAAACTCTGTCATAACACCCTCTTCTCCGATCCATTATAACTCAATTCTTGTAGCACAAAGTTTCCATCATCCATCAGAGTAGCCACAACATCACCACTTATATTATCCGAATCAGCCGAATAAAACACTACAACATCTCCATCCCTTTGAGTAATCTTCAATGTGTAGTTCTTGTCCAGTGTAAGAACTTCAAAAGGGTACAACATGGGTGTTTCTCTATTCTCAACCCAAGCATAGTTAGGACTAGCATTATACTTAATAATTAAGTAGCTCAAGTTTGTCTCATAATCAAAAACATGAAAATACATAGTCAACTTCCCACTTGGAGAAAGTAATGAACTATTAACATCTAACTTTCACCTGGTCACAATGTGTTTGTTGCACTTGCACCATTACAAGCAACACTCCATAGGAAGCTCCACATAATCATCAAGCAAATCATTTCAAGAGCGCGAGCCATACTGTTTAATAAGTCACTTTTTAAACACAATAAACACCGTACAGAGTGATAGGAAATCCGGGTCACCTTCCGAATTCCCTAGCCTAAGATCGTAACTGAATGAAGACAGTAACCAAAACCAATGCAAGCGTATATATTAACGAGGTTTGGTCAAAATAGTTGACCTACGTCCTCCGGTGATAGTGATGGTGGATCCACTAAACGAGAGATTACAACTGAAGAACAATACGGTTCTTCCACCCTCAAATAGCCTCTCTCCTCACTCTCTAGATTCTCAATAGAAAACACTCTTAAATCACCTAAACTCTCAATACTTGCAATTCTTGAATACTCTAAACTCTCAATTGATCCACACCTAAAACTATGTCTCTAAGGTCCTATTTATAGACTCTCAACTAGTCCGACTTACAATACGATTTAGAATCATAACAGGAATCCTAAACCTTTACTTCTAAAGATAAACTCTAAGAATCCTATATACACTAGAATAACTTATCCAAAACCTTCAGAAGTAAAGAATCCAAAACAGACAAGGAATTAATTTTGAGCCGCAATCCTAACACAGAGTACCAACTTCACCTAGTATTTATATGGAGACGTCTAGACCGCGGGATCTAACACCCACGCTGTCGGTACATGTGTTGGCACCAATGGCACGACATAGCTCACATGCCCAATATGCTCATAACTCCGTCTGTATGCTGTTAGTTAGTGGGAGAGGGTAAATAAAAAGGATGTAATTGAGGTGGTTTGAAGAAGAATGAAAAAAAAATAAAAAATTATACAAAACAACAAATGTGAGGGCATTTCAAGAAGTCAGAAGATAATGGAGAGAAAATAATATTAAAAAATTAAATGGGAGAGGTTTACAATTATAAAAGTGTAAATTTCATATACCTAAAACAATATTGGGATGTTTATTAAGTAGTTTGGGTGTGTATTTAAAACTCTATTGTGAATGTAATAATTAACGACAAATGCACTTGATTGTAACAGTTTCTATTGCCATCATCCAAATTCTTGTTGAAACAAGCTGGTGAAAGCCTCTCAGCTAATGGAATTCTAGTAGCTAAAAAATAATAATGCAATGTGGTTCTATGTCACCCATTTGGTGATACATTTCTATAAGAAAACTTATAGAAATTAGTTGAAGCTAAATCATTACTTGAAGGAAACTTCTTGTTTTGGATGACTAATTAGTTGCTAAACATTTATATTGTCGGAATAAATAGCTAGTATTAAGCATGAATGATCTCCAGCTGACCAATTTCATGATTATTCTCAATTCCGATTACACTTATCAATGTTTGTTTTGTGTGGTAAATCATCAATACATGTCACATCCCGACTCTTAATTTTTTTACCTTAGTTACTAGCTTGATATTAATAAGGGTTTTACCATCTTCGTCAATAAGTTTATAGTTTCAAAGGTACTTAGAGGGGTTTTGAGGGATGATTATTTAGGGGAATTGTTCGTAGGAGAAAAATGTGACGACGGTAAAAATGATAAATTTTAGCTAGCAAAAGGTAATTTTATTAGGGTATTATTTTGTGGTGTTATTTTTGGAGTTTGGTTGGTATTAATTAGTTTGGGTTAAGGGACCGGTTGGGAGGCCCAATTCCTTCCTTTTTTCTTTCTTTCTGTTTCTCTTCTCTCCCGAGTCCCCCAAGCTCTCTTCTCGCCGGAAACCTCCCGCCACCATCTGCCGCAGTCCGGCCAGCAACCGACCGCCACACCAGCCCTGTTCGGACCCCTGTCGCCTCCTCTCCCTTCCTCGGCCGGTGACCGGGTTTGTGACGCCGCCGAGCGGGTGGAAAATGCTTTTAGGAACCTGACTGTTCCTTCGCCGGAGCTCCCACCTCTGGCCGCCATAGCTAGTGATTCTTGGCTCATCTTGTAGCTCTTATCAAGGTTAGTAATCCATCAAAAGGAATCAACTCAATTCGATCTTGGTAAGGAGAAATGTATAATTGAAGTTCTAGGGCTTATTTCATTGTTTGGTTTGATTACCCTAGTTAGGCTTGGAATTGGTGTTTGTGCTAGTTAGGAAAATTGTAGAGTGGGTTGAGAGGAAGATGCAGTCAAAATTTGATAGGCATTGGAGGTCGCCAGAGTCGGCCACCGGCCACCGCTGTTAGGGGGATTTTCATGGTTTTAAATTTGTTATATTGAGAGGAGTTTAATGAAGTAAAGTTTGGAATTTTTGAGGAGATTTGATAAGGTTTGAGATTTTTCAATGGTTAAGGATTGTGGCGGTTATTAGTACTATGAAATTTCGACAGTTGGTTTAACATGGTTTAAACTCTAAAAAAGTTAATTTATGGCTATCGTAAGTATGTTGAAATGTGAGCCTTATTAGATTAAAAGTGGAGAAGTTGGGCAAGGGAGATGAAATTATAGGCTTCCTTTTATTTCGAAATTTTTTATTAAAGTATTATCTTAGTATGGAGGCTTAATATTATTTATTGTTCAGGACGTGAGAAAGATCGTTTGGAGGAAGCCTCAGATCGTCGGTAGGCATAACCGAGCACTGTGAGTGGACCTTGTATTTTAATATCATGCATGCGCTAAAGTTTATTTAATTTCAAAGGCATTGGAGATTTAATACTTTCTTGGGCATATCAGAGATTTATTACTTTTTTGGATTAATGAGTTCTAATTATTTTTTTGGAACTCTCTTGCTCATTTTATTTGACATGTGAGATATGTCAAGTGATTTATATTATTACGTAATATTTCTAAGTACAGTTCCCAACTGTACTAAGCTCTATGGATTTATTATAATTTTTGGGGAAGTGTTGATCTTTTTATTTTATTATTTTACTTCACCATAAAAAGGTTGATACATATATTGAGTATTGCTAGCTAACCTTTATTAGTAGTCCTCACCATAGGTGAGTAGAGTGTCTAGCGTAGGACGCTATTATAGCCTGAGAGGTAACCGATCGGTATTTATATTTATTTGTTAGCTAGTCATTGTTAGCGGTCCTTACTATAGATGAGTAGAGCGTTTAACGTGAGACGTTATTATAGCCTGGTCTGACCCTATCCTATGAGGCTCATCGTTATGGTGAAACCTCTTCCCCATTTTTATGATTTATTAAGAACCAACGTGATTGGTTCACCATTTTTATTTATAAATATTTTTAAAGATTTTCCAAAAGTAACATGCATAATAAGTATTTTTCTTAATGAAAATTTTGGGAGAGCATGACCTAGAAAGCACGGAAGCATCTCCCCTCCCGCGTTTCGCGCTTCCGCTTAAAAAAGTAGATTTGGAAGCGTCGTGGAGTCGCGAGATTCCGATTTGGAAGCGCGATTCCGATTTGAGAAGTATCTGCTTTGAAACCTTGAACCTCACCTCTGTGACTCAATTCTTCAGAAACCTTACTGAATCGACCAACGACCAACTTCGACTCTCTCCCCTAATCGAATTGGACGACCCTTTTTTGATAATTTTGGCAAAGGATGAGGAACTGATAATGGGTTTGTTAGGAATTCGATATTTGGGCAGATGAATTCAAGAGGAAATAGAGGAAAATTGGGTCTGGTATGGAAGATAAGAGAGAAAGCCTGATATGAAAAACTAAACTCGATGAAGAAGACGAAGAACAGAGAGAGAGAGTCTGACTTTACCATTATTGGTAATACATTATTGGTTAGTGTAAAGGATAAGAATTGGTGAAGTAAAAGAGTCCTATTTTATATTAACTTTACCTTTACCTTTACCTATTCTCTTATTAACAATACGTATTAATAGGCCTATTTTAATGGATGCATTTTCAGTTGAAAAAAAATGAACACGAAGTAACAGGATTTTATTATTTTCAAACCTTTATTTTATTTTTTTATAATATATATATATATATATATATATATATACACAGTTCCTATCTAGAGCGAAGCTTCGTTCTGAAATTAAAATGTGAAGTTCCTTATTTGACTCACTTTTCGGTCGTAATTCCACATCTCCACCATTCAGTTTATTGATACTAATACATAGATCATTCATACAAAATTTCATCGAATTTGATGATCGTTTGAGTGTTCATAATCGTGATTTACACAAATAGTTCTGGTTAGATAGATTTATGGTCCGTTCATTGATTTAACCTAATTCGGTACCTAAACGATCATCAATTTGAATAAAAATTTGCATGAATAATCTATGCATTAGTATCAATAAATTGAATGGTGGAGATGTGAAAATACGATCGAAAAGTGAGTCAAACAAGGAACTTCACATTTTAATTTCAGAGCGAAGTTTCGCTCTAGATAAGAACTGTGTATATATATATATATATATATTATGACGCTTCCAAAATGCTTCCGCTTCCAAATATTTAAAAAAAAAAACGTTTCCGTGTTTCCAAACGTTTCCGCGTTTCCAAACGTTTTGCTTTCATGATTCCTCTTCCGATTCCATGCACGTAGGAGGAGAGAGAGGGAAGGGGAAATTGGGGAAAAAACATAATAAATATGACAAATATATAGATGTGGTGGTGTTGGATTCATGAAATATAATAAATATATACCATAATCATGTTTCAGATTGATTAGATGTATTGGCTGCCAAAACCACGGTTTTACACCACTTACTTAGTTGACCAGTTGTAATAATCTCAAAGTCTTGTTAGCCAAATTAAAGATGATATGTACTCGGGCTCTCGGGCCGTACATTCTTTTCACTATAAGGGACCGGGCTCGTTCGGTACATTTAAGGACCGACCCAGTTTTGAGAAGAAAAAAAAAGGAAGCTCGAAAAAAAAAAGTCCGGAAAGGATGGACCAATTTGGATCGTTTCGGCCGGGTTTTTTTTTTCAACTTCGGGCTTTATGCCCAGTCCCTAGAATATTGAACTTAAGATGGTTTGGGTTCGCATAGTAGAAGATGAATACGCAAAAGCACGTGGAAATCAAGTCGGGATGTTATGCAGATCAAAAATAGACATACCCATGTTCTGCAAAAGAGAATCGAGGTCAGACTTGACATTTGGATCAAAGGGACCTCCACTGTAACAATTAACACCCCACAGCCCTAGGAGTAACCAGGCTCTATCCATTTGGTCTAATTAGGTCAGAAAGCCCAATTGGTTAAACTAACCTAGTAGCAGACCCAGCCTTTCCAAAACGACCAGTCTCTTCCACTCTCGAATGTGTTTCATCTCCCAATAACACCACTTCAATCAGCACGCGTCTATTCTCCTCCCAAAGTCCATTAAACTACTCCAGCTGTTTCACGAAACCGATCCCCGATTCGTAACGGCCAATCTCCTATGGGAGTTGTCATCTGAAGAAACCAAATAGCCTGTTAATTGCATCAGTACATACATATGATTGTTTGTGGTCGATTCCGACATCCTAGGTTTAACCATCTTTATTTATTAACTTATTTTCGTGTTTGTTTGTTTGTTTATTTGAAAATCTAAAAAGCCATACCTTTCTTACCTTCAAATGAAAACCATTAGCGTGAATGTCTTTAAAGCTCAACATGGTTCGGTTACCTCTCAATGCATAGAGGGCATCTGTGACGTTAATCATGGTGCCATGAGACATCAAGATTCAAGCTAAACTGTGTCCCTGAATGACCGGTATGATTCAATCATTGTAGTCACAGAAGATTTACAAGGCACAAAATCCAGAGATAGTTGTCGATTCCTTAGAATGTTGTGGATAGTTCCACTATCTACGAAGCACTCAATGTCTCTATGAGACATATCTACAAGGAGTAGATAGGCAAGTAAATAGTTCCACTTAAACCATTTAGAAGGATTGAAATAAGCTACGAAAAGCTGCAATCCCGAGAGTGTATAAAAATTTCCGCGCAGAATGACCTTTGCACACTAAAACAACCATAACTTCTTCGTTAAAATAGATATGTACAAACCGTGAAAAGTTATGAAAACTAGACTCGTAGAGTTTTCCAATGATATAAAGCTTACTGTCTGGTTCGTCAGGAGCTGTTCACAAAGCTCAAACAAAGTTGACTATCCAGAAGAGACATATTGCTGTTTTTCGCAGAATTGACATGTGCGAAGCTATGAAGCCTGCAGGTGGCGTGTAGGCTTTTGTCTTAGCCAAAAATGACGTGTGTATGATCAAAACCAAGTCATTTCGGTCCTTCTAAGGTCGTAAACTCCATGACTGGTTAGCAAAAGCTCCATGACATGAACATAAACTAATTCAGAGGACATAGAGGATCCGATCATGATGATGATTTTTCTGGTTTTGATAAGCCTTCAACGTCTTTTGCAAGACGACAATTGGTTTAATAGCGTAGGGAGATCCAAAATTAAAAGTTTTCGGTAACTCCAAGTCAGTATGACCAGGCATGTCCGTGGAGGGTCGGTAATGCGAGGCACACTTGAAACCACTATCTCCTTAATTTCAGACAATTCTAAGACATCACACTGAGCTTGGATGAGCCTAGTTGAACAATTGATGATGGAAAATCCGCTATAGGGTAGAAGACTTAACCGGAAACACGTTGGCGATCCTTCTTGAGGATGCAAGGCCGTGCGTCATCTTCACTTGGAAGAGACCAAAACGGCACAATCTAACCATGTAGATTGTAAATATGCCATGCTTCTAAGGACGATGTAAAAATGTACATCTTGTTTGTAAATCAATACGAACCATAAGAGGAAAATAGTTTCATAACTTCGAAAAAATTCTCAAGGCATTCATTATTGCTAATGTGAGTACATCGATGTCTCAAATAATGCTTTTAATGGTTTGTCCTTCGGATTGATCACACACAATCCGGAAAAGCCGCGAATTGATAAAACACAATTCGAAAAAAGGTCTCGGATTGATCAAACACAATCCAGTGATAGGTCGGGGTTGATCATACACAACCCGGACAAGAAAACAAGAGTGATCAAACACACTCTTGACCCGCAAATAAAATTCTGGGAGTTTTGGTACCTGCACACACAGAATCTCAAGCATAGAATGAAGATGGAAAATGGAGAAATGATTTTATCCCCCCGAGTTATTCCAAAGTAAATAACTGTAATAGTAAAGCTTACTTGATAGTTTACCAAATAAACTGCGTTTATAGAAGCTCTGATGAGTTTGAGTCGATTGCAGGCTTTGACCGAGGGTTGGGAACCTTTCTGGCTTTCCTTGGAAGACGAGCAATCTTGAAATCTTTGGTTTCTAGAGGCTGCCGAGAGGAGAAACAACGTTTTGCCTACTTCTACTTCAAATTTGGGGCTGAAAATTTGATAGGCGGAGCACCTCTGGATGGTGAAGCTGGTGTCAAAAATTCAGGTTGATCGGAGCAAGGGAAGGTGGTGAACCGGTGGTCAGTAGCGGTGGCGGTCTGGAATCTTCTGGCGGCCAGTTCGGAGACTTTCCGGCCGGTTCTCAAGGTGAGGCTGGCGGCGTTGGATCTGGGACGGAGAGAGCTTTCTGGGGATATAAAATTCTGGTGGAGGGCAGTCGGAATTTTGGTCAAAAATCAGGAAAAACAAGGCTGCCCGATTTTAAGGTTTTGGAAAACAAATGGTGGGCTATTGGCTCTAGGGTTAGAACAAAGTGCATGATAACGTGATGAAGGATAAAGTGTAGAGACAAAGAGATAGCAAGAGAATCATCATCATTTTATTCATTGATATGAGCCCTTTATATAGGGAATTACACAATAAGGATAATGAATACATAGATCTAGTCTAACTACATATCATATTGGCATAAGGCCAAGGCACATATCAAGAATATCTAGAAAGATACAGAATATCCTAGAACACAACCTTCTTTGTAAAAGTTTTTTAACTACATTTTTACCTTGATAATTAATTTCAGAAGAAGAAACAATAAATTCTTGAAGTCGTAATCATTAAACCCAGAACATAAATATTTGTTTGCTTATGCTATTCCCTAATTTGTTTAGCATAATCTTATTCTTGAAAGCCTAAATATAAAACTGTGAGTAACAGTCCAACAACAAGATCAAATCCAATGATATCAAATTAAAATGCAGGTCAAGTAGTTGTATGCATCAAACCAATCAAACAAATGAAACACTGAATGATCAATTAATAAACTTGAATGATGAAACTTATTTGATAAAAGTATATTGCTGGGATTTTTTGAAGCCTGGATCTGCTTCTTTCCCTTGACTTGACGAAAGTCTTATGATAGATAATTGAATAATTGTATTCAAATTAACATCTCTATGTTCTTTAGCTGGCTTTTGTTGCTTTTAATTATTGAAAGATAATTACACAGTGAAGATATTATTAGAGATGATGAAATCGATCAACTGGGTTGGAGGCTCGGGGATGATTGATGATATTAGTATGCAATGTGTAAGGGCAAGGCAGACAATTTATGAACAAAGATACATACCAAAAGAATTTGGATGTGCTTCTCCAAGTGACAGAATCAAAATTCTCGACTTGGTTCTTTTTGATGATTTTCCTAGTTTTTCAACTTCAAAAAAACAAAATCGGGTTGAGATTTTTGAGGTCAGTCAATTCTAAATATGCTTAAATATCAGGATTTACCAATAGAAAGATTTAGTTGAGAAATCGAGGACATGATATTTTGGCCAAAAAACCGTGACCCATAATTTCGACTGAAATCATGATTTTGGACAACAATGTGGGAGGAAATGTTTGAGCATCATGGCTGTAACACCCTAATTTGCACCTCTCTAAATCAAGTACATTACAGTGCCGCGAACCTTTAGAAACACAAGCTAAGAAGCTTGACCATGCTCTAAAGAAACGCAAGGTAAATTTACTAAAACCGAAACTTTAGAAATAGTAAGAGTTGACGGAAAGCGTAGAGCTTAAGGTGAGGTGAAAATAAATATTTTGTCCTTGTAGTTAACATGATAAGATAACAAAACATTATCAAGAGTAATTTATAAACATAACTACTTCAGTAAATCAGAATTTAATCAGCAAATCATAATGACCCTTATCAATAAACAAAATGGTGGAATCATCATCTTAGAGCAATGGAGAAGAAGAATCATGAAACTCAAATTGGTCTCAAAATATTTAGTTCAGACCAAATAAAGATAAAGGGAAGGGGTAAAGCAAAGATGAACATCGTTACAACCAAACATTCACCTCAATGAAACAATAACAATTAGAACATAAGAGACTGAATATGTGAGTGCAAATATACCAACAAGTTTTAAGGTGGAAACACCACACCCAGCTCAGTCCCGAATCCTCCTCAACCCTCGTGCACAGTACCTGCAAGACCAACTATAGTAGGGGTGAGCTTTCGTCCTCGTTGCTCAATCATCACCCAAGCTAGGTTTGAAAACCAAATAACAATAATAGGCTCCAGTTGAGTAAAAAGTAAATAAACTAAAATAAGATTTTCTAATGTAAAACCAACTGAAAATCCAAGAGTACCTAGGTAAAAATCCAAACCTGATGACCGGTCTACCTTTAGCCAACTACCTCTTCACCGAAGATCTTTATCTTCAACAACGGGTGAAGAGTAGCGAGAGTGTCCATTTACACCATACCGCCTAGGAGCAATGCCACACCTCAAAGAATGTTAGACATTCTCCAGTCCGTACAGCCCCTCCGGACGTTTAGGGGATCGAAACCCAAGGAAGTCGCTATGCCCCGCTCACTCTCAAGTCATCTCATAAACTCAAGCATTAAATCATAAATCCATTTTTCAAATCATAAAGCAGTGTATAAAACACTAACCAGGGTGAGGCCTCCCTACCTCATTTATTTAGCAATTGCAAGATAGCAACATACATAATACTCCAATACTGGTCCTTCTTCGATACCAATCTAGTCCTCCATTGATAGCAGCCCACAACTCTTATCCAGATTCCTAAAATAACATATATCGCAGATTATTAATCTCTTACACATATCCTGTACAAACACTCCTGATGTCTAACCTTCACTTCACTCATAAGGACCAGAAATGAGTACACATCAAGAACTAGGATTTAGTTGAGGTCTCATATGAATATCCTACACCTTCTACAATTGGAGACTCACTAGACAAAGTTGGAACCAAGGGAACAAGAACAAATATAAGAATGAAGGAGCTGCTCAGGTTTGCAAGATCATTAAGAACTCAGTACCTAACCAATGAGTATGAAACTTTCCAGAATTAAAGTTCACATATCAAGGTACGACATATTAAAATTTCATGCAAAACGGAGTTCAGTAAGTATGGGAAAGATGGGTACGAATAGGCTGAACTGCTAGCTTTTCATAAAATTTCAGTAGCACACACATTCTTTCAAAATTGTCACCAAAGATTCATTTCATGTTCAAATGACATGAAATCAGCCTTGAAACAAGCTTTTGGATGTCTATTGTCAAATGGATATATTCAAAATCAAGAACAAGCAATAATAGGCAACATTTTGACAGATTAGTCTACAAGGGTCAAATTTAAAAATGAGGAACTTCAACAAAGAATTGGAAAGGAAGTAAGGTTCCACACAACACCCAACAAGGGGAAATAATAATACGTGTAATCGGAGTGCAGAGGCAGAGGGTATGATGTAGCATAATAATAATCAAACATGACATGACCAGCAGAAAGAAGAAAAGAAATTCAATCGGTTTAGTTTAACTTACCGATTGTCACTCTTCGGATTGTAGGCTCATAGGTAGAGGAAGTGACACGACCCACCCCGAATTTCATCCTGAACCCGGAATAAATCGTGCGGGGACCACCTCCAAGGAAAGATTTACCGCAAAAATTGGTACAACCTCCCTTGGAAATTGACAACCCTTCCAAATCAAAAACCTGCAAATACTCCTAAAATTCTCAATCCACCCTTAACTTCTGGAGCCTTCGTGCTCCCCAAATACAATCACCACCAACAAGATAATATACATCCTCACGTCAAATATTCTAAAATATCAACAAGACTTCACCTACAACCAAAAATATATACATTAAACCCAAGTATTCAGAGCTACTAGACACTAGCGGAAGTAAGAAAACACATGTAGGTTAAACATGTAACCTACTGATGAAAGGTGGTGGAAATACGGGTGACTATGCCTCGTCTCCTACTAGATCAAATCTGAACTCTGTAGACTGGGCATTTTAAAATGAAGGGCCTATGGGAAGACATTTAATAACGTTAGAGTGAGTGGACAAAAATAATTTAATAACAAAATATTTATGCATTCTCATTTTAATTTCAAAAGAAATTATGCTGCATGCTACCGCTCAAAAGCGCTCAACTCAAAAACTGACAATTTCACGACTAGCTCCGGCTAGTCACCAACTCAAATAAAATGAAGCCTCTTAGGCTAAATTATATATAAACATATATGCGTATGTATTTACACTCGTCAGACCCCTTGTATGAATCCTAAGAATAATTTAGAAAAATAAAAATTCATACAAGGCTAACACGCAGGCGTCTAACGCTCACGTTGCGCCATAATTGTATTTTTCCTCATTATGACCGAAAAGACGGTGTATGTATATATATATACGTGCATATCCCCTATATAAATTATTATATTTACATAGGGCTACGACGATTGCGTCTAATGCTCATGTCGCACCATAATGGAATTTTACCTCAGTATGGTGGAAAAACACGTATAGCTAGCTAGCATTTATTTATATACATACTATCCTCATAAACATCCAAATATGGATATATATATACACTCACCAAAATTCTCAATTTCGGTTATTCTCTAACAACATAAATTATTTCGCATGCATATTATTTAAAATAAAAGTCCACTCACAAATTAGGCCTAAGCCTGATGACGCTCCGAGGCTTCTTCTGCTCGGGCCTCCTCACGTCCTGTTCCAAATATATAATTAATTTCCCACTAAAAATCCAATATTTATACAAAATAGGCAAAATTAACCGAGAGCCATAACCACGCTCATCATTGCCTAACTTCGATATTCTTAAATCGGAATGACCCAAACTTTAATACCATACTCGGCAGCCGTAAATACAACCTTTTCCAGAAATTGACTTAAATCCTACGGCCGGATTTTACATTATTTAACCGCCAAAATACCAAACTTCGAAAATTTCCAAACCTATTCAAAACTCATCTGAAAATTCCAAAATTCACTTCATTAAATTCCTCTAATTATTACACATTTGAAACTTTAAAAATCTCCAAAACAGCGGCGGCGCCGCCGGCAGCGGCTCCGCTGGCAGTGGCGGCCGAAGGCCAATTCCGGCGACCTCGAATGGCTATGAAATTTTGACAGCATCTTCCTCTCAATAGCCCAAACAACTTTCGTAACTATCACTAAGTCTAATTTCAAGCCTAACTAGGTCAATCGAACGAAAATATTTTAAAATCCCTAGAATTTCCTCCGTGAATTTCTCATTACCTAGCTCAAGAGGGAGTGAGCCTTTTGGAGGGGTTGCTGCATGGGAGGAGAGCTACAAAACCGTACTAAGCTTGCCTAGATTGGTGGCCGGAGGAGGGAGTTCCGGCGAGTGAAGCAACACGGCAGTCCCACCTTTCGGGGGAGAGTACTCCTTCATGGTAGAGCTAGGGCGGCTCTCACCGGTCCAGGAAGGTAGCTGGGTCGGAGGCCGACAGTTTGAGACCGGAGCGGCTGCGAACGATGGCTGGACGGCGGCGGACGGGCGGCTGGAAAGTTCGGCTGCGAGAGGGACTCGGGAGAGGGCTCGGGAGGAAGAGAGAGAAGAGAGAGAGAAATGATTTGGGCCTCACCCATCCAGCCCAACTCCTCTATATACAACCCAATTCCAAAAATTAACACCCCCAAAAAATAATACCCTAATAAAAATTACCTTTTACTAGCTAAAATTTACCATTTTTACCATCGTTACATTTTTCTCCAACGAATAATCCTCTAAAATTAACCGTCCCTCAAACCCCTCTGGGGACCAATTAAACTATAAATTCAATGACGGAGACGGTAAAATTCTTATTTTAATCAACCTAGTAAATAAGGTAAAAATTTACGGGTCGAGATGTGACAATTTTCCCCTCCTTATAAAAAATTTCGTCTTCGAAATTTACATACCTGTCATTCGAAGAGATAGGGATACTGCTGCATCATTTGCTCCTCTGATTCCCAAGTAGCTTCTTCTACTTGATGACTTCTCCAAAGCACCTTGACAAGTGGGACTATCTTGTTCCTAAGCACTTGCTCCTTTCGCTCGAGAATCTGAACCGGTTCCTCTTCATAGGACAAATCTCTCGTGAAACTGATCGGCTGCTCTTGCAGCACATGAGAGGGATCGGCAATATACTTGTGAAGCATGGATACATGAAACACATTATGTATCCTGGCTAATTCTGGAGGCAAAGGTAACCGATAAGCAAATGAGCCAACTCGCTCTATAATCTCATAAGGGCCAATATACCTCGGACTAAGCTTCCTACGCTTACCGAAACGTACAACCCCTTTCCAAGGAGATAATTTCAAGAACACCCAATCACCCACTTGAAACTCAAGATCTTTCCTACGGAAATCTGCATAACTCTTCTGCCTACTTTGAGCGGCCTTGAGTCTATCTCTAACCACTTTAATCTTCTCATTTGTCTCATGGATTAACTCTGGGCCACAAAGCTCTTTTTCCCCCACTTCATTCCAACATAAAGGTGTACGACACTGCTTCCCATAAAGCGCCTCAAAGAGAGCCATACCAATGCTAGAATGATAGCTATTATTATAAGCAAATTCCATCAAGGATAGGTTTCTATCCCAACTCCCTCTGAATTGCAAGGCACAAGCTCTCAACATATCCTCCAAAGTCTGAATAGTCCTCTCGGACTGCCCATCAGTCTGAGGATGAAAAGCAGTGCTGAAATGTAATCGGGTACCTAAAGCTGCTTGTAGAGCTCCCTAGAATTTAGAAGCAAATCTAGGATCCCGATCTGACACTGTTGATTCAGGCACACCATGAAGCCTCACAATTACATTCACATAAAGTTCCGCCATTTTATCCAATTTATACTTTTTTCCCACTGGCAAGAAATGTGCAGACTTGGTGAGTCTATCCACAATCACCCAAATACCGTCATGCCCTTCACGGGTACGAGGTAAACTGAAAACAAAATCCATGGTGATGTGATCCCACTTCCACACTGGAATAGGCAACGGCTCAAGCAATCCAGAAGGCTTCTGCCTTTCAGCTTTTACTTGCTGGCAAATCAGACATCTACTCACAAAAGCTGCAATTTCCCTCTTAATGTTTGGCCACCAATAATAATCTTTCAAAATCCGATACATTTTTGTGCTACCCGGATGAGCTGCATAAGCAGAACTATGAGCTTCCTCCAAAATCTCACTCTTCAACTCTTCATTTCTTTTTGGAACACAAAGCCGATTCTTAAACAATAAAGTCCCATCCTTTTTTACTGAAAAATGATCGGCTGTGGCTCCGCTCAAAGCTCTTTCTATCAATCGAACTATGGAAGGATCATTATTCTGTGCTTCCCGCACTCTATCAACCAAAAATGGCCTCACATGAAAACTAGCTACTAAGGCACCAACCTCATCTACTGCTAAATCCACTCCTGTAGCTCGCAACTCACAAAGAAGTGGAACTCGAACCGTCTTTAAGTGAAACAAGGATATGGAGGGATTTCGACTAAGAGCATCAGCTACCACATTAGCTTTTCCAGGATGATACTCGATAGTGCAATCATAATCATTAATCAACTCCATCCACCTTCTCTGTCTCAAGTTTAGCTCTCTTTGAGTGAACACATACCGAAGGCTCTTGTGATCGGTAAAAATCTGACACTTGGCTCTATAAAGATAGTGTCTCCACAACTTGAGAGTAAAAACTACCGCTGCAAGCTCCAAATCATGAGTAGGATAATTCTCCTCGTGCGGCTTTAATTGCCTGGAAGCATAGGCAATAACTCGCTCATGCTGCATCAATACACCACGTCCAGAAGCATCACAAAAGACCACATACTCCCCACTATCATCCGGAAGTGCCAAAACAGGGGCACTAATCAAACGATTCTTCAATTCTTGAAAACTTTGCTCACACTCATCTGACCTTTCAAATTTAACACTCTTCTTGGTCAACCTTGTAAGAGGAGCATCAATTCTTGAAAAATCTTGCACAAAGCGCCGATAATAACCTGCTAATCCCAAGAAACTACGGATCTCCGTCACAGTGGTGAGTCTTCTCCAATTTGACACGGCTTCCACCTTTTGGGAATCTACACTAACTCCTTCTGCCGAAACCACATGGCCCAAGAACCCACTTTATCTAGCCAAAACTCACATTTGCTTAACTTACCATATAACTGGGAATTCCTCAAAGTTCGCAATATTATTCTTAGATGTTTGGCATGCTCCTTCTCACTTTTTGAGTAAACCAATATATCATCTATGAATACGATCATGAAACGATCAAGATATGGACTAAACACCCTATTCATGAGATCCATAAAAGCAGCAGGTGCGTTAGTAAGTCCAAATGGCCTCACCATAAATTCATAATGACCATAACGTGATCGAAATGCGGTCTTGACTATGTCACTCTCCCTGATCCGTAATTGATGATACCCAGATCTCAAGTCAATTTTGGAGAAAACAGAAGCACCCCTCAACTAATCAAATAAATCATCGATCCGAGGCAACGGATATTTATTATTCACTGTGATCTGATTCAACTTCCTATCGTCAATGCATAGTCTCATGGTGCCATCTTTCTTCTCAACAATCAATACCGGAGCACCCCATGGAGACATGCTAGGCCGAACAAAACCCTTGTCTACCAACTCCTGCAATTGAGTCTTCAACTCTTTCAATTCCGCTGGAGCTATTCTGTAAGGTGCCTGAGAGATAGGCATAGTTCCGGGAAGTAATTCTATAGAGAAGTCTATCTCCCTCGCAGGAGGCAAACCAGGCAACTCCTCAGGAAAAACATCCGGAAACTCCTTTACTACTGGAATATCTTCTACTCCCAAAACTCCCATACTTGTATCCACCACATGAGCTAAATATGCCTGACAGCCTTTATTTAATAATTTCCTTGCAGCAACAACGAAAATTAGGCAACTCGAAATAACATCTCTTTCCCCTTGAAAAGCAACCTCAAATCCACTTGGACTTCGAAGCACCACTACTTTCTGAAAACAATCTATCAAAGCTCTATATGCTTCCAAAAAGTCCATCCCCAAGATCACATCAAACTCCACTATCTCTAAAGGAATTAAATCGGCCTTGAAATTAAATCCCTCTACTAAAACTTCACATCCACTAAACACCCAATTAATTTTCATCACCTCACCTGAGGGTAGAGACACATGCCACTCGCCTGGAAGAGACGATGATGGCACATTGGCATGGAGGGCAAATCTACTAGACATGAATGAATGCGTGGCTCCAGGATCAATTAAAGTACATGCAGGTTGACCAAAAATTAATAACGTACCAATGATGACATCTGGAGAAGTACGTCTTTCCTGCTGGGTCATAGCATACAATCTAGCGCGAGTCATGGGACGTCCCCGCTGACCAATGCCCCGCTGAAAGCCACCTCTGACCGAAGCACTGCCCTGGGCACTACTACTAGAACGTCTAGCTGAAGACTGACCAACTGACTGAGTAGGGGTAGGGGTGGTCCTCTAAGCCAACAATGGGCAATCTCTCCTGAAGTGATCTAGACTACCACACTCATAGCACCTAGAAAACTGCTGCTGCCCATAAGAATAAGTCTGGCTACCGGATGACCCACCCTGGAAACTGCCACTAGAACCATACTGCCTAGCCTGCTGCCTACCCAGCTGGCTCCGAGAAGAACTTCTGAAACGTCCTTTAGATTTGCTTCGAACACCAAAGCTAGATCTATCACTACTGCCACTACCAGCAGAAGACCAGAAGCGGATGATGAAGCAGCCTTCTTGGATGGACCCTGACTAGGGCCACTGTAATCACGAGGCCGAGCACCATATGTCCCCCTGGACTCAATGGCCATGGCTGCACCAATTGCATCCATAAAAGTCGGGTAAATTACCCCCGGATATGACATATGGTAGCTCAGGGAAGTGTATCTTTCCTGGAACTCTATGATCCCTTCATTATCCCTCTTCGTCATATGCAGGAAATCCGACTGAATTTTGCTGCGGTGGGCATGATTGATATACTGCCCTAAGAAGAGAGTCTTAAACTGCTCCCACGACATACTCAGAGCATCCTCAACATTCCTACTGGCAAGCGACCACCAGCGATGTGCTGAATCATCTAGAAAAGTCACTGCCATCTTCACCCTTCTTTCTTCTGGTAACTCAGTGATCGCAAAAGCATTTTCCATCTTATCCACCCAATTGTGAGCATCAAGGGGTCCCTTGGCACCCTTGAACTCTCTGGCTCCAGCCTCATAAACTTCTCTCCTTTTCACCGCATGAGGTTGTGGAGCTCGATCCATGACATCCCTCAGCAAATTTCCAATATCATCAACCAATCCCCTGACCTCATGGCCTTCATCGGCATTGGTCGAAGTAGCCACACGGGTTTGCCGTGGGCGCCTAGGAGGCATAGTACCTGAGGAAGAAAATATTTAGTAGTCCATAAACAAGACTAACTCAACTATCACACATACCCAATAACACAAAGCATCAAAAGCATAAAATGCCAATGAATCCGCAGCGGACGGATCATCACTCTATAGACACTACGTGCTACTTAGGCAAATATGATAGTGACAAGGAAGCAGGAAAAGGAAACCTAAAGCTCTGATACCAACTGACACGACCCACCCCGAATTTCATCCTGAACCCGGAGTAAATCGTGCGGGGACCACCTCCAAGGAAAGATTTACCGCAAAAATCGGTACAACCTCCCTTGGAAATTGACAACCCTTCCAAATCAAAAACCTGCAAACACTCCTAAAATTCTCAATCCACCCTTAACTTCTGGAGCCTTCGTGCTCCCCAAATACAATCACCACCAACAAGATAATATACATCCTCCGTCAAATATTCTAAAATATCAACAAGCCTTTACCCACAACCAAAAATATATACATTAAACCCAAGTATTCAGAGCTACTGGACACTAGCAGAAGTAAGAAAACACAGGTAGGTTAAACAGATAACCTACTGGTGAAAGGTGGTGGAAATACGGGTGACTATGCCTCGTCTCCTACTAGATCCAATCCGAACTCTGCAGACTGGGCATTTTAAAACGAAGGGCCCAGGGGAAGACATTTAATAACGTTAGAGTGAGTGGACAAAAATAATTTAATAACAAAATATTTATGCATTCTCATTTTAATTTCAAAAGAAATTATGCTGCATGCTACCGCTCAAAAGCGCTCAACTCAAAAACTGACAATTTCACGACTAGCTCCGGCTAGTCACCAACTCAAATAAAATGAAGCCTCTCAGGCTAAATTATATATAAACATATATGCGTATGTATTTACACTCGTCAGACTCCTTGTATGAATCCTAGAAAAATTTAGAAAAATAGAAATTCATACAAGGCTACAACGCTGGCGTCTAACGCTCACGTCGCGCCATAATTGTATTTTTCCTCATTATGACCGAAAAGACGGTGTATGTATATATATATACGTGCATATCCCCTATATAAATTATTATATTTACATAGGGCTACGACGATTGCGTCTAATGCTCATGTCGCACCATAATGGAATTTTACCTCAGTATGGTGGAAAAACACGTATAGCTAGCTAGCATTTATTTATATACATACTATCCTCATAAACATCCAAATATGGATATATATATACACTCACCAAAATTCTCAATTTCGGTTATTCTCTAACAACATAAATTATTTCGCATGCATATTATTTAAAATAAAAGTCCACTCACAAATTAGGCCTAAGCCTGATGACGCTCCGAGGCTTCTTCTGCTCGGGCCTCCTCACGTCCTGTTCCAAATATATAATTAATTTCCCACTAAAAATCCAATATTTATACAAAATAGGCAAAATTAACCGAGAGCCATAACCACGCTCAGCATTGCCTAACTTCGATATTCTTAAATCGGAATGACCCAAACTTTAATACCATACTCGGCAGCCGTAAATACAAACCCTTTTCCAGAAATTCACTTAAATCCTACGGCCGGATTTTACATTATTTAACCGCCAAAATACCAAACTTCGGAAATTTCCAAACATATTCAAAACCCATCTGAAAATTCCACAATTCACTTCATTAAATTCCTCTAATTATTACACATTTGAAACTTTAAAAATCTCCAAAACAGCGGCGACGCCGGCGGCGGCTCCACCGGTAGTGGCGGCCGAAGGCCAATTCTGGCGACCTCCAATGGCTATGAAATTTTGACAGCATCTTCCTCTCAATAGCCCAAACAACTTTCGTAACTATCACTAAGTCCAATTTCAAGCCTAACTAGGTCAATCGAACGAAAACATTTTAAAATCCCTAGAATTTCCTCCGTGAATTTCTCATTACCTAGCTCAAGAGGGAGTGAGCCTTTTGGAGGGGTTGCTGCATGGGAGGAGAGCTACAAAACCGTACCAAGCTTGCCTGGATTGGTGGCCGGAGGAGGGAGTTCCGGCGAGTGAAGCAACACGGCAGTCGCACCTTTCGGAAGAGAGTACTCCTTCACGGTAGAGCTAGGGCGGCTCTCACCGGTCCAGGAAGGTAGCTGGGTCGGAGGCCGACAGTTTGAGACCAGAGCGGCGGCGAACGATGGCCGGACGGCGGCGGACGGGCGGCTGGAAAGTTCGGCTGCGGGAGGGACTCGGGAGAGGGCTCGGGGGAGAGAGAGAGAGAAGAGAGAGAGAAATGGTTTGGGCCTCACCCATCTGACCCAACTCCTCTATATACAACGCAATTCCAAATATTAAAACCCCTAAAAAATAATACCTTAATAAAAATTACCTTTTACTAGCTAAAATTTACTATTTTTACCGTCGTTACATTTTTCTCCAACGAATAATCCTCTAAAATTAACCGTCCCTCAAACCCCTTTAGGGACCAATAAAACTATAAAGTCAATGACGGAGACGGTAAAATTCTTATTATAATCAACCTAGTAAATAAGGTAAAAATTCACGGGTCGGGATGTGACACTACCAGTTTACAAACAATAAGCTAGTTGTCTTGTAAATGTGCTGTACTAGTTCTTCGAACCTTGTACTCACACTACGACTAGACCTAATCAAAAGTGTCCAGAATTCACACACACTTGAAGAATTCTTGATAGGTCTACCTGTATACGAAGCCTGGTCTACTTTTTTGCGAGACAAAATGGTCTACCTGTTTAAGAACACTAAGTTACCTGTTTTGTGAAGGTGGTGTACTAGTTCTTCGAACCTTGTACTCAAACAACGAGTAGACCAACTCTAAAGTGTCCAGAATTCACACACACTTGAAGAATTCTTGATAGGTCTACCTGTTTACGAAGCCTGGTCTGCTTATTTACGAGCACGGGTCTACTTTTTTTGCGAGAATGGTCTACCTGTTTACGAACAATAAGCTACATGTTTTGTGAAGGTGTTGTATTAGTTCTTCGAACCTTGTACTCAAACTACGAGTAGACCAACTCTAAAGTGTCCAGAATTCACCCACACTTGAAGAATTCTTGATAGGTCTACGTGTTTACGAAGCATAGTCTGGTTATTTACGAGCACGGGTCTATTTTTTTTGCGAGAAAAAATGGTCTACCTGTTTACGAACACTAACCTACCTGTTTTGTGAATGTGGTGTACTAGTTGTTCGAACCTTGCACCCACACTACGGGTTGACCAACTGTAAAGTGTCCAGAATTCACACACACTTGAAGAATTCTTAATAGGTCTACCTGTTTACGAAGCCTTGTCTGCTTATTTATGAGCACGAATCTACTTTTTTTGCGACAAAAAATGGTCTACCTGTTTACGAACAATAAGCTACCGTTTTGTGAAGGTGTTGTACTAGTTGTTCGAACCTTGTACCCATACTACGGGTAGACCAACTCTGAAGTGTCCAGAATTCACACACACTTGAATAATTCTTGATAAGTCTACCTGTTTACGAAGCTTGGTCTTCTTATTTACGAGCACGGGTCTACTTTTTTTACGAGGCAAAATTGTCTACCTGTTTACGAACACTAAGCTACCTGTTTTGTGAAGGTGGTGTAATAGTTCTTCGAACCTTGTACTCACACTACGAGTAGAACAAATCTAAAGTGTCCAGAATTCACACACACTTGAAGAATTCTTAATAGGTGTACCTTTTACGAATCCTAGTATGCTTATTTACGAGCACGAATCTACTTTTTTGCGAGAAAAAATGGTCTACCTATTTACGAACACTAAGCTACCTGTTTTGTGAAGGTGGTGTACTAGTTCTTCGAACCTTGTACTCACACTACGAGTAGACCAACTCTAAAGTGTCCAGAATTCACACAAACTTGAAGAATTCTTGATAGGTCTACTTGTTTACGAAGCCTGGTCTGCTTATTTACGAGCACGAGTCTACTTTTTTTGCGAGACAAAATTGTCTACCTGTATATGAACACTAAGCTACCATTTTTGTGAAGGTGCTGTACTAGTTCTTCGAACCTTGTACTCACACTATGAGTAGACCAACTCTAAAGTGTCCAGAATTCACACACACTTGAAGAATTCTTGATAAGTCTACCTGTTTACGAAGCTTGGTCTTCTTATTTACGAGCACGAGTGTCACATCTCGACCCTTAAATTTTTATCTTATTTACTAGCTTGGTTATAATAAAAATTTTTACCGTCTCCGGCATTGAGATATAGTTTAATGGTCGCTAGAGGGGTTTTGGAGGACGATTACTTCTGAGAGTTATTCGTAGGAGAAAAATGTGTCGACGGTCAAAATGGTGAATTTTAGCTAGTAAAATGTAATTTTTTAATTGGGTATTTTATTTTGGGATGTTAAATTGGTGGAGTTGGGTATTTTTTGGTGTTGGGCCGGGTTGGTGTGAGGCCCAAACCCGTTCTCCTCTCTTTTTCTTTTCTTCTTCTCCTCTTTTTCTTCTTCTCTCTTTTCTTTTCCTCTGCGAGCTCTCTCTTTCTCTGCCGAGAATCCTCCACCCGCCGCCGTCGTCCGGTCGAGCCAGGCTGCCGCACCGGTCCCGTCTGGACCGGCGTCTCCTCCTCTCTAATCCTTGGCCGGTGAGCGCTGCCACTTCACGGCCGAGCGGAAGGAAACTCGTCCCGAAGGACCGGTTGTCTTCTCGCCGAGCTCCCTCCTCCGGCCACCAAACCGAGCAAGCCATATACGGTTTTGTATGTCTCCAACCCAGCTGCCTTGCCCCTAAAAGGACTCACTCCGGTTCGCTTTAGGTAAGGAGGAATTCGAAGTTGAAATTCTAGGGCTTTTAGGATGTTCTCCGTTCGATTAGCATAGCTAGGCTTGGATTTTGGATTTGTCCTAGTTAGGAAAGTTGTAGAGGGAGTGGAGAGGAAGCTACTGTTAAAATTTGGTAGGATTTAGAGGTTGCCGGAATCGGCCTCCGGCCGCCGCTGCCAGCGGAGCCGCCGTCGCTGTTTTGGAGATTTTTAAAGTTTTAAATGTGTAATAATTAGAGGACTATATTGATATGAATTGTGGAATTTTCGGATGACTTTTGAATAAGTTGTGAATTTCCGAAGTTCGGTATTTTTGGCGGTTAAATAATGTAAAATCCGGCCGTAAGATTTAAGTCAAAGTAGACCAGGTTTCGTAAACAGGTAGACCTATCAAGAATTCTTCAAGTGTGTGTGAATTCTAGACACTTTAGAGTTGGTCTACTCGTAGTGTGACTACAAGGTTCGAAGAACGAGTACAACACCTTCACAAAAAAGGTAGCTTAGTGTTCGTATACAGGTAGACTATTTTGTCTCGTAAAAAAAGTAGACCGTGCTCGTAAATAACAGACCAGGCTTCGTAAACAGGTAGACCTATCAGAATTCTTCAAGTGTGTGAATTCTGGATACTTTAGAGTTGGTCTACTCGCAGTGCGAGTACAAGGTTCGAAGAACTAGTACACCACCTTCACAAAACAGGTAGCTTAGTGTTCGTAAACAGGTAGACCATTTTGTCTTCAAAAAAGTTGACCCGTGCTCGTAAATAAGCAGACCAGGCTTCGTAAACAGGTAGACCTATCACGAATTCTTCAAGTGTGTGAATTCTGGATACTTTAGAGTTGGTCTACTCGCAGTGCGAGTACAAGGTTCGAAGAACTAGTACACCAACTTCACAAAACAGGTAGCTTCGTGTTCGTAAACAGGTAGGCCATTTTGTCTTTCAAAAAAAGTTGACCCGTGGTCGTAAATAACCAGACGAGGCTTCGTAAACAGGTAGACCTATCAAGAATTCTTCAAGTGTGTGTGAATTCTGGACACTTTAGATTTGGTCTACTAGTGTGAGTACAAGGTTCGAAGAACTAGTAGACCACCTTCACAAAACAGGTAGCTTAGTGTTCGTAAACAGGTAGACCATTTTGTCTTTCAAAAAAGTTGACCCGTGCTCGTAAATAACCAGACCAGGCTTCGTAAACAGGTAGACCTATCAAGAATTCTTCAAGTGTGTGTGAATTCTGGACACTTTAGAGTTGGTCTACTCGTAGTGCGAGTACAAGGTTCGAAGAACTAGTACACCACCTTCACAAAACAGGTAGCTTAGTGTTCGTAAACAGGTAGACCATTTTGTCTTTCAAAAAAGGTTGACTCGTGCTCGTAAATAAGCAGACCAGGCTTCGTAAACAGGTAGACCTATCAAGAATTCTTCGAGTGTGTGTGAATTTTGGACACTTTAGAGTTGGTCTACTCGTAGTGCGAATACCAGGTTCGAAGAACTAGTACACCACCTTCAGAAAACAGGTAGCTTGGTGTTCGTAAACAGGTAGACCATTTTGTCTTTCAAAAAAGTTGACCCGTGCTGGTAAATAACCAGACCAGGCTTCGTAAACAGGTAGACCTATCAAGAATTCTTCAAGTGTGCGTGAATTCTGGACACTTTAGAGTTGGTCTATTCGTAGTGCGAGTACAAGGTTCGAAGAACTAGTACAGCACCTTCACAAAATAGGTAGCTTAGTCTTCGTATACAGGTAGACTATTTTGTCTCGTAAAAAAAGTAGACTCGTGCTCGTAAATAAGCAGACCAGGCTTCGTAAACAGGTAGACCTATCCAGAATTCTTCAAGTGTGTGTGAATTCTGGACACTTTAGAGTTGGTCTACTCGTAGTGCGAGTACAAGGTTCGAAGAACTAGTACACCACCTTCACAAAACAGGTAGCTTAGTGTTCGTAAACAGGAAGACCATTTTGTCTTTCAAAAAAAGTTGACTCGTGCTCGTAAATAAGCAGACCAGGCTTCGTAAACAGGTAGACCTATCAAGAATTCTTCGAGTGTGTGTGAATTTTGGACACTTTAGAGTTGGTCTACTCGTAGTGCGAATACCAGGTTCGAAGAACTAGTACACCACCTTCAGAAAACAGGTAGCTTGGTGTTCGTAAACAGGTAGACCATTTTGTCTTTCAAAAAAGTTGACCCGTGCTGGTAAATAACCAGACCAGGCTTCGTAAACAGGTAGACCTATCAAGAATTCTTCAAGTGTGCGTGAATTCTGGACACTTTAGAGTTGGTCTATTCGTAGTGCGAGTACAAGGTTCGTAAGAACTAGTACAGCAAACAGGTAGACCTATCCTTCAAGTGTGTGTGAATTCTGGACACTTTAGAGTTGGTCTACTCGTAGTGCGAGTACAAGGTTCGAAGAACTAGTACTCCACCTTCACAAAACAGGTAGCTTAGTGTTCGTAAACAGGTAGACCATTTTGTCTTTCAAAAAAAGTTGACTCGTGCTCGTAAATAAGCAGACCAAGCTTCGTAAACAGGTAGACCTATCACGAATTCTTCAAGTGTGTGAATTCTGGATACTTTAGAGTTGGTCTACTCGCAGTGCGAGTACAAGGTTCGAAGAACTAGTACACCCAACTTCACAAAACAGGTAGCTTCGTGTTCGTAAACAGGTAGGCCATTTTGTCTTTCAAAAAAAGTTGACCCGTGGTCGTGAATAACCAGACGAGGCTTCGTAAACAGTAGACCTATCAAGAATTCTTCAAGTGTGTGTGAATTCTGGACACTTTAGATTTGGTCTACTCGTAGTGTGAGTACAAGGTTCGAAGAACTAGTAGACCACCTTCACAAAACAGGTAGCTTAGTGTTCGTAAACAGGTAGACCATTTTGTCTTTCAAAAAAGTTGACCCGTGCTCGTAAATAACCAGACCAGGCTTCGTAAACAGGTAGACCTATCAAGAATTCTTCAAGTGTGTGTGTGAATTCTGGACACTTTAGAGTTGGTCTACTCGTAGTGCGAGTACAAGGTTCGAAGAACTAGTACACCACCTTCACAAAACAGGTAGCTTAGTGTTCGTAAACAGGTAGACCATTTTGTCTTTCAAAAAAGTTGACTCGTGCTCGTAAATAAGCAGACCAGGCTTCGTAAACAGGTAGACCTATCAAGAATTCTTCGAGTGTGTGTGAATTTTGGACACTTTAGAGTTGGTCTACTCGTAGTGCGAATACCAGGTTCGAAGAACTAGTACACCACCATCAGAAAACAGGTAGCTTGGTGTTCGTAAACAGGTAGACCATTTTGTCTTTCAAAAAAAGTTGACCCGTGCTGGTAAATAACCAGACCAGGCTTCGTAAACAGGTAGACCTATCAGAATTCTTCAAGTGTGCGTGAATTCTGGACACTTTAGAGTTGGTCTATTCGTAGTGCGAGTACAAGGTTCGAAGAACTAGTACAGCACCTTCACAAAACAGTAGCTTAGTCTTCGTATACAGGTAGACTATTTTGTCTCGTAAAAAAAGTAGACTCGTGCTCGTAAATAAGCAGACCAGGCTTCGTAAACAGGTAGACCTATCCAGAATTCTTCAAGTGTGTGTGAATTCTGGACACTTTAGAGTTGGTCTACTCGTAGTGTGAGTACAAGGTTCGAAGAACTAGTACACCACCTTCACAAAACAGGTAGCTTAGTGTTCGTAAACAGGTGACCATTTTGTCTTTCAAAAAAGTTGACTCGTGCTCGTAAATAAGCAGACCAGGCTTCGTAAACAGGTAGACCTATCAAGAATTCTTCGAGTGTGTGTGAATTTTGGACACTTTAGAGTTGGTCTACTCGTAGTGAATACAAGGTTCGAAGAACTAGTACACCACCTTCAGAAAACAGGTAGCTTGTGTTCGTAAACAGGTAGACCATTTTGTCTTTCAAAAAAAGTTGACCCGTGCTGGTAAATAACCAGACCAGGCTTCGTAACAGTAGACCTATCAAGAATTCTTCAAGTGTGCGTGAATTCTGGACACTTTAGAGTTGGTCTATTCGTAGTGCGAGTACAAGGTTCGAAGAACTAGTACAGCACCTTCACAAACAGGTAGCTTAGTCTTCGTATACAGGTAGACTATTTTGTCTCGCAAAAAAGTAGACTCGTGCTCGTAAATAAGCAGACCAGGCTTCGTAAACAGGTAGACCTATCCAGAATTCTTCAAGTGTGTGTGTGAATTCTGGACACTTTAGAGTTGGTCTACTCGTAGTGCGAGTACAAGGTTCGAAGAACTAGTACACCACCTTCACAAACAGGTAGCTTAGTGTTCGTAAACAGGTAGACCATTTTGTCTTTCAAAAAAGTTGACTCGTGCTCGTAATAACCAGACCAGGCTTCGTAAACAGGTAGACCTATCAAGAATTCTTCAAGTGTGTGAATTCTGGACACTTTAGATTTGGTCTACTCGTAGTGTGAGTACAAGGTTCGAAGAACTAGTACACAACCTTCACAAAACAGGTAGACCATTATCGCAAAAAAACTAGACCCGTACTCGTAAATAACCAGACCAGGCTTCGTAAACAGGTAGACCTATCAAGAATTCTTCAAGTGTGTGTGAATTCTGGACACTTTAGAGTTGGTCTACTCGTAGTGTGAGTACAGGTTCGAAGAACTAGTACACCACCTTCACAAAACAGGTAGCTTTGTGTTCGTAAACAGGTAGACCATTTTGTCTTTCAAAAAAAGTTGACCCGTGCTCGTAAATAACCAGACCAGGTTTCGTAAACAGGTAGACCTATCAAGAATTCTTCAAGTGTGTGTGAATTCTGGACACTTTAGAGTTGGTCTACTCGTAGTGCGAGTACAAGGTTCGAAGAACTAGTACAGCACCTTCACAAACAGGTAGCTTAGTATTCGTATACAGGTAGACCATTTTGTCTCGCAAAAAAAGTAGACTCGTGCTCGTAAATAAGCAGACCAGCTTCGTAAACAGGTAGACCTATCAAGAATTCTTCAAGTGTGTGTGAATTCTGGACACTTTAGAGTTGGTCTACTCGTAGTGCGAGTACAAGGTTCGAAGAACTAGTACACCACCTTCACAAAACAGGTAGCTTATTGTTCGTAAACAGGTAGACCATTCTCGCAAAAAAGTTGACTCGTGCTCGTAAATAACCAGACCAGGCTTCGTAAACACGTAGACCTATCAAATATTCTTCAAGTGTGTCAAATTCTGGACACTTTAGAGTTGGTCTAATCGTAGTGTGAGTACAAGGTTCGAAGAACTAGTAACAGCACCTTCACAAAACAGGTAGCTTATTTTTTGTAAACAGGTAGACTATTCTCGCAAAAAAAATATACCCGTGCTCGTAAATAATAAGACCAGGCTTCGAAACAAGTAGACCTATCAAAAATTCTTCAAGCGTGTCTGAATTCTGGACACTTTAGAGTTGGTCTACTCGTAGTGTCAGTACAAGGTTCGAAGAACTAGTACAGCACCTTCACAAAACATGTAGCTTATTGTTCGTAAACAGGTAGACCATCGCAAAAAAGTACACCCGTACTCGTAAATAACCAGACCAGGCTCGTAAACAGGTAGACCTATCAAGAATTCTTCAAGTGTGTGTGAATTCTGGACACTTTAGATTTGGTCTACTCGTAGTGCGAGTACAAGGTTCGAAGAACTAGTACACCACCTTCACAAAACAGTTAGCTTATTGTTCGTAAACAGTAGACTTTCTCTCAAAAAAAGTAGACTCGTGCTCGTAAATAACCAGACCAGGCTTCGTAAAGAAGTAGACCTATCAAATATTCTTCAAGTGTGTCTGAATTCTGGACACTTTAGAGTTGGTCTACTCGTAGTGTGAGTACAAGGTTCGAAGAACTAGTACAGCACCTTCACAAAACAGGTAGCATATTGTTCGTAAACAGGTAGACCATTTCGCAAAAAAGTAGACCCGTACTCGTAAATAACCAGACCAGGCTTCGTAAACAGGTAGACCTATTAATAATTCTTCAAGTGTGTGTGAATTCTGGACACCATAGAGATGGTCTACTCGTAGTGTGAGTACAAGGTTCGAAGAACTAACACCACCTTCGCAAAACAGGTAGCTTAGTGTTTGTAAACAGGTAGACTATTTTGTCTTTCAAAAAAAGTGACTCGTGCTCGTAAATAACCAGACCAGGCTTCGTAAACAGGTAGACCTATCAAGAATTCTTCAAGTGTGTGAATTCTGGACACTTTAAGATTGGTCTACTCGTAGTGTGAGTAATGGTTCGAAGAACTAGTACACACACCTTCACAAAACTGGTAGCTTATTGTTCGTAATAGGTAGACCATTCTCGCAAAAAAAGTAGACTCGTGCTCGTAAAT
This sequence comes from Fragaria nilgerrensis, assembly GCA_010134655.1. NCBI lineage: Eukaryota > Viridiplantae > Streptophyta > Magnoliopsida > Rosales > Rosaceae > Fragaria > Fragaria nilgerrensis. The sequence goes on along the minus strand of CM020979.1, from coordinate 27,189,264 downwards.
AACCAGACCAGGCTTCGTAAAGAGGTAGACCTATCAAGATTCTTCAAGTGTGTCTGAATTCTGGACACTTTAGAGTTGGTCTACTGGTAGTGTGAGTACAAGGTTCGAAGAACTAGTACAGCACCTTCACAAAACAGTAGCTTATTGTTCCGTAAACAGGTAGACCATTCTCGCAAAAAAGTACCCGTACTCCTCGTATAACCAGACTAGGCTACGTAAACAGGTAGACCTATCAAGAATTCTTTAAGTGTGTGTGAATTCTGGACACTTTAGATTTGGTCTACTCGTAGTGTGAGTACAGGTTCGAAGAACTAGTACAACACCTTCACAAAACAGGTACCTAGTGTTCGTAAACAGGAGACCATTTTGTCTTTCTAAAAAAAAGTACCCGTGCTCGTAAATAACCAGACCAGGCTTCGTAAACAGGTAGACCTATCAAGAATTCTCAAGTGTGTGTGATTGGACACTTTAGATTTGGTCTACTCGTAGTGTCAGTACAAGGTTCGAAGAACTAGTACACCACATTCACAAAACACGTAGCTTATTGTTCGTAAACAGGTAGACCATTCTCCAAAAAAAAGTAGACTCTGCTCGTAAATAACCAGACCAGGCTTCGTAAACAAGTAGACCTATCAAATATTCTTCAAGTGTGTCTGAATTCTGGACACTTTAGAGTTGGTCTAATCATAGTGTAAGTACAAGGTTCGAAGAACTAGTACAGCACCATCACAAAACAGGTAGCATATTGTTCGTAAACAGGTGGACCATTCTCGCAAAAAAATAGACCCGTACTCGAAATAACCAGACCAGGCTTCGTAAAGAAGTGGACCTATCAAATATTCTTCAAGTGTGTCTGAATTCTGGACACTTTAGAGTTGGTCTACTCGTAGTGTGAGTACAAGGTTTGAAGAACTAGGAGAGAACCTTCACAAAACATGTAGCTTATTGTTCGTAAACAGGTAGACCATTCTCGCAAAAAAAGTACACCCGTACTCGTAATAACCAGACCAGGCGACGTAAACAGGTAGACCTATCAAGAATTCTTCAAGTGTGTGTGAATTCTGGACACTTTAGAGTTTGTCTACTCGTAGTGCGAGTACAAGGTTCGAAGAACTAGTACAGCACCTTCACAAAACATTAGCTTATTGTTCGTATACAGGTAGACTATTTGTCTCGCAAAAAAGTAGACTCGTGCTCGTAAATAACAGACCAGGCTTCGTAACAGGTAGACCTTATCAAGAATTCTTCAAGTGTGTGTGAATTCTAGACACTTTAGAGTTGGTCTACTCGTAGTGTGAGTCAAGCTTCGAAGAACTAGTACAGCACCTTCACAAAAACTGGTAGCTTATTGTTCGTAAACATTTAGACCATTCTCGCAAAAAAGTAGACTCGTGCTCATAAATAACCACACCAGGCTTCGTAAACAGGTAGACCTATCAAATATTCTTTAAGTGTGTCTGAATTCTGGAAACTTTAGAGTTGGTCTACTCGTAGTGTGAGTACAAGGTTCGAAGAACAGTACACACCACCTTCACAAAACAGGTAGCTTAGTGTTTCGTAAAACTGACGACCATTCTCGCAAAAAATACACCCGTCCTCGTAACTAACCAGACCAGGCTACGTAACAGGTAGACCTATCAAGAATTCTTCAAGTGTGTGTGAATTCTGGACACTTTAGATTGGTCTACTCGTAGTGTGAGTGCAAGGTTGAAGAACTAGTACACCCCTTCACAAAACTGGTAGCTTATTGTTCGTAAACAGGTAGACCATTCTCGCAAAAAAAAAAGACCGTGCTCGTAAATAAGCAGACCAGGCTTCGTAAACAGGTAGACCTATGAAGAATTCTTCAAGTGTGTGTGAATTCTGGACACTTTAGATTTGGTCTACTCGTAGTGTGAGTACAAGGTTCGAAGAACTAGTAACAGCACTTTCACAAAACATGTAGCTTATTGTTCGTAAACAGGTAGACCATTCTCGCACAAAACGTAGTCCCGTACTCGTAAATAACCAGACGAAGCATCGTAAACAGGTAGACCTATCAATAATTCTTCAAGTGTGTGTGAATTCTGGACACTTTAGATTTGGTCTACTCGTACTGTGAGTTCAAGGTTCGAAGAACTAGTACAGCACCTTCACAAAACAGGTAGCATATTGTTCGTAAACAGGTAGACCATTCTCGCAAAAACCGTAGACCCGTACTCGTAAATAACCAGACCAGCTCGTAAACAGGTAGACCTATCAATAATTCTTCAAGTGTGTGTGAATTCTGGACATTTTAGATTTCGTCTACTCGTAGTGTGAGTACAAGGTTCGAAGAACTAGTACAGCACCTTCACAAAACATGTAGCTTTTATTGTTCGTAAACAGGTAGACCATTCTCGCAACAAAAGTAGACCGTATTCGTGAATAACCAGACCAGGCTAAGTGAACAGGTAGACCTATCAAGAATTCTTCAAGTGTGTGTGAATTCTGAACACTTTAGATTTGGTCTACTCGTAGTGTGAGTACAAGGTTCGAAGAACTAGTACACCACATTCACAAAACAGGTAGCTTATTGTTCGTAAACAGGTAGACCATTCTCACAAAAGTAGACTCGTGCTCGTAAATAACAGACCAGGCTTCGTAACAAGTAGACCTATCAAATATTCTTCAAGTGTGTCTGAATTCTGGACACTTTAGAGTTGGTCTAATCGTAGTGTGAGTAAAAGGTTCGAAGAACTAGTACAACACCTTCACAAAACATGTAGCTTAGTTCGTCGTAAACAGGTAGACCATTCTCTCTCGCAAAAATTAGACCCGTACTCGTAAATAACCAGACCAGGGTACGTAAACAGGTAGACCTATCAAGAATTCTTCAAGTGTGTGTGAATTCTGGACACTTTAGAGTTGGTCTACTCGTAGTGCGAGTACACGGTTCGAAGAACTAGTACAGCACCTTCACAAAACAGGTAGCTTATTGTTCGTAAACAGGTAAAAATTCTCGCAAAAAAAGTAGACCCGTGCTCGTAAATAACAGACCAGGCTACGTAAACAGGTAGACCCATCAAGAATTCTTCAAGTGTTTGTGAATTCTAGACACTTTAGAGTTGGTCTACTCGTAGTGTGAGTACAAGGTTCGAAGAACTAGTACAGCCCTTCACAAAACAGTAGCTTAGGTTTTGTATACAGGTAGACTATTTTGTCTAGCAAAAAAGTAGACCCGTGCTCGTAAATATGCAGACCAGCTTCGTAACAAGTAGACCTATCAAGAATTCTTCAAGTGTGTGTGAATTCTGGACACTTTAGAGTTGGTCTATCTCGTAGTGCGAGTACAAGGTTCGAAGAACTAGTACAGCACCTTCACAAACAGGTAGCTTAGTGGTCGTATACAGTACACCATTTTGTCTTGCAAAAAGTACACCCGTGCTCGTAAATAACCAGACCAGCTTCGTAAACAGGTAGACCTATCAAGAATTCTTCAAGTGTGTGAGTTCTGGACACTTTAGATTGGGTCTACTCGTAGTGGGAGTACAAGGATCGAAGAACTAGTACAGCACCTTCACAAAACAGGTAGCTTATTGTTCGTAAACAGTTGACCATTCTCGTAAAAAAAGTAGACTCGTACTCATAAATAACGAGACCAGGCTTCGTAAACAGGTAGACCGTATCAAGAATTCTTCAAGTGTGTGTGAATTTCGACACTTTAGATTTGGTCTACTCGTAGTGTGAGTACAAGGTTCGAAGAACTAGTACACCACCTTACAAAAAAGGTAGCTTAGTGTTGTATACAGGTAGACTTTTTTGTCTCGCAAAAAAGTAACTCGTGCTCGTAAATAAGCAGACCAGGCTTCGTAACAGGTAGACCTACCAAGAATTCTTCAGTGTGTGTGATTCTCAACACTTTAGATTTGGTCTACTCGTAGTGTGAGTACAAGGTTCAAGAACTAGTACACCACCTTCACAAAACAGGTAGCTTAGTGTTCGTAAACAGGTAGACCATTTTGTCTTTCAAAAAAACTTTACCCGTGCTGTAAATAACCAGACCAGGCTTCGTAAACAGGTAGACCTATCAAGAATTCTTCAAGTGTGTGCTAATTCTGGACACTTTAGAGTTGGTCTACTCGTAGTGCGAGTACAAGGTTCGAAGAACTAGTACAGCACCTTCACAAAACAGGTAGCTTAGTGTTCGTAAATAGGTAGACCATATTGGCTTTCAAAAAAGTTGACCCGTGCTCGTAATAACCAGATCAGGCTTCGTCAACAGGTAGACCTATCAAGAATTCTTTAAGTGTGTGAGTTCTGGACACTTTAGATTTGGTCTACTCGTAGTGTGAGTACAAGGTTCGAAGAACTAGTACACCACCTTCACAAACAGGTAGCTTAGTGTTTGTATACAGGTAGACTTTTTTGTCTCGCAAAAAAAGTAGACCCGTCTTCGTAAATAACCAGACCAGGCTCGTAAACGGTAGACCTATCAGAATTCTTAAGTGTGTGTGAATTCTGGACACTTTAGATTTGGTCTACTCGTATGTTGAGTACAAGGTTCGAAGAACTATTACACCACATCCACAAAACAGGTAGCTTTTGTTCGTAACAGGTAGACCATTCTCGCAAAAAAGTAGACTCGTCTCGTAAATACCAGACCAGGCTTCGTAAACAGGTACCTATCAAAATTCTTCAAGTGTGTGTGAATCTGACACTTTAGATTTTGGTCTACTCGTAGTGTGAGTACAGGGTTCGAAGAACTAGTACACGCACCTTCAAAAACAGGTAGCTTAGTGTCGTAAACAGGTAGACCATTTTTTTCTCAAAAAAAGTTCCCGTGCTCGTAAATACCAGACCAGGCTTCGTAAACAGGTAGACCTATAAGAATTCTTCAAGTGTGTGTGAATTCTGGACACTTGATTTGGTCTACTCGTATTGAGTACAAGGTTCAAAGAACTAGTACAGCACCTTCACAAAACAGGTAGCTTATTGTTCGTAAACAGGAGACCATTTTTTTTTTCAAAAAAAGTTGACCCGTGCTCGTAAATAACCAGACCAGGATTCGTAAACAGGTAGACCTATCAAGAATTCTTCAAGTGTGTGTGAATCTGGACACTTTAGAGTTGGTCTACCGTAGTGCGAGTACAAGGTTCGAAGAACTAGTACAGCACCTTCACAAAACGGTAGCTTAGTGTTCGTATACAAGTAGACTTTTTTGTCTCAAAAAAGTAGACTCGTGCTCGTAAATAAGCGCACCAGGCTTCGTAAACAGGTAACCTATCAAGAATTCTTCAAGTGTGTGAATTCTGACACTTTAGAGTTGGTCTACTCGTAGTGCGAGTACAAGGTCGAAGAACTAGTACAGCACCTTCACAACAGGTAGCTTAGTGTTGTAAACAGGTACCTTTGTTTTTCAAAAAATTGACCCGTGCTCGAAATAACCAGACCAGCTCGTAAACAGGTAGACCTATCAAGAATTCTTCAATGTGTGTGAATTCTGGACACTTTAGAGTTGGTTCTACTCGTAGTGCGAGTAACAGGTTCGAAGAACTGTACAGCACCTTCACAAAACATTAGCTTATGTGTTCGTAAACAGTTAGACCATTTTCTCTCGTATAAAGTAGACTTGTCCTCGTAAATAACAGACAGGCTTCTAAACAGGTAGACCTATCAAAAATTCTTCAGTGTGTGTGAATTCTGACACTTTAGATTTGTCTACTCGTAGTGTGAGTACAAGGTTCGAAGAACGTACACACCTTCACAAACGGTAGCTTAGTGTTCGTAAACAGTTAGACCATTTTCTGTATAACAAAGTAGACTTGTCCTCGTAAATAACAACCAGGCTTCTAAACAGGTAGACCTACAAATTCTTTAAGTGTGTGTGAATTCTGGACACTTTAGATTTGTCTACTCGTAGTGTGAGTACAAGGTTCGAAGAACTAGTACACCACCTTCAAAACATTAGCTTATTGTCGTAAACAGGTAGACCATTTTGCTCGCTAAAAAAGTAGACCCGTGCACGTAAATAAGCAGACCAGGCTTCTAAACAGGTAGACCTATCAAAAATTCTTCAAGTGTGTGTGATTCTGGACACTTTAGAGTTGGTCTATCGTAGTCGAGTACAAGGTTCGAAGAACTAGTACAGCCCATTCACAAACAGGTAGGTTATGGTTCATACTAGTACTTTTTGTCTCGCAAAAAAAGTTGACCCGTGTCTAAATAAGCAGTCAGCCTTCGTAAACAGGTAGACCTATCAAGAATTTTTCAAGTGTGTGTGAATTTCTGAACACTTTAGATTTGGTCTACTCGTAGTTGAGTACAAGGTTCGAAGAACTAGTACACCACTTCACAAAACAGTAGCTTATTGTTCGTAAACAGGTAGACCATTTTGTCTCGTAAAAAAGTAGACCCGTGCTCGAAATAACCAGACCAGGCTTCGAAACAGTAGACCTATAGAATTCTTAAGTGTGTGTGAATTGTGGACACTTTAGAGTTGGTCTACTGGTATGTGAGTACAGGTTCGAAGAACTAGACAGCACCTTCACAAAACATGTAGCTTATTGTTCGTAAAACGTAACAATTTTCTCTAAAAAAGGTAGACTCGTGCTCATAATATAACAGACTATGGAATCTGTGTGAAATAGCAGACTCTTGTAATAAAATACATATTCTTGTGAATAAAGTAACACATAATAAAATAGATACTTTGTGAATAAGTACACATTTCATGTGAATGATGTACACATAATAAAGTAGTTGATACATAGAATTATACACATCGCATTGAGAGGATGAGTTTTTACAATAAGGAGACATGGGTTTCTACTAACGGCTACGGCGGACACTTTGGACATTACTCTTTCTGGTGCGAGGTTTTACGGTTCTGTTGGAGATTTACAGTTCCGTGCCACTTGTGTGTTCTGTTTGTGTTGCCCTCGGTCGGTTCAATCTTCACTTGCTTCAGGACTTATATATTATTTCCACGCTTCTCAGCCTCTTTATTGTTCTGAGGCTCTTCAATCTTGTTTTCCAGTTTCTTTTCTTTAATCTTTTTTTGATGTTTCTAACATCATTTGCCATCTATGTGTTATCTGTTCCTTATCAATTTCAAGGTTAGCTCTTTGCGAACCTCTTTTGAGTTATACTGCAATGCATGTGAGTCAATGAAGTTAATGCTCATGCCACTCATTACCATTAACATTCTCTAGTATAAATGAAAACATACCTCGGTCCACCACTCTTCACCATACTGCTCCATGTGTTTGTGTTTCGGCGTGACTTTTGAGGGAGAAATCACACAAAATGCAGAAGACACCATCTTCAAGACCCCTAACCTGTCAATCCTGAGCACATGGCGTGAGAAGAAGACGGCTTGCCGGCCTTCGACCCTCTGATGCCTAAGTCGCCACATGAGAATAGAATAAGGTATGAATAGGGTGAAGGAGGCTTACCCAAATGAGAGGTGAAAACATGTATTTATAGTGATAGGGTGATTGCACCCTAAAAGTACCATTCTGCCCTTACTGGAGAGTGTATTACTATTGTGCCCTCAAGGGAGAGTGTAGGTTTCTTGGGCCTAGTTAAGCCCAAGTCCGTTTTATGTGGCAATATGTGTCTTCTTAGGTGAGTATGACCGATGTTCTATCTCTCACATATGATGTATTAACAAGTACCCAAGTCCGCGGTCAAGAGACTCTCTTGGGTGGGGACTTTATCTGATAGAGTATCGGAAGTACAGCCTTACTAGTGGCGACATAACCAGTCCCCAGTCCCCCAAGTCCCCATGCAAGGAAGGGGATGGACCGGTTCCCTCTAAGTGGGGTACGTCGTGCGCTCTATAGCTCTATCATATATGAGAAATCGTATATCATGATGTCGTGATATCTTGCCAGGAGATAGGCACATGAATGTGAGACACCGGGACCGTTGCTCCCGTGTAGTGTCTGGAGATTGCAGGGCGATCGGGGGTCGAAGTTTAGGTACCGCTCAGTGCCAGCTGTGGAAACTCTAGTAAGCATCTAGCGTGGGTAGCGGGTACCGGCATGTTTGTATGCCTTAGGCGTTTAGTACCTTTGATTTGTATCGCTATATGCTCTAGCTAGCTGAGTTATTCCAGCATGTATGTGTTCCAGGGACATTTGGTGACATATTTTGTGGTTACCTCTAGGTGAGTGCTAAGTGCCTACGTACCCGTTTATGGGATCAACCAAACGTAGTTCACCATTTCGCCATTGAAGCAAGTGTGCCATCAAGGTGTGGCGAGGAATGCCGTTGGGGCGGGCGAGGTGCCGCTAGGCATGGCCAGGGTGTCATTGAGGCAAGGAGGAAGTGTCTTTGAGGCATGGTGAAAGTGCCACTAGGGCATAATATGGTGCCGATAGGGCAGTGTAAAGAGCTGTTGAGGAAGGGTGACTATTGCTATGGCATAGCGAGAGCATGCTAGGAAGCGTGGCAAAGATGCCGAGAGACAGTAGGAAGCGTAGCCAGATGTCGATGGGGCAAGGCGGTGTTACCAAAGTGTTCCGAGAGCACGCCATGAGGCGTGGAAAGGTGCCTGATGAGGCGGGAGAGTGTCAGGTCGTGGTGAGTGTCGTTATGGCGGGGTACCGAGTAGGCTGGCAAGTTCACGGAGGCGTGGTAAGTGTCGGTATAGGTTGTTTTGCCCAGTCCCCTAGTGCCAGGAGGATTATGTGGCTGGGCACCGAAACGAAGACTGATTTGGCATGGGGGATTTTCTATGGTGTGCCCGAGAGGTGAGGAATGTCATGTGTCGAGAAGTGCCTTAAGCACTCTGGTGACTTGTAGGTGTCACACACCGGGAGTGTTTATAGACTTGTCCCTGGTGGCTGATAGATGATAGATGTCGTGTGCCTGGGGAGTGTGTTGCACGGTTGGCTAAGTAACGCCATGTGTCGGGGAGCGTACTCGCCATAGTTGGCATATCTATGGTGATATGATGCTGATAGGTGTTGTAACTTGTGTATTTGGAGAACGAGGTGTCATAACCTCACACTTGGAGAAACGATTTTATTTTTATGTTTTATTATTATTGTTTTTTTTTATTTATTTACTATCATTATTTTGGTGTAGACTCGTGGTTAGATACTCTAGAGAGCAATCATAAAGGGTTGAGCACAAATATGAGCGAGAGGTGTGGCTATGAGGTTTAGCCATTAGTATAGCTAGTAGGTTTAGCCATTAGCTATAGGAGACCGTGTGGCGTACCCGTAAATTGTCACCATGGAGGATGATGGCGAAGTAATCAAAGATCCTAACGTAACCAAAAGAGCACAAAGTCACGAGGACGGAAGAACCATGGGAAACGGCCATGGTGACTGTCCATATGTGTGTAACCGACAGGTAACCATAGGGAGTAGCGATGGAGAGATCATGCTATATATAGAAAAAAAGAAAACAAAATAAAACAAAAAGAACCAAAGAGAAACCATAAGGAGACCGTGGAAAGATCATTAGATCATATGTCGTGACTGTACTGGATGATGTGAAATATTACGGTGGTACTATATAGATCTAATGGCGAGTGCCATGAGAGTTTGTCATGGCGGGAATGAGCTAGTTGATGAGTACTTTTCCCATGATGAGGTTGTTGTATACGTTTGTTTGTATGTTGGCTGTGTACACTCGTGGGTATGTAGCCTGTGGTTGCACATTAGTGTTGGCTGTGTACACTTAGTGTGTGTTAACCGGAGATTGCCGTTTGAGTGCTGTTTGTTTACACCTGCTGTGTGTATAACTTGAGATTGCACACTAGGGGTCTGCGGTGTACACTCGTGGTGTGTGTAGCCTGAGATTGGACGTTTGAGTGCTGGTTGTTTACACTTGTTGTGTGTATAACCTGAAATGGCACACAGGGTGCTGCTGTGTACACTCGTGGTGTGTGAGCCTGAGATTGCACGTTTGAGTGCTGGTTGTTTACACTTGTTGTGTGTATAACCTGAAATGGCACACTAGGGTGCTGGCTATGTACACTCGTGGTGTGTGTAGCCGTCTATGGCGTAGTCGAGAGGCGTGGCTGTTGTCATGTATCATGAAGTGTGTATGAAACTTCACTATTTCATAACTCGAAGGTGTCGCGACAAAGGGTTGCCACGACCTATGGGTGTCATGAAAGATCAAGGCTCTGCTTGAGAGAATAAGATCATAGATATATAACAGGTATGACTTGCAATTATGTGTAACAAGTGTCATATGGTTTGCATATGGGTTACAAGTATGTGTTATGTAACATGTACATGAGAATATGAAACATGTGTACGTGGTAAAGAGTATTTGTTAACTCTATGACATGTAATAATATGCTCAAAAATTGATGATGCATGAGGCATGTTATTTGTATGATAATAACTCAATTAAGTGTAAAGTAAGACTTATCTGGAGCCGTGTAGAGCCACTATAATATTGTAGAGAGTTGGTGATATTAGACTCCATGTCGGCAAAAGAGTAAGTAGATAAGCGTATAAATGTTCCCATTATAAAAGAGAGCTCAATATAATGTTCATAGGTAGCTCATAGAAGTACGCATAACCGTAGACGGAAGTGTTGTCGACAACCCGCTGTTGGAGCTAGGCTAGATAAAATTGTATAGTGCCGAGAGGACATGGCAATTGAGGACTTAAAGATGCTATTTAGGTAGCGAGGGGGTTGGACATGGCCACCATCTGATCTGATTAATTAATGAGTAATCTTGTTGTGGTTGACATATGAACCATAATAGATACAGACCCCATAACTCTATAGCCGCAGATGTATCATATTTGTTCTCATCATGTAGCACAAGATAGTGTGTTGTCTGCTTTGTGAGCTCTCCATGCTAACACTTGGTCAAATGTGGAGTGCGTGCAACTCAGTCTGATCATGGGCAAAAAGGTAATATGAATATACCTATATTTGTTCGGTGGGCGCACTGACAAAGTTGATAAACTTTGTGTGTATATATATATTTGTATATATTCATGATCATGATCATGACCACGTACGGTATAGACAAGGTTGATCCCATATATTTCCTTATCACAAACCACTGCAGATCTGCTAGAGGGCTCTGGAAGAGCAGAGGTAATTGGCAAGGTCACTAATAGTTCCTGGGTTAGAGGGTGGGTGCCGAGAGCAAGCTGTTGGGGATCTCGGAAAGGGAGGTGGAGTGCCATGAACCCGGGAAGGGAGGTGGAGGTCCATGAACCCGGGAAGGGAGGTGGAAGTGAGGGGCGGTGGAGCTCAAGATGGTCTCTGAAAACCCAAGCATGCTTGTGGCTGTGGTCAAGTTGACTGGCGACGGTTAACCTGTGTGCAGAGGAATTTGAGTTTGATGTTCTCTCTTCCAGGGCTTTGAAGTTTGTGGCGAGTGTTTATTCAGAGGAAAAGAGGTTGTAGCAATGTTGTTGCAGTGATTGGCGAACAAAGAAGAGAGGAAGCTGGTGTCCATATATGGGTGTCCAGATCAGTTTCTTGGCGCTGCTCACCGACGCGTGGGACTTGGCCGGAGGTCAGGGAGCCGCGCTGGACTCATTGGAAGACGGTGAGTCTTATGGTGATGGAGGTGAGGCACGGTTGAGCTTGTAGATCAATGGGAGGACAGAAGAAAATCTAGACTACTTTCTCTCTCCTCAGAACTCACTGTGTTCCGAAACCCAGAAGCTTGAAAAGCTTTGATTCTCATGTAAGTGAGATGTGATGTTGGGAGGATTTACAAAGTAGATGAGCTCTGTGTTTGAAGTGAGAGGGAGCTGAGGGGAGAGAGAAACAATGTCGTCGGAAAAAAAAATTTCAGAAAAAAGATCCGGCCAGAAGATGATGAATATGCTCATGGTGAGCTATGTCGGGGTTTCCACTTGAAGTACCCTCCTTCTAGCGCTAATTGTTTCGGTTTGATTTTTGAGGGAGAAGAATCACACAGAATGCAGGAAGACACCATCTTCAAGACTCCTAACCTGTCAATCATGAGCAAGCGTGGAGAGGAAAACCGGCTTGCCGGCCTTCGACCCTCTGATGCCTAAGTCACCACATGAGAATAGAGATAAGGTATGAGAATAGAGATAAGGTACCTAAACATGTACTTTATAAGCCAACTGTATGACGACATCTAATTTGCAAATTTGACCATACGATGTGATCACTTAAGTAAAATATGGATACGGTAAAAACTTACCAATTTTCGATAATTTTGGGTCTCGATCGTACGAGTCAACTTTATTTACGTTTAAATTTTTCTATGGGGACCTATATAACAGGTTTATAAACGTGTCTAAATTTTCTCATAAATTAGTTTCACACAGGTACTCAATGAGATTTCCAGCATTCACGAATCAAAAAAATAAGTTCGGTCGGAGGAGATAAGAGCGTTTCCGTATGGATAATAGGCATATCGTTTGTTGACCAATTTCGGACCTCTTACTACCACATATTTATGTCGTCAAGTCGCACAAAGAAGTGGCGCCATAATTCATTAAGAGCTGGAAAATTTCAATTCGTTAAAGGTGAGAAAAACTGCTTTCGCACGCAATTGAAAATTAAGGTTCTTTTTAGATGACATAAATATGTCATCTCAAAGTTGAGCACATTAAAACTTGCACAGGGAAGTTCGAATTGAAAATTTCAATTTTTTCAGACGACATATATTTGTCGTCTCCATAAGTACACTAAAAGAGCTGAAAACTAGATTTGGACAGTTTTCCTCACACAACATATATATGAGGTCTCAATTTTCAGCTAAAAACCTCATTTCAGCTCAATTTTCAAACGGCATATATTTGTCGTCTCCAGAAGTACATTAAAAGAGCTAAAACTAGATTTGGACAGCCTTTCTCACACAACATATATATGAGTCTCAATTTTCAGTTAAAGTGAGAATTTCTAGGTTTGTTGACACAACACCTATATGTTGTATGATTTTTACAAACCTAGAAAAAATGAACTAGCCTCTAAAAGTATTGAAGTAGGATGTCATTGAGACGACTTTTACATTTTATATGTCGTCTAAAAAACCACAAAACCATCAGACGACACTTGTTTCAAATGCTGCTTTATATGTCGTGCCTCTTGTGTCGTCTGATGATGTTATTGGCATAGTGTTTGGAGGCTGGGTGTTTTATAGTTTGTGGTTTGGGATTTGGCTGGCAACTGAACATCAACTTGCTCATCCATGTCGTTGGCTTGGGTGGCTTTATGGGTCAGCGAAAGAGGCAGCAGTTAGGGTTGCTTTGGTAACTGTTTGTTTAGATTTAATGTGTTTTTTATGTAATTTTATTTTTATCTTTAGGGTTACCCTCCTTTACCCTTTCCTTGTGGATTGAGCTGAGTGGTGACTTTCCTAATGTTTATATGTACTTAGGCCTTGTTTGGGCTTTTCCTTTGTAATCATTAATGAAATTTTCATTATTCCAAAAAAAATGCAATAAGATCATCTGATGAAGAACCATCATCACAATAAGCAAATTTTATAAACACTGGAGAGCAAACACGATTATCATCATAACCAGAGACAAGATCAAAGGGACAATACCTCCATTAATGGGTGATGTTGGCAACATGTCACGACCCACCAAGTTCCTTGGGCATATTTGGAGCAAGCATTGCCCAAGGATAATTTTGAAGCACACTAGAGTGTTCTAGAACGTTGTGGAAAGCCTCGGAGGTGTCCGGATAAATCGGGAAGTCTCTAGGAGACTATGGAATTCTCTAGAACCTTTGAGGAGGCTCAAGCAACTAGAGATCCCTAGAACTCTCTAGAACACTCAAGGTCTTGTATAGATACTTTAGGACTTCCCTAGAGACATGTAGAAGTCTCTAGACTTTGTCTATATTTGTAAAGTCCTAGATCACTCTAGAACCTTAGGCAAGGAGAAGGATGCCTATAAATAGGGAGGCACCCCTCTCATTTTGGCATAGAGAAAGCATCACCAAGCCTTGTAAAGCATTCTCAAAGCTTAATACAAGTTCTTGCTTTCTAAGTGTTCTTCTTGTCTTCTTTCGGTTGTTCTAGCCAAGTGTTGTGCGGGAGTAAGGCTGACTTAGCGCAAGGAGGGTGCTAAGGCCGCACGAGTAGTTTAAGAAAAAGTAAGCTCGTGACAGTTGGTATCAGAGCAGAAGTTCGATCGGAACCTCGCTCGACATCATGGTAAAGCATAGTGCTACCAAGGTGCATCAGGATCCAACCCTTCCGAGGAAGTTACGCAAAGGGGAAGTCGCGACGAGCATGTCGACCCTGACGTTCCAAGGCGGGAACGGTCTAAGGACATGATCTCTGCTTTCGACTCGCGTCTAACTCAAGTGGAGGAGGACGTGAGTGGCATGGAGGCCCATGTGGATGATCTAGGCCAACGGGTAGAAGGCCTAGAGGCGGAGGACGTTGCCATCCACACTGCGATTAAGGGCATGTTGGCCCAGCTAGAGGAGTCCTTGAGGGCGAGATGGCGAAGATTCGCGAGGAGTTCATGGGGGAACTCACCAAAATGCGTCAAGTCCATGAGAAGGAGTTGAATGGCACGCTTGCACGCATGGAGGACATGCATGGGGACTTGGTCCTATGCAAGCGCGCATTGGCTACGGGAGCTGGCACCAGCGGTGTTGTGGAGGCTAAGCGCATCGAGGTGCCAAAGCCTAAGAGTTTCGGGGGCTCGCGCAACGCTCGTGAAGTTGATAACTTCTTATGGGGGCTAGACCAATACTTTGGAGCCGTAGGCATCACCGAAGAGGACGCCAAGGTTAGAACCGCGGCTCTCTACCTTACCGACACTGCCATGTTATGGTGGAGGAGAAGGCGAGGAGATATTGAGAAAGGTACGTGCACCATCGACACCTTTGATGACTTCACTAGAGAACTTAAGAGACAATTTTGTCCCGAGAATGCCGAGGATGAGGCAAGAGCTCGCTTGCGAAGGCTCAACACTCGGGGTCTATTCGGGATTATATCAAGGACTTCACCAACTTAGTGCTTGAGATTCCCGATTTACCCGACAAGGATGCTCTCTTCAATTTTATGGATGGTCTCCAACCATGGGCTAAGACCGAGCTAAGGCGACGTGGGGTGCAAGACCTTGCTACCGCCATAGCCACGGCCGAAAGCCTAATCGACTACACTAGTCCAAAGGAGTCCACGAGCAAGCCGAAGGAAAAGAAGAGTAGTTATGCCAAAGGTGGGGAGACAAAGGCCAACGCAAAGACGAGCCCCGTCAAGACAACTATGCGGCAAGAAGCAAAGACAAAGGCAAGCAAAAGGATGTGAGGAGTTCAAAGCCCAACAACAACAAGTGCTTCCTTTGTGATGGGCCGCATTGGGCTAGAGATTGTCCGCAAAAGAGGGCACTAAGTGCACTCTTAGGGAGTCATCAAGGTGAAGCCGAGGGCGGCGACGAAGGTGTAAGCATGGGGTCGATGCAATTACTCAACGTAATTCGATCGACACCCAAAGTCCAAGCCAAAGGCCTACACTTCGTCGACTTGACAATTGGAGAGAAGCCAACGTCCGCAATGCTCGACACGGGGGCGACCCACAATTTCATCTCGATTGAAGAAGCCCGAAGGCTAGGGCTACGAGGGAGTGATGGAGGGGGCTCCATCAAGGCGGTTAACTCACCCGCCCGACCAATTCGAGGTGTGATTCGAGGAGTCAAGACTACCGTGGGAGCATGGTGTGGAAACTTGGACTTCTCGATTGTTCCGATGGATGACTACAAAGTCGTTCTAGGGTTGGAATTCTATGATCAAGTCAAGGCCATACCGGTGCCGTTCGCTAATAGCATGTGCATCATAGATGGCGACAAGGCGTGCGTTGTGCCGACAAAGAGAGGTGCCAAACAAGACTTAAAGGTATTGTCGGCACTACAATTCAAGAAGGGCGTCAAGAGGGAAGAGGAGAGCTACCTAGCCATCCTCAAGGAGTACGATGATGAGGAGCCGAGGCCACAAGACGACGTGCCCAAGGAGGTAGCCAAAGTGCTTGAAGAGTTCAAGGATGTGTCACCATCCGAGTTACCCAAGAGACTACCACCAAGGAGGGAAGTCGACCATGCAATTGAGTTGGAGCCGGGAACCAAGCCACCCGCCATGGCCGCATACCGCATGGCACCACCCGAGTTGGCGGAGCTAAGGAGGCAATTGAAGGAGTTATTGGATGCGGGATTCATTAGACCTTCAAAAGCACCCTTTGGTGCCCCGGTCTTGTTTCAAAAGAAGAAAGATGGTTCTCTTCGCATGTGCATCGACTATAGGGCGCTCAACAAGGTCACGGTGAAGAACAAGTACCCCATCCCTCTCATTGCCGACTTGTTTGATCAATTGGGGCATGCACGCTACTTCACGAAGTTGGATCTTCGATCGGGGTATTACCAAGTGCGCATAGCCGAGGGTGATGAACCAAAAACCGCGTGCATCACAAGGTATGGTTCTTATGAGTTCTTGGTTATGCCCTTTGGTCTAACAAATGCACCGGCGACGTTTTGCACCTTGATGAATAAGATATTCCACCCTTATCTTGATCGGTTCGTGGTCGTCTACTTAGACGACATTGTGGTGTATAGCCAAACCTTGGAGGAGCACGTAGAACACTTGAGGGAAGTGTTCAAGGTGCTAAGGGAAAATGAGCTATACATCAAGAGGGAGAAGTGCTCTTTTGCGAAGAACGAGGTGTTGTTCTTGGGGCACAAGATCAAGGATGGCAAACTCATGATGGAGGATTGCAAGGTGCATGTCATCCAAGAATGGGAGCCACCCACAAAGGTACATGAGTTAAGATCTTTCCTTGGGTTAGTGAATTATTACCGCCGCTTTATCAAGGGATACTCGGCGAGGGCCGCTCCATTGACCGACCTTCTCAAGAAAAACAAGGCATGGGAGTGGACGACAAAGTGCCAAGAAGCCTTTGAAAACTTGAAGAAGGCGATATGCGAGGAGCCCGTGCTAAGTCTACCCGATCACACCAAGCCATATGAGTTGCACACCGATGCTTCCGACTTTGCCATTGGAGGCGTGCTCATGCAAGAGGGACATCCGGTTGCCTATGAGAGTCGGAAGCTTAACGACACGGAGCGTCGCTACACGGTGCAAGAGAAGGAGATGACGGCCATCATCCATTGCCTTAGAGTGTGGCGGCACTACTTGCTTGGGACAAGGTTCGTAATCATGACCGACAACGTGGCAACTTGCTTGGGACAAGTTCGTAATCATGACCGACAACGTGGCAACAAGCTACTTTCAAACACAAAAGAAGCTAAGTCCGAAGCAAGCGCGATGGCAAGATTTCTTGGCGGAGTTCGACTATGTCATGGAGTACAAGCCGGGAAAGGTGAACGTGGTAGCCGATGCACTAAGCCGGAAGGCGGAATTTGCAAGCATATCGCAAGTCACTAGCCCACTCTTGAACAAGATCAAGGAGGGACTCAAGGCGGATCCACAAGCACAAAGTGTCATCGCCTTGATAAAGGAGGGCAAGACACGGAGGTTTTGGATGGAGGAAGACCTCCTATACACGAAGGGCCGCCGCATCTACGTGCCAAAGTGGGGCAACTTGAGAAGGGAGCTCATGAAAGAATGTCATGACTCCAAATGGGCCGGCCATCCGGGAGTAAGACGCACACTTGCCTTGTTGAAGTCCACCTATTATTGGCCAAGGATGCGCGATGGAGTCGAGGAGTATGTGAGGACATGTCTTGTATGCCAACAAGACAAGGTAGTCCAACAACAGCCGGGGGCTTGCTCGACCCCTTGCCCATTCCCGAGAGACCATGGGAGAGTGTCTCTATGGACTTCATCACTTGTTTGCCAAAATCCGAGGGGTTTGGGAGCATTATTGTGGTGGTGGACCGATTTAGCAAGTATGCAACCTTCATGGCCGCATCAGCCGATTGCACGGCCGAGGAGACCGCTAAGCTATTCCTTAGCAACGTGGTCAAGTTTTGGGGCGTTCCGAAAAACATTGTGAGTGACCGAGACCCACGCTTCACCGGAAGGTTTTGGACGGAGCTTTTCAAGATGCTTGGGTCGGACTTAAGCTTTTCAACAAGCTTCCACCCACAAAGTGATGGGCAAACGGAGCGCGCCAATGCTCTCTTGGAGCTATACTTGCGGCACTATGTGAGTGCCGATCAAAAGGATTGGGCCAAGCTTCTTGACGTGGCGCAGTTTTCATATAACTTGCAACAAAGCGAGGCCACCAACAAGAGTCCTTTTGAGATCGTGTTGGGACGGCAGCCGACTACACCCTTGTCCCTTGCCACTCGCTATGAGGGGAAGAGTCCCGCCGCGTTCAAATTCGCCAAGTCATGGCACGAGCAAACGGAGTTAGCTCGCGCGGCGTTGCACAAGGCTGCCTCAAGGATGAAGAAGTGGGCGGACAAGAAGAGGAGGCACGTGGAGTTCAAGGAAGGGGACCTTGTACTCGTGAAACTCTTGCCACAACAATTCAAGTCCTTTCGAAAGGTGCACAAGGGCTTGATACGTAAGTATGAGGGGCCGTTTGAGGTTATCAAACGTGTGGGCAAGGTTTCATACAAGCTTCATCTTCCGCCCAAGTTGAAGATACATCCGGTCTTCCATGTAAGCATGTTGAGGCCATACAATGAAGACGTGGAAGACCCATCAAGGGGAGTGTCGCATCGGGCACCAACGGCGGTTGTCACCTCCTTTGACAAGGAAGTAGACGAGATACTTGCGGACCGCATCATCCGACGTCGAGGCGTGCCAAGCTACAAGGAGTATCTCGTCAAGTGGAGAGGGTTGCCCGATACGGAGGCAAGTTGGGAGTCCGAGGATTTGCTTTGGCAATTCAAGGACAAAATCCAACGCTACCATGTGCAAGACGCGACGAGGGCGTCGCAGACTTAGGTGGGGAGAATGTCACGACCCACCAAGTTCCTTGGGCATATTTGGAGCAAGCATTGCCCAAGGATAATTTTGAAGCACACTAGAGTGTTCTAGAACGTTGTGGAAAGCCTCGGAGGTGTCCGGATAAATCGGAAGTCTCTAGGAGACTATGGAATTCTCTAGAACCTTTGAGGAGGCTCAAGCAACTAGAGATCCCTAGAACTCTCTAGAACACTCAAGGTCTTGTATAGATACTTTAGGACTTCCCTAGAGACATGTAGAAGTCTCTAGACTTTGTCTATATTTGTAAAGTCCTAGATCACTCTAGAACCTTAGGCAAGGAGAAGGATGCCTATAAATAGGGAGGCACCCCTCTCATTTTGGCATAGAGAAAGCATCACCAAGCCTTGTAAAGCATTCTCAAAGCTTAATACAAGTTCTTGCTTTCTAAGTGTTCTTCTTGTCTTCTTTCGGTTGTTCTAGCCAAGTGTTGTGCGGGAGTAAGGCTGACTTAGCGCAAGGAGTGTGCTAAGGCCGCACGAGTAGTTTAAGAAAAGTAAGCTCGTGACAAACAGCTTTATATCCAATAAGCATGGAATCACACTGATAGGAATTCCAAGCATTCTTTACCTGTGAAAAAACCTGCTCATGCTATCCCATAATTAATTCTCCCCTCCCCAGATCAAGACGCACCACAAAGAGGAACCAATGATTCTCGTCATGCATAGGTATGAAAATATGGGTTACAACCAAATTGTGAGAATCAGAACCTCTGCTTTTGAAAATTACTAAGGAAAAACAAAGGAAAACAATAGCCATCTATTTGCATACATATCCTTTTTAGTTGGAAGACCTACCCTTTAATTTCTTTTTATCACCTCTTTGAAGAATGCAGTGGTCTTAATATATACTTAGAAATTTGTATAAGTAAATTAATGTTGCCTCCTACTTTTCTTTCTTGCCACAGGTAGTCCGCAAACAAGTCAATGATGTCGCAAGATAACCATGCACGAGGACAGAGTGTCCTCATGTATTCTCGATCAACCTATATTTCCTCACTGCTATTGTGAGTGAGCTGCTCATTGAAAGCTTTTTTGGTGTTAAACATCTTGTCATTGACCAATCGAACAATTCATTTGTTTGTTTCATCCTAATTCGCCCCTTTAGCCCTAACTTTGAAAGGTCCAATCTCCGCGGTTTCATAGAAACTCTGATCCTTCGTCTTTGTATTCTTCTTTGCATCATTCTTCAAAGGACTCTTCTTTGTATCATCCTTCAAGAGACTAACCATGGATACAGAGTCCGATAGGATCACCACAGATGTCTTCTTTTTAGGAGGAGTTTCTTCGACAAGTGACAGTACCTGCATTACATACGATGTAATATAGTCATTAAGACAAGAGAAAGGAAAGCTCGAGGAACAACTATATTAAGATGAATGCAACATGTGCAACATAAATGCATGTTTATTCCACACCAACCAAACATCACTTATCACACAAAAGTGCAACATGTGCACTCCAAATAAAAATGTAACATACTCACTCCATTAAAATCCCTATCAATTATTCAACAACAATGCAACATGTGTACTCGTTAAAAAAAACAACTATCAATATACACAACACATTTTTGTCTTAGGTACATCATAGAACATCTTGTGGCATGCGCTGGAGGTAGGATTAGAAAGTGCACGATGATGAAATGTTGATAAAAAAAATTAAATGTTAAAGAAAAAAATGAAATGCTGAAGAACAAAGCAATTAATAACATCGAGTCAAAACATATCTATTTCTCATGCAATTAGTAAGAATGATATAATGTTTCTTTTTAGTCTCTTATGCATTTCTCAATTTTTAACCTCATTCTTTTGTTTTAAAATAACATCCAATCAAAACATATGTATGCTACTATTGACAAGCACAAGTTGTTTTTACCGAAGAGCACTCTCATAACCTAAATATGCATTGCGACATACTTCGTCAACTATAAAAACATATATTAGTGGAGTCAAGGGAGATCAACGAATTTTTGAAGGTCACTATGGGAAAAAAAAATTGTTGATGGTTCACGTGTTCCTGTATCATATATTTATATTGATCCACCACGTTCTCGACGCTCGACAACAAAATTTGAAGTTTTAAATCTAAGAACTAATTTTATTTAACCTCTATCAACTTTAAGTCGATCATCATATATGTTAATCCCTTTTCTTTCAAATTCATCAAAAACACCTCTCGACTTTCAATTTTCATCAACCTTGTCCAAACTTCTGTTTTCCATCTAATTCCTTGGTCATGTGATGACGTGGCATTAAGAAGAAAACCAAATTTGAAGTCGGTGGGCCCACAGATAAGAGCAAAATAGATAAATTACATTCACTCCCACCAAAATCAAATTGAACCAAATATTCAATCAGATTGCATTCCTTAGTGGCTTAGTACCAGTGAAGAAACGAAGGTGGTTGTGAGACCCATCTTTGCAGACCCATCTTCCAAATTATTGTCTATTATCATCTAGTGAAGCAGTAGTGTGCGCTGCCATGTTCACGACTCGGGGAACCCAATCCCAATTCATCACATCAAACAGAGAGCTTCTCCTCCTGATTCGGTGATAATTGGGTATATTTCTAGTTCATGTTCCTCTTCCATTTTGTGATGCAATCACTCATCTCTTTAGAATCAAGCTCCACGGTAATGTGTTTAATATTGTTCTCCAATGCGAGGTTCATTCCCAGAAGAGCAGCACATGCCTCTACTTCCTTCACCAATTGGTAGAGCTCATGCTTGAACTCACTATAAGGAGGAATATCATCTGTAACACCTTTTGTGTGTGGTTCCTACACCTCAATTTCATTCTCAACCATTGTGGCCACCATAATCTGGATGTATAAGGATGGGTCAAGGTGCACAATATGGGTTCTATATCAAAATCACATATTGGGGATTATGGGAGGCAAATTGTTAATCTGGGTTTCAGTGGTGATAGAGAGAGTTGTTAAACTAAGGTTAGGAGGTTGTGATGGGAACATAAATGTGTATCAATATGGGGAAAATGGTCAAAAAAGTTATTTTCGAAATTTGACTTTCTTCTTGATGCCACGTCATCACTTGACAGAGGAATTAAATAGAGAACGGAGGTTTGGACACGGCTGATGAAAATTAAGAGTCAGTGGGTGTTTTTGGTGAAATTAAAAGAAGAATTGCTAACATGATGATCGACCTAAAGTTAATGGGGGTAAACTGAAATTAGTTCTAAATTTAATGTTGTTTAGTGTGAGTGAGTCAAGATAAATAATAGATCAAATACTTGTAACGTCCTAGACTATGCACCTAAAAACGGTTTAAATAATAATGTTATCACTTTGGGGAAGAACTCTTCGATCAATATTAATTGTGGATTCACGTTTTAGACGCATCTCGATTTGCATATACTACTTACATGATTGGAATTGTGCGTCTTCTCCTCTTAGACCTCATGATTTTGATGTGTACGATATTCAAGTTAATGCTTTTTATGCTTGGTCATGCAAGAACCTTAATCAAGATGAGCAATCAAACAAGGCTATGGGAACCATCAAGTTATACAAAAAATAAAAAAATAAAAAGAAGGGTGCGCATCATAAGTGTTTTTATGCATTCTCTAAAGGGAAAATACCCAAATACCCAAATACCCAAAAACAAGGTTTGTAAAGCTCAGTTGAATGAAAAACAGTTTCCTTATCTCATTCCAATGTTTCTTACGAAAAATACGTTTGTACCCCTACCCTAATTCTCTTTCTCTCGTCTCCCTCACTTCTCATTCTGATCTGCTCTCCTCTCCTCTCTCTTCTCTCTATTCTCTTCTTCTCTCCTCACCATCATCAATGCACTCCTCTCTCTCTCTCCTCACCATCATCGCCGCCCTCCTCTTTCTCTCTCCTTCTCTCTCTCACTGATGTTTCTCCCTTCGCAGATAGATCCTCACGTCGGTCATCATCACGTTTCTCCCTTCGCCGAATAGATCCTCACGTCGGTTATCATCACCGCTTGATCATACCGTCACATCTTCGACTAGATCTCCTCCTCCCTCTCTCCTCCGATCTGGAAAACACACTTTCGCTCTCTCTGTCTCTCTGTCTCTCTCTGGGCTGCCTCGACGTCGACGCTGATGACGCCTCAAGGACGAGGACAACGCACCAGCGAGGAGCCCGACGAGGATCATGGGGTCGAGCCATCTCCGGGATCTCGAGCTACTAGAGGAGGATTGCAACCCTCGCCAGGCTAGGGATTTGAAGGTAGGATCTGATCCTTCTTTCATATTGTTGGTAAATTATGGTTGTTGTTGGTCTGGAGGTTAAATTGGTGTTGTGGTTGGAGAAGGAGAGAAGGTGAGAAGAGTAGCCTTGCTGCTATGATTTCACTTTGGATGGAGAGAGGAATCTCTGTGATTAAGTCATGGTCTGCCTTTGTTTGTGAAGGTGAAGAAGCCTGCACCTGTAAAAACTTATTTTCCAACGTTTTCTACTACCTTAGTAATATCTTATTACCCCTAGTAATTTCGGCTAACCATTACTGGGGTCACAGTAACTGATTATTGGGGTCACAGTAACTGATTATTGGGGGTCAATAACTCGATTATTAGGGGTCAATAACTCGATTATTAGGGGTCAATAACTGATTATTGGAGGTCAGTAACTGATTATTAGGGGTCAGTAACCAAGTTATTAGGGGCCAGTAACTAATTATTAGGGGTCAGTAACTGATTATTGGGGGATTATTGGGGTCAGTAACCAAGTTATTGGGGGTTAATAACTGAGTTACCGGTGACGGGAATCCGACGACCGGAGAAAATTTGAGTTACTAGGGGTCAGTAACTGATTATTGGGGGTCAGTAACTAAGTTATTAGGGTCAGTAACCGAGTTACCGGTGATTGGAGAAAAATTGAGTTACTGGGGGTTAGTAACAAAGTTACCGGTGACCGGGGAAATCCGGCATCCAAAGTCTGACGGCTGGTGACCAGAGTCCGGTGAGGTTCCGGCCAAGTATTTTCTCTTTCATTTTCTCTTTCTATGCATGTTTAAAGGGTGAGGGCAAAATAGTCTTAAAATAATATGGTTTGTTAAGACTTTAGTACAGATTTGTGCATTTTGGCATAAAAAGGTTACCTTATATTGAAATGGGCTAATGAAAAAAATTGTCATTGGAATGAGAAATGAGGGGTTTGAATTAGTACTAAATGGGCATTTTCCTTCTCTTAATCTCATACTAGGAACCTATGTGTTGGAAAGTAATGGTTAAACATAACGGTTTTTTTTCATCAATATAACTTCATTAATATATGATGATTACATCGATTCGGAACCTAGAGCAATCAAATTACTTCAGACTAGAGAATTAGACAACTCGGTTCATTGTATCTCACATTTGAAATCCGTTTTTACCAATTCACTTTTGAGGGCATGTACTTCTTCGACTTTTTCTTTAGATTTAGTTTTTTTTTTTTTTTTTCAAAGAAAGTTTCTTTAGATTTAGTTGGGTAAGCAGTTTTGTATAATTTTGGCCACAATTTTAATTTTTATTTTTTTTGTCTTTTTAATTTTGTCTCATCAGGATGGTACTTTGCTTTAAGGCTTTATAGGTTTAGAAGTTATTTTATTTGTTTTGTAGTTGGGTAGTGTCCACCCTTTTAGACTGTAGTTTTGAGGTTGTCTTTTCAATTTTTAGTTGTTAGCTCTTTGTATGGTCTTCGGACTATTCATGTTTGACTGTTTTGGTCGTTATGATCTTTGATCAATGGTATTATCTCTTTTACCCTAAAAAAATGGTCTTATATTGAATAATGAAAAACAAATAAATCTCAGCCACATGTATCAAAAAAAATACTATGGCTCAAAACTCGCGCTCTTTCTTTTGTTAGTGTTAGGGTTCATGCGGTGTTGTATCACTCCAACATCCACGGCAACCATGACGGCATCCAATGCTTCTCTGACAGCAAGACTAATCTCCAAGCTTTCTATATCATATTATGAAGAACCTGTTGATCTCGACGATCTCAGATACCCGGAACAAGGGTGGCACCCTAGTTCAATTTAGTCGGTCAACTTAACACCGCCAGGGTGGTGGCTTTCGACACATTCAAGAGTGTCGTGCGCTTTATATGGTGTCTCCTTTCTCTTGTGGAGGTTCAAGCTAAATGCGATCGCTTCCTTTTTACGTTTATCAGCGAACGTGATGTTACCCGAGTCAAGAAAGGAGATCCTTGGGCTTATCAACGCGCCATGATCATCATCAATGACTATGACGGATTTTCTAATATCTGACACGTACCTCTGAATTTTTATTGGATTTGGGTGGAAATTATAAGGCTCCCTACCGCGCTCACGACGGCTGTCACGACAAGGCTTGTGGGGAAAACAAGCAGCCCTATTTTGTAGGTGAACCAACCTAGTCTTAACTGAGGTATTGTTAGTGTTCGACTAATCCTAATGCTTGATAATCCAGTAAGACTGACTAGACGAATTAGGGTTTCATCTGTCAAATTGTTGAATATCCAATTTTGCTACGAATAACTATTGGGACATTGTAGCAGAAACAAGAAGAAGGCTTCTAGTGCAGTGTCATAGAGCCCGGATACCATGGCTCCGGGGACGTCAAAGCTTGCAAGTGAAGAAGATCCCGGCCTCGAGTCTGAGCTCATGCAGAGTAGTCTTCTAGCGTAACTAGTAAAGATCCCTTCTAAACTTTAGCAATTCCTTTCTTTCTTTTCAATTCGATGAAAGGTACATCATTGGGTCTTAGGCCTTATTCAATTGAAAGTTGAGTTGTTAGAATTTAGAAGGTTATCTGCTTAATTTCTAATTTGTCATATCCACCTTTTTTTTATGTAATTTTGAGGTTGTTTTTTCAATTCTTAGAGTAATTTGACTTAGTTTTTTAGTTATGTTACATGTATGGTCTTTAGTCTATTCATGTTTAACCTTTTGGTCAGCATGATCTTTGATTAATGGAACTATCTCCTTTCCCCTAGGAAAAAAGATACAAATTTGAGAGAGTTGATTTCCCCAATATGAATAGCTGCCCAGGGCAAATTTGGGCAATTCATACGATCATTTTTTCCTCAACCCTTATAACTTTGAGAAAATTACATAGTAGCACATAACCAAATTTATAAATACAAAAAACCTACTTCTAGTAATTTTTATACAAATTAGGACACAAGCCCAAGCCCAAGCCCAAGCCCAAGCCCAAGCCCAAAATTAATGATCACAAGCCTAACCCAAGTTTTAATTGTAAAATGACCAAAAAACTCAGATTCATCACATAATTACGGAAATGCCACCTGACTCTATCTCTTATCCTCCCTCAGATATGATTTTGTTCTCTCTCTCTCTCTCTCTCTCTCTCTCTCTCTCTCTATCTCTCTCTCTCTCTCTGAGGCGCCGTTTAGCTGATGTCACAGTGACCGCCAAAGCTCGATCGATCGCGTGGATTGACGACAATGGGAAATGCTTCTTCTCCTCGAGGAAGTTCGTCAACGACAAGCTTTGCGCCGGCGGGTCTGATAGTCCGAATTGAAATTGAGATCCAGGTCGACGTTTCTGGTCGAAATTCAGGTAAGAGAAAAGGAGATGATAAGGTTGAGGAAGATAACGAAGTGACGTCATTTAAGCGGCAGTATCAATGACCTCGATGGCGGCGATCCCGGTGTAGATCCAGAGGAGGTTCGTCTGTGGTCGACGGTGAGGGAGACGGCGTTGTGGTCGCTAGAGATCTCGAAGATGGCGATCTCACTGAGGAGGACTTGCAGAGGTCGACGGTGAGGGAGACGAAGTCACCAAGGCCATCGACGACGCATCCGAGGAAGGCAAAACCTAGGCCGAGGTTGGCAACGATGACGGGGGCGAAGGCCATGACAGAGGTGAAGAGGGGTTCGGGATCGGCGTTGAGGATGGTGCGTCGGAAGGGAGGGAGAGGTTGCATCGAGAGATGGTTTTGGGTTTTGAAATGTGATGTTATTTACTAGGGGTCTAGTCATGTTGCTACTGCTTAGTTTGCTTTTCCTATTCGATGTGAATTGCATATAAATATGATTATAAAGGTAAGGGACGCAAAAGGAAGGAAAGTCGGTTCTTGTTCACACAGTTTCAATTCAACCGACATTGATTTTAGATCAAATGTGGCCAATTCAAAAGCCTAGATCTGAGAGTATGAGTCATGCTACTATACATTTGGTAGTAGTAGCCATTTCGTGGTCAGTAGCATAAAGTTTCTAATAGCGACAGTAGCAGCTTTATAAAAGTCTCATATCGTGACAGTAGCAGTTTTGTTTTATTTCGGAGAATTGCCTGAAAAAAATTACAATAGCACCTTTTTATCGGGTGCTACTGAGCTACTTGGCAGTAGCATTCAATGTGCTACTGTGCTACTCATTGACAGTAGCAGTTGATATGTAATGAAGGGTATTATGGTAAAATTGTAATGACAGATGACATGTGGATATTAGTTTGTCCTAATTTGTTAATATTTGTCCTTAAATGTGTAAGATATTGTGTAAATAATGTATTTATAAATTAAAATTTAATTAGTAACTTTATAATAATTTACTATATAACTTTTCATTCCACCAAGATAGTCCTCTTCATTTTCTTAAACTCAAGAAGAGACTTGAATCCTAATTTGACAGGAATTGATTTGGGTTTCCAACTCATCCTGACACACTAATTTTTTTTCTTTTATATAAGAAAATAAACAATAGCTTAAATACAGGAGCCTCATATTTAAGCCTCTAATACATCGTGCTCCTAGTCTGTCAAACATAACTGCCCTTGAAACACTAGGGTGGTGGTGATTCCAGACTTTCTCGCCATCGTGATTGTGTCCCAGATTTGACACACTAATTTATTTTTATATATAATGTTCATGAGTTCTTTATTAATAAACATGGTGTTCATCTTCCGTCGCTCATCTTCTGAGAATCTTAATTGTATAATTGCAAAAATCAAAACTATGGAGAACAACAATAGCGCAATATATCATCATATGCATAGTTCAATCTAGACACAGTAACTCAGCTGATGGTTGCGGATTCCAAAAGATTGCAAATAGGAAAGTGATGCGGTATTGATTGATTCTCAAAAGCATGTTCATCTTTGTTTTTCTTTTTTCTTTTTTTAACTTATTTTATTTTATAAATTAGGGCAGCATTAGAAGTTTGGATAACAAAAGTTAAATGTAGGGTGAACATCTGGCTGGGGGATATCACCCAAAACCCTAAAGAGCCGTCGCTCTCAAAATCCTAAAGAGCCGTCGCTCCTAAAACTTTCTGATCCAACCTCGTCCGGTGGCGCCCAAACGCCTCGACGAGCCTCTTAGCCTTGTCCTTGCTTCGGGGTCTGTTACCGGACGGGATCTACAATTTGCTTGCCGGAAGAGATCTAGAGGGATGCTTCTCGACTCATAGATTAGCGGATGGCTGGGCATGGTCCATGGTTTTTCTCTCAAAAGGGGTGGCTTCTGTGGTGGTGAATGGCTTACGTCTAGGGCATTGGCGAGTTTCATGCCTTTGTGCGCCGGTGTGGGTGGGTTCCAAAAGAACTTGGCTGGGGCGTTTCGCAGGTGTGAACTTATGGTGGCTTGGGCGCAAGGCGGCTACAGTGTGTCTTGGCTGGCTTTGTGTCACGACATGGCATGACGGTGGTGACTGGAAGGTAGGTCAGTACACTGGCATGAGAGTTGCAAACTGTGGAGATGGTAGTGGGCTGATTTCTTACCATATCCTACTGGGCTTTGTATTGTGAGCATCTTATTTTGGATCTTCTTTTAGGCCTCAAATTATGGCTGGAGTATTTTACTTCCTTCCCTAGTCTAAGTTTTTAGTTAATCTAAGAACAGTAAGCTCCTTCTTAGGAGACCTAGCTTTGTTTAGTTTTCAAATATTTCTTTTCTGTTGTCTAGAAATAAGTGAACGGAATCTTTGTAATGAATTGTGCTAGCATGCCACGTCTTTAACTTGCCCAAATGTTTGGCAAGGGAAGGCATGTATCCGTGTCATTCTAGCTTGAGTATCAATGAATTTGCCGTATGGCTTTTACGTCAAAAAAATATGGCTGGGGGATGCAAATTTGCCGACCACCATTTTGTGTCCACCCACATAATCTAATGTTAAATGTCATTTTTCTTAACCATCTCTAACCATGGTTACATATTAAATTGTAATAAATGAATTCTGTTTTTTATTTTATTTTAACTTTAACTCTTTTTAAAATTTACCTTTATTATTTCTTTTAAGTTGATTTCAAACATGTGCAAGCCTTTTTTTTCTTTATTACCCATATAGGGTCTTTGCTTTATTTTCCAGAACACCCAGTATCCTATTTGTATGAGTTCAAGGAACCATTGCTTACCTGTTTATAAAAAACTGCAGAGAACAAAAAAAACTAGGACAAACAACAAAATGTACTGAATAACAAGCCATCCTTAAAAACCAAAGAGTGGAGTTACATTACCATTCATGAAAAGTATGATAATATCATCATGATGCAGCTAATGAAAATATCATAAACGATATACAAAGTTAAACATAAGAAAAGATTCATCTGTTTTTTTTTTCCGGTCTATTGTTTGTTTTTATTTCCATCGGTTTTCAACCAATTCTTTACTTAGAGATATTGTTTTTATAATTTTTTTTAAAAAGTTAAAGTTAAAATAAAAAAACATAATTCATTTATTACAATCTTATATGTAACCATAGTTAAATTTGGTTAAGAAAAATGGTACTTCACTACCAGAAGAAAGGTTTTAGCCGATGAAAATAAAAAAACCAGGCCGACGAATTATTTTTTTTTCTTCGTCGGCTATGGTCAACTTTAGCCGACGAAATTTCGGCTGAATAATTTTTTTCGTCGGCTACAGTCTGTGAACTTTAGCCGACGAAAAATATAATTTCATCGGCTAAAGTGTTTTATATTTGCAGATCTGGACAACAACTCATCTGGGAAAAAAAACTATACGTAGAACCTTCAAACGCAAAAAAGTCGTGAAATAAGATATAAACAGAATGGTGAAATACGTCTACGGTTAAAAAATCACGATATTCCGGTAAAGTCTCGGTGCCGATAGTTGCGGTCAATGCAATTTACCCTTATTATTCACTATGCTGTAGATTTGGCGTTCGGTGTCCGATTGACTATTGTGAAACCTTTCCGGAAGCGTAACGGCCCTACGAGTCAAACTCATCACTATTGCCATAACATATGGGCCTTTTTGGCCATCCGAGTCCGTTTAGGGCTTCAAAATGCAGTTTTCTTATTTCCGATTAGAGTTGACCGTTTCGATCGAGCCCTTAACGTTATTGAATCCAGTTGAATTTTTTAGCATAGACATCTTTTGTCATAATGATCATATCTGATGGTCGAATTTTGGTTTGTAAATTTTAGTCATCGGAATCACAACGTGTCTACTATTTACCGTTATTATTCCCTATGGGGAGCCCTATCGTCGGAAGGTAAATGTCTCAAAATTTTTATATGGGCAGTTGCGTCTCATCTACATGAGAGTTTTTCGTGTGGAAGGTTTGACCAAACTACGTAATATAGAGGGAGATATGAGCGTTTTCGTGTGATAAGTGACGATGGATTAGGGTTGACTGTTTCGATCGAGCCCTTAACGTTGTCGGATCTAGTTGAATTTTTTACCATAGAAATCTTTCGTCATAATGATCATATCTAACGGTAGAATTTTGGTTTGTGAATTTTAGTCATCGGAATCACAACGTGTCTACTAATGTTGTATAACTTGTTTAGTAGGTTATACAACTTTGTGAACCAACTCTATATAGGAAGCAAAATTATCAAAAATCTTGTGAAATAAGATGTGTTCAGAATGATGAAATACGGTTATGGTTCAAAAATCACGTAAATCGGGTAACGTCTCGGTGCCGATAGTAGCGGTCAACCCTATTTACAGTTATTATTCCCTATCGGAGCCCTATTGTCGGAAGGTAAATGTCTCAAAATTTTTATATATGCGGTTGCGTCTCATCTACGTGAAAGTTTTTCGTGGGAGGGTTTGACTAAACTAAGTAATATAGAGGGAGATATGAGCGTTTTCGTGAATTTATAGACTTTAGCCGACGAGATATTAAAAAAGTTGTCGGCTAAGGTCAAAATTTTTTTGGCGGTAAACCAAATTTGGAGGAAAATTTTCAAAGGACTTTAGCCGACGAAAATATATGAAAAGTCATCGGCTAAAGTCGAAAATTTTTCAAAATTTTGAAAATTTTCAACCAAAATTTTTTGGCGGTCAATCAAAATTTTCAGAAGAGTTTAGCCGACGAAAATAAAAAATTTCGTCTGGTAAAGTTCTTTATATAGGAGGTTTACTAGAGGTGGATGGTAAGAAGTCAGAAAATTAGAAAAAGTTCCGGATTTTCTTCTCGGCCTAGCTTCGCCGTCAAACCACTGGAGACCGCCACACTTGTCCCAAAAGCTTCGCCATCGTCTCTACTTCATTGCTGGATAGGTGGTGCATCAAGTGGCACCGCCGTGAGGAATAAATCGAGCTCCAAAACTCTGCCGGTTTGGATTCGGTTTCGATCGAATTTCTCTTTCCTTAGGTCACCATTTGGTGAGTTCTATATATGGATAAGTTGAGTTTGATTAGTACTACATTCCCCTAGAATTTGGTAGCTCGATTCGGTGTGTGTGAAGGAAATCGAAGATTTGAAGTTTTTAGGGTTTAAAATTGGGGATTTTTATATTTTGATTCAATTGATCTGTTTAGGCTTAGAATTAGGCTTCGACTTCTTCTAGAAAGTTGTTCGAAATGTTGAGAGGAATATTCTGTCAAATTTTGGTGGTGATTGGAGGTGGTCGAAAGTTTCTGTAGTTTTTTTTTTCAAAAACCAACAACTTTAGCCGTCGATATTTAAATACTATATTCGTCGGTTATAGTATTTTCATTTTTTTTATAAGGTTTAGCCGACGAATTATGGCATATTTCGTCGGCTATAGTTATTTTTTAAATTTTTTATAAGGTTTAGCCGACGAAATATAGTATATTTCGTCGGCTATAGTTATTTTTTTAATTGTTTATTACACACTTTAGCCGACGAATATCTTAATTGTTTCGTCGGCTAAAGTCTGGGAAAAAAAAGACGACATGTTTTTCGTCGGCTAAACTGTGGGACTATAGCCGACGAAATTTTTTTTTTCGTCGGCTAAAGTCATTACCGACGACTTTTTCCCGACGAAATCTTAACTGACGAATTAAGCTAACAGGCCGACGAAACTTTTTCGTCGGCTAAAGTGCTTGTCCTGGTAGTGCTTGGCATTAGAATAGGTAGGTGGGCACAAAATGGTGGTCGGCAAATTTGCATCCTATGGGTGGGTGACAATACCAACATCCACAATTTTTTTTTGTTATACTACATCTTTGATGTGAACACGAGCTCAAGATTGGTTGTTTTCTTTTTCTTTTTTGAGAAGAAAAGAAGATTGCAACGAGGCGGCTCTAGGACAACAATTATTGATCATATCTAGATATAAAGTTTGCACAACTTGGGCCACACACACCTCCATATCTATCTACGGAGAGTGAAATATGTGACCAAGATTTGCACGAGCATCTGCCAAGAAGTTATCTTTCCGGAAGATTGAAAGTTGAACCAAGAAGTGTAGTTGTGGATACTATGGACTATGAATAATGGTAAGCTGCCGGCAAAGAAATGTGAAGACGCAAAAAGGAGAAGTGTTTAGCCGGCGTCGAAAAGAATAGATCAAGTTGGTTTGTCTCCCTAAAAACCCCGATTAAGCTTTCATACGGGGAGAACAAATCTGAAAAATGTCAAGATCGTCCACGATGTGTCAAAAATAAACCGAAGGTAATTGATAATGACCATAATGAAGCTCCTTAAATATCCAAAGAAAGCTACATACCTCACCAAAGAAGACATGTAAGTCTTACCGGATTTTACTATTAAAAAGTTTTTTTTATAGATTGATGTTATTAACACACATTTTTGTGTTATTAACACACCTTATTTATTTTCCTATCCACACATCTCAATTTTGTTTATAAACTTACAATTTAAAAATATATTTCATGATTGATTCTTATATAACACAAAAATGTGTCCTTTTTATAATATATTTTGTTTTATTTTTTATGAAGTTGTTTACTAGTCATCAGTCAATATCTGGGTTAAACCCAAGAGTGAGCAGCTAAACGAGAAAGAAAGCAGAGCCATGCTCTCTGCTATCTCTTCTTCCCTCCTTATCCCCAATAAGCCCCTCCTAACCCGCGCTCTCCTCCGATGCCCCATCCTCGCCACAAACCCTAGGGCCCTCTCTTCTCTCTCTATCGCCTCCGCCTTAAGCAACAATGCAGCCGCCGCCGGAGGTCGCACCGGAGCAGTGTCTCCGGCGGCGGTCACGGAGGAGGACCTGCAGCAGAGGATCGACGTGAACCCTCCCAAGGGCACCAGGGACTTCCCGCCGGAGGAGATGCGCCTCCGCAGCTGGCTCTTCTCTAATTTCAGAGAGGTTTCGCGCTTGTTTAGCTTCGAGGAGGTGGATTTTCCGGTGCTCGAGTCGGAGGCTCTGTTCATTAGAAAAGCCGGCGAGGAGATTCGAGACCAGGTTGGTGTTGCTGTTGCTGTTGCTTTATCTCCCTCAATTTCTCTAATTCTGACTACTCGAATTTTTGAGCTCTTGTTTTACAAGCATTATTGTCTCTCCTTCTCCTTTATATGCTGCATTGCAATGCATTGTGGCAGCTGTATTGTTTCGAAGATAGAGGAAATCGTCGTGTTGCCCTCAGGCCGGAGCTCACTCCTTCGTTGGCCAGGCTGGTGATACAGAAAGGAAAATCTCTATCGCTTCCATTGAAATGGTTTGCAGTGGGGCAGTGCTGGCGGTATGAGAGAATGACAAGGGGGCGGCGAAGGGAGCATTACCAGTGGAATATGGATATTATTGGTGTGCCTGAGGTTACGGTATGATGTACCATCCTATTTGTTGTTTTTGATATATGTATTTTGCTTATGCATTTTACTGACAGACTTGGTCTCTCCTTGACTAGGCTGAAGCGGAACTTATTTCTGCTATTATCACTTTCTTCAAGCGATTAGGAATTACAGCTTCGGATGTTGGATTTAAGGTTTCAAGTCGAAAGGTGTGGATGGTTTTTACTTGAATGAACTCTTAAAACTATCATTTTTGAGTGGTCTGCAGAAAAATTATTATTTTTTATATAAAACCTTTTTTCTTGTGAGTTCTGTTTTCAAAGGCTTTGTACCTCACTTCTCAACTTGTCCTTCCGGAAACGAAGAAAACAGATACATCCCATTTTATTTCCAAATTTGTTTTACATAAATAGATAATACATTTTTGGGTTTTAGAAGTTGCTCATGATGGTTTCCAGAAGCTGCACAACTTCACATTACTTCTTTAAAAAGATAAAAAAATAAAAATAAATAAATAAATAAATAAATCTCTCTGTTGTTTGTTTCGTTAAACCAAGTTTTCAGTTTCAAGAAATATTT
Source organism: Fragaria nilgerrensis (assembly GCA_010134655.1). NCBI lineage: Eukaryota > Viridiplantae > Streptophyta > Magnoliopsida > Rosales > Rosaceae > Fragaria > Fragaria nilgerrensis. Next base: position 27,154,961 of record CM020979.1, on the reverse strand, counting down.
TAATATTTCTTACTCTTAGTCTACCTTGTTCATCTTTTGACATGTGATCCAAAGCCATCCATTACATTAGGACTTTCAGTTTATTAATGACTTTTGGAACCAGAGAAAATCTTATTATTTCCCCACTTTACAGCTTTTACAAGCAGTATTGAGCCGTTACTCCATACCTGAAGGTTTGTTTGGAAAGGTTTGCATCATCATAGACAAGGTATGCTCTAGTCTGTTTATCTATCCATTTTTCCCTCAAGGTGGTTCGTAGATTACCCTGATCCTCGTTATTGGTGATGTTTTGATAAATGAATAAAGCTCTTAGCACTAGAAATGGGAATTCACCTCTGCATACGCAAAATGAAATGTCTCTACTTTCTTGTTCTCAAAGAAATAAACTTGATTTAATGATCACCAGCATCTTATTTTGGTTACAATTTGTTTTTAAGATAACTTAGATCACACTCTTATTAGTTTAATTTGTTTTTATTTTGTAATGCTGACACACTTTCTTCCATTGATCATATAATTACCACATGCAATGGTGGCAGTATTCAGCTTACATTTCCAGCATGTATGTGTGTACATGTGCATGTTAAGGTCACCGTACTTTGTTGGCATTTTGGATATCCCTTGCTCTTATGTATCTTTCGCAAATGAATTTGATCTTACAGATTTCAGTTCAAATTGTTTCGCAAATGCATCTGTCGCGATACATTGTACTAGAATGTAAATTTTTGATATGATTTTCTAATCAGGTCAGGGTGTTTTGATGGTAAACAGATAGAGAAGCTTCCATTGGCAGAAATTAAAAAAGAGCTAGAATCCGTTGGTGTATTAGAAGAGGCAATTGAGCAGTTATTGCAAGTACTTTCCATAAAGTCATTGACGGAGCTGGAAGGTTGGTCTTGTTCATATTTGATTCAAAAATAAGTATGTCTGTTCTTTTTTTAGGTGATATAAATCAACTGCCTTGCTCTTCTTGAAGCATATCACTTGTGTATATAGATCAACTGTGCAAGTTCTATCTATCCGTTGGCTTATATGCAATTAGAACAGTCACAAAATATTTTGGCTTTCTGCATATCCCTGTAGATGAAAATCTTTTTTGCTGCATAAAGGTAGATTTCCAATTATTAGAAAAGGTTTACTTAGGGTGCAGTAGTATGGTAGTACCCTATAGATATGACATCAGTTGTATGTCAGATTGTAGGTATAATAGATAGAGTATAGAATACATAAAACCTAACTAAGCCTGTTGAAAGCTTTCATCAGCAACTCTTATTCTGATAATATCTAAGATACACGATCTACACATTTTGTTTCATTATGTATGGCTTCACGTCATGTGATGCTAACACATAAATGAATAATTAGTTCGTCCCATGAAAGTTCGACAACTTTAATCCAAATGTATATTTTTTTGTTTTGATCTGGTAATCCAAATGATTCTATTTTGTTAGCAATTGTAACATCTCAAGAGTGGTTCGTAGTTACTGTAGAACATAGAGAAGAGATAGTGTTGAAACTTGAAAGTGGTACAGGATGGCAAGAGGAAGTGCTTGCAAGGATAAGTTCATATAGCTGCGTTCACAATTATAAATTTTATTTTCATCCAAAAATATTATAGATTAAGATTGTTTGCCAATTCTTTGTGAGTGCTGACAGCTGGTTCAAATTAGTAGTGAGATTCTGAGCATCTGTTCAATGTTTGTCTTTATGTAGAGATACTTGGAGATTCTGGGGAAGCAGTTGCTGATCTGAAGCAGCTGTTTTCTCTTGCTGACAAATTTGGTTATTCTGAATGGATTCAGTTTGATGCTTCTATTGTTCGTGGCCTTGCCTACTATACTGGTATAGTCTTCGAGGTTAGATATTCATGTTATCAACTCTACTTTAAAGACACGGTTGAGTATTAATTATTATTGTCCAATGATTGAGTTAAAATATTAATCTATAAGCTTTTAAGCCCTTTTGCCAATGAGGACTGTATACTGAGATGTCCTTTTGTAGTCTGCTTTATACCTTTTTGAGTATAAATTATGCCCTTAGAATGATTAATGTTACTGCGTTTCAATTTCGGGCATCTGTATAGCCATGAGGATGAAGTTTGCAGACAATATCTTACTTCTTGTACAATTATCAATTTCGGAAGTACTGAAATGTTGCTTGTGAGAAAAACTGTTACACGTATTGTTATTGTATATAACACTTGAATATGAGTGGGTATTATACTGTAATTCCTTCTATTTGAAGCAACCACGAAAGACATGGTTTCATCTAGAAGCCTGTCGCACTAACTTCCCAGATGTGGCAAACACCAAAACTATCCACTTCAGTAAATACCTGATAGAACAAACTATTGTGCCATAAAGAGAAACACACGTAGCCAATACATAATTGCTTTTTGACCAAAATAAATAAATAATTGCTTTAGGCATATTTATCAATTTTGATGTGTAGATCTCTTAGAAAAATGTTGCTACTTTATGAATAGCATCTAACAGATCAATTATATTCTAGGGTTTTGATAGAGGAGGGAAGTTGCGAGCCATTTGTGGTGGTGGCCGATACGACCGGTTGCTCTCTACCTTTGGTGGCGATGATATTCCTGCTTGTGGTTTTGGATTTGGTGATGCTGTCATAATAGAAGTGAGTTAAAACTTATATATCCTCTGTTCTTGATGACGTTATTTTCTTCTGTTAAATTACATTTGATTATTTGCACCAAGCAGAATATGGTGGTTATTTATCCTATAGTGGGCCTAATGGCATATTCTACAGTTTATTGACCATACATATGATATTCAACCATTCTAAGATGTTTGGGTTTGTGGATGTTCATTATGGGAGTCTAATATTCCTTAAACTTGTTTTTCTCATTTTTTTTTACTCGTTATTCATTTGGCATTTTGGTGTGATGATTATAGTTGCTCAAGGAGAAGGGTCTTCTGCCAGAACTTGGCCTGCAAATAGAGAACATTGTATGTGCTCTGGATCCTGGACTGCAAGGTGCAGCTGCAACAGTTGCCACCATACTTAGGGAGAAAGGTCAAAGTGTCGACTTGGTCTTGGAGAGCAAACCACTTAAATGGTATTTACTGCCATCTTATAGCCGTTTGCAAATTTCTATATCAATCATCGTTTTCTAATTGCTATTGCTGCATGCATGATATTTGTTCTATTTCAGGGTATTCAAGCGTGCTTCACGAATAAATGCCAACAGGCTGATCTTGGTGGGAGTTTCAGAGTGGCAAAGGGGGATGGTGGGTGTAAAAATTCTGTCTACTGGTGAACAACAAGAGATCAAACTTGATGAACTAGATTGATTAAACATTTATTATTTGGTGGTTGTAGTATTTGTGAATTTTTTATTTTTTTAGGTAGGCTCAGTGCAGTATTTTTTCCCAATCTATCATAGTTTCAGGTCAAAATATTAATGAAATGGCTATTTTGTACTGTTGGTCTTAATAAAGTTTGTTACATATGTTGACTTCTATTTTTTCACATGCGTGTTTTGTAGCATTTGCCATGTTTCTTTTGTGCAAGACCTAAGAATTTTCCTAGACCAAGCTTATACGCACTGGGAAGTGTTTCAATATATGAACACATGTACACACAAATTAGGGCTCCTTGATGTTATTTTTACTGCTTGCTTTAGGATCTGCAAATGTTCAGACCACTTTCCATTAATGTGAAAGAATTTCTGTTACTAACTTCCCTTGGAGTGCAGACTGTATGAAATGATAATGGGTGCTGGAATGTTAGTGGTGATCCCCTTCATATGGGTAGGATTCTGGAATTAAGACACTTTTCTGGAATTACAACGCAGTATAAGATATGTGTGAACCAGCGTGCATCCATGTATGTTCCATGTGAAGAAAGCAAAGATGAAATGATGTCTGTACCAGACTGATAAGAGTGGTATCTCTGCAGATTCATGAAGGTAATGTGTGATTTTTTCTTTGAAACGATCTAAGGCTTTAATTTCATCAGTTTACTTTAACTCAAACTGCTTTTCATTAGAAATTTTAGAGCAACTGAATTAGTCATATGTCTGATCCTTGAGAATGATCTATCTGGTTACTTCATATGTATGATTCTTTTGTTGATACTGATATATTCCTTGAGAGTTTTGAATTTCCTAAAGGAAAAATGATCCAAACAGTGTCTGAACTTTTCGAGAAGCAAAACTTTAGTATCTCAACTTTAGAAAATTTCAAAACAGTATCTCACGTTTTTAACCCGACTAAAGAATGATGTCTAATGATATCGGCTTCGTTACGGAGAATGTTAGGTAACATATATTTATGGGTGTTTTGGTCTTTTCCCTTTTTTCAATTTTTTTATTTAAAGTTATCCTACCTTTTTTTTGGTAAATTATTTTGCTTTTTCTTTCTCGCTACTGTTCTCTTCCTTCGCTGAGTTTGATTCCTTCAAGCCAGTCATGGCCGCCGAAGATCCATACCCAGATATACAACAAGACAACAAGTTATGATATCTTCACATATACAATAAGACGCCAGGGCATAGGCATAAAATTGACCGGGTTAAAGGTTTGAAGATGGTATGCTGATAGGAGAAAGAAAATCAGTGTTGTGCACTGTCAGCCTCATGCTCCATCTCTTCTGCATCCTCAAAGCGTTGGTCATTGATCTGAAACTCAAGCACAGTACGAGCTAGGTCATGATCCCCATTAAATTGCCCAATTGCAATTGAAGGCTGAGAATCATCTCATGACTCATGTTGCCTCATCTTCCAACTGGTCAAATTCCAATTATGCTCTTCTTCATTTTCTTCAATTGGTTCAAGATTCAGCTCAGCACACTAACAGAAAACATCAAACTCCAGGCTAAACATGCATAAGCTCCTAGCCATTCTTGTGCATCCAGAATTGGTTTTTTTTTTTTTTTTTTTTGGGAAAAAATCCAGAATTGGTTGGTGAACACCATCCCTCTCGACTATGGCAGTGTGAAGTCTTTGACCCCTTCCACCAATTTGCTTGCTTACTCAGGTTCTTCCTAGGCTCTGAAGTCGGATCGAAGAACAAGGGAAGATCGAGCGAGCTCTCATTGTCCACAGAGAGAAGAGACCGAATTCGTCTTCTCAAATTTTCTTCTGCTATAGTTGGTGAGAAGAATTTTTTTTTTGCTTTTTAAAACTAATAAATTTTTCTTTTGCTTTTCTGTTATATAAAAAGAATAACGAATATAAAAAATTAAAGATAAATTAGGAATTTTACTTTAAAATATGGCTGCCGTCAGTCAATTTTAACAGAGCTGACGTTCACTAAACACCATTCTTTAGTCAGGATATAACGATACTAAAGCTTTGCTCCTCTAACAGGTCAGACACGGACTATTCTTCCTTTCCTAAAATAAAAAATAAAAAAGAGATTGAGCAATTAGTAAGTTCAAAGTTAGAAGACAGCAGGCTGCAATATTAGGATTTCCTTGAATCTGGAATAAAATCTTCTTTGTTTGATCATTTATTATGGCACTCTATTGCACCGTCAAATCAACCCCGTCTTTAGTTCACACCTCGGAGGTTGTGATATGTCTCGCTATCTTCTTTCTTCTTTTTTTTTTCAAACAGCTTGTTATTGAAACAAAAAGCAATGTACAAGGAGTCGGACAACGAGTCTTCTTATATCTAGAGAGGTCAGCTAGGGATAGAGACTTAGCAGCCCATCTGTTAATGCTGACTCAAAGCTTAGGGCTTTGGGGATTATACTACAACTGTTTGCCAGTTAAGAATATAGGAAGAAAGATTATAATCGCTAAAATCCTTAGAAGTAGAAGCCCTTTAACGATGCCCAGAACTCAACTCTCTCTTGCAGATCTTCTCTCCATCCCGCCATAGGTTTCGAATAATCTTTTATTTCTTTCCATCCACACCACCCAAACTATTCTGGCTTTTTTCCCAATACCAGAAGAGGAAGGATTTTCTTTCAGCAAGTCACTCCTATATAGTGGCGTTGTCCAGTCCACTCTTGCCTCCCTAAAGAACAGAGGAGGTGATGATAGTGAAATAGATTATTTAAAAATGAAGGAATTTCCTTGCAGGTTTTCATAGCTTCACTGTTATTTGAATGTTCAACGAAGGAAGAGATGGCCACAAAATCAATCCTCACATGAATGGCCACTCAAGCCGATGTCAAGTGGAGACAATAAAAGCCAAAAAGCCAGAGGAGATGAATCAGTTTTACAGCAAGAGCAGATGAGGCAAATCAACCTTTGGGTAGCTGTAGGTAGAAGAAAAGTCATGTTGGCATGGTCTGATCCACAAAATCAAAGCTCTATAAACTGAGGAACGGTTATTGAAGAAGACCAGAAATTTGAAACAGATGAGGTGAGGTGAGGGTATCTGAAGGCGTGAGATAGGCTGAAATTTCAACGCCCAGGAATCCTAAGGCGCGAACTTCTCCGAGAACAACATCATCTGCTAAATTGAAGGTTTGGATCTGTCATTGATAGGGTGAATTAAGGGAAATAGTTTGAAGGAATCTCCGATCAAGTTATTTACTTTTCTTTTCTTTTCTCTTCTTCCATATTTAAGAGGTTAATTAGTTTGACTCTTCCATTTAGCAAAAGATAACCTATAACAGATTAGGCAAACCCAAGCTACTGTAAATCTTCATTAACGTTTAGTATGATTTTATTTCAAAAGTGATAACAGTAAAAGACAGTTGAAGGTAAATTTCATTGTTAGTTAGTTAGCTGAAGGTAAATTTCATTGTTAGTTAGTTAGCATCTCCAGTAGTCTGGTTTATTGCCAAATTTAACAATAGTTAGGATATTTAACAATCGAAATAGCAATTGTGCTCCAGCAGTATGTTGCGTTTTGGCTCGTTGATATGATTTGGAAGTTAGGATTCAGCAGGCAAATCTGAGACCAGAAAGGAAAGAGGTTTTTCTATAAGTTATAGGAAAGTAATCTTTCAAGATCTGTTACGATTTTGTCTATTAGGTTTAGGAGTCCTAAAACCTTATTGTATCAGCAGCCCCTATTCTCTATAACTAGGAGTTGCAGGGGATTTTCTATGGTTAAAATAGAGAGCACAGAAAACCGAGAGCAAAGGGTGATAAAGAGATCTAGCAGGGAGTTGGGGATCAGTATAGGGATTTCAATAAGTACTTGTAATCAGGTTGTTATTCTCCATAGTGCTAGTGATTCTCTCAAGAGAGATCACAAAGTGGACGTAGGCCAGGGTTTTGGCTGAACCATTATAAAATTGTTATGTGTTGTGTTTCTATCTTCAAGTTCATCTATCTACTTTGGTTAAGTCGTAAAGTACCAGTAAAGACCAGAAAAGATCCTAGGGCGCTAACCACAATACAGTAATTGCTAAGTATAAGTTAAGTAATATTTTTAATAAATCATAAACCAACACGTGGATAAAAAAAAGAGGGAAAACATAGGTTTCTCTTTAGCAATTCTTGTCTAGATTGATAAATTTATTAATTCCGTTTAGCAATTTCAGGATTTAGCAATTTTGTAGGCATGCTTCTGGAGCTCTTATTTATCCTAAAAGTTGACAAATTTTAAATTTTTTTGAATTAAGCATTCTGCTGGAGATGCTTAGGGCTTATAATACTACTCTTCAGTTATTGTGAGAGTTTAAACTTTTTATTCATCAATCATGATAACCCTTCTATGTGTTTAATGCCTACCTGGAACTTTCATTCTTTTACCTTTTCTTTTCTGGTAATTTTGTTTGATCAGTAAACACAAATTTGCTGTATACAACTATATACTAATCTGTATTGTTATAGTTTTGCCCTATTGCATTCTGTGGATCCTACTTATATTGTAGCTTTATTGTTTATGGAGAAAAATGCTAAAGCTGTAGTAGCAACTTGTTTTCTGTGGTGGTTAAGATGTGTCTCAGAGCTTTAGAGTGCTTCTTGCTAGCTCATCCATGTCACACTTATTTACCCTATATGTATTTCTGGTTGTTGTATTTACATTATCATCAAGGCACCACATAATTACTAGCCAGAAGTTTTCTATCAAGGAAGCCACAATTGACCTCCAATTTGAGGAAACTTGTTTAGCTTTACCATGGAGAAATCTGCAGACTTAATCCGGTCATTAAAGGGGTCTTAGAGGTGAATCCAGATGACTTTGCTGAAAGGGGGCTGATAATGAGCGTAGAAGAAATGTGTCATGTGTGGCTATTTCGTACTGCTAGGCTCCAATCCATCATGCCTCATGATGCTGGAGTGGGGGTCAAGTTTAAGGAGACTGCTATCATTCTGGGAAATGCTAGCTTGATTGAGTCTCATTTAGGTTCACTGAAGCAATTCCTGGTTGGAGCGCCAGAGTTGGATATGGCTTGGTTAGTTTATGATTCAGTCCTTTAGGCACAGTTTAACTGAGTTGTCGATCTTTGATAAATATATAGGAATCCAGACATAACCATGTATTTTGGTCAAGCGCAAAGTTTTGAAATAGAAGAAATTGAGTTTAACTGCGACTCACAACGTCGCGGGCACCATTGCTAGTACATTCTCTCTATTGGTAACTTAACTTTTGGCGCTCAAAGTGGGTATATGTTTTGCTATTCACTTGAGAGCCCTCGCATAGTTGAAACGGATAGCACAGAGGCAGTGTGTCTTGTCAATGCCTCTGATCCTTGTCAAGCTGAGGAAGGTCTTTTAGTTGAAGATTGAAGTGAAGTCTCTGTTGAAAGTTTACGGTGCAAGTAACGTCAAGTTTTCAACAATAACATCAAACCCCGGGAATGCGGAATGCAACAACGTTGCTCATGGTTTAGCTAAATTCACATTCTATGCAAATGAAAATATGTTATGTATCGAGCATTGGCCGGAATGGCTTATGGAATTGGTGAAAATGGATTCCGATGGTTGTAGCCCTTCCTTTAATCAATGAATGATCACTTTTCTTGAATCCTTATTAGGTATATATATTCTCCACAGTTGAATTGAGATTTGAGATCCAATGACAAACACAATAGTTACCATATAACTTTCAACACAGGCCATTTAAATTAAATTCAAATCCACCAAATCCAACAGTAATTAAAGGAAAATCAGTCTATTTCATGGATATGATATGAACAAAAATTACTCGATGCAGCAATTTATATGACGATAGAGTGAAAATCTCTAAGTATATTTTAAACGAAAAAAGAAAATCTACCAACAAGTTCCAGCCAAACTTACACCGACAAACCAAAATCAAAAACCTTACAAACTCCCCCACCACATCAAACAAAACTAAAAATCACACCCCACACACACCAAACAATTGAAAGAAATGAAAAATTTATCTTATTAATTTCCCAGCAAGTAAAAAAGAAACTTACAATAGTGAAAATCCAATGCACACACTGAGAATCAGACCCCCGAACCCCACTCTTCCCAACGCAACGGCTCCATTGTCATCGGCAGTCTGATCAGCCGGGTCGTCGTCCGGCGAGTCAACCGGCGAATCTGCGTCCGGGGAAGTAGCTTCATCAGAACTCTTAGGCGCGTCTGCGGCGGATTTCTCTGGTGCAGGAGCCGGCGCCGGAGTTGGAGCTTCCCCCTTATAGAGCTCCTTGGGCGTCAAAACCTTGTTTATAGTGTATATAGCAAGGGGCTGCTCGTCGATAAGCGTGCCGGTGATCTTGGCCGTCACTAGCTTGTTCTTAAGTGTGACGGCCTGACCGTCGTTTTGGACGGTGAAGTCGTACTTCTCCGCTCCGTTGGTGGCCAAAGTGTTCATCAGCCCATTGTTGGACTTCAACATCGACATGGACTGGTACACCGGAACGGCGTGGTACTCGAGCAATGCAGCTTTTCCGGGAGCCGAGAGGTTCTTGTATTTCGGCTGGAACGCCTTGAACGCGTCGTCGCCGGGGCAGAACACGGTCATTCCGCCGTCGACAGCATCGTCGTAGGTCTTGGACGCGTCGGGGTTGGCGAGGAGCGTCTCGGCGAAGACCTTGCAGCCGTGGGCGGACATGATTCCGGTGAGGTTGACCTCGGCGGGGCCGGGAGTGGGAGCCTCGGCGGCGGGGGAGGGGAGGACGGCGCTGATGTGGATGACGGAGATGTTGTAAGGGAGCTCCTCGACGGACTTGACGAAGTGCGCGGCGAAGGAGCCGTCGTTGTCCTCGGGGTAAAACCGACCTTTCCGCCCTTGAGGTCGGTGATGTTGACGAAGCCGGAGGAACCGGGGGCGGAGCCGGTGGCCTGGAACATGGTGGCGGCGAGGGCGGTGCCGTTGGTGATCTGGTGGAGCTTCTTGGCGCCGAAGTAGTCGAGGAGGACGTGGAGGGAGAGGATGTTCTTGATGGAGTAGATGGAGAGGTGCTTGGCGAGGAGGGCCGACATTGCGGAGTTGTCGACGGCGCAGACGGTGATGGTGGTGCGGTCGTTGATGTCGGCGGCCAGGTGGGTCAGGCTCAGGTAGCGGTTGAAGGTGGAGAACTCCGGGTGCTTGGCCAGCAGGTGCGTGATGTTGTGCGCGTGGGCGAAGGAGAAGAGGAGGAAGACGGAGAGGACCAACACGCCGGCGGAGGTTGCCGGACGGAGCTGCATTGTCGGAGCAGATCTGGATTTGAAAGGAAAGTGTGTGAGAGAGAGAGAGAGAGTGAGTGAGTGTTGGGGAAAGTGTAACTAGAGCAGAGAGCTGTGTGGTTTATGGAGGTTTTGTTAGGAGTGAAGAAGGGTTTGTAAGAAAAGGGGCTTCGATGTGGAATATATTACGTTGGAAGCCACTGCGGCTGATCTCCTTCCATGTGTTTCTTGGTTTATCTCTCTGGTTTTGCTGGTAAGAAATGTAACGAGGATCCTTAAGTTGAGGATTTAATGAGGATTTTTCAGTTTATAGTTTAAAAGACTTAATTTTTGATCACATTTTGACATTTTATCCTTTCACTTTTTAGGTTTATATGAGTAGATCATTTCTATAAATTTTCACCAAAATTGGTGTTCGTTAAGATAACAAACTACATCAAATTAATGGACTAACCAAATCTATCAAATATGAGCCGTTCAAGTTCAGAATTGATAAATCACACTTATAAATGCCTTAACAATTTTTAATATAGCTGAAAATTTAAAGACCCTACTCATAAATACCTATAAATTGAACGGTCAAAATATGAATATAAGCTCGAAAGGTGGGATAAGCCGAAAAGTCATTACCAAGTCCTCAACTTAAGAGTACTCACTAGAAGAGCTTTCATTAAGGCATAGAGAAAAAAAAATAGCTTAGGTGGGAAAATGGTATCGGTTTTTTTTCTTGTTGTATAAATAAATTATATGGAGATTTGGTCAAGCAATTTGGTTGAGACTTGAGATCAAATGGGTTACTTAAAGCAAGCAATAATTTTTTTTTTTTCTTTTGAGAAAAGCAAGCAATAATTATACTTTTCTTCTTGTATGAACCAATCCACTTTTGGCTCTTCGGTCACAAATTTACTAATTATAGAACTAATCATTTACCTTATTTTATGCATGTTACCTCAATTTATTAAGTTGCAACGCTCGTAGAGCTTGAAAATTTATAAAACCAAATCATTTATGTTCATCATGCGATAGTGTTTTTAAAGAGTCATTCTAGTTTAGCTACGACATTAATATTGTATGTCTCTTTTTTGTATCAAATCTAAATGATTTCCTCAAATATCTTTTAGGTTCAAAGACTAATCTGTATAACAGGGATGTAGTCAGTGGCGGAACCACTCTACGGCTTGCAAGGGTCCAGAGCCCCCCCCACCACTATTGATTAATTATAACAGCTAATTAACATGTCAAATTACTCTAGAGGACCCGAATCATACGTGGGATCCCGGTTTGGCATTGAGGCAAGAGATCGGTCCTTCGTTGGTGGAGACCCGATCTGTTGTTTGCGGCATAGAGGTGTGGGTGTTGTCCCCAAATTCAGAGGTAGCAGTCCACGACGGAGGAAGGTACAAGAAGCTCAGATCTATGGAGGTGTTAGGCCACGACTTCCGTTTTACATCAGAGGTGTTTGGGTTGTAGGATTTGAGGCCGAGATGCGATGTAGTGATCAGTTGTGGATGAGCTTTTTTCGGTAGGAGATGGCGTCGCAATGGCTGGTTTCAAGGGCGTGGCAGCACTAGTCTTGGAGTTGTGATCCGGGTCAGATCTGGTTTCTGGCCTGGAGTAGGGTTTGGGTCTGGGATCCAGGTGAGCCTTGTGGGCTTTGGTACTGGAATCCAACTTCTTTTTGCTCTTGGAAATACTACCAGTGTCTTTGGTTTTGGCCTCTACCAGTGTCTTTTGGTAGTCAAATCACCGACTACTCATTTCGCTCAACGGCTGCAATTCGTTAGCGTAACACCGAGTCTACGCGTTATTGTTTTAGCGCTAACACTCGTTATTGCAATTTTACTTTCAAATGTTTTCGTTTTTCTCGATGTATTGTTACATAGTCTCTATGTAATTTTTTGATTATAATAAAGTGTTGACCTTTTCCATTCAAAAAAACATGTCAAATTACTCTAATATGTATAATTACAAACAAGTTAGTACATCTTAGCTAATCGGATCCCAGCCTCTTTGCACCATAATCAATATAATGATATTACATAATCTCATCATTATTATTTTGGCTAATTAGAAGTTTAGAACATTAGTGTCTCATTACAAAATTCATTTATGTACCGATCGAGATTCAATCCTATATAATGAATTTTGATCTTTACCGCACTCAACATTGTTAAACTTGTTAATTAGGGCTATGGTTAATATTATAGATTTGAGGTTTTCCGGATCCTCTTACATTATAAAGGTTGAAGAAAAACATATATAAAAATTTTGCTTGCCATAGTCGCAGTGTAAAGAAGAATTTGAGAAATTTTTAGTTTTGTTTCGTTATATTAATTTTTAATTAGTTTTGTACAAATCCTGGTTTCATCCATGTATGCAGTAAAAATCAGAACTTCTAAATTAGAAAGTAAGTCGTATTTCAATAGTTCGTCAGACTATTCGAACAAATTACATATGTCAAGAAAACTTTAGCCAATTTTTTACAAGACCTCAATATACTCATCAATTAATTTGACCATCAATTCGAATTCAAAAGCATGTTTTTTTCACCTGCATTTTATTGGTCTGAAAAACAATGCTACTTAACCCATTTTTTTTTTTGGTGAATTTGTGCTTACAGAGAGTGATGGAGTTACAGCACAAAGCATCCACCCATGTTGAGCACGCATATATCCTGAAGCTGACTAGTGTTGTACTCGAACAGGCAAAGACCCAGCAGGGTTTGGACAGAGAATGATCCACAAACTGATTCACAAGTTACAATTTCTGAATCACTATTAGGAAGAGGAGGACTAGCTGCAGATTTTGAATAGGAATAATTGAAACTGAGCACATGAAGAGTTTTCATCCAGAAGAATGCAAAGCATACTCGTTGACCTCCAAGATGGACACAGCTGTATGCGGTTCCTTCAACTCCTTTAAGGGCACCAGACAGACTTATCTTAGCTACTCGTTCAATACAATCAGTTTCACCTTCAGGGGACAGCACCATGCGGGAGACTATTATCTGTTCATCATCGAACGTAAAAATTAGTTTCTCATCCTCCTCCTCTTCCGAGTCCACCACTAAAACCTTATTGTACATTGCATGGAAAACACCCATATCGTCTCAAATGCGGGGTTCACGATCAGACCATGTTGCCTTGGGGTCAGCCACGTCAAAGCAGAGTAGATGGCCTTCTATTTCATACTTTGTGCGAAGTGTGACAAAGATCTTGGTGCCCACAACTGCAACATTGGATGGATGAATCGCATCCAGGAAAGGTCTCCAGTTGGAAGACTTGGGAGAGAAGACCATGCTTTGGTTTCAGGGTCAAATACATTGAAAGTCGGACCTTCCTGGTCGCATTCACGACCAGAGAGAGCATATAGCTTACCATCGATCTCCCCAAGCCAGGGACGAATTTTATGTCCTCCAATCCTGAAATCACATAATAGGGGGGGGGGGGGGGGGGGGGTTTATTGCCTCTGTTGCGGATGAACCTGGGGTTGGGTTCCACACTTGGATCAGTCTCCGATCCAAAACATAGGTTCGTGTAGGGTGCACTCTCCTACCGCCGACCAGAACAATTTGAGAGCCGAAGACACCAACACCCATATTGATGGGAACGACATTTCCTTTTAGAACAACAACTTATTGTGCGACGAAATCGGACTGAGAAGAAATCATGGGAATGTCATCTCCCTGATGAAGAACAGTACCTTATTCTAGGCCCGGAATCGGATTGAGAAGAAAACATGGGAATCGGGGTTAGGTCATTAGTGAACATTTCCCTCAATTTCATGGCGTGGACACGGTATGGATTGAAAGAAGCACCATAATGGAACACAAAAGTGCAAACGTACAGTTTAGCGTCGTCCAATTTCTTCCTATCCCAGGGGGCCAAGTAGGCAACCTCTGCCCTCTTCGTCGCCCTCGTCCTATACGCTTCACCTCCTTTACCCATCCTTCTTGGAATCCCTAACCCTAGATCTGTTGTTAGCCCAGTTGAGCCGGGGACAGTTACATATCTCTTCTCTGTTAACGTAATTTGCCTTATGAAACTGTTATGGTTAAATTTATTTTAATCCCTAAAAATACCTTTATATGATAAACTCTTACACCAAACACAATTTAATGGATTAAGGATAAAATAGATAAACTACAAATAATAGATAAACCACATATTAAAAACCCTCCAACAAACCCACATTTTAAGAAAAAAAAAAAGAGATTTTACATACTCCCAGTCTCCTACCGAAAATCCATTTCCTTGCTTTTATCCAATAACACGTTCTCTTTTTTAAAAAAAAAACTGCCCTTGCACGATCTCAAAGTTTGAGATCACGATGGTGGTTCTCTGGCAATTATATATCCCCCTATCGATCACTTCATACGAGATAAGAGACACAATCATGAAAGAGGTAATAGAATAGAGGAAAATCAAATTTAGGTGTGAAATTCCAATCGATCAGTTCCTTTTTTTTTTTTTACGTGCATCTGATTTATTCTTTACTCTTACAGTTTTTTTAGGGTTTATAATCTCTGTATCTTTTGCACTGTCTATCCTCCTCGACTCACCCAATTTGTACGTATATTTTTCCTGTCATCAGTATGGTTTATGCTCTCCATTGATTGAATCTGTCATCGGTCATCACTCATTACTAAGAATGATTCTTACCTTCAAATCTTGCATATTGACTTGGATCATGTACTCTTATATGCGAGAAACGTTGTTTTTAAATTTGTATTCCATTACTGTTTGATTGAGTTTGGTTCAATTCTGACTTTATGGTTGTAATTATTATGCTATAAATAGAAGTAAGTCATTGATCAATCGCTTTGACCGAATATTGCCCTTCTTTCTTCCTGATTATGTTGATAACTATGAGTTTCTTATAATCCGGACAATCGATGAGTTGGGTATTAAGTCTATTGACAATTGTAAATTTATTATTGACTGGATTTGAAGATCAATATAAGTTCATTACCTGGGTTCATTGTGATAGTTTGAATAATGCTTCAGTCTATTTCCTTTGTTACATCATTCATAGTTCTTTTTATAATTTCATATTCTATTGTACCATGGGGCTAATGTGCACAGACGTATCAAGCAACCCCGCAACTAAGCTTGATTAGGGCAGGTGTTTGATATTGTTAACATGGACTACCAGTCTTGTAGTGTTTTAGCATCCCATCATAATCTTAGTCATTATCATGGAAGATTTCATGCAGAAAGGGGAAAAAGGACACAGGCCTGTGCAATCAAGATGACATTCCAATAGCAGAGATGTCTATGACTTAGTATCTGTAAAATTTAGGTGCTCTCTCTCTCTCTCTTTTTATCATTAGTTAATAGGAAGTGTTTCCTTCCGTTAGAGATGTGTAATACTAAATTCGTATGATATTTAATATGACTGTTCTACATATGATATTTCATTTGCTTTTTTTTATTGTATTAAATCTATAAGCTTGGTGTACATTTACATAATTGCCTAACTCTTGAGTTTTGACCCAAAATTTTAAAACAAAAATGTAGTAAATGAAAAGAAGAAATTATCAATGCAATTACACAAGCCTTGACACATTGAAGCAACAATTACAAGGCATTCCTAACACTTTTAAAACAATTCTACGTGATAAAATCTGAGAACAATATAAATGTTACAAGGTTAAGAAAATGAAACTAATCGGGTGAGTGAGTATTGATTATTTCACACACGTGAGCACGGCCATTTCGTACACGCGTGCTGGAAGGCTAGTGATTTTTGGAGTAAATAAACAAAATAATATTACCTCACCTAATTTTTTTTTTTAAACGGTGAAATAATGATCTGAAGTGGGATTTTATGACGAAACAAGCGTTAAGGGGCAAAGGAGGGAATTCACCAAACAAGCGTTAAACTTTTACAGAGGAAAACGGGAGTAAAATTAGGAACAGATCACGTGGTTTAAGCGTTAAGGGCTAAAGAATCTCCTTCTTTAAACCAAAATACCAAACCAAACACGCATGCAATCAAACCTAACTCGCACCCAGTGGGGACCAATTTAGATTTTCTGGGCCCCGCATCCTCTGCTATCATTTCCTGCGTGCACTTCTACCACGGTCCAAATCACCAACAGTAATCATTGGCCGTCAATGGGTTTGACTTCAACCGAAATACCTGTGCAGGTAACCGTTGGATCTCAACGACCGTGATCTCCATTCACGTGTCGGTTTGCAGTTTGGGTAGTTTCGTAGATTCGTGAAAGTAGGAGGGTAATTTAAGAGCAACTTATTCAGGTGAGTTTACGAGGTCAAATTGCCAGGCTGGCAAGATCTGGATAGTAAGAAAAGGACAGGTGGATGGCATATTGTCTGTGTCTCTGTGATCCTCCCCACCGACAATCAGGATCATTTTTGACTACTAAGATTTTCTCTCTAATTAATTTATCTATTCATTTTAAAAAAAATAAAAATTGTACTGCTGGATCTCATTAGCTCATTATCATATGCCAACAGCTTTGAGGTTAAACTAATCTACATTTATCAATAATCTTGTACGAGTGTGATTTTATTTCAACATATTACAAGCTTCTTTTTTGTTTTTTTAGGTTACAACCTATTACAAGTTGTTTTTTTTTTTTTTTTTTTTTTTTGAGGAAATGGTATAGCTTTGCCTATATCAAAGGCACCACTACAAACCCATTATTATTATTAATAGGAATTTGTGACATCGAGGGGACATAAAACCTCTATCTCGAGTGATACTAAGATCATTACACTTATCTTCATAAAGAACATCCTGTAAGAAATTAGGAGTTTCACTTAAGTGTAACTCTACTATTTTATCTAAGCTAGCAAAGTGCGCCAATTTATGGGCTGCACCATTTGCTTCACGATAAATATGTCGGATAATAATATTCTCAAAATAATTCATTAAAACTTTACCCATTACAAGCTTTCTTTTTTTTCTTTTTTCTCTTTTCTTTTTTGAAAAGGATTACAAGCTTTTTTTTTTTTTTTTTTTTTTTTTTTAAAGGATTACAAGCTTTTTAATATGTCAAAGTTTCTTTTCTTTTCTTAAAACTAGTTTGACAAACTCTATTAGAGTCGTTTCCAAAAATTGAGTCATTTCGTATCAAAAAATTTGAGTAATTTCTAAATACGTCCTTCCATATGGGGGTGGTCAAGTCATTTGGAGCCTCATGTAGGCCATGGCTTGTTGCTCTAATGAGGTCCAATGACACTCCTCTTCTTGTGGTTAGATTAAAATAAGAGTGCGGCTATTGAGACCTCTAAATTTGTTCACTTGACCTCACTCTATTATGAATTATTAAATGACATATTTATCCTCTTATACAAGGACTATTAAGGACACTAATTAAACAAAAAGTAATATTACATTTATTCTCTCTAAACTTTCTAATTCAATAATAATGGATCAATGCATTTTATTATTTTCCTTATTGATTTTTGTTTCTACCTCTCCCGAGATCACAGAACGGGAGGTCGAATCCTTTGCTCCGGGTCCTATAACTGCACAAGCAACAATGCGTCAGGAGTCGGGACTGGGGTGACCTAGTCTTCGACTCTCCGATGCTTAAGTCAACGTCTGATTGCTACTTGTATAGTACGGGAGTATGGGAGGAGTAGTGAACTTACCTCTTTTGGGAATTCGTGCCTGTTTTATAGGCTAGTACCAGAGGTTCTGTCGTTGGTTTTCAATGTGGGACTGCTTTCATGGTGCTGCTCAGTCCTCCCCCTTTCGGGGGTGTTTAGTAGTTGTTGAGTGAGTCTAGCACGTATATTGTTGTTGTGCCTTCACTCTGTGGATGCCTATGGTGGTTCTATCGGGGTTGCCTTGGCCGGAATGACCTCCGGCGATCGGGTAATGATGCTATATTCTCGGCATGGCCAAGTGTTTTGGCTATGTATTAACAAGTCCCCAGTCCGAGAGAGCTCTTGGGTGGGGAGTTATTCTCAAGTTGTGCCTAGAATGTGTTTTACCCGGGAGTTGGAGGCTTGGTGTCGAGTCCCCAAGTCCCCACACGAGGGTCGCGAGGTGGCTGGGGTTGAGTTCCGAGAACTCGGTACGAACCTTCGCGTTATATCTCACGTGTGTCATAAATAACCAGTTTATGAGGAACACGCGGTCATTTATAGCGGGTTTTAAGGACGTAACGGTTCTGTCACTTGAGCGTTTTTTTTTGATTGGCGCGTAACTGACGCGCGTGCGTGGGATCGTTGGGCGTGTCTTAAATGGCCCGCACGATCGTGGTCGACGTGGCATTTCCCTGACCGTTGAGATTGGCAGGATCTGGACGGTCGTGGTTGAGTTCGATATTTATAAATAGTCTTGTGGAATATAGAGGAAGGCGTTTGTGTTTTGAAATCCGAGAGACTAGGGTTAAAGAGTGGGTGTTCGTTGCTTGAAGAGAAGCTTTGACGAACTGTGGAATCAAATCTGGGGAACATCTAGTTTCATCTCGATCAATTGGGTGCGAGCGCTCGGTTGTTTGCAACCAGCTTCATTGCCACTACACAAATCCAATTTTTCAAGGTATGAACTTGTCTGTTCTGATTCTGGGTTCTGTTTTTGTTTGTTTCAGATTAGTGGGGTTTGTGTTGTGGTTTTGTATTTGTTTGGGATTTTGTTAAGAGAGGGTAGAGTAAAGGATTGGTTGATTTTTTGTGGGGCTAGGTAGGGTTAAGGTAGCGAGAGTCTAACTATGTGAGGATGTAGGGTATGACAGATCTGGTGTGGGTGTTCAGCAAAGAGATCGTGGTTGTCTCGAGCTCGACTGATCCTGATTCGGACACCTGGCACCGGTGGGAGGAGGAAATGAATTAACTTATGGCGGAGGTTGCCCTTGACTTAGGGGAGGGCATTCCTGTTACGGATGCTGGGTCTCACGTGTCCTCGTCTGACCCTCTATTGCAGGAGGTAGAAGGGTTTAACATGGCAAGATCTTGAGAGGATGACGATTCGTTCTGGGATCCTCTTGACGAGAGTATGACGTCGGTAGAGCTAAAAGCTCTTAGGCAGAACTGGAGTATTCCCAATGAGGTGTTGTTGCAGCCTCTTGGGAAGGGAGTTAAATTTTGGGATCCTCCGGACAACTTCACACTGGTGTACGAGTACCAGTTAAGGTGCGGGCTGATGTTCTCGCTACCCCCCTTTGTGCAGTACACTTTGGCGTGTCTGCATGTTGCCCCGGGGCAAGTGACCTCGAATATGTTAAGGCAAATTTTGAGGACGGGGGTATTATTTCGTTTATTGGGACAAGAGTTCCCAAATTTTGAGGAGTTCAACGCTTGTTGGCATATGGCGTACTGTGCGAAGAAGAGCAACAGGGGTTGGGTGACGTTGAAGTCCCAGGGCAAGTTCAAGATTTTGGAGGAAGACTTGCCTACCTTTACGAATGAGGGTTGGCGGCGGAAGTGCTTCCTTGTTGGGGGGCAGTGGCAGGAGTGGCATATACATCCATTCCGAGTACCCGGGGCCTTTCAGAAAATAGGTACCGTGTTTTGTGTCTTGTGTTTTCTTACTGTTTGTACTGTGCTGCCCTTGCTGATTGCTAACTTTGTGTAGTGCCCTAAGAGTATAAATTAACCGAGCTAATGGAGCGTCGGATACGCCGGGTGCTGTGGGCATTCGAGTCTAGGAGCTCGTACCGGATATGCCACCTTGGCGTATATAGTCATTTCGGCTATGCCCAGGTCCCGGGTCTGTATTTTTGTTTTGAATGTTCTTCCCTTTTATGTTTTCTGGGTTGTTCTTAACTGATATTTTTCTTGGTGTAGTGACGATGTCTCGGGATGGCGGCTCATGAAAGAAGGAAGGTCCGTACGACAAGGTGTCGGACGAAGACGTTCTGGAGGGGTTGCGGGCCGAGGCTGACCACGCCAAGCGGTACGACATCGACTTGGAGACGGGGGAAGGGAAAGAGGTGGAGCTGGAGGAGTGCGAGGATGATTTCTTGAGGTTGAACCTGGCAGATGAGGACTATGCTTATGTGCCTCCCTTGGTGGCAGATGTCATGGGCTTAGGTGACCAAGAGGTAAATGATGAGGTCACCGAGATGGAGGGTGGCGACCCTGAGGGCTACCAGGACCAAGTTCCAGTGGAGGAGGAGCCTGTCTTAGAGCCAGTGGAGGTGGAGGATGTAAAAGAGCCTCAAACTGGCGGTGAATGACACGACTCACCCCGAATTTCATCTTGAACCCGGAGTAAATCGTGCGGGGACCACCTCCAAGGAAGGATTTACCGCAAAATTCGGTATAACCTCTCCTGGAAATAGACAACCCTTCCTAACGAAAACCTGCAAACACTCCTAAAATTCTCAATCCACCCTTAACTTTTGGAGCCTTCGTGCTCCTCAAATACAATCACCACCAACAAGATAATAAACATCTTCCAAATTAATACAAAATTATCCAATTAAGATAACATAAATCCTCCGTCAAGTAATCTAAAGAGTCAACATGCCTTCTCCCACAACCAAAAAAAATAAAATATATACATTAAACCCAAGTATTCAGAGCTACTAGACACTAGCGGAAGTAAGAAAACACAGGTTGGTTAAACAGGTAACCTACTGGTGAAAGGTGGTGGAAATACGGGTGACTATGCCTCATCTCCTACTAGATCAATCCGAACTCTGCAGACTGGGCATTTTAAAACGAAGGGCCCAGGGGAATACATTTAATAACGTTAGAGTGAGTGGACAAAAATAATTTAATAACAAAATATTTATGCATTCCCATTTTAATTTCATAGAAAATATACTGTATGCAGCAGCTCAAAAGTGTTCAACTCATAAACTGACAACTTCACGACTAGCTCCGGCTAGTCACCAACTCAAATAAAATGGAGCCTCTTAGGCTAAACTATATATAAACATATATTCGTATGTATTTACACTCGTCAGACTCCTTGTATCAATCATAGAAACAATTTAGAAAAATAGAAATTCATACAAGGCTACAACGCTGACGTCTAACGCTCACGTTGCGCCATAATGATATTTTTCCTCATTATGACTGAAGAGGACGGTGTATATATACGTGTGTACTCCCTATATGAAAACATAAATAAACTAGAAAAGAAAGTAGTTTTCATATAGGGTTATGACGCTTGTGTCTAACACTCACGCCACGCCATAATGATATTTTACCTCATTATGACGGACCAAGCACGTATGGCTAGCTAGCATTTATATACATACTATACTCATAATATCCAAAATATATATATCCATCGAAAATCTCATTTTCGGGATCTCTCCAAAGAAGGAAAAATTGTCAAATAGCCAAGAAATCAATAAGTCACATCAGAAGAAATAAATGATCAATAAAATCATTCATCCCATGCTTTTCAATTAAAACAAAGGTCCACTCACAAATTAGGCATAAGCCTGATGACGCTCCGAGGCTTCTTCTGCTCGGGCCTCCTCACGTCCTGTTCCAAATATATAATTAATTTCTCAACTAAAATCCAATATTTATACAAAATAGGCAAAATTAACCGAGAGCCATAAACATGCTCATCATTACCTAACTTCGATATTCTTAAATCGAAATGACCCAAACTTTAATACCATACTCGGCAGCCGTAAATATAACATTTTCCAGAAATTAACTTAAATCCTACGGCCGAATTCTACATTATTCAACTGCCAAAAATACCAAACTTCGGAAATTCTCAAACCTATCCAAATCTCATCCAAAAATTCCATAATTCATATCAATATACTCCTTTAATTATTACACATTTAAAACCATACAAAACTCTAAAACGGCGGCAGCGGCGGCCGGAGACCGATTCCGGCGACCTCCAAATCTTATGAAATTTTAACAGAATAATCTTCTCATCATGCTCTACAACTTTCCTAACTAGCACAAACCCAAAATTCAAGCCTAGCTACGCCAATCGAACGCAAACACCTAAAGAGCCTTAGAATTTCAACTTCGAATTTCTCTTTACCGAGCTCAAGAGGGAGTGAGCTCTTTGGAGGGGTTGCTGCACGGGAGGAGAGCTTCAAAACAAGCCAAGGATCGCCGACTTTAGTGGCCGGAGGAGGGAGTTCCGGCGACGGAGAGCTTTGGACAGCCGGAAGTTCTAGGCGTCGTTTCTCTCTCACGGCGGCGCTAGGGGAGCTGTCACCGGTCCAGGGAGGTTGCTGGGTTGGAGACCGACCGAACGGGACCGGTGCGGCGGCAGATGGTGGCCGAACGGCAGCAGGCGGACGGCGAGAAGTTTCAGGCAGGGGGAGGGGCTCGGGAGGAAAACCGGGGCAGAGAGAGAAAAGAAAGAGAGGGAGATGGTTTGGGCCTCTCCAAACCGGTCCAACCCAATATCTATACCCAACTCCACCAAAAATTTACACCCTAAAAATAATACCCTAATAAAAATTACATTTTACTAGCTAAAATTTACCATTTTTACCGTCGTCACATTTTCTCCTACGAATAACTCTCCGAAATAAACGTCCCTCAAAACCCCTATAGGGACGAATAAACTATATCTCAATGCCGGAGACGGTAAAAATTCTTATTATACACAAGCTGGTAAATAAGGTAAAAATTTAAGGGTCGAGATGTGACAATGAAGACCTGGGGATTGAGGGGGCGGAACCCACTGTGCAGGAGTCAGAGGAGGTGGTCGTGACGAGGACTCAGAAGAGGAAAGAGAGGGTTGAGTCATCTCGTGAGGGCCAACCAAAGAAGTCCCGGAAGGAAGGGCGTTCTGGGGGTTCCGGGAGTCTGCAACTACGCCAAAAACAGGTTTTTATGACCGGCAATGCACGCCGTAAAAGACTATTTACGGCGCACAAAAATAAGCAGTAAATGCTTGCGCCGTAAAAGACACATTACATTCACGGCGCGCCAATGCGAGCCATAAAAATAGATAAATACACGCCGTAAAACTGATCCCGCCAACGTTATAACATCGAAATGAGCATTTTTGTGCGCCGTATATGATCTAAAAGAACGCCGTAAAAGACTTGGGTTAGAATGTTTTCACGGCGCTCTAGCATGCCGTAAAAGAGTATTAGTTTAAAGACATTTACGGCGCACAAGCATGCCGTAGTAACTTTTATTCTCTGCATGCTGCTTTTTGCATTTCTTGTTTCCACAATTATATATATATATATGATTTGCTGATCATATTCCAGATTCATGGTACTACATTCTAATGGCTGCTCAAATAAGAGTTAACAATAATTAACTTCAAAACCTTATGCAAGAACAACAATCTAATTTAAGAGCTAGCAAAGGTGAACTAACATCATGTATATATACACACACACACACACACACATTCATATATGTACAATCTAGAAATTCATTATGTATCTCAACACATAACAACTGCATATCTCCCTACAAATTCCATCAAAAAATAACATTACAATTCAGAGTACTTGGAAGCTTTCAAACTCCATTATCCAACTGCAAAATGTCCCAACAGTAGCAACATAAGCATTAATCTTCATTCACCTCAAAACTTCACATTACCTGCTAGAAACAAGTTTGAAAATATACATATTATACATTGGTTGATCTAAGGATCATAAGAATCCAAATAATTGCATACATAAGGCAATACTCAAGAAAGAAAAAAATATGAGTTCAAATCTCCAAATATGATGAGTTATGGTATCCTAGCACATGTAAAATTGAGTTAAGGTATCCAGACAAGAATGTGGCAGTCCTCATATAACCTTGATCAAATCTACAACTGTCACATCCCGACCCGTAAAATTTTATCTTATTTACTAGCTTGGTTATAATAAGAATTTTTTCCGTCTCTGATATTGAGATATAGTTTAATTGGTCCCTAGAGGGGTTTTGACGGATGATTATTTCGGAGAGTTATTCGTAAGAGAAAAATGTAATGACGGTAAAATAGTAAATTTTAGCTAGTAAAAGGTAATTTTTATTAGGGTATTATTTTTTGGGGGTGTTAAATTTTGGATTTTGGTATTTTTATGATGTTGGGCCGGGTTGGTGTGAGGCCCAAAACCCATTTTTTTCTTTTCTCTTCTCTCTTTCTCTCTCTTTTCTCTCTTTCTCTCCCGCGCACTCTCTCTTCCTCTTCCCGCTGCCGGAATCCTTCTCCGCCCGTCCGCTGCCGTCCGACCAAGCCAGGCTGCCGCACCGGTCCCGTTTGGACCCCCGCCACCTCCTCTCCCTCCCCGGCCTAGCACCCGAGCCTCTAACCCACCGGAAGAGGAGAAACTTGCCGGAGACGCCGGGAAGAATTTTCGCCGGAACTCCCTCCTCTGGCCACCAATCCGGGCAAGCTTGATACGGTTTTGTAGCTCTCCTCCCATGCAACAACCCCTTCAAAAGGCTCACTCCCTCTTGAGCTCGGTAAAGAGAAATTCGAAGTTGAAATTCTAGGGCTTTTAGAATGTTTTCGTTCGATTGACCTAGTTAGGCTTGAAATTGGACTTAGTGATAGTTATGAAAGTTGTTTGGGATGATGAGAGGAAGATTCTGTTAAAATTTGGTAGAATTTAGACGTCGCCGGAATCGGCCTCCGGCCGCCACTGCCAGCTGAGCCGCCGCCGCCGCCGCCGTTTTGGGGTTTTCTATAATTTTAATTGTGTAATAATTAGAGGAATTTAATAGAGTGAATTGTGGAATATTCGGACGAGTTTTGAATAGGTTTGTGAATTTCCGAAGTTTGGTATTTTGGCGGTTAAATAATGTAAAATCCGACCGTAGGATTTAAATCAATTTCTGAAAAAAGGTTGTATTTACGACTGCCAAGTATGATATAAAAGTTTGGATCGTTTCGATTTAAGAATATTGAAGTTAGGCAATGATGAGCGTATTTATGGCTCTCGCTTAATTTTGCCTATTTTATCAAATACTGGATTTTAGTTGGGAAATTAATTATATATTTGGAACATGACGTGAGGAGACTCAAATTGGAGAGACCTCGGATCGACGTCAGGCTTAGGCCTAAAGTTGTGAGTGGACCTTTGTTTTAAATAAAAAGCATGCGATGAATGATTTTATTAATCATTTATTTCTTCTGATGAGATTTATTGATTTCTCGCCTATTTGACAATTTTTCCTCCTTTGGAGAGATCCCGAAAATGTGATTTTCGGTGGATATATATGTTTTAGATTTTATGAGAATAGTATGTATATAAATGCTAGCTAGCCATACGTGCTTGGTCCGTCATAATGAGGTAAAATACCATTATGGTGTGGCGTGAGTGTTAGACACAAGCGTCATAGCCCTATATGAAAACTACTTTCTTTTTCGATTTGTTTAGGTTTTCATATAGGGAGTCCACACGTAAATACACCGTCCTTTTCGGTCATAATGAGGAAAAATACCATTATGGCGCAACGTGAGCGTTAGACGCCAGCGTTGTAGCCTTGTATGAATTTCTATTTTTTAAAATTGTTTCTAAGATTCATACAAGGAGTCTGACGAGTGTAGATACATACGAATATATGTTTATATATAGTTTAGCCTGAGAGGCTCCATTTTATTTGAGTTTGTGACTAGCCAGTGCTAGTTGTGAAATTGTCAGATTATGAATTGAGCGCTTTTGAGCTGCCGCATGCAGTATATTTTTCTATGAAATTAAAATGGGAATGCATAATTATTTTGGTATTAAATTATTTTTGTCCACTCACTCTAACGTTATTAAATGTCTTCCCCTGGGCCCTTCGTTTTAAAATGCCCAGTCTGCAGGATTGCATAGTTGAGATCGGGCGTACATGGAGAAGAGGCATAGTCAATAGTATAGCTTCCGCTCTTTTCTATTTATTTATAGTTCATTTCCTCTCAAATAGAGTTGCTATGAATATGTGGTTGTTTATTATAGGATCTTTGTTAGATTAGTAAATCTATATTGGGAGATGTTGTGATTTGTGAGGAGCACGAAGGCTCCAGGGGTATATAAGGTTGGATTTGGAACCTTTAGACGTGTTTGCAGGTTTTGATTTGGAAGGGTTGTCCATTTCCAAGGGAGGTTGTACCGAATTTAGCGGTAAATCTTTCCTTGGAGGTGGTCCCCACACGATTTACTCCGGGTTTAAGGTGAAATTCGAGGTGGGTCGTGTCAACAACTACGCCAAAGTAATTAATTTATAAACAAATTGAGTGGTTGCACTATCTACAAGAACAAACCAGATCTAGATGAATATATACTGAGTTTAATTTAATGAATGAATATAGAGTACAATACTGAAAACAAATATTGCAAGAAGTATATGTTTAGAGTATGTTACCTGCTATATCTTGTTAATAGATTAAATTTGTCTGATGTACTTGATAGGCCATGCAATTGTACTTCCTGTAGCCTCTCTCAATGTTCCAAACTCCCTGGTTGGTCGATATAAAGCTATATCATCAAAAACATCAAGCACCCAAACTTTCCAGCATTCAGGACCAAGGGGCACATGATGAACCATAGCATTTGGATCTTTGGAATCAAGTTTTGCAATTGCAACAACACCTTCGCTCATCTCAAACCAACTTAACAATTCAATTCTATTTTGATCAGCCTTTGTACCTTTGGCCCTTGTACCTTCCTTGTCTTTACTTTGCATCCCATGATTAGTAGAGTGTTGAAGACATGAAGTTTTTCTTTGGTTACTCTGCTTGCTCTTTGGACTTCGAATTTCAGATCTCTGAACACTTGGATTGTTTTGCTTGCTTTGGGTTACACTTTGATTCACATTCTCCTTCTGTTGTGCAACCTTATCAGCAGAATGCTGAACACTGGTACTACCCTGTCATTATAAAGTTTAGAAAATCAGTAACATAGTTGAGTTATCTACCAAAAGTTAATAATTCTAACTAACTTACATGGTTATTCCCTTCTTTCTCTGATCGAGCTAAAAGAGTGTTAAGCACTTCTTTTAATCGTTCAATCTCTTGCGATTGAGAAAGCATCTCTTGTGCTTGAGCAGACAAAGTATTCTCTAATTTAGCAACTTTGTTTCCAACATTAGTTTGATATTCTACCCTTGAAGGAACTGCTCCAAATCCTAACCCTCTTACCCTTCCTCGTGGATCCGGACCTATAACTTTTGCTACAACATCGTGTTTTAAAGAACAAGGTTGTGAAGGTTGTTCCTCTGCCTAGTACTATTTCACTTGTTTCTAAAAAAGACTAATGTTAATCTCATGCAACTTTGATAAATTGACATGATATCTGCAAACAAGACAAGAAGAGTATACTAACCACAATTTCATGATCCTCAACTACTTCATCTGAGCCCTTCTTCTTCTTTGTTTCATAAGCATGTACCCATACAACAGACCTTGTTATTGCTTCTGGATTTTCACTTTGTTCCTTCTACATTTCAACAAGTAGAAATATTCTTGTTCTTATCAAGTTATGAAACTCAATTGAAGCTAATAATAAGATTACACTTACCAATTCTTCTTCAAGCCGTGCAAAGCTTTTTTTACTAGTTCTGTGTAGTAATGTTCTTGCTGCCCGCATTTCCTTGTACTTTTCACACTTCGCCTATGAAAAAAAGAAACATGTGGCACTATCATGATCTGAAATCTGATACCATTCAAGACAAATATACACTTGCATATATGACACGACTCGCCCCGAATTTCACCCTGAACCCGGAGTAAATCGTGTGGGGACCACCTCCAAGCGACCACCAGTGATGTGCTGAATCGTCCAGAAAAGTCACTGCCATCTTCACCTTTCTTTCTTCTGATAACTCAGTGATCGTAAAAGCATTTTCCATCTTGTCCACCCAATTATGAGCATCAAGGGGTCCCTTGGCACCCTTGAACTCTCTGGCTCCAGCCTCATAAACTTCTCTCCTTTTTACCGCATGAGGTTGTGGAGCTCGATCCATGACATCCCTCAGCAAATTTCCAATATCATCAACCAATCCCCTGACCTCATGGCCCTCATTGGCATATTGGTCGAAGTAGCCACACGGGTTTGCCGTGGGCGCCTAGGAGGCATAGTACCTGAGGAAGAAAATATTTAGCAGTCCATAAACAAGACTAACTCAACTATCACACATACCCAATAACACATAGCACCAAAAGCATAAAATGCCAATGAATCCGCCGCGGACGGATCATCACTCTATAGACACTACGTGGTACTTAGGCAAATATGATAGTAACAAGGAAGCAGGAAAAGGAAACCTAAAGCTCTGATACCAACTGACACGACCCGCCCCGAATTTCACCCTGAACCCGGAGTAAATCGTGCGGGGACCACCTCCAAGGAAAGATTTACCGCAAAATTCGGTACAACCTCCCTTGAAAATGGACAACCCTTCCAATAGAAACCTGCAAACACGTCTAAAGGTTCCAAATCCAACCTTAACTTCTGGAGCCTTCGTGCTCCCCAAAAACAATCACCACCAACAGGATAATAAACATTATCTAAGATAATATACATCATCTGAAAATATTCTAAAATATCAACAAGCCTTCACCCACAACCAAAAATATATACATTAAACCCAAGTATTCAGAGCTACTAGACACTAGCGGAAGTAAGAAATCACAGGTAGGCTAAACAGGTAACCTACTGGTGAAAGGTGGTGGAAATACGGGTGATTATGCCTCGTCTCCTACTAGATCCAATCCGAACTCTGCAGACTGGGCATTTTAAAACGAAGGGCCCAGGGGAAGACATTTAATAACGTTAGAGTGAGTGGACAAAAATAATTTAATAACAAAATATTTATGCATTCCCATTTTAATTTCATAGAAAAATATACTGCATGCGGCAGCTCAAAAGCGCTCAATTCATAATCTGACAATTTCACGACTAGCACTGGCTAGTCACAAACTCAAATAAAATGGACCCTCTCTGGCTGAATTATATATAAACATATATTCGTATGTATCTACACTCGTCAGACTCCTTGTATGAATCCTAGAAACAATTTAGAAAAATAGAAATTCATACAAGGCTACAACGCTGGCGTCTAACGCTCACGTTGCGCCATAATGGTATTTTTCCTCATTATGACCGAAAAGGACGGTGTATATATACGTGTGGACTCCCTATATGAAAACCTAAATAAACCGAAAAAGAAAGAAGTTTTCATATAGGGCTATGACGCTTGTATCTAACACTCACGACACGCCATAATGGTATTTTACCTCATTATGACGGACCAAGCATGTATGGCTAGCTAGCATATATATACATACTATTCTCATAAAATCCAAAACATATATATCCACTGAAAATCTCATTTTCGGGATCTCTCCAAAGGAAGAAAAATTGTCAAATAGGCGAGAAATCAATAAATCTCATCAGAAGAAATAAATGATTAATAAAATCATTCATCGCATGCTTTTTATTTAAAACAAAGGTCCACTCACAAATTAAGCCTAAGCCTGATGACGCTCTGAGGCTTCTTCTGCACGGGCCTCCTCACGTCCTGTTTCAAATATATAATTAATTTACCAACTAAATTCCAGTATTTGATAAAATAGGCAAAATTAATCGTGAGCCAAAAATACGATCATCATTGCCTAACTTCGATATTCTTAAATCGAAACGATCCAAACTTTTATATCATACTCGGCAGTCGTAAATACAACCTTTTTCAGAAACTGATTTAAATCCTTCGGTCGGATTTTACATTATTTAACCGCCAAAATACCAAACTTCAGAAATTCACAAACCTATTCAAAACTCGTCCGAAAATTCCACAATTTACTCCATTAAATTCCTTTAATTATTACACAATTAAAATTATACAAAACCCCAAAACGGCGACGGCGGCGCCGGCAGCGGCGGCCGGAGGCCGATTCCGGCGACGTCCAAATTCTATCAAATTTTAACAGTAGCTTCTTCTCAAAATCCCAAACAACTTTCATAACTATCACTAAGTCCAATTTCAAGCCTAACTAGGTCAATCGAACGAAAACATCCTAAAAGCCCTAGAATTTCAACTTCGAATTTCTCCTTACCGAGCTCAAGAGGGAGTGAGCCTTTTGGAGGGGTTGTTGCACGGGAGGAGAGCTACAAAACCGTACCAAGCTTGCCCGGATTGGTGGCCGAAGGAGGGATTTCCGGCGACGGAAAGCTCAAGACAGCCGCGCCTTTCGGGCGGCACCACTCCTTCATGGTGGCGCTACAAGGCCGGTCACCGGCCCAGAAAGAGAGAGGGGACGGCGGGGGTCCGAACGGGACCAGTTTGGCGATCTTTGGTGGCCGGACGGCGGCAGGCCACATCGGGGAAGTTCCGGGCAGTCGGAGAGAGAGAGAGAGCGTCTGGAGAGAAAAAAAAATCGGGAGGGAAGAGAGAGAAGGAAGAAGAAAAAGATTTGGGCCTCTAAACCCGGTCCAACATCTTTTAAATCAAACCCAATTCTAAAATTTAACACCCCCAAAAATAATACCCTAATAAAAATTACCTTTTACTAGCTAAATTTACCATTTTTACCGTTGTTACATTTTTCTCCTACGAATAACTCTTCGAAATAATCGTCCCTCAAAACCCCTCTAGGGACCAATTAAACTATAACTCAATGTCGGAGACGGTAAAAATTCTTATTATAATCAAGCTAGTAAATAAGATAAAATTTTACGGGTCGGGATGTGATAATCAAGCTGGGGATACTGCTGCATCATTTGCTCTTCTAATTCCCAAGTAGCTTCTTCTACTTGATGACTTCTCCAAAGCACCTTGACAAGTGGGATTGTCTTGTTCCTAAGCACTTGCTCCTTTCGGTCGAGAATCTGAACCAGTTCCTCTTCATAGGACAAATCTCTCGTCAAACTGATCGGTTGCTCTTGCAGCACATGAGAAGGATCGGCAATATACTTGCGAAGCATGGATACATGAAACACATTATGTATCCTGGCTAATTCTGGAGGCAAAGCTAACCGATAAGTAAGTGAGCCAACTCGCTCTATAATCTCATAAGGGCCAATATACCTCGGACTAAGCTTCCCACGCTTACCGAAACGTACAACCCCTTTCCAAGGAGATAATTTCAAGAACACCCAATCACCCACTTGAAACTCAAGATCTTTCCTACGGACATCTGCATAACTCTTCTACCTACTTTGAGCGGCCTTGAGTCTATCTCTAACCACTTTAATCTTCTCATTTGTCTCATGGATTAACTCTGGGCCACAAAACTCTTTTTCCCCCACTTCATTCCAACATAAAGGCGTACAACACTGTTTCCCATAAAGCGCCTCAAAGGGAGCCATACCAATGCTAGAATGATAACTATTATTATAAGCAAATTCCATCAAGGATAGATTCTTATCCCAACTCCCTCTGAACTGCAAGGCACAAGCTCTCAACATATCCTCCAAAGTCTGAATAGTCCTCTCGGACTGCCCATCAGTCTGAGGATGAAAAGCAGTGCTGAAATGTAATCGGGTACCTAAAGCTGCTTGAAGAGCTCCCCAGAATTTAGAAGCAAATCTAGGATCTCGATCTGACACTATTGATTCAGGCACACCATGAAGCCTCACAATTTCATTCACATAAAGTTCCGCCAATTTATCCAATTTATGCTTCTTTCCCACTGGCAAGAAATGTGCAGACTTGGTGAGTCTATCCACAATCACCCAAATACCGTCATGCCCTTCATGGGTACGAGGTAAACTGAAAACAAAATCCATGGTGATGTGGTCCCACTTCCACACTGGAATAGGCAACATGTCACGCCCCCAAACCGAGACCATTATTATATGAAAATATGGTGCCCGAATTTGCGTCGTGAGTTAAAACAAATAAAATTTTCTTGAAGAATTTATTAGAAGAAGAAATATATATGTCTGAATAATACTTTTATTAGAAAGGAAAAATATTAATACTTTACAATACCAAATATTTTACAATACGAGAGTTTTAGAAGGAGTGTATAAGACATTACATTTATTCTTAAAATAGAAATAGAAAACATTCTTTTATTTAGTAGGTTCATCCTATTCCCCAAGCTTCGTTACCTGAAAACAAGAATGTGTAGCATCATGAGTAACACAGACCCAGTAAGTACAACTTACATTCTTATAATAATGTGTCTTATAAGAAACCAGAAATAAACACAACTAAGTAAAAATGTACCAAGAATCATTTTGATTTGTTCATACTGATTATTATTTATGCACACACACACACACACACATATACAAACGTGAATAAATTCATCCATGTGAATGTTTAGGAAACTGGTAATAAATCATAAAGATCACGTGCTAGGTCCACTATACCAAAGCACGGATAAGCCGCAGCATACCAAGGACAATACCAGAGTATGTATACTCAAGGTCGCTACTTTCTTCCTATGAGTATAATAGTGCACTATCTGTAGGGACTAGGGCCCTGGCTAACTTCACAAATCACAAAACACTTTTACCAGTAATTCACTTAAGCACGGGGTAGTACTAATCACCCGGCTTCACATTTCCAAACTTAATTACGTCAAAAGAGTGTAGCAAACTTTAGTAAGTAAGATAACTTCTTCAATACCAACAAAGTATATAAGCTTATATCAATATACTTTAAAAATTATAATAACTCAATAGATACACAAAATAAACAATTTAATAAACTTGAAAGTAAAAGTGCAATAAAGGTTTTAAATTAAATAAACAGAAATATTAGTTAGTAGTCAAAGAATTAGTAGTCATATTTCCCATAGTGAGGGAAATTCTTGTCTAAAGAACCGTCAACTTATCATTTTCATATCTCATTCAATTTATATCCAAATTAGGCAAGTGAGGAGTCCATGTCGAAGGATTTTTTTTAAGAAATTCAATGAGATAAGTCATATAATCCAGTTCGAAGTCATAGAGTCCAGAAATGGTGAAAAACAGTAGCAGTGCAGAAAGCTGATATCCTTTATATTACCTTTGATGTCTAAGTCTTTACGTGCTGTATATTTTATCATTGCTTCTGAAACTTTCCAGATTTAAAGTAGAGATCCTAAGCTTCAATTTTATATAAAGTTTGTAGAAAATGGTTAAGCAATGAGTGAGATATGAAATTTTGAAGTTGTGGTAGTTGTAAGGGATTTTCAGCAAGTTTATTAGTTTGGAAGTTTGATTAGCCATAACTTCTTCGTTTGTAAACCTTTTTAAGTGATTCAAAAGCCTAAACTGAAGCATTTTTCATGAAGAATCTAATACTGTGATCAATTTTCACAAAGTGATACTTAATTATATACGAAAATATAAGTTTGTAGAAAACATATTCTTTTCCATTTTATCCTTAGTTATGCATTTTGATAATCTTAAAGACAAAAGAGTATAGGAATGTAACCATGTACTTACTCTTGAATTTTCAGCAGTGAAGTGAAGGTTTTGGTATTGACTCAAGGTTGGATTTCTTTGACAAAGAGAGAACTTCTCAAGAGAAAAAGAGTGAAGGATATGATTTTGGTGTGGGAGCTTTTCTATTCAACTAAGGAAGTTTGTGATCATCTTTACGTTTGATCTTGGAGTGTGAAGAAAAGATGTTGCAGCTCCCAAGTATAAATAGGCCATGAAGCATGCATTGTAAATTAATTTCCAGCAATTTTATTTGACTTAAAAGGCCAAACATTAAATTTGAGTGATAGTCTCTAGCTAGTTAGGGTGATTGTTCACAAAGAAAACCAAATAGTAAGAGGGGTAAAAGAAAAATCAGCTAGTGCATGAATCTATATATGAGGTATACCTTATATATGTATTGACATGAATCTATAGATACACAAATATTTATATATGTATATATAGATATATATCTACTCAAGCTAATAAGTAAAGGAATATGATGTTTTCCTTTCTTAATATCTTGTAAAT
Organism: Fragaria nilgerrensis; assembly: GCA_010134655.1. Lineage (NCBI taxonomy): Eukaryota > Viridiplantae > Streptophyta > Magnoliopsida > Rosales > Rosaceae > Fragaria > Fragaria nilgerrensis. The sequence goes on along the minus strand of CM020979.1, from coordinate 27,120,692 downwards.
GTGTTAGTAATATTTAAGATTAGAATAGTATGCATGATAAAAGCAATACTAACACGAATCTTAAATTCAATTACGAGTATCGATTGTATGTAAGAAATACGGGTCAAGGTATTTATGTAGTTTACTTAAATTCTAATACTTAATAAAAATACATATCTTGTAAGTATGATACTTGCAGTCATTGGCTTCTAAAATGAATATTTTAGAAGATATTTGGATTACTATCTAAGGCTAAAGAGTCTTAGTGTGCTGTATAATTTGCGCTAAGTTTCGGGGTACTACAGTCTACCCACCTTAAAAAAAATTCGTCCTCGAATTTTACGTACCTTTTTCTATGAACAAATGCGGATGTTTCTTTCTCATTTCTGATTCCAACTCCTATGAAGCCTCGTTTTCATCATGTCGGTTCCATAATATCTTCACCATTGGGATTTCTTTAGTGCGAAGCTTCCTAACTTCTCGACCTAAGATGCGAACAGGTGCCTCATCATACGTCACATCTTCCGAGAGTTCTATGGTACTATGGTCGATGACATGGGAACTGTCTGGTTTGTAATCCCGTAGCATAGACACGTGAAAAACATTATGCACGTTGGACAAGTGTTGTGGTAGATCTAGTCGGTATGCTAAAGTACCAACTTTTTCAATGATTTGGAAAGGTCCAATGAACCGTGGTGACAACTTGGCAATCTTTTTACCGAAACAAATAACTCCTCGCATTGGTGAGACTTTCAGCAAAACACGATCACCAATTTGAAATTCCACATTTCTCCTATGTCGATCTGCATAGCTCTTCTGTCGACTTTGTGCAGTCTTCAAGCGATCCTTAATTGAAGCAACGACCTCTGCAGATTGCTTAACTATATTAGGTCCGGGAAGAACGGCTTCACCTACTTCAGCCCAACATATTGGGGTACGACAAGGTCTCCCATAAAGAGCTTCGAAAGGTGCCATCCCTATGCTTGAGTGGTAACTGTTGTTGTAAGCAAATCCTTTATATTACCTTTGATGTCTAAGTCTTTACGTGCTGTATATTTTATCATTGCTTCTGAAACTTTCCAGATTTAAAGTAGAGATCCTAAGCTTCAATTTTATATAAAGTTTGTAGAAAATGGTTAAGCAATGAGTGAGATATGAAATTTTGAAGTTGTGGTAGTTGTAAGGGATTTTCAGCAAGTTTATTAGTTTGGAAGTTTGATTAGCCATAACTTCTTCGTTTGTAAACCTTTTTAAGTGATTCAAAAGCCTAAACTGAAGCATTTTTCATGAAGAATCTAATACTGTGATCAATTTTCACAAAGTGATATTTAATTATATACGAAAATATAAGTTTGTAGAAAACATATTCTTTTCCATTTTATCCTTAGTTATGCATTTTGATAATCTTAAAGACAAAAGAGTATAGGAATGTAACCATGTACTTACTCTTGAATTTTCAGCAGTGAAGTGAAGGTTTTGGTATTGACTCAAGGTTGGATTTCTTTGACAAAGAGAGAACTTCTCAAGAGAAAAAGAGTAAAGGATAGGATTTTGGTGTGGGAGCTTTTCTATTCAACTAAGGAAGTTTGTGATCATCTTTACGTTTGATCTTGGAGTGTGAAGAAAAGATGTTGCAGCTCCCAAGTATAAATAGGCCATGAAGCATGCATTGTAAATTAATTTCCAGCAATTTTATTTGACTTAAAAGGCCAAACATTAAATTTGAGTGATAGTCTCTAGCTAGTTAGGGTGATTGTTCACAAAGAAAACCAAATAGTAAGAGGGGTAAAAGAAAAATCAGCTAGTGCATGAATCTATATATGAGGTATACCTTATATATGTATTGACATGAATCTATAGATACACAAATATTTATATATGTATATATAGATATATATCTACTCAAGCTAATAAGTAAAGGAATATGATGTTTTCCTTTCTTAAGATCTTGTAAATGTGTTAGTAATATTTAAGATTAGAATAGTATGCATGATAAAAGCAATACTAACACGAATCTTAAATTCAATTACGAGTATCGATTGTATGTAAGAAATACGGGTCAAGGTATTTATGTAGTTTACTTAAATTCTAATACTTAATAAAAATACATATCTTGTAAGTATGATACTTGCAGTCATTGGCTTCTAAAATGAATATTTTAGAAGATATTTGGATTACTATCTAAGGCTAAAGAGTCTTAGTGTGCTATATAATTTGCGCTAAGTTTCGGGGTACTACACAACGGCTCAAGTAATCCAGAAGGCTTCTGCCTTTCAGCTTTTACTTGCTGGCAAATCAGACATCTACTCACATAAGCTGCAATTTCCCTCTTCATGTTTGACTACCAATAATAATCCTTCAAAATCCGATACATTTTTGTGTTACCCGGATAAGCTGCATAAGTGGAACTATGAGCTTCCTCTAAAATCTCACTCTTCAACTCTTCATTTCTTTTTGGAACACAAAGCCGATTCTTAAACAATAAAGTCCCATCCCTTCTAACTGAAAAATGATCGGCTACGGCTCCGCTCAAAGCTCCTTCTATCAATCGAACTATGGAAAGATCATTATTCTGTGCTTCCCGTACTCTATCAACCAAAACTGGCCTCACATGAAAACTAGCTACCAAGGCACCAACCTCATCTACTGCCACATCCACTCCTGTAGCTCGCAACTCACTAAGAAGTGGAACACGAACCGTCCTCAAGTGAGACAAGGATATGGAGGGATTTCGACTAAGAGCATCAGCTACCACATTAGCTTTTCTAGGATGATACTCGATAGTGCAATCATAATCACTAATCAACTCCATCCACCTTCTCTGTCTCAAGTTTAGCTCTCTTTGAGTGAATACATACCGAAGACTCTTGTGATCGGTAAAAATCTGACACTTGGCTCCATAAAGATAATGTCTCCACAACTTGAGAGCAAAAACTACTGCTGTAAGCTCCAAATCATGAGTAGGATAATTCCCCTCGTGCGGCTTTAATTGCCTGGAAGCATAGGCAATAACTCGCTCATGCTGCATCAATACCCCACCTAGACCACGTCCAGAAGCATCACAAAATACCACATACTCCCCACTATCATCCGGAAGTACCAAAACAGGAGCACTAATCAAACGATTCTTCAATTCTTGAAAACTTTGCTCACACTTATCAGACCATTCAAATTTAACACTCTTCTTGGCCAACCTTGTAAGAGGAGCAGCAATCCTTGAAAAATCTTGCACAAAGCGCCGATAATAACCTGCCAATCCCAAGAAACTACGGATCTCCATCACAGTGGTGGGTCTTCTCCAATTTGACACCGCTTCCACCTTTTGGGAATCTACACTAACTCCTTCTGCCGAAATTACATGGCCTAAGAATCCCACTTTATCTAGCCAAAACTCACACTTGCTTAACTTAGCATATAACTGGGAATTCCTCAAAGTCCGCAATATTATTCTTAGATGTTTGGCATGCTCCTTCTCACTTTTTGAGTAAACCAAAATATCATCTATGAATACGATCACGAAACGATCAAGATATGGACTAAACACCCTATTCATGAGATCCATAAAAGCAGCAGGTGCGTTAGTAAGTCCAAATGACATCACCATAAATTCATAATGACCATAACGTGATCGAAAGGCGGTCTTGACTATGTCACTCTCCTTGATCCATAATTGATGATACCCAGATCTCAAGTCAATCTTGGAGAAAACAGAAGCACCCCTCAACTAATCAAATAAATCATCGATCCGAGGCAACGGATATTTATTCTTCACTGTGATCTGATTCAACTTCCTATAGTTAATGCATAGTCTCATGGTGCCATCTTTCTTCTTAACAAACAATACCGGAGCACCCCATGGAGACATGCTAGGCCGAACAAAACCGTTGTCTACCAACTCCTGCAATTGAGTCTTCAACTCTTTCAACTCCGCTGGAGCCATTCTGTAAGGTGCCTGAGAGAGAGGCATAGTTCCGGTAAGTAATTCTATAGAGAAGTCTATCTCCTTTGCAGGAGGCAAACCAGGAAACTCCTCAGGAAAAACATCCGGAAACTCCCTTACTATAGGAATATCTTCTACTCCCAAAACTCCCATACTTGTATCCACCACATGAGCTAAATACGCCTGACAGCCTTTATTTAATAATTTCCTTGCAGCAACAGCGAAAATTAGGCAACTCGAAATAACATCTCTTTCCCCTTGTCACTCTCTCTTGAATAAAACACTTGTTTCGCCTGTGATGCAAAAATAAAAGGGTCTCGATCGAATTGATGTTGCCCCTTGTGAAGGTTCACTAATGTAAAACCATCTTCCACTTTAACACCAGTCCCTATGTTAGCCCAATAACAATCAAATAAACAGATCTTAAATTTACGGTAGTCTAACAGAATTATGTCTCTTATAACACCATAGTAGGACACTTTGTCCATCTTCTGTAAATTATCCTTTGCACTTGCTCGACAAATAGTGTATGCCTCAACAAAAACACCACTGTTTTGTGTGGTCTTCTCAATAGCCTCTGTTTGAAATCGGTTCCCATTGATAATAAAGCCTGTATGGGAAATCACATCTTTTTTTGGCCGACAAGCAATCCACTTCACTGTATCAGACATACCAGTACTATCACCGAACTTAACCTTACTAGCTAACCATCCACTAAAGGTATCAAGATGTCTCTGTTTAAGAAGGTTTTCATCATGCTCAAGACGTGTGTCTGAACACTTCAGTTGTTCCCTGTGCATTCTGATAGGAAATAAATGTTTCAGATACTAAATATGTAAGCTACAAACAACTAAACTAAATAAGTTTCACAATCAAACTTACTCTCTCCATGGATCGACTTCTGAGGTATTGGTCCACACAAATCGATGAGCAATATCTAACATAGAAGAACTAAGTGGTTTTAGCTTCCCCTGACCAAGTGGTCGCCCTTCAAGTATTGTTTCATCCTCGAAATCCTCATTACGTCTAGTTTTAACACATATTTCAGCTGCTCCTTTAATATATCCACTACAAAAACGTGTTATCTCTTCTGCCAAATACTTTTCAGCTATGCATCCTTCAGGATTTGATCGATTCCGAACATATCCTTTTAAGTCCTTCATAAACCTGAAAATAAAAACAAATCAACATTAATATTAGTATTGGAGGAATAAAGGAGCACTAGCAAGTAAGCTGTGAAAATGAAGTGCATTGTAAGCTCACCTTTCAAAGGGGTACATCCAACAAAAATGCACAGGGCCACCAATAAGAGCTTCTTGTGCAAGATGAATTGGTAAGTGAACCATAACGTCAAAGAAAGAGGGAGGAAAGAACCTTTCAAACATACAAATAGTCTATGCAATTTCTTCATCAAGAATACCTATATCTTTCTTCTCAATCTCTCTCTGACATAACTGATGGTAAAAAGAGCACAAACGGGAAATTGCAAGTCTAGGACCTTTGGGCAGAAGTCCTTTCAAAGCTACTGCAAGAATCTGTTGGATCAAAACGTGACAATCGTGTGACTTCAAATTTGTTATCCTGTTATCTTGCAAAGAGACACGATTTGCAAGGTTAGAACAATACCCATCTGGCAATCTTAACATCGCTAGCCTCTTACAAAATATTTTCTTCTCTTTCTTTGAAAGCACGTAAGGTGCTGCATCACTTTTACATTTGTTGGAACCATCTTCTTTTAGGTGCAATTTCTTTTTGATACCCAACACTTTCAAATCTTTGCAAGAATTCAGGTTATCCTTTGTTTTCCCCTTCATGTTGAGTAAAGTGCCAATGATGTTTTCACATATATTTTTTTCAATGTGCATCATATCTAAATTATGTCGCAATAATAAAATCTGCAATATAGAAAATATATATTAAATTTATGCAATTAAAGAAACAAGGTTTCAACAAATTTAATGAAATAGAAACTTGTAAAACGTACCTCCCAATATGGTAACTCAAAGAATATTGATTTCTTCTTCCATCTCTTCGAAGGCTTTAAAGGATCATCACTGTCATCATCACCATCATCATCTGAATTTTCACATGAATCGGCATCCATTTCATTGGCTGAACTTCTCTTACCTCCATTTCTTCTCCTTTTTCTGTTATTACTACTACCGACCTTTTTTTTCTTTTTTCTCATGCAAGACCCAACCTTCTTACCCCATTCATTTTTAATATTCTTGACTACCTGAAATACTTCTGAATCGGTAAGCTTTCTAGGCCTCACTCTATGTTCCTCAGTTCCATCAAACCAAGTTTTATTGTACCTATATGGATGATCATGTGCAAGAAACCTCCTATTACACATAAATGCATGCTTTCTTCCATTTGGAAGCCATGGAGAGGATGTTTGAACACCACATACTGGACAAGCTTTCCTTCCATGAGTGGAATACCCCGACAAATTCCCATAAGCAGGAAAATCATTTATCGTTCAAAGCAATAGAGCTTTCAAGTTGAAGGTAGACTTGGTGAATGCATCATATGCACTAACCCCATTGACCCATAGCTCTTTCAAATCTTCGATAAGTGGTCCAAGTATACATCAATGTTATTCCCCGGTTGCTTAGGACCAGGGATTAGTAATGTCAACAATAGATGTTCCTTAGTCATGCATAATGATGGGGGAAGGTTATATGCAACCAAGGTCACAGGCCAACAACTATATTGGGAATTACGATCACCAAACGGATTAAATCCATCTGCTGAAAGACCAAGTCTAAGATTACGAGGATCTTTTGCAAATGAAGGCCACTTGCTATCAACCTTCTTCCATGCAAGTGAGTCAACATGATGACGTATTTTCCCGTCTTGACTTTTGTGAGTGTGATGCCATGTAAGCTGCTCAGCTTTTTCAGAATCCTTAAACATTCTTCTAAACCTTGGGATAATAGGAAAATATCTCAACACCTTCGCAGGGACCCCTTCCTCAATCTTCTGTGTGTGCTTATTAACTTTTCATCGAGAAGCACCACAAGTAGGACAAGTCTCCACTTTCTCCACTTTCTTTCTAAATAAACAACAATCATTAACACAAGCATGAATCTTCTCATAGCCTAGATCAAATGCTTTGAGTAATTTTTTTGTTGAAGATAAAGAACTAGGAAGTATGTTATCTGGAGGTAGCAAACTACGAACTATCTCTAGAAGTTCTTCGTAGCCATCGTCAGTTAAACTATTTTTTGCCTTAAACTTGTAAAACATCACTGTTGCTGACATCTTTGTGGAAGGACAACCACTGTATAAAGGAAATTCTGCTTCTTTCACTAAATCTTCAACATTAGGCTCTGTTAGTTCAGTTACAGGTTCCATAAATTCATCACCTATATATGCATCTCTGTACATTCTATATGATTCCAAATTTTCAATGTTATCCATCATATCTTGATGTACAGAATTTTCTGGCTTGTCCGCACGAGAGGTATAGTTACTGTAAGTCTCATATAACCCATTTGCGATTAGGTGATCTAATACTTCATTGGGTGGATATGACCAGATGTTTAAACAACTGCTACAAGGGCATTGGATACTCTTTGGATGCCCTTTACTTGCACGAATACTATTAACAAACCTTCGTGCTCCATCATAAAAGGCTCTAGGATCGCTATGAAAAAAAAAAAGAAAAAAAAAGACTTTTTAAAATGGAACAATGGTTTATATTATTATAAAATTAGATTTTCTAGTTTTATAAATGTAACCTGGTTTTACAATGTGCCCATTCCGTATCCATGTTGGTTACACCTTCGTTTTCCTTGGCTTTATGTTCTAACTTGTATTTAAAGAGCAAGCATTTTACAATTCAAGTAGTGTAACTAGCTATGATAAACATAAAAGAACTACAAGAAATTAAAAATGAAACATATATAACCAACAAAACACTGAAATACACAATTGCAATTCAATACTGTTAAGTAAAGCAAAGAGAGAGAGGACGATTTGATACCTATAGTCGAGCGGGCTACGTTTGATTGCAAAGAGAGTTTGATGATTTTGTTAAGTAAAGCACCTTGTGTGAGGAGACCTGCACCAAATATAGAAACAATACTCAAATACCAGACATAAAGAAATTTAACCAAAGAAGGAACCCATTGAAATTTAACCCTTACAAATACCCATAACTCCTCTCTTACAAATCCAACAGACACTCATCTTAGATTAGCAAATACCCAGCTATTAAATCCAAAAGTTTAGACAAACAAATATGTCAAACATCATATCAAACATCGTCATTTATTTGAATGATCCCACAGGCAACAGAGAATATGCAAAAATTCCACGGATAATCATTTAAGTAGACATAATTTCACCATTAAGAGAAGCCTTCTAAACGCATAAAGAATGTGCTTAGTTACACTTTTGTTTAGATAAAAAAGGAAAATTTTATGTTGTACTTTGATCATGTTCACATAGACTACCTTGTCAATTGAAGACTCAGAATGTTGATCACCTCTTTCAGCAAACCCATTCTCCTTGTCAGCCGTATTTCCTGCAAAAAAAAAAAAGAAAGTAAAAAGTGTATATAATGAGCTAATCAAGCTGAGCTGCTCTGCATAATTTGACTCGTAAAACTTCAGGCTCTTTGATTGAAGTAAGCCCTTTGACGTTCAATCAGATTGGTGGTATATACTATCAGCAACAAACACATGAACAACTCCACTCCACAACCATAAGCCCATAAACCAAAATTATGGGGATCCGAATTTACCATTGACAGTTTAAAAAAGCTAAAATTTATATCCCAATTGATAAAAAGAAATAAAAATCCAACAAAATAAAGCCATATTTGCGTTCAACAAAACAACACATGAGTAAGAGAATCATCCAATCTAACAAGAAACGTCGCATTTCGATAAAAATTTAAGCCAACTCCCAATTCTGATGAGTATCCCATAAGTATTACTCAGGACACTAAATCCAACTTCTCCAAAGCTGTAACAAAGGTTCAATGTCAGTTCCAATAAACACATCAGCCACACTCAGGACAGATTGCACATGTTGTAACTCTATGCGTGTATGTGCAGGAGAAAGACAGCTAGAAAAAGAGTTAAAACTTACTGTTGTAGTTGAGAAGCTTCTCAATGAGATTAACATGAGTCATAAGCATGCGCCTACAACAGTAATGAACCAACCCCAATGCATCAAGTGCATCCCTGCATCCCTGCATCCCAAGCAATTAGAATCATTAACTAAAACCTTTCTTTACAACCAGGTTCAAAACTTTCTTCAAATCAAAAGCCCAGCGAAAAGGTTGACTGTCTACTACCACTAAACATCACACTCCCAAAATTGATACTGTCAAAAAAATACATTTACACTTCTGCATATAAGCATATCGCAATCGACATAACAATGCAACACTTAACAACCTACTCACAGCTTACTTAGGTTATAAAAGAAAATTACTTTTGACATTACTGTGAAATTTACAATCCCACACTATAATAGGGATTATTGTTAGCCATACCTGAATTTTATGATTAAGAATCACAATCTCAGCCGCACACAACAACGAACGTTGCGAAGTCTGATAGCCCAAGAGTTTGTGGCCTGACGATAGTTTGGGGCTGCAATTGATGAGGAAGGCAGACGGCTGGGGTTGAAACAACGACATTCATGACCGGAGAAATAAAAGGATTAAGGATTTCAGCGATTCTAATCGCTTCAAACAGAAAGTAGAATACAAAACCGATTCAAAAAAGAGAGAAGAAGAAGGAGAAACAAACCTACCTTGCACCAGAGCACAGCACCACAGCCAGAAATCCCCAGAAACCGATTTGCAGGCTTTCCGGTTTGCAGCTCACTATAGAATTCGGTGGAGGATTAGAGCTTCTTTCTAACTCTGTCGAGATTATTGAGGTTTGGGGGTTGAGGTTTGAGGCTTTGCAAAGGTGCGGGACTTCTTAGAAGAGGAAGACAAGAGATTACAATGTTCTAGCTCATATGACCCTCTCTCAACTTCTTAGGAAGAAAGCAACGACCTTGAACTTCTATTGCAAGAAGTTAATAACTTGGGGAAAATTTAGAAGAGGAAAAAGTTAATTGAGAAAAGGGAAGATAGAGTTCCATTAAGAGGGAAAATAGAATTTTTGGGGAAAATTTCGCGCCTTAACAGTCGTTTTTACGGCCGGCTTCATATGCGAGCTGTAAATAATTTTCTGGGTTTTCACGGCGTTCTACTTATGTGTGCAGTAAAAACATATCACGATTACGACACGCTATACATGCGCGCAGCGAAAGACTTAATGTGATTGGTCATTTACGGCATGCATTAAAAGCACGCAGTAAAAGAATACATGTCAGAAGTTTTTTACGACACGCATTAAAAGCACGCCGTAAAAGAGCACATAATACGGCGTGCATTGGTGCACGCCGTAAATTTTACGTGGTAAATGCCCCGAATTCTTGTAATGCTGGCTGAGATCACCCAAGCTTTGGAGGGGATAGGGGAGGCGTAGCCGTACTTGGCGCAAATGGCGTTCGACATGCACCACCACTCTCGGGACATCAATGCCTTGGAGGAGGTTGATCCCTTAGCTGGCGTGGCTCTCGCTAAGGAAAAGTTGACCTGGGTAAGCTTTTGTAATGTCCAAGTTGTCTCCTTTCGTTTTTATTTATTTATTTTTTTTACTTATGCTTTGCTTCTTATGTGCAGGCAACGTTGCTGATGTACGCTGCCAGTGAGAGGGCTGTTTCTCACTTGCAAGGGGATATCGAGGCTAAATGCCAACAGCTAAGGGAGGCATAAGAAAATAACCGTACCCTCTCGCAACGTCTGGAGCAGTTGGAGCAGGATGCTGCTGTTTTTCGGGATCAGGCTGTTGCCTCTAGGAAAGAAGTGGTTGAGCTGAAGGAGGCCATGCAAGAGAAAGATAAGCAGGTGGAGGCTGGGGAGGTGGCTACTGCCAAGGTAGCTTGGCTGGAGGCTAAGGTGGCGAGGTTGAACCATGTTTTGGCAGAGCAAGAGAGGGTGTGGAAGCTGAAGTGTGCTAGGGCTACCGAGGCTGGGGTGAGGGTGTTCTGCGAGAGCGACATGTATAAACAGCAGCTGAAGAGTGCTTCTAACCGGGGACAGGATGAGCTTAGCAAGACTAGGTGCCAAGCTGACTGGATTAACGAGGCTGCTATGCGCAAGTTTTATGCCGAGAGGGATGCCGCAAAGAAAGCCTGGGAGCAGATGACACCAGAGCAGAAAAAGCAAGCCGAGATCTCGCGGTCCCTGGCCAAGCAGCACGAGGCCTGGCGTGCTACTTCCTCTGCTGTGCCGAAGGAAGGTCCTGTTGTGGACACGCCTCGGCCTCTTGTAGTGGTTGCAGCGTCTTCTTTGAGATCTCCTCGTCCTGAAGGGTCCCTTGCCACTCAAGTGGTAGCGTCTCAGGTGGCGTTTTCTGCTGCTGAACCTCCAAACCCTCGAGCTCAGGGACTTGTGTCGCCCCTGCATGCTGAAGTGTCAAAGATTCCAGCGAGCAAGTCCCCTGCTACTGGAGTGCAACAAGTGAGTTCCCTGATGCGCCCTAATGTTTCTATGAGGCCGCCACCAGGGTCGCGTGACCTCACGAAGCACACTTATGGGCAAAGGGTTTCTGTGAACATCAGCTAGTCTCGCGGACGAGGTAGAGGGTCAAAGAGTGGTGGAAATGTGAACAAGGCCAGTGGCACGTCTTCCGGGGAGAAGTGATTATTTTGATGTACTTCGTTGTTTTGTTAGGTTTCAATTTTTGCTTGCTTTTGAAACAATATTAATGGCGTGGTTATCCAGTTGAACAAGTTATTTATGGATTGTCTGAGAGTCCAGGTTGATACTTGTTTTCTTTAAAGAATGTTGTTGTTTTCGGTTCACCTCTTATTGTTATTTTATCTGTGTTCTTGGCACGGTATGCTAAAAAGATGAATAAAAATAGCATCTTCATTTAGGATAGGCCGCTAATGGGCAAGGTGTACATTTGACTTGGGCCGCTACCGGGCTAAAGTACAACTGATGAAGTGCTAGCTGCCATGTTGGCCTTGGAGTGTTGATTTGAGTTAAACAAGGTAGAGGTGGAGGTGGCGAGCGTTCCAGGGGCGGGGTAGTACCCGGTCATCAGTGTCCCGGAGATAGAATGTAGCTGGTCCTGGGGCATTGACTATCTCCAATGGGCCTTCCCACTTTGCCCTGAGTCCAGTGGGGTGGGGAATTGTCACATCCCGACCCGTAAAAATTTTATCTTATTTACTAGCTTGATTATAATAAGAATTTTTACCGTCTCTGACATTCAGTTATAGTTTAATTGGTCCCTAGAGGGATTTTGAGGGACGATTATTTCGGAGAGTTATTCGTAGGAGAAAAATGTAACGACGGTAAAAATGGTAAATTTTAGCTAGTAAAAGGTAATTTTTTATTAGGGTATTATTTTTGGGGGTATTAATTTTTTTGGTGAAGTTGGGTATTTTTATGATGTTGGGCCGGGTTGGTGTGAGACCCAAACCCATCTCCTCTTTTTTTCTTTCTCTCTCTCTCTCTCTCTCTCTCTCTCTCTCTCTCTCCCGCTGCCGGAATCCTTCTCAGCCGTCCGGCCGCCTGAGACCGCCGCACCACTCCCGTTTGGACCCCCGCCACCTTCTCTCCCTCCCCGGCCTAGCACCCGAGCCTCTAACCCGCCAGAGAGAAGGAAAACCTGAGAAGGTTTTCGCCGGAACTCCCTCCTCTGGCCACCAATCCGGGCAAGCTTGGTACGGTTTTGTAGCTCTCCTCCCGTGCAATAACCCCTCCAAAAGGCTCACTCCTCTTGAGCTAGGTAAGGAGAAATTCAAGGAGCAAATTCTAAGGCTTTTAGGATGTTTTCGTTTGATTGACCTAGTTAGGCTGAAATTGGACTTAGTGATAGTTATGAAAGTTGTTTGGGATGTTGAGAGGAAGATGCTATTAAAATTTGGTAGAATTTGGACGTCGCCGGAATCGGCCTCCGGCCGCCACTGCCGGCGGAGCCGCCGCCGTTTTGGGGTTTTGTATAATTTTAAATGTGTAATAATTAGATGAATTTAATGGAGTGAATTGTGGAATTTTCGGATGAGTTTTGAATAGGTTTGTGAATTTCTAAAAATTGGTATTTTGGCGGTTAAATAATGTAAAATCCGGCCGTAAGATTTAAATTAATTTCTGGGAAATGTTGTATTTACGGCTGCCAAGTATGATATTAAAGTTTGGGTCGTTTCGATTTAAGATTATCGAAGTTAGGCAATGATGAGCGTGTTTATGGCTCTCGGTTAATTTTGCTTATTTTGAATAAATATTGGATTTTTAGTTAGGAAATTAATTATATATTTGGAACAGGACGTGAGGAGACTGAAATTGGAGAGACCTCGGATCGACGTCAGGCTTAGGCCTAAAGTTGTGAGTGGACCTTTGTTTTAAATAAAAAGCATGCGATGAATGATTTTATTAATCATTTATTTCTTCTGATGAGATTTATTGATTTCTCGCCTATTTGACAATTTTTCCTCCTTTGGAGAGATCCCGAAAATGAGATTTTCGGTGGATATATATATTTTGGATATTATGAGTATAGTATGTATATAAATGCTAGCTAGCCATACGTGCTTGGTCCGTCATAATGAGGTAAAATACCATTATGGCGTGACGTGAGTGTTAGACACAAGCGTCATAGCCCTATATGAAAACTACTTTATTTTTTCGGTTTATTTAGGTTTTCATATAGGGAGTCCACACGTAAATACACCGTCCTTTTCGGTCATAATGAGGAAAAATACCATTATGGCGCAACGTGAGCGTTAGATGCCAGCGTTGTAGCCTTGTATGAATTTTTATTTTTCTAAATTGTTTCTAGGATTCATGCAAGGAGTCTAACGAGTGTAAATACATACGAATATATGTTTATATATAGTTTAGCCAGAGAGGCTCCATTTTATTGAGTTTGTGACTAGCCAGTACTAGTCGTGAAATTGTCAGTTTATGAGTTGAGCGCTTTTGAGCTGCCGCATGCAGTATATTTTCTTTGAAATTAAAATGGGAATGCATAAATATTTTGGTATTAAATTATTTTTGTCCACTCACTCTAACGTTATTAAATGGCTTCCCCTGGGCCCTTCGTTTTAAAATGCCCAGTCTGCAGGATTGCATAGTTGAGATCGGGCGTACATGGAGAAGAGACGTAGTCAATAGTATAGCTTCCGCTCTTTTCTATTTATTTCTAGTTCATTTCCTCTCAAATAGAGTTTCTTTGAATATGTGGTTGTTGGTTATAGGATTTTTGTTAAATCTATTTTTGGGAGATGTTGTGATTTGTGGGGAGCACGAAGGCTCCAGGAGTCTATAAGGTTGGAGTTGGAACCTTTAGGAGTGTTTGCAGGTTTTGGTTTGGAAGGGTTGTCCATTTGCAAGGGAGGTTGTACCGAATTTTGCGGTAAATCTTTCCTTGGAGATGGTCCCCGCATGATTTACTCCGGGTTCAGGGTGAAATTCGGGGTGGGTCGTGTCAGGAATGACCTCTTTCATGACCCAATCACCTACTTTTAGCGGGAAACAACTTTCCTGTTGTAGTGTTGGGCAAGTTTTGCTTGTTGTTGACATTCCTGAGATGTGCCTTGTCCCAGCGTTCCTCTAGGAGATCCATGTTAAGTCTGAACCCCATGCCGTTTGTCTCGGGATCGTATGCCGTGACACATTCACTCGGGACCTCCATTTCTATAGGAATCACTGCCTCGGTGCCATAGGACAGGAGGTATGGAGATTCACCTGTAGCTGTTGTTGGGGTGGTACGTAGTGTCCAAAGGACTTCCGGAAGCTTGGTAGCCCACAACCCTTTGGCATCTTCCAGGCGTTTCTTCAAGTTCTGCTTAATGAGCTTGTTTATAGCTTCCACCTGGTCATTAGTTTGAGGGTGTGCTGGGGAGGCATAGAAGATTGTGGTGCCTTGCTTAGAGAGGAATTCTCTGAATGCAAATTGTGTCCCATTATCAGTGATGAAGGCCTGCGGCACTCCAAACCGGCAGTATAAGTTTATCACCTTCTCAGTTGTGATTGCGGCAAGGGGTTCTGCCTCTATCCACTTCGTATTGTAGTCTACAATGACTATTTCAAATTTGAGTTGTCCCGGGGCTATTAGTAACCATCCCACAAAGTCGAGTCCCCACTGTACTGAAAGGGACTGGGGAGACGATAACTTATAGTGGCACTAGGCGGTGATGAGAAAAATTAGCAAATTTGTGGCATTGGAGGCAGGCTTGGACAATCGCTTTTGCATCTTGTTCTAATGTGGGCCAATAATACCTAGCTCGCAGTGCTTTGAACATGAGGTTTCGGGCTCCCGCATGGTTGCCACAGACCCCACTGTGGAGTGACCTCAACACCTTGTGCCCCTCTTCTGTAGGTACGCATTTCAGGAAGGGACAAAACTGACCATGACGATATAACTTACCACCTCGAAGTAAGTAAAGTGAAGCCTTGTGGCGCAACCGCTGTGCTTCTTTTTGTCTAAGGGCAAGGTGCCATTAGAAAGGAAAGCCACATATGGGTCCATCCACGAGGGCTGGCTAGTTGTCTCGAGGGCAAAGATTTCTGAGTAGGCCTTTGAGATACTAGGCTTGTCCAGGATTTCGATGTGCTCATCCGGTGGCGTGGACTCGGGAGGGGCTGTGGCGAGTCTCGCAAGGGCATCTACTTTGGAATTCTTAGCCCTTGGGATTTGTGTGAGTTTGTAAGATGTGAAGTGTTGCAAGAGTGCGCCAGCTAGACTTTTGTAGGATCCCAGGTTGTTCTGGTTGGCCTTAAAGTCTGCTACCACTTGGTTGACCATAAGCTGAGAATCACTGAATATGTGGATATGCAGGGCTCCGAGTTCCCGACAAAGCTGAATGCCAGCTATCAAGGCCTCGTATTCAGCTATGTTGTTGGATGCTTTGAATTCAAACCGGAGAGCATACTCATATGAATTTTCCTCTGGGTCTGTGATTATAATGTTTGCTCTACTGAGCTTGTTGTTTGAGGATCCATCAACATGAAGTTCCCAGATGGCATCCCGGGAGGGGGCATCTGGATCTAGGCTGCTATGGTCTAGGGGGATGAACTTAGCAATAAAATCTGTAGCTGCCTGCCCCTTTATGGTTGTTCTTGGCTTAAAATGTAGGTCAAACTCTCCCAATTCAATTTCCCATTTTACCATGCATCCTGAAGTTTCAGGTTTTTGAAGTATTTGGCGCAAGGGATGGTTAGTTACACTACAGGAAATCTCGTCCTAGACAACGGAATAAACCCGTCGCTTAGAAATATTCGTCGCCTCAGATCCTAAGAGACGAATTGTCCATCGTTTAAGTTCTGTCGCGTAAGTGTCGTGAGGTAGACACTTACGCGGCGGAATTGAAATTTTTCGTCGACTAAGAACCATCCAACCCGACAAACTCTGACATCCCTTGTCGACAAACTCATTCGTCGATAAATCTCTTTGTCAACGAAAAATGTTTGTCAGAAATATTCTTACCCAACGAATATGAAATTCTTCTTAGCCGACGAAACTGCGTCGGTAAAGTTGTAATCCGACGAATACCAAACAGTTCTTAGTCGACGATTGATCTTTATATTTGTCGGATAGGTTGTTGTTCTTAAGCGACGGACGTTACTATTTCCGTCGCCTAGGTATTTCATCTTGGTAGACGAATGTTACTATTTCCGTTGCTTGGATTGTTTATCTTGCGCGACGAAGGTTTCAGTTCCGTCGCTGAAGAAATTTGCCTTGGGCGACGAATATTGCTTTTTCTGTTACTCAAGATATTTTCCTTGGGCGACGAAGGTAACTGTTTCCGTCGACTAAGTTATTTTATTTATGATGAAAAGATACTGAATTTTTTTTTCTTTTTTTACCTTATTAACTGTTTCCAAAAATTACAAATTAGTAACAATAATCAAACACATACATACAGATATATTGATCATTATACAGTAACAATATATACCGGAAGCAATGGATTTGGACCATTTTTCATATATTGATGATAAATGGACAAATATTATTCATATATACGTACAAAATAATTAATGAATTAAGTAGGTAGAAAATTGTTCATACAATCTAGCTAAACTATGAATAATGCCAAGGGGCACTATTGTCCAATCCTACACGTTGTTGCCTCTATCATCACTGTTTTGTGGGGAAACTTGTTGAGGAGGAGGAAATTGTGGAGGAGGAGGAGGTGGCATACCTAGGTGCGCATATATGGCTGCAACTTGGGACTGCACAGCACTATACATAGACTCGGCACGCAGGGCACGTTGCTGGACCTCTTGGAACTGCTGCTGGGCACACTCCTCTGATTCCTTTAGTCTCTGCTCATAGCGCTCCTGCACCTCTTGGAGTTGCTGCTCATCAACTCTAGGAGGACGACTACGTGAAGTGGAACCATTTGAAGAAAGGCTCAAGTCTCGCTCGCCTCCTCGTCCCATCCCTCTGATCTCCTTTCCTTTCCGAGTTTTGAGCACCTTACCCAACACCTCAATTTGTTGGAACTGAACACTTTCCATAATCTCCTCCTCCGTCGCGTCAGGATGTTGTTCCTTAAATGCATCATTTCGTTTATTGACCTCGTCAACCATGTCATTCTGCATTTAAAATACATTAATTAATAAACAAAACATGCAGCTCAACATTTCCATAATAAAGTTTACTGGTTGCATAATAAACAGGGAATAAGCTACTGGGGGTCAGTAAACTTGCAATTCATTATCTCCCTTTCAATTTCATGGCCACAAGACACAACAGATACCATAATAAACAACTTTAGTGCTCCCTAGTAAACCAAGTATAAGTTTACTGCCCCCTAGTAAAATTCTACTGGGGGTCAGTAAACTTGCAATTCATTATCTCCTTTTCAGTTTCATGGCCACAACACACAACAGATACCCTAATAAACAACTTTAGTGCTCCCTCGTAAACCCAGTAGAAGTTTACTGTGGCCTAGTAAATTTCTACTAGGGGTCAGTAAACTTGCAATTCATTTTCTCCCTTTCAGTTTCACGGCCAGAACACACAACAGATACCCTAATAAACAACTTTACTGCTCCCTAGTAAACCAAGTATAAGTTTATTGCCCCTAGTAAAATTCTACTGGGGTCAGTAAACTTGCAATTCATTATCTCCCTTTCAGTTTCATGGCTACAACACACAACAGATACCCTAATAAATAACTTTAGTGCTCCCTCGTAAACCCAGTAGAAGTTTACTGGCCCCCAGTAAACTTTTACTAGGGGTCTAAAACTTGCAATTCATTTTCTCCCTTTCAGTTTAATGACCAGAACACACAACAGATACTCTAATAAACAACTTTATTGCTCCCTAGTAAACCAAGTATAAGTTTACTGCCCCCTAGTAAAATTCTACTGGAGGTCAGTAAACTTGCAATTCATTATCTCCCTTTCAGTTTCATGGCCACAACACACAACAGATACCCTAATAAACAACTTTATTGCTTCCTAGTAAACTTCTAAGGTAAACCATGTAGAAGTTTATAGCCCCCTAGTAAACTTCTACTGGGGTCAGTAAACTTGCACTTCAGTTGCATGGCCACAACAGATACCCTAATAAATAACTTTATTGCTCCCTAGTAAACAACTTTATTGCTCCCTAAAACTATACATCTTAATTAATGACAATGATAATAACACTTTTTGTTTTGTTTTGGAAGAAGCAGGAAAACATGACATTCTAATTAGACAGTGCCTACATTCAACTTAATGGTCTCATATATATACTAATAGCCGGATTTACACATGCTTGAACCATTTGCTAAGCTTACATTCTAGTAAAAGAAAAGACACTTACATATTTCTTGGTTGTATCTTCATCACCGGCCCTGACATAGGTCTTCTCAAAACCTTTGATAATTGGAAGCTGCTCGCCTTGTATTATGAGTTCCTCCATTGTGTAGATCATAGGAGAAGACCCCGTGTGGTGGTGCATAGTCTTCTCCCCACGGTTCCGCTTGTTTGCCAAGGAGAGTCTCTATATACACGAAAAAAATATTAAATAGATTAGTTCTAACATCTTGCACATTTCACATTTCAAGTTATAAATACATAACTATACATAAATGGGCTAATAATAAAATACAAGGGAAACAATGAAGGTAATTAAAAAAAATCACCTTGAAAGCATCTGACTCGAAGTGCTCGCATAGAAAAGGTGAGAGCAGAGAGATCGTAGCGGCGGTGAGAAGGTGAGAGCAGAGAGATCGGAGCGGCGGGTGGATGCGGTGGCGATGAGTGGAGGAGGTGGGTGGATGCTCGCACTTTAATCGGTTGCCGATGCGTGGATGGGGTCTGGTTGCGCATGCAGCTCTGGTGGCGTGACTTGGTGGTATTTGGGAATTATGAGTGTGAATTTAGGGATTGTGGATTGCGCGAAGGAGTTAGTATAGGTTTTAAATTAAGACAAATATTCGTGTCCTATGTAATACGAAATTTCGGGGAAAAAAAATGACGCAAAATTCACCCGCCTAATATTTCGGGATCCTACACAATGACATACATTTTCTGTCGCATTGGTTTACCAAGCCGACGACTTTTACAATTTCCGTCGCCTAAGTAACATAAAATTTTGAAGATGTGACTAATATTTCAGGTATCCTAAACGACGGAAAGTCCACTTTCTGTCGTCTTAAGAGTATTAAGGCGACGAATTATTCAAATTCCGTCGACTAGTATATTTTTAAAAAATTTCAGAATTTTATTATATTAGCATCCGAGCATTTTCGTGTAACTTTTCAAACTAAACCCAATTATAACTCCACATAAGTATTCGTACTTAAAAAAGCATACATATTTATATATGCATTTTAAAAATTACAATGGAAATTTGCATGAATATTATATAATTAATGGTTTGACGTATGTACGTACGTAGTTAATTATAAATTTAAAACTACATATTATAGTCAGAGTCGTCCGAATAATCGTAATATATACTAATCGTACAATAATCATAATATATACTAATCGCATAATAATCGTAATATATACTAGTCGTACTTATGATAATCTGAGTCGTCTGAATCATCATCCTCCTCAGTTTGGTCAGAATACTCATCATCCTCTATGTATTCGTCGTCTATAAAGCCGTCGCCATCATGACTGGGGTTGCGACGTTGTAGTGAGATCAGTTCAGATGGTGTAATTGGAAGGTAACCTATGATAGCCAGAACGTGTTGGTTGTTGACACGAATATCCTCAGTATCAGGGACTACATGTGGAGAATCCTCTTGATATGGTTCATTCGGTTGATCAGTTGTGATTGGTTCACTGGACCCACTCTCATCATCCCCTCCCAGTGTAGCTGCACTCCAAATATTCCTATGTGACATCACCTGCACCACTTTTCAACCCTCACCCATAGCCGGATCATCAAGATAAAACACTTGTTTTGTCATGGTGGCAAGAATAAACGGCTCATTATCATACCATACATTGTTTGAGTCCACTGATAACAAGCCACGATCCAGAATTGTACTCCTCCGTCTGGTTGGGTCAGTATTGAATCATTTGCTCTTGAACAACACGACTGACATACGGTTGACGTAGATTAGTTCGATGACACTAACAAGAACCCCGTAGTAGTTGAAACTTAGACCCTCAACCATGACTCCATTGTTTTGGGTGACATGGCCTTCATCTCGTTCTGACGTCACAAATTTAACATCGTTCACAAAACATCCAACACGAACTCTGTGGCTTTGGGGTCCTCTAGCCAACAAGTGCAACTCTGGGTCGTACGAAGCTGGAAACTCTTGTTGAATGTGCATCATCTGTAACAATTTTAAGAGCAATGTTGTTACATTATGTAACATCAAAAAGCAACATATATTTAATTATGTAACATCATATATATATAGAGATCGATACAAAGGTACGTACCCAAATAGGGAAGTAATCAGGAAAATCTCTCTTGTGTATGACTTCATTACCATACTGCATTTCCAAATGCCTCTCGAAGTATCGCTCGGCTTCTTCACAATGTTGAAGGACAGACCAATGAGCCTCTTTGATCTTATCATAACTTAATCTTTCAGAATTACTTAACCTGCCGTACGGTTCGACATTGTTTGAAACAACTGATAGCTTGATTTGCTGGCTACTACCCGCTCCAGATGATTCCCCCACTGTGTCTTCATCATTGAGATATGCGCTGCAGTAAGTTACGCACTCAGCTTGAATGTATGCCGCCGTGATCGACCCTTCAAGGAAACGTTTGTTTTTGTTCTTCTTCTTGAAATCCCCCAGCTGCCTGCAAAACAAATATGCAATTCTTACAATAAATATTTATCTCAATTTGAAAGGATAATTAATTAGAATAAATATGAGTGCATACCTCTCATTTGGATAGCACCAGGTATACTGTACTGGACCACTAAACAACACTTGTTCGGGAAGGTGGATCATGAGGTGAATCATGATGTCAAAGAAAGTCGGGAGAAAGATCCTCTCTAGCTTGCACATGATGTACACAATGTCTTCTTGCAATGACCGAACATCAGACTTTTTAAGCTCTTTAGCGCATATCCTCTGAAAGAACTTAGACAAAGCCACTAACGTGTCAACCACATCACTCTGCAAATACGGTCTAATGACCACGGGAAGAAGATGTTGCAGCAAAACATGACAGTCATGAGTCTTCAACCCACTAATCTTATTTTCCCCCATCTTAACACATCGAGCGATATTCCCTGCATACCCGTGAGGATACTTAACGTTTTCAAACCACTGAAACACTTCCGCCTTCTTTTGAGGATGGACTGTGTAGCCTGCTTTCGGTATTATGGCCTTTTTGGTTTTTTTATTCTCTACTAGCCATAGCTGGGGGCGTATACCCATCATCTTAAGATCAACACAGGCTTTAGGGGTGTCCTTGTTCTTATGTTTGAGATTCAGAATTGTTCCAAGAACGTTGTCACAAACATTCTTCTCTATGTGCATGACGTCCAAGTTGTGTCTGATTTTCAAGGTTGACCAGTAAGGCAATTCAAAGAATACACTTTTATACGTCCAATACTTAAACTCATCAGGCGTGGGAGGATTCAAGTTCGTTACTTCTTTACTGGTGCTCAAATATCTGAACCAGTGCTGGTTAAGCCTCTCCAAAATCCACTCACCAGACCTCCCTGGGGGTTTTTGATTATGCTCCTCAGTCCCATCAAATGCCTCAGCATCCCACCGCCATTCGTGATCCTCGTCAAGATGTCTACGAGATCCCATGACACAAATTTTGTCGGCGTGCCATGTAGAATTGACGTCATCTATGCATACCGGGCAAGCCTTGTACCCCTTAGTTTGTTGGCCAAACAACATCCCGTAAGCTGGAAAATCACTGATGGTCCAAATAACAGCTGCTTTCATCATGAATGAAGATTGACCATGCCTGTCAAAGGTAGGAAGTCCAATTTCCCATAACTCCTGCAACTCGTTAATTAATGGTCTCATGTACACATCCAAACACTTTCCTAGAGAATACGGCCCATGTACCATAAACGTAAGAAAATTGTACTCCTTCCTCATACACATGTTGGGAGGTAGATTGTACGGAAATACTACCACAGGCCAAATGCTGTAAGACAAATTCATGTTTCCAGTAGGATTTAATCCGTCTGTTGCAAGTCCGAGTCTGACATTTCGACAGTCTCCAGCAAATTCGGGAAAAGAACGGTCAAAGTGCTTCCAAGCCTCCCCGTCTGCGGGGTGTGTGAGATTATCCGGATCTATCCTCTCCTCTCCCTGGTGCCTTGCCTGGTACCATCTCATATGTTTGGCCGTATGTGAAGACATGTACAGACGCTGCAGACGAGGACCTAACGGGAAGTAACGAAGAACCTTCCTAGGAATGGGCCAGTTTTTCTGTTTAGATGAAGTGGAAGCTTCATACCTTGGCTCGTAGCAGCGTGGGCACTCAACTTCATCCTTGTTGTCTTTGTAATACAAGATGCAGTTATTGGCGCAAGCGTCTATCTTCTGGTGATCAAGACCGAGTTCAGCCAACATCCTTTTTACCTGGTCGAAATTTGCCGGACAACTGTTACCTTTGGGAAGCACTTTCTTCATAAGTGCAATATCGTCATCAAAACATATGTTACTCTTTCCCCGCTTGTTTTTTATCTGCATGTGCTCCATGATGGTACCCAACACAGTATGCTCACTACCAGGATACAATGGGGTTTGTACTTCCCGTACAAGCCTGTTGTACTTATCATAATCACTGCTGTGGTTAACGTGGGAGACATTAGGGAAGGTGTCAGGGGCGTTGTCATAAACAACATTTTGCTGATATCTTGAGGTGGCGAATGGGAAGGCATCGTTTAAGAGGTTCATCACAGCAGGGTCCCTGTAACTAGCATTGGAAGATCCTGCCTGCTGATTATGTTGTGCTTGAATTTCTGCAAGTGTAGGCATTTGAACTTGATTTTCGCCGTGTCATGTCCATGTGGTATAACTAGGACAAATACCGTTTAGTGCCAAGTGAGAATACATGTCTTCATATGTTACTGATTTCCGATTGAGACATTTGTTGCACGGACATATGTGAATAACGTTGTCTGGAGGACTATGTAGACGCACGAACTCAAGAAAATCAAAAATGCCTCTCATATAAACTGGGGACCCCCTCCCTAATTGCATCCAGCTCTTGTCCATGTTGTACACTATAATAACAGTAAACAAAAATATATAATCAAAAATCGTGAATAAAATAAACAGAAAATATATATAAATATATTTTTATATATATATATATACTTTGTTGGGAAAATAAACATTTACTCAAAAACAAGGATTTTAAAGCCCATTTCAATGAAAAAACTGTTAAGTAACCCATATTAATATGTTTTAACGCCTCTAACAATTAATATTATACCCTTATTGCATTAATTAATTACACGTTCTATCTCATGTTCAAAAAAAAAAAAATTAACACGTTCTCCTAGACTCCCACTATCCACGATCAACCGAACTCTTAGCTCTCCCACTCTCTGTATCTCTCTCTAACACTCGATAACGATCTCTGGTTTAGGGTTCTTCACGATCTCCGTAATTCCATCGATCAGGCCACGTCGCTCTCTCGTTAAATATCTAAATATTCCGTCGCTCTCCGCAGATAAATCCCAATTCAGCAGGAAATCGCTCTCTGCCCTAACCTCAGTCGATCCAAGTTGATCTGTGGTTCAATCTCGGCGTCGCTGTCACGTTCAATCGCTCACGCTCGATGTCACTCTCTGGTTGAATATATGAGCGTCGATATCTGCTTCAATCGCTCTCACTCGACCTCGCTCGGGAAAACCATAAAAACAGGTACATTTTGAATTTTATTGAATTTAGGCTTATTTTGGACTTAACTGATGATATTGAAGCTTCATTCTCTGATTTACTGGGTATCTGTTGTGTATAACTGGCATGAAATTGAAAGGGAAAAACTGTATTGTAGTTTACTGACCCACAGTAGAAGTTTACTGCAGTAGAAGTTTACTAGGGGGTAGTAAACTTTCACTGGGTTCACTAGGAGGCAATGAAATTGTTTATTAGGATAAGAATGGGTATATGTTGTGTATAATTGGCATAATTATGAAAGGGAGATACTGTATTGAAGTTTACTGACCCCCAATAGAAGTTTACTAGGGGGCAGTAAACTTCCACTGGGTTCACTAGGGGGCAATGAAGTTGTTTATTAGGGTAAGAATGGGTATATGTTGTATATAATTGGCATGATTATGAAAGGGATATACTGTATTGAAGTTTACTGACCCCTAGTAGAAGTTTACTGGGGGGCAGTAAACTTCCAGTGGGTTCACTATGGGGCAATTAAGTTGTTTATTAGGGTAATAATGGGTATCTGTTGTGTGTTGTGCCCCTGAAATTGAAAGGGAGTTCATTTTTGCAAGTTTACTGATTCCCAGTTGAAGTTTACTAGGGGGCAGTAAACTTTATTTTTTGCATATGTAGTTTATAAATGCAAGTTTTTACTACTTATATGCAGGATGAAAAGAAGTTTAAGGCCTTTAGTTGTGAATTCTGATACCGAAGAGGATTCGGTTCAAGAATCTGTAGCTTCTATGAGGACAGAAAAAAATATACGCTCAGTTTTACAGAAGATGAAGTCGAAGAAAAAGAGAAAAGAGGTCCAGAAGGGTGCCGCTGCTGAAGAAGAAGAAGATGATGATTATACTGAAGATGAAGAGGGGGAAACAGAAAAGTATATTTTTCAGAGAAGATCAACACGCAGAAAAAGAAAACAAGCGGAGACAGATTCAGGGGAGGAGGAGGAGGAGGAAGAAAAGGGAAGAAAGAAGAAGGAAAAAGGAGGAGAAGGTGACTTGACCAAGATCAAACACGTGCAACAAAAGTGCTCACTGACATCATTTTATATGTTAATGTATAGATACAAGGAGAGCATCCCAGAAGAATCATGGGAGTTGATAAACAACACTTGTTTTTGGGGAATAATTGAAGCATTCAGATTGGACAAGGTTGAGGAGGATCAAGTGAAGAAGCTTGAATCTGATATTGAGATCCTAATGAGGCACTACAACAGTGACAATAAAAACTTCATATTTGGGAACACGGAGATTGAAATTACGGACCATGACGTGCATTCAATTTTTGGAATAACCAAAGAAGGCTCGGATGTGGATATCACAATAGACTAGAAATACTACAAGGGCAGTAAGAAGAATATGGCAGATTCTGCTGTCTTTGGAAAGCAAACAAGAAGAACAATCACCAGAAAGGTTATTAATGACACATTAATGGAAGAGCTTAGGAAGATTCAGAAGAAGAAGGGGGATCCAAGGAAGATAGCCTCTTTGGTTATAATGTACGTTATGGCAGCTTTATTTTTCAGCAGAAGCGGAAACCACATTGAATGGAAACTGATACTCAAGTGTGAAGACCTTGAAGGCGTTGACAAATACAACTAGTCACATAAGGTATTAGAATTCTTGCATCAAGGACTTCACAAGCACGTAAGGGGGGAGCCAAGAGTTTTGAAAGGATGCCTCTTTCTGTTTCTATACTGGTTCCTTGAGAAAACAAAAATAAAGAAGCGGATTATCGAGAAAGAAAAGGAGACTCCTAGATTTATAAGATGGTCAATACAAGAGATCATCAAAGCAAAAGAGTATTTGAGAAGACCTGAATTGCTAGAGGTAATGATATTTTATTTATATAGCCATTTAAAAAAAAAATATTGCATTGTATTTTTTGTTTTTTAAATCAGGAACTCATAATAGAAGGTCCATGGATGGATGAGGAGGAAACGAGTTCCGGCAAACTTAAGCGGCAGCAAGATGACAATGGAACACCAAGGACAATTGATTGGGTAAGTTTGAATGGCTACTAACACCCAGTAAAACTATTGCTAATGAAAATGGAACTTCAATTCCAAGTTTACCGACCCCCAGTATAAGTTTACTGCAGTAGAAGTTTACTAAGGGGCAGTAAACTTATACTGGGTTTACTAGGGGGCAATAAAGTTGTTTATTATGGAATATTAAGTGTGTAATTCTCATGAAATTGGAAGGGAGATAATGTATTGAAGTTTACTAACCCCCAGTAGAAGTTTACTGGGGGGCAGTAAACTTATACTGAGTTTACTAGGGGGCAATAAAGTTGTTTATTAGGGTATATTAAGTGTGTAATTGTCATGAAATTGAAAGGGAGATAATGTATTGAAGTTCACTGCCCCCCAGTTACTGACCCCTAGTAGAAGTTTACTGGGGGGCAGTAAACTTATACTGAGTTTACTAGGAGGCAATAAACTTGTTTATTAGAGTATATTAAGTGTGTAATTGTCATGAAATTGAAAGGGAGATAATGTATTGAAGTTTACTGACCCCCAGTAAAAGTTTACTAGGGGGCAGTAAACTTATACTAAGTTTACTAGGGGGTAATAAAGTTGTTTATTAGGCTATACACACTTGTCATGAAATTGAAAGAAAGATAATGTACTGAAGTTTACTGACCCCCAGTAGAAGTTTACTAGGGGGCAGTAAACTTATACTGAGTTTACTAAGGGGCAATAAAGTTGTTTATTAGGATATATTAAGTGTGTAATTGTCATGAAATTGAAAGGGAGATAATGTATTGAAGTTTACTGACTCCCAGTAGAAGTTTACTGGGGGCAGTAAACTTCTACTGGTTTTACTAGGGGGCAATAAAATTGTTTATTAGGGTATATTAAGTGTGTAATTCTCATGAAATTGAATGGGAGATAATGTATTGAAGTTTACTGCCCCCCAGTTACCAACCCCTAGTAGAAGTTTACTAGGGGGCAGTAAACTTGTACTGAGTTTACTAAGGGGCAATAAAGTTGTTTCTTAGGGTAAATTAAGTGCGTAATTATCATGAAATTGGAAGGGAGATAATGTATTGAAGTTTCCTAACCCCAATAGAAATTTACTGGGGGGCAGTAAACTTATACTGAGTTTACTAGTGGGCAATAAATTGTTTATTAGGGTATATTAAGTGTGTAATTGTCATGAAATTGAAAGGGAGATAATATATTAAAGTTTACTGACCCCTAGTAGAAGTTTACTGGGGGGCAGTAAACTTATACTGAGTTTACTAGGAGGCAATAAAGTTGTTTATTAGAGTATATTAACTGTGTAATTGTCATGAAATTGAAAGGGAGATAATGTATTGAAGTTTACTGACCCCCAGTAAAAGTTTACTGGGGGGCAGTAAACTTATACTGAGTTTACTAGGGGGCAATAAAGTTGTTTATTAGGGTATATTATGCGTGTACTTGTCATGAAATTGAAAGGAAAATAATGTATTGAAGTTTACTGACCCCCAGTAGAAGTTTACTAGGGGGCAGTAAACTTATACTGAGTTTACTAAGGGGAATAAAGTTGTTTATTAGGGTATATTAAGTGTGTAATTGTCATGAAATATAAATGTAGATAATGTATTGAAGTTTACCGACATCCAGTAGAAGTTTACTCCCCCAGTAAACTTCTACTGGTTTTACTAGGCGGCAATAAAGTTGTTTATTAGGGTATATTAAGTGTGTAATTGTCATGAAATTGAAAGGGAGATAATGTATTAAAGTTTACTGCCCCCCAGTTACTGACCCCTAGTAGAAGTTTACTAGGGGGCAGTAAACTTATACTGAGTTTACTAAGGGGCAATCAAGTTGTTTATTAGGGTATATTAAGTGTGTAATTGTCATGAAATTGGAAGGGAGATAATGTATTGAAGTTTACTGCCCCCCAGTTACTTACCCCAAGTAGAAGTTTACTGGGGGGCAGTAAACTTATAAGGAGTTTACTAGGAGGCAATAAACTTGTTTATTAGAGTATATTAAATGTGTAATTGTCATGAAATTGAAACGGAGATAATGTATTCATGGTTACTGACCCCCAGTAAAAGTTTACTGGGGGCAGTAAACTTATACTGAGTTTACTAGGGGCAATAAACTTGTTTATTAGGGTATATTAAGTGTGTAATTGTCATGAAATTGAAAGGAGATAATGTATTGAAGTTTACTGACCCCCAGTAACAGTTTACTAGGGGGCAGAAAACTTATATTGAGTTTACTAGGGGGCAATAAAGTTGTTTATTAGAGTATATTAAATGTGTAATTGTTATGAAATTGAAAGAAAGATAATGTATTAAAGTCTACTGATCCCCAGTAGAAGTTTACTAGGGGGCAGTAAACTCATACTGAATTTACTAAGGGGCAATAAAGTTGTTTATTAGGGTATATTAAGTGTGTAATTGTTATGAAATTGAAAGGGAGATAATGTATTGAATTTACGAACCCCCAGTAGAAGTTTACTGGAGGGCAGTAAACTTATACTGAGTTTACTAGGAAGCAATAAAGTTGTTTATTAGGGTATATTAAGTGTGTAATTGTCATGAAATTGAAAGGGAGATAATGTATTGAAGTTTACGAACCCCCAGTAGAAGTTTACTGAGTGGGCAGTAAACTTATACTGAGTTTACTAGGGGGCAATAAAGTGTTTATTAGGGTATATTAAGTGTGTAATTGTCATGAAATTGAAAGGGAGATAATGTATTGAAGTTTACTGACCCCCAGTAGAAGTTTACTGAGTGGCAGTAAACTTATACTGAGTTCAGTTTACTAGGGGCAATAAAGTTGTTTATTAGGGTATATTAAGTGTGTGTAATTGTCATGAAATTGAAAAGTAGATAATGTATTGAAGTTTACGACCCCTAGTAGAAGTTTACTGGGGGGCAGTAAACTTATACTGAGTTTAATGGGGGCAATAAAGTGTTTATTAGGGTATATTAAGTGTGTAATTGTCATGAAATTGAAAGGGAGATAATGTATTGAAGTTTACGAACCCCCAGTAGAAGTTTACTGGTGGCAGTAAAACTTATACTGAGTTTACTAGGGGGCAATAAAGTTGTTTATTAGGGTATATTAAGTGTGTAATTGTCATGAAATTGAAAAGGAGATAATGTATTCAAGTTTACTGACCCTAGTAGAAGTTTACTGGGGGGGCAGTAAACTTATACTGAGTTTACTAGGAGCAAGAAAGTTGTTTAATAGAGTATATTAAGTGTGTAATTGTCATGAAATTGAAAGGGAGATAATTTATTGAAGTTTACTGATCCTAAGTACAAGTTTACTGGGGGGCAGTAAACTTATACTGAGTTTACTAGGGGGTAATAAAGTTGTTTATTAGGGTAAATTAAGTGTCTAATTATCATGAATTGGAAGGGAGATAATGTATTGAAGTTTACTAACCCCTAATAGAAGTTTACTGAGGGCAGTAAACTTATACTGAGTTTACTAGGGGCAATAAAGTTGTTTATTAGGGTATATTAAGTGTGTAATTGTCATGAAATTGAAAGTAGAATAAGTAGATAATGTATTGAAGTTTACTGACCCCTAGTAGAAGTTTACTGGGGGGCAGTAAACTTATACTGAGTTTAATTGGGGCAATAAAGTTGTTTATTAGGGTATATTAGTGTGTAATTGTCATGAAATTGAAAGGGAGATAATGTATTGAAGTTTACGAACCCCAGTAGAAGTTTACTGAGGGGCAGTAAACTTATACTGAGAGTTACTAGGGGCAATAAAGTTGTTTATTAGGGTATATTAAGTGTGTAATTGTCATGAAATTGAAAAAGGAGATAATGTATTGAAGTTTACTGACCCCTAGTAGAAGGTTTACTGGGGGGCAGTAAACTTATACTGAGTTTAATTGGGGCAATAAAGTTGTTTATTAGGGTATATTAAGTGTGTAATTGTCATGAAATTGAAAGGAGATAATGTATTGAAGTTTACGAACCCAGTAGAAGTTTACTGGGGGGCAGTAAACTTATACTGAGTTAATTGGGGGCAATAAAGTTGTTTATTAGGGTATATTAAGTGTGTAATTGTCATGAAATTGAAAGGGAGATAATGTATTGAAGTTTACGAACCCCAGTAGAAGTTTACTGAGTGGGCAGTAAACTTATACTGAGTTTACTAGGGGCAATAAAGTTGTTTATTAGGGTATATTAAGTGTGTAATTGTCATGAAATTGAAAAGGGAGATAATGTATTGAAGTTTACTGACCCCCTGTAGAAGTTTACTGGGGGGCAGTAAACTTATACTGAGTTTACTAGGAGCCAAGAAAGTTGTTTATAGAGTATATTAAGTGTGTAATTGTCATGAAATTGAAAGGGGAGATAATGTATTGAAGTTTACTGATCCTAGTACAAGTTTACTGGGGGGCAGTAAACTTATACTGAGTTTACTAGGGGGTAATAAAGTTGTTTATTAGGGTAATTAAGTGTCTAATTATCATGAAATTGAAAGGGAGATAATGTATTGAAGTTTACTGATCCTAGTACAAGTTTACTGGGGGGCAGTAAACTTATACTGAGTTTACTAGGGGCAATAAAGTTGTTTATTAGGGTATATTAAGTGTGTAATTGTCTTGAAATTGAAAGAGAGATAAGGTATTGAAGTTTACTGCCCCCCAGTTACTGACCCCTAGTAGAAGTTTACTAGGGACAGTAAACTTATATTGAGTTTACTAGGAGGTAATAAAATTGTTTATTAGAGTATATTAAGTGTGTAATTGTCATGAAATTGAAAGGGAAATAATGTATTAAAGTTTACTAACCCCAGTAAAGTTTACTAGGGGGCAGTAAACTTATACTGAGTTTACTAGGGGGCAATAAAGTTGTTTATTAGGGTATATTAAGTGTGTAATTCTCATGAAACTGAAAGGAAGATAATGTATTGAAGTTTACTGACCCCAGTAGAAGTTTACTAGGGGGCAGTAAACTTATACTGAGTTTACTAAGGGGCAATAAAGTTGTTTATTAAGGTATATTAAGTGTGTATTCTCATGCAATTGAAAGGAGATAACGTATTGAAGTTTACTGACCCCCAGGAGAAGTTTACTGGGGGCAGTAGAACTTCTACTAGTTTTCTAGGGGCGCAATAAAGTTGTTTTAGGGTATATTAAGTGTGTAATTGTCATGAAATTGAAACGGAGATAATATATTGAAGTTTACTGATCCCTATAGAAGTTTACTGAGGGGCAGTAGTAACCTTATACTGAGTTTACTAGTGGGTAATAAAGTTGTTTATTAGGGTACATTAAGTGTGTAATTGTCATGAAATTGAAAAAAGAGAGATAATGTATTGAAGTTACTGCCCCCCAGTTACTGACCCCTAGTAGAAGTTTACTCGGGGGCAGTAAACTTATACTGTGTTTACTAGAAGGGAATAAATTGTTTATTAGAGTATATTAAGTGTGTAATTGTCATGAAATTGAAAGGGAGATAATGTATTAAAGTTTACTGACCCCAGTAAAAGTTTACTAGGGGGCAGGGCAGTAAACTTATACTGAGTTTACTAGGGGCAATAAAGTTGTTTATTACGGTATATTAAGGTTGTATTCTCATGAAACTGAAAGGAAGATAATGTATTAAAGTTTACTGACCCCCAGTAGAAGTTTACTAGGGGGTAGTAAACTTATACTGAGTTTACTAAGGGGCAATAAAGTTGTTTATTTGGTATATTAAGTGTGTAATTTGAAAGAAATGAAAGGAAGATAATGTATTGAAGTTTACTGACCCCAGTAGAAGTTTACTGGGGGCAGTAAACTTCTACTGGTTTTACTAGGGGGTAATAAAGTTGTTTATTAGGGTATATTAAGTGTGTAATTGTCATGAAATTGAAAGGAAGATAATATATGAAGTTTACTGACCCCTATAAAAGTTTACTGGGGGGCAGGCAGTAAACTTATACTGAGTTTACTTGGAGGCATATAAAGTTGTTTATTAGAGTATATTAAGTGTGTAATTGTCATGAAATTGAAGAAAGAGATATATGTATTGAAGTTTACTGACCCCCAGTAGAAGTTTACTGGGGGCAGTAAACTTCTACTGGTTTTACTAGGGGGCAATAAAGTTGTCTATTATGGTATATTAAGTGTGTAATTGTCATGATGAAATTGAAAGAGAGATAATGTATTGAAGTTTACTGACCCCCAGTAGAAGTTTACTGGGGCAGTAGACTTATACTGGTTTTACTAGGGGCAATAAAGTTGTTTATTAGGGTATATTAAGTGTGTAATTGTCATGAAATTGAAAGGGAGATAATGTATTCAAGTTTACTGCCCCCAGTTACTGAGCCCTAGTAGAACTTTACTACGGGGCAGTAAACTTATACTGAGTTTACTAAGGGCAAGAAAGTTGTTTACTAGGGTATATTAAGTGTTTAATTGTCATGAAATTGAAGGGAGATAATGCATTGAAGTTTACTGCCCCCCAGTTACTGACCCCTAGTAGAAGTTTACTGGGGGGCAGTAAACTTATACTGAGTTAACTAAGGGGCAATAAAGTTGTTTATTAGGGTATATTAATTGTGTACTTGTCATGAAATTGAAAAGGAGATAATGTATTAAAGTTTACTGCCCCCAGTTACTGACCCTAGTAGAAATTTACTGAGGGGCAGTAAACTTATACTGAGTTTACTAGGAGGCAATAAAAATTGTTTATTAGAGTATATTAAGTGTGTAATTGTCTTGAAATTGAAAGGGAAATAATGTGTTGAAGTTTACTGACCCCTAGTAAATTTACTGGGGGGCAGTAAACTTATACTGAGTTTACTAGGGGACAATAAAGTTGTTTATTAGGGTATATTGAGTGTGTATTGTCATGAAATTGAAAGGAAGATAATGAAGTTTAACCCCCAGTAAAAGTTTACGGGGGGCAGTTTATACTGAGTTTACTAGGGGGCAGTAAACTTACACTGAGTTTACTAAGGGGCAATTAAAGTTGTTTATTAGCGTATATTAAGTGTTGTAATGTCATTGAATGAAATTGAAAAAGAGATAATGTATTGAAGTTTACTGACCCCAGTAGAAGTTTACTGGGGGCAGTAAATTCTACTGGTTTAATAGGGGGAATTAAAGTTGTTTATTAGGGTATATTAAGTGTGTAATTGTCATATAATTGAAAGGGAATAATATATGAAGTTTACTGCCCCCCAGTAGAAGTTTACTGGAGGGCAGTAAACTTATACTGAGTTTACTAGGGGGTAATAAAGTTGTTTATTAGGGTATATTAAGTGTGTACTTCTCATGAAATTGAAAGGAAGATAATGTATTGAAGTTTACTGACCCCCAGTAGAAGTTTACTGGGGGCAGTAAACTTCTACAGGTTTTACTAGGGGGCAATAAAGTTGTTTATTAGGGTATATTAAGTGTGTACTTGTCCCCCAGTAGAAGTTTACTGGGGGCAGTAAACTTCTACTGGTTTTACTAGGGGGCAATAAAGTTGTTTATTAGGGTATATTAAGTGTGTAGTTGTCATGAAATTGAAAGGGAGATAATGTATTAAGTTTACTGTCCCCCAGTACTGACCTCTAGTAGAAGTTTACTAGGGGGCAGTAAACTTATACTGAGTTTACTAAGGGGCAATAAAGTTGTTTATTAGGGTATATTAAATATGTACTTTTCATGAAATTGAAAGGGAGATAATGTATTAAAGTTTACTGACCCCCAGTAGAAGTTTACTGGGGGCAGTAAACTTCTACTGGTTTACTAGGGGGCAATAAAGTTGTTTATATATTGTGTAGTTGTCATGAAATTGAAAGGGAGATAATGTTTTGTGTTTGTTTACTGACCCCCAGTAGAAGTTTACTTGGGCAGTAAACTCGGTTTTGTAATAATTGTTTAACGTAACGATTTTGTTGTTATAACGTGTACATGAGCTGCCGATGGAAGATATGAAGAAGAAGCTGTGGAAATGGCCGGAAAAAAAATGAATGAAGAAACCAGCTTGAAGAATAAAGAACAGCAAGCAGGAGAGCTCAAGAAATATGTCAAGCAGAAGGGCTCAAAACAAACTGTGGAGACTGGTTCGATGAAAGAGACGTCAACCTGAAGAAGCATGGAGCACAAAAGAGGAAAGAAGAAGAATGGGAGTATGACACTCCTGAAGGGCTAAAGCCAGCAAAAAGAACAAAGGAGGTGGAGTGTAAAGTCCAAAATCGTATTGTTATTGATGGAGTGAACTGCAACACTCCGACATGGAAGCTCTTGGATGAAAAGGTGGCGAATCACTATAAGAGCTGGTTTGATTTGAACAAGGACGAGAATGATGAGTAAGTTTATTCTTCCGTAGTATATATATATAACATTACAATTAGTTCCCTGGTTTGACTTGCTTATGACTTATTTGTGTCTGCACAGTTTCCAGAATTGGGAGTGTTGTGATGGTATCATTGACATTACCAAATATGACTTGAAGAAAATAATTGAAGAATGAGAGATTACATCTAATGTGAGAAAAATTACTGGTCTTATTAACCGCAATAAAGTTGATGTTTGAGTAACCTAAGGTGTATTCTTTGTTGTAATTATTTGTGACTTATAATTGTTGTACATGCAGACCATCAGGGTGTACCTCGCAATGTTGAAGGAGGAAATGGAAAAGAAGAAGGTCTCGGTCGGATTCCTAGACATAGAGGCAGCGATAAGTAGTCTAACCTGAAATAGCAGCGTGCCGCAGCACCGCGGTCTCCTATGTTACTTTTTTTCAGTTAACACAATCTTACTACTTGCTTTTATAAATACAGCGCGTGGCGGAGATACATGAACAAAAACTGAAGGAGTTCCTAGCTGGAGGAGGAAAACAGGGGGAATTCAAATGTAATGAATTGGATATAGAGTTTTCCATTATTAATCCTCTGTGGTCCATCTTCAGTAAGGACTTGGTTTTCATTCCGGTACATCACGGGGTCAGCCACCACTATACCTTGGTCCTGATTGACAACAAAGCTCGATGCTTCTATCACCTGAACTCAATGCTACCGCCAAGGAAAGATTACTCTGCCGACACCAACAACCATTTTCATAATGCAATGGCAGTGGTGAGTTGTAACTGATTTATTAAGGTAAGAAGTTTACTGGGGGGCAGTAAACTTCTACTAGTTTTTGTTTGTTGCTTGTTCTCTTAGTTTGTTTGAGTTGTAATTACTTGTGTTGAAACCAACAGGTGAAGCACATTATGGTGTTCATCAAGCGCGTATATGATTCCACCAAATACCCTCTCAGCCAAGGCATGGACCCTGAGGAATGGAGGGAAAACTATGACAAGCAGGACAGCCAAGGAATAGTGGTTGATGGTTACTCGATGATGAGTGCTGAAGAGAAAAGAACAAGAAGATGGATGCTGGACCAAAACGTTTATCAAGCAAAATACAAGCTGACTTATATCTTATCCTGCCCGCAACAAAAGAAAACATCGTAAGTGCCTTTAAACTTCCTTTAAAGAGTTTTATTGGGGTCAGAAATTACTTGTCTGTTTTATTAGGGTGAAAAATTTAGTAACTGTGTTTCATAATACATTGTAGGTCAGACTGTGGACCATTTTTGCTCCACTTTATAGAGAGCCTATGTCATGAGAAAAAACCGACAGAAGATGGTGGTAATAAAATGAGGAAGAAGATCCGGTTAAAGTTCATGGACATAAATATAGAAAAAAGATTAGTGCCACTTTAGATGTAGGATCTTCAAAATGTGAAAATATGTAGTATTTTGTTAGTGTTGCAAGAACATATGAATGATCTTGAATTTCAATGCCAGAACTTGTTCTTTTAGTAATTTTGGTCTATTCCTTTGATCTTTTTGTCAGTTTCATTTATCTTTAGTTGTCAGTTTCAGTTTTTTTTTGTTACAGGGTGGTTATTGGGGGTCAGTAAACTTTGGTTGCTCTGTTCAGAAAAATTACTGATCCCCAATAATTTTCCCTACTTGAGAGTTTACTACCCCATTATGTCATTAGAGGATGGTTGAAAGGAATCTAAGTAATAACAATCATCTAAAAACTTTGGTTGCTCTGGTCAGGAAAATTACTGACCCCCAATAATTTTCCACACTTGAACATATGAGCATAACAAAAACTGCAAGCATTCCAGATTAAAGAAAAGACCTAAAAAAGAGTAAAACAAACATCCAAGTATCAAATTGGAAGAAAATAAAGGAAGGTGGATGTGTTGTATCAAGAAATACAGAAAATTACTGACCCCCAATAATTTTGCACACTTTACATATATATGAGAATAATTTTCCAATCATTTTCCATACTTGAGAGCTTAATTACTACCCCAATAATATTCTCCACCTTATACCTCCGGTTAGGGCCCTAATCCCATTTGAAAGCATATGACATTGGGATTTCGTTTGTTGTTGGGGGGTTTCGAATTCGCATATGTGAGAAAATTTCGGCAGCATCTCCCTACAGTTCCCCAAATGCACTAATATCCATACCTAGAATGCACTCGAGGAACAATAAAAGAATATCTTGTCGAAATATATATACCCACAACCGAAAACGAAGTGCACTGACACGACCCACCCCGAATTTCACCCTGAAACCCGGAGTAAGTCGTGTGGGGACCACCTCAAAGGAAAGATTTATCGTAAAATTCAGTATAACCTCCCCTAAAAATAGACAACTCTTCTTAACGAAAACCTGCAAACACTCCTAAAGGTTCCAACTTCAAACTTATAGACTCTTGGAGCCTTCGTGCTCCCCACAAATCACAACATCTCCTAATATAGATTTACTAATCTAACAAAAATCCTATCATCAACAATCACATATTCAAAGCAACTCTATTTGAGAGGAAAGAAACTAGAAATAAATAGAAATGAGCGGAAGCTATACTATTGACTATGCCTCTTCTCCATGTATGCCCGACCTCAACTATGCAATCCTGCAGACTGGGCATTTTAAAACGAAGGGCCCAGGGGAAAACATTTTGCATACGTTAGAGTGAGTGGATAAAAATAATTTAATAAAAAATATTTATGCATTCCCATTTTGATTTCTATAGAAAATATACTGCATGCGGCAGCTCAAAAGCGCTCAACCCATAAACTGGCAATTTCACGACTAGCTCCGGCTAGTCACCAACTCAAATAAAATGGAGCCTCTCAAGCTAGGCTAAACTATATATAAACACATATTCGTATGTATTTACACTCGTCAGACTCCTTGTATGAATCCTAAGAACAATTTAGAAAAATAAAGATTCATATAAGGCTACAACGCTGACGTCTAACGCTCACGTTGCGCCATAATGATATTTTTCTTCATTATGACCGAAGAGGACGGTGTATTACGTGTGGACTCCCTATATGAAAACTTAAATAAACCAGAAAAGAAAGTAGTTTTCATATAAGGCTATGACGCTTGTGTCTAACACTCACGTCACGCCATAATGGTATTTTACCTCATTATGACGGATTAAGCACGTATGGCTAGCTAGCATTTATATACATACTATACTCATAAACATCCAAAATACATATCCACCGAAAATCTCATTTTCGGGATCTCTCCAAAGGAGGAAAAATTGTCAAATAGCCGAGAAATCAATAAGTCTCATAAGAAGAAATAAATAATCAACAAAATAATTCATCGCATGTTTTTCAATTAAAACAAAGGTTCACTCACAGTGATTCGATAACGTCAGCTGTTAAGCTCCGATTCCCCGAGTCAAAGGGCTCTAACATTTCCTTTCATCGATCTGTCTTTTGAATTGACTCCTCCGTCCATTACTAAGCTACACGATCAAAACCTTAATTATAACTAAATTGCGTAACGGAACGTAGAGTAAAACTCCACTCAATCCAATAAATACCGATTACTACTTAACCCAAATATAATAGTAACCACTCCCGAGCAAATCATTCTACGAGAAAAGACCCATATAAGAAATGGTAATCTATAAATTCTTTCAATTGTAATTTAAATCCCTAACAAATCACCACTTAACTTATTATACCATACATGACTAAACGGTATAACATTTCACCATTCTCACATGAAAATCCATGCGTGAATCCCACTCTTTATTGTCTTAAAGTTCACCAATTAATCATTCCTCAAACTCCCTTACAGCAACACAATTCCATAATTAACAATATACTCACCCTAATTAAAAGATATAGATATACTCAACTCATTCTTAACATTCTACCTAAACCACCTTATATCAAACTTCCACCAACAAAACCGATTACTCAACAGCAGACTTGCCAACTGACAACACAACTAAATTCCAAGTTTCCATACCCAACAGTACCAAACAGACCACACTAAATAGATTCAAAACATCCAATTTCTTACCAAGTCTTCTCTTCCAAGTTGACCATAGCTGCCTTCCTCCACAACCAACTCTCGGTTCCCTAGCAGACAAACATAATTAATAATCAACCACGCTATAGCAATTTCTCAACGAGGACAGAGGTCCCTATCCTTACCACTTTATTTCCAAAACGGGAAATTGATATGCTCTTGCTGCCTCCCGCAACTAACATTCATTTCAGACCCAGACCTTGTCCACAGCCGATTGAAGCTAACCTAGTCGCTGTAAATGCTCTCCGGTAATTTCCTGAAGCCCTCAATCCAAATCTGAAAAGCTAACCCAACTGCCTTCTCCCTCTTCCGTCATCCCAAAATACAGCTTCATCAACTACACATGAAGAGTAGATAGATCCTCTCTCCTCGGGCATCACCGATTTCCGTCGGAAGTGTCGGACACAGTCGGGTTCTAGATCGACCAATCGCTCAAGAACTAGGTTGTATGTGGACTTGAGTTTAGGTGCTTTGTAGATGAAAGAGAGGAGAACATTTTGTGGTTGGTCTCACCTAAAATGGTGACCGGAAACGGCCGAAGTTAATCGACGAAGGTTGGTGACGGAGACGAAGTCGAGAGAGAGAATTACTCGAAGAGAGAGACAGATGGCAGCTCGGGTCAACGCCCGAGTTTGGGCTTAGACCAAGTCAAACCAACTCTTCACTTTTATTCATAAAGCAATAGTCCAGGTCAAAATCCTAATTGATCTGACGGTCTAGATTGTTATATTCTAATTTCAGAAACTAAAATTTTTTTACTAATCTTCAGTAAATCGTAGAAAATAGCTCGAAGCTCTAAAAATAATTCGAAGACACCGGTGAACTCGTAACGTCACGTGCTACGACATCGGGGCCTTAAAAGAAGAATATTACAATTTGAGAAAAACTCGAAATTGAACACGAGAGTCAAATTACCAAATTACCGAGTATAGTTAAACTTTCCAGTAACTCGTAGAAACACCCGGTAAACGATAAAATTATGCCCGGGATGTTACAATCTCCCCTCAATATAAAAATTTTGTCCTCGAAATTTCAAACTGGGCGGGTCAAGGCTAACGATCAATGATCGAAAACGTACCACACTTTGTTTCGCTACAAAACACAGAGGCTCGATTCCGCTCATCCAACCACAACGTCGTTACGATTAAAACACCGATGATTCTAACACACCAATCTCTTGCTCGACGCGAGTAAAGCCGTTTTCAACAGCACTAAACCTGACACGACCCACCCCGAATTTCACCCTAAACCCGGAGTAAATCGTGCGGGGACCACCTCCAAAGAAAGATTTACCGCTAACTTCGGTACAACCTCCCTTGGAAATGGACAACCCTTCCAAACCAAAAACCTGCAAACACGTCTAAAGGTTCCAAATCCAACCTTATAGACTCCTGGAGCCTTCATGCTCCCCACAAATCACAACCTCTCCCAATATAGATTTACTAATCTAACAAGTATCATATACGACAACCACATAATCAGAGCAACTCTATTTGAGAGGAAATGAACTATATATAAATAGAAAATACCGGAAGCTATACTATTGACTATGCCTCTTCTCCATGTATGCCCGATCTCAACTATGCAATCCTGCAAACTGGGCATTTTAAAACGAAGGGCCCAGGGGAAGACATTTAATAACGTTAGAGTGAGTGGACATAAATAATTTAATAATAAACTATTTATGTATTCCCATTTTAATTTCATAAAAAAATATACTGCATGCGGCAGCTTAAAAGTGTTCAACTCATAAACTAGCAATTTCACGACTAGCACTGGCTAGTCACAAACTCAAATAAAATGGAGCCTCTCAGGCTAAACCATATATATTCATATATTCGTATGTATCTACACTCGTCAGACTCCTTGTATGAATCCTAGAAACAATTCAGAAAAATAGAAATTCATACAAGGCTACA
The DNA here is from genome assembly GCA_010134655.1 of Fragaria nilgerrensis. Lineage (NCBI taxonomy): Eukaryota > Viridiplantae > Streptophyta > Magnoliopsida > Rosales > Rosaceae > Fragaria > Fragaria nilgerrensis. The sequence goes on along the minus strand of CM020979.1, from coordinate 27,080,167 downwards.
ATGCTGGCGTCTAACGCTCACGTTGGGCCATAATGGTATTTTTCCTCATTATGACCGAAAAGGGACGGTGTACATATACGTGTGGACTCCCTATATGAAAACCTAAATAAACTGAAAAAGAAAGAAGTTTTCATATAGGGCTATGACGCTTGTGTCTAACACGCACGACACGCCATAATGGTATTTTACCTCATTATGACGGACCAAGCACGTATGGCTAGCTAGCATTTATATACATACTATTCTCATAAAATCCAAAAACATATATATCCATCGAAAATCTCATTTTCGGGATCTCTCCAAAGGAGGAAAAATTATCAAATAGGCGAGAAATCAATAAATCTCATCAAAAAAAATAAATGATTAATAAAATCATTCATCGCATGCTTTTTATTTAAAACAAAGGTCCACTCACAACTTTAGGCCTAAGCCTGACGTCGATCTGAGGTCTCTCCAATTTGAGTCTCCTCACGTCCGAGCTCAAGAGGGATCGAGCCTTTTGGAGGGGTTGTTGCACGGGAGGAGAGCTTCAAAACCGTACCAAGCTTGCCCGGATTGGTGGCCGGAGGAGGGAGTTCCGGCGACGGAAAGTCCAAGGCAGCCGCGCCTTTCGGGCGGCGTTACTCCTTCACAGCGGCGCTACACGGCCGGTCACCGGCCCAGGCTGGAAGAGCGGCGTCCCAGCTGCCAAACGCGACCCGTGCGGCGGCCAGGCGTAGCCGGACGGTGGCGAACGGCGGAGAGAGACTTCCGGCAGCGGGAAGAGAGAGGAGAGCGCGGGAGAGAAAAGAGAGAGAGAGAGAGAGAAAGGGAGAAGAGAAAAGAAAAAGAAACGGGCTTGGGCCTTACACCAACCCGGCCCAACACCATAGAAAAATACCCAAATCCAAAATTTAACACCCCCAAAATAAAATACCCTAATAAAAATTACTTTTTACTAGCTAAAATTTACTATTTTACCGTCGTTACATTTTTCTCCTACGAATAACTCTCCGAAATAATCGTCCCTCAAAACCCCTCTAGGGACCAATTAAACTATATGTCAATGTCGGAGACGGTAAAATTCTTATTATAAACAAGCTAGTAAATAAGATAAAATTTACGGGTCGGGATGTGACAAAACCTTTCGCTGAACCCCAAATGTCTGCACGTAAGCAAATTCACAATGTCTTCTCCAAGGCACGAGTACCCATAGGGATGCGCACGTTTTCCCCAGGCAGTAAAAGTAGCTAAAATAGAACAAAGTTTGAATTCACTGCCGGACTTAAATCTTCTAATGTCAAGAAACGATCTCGTCATTACCATGCTTTCGGACTTGACATCAAAGCCCCCCCCCCCCCCTTGATAAGAAGCTAGAACTCATACATTTACATATGCTCATAGCTAACTGAAAACCTGCTAAATGAACAAATTAAGAATTCCTACATTGCCAAAAACTGTAGTAGTCACTCTTCTAATACCGTGGTACTACACGGAGTCAAAGCTCACCAAATACCGCAAGACAACCCTCCTTCACTTAAGCGATTAGTCCAACAAGAGTTTAAACTCAAGTGCCGGAATGAAATTATTAAGTGATCAATAACTACATCACTTAGGTCTCTCCACCAAAATTATGATATTACCCTTTTTTGCGCATACCAACAGGCAACTTATCGGAAATCAAGTTCTCTCATGATCCTGCTATCTCTATAAATCTCTTCCCCAAAAGCCAAAAGATAAACTGAAGCATGACTATCATGTGAAAACGTATTATCTTGCTTGTCGTAAACATATCTGAACTACTTAATATCCACAAAATATTTGCACCAACAATTCATGTTGCCTGACTTAATGTTGGAAATTCACGCAAACAAACCACCATCCTTAAGTAGTGGCAAAATCTGATCCTCAAACCTTATTAACTAATTTGGGTGTCACCACGACCACCAATCAACAATTAACTTATACATCTCACTTAGTCATTCCAAAGGAAAGATTCTAAATGCCAAAACTTATAAACCATACACACACACACTTCTTGCTCCATGATCCAGTGGGTTTTATTCCACTGCTACCATTTCCACCAACTCCACACAACTGCTATAGAATACCCATGACAACACGTAATAAATTCACCAGGTGTTGTCGTAAAACCGGAGCGACCACAACCATCCCACTCTCACTCCACCATTTCTTTTCAATTCCATTTAAATTTATCATCTTCCCAAACACTCAACGAATCTGGAAATCAAACTTCAACACCTAGAATTCCGAAAGAATCCATAATGGCCCCACGATTAAAATAATACAACTGACATCTCACTCCACGATTCCAAACTTGCTTGAAACTCAAAACATTTAGTGCCACCATTCAATTTCTAAAATTTCCCAACTGTGACACAACAACAAGTTGTCACAACGCACTGACCAAAGACTTTTGTAAAACCAACCCAAGGAAAAAGCAATCCAAGTCATTACACTTAGTGCTATAACAAACTTCAACTAACCCACAATAGAGACCAAAATCATCAGAAATCTTACTATTCATCGACTACTATTATCTATCCTTTCCAAGAGTTATTACCACCACCATCTTAATAAATTGCTCAAAGATAAAAACTTATCCATAAATTAGAGTTGTAGGAACCAGAATATGTGCTGACATAACCAGTATTATCCCAAAATGTTCCCAACTGCTTTCTGTTGCAGATAAAACTAGTCAGCAAAATGGCATTCAATCATGACTTATCTAAATTGACATTTATCCTTTTATGTAGCAACTTCTTGTACCCAATACTAATCACAAATCCCATGTGACTAACTCGCTCAGGATTAGTGCCCTCAACAACTTGTAAAGGTACCTCTTGGAATTACTATGGTTACCTCACCACATCACTTCAACCAACCTTTACATCTATAGAAAACATCAATACTTCGAACTTTCCTTCCAACTCTTTGCTCTTAGAAGTCAGGAACTCGATACCAAGATCTTCCATTGAACTACTACAACTCCATACTTGCCCACCAAAAATAGAAAACTCCAAGACATTATTCGTTCACCTACTACAGATTCGCACAAGATGTTCACCTTAACATCTTAATCATAACCTAATCAATCATTGGGTCAACTGAAAGGAATGCTGCTACGCATATGAGTTCCCGTCTAGAGTTCTCAACTCGCAATTGAACACTTAACAAAATTAAGACATCAACTCGATAACCCTTGGAAAAGGCATAAATCAAACACCTCATTCCCTAATCAAAGCAGGATGATTACTTAAGAGGTCGGCGTACGGAGGCATAGTCTTGAAGATATAAACATTTATGGCATAATACTGATCATAAATAAGACAAGAATAACTACATCACAAACCTAATCAACACATAATGTCTAAAGCATATAATGCTAATAGATCCGCCGCGGTCGGACCATCACTCTATAGACACTAAGCATGACCAAGAATATGAGGTAGTACTAAAAAGAGAAAAGAAACGAATAACCTAGTGCTCTGATACCAACTGACATGACCCACCCCGAATTTCACCCTGAAACCCGGAGTAAGTCGTGCGGGGACCACCTCCAAGGAAAGATTTATCGTAAAATTCGGTATAACCTCCCCTGGAAATGGACAACCCTTCCTAACGAAAACCTCCAAACAATCCTAAAGGTTTCAACTCCAACCTTATAGACTCTTGGAGCCTTCGTGCTCCCCACAAATCACAACATCTCCCAATATAGATTTACTAATCTAACAAAGATCCTATAACCAACAACCACATATTCAGAGCAACTCTATTTGAGAGGAAAGAAACTAGAAATAAATAGAAATGAGCGGAAGCTAAACTATTGACTATGCCTTTTCTCCATGTACGCCTGACCTCAACTATGCAATCCTGCAGACTGGGCATCTTAAAATGAAGGGCCCAGGGGAAAACATTTTACAAACGTTAGAGTGAGTGGACAAAAATAATTTAATAAAAGATATTTATGTATTCCCATTTTGATTTCTATAGAAAATATACTGCATGCGGCAGCACAAAAGCGCTCAACTCATAAACTGGCAATTTCACGACTAGCTCCGGCTAGTCACCAACTCAAATAAAATGGAGCCTCTCAGGCTAAACTATATATAAACATATATTCGTATGTATTTACACTCGTCAGACTCCTTGTATGAATCCTAAGAACAATTTAGAAAAATAGAGATTCATACAAGGCTACAACCCTAGCGTCTAACGCTCACGTTGCGCCATAATGGTATTTTTCCTCATTATGACCGAAGAGGACGGTGTATTTACATGTGGACTCCCTATATGAAAACCTAAATAAACCAGAAAAGAAAGTAGTTTTCATATAGGGCTATGACGCTTGTGTCTAACACTCACGTCACGTCATAATGGTATTTTACCTCATTATGACGGACCAAGCACGTATGGCTAGCTAGCATTTATATACATACTATACTCATAAACATCCAAAATACATATCCACCGAAGGAGTGGACTTGAGTTTAGGTGCTTTGTAGAGGAAAGAGAGGAGAACATTTTGTGGTTGGTCTCACCTAAAATGGTGACCGAAAACGGCCGAAGTTAATCGACAAAGGTTGGTGACGGAGACGAACTCGAGAGAGACAATTACTCGGAGAGAGAGAGATGGCAGCTCGGGTCAACGCCCGAGTTTGGGCTTAGACCAAGTCAAACCAACTCTTCACTTTTATTCATAAACCAATAGTCCAGATCAAAACTCTAATTGATCTGACGGTCTAGATTAAATGTTATATCCTAATTTCAGAAACTAAAATTCTTTTACTAATCTTCAGTAAATCGTAAAAAATAGCTCGAAGCTCCAAAAATAATCCGAAGACACCGGTGAACTCGTAACGTCACGTGCTACGACATCGGGGCCTTAAAAGAAGGATATTACAATTTGAGAAAAACTCGAAAATGAACACGAGAGTCAAATTACCAAATTACCGAGTATAGTTAAACTTTTCAGTAACTCGTAGAAACACCCGGTAAAAGATAAAATTATGTCCGGGATGTTACACGCACCAACAACAAACGAAATCTCAATGTCATATGCTCCCAAACTGTCCAAATATGGGACAATTTGAAAACCATTTTGTTAGACACAGTAGTAACATAATAGTTCTCGAACGGGATTTTTAAGGGTAACAATATATATTGATGAATGTAAAAGAATATTATAATTCTTAATTACATGATTCATCATTTTATTTTTTATCATATGAATACACAAATCGATTTGAATGAAAACAAAAATTTGATAAACATATTATTCACATAATTATTAATCATACATACAAAAGCTAAAGATATATATATATATATATCTTTAAAAATTATACACACAAAAGTTAGATATATATACAAACATAATATTATATAGTCGTTCATGCATATATAATATTATACATACGTACAAACATATTATACACACATGCATATCCAGTAATTATATTAAGCATACAAGTAAGCAACAATAATCCATCAAAATTGGACCGGCAAGTCGCCGAAAGTTCGCAGGAAAATATGCCTAAAAGAAGAAAGTAGATTAATTAATTAAAGTAGTTACATACATACCAATTAGGAGATCGAGATCGAAGCGCGTAGCTCTTAAAGATCAATAAAATTCATGAAGAAAGGCTTCCAAAACTACATTTGGATCGGATGAATATTCCGATGAAGGGGGGGGAGCTAGACCATGCCTTTCTTCTGCGTTCTCTTCTGGGCAAAAGGTGTATAAAAGGATGATGTGTAAACTTAGCGGACGGAATATTCCGTCGCCTAGGACAAAAGGCGTCGGAAAAAATATTCGTTCTGCTTTGTGTCAGGCAATAATTCAAATTCTTAGTCGACGGAAAAGTTCGTCGGCTAAGAAAAGAATATTCGTCGCCCAAGAAAATTTCAGACGACGGAACATTATTCGTCGCCCTAGACAATCTTAGATGACGGACTATGTCGACAGTCAATTTCCGTCGACTAAGAAGATCTAAGTCGACGAAACCATACCAAAGGAAGATATCCGTCGCCTAGGGTTGACTAAGCCGAAGGAACATGGACGACGATTAGTGTTTCGTCGATTATGAATAGCTTAGTCAACGGAAGACGTCAACAGTTATTTTTTGTCACCTAAAAAATCTTAGGCGACGAATGTGGTGCTCTTTGCGACGGTTTTTATTCTGTCGGTAAAAAGTCTCTTAACCGACGGAATTAATAAGATTCCGTCGGGTAAGTCGATGTTTCCTGTAGTGAACTGAGCTGAAACTAGGGTCTTTATCCCATGAGCCTAACCACAAGGAAGGACACCAAAACACACCGACGAACCGAGAGAAGCATGCAGCAGTGTCACGAGTCACCAGAGGCGTAGCAGTGACAACAGTGGAGACAGTGGCCATGACATCTCCAAGTTTTGCTATACATATGTATTTCATCCTTTAAACTTAGTTCCATTCAGTTCCTACTTGTGTTAATTGTAGTCACACTCCCTATCTCTAATCTCTAGCTCCGCCACTGCGAGTCACGACGCCAACTCCATTGTCTTTGCCACTGACAACTTCAAATTCGCTGCCAACGCACCGGTATTATCCAAGACATATATAACAAATTAAACTGCACGACCAAGAGGAGGGTCGCCCGGTATCATCAACTATGGCCACACCCTTGGCCAAGCATAGAAAAATGTTACTCTGATCAATTAATTGATACAATCTCGCCAAACTTATTTATTTCTTGCGGTTTGGAAATTAATTGATATCGTCTCTGTGGATCGGATCTCCAATTGCAACAAGTAGCTAGGTCTTAGTTCTTCCAACTGAGGAGAGCCATACATAGATCTCCACCACCCTAGCTACATGCTATGCTTTTTCTAACTAATTAATTATTTTTCTTACATAAATTTGGGTGAACTTGACTAATTATGGAATAAGTAAATTTAGGGATTGAAATATAGCTTGTGGAATCGGGATGCAAATTTGCTCCCCACCCGTACTTTCCCACTTTCATCTCCACCCATCTGGTTGAATGCCACATGTCTTATTTATTAATTATTCTAACCATGATTAACAACATTTATTTATAATAATAAATTATATTATATTCTAATTGTACTTTAATTCACTCTTTTCTTTTCTTTTCTAAATAAAATAACAAAACTTAATAAATTTAGGACTCCTCAAGATTAAACAAGATAATTTCTGGGTATGTACACAGCAACAAGAACCCTTTTTTTTTTAAGAATAATTACAAAGTTGATTTCTTTCTTGGAACGCCAGGTCTGTGTAATTTCACCCACATTGCTTTTCTTGTTAACACCATAATTGTTCTTGATGTATATAAAACAGCCCAAGCAAACTCTTGAGGTAGAAGAGGGGAGTTAAAATGAGACCAGATTTTCGAGTGAGGGCGGTGGAAGATATGTTGTCTTTCAGATGATGAAGATGCTTAGATTTATAGACCATCTATATAAAAAATTACTTGTGAATATAAAAAAACCTGTAAAAATTACTTGAGCTCCTTTACTAGATTATACATGAACCATGAAATCATATTTGACAAAAGCTAGGTTATTTACAAACATCACGTTTGCATTATTGCTCCCTTTCAAAAAAAAAAAAAAAAACAAACAACACGTTTGCTCTTACTTGAGTACTAAATTTGTTAGGGTTGTTTAGAAAAAACAAAGAGTGTTCTAGGATATTATGTATCTTTCTAGATATTTTTTATGTGTGTCTTGGCCTTATGCCAATAGGTACCAAAAATCCCAGAATTTTATTCGCGGGTTAAGAATGTGTTTGATCACTCTTGTTTCCTTGTCTGGGTTGTGTATGATCAACCCCGACCTATCACCGGATTGTGTTTGATCAATCCGAGACCTTTTTCTGAATTGTGTTTTATCAATTCGCGGCTTTTCCGGATTGTGTGTGATCAATCCGAAGGACAAACCATTAAAAGCATTATTTGAGACCTCGATGTATTCACATTAGCAATAATGAATGCCTTGAGAATTTTTTCGAAGTTATGAAACTATTCTCCTCTTATGGTTCGTATTGATTTACAAACAAGATGTACATTTTTACATCGTCCTTATAAGCATGGCATATTTACAATCTACATGGTTAGATTGTGCCGTTTTGGTCTCTTCTAAGTGAAGATGACGCACGGCCTTGCATCCTCAAGAATGATCGCCAACGTGTTTCCGGTTAAGTCTTCTACCCTATAGCGGATTTTCCATCATCAATTGTTCAACTAGGCTCCTCCAAGCTCAGTGTGATGTCTTAGAATTGTCTGAAATTAAGGAGATAGTGGTTTCAAGTGTGCCTTGCACTACTGACCCTCCACGGACATGCTTGGTCGTACTGACTTGGAGTTACCGAAAGCTTTTGATTTTGGATCCCCCTACGCTATTAAACCAATTGCCGTCTTGCAAAAGACGTTGAAGACTTATCAAATCTGGAAAATTATCATCATGATCGAATCCTCTAGGTCCTCTGAGTTAGTTTATGTTCATGTTAGAGAGCTTTTGCTAACTAGTCATGGAGTTTACGACCTTAGAACGACTGAAAGGACTTGGTTTTGATCATACGCACGTCACTTTTGGCTAAGGTAAAAGCCTACATGCCACCTGCAAGCTTCACAGCTTCGCACATACCAATTCTGCGAAAAACAGTAATCTGTCTCTTCTGGACAGTCAACTTCGTTTGAGCTTTGTGAACAGCTCCGGATGAACCAGACAGTGAGCTTTATATCATTAGAAATCTCTACAAGTCTAGTTTTCAGAACTTTTCGCGATTCATCCATATCTGTTTTAACGAAGAAGTTATGGCTGTTTTAGTGCACAAAGGTCATTCTACGCGGAAATTTTTATGCACTCTCGGGATTGCAGCTCTTCGTAGCTTCTTTCAATCTTTCTAAATGGTTCAAGTAGAACTATTTACTTGCCTATCTACTCCTTATAGATATGTCTCATAGAGACATTGAGTGCTTCGCAGATAGTGGAACTATCCACAACATTCTAAGGAATCAGCAACTATCTTTGGATTTTGTGCCTTATAAATCTTTTGTGACTACAATGATTGAATCATACAGGTCATTCAAGTATGCGGTTTAGCTTGAATTTTGATGCCTTATGGCACCATGATCAATGTCACAGATACCCTCTATCCATTGAGAGGCAATCGAACCATGTTGAGCTTTAAAGACATTCATGCTAATGGTTTTCATTTGAAAACACATTGTGAGAATGAATAAGAATTCTTTTGTGTATACGTTCTCATGAATGCGGATTGAAATGCATCTTAGAGAAGTTTATGAGTCAATTTAGTGGATTGTACGTCACTACGATTCGAGTATCAAATCCCTCACCAAACATGATATTTAGGACACCGACTCATATAGGCTTTGGTTTGACCAAATCGGTCATCTTGGAAGAGATATAATGGTCCAAACTTTGAGAAATTCTCATGGACATTCATTCTTCCGCTCAAAACGAAGACATTTGGGATCTATCATCACCATGAAGCATGGTGGTGACCCAGGGGACATTGACGTCACCCAAACATGACTCCAACTTCCTGGAGGTCGTCCGGTCAATTCCTCAAGCAATTGAGATGCACCAGTCTTCCCTCTATGTCGCCTTGGCCCCCTGCAATGCTCATTACTGGTTTTGAAAGTCAATTTTTAGCTAAATTAGGAGTGAGACCCTCCTACGCTAAATAACACAAAAGTGAACATATTATTCTTACATCAAACTATGTAGATAGATACAACTAACTTGCGGACACCTTTTTATGCTTTACGGTGTTGGTTGATCAAAGTGTTAATACACTGGTCACGTGTTACACTATTATCTATTGCCTATGCTGCTTATACTTCTATGGGCTCACTACCTATTGTTGGTATATATACCGCAAGCATAAGCAACGACCTCGTAGACCGTTTTCCTGCCACGAAGGGCCCCGCCCCCGACATACTTCCGGTAGACCGACATCTAGGCTACCTCGTCATGGTGAAATATCATCCGTACCACATCAGAAAGGTGTTCCTCCAAGCTCTACAAGAAGACACCTTGATAATAGTTATATGCATTTTGTCCCACATTGGTAATATGTAATGTGAGGGAACCTTCCTTAGCTATAAAAGGAAGGCTTCCCATATGTAGAAAGGGCTGGCTGAATATCCCTTTCCCGATCCCTACTCACTCTATCTTGGAGAGCTCTTGTAACGCCAAAGGCATATTGGCCATAATAGTTGATTCTAAAGTGGACGTAGCCATGTCCTCCGATGGCATGGTGAACCACTATACGTCCTTGCCTCTTGTCCATGATTGTCTATTGGTCTTGTTCCACCATGATTCTGTATAAGTCTCTGAGATTATGCAGAAACATTTGGCGCCGTATGTGGGAATCATTACAAAAAGTCACGTTGCTCTACCACCAAAAGACATAAGCTAGAGAGAGATAGGCATGCCACCGAGAGACATTCCACCAAGAGGCAGTCCACTCATGATAGGTCCAGGAGAGATATAGGTCCACAGGGTCGTCCCAAGCCCAGCAAGTGCCCTGCCAGTTCCAACAGTCATCAGGTCAAGTCATCGGGTCAGCCATCCCATGCGGGATCAATCAATCAAGGGGTCAAGGAGTTTCGTGTTCAATAAATCTCGGTGACTTCTCTCCCGATGACTCCGGTTTGTTTGATCTCGCCATTAGCTCTGCTCGGCGCCAGTATCCTCCGGGATTATGTCATCGGCAGAAATACGAAGTATGAGTATACTCCGGGCGGGTTGGAAGCAGGTTCCGGGATGGTGGAGCTCTTGTAGAAGTTGGGGTAGTATCGATCGATCAACTGGGCAAATCCATTGGAGTTATAAGCTAGCTTGCTAGATGTTGTCATAATCGGCTGGGTCCTGCCCGATTAGCTCTCCCGGGCCAAGCTCATCCATTGCCAGCTAGGAGTGATGCATCGGGAACCAGCTAGTAACGCCCAGGATCTTAAGGCAGAATGAGTCTCCAGGAGCATTCTTTCGGTTTGAAACGGAATAACTCACCGAGAGGCATCCACTGACTCCACTTCTTCCTGGTATGTTCATCAATTATCACTTCCAGGAAACTGAATTGATGTCTCCGGCACCCGACTGGTCAGCACCCGATCTTGGGAGACCTCAAGCATCAAAGGGCCTATGTAAAAAAAAAAAAAAAAGTCTCGGCACTGTTATATGTAGTATGGCACCGATGTGTAATACTTCATCTGTGAGTCAGCCCTATTCCCCTCCACTGAAAGCACGATTATATGGGGTATTTGCCTCTCGGAGACTTGTATCTCTCATGGATAGCAGAGCAAAACAACACACAGACAAGCTAAGTATTCTTACTCCTACATCTCTTCAAATCTGGTCTTTGTGCTATATTGGTGTTTATTTGACAATCAGTCTGTTACGGGTGCAAGTAGAATTGGTTTTGAAGTATCAATAATTTGGGGATTATAGATTACAGGGGAGGAGTTTGGTAATTCGTATGTGATTTGGACAGTGGGTGGTTATCGTGAAATTTTGTGCTAGCCTTGATTGTGGTGGAGATCCAATTTGGAATTTGTGTTATCCTTGATTTTATTGACAGTCTGTTGTATATGCAAATAGATTCAGTTCTATATGTTAGAATTGGGGGGCAACATGTCATAAGGCAATAGTCATTTAGCCAAGAAATTGCAAATGTTGTTAAGTTGGGATTATTAGTGGCAAGTAATATCAGTGATAATCTATATTGAGTTGGGCAATGCATCTCTCTTCCATAGAAGCAATTTGTGAAGTTCATTGGTCAATTTGTGAAACCGCCTTAGCTTTGTTTGAGATGAAAATTTGGTGGTTTGGGAATGTTTATGTGTTGTGATCTTTCTGCTTTGATTTTTCAGTGCTGGTGTTTAAACACTGTGGTAGTTGGTAGATTTGGTTTGCATGTATAAATTAGCTGTGAAATTAGAGAGGGAAGAAGAAGAAAGTTGCTTGCTTTTGCATGTTATGAGTAGTATTGTCTAGCATATATGCTGAAATTTCCCTATTTGTATTGTCTAAATGTGGTAAGAAGATGAAGGAATCATGTAAAGGCATGCAAGTAAATTGGGGAAGTACTGAGTTGAGAAATGTGGGTAGGAAAGAGAGTGGATGGGTTATATTTGGTTATTCAAATCTGTTAAATTTGGTATTGAGGGTTGGAAGAACTTTGTTGTTTTGTTGTCCAGAGTTTGGGTGTCTAGAGTAAATTTTGGGTCATTTTGATTCCTTGTTTGCTATGTTTAAGATGATTTCATGTTCTGGAAGTCTGTTCCTTTCTGTTCTGAAGCTTTAGAACTTGTTTTGGTACTTCAAAAGTCGAATTAAAGCTTCCAAAAACCAAGTCTTATTCTTGCTGTAAATTTTCAGAATTCTGCAGAAAAGCTGATTTTCTTGCCTATTTTGAGGCGTGATATCTTTCAGCTCAGGCCTTTGTTTTGAAATCTGAAAATACCTTTGTAAAGCTCATATATCCATCATTGTGTGTGTTAAATTTCACAGGTTTTGGTTATCTTTTGGTATGACAAATAGCTTGCCAAAAACAGTAGCAGACTCGGCAAAACTGAATTTTCTGGATTTTCAGATTTTGTTCCAACTTTGCAAGACCGTAACTTTCTATCCAAGGCTTTGTTTTCAAAACTTAAGCTATGTATTTAAATCCTGTAGTACCATCTTTAAAATAGGCTTGGGTTCAGTAATTTTGGTTGGAGTTGAGTGGGTAGAAATTGAAGTCAAAGACGACATCTTGCACACTGTTTTTAACACAGCTGAAATAGAAACTTAGTTTTGAATCAGTTTCTCTAGCAGCTGGTTTTGGGAAGTACTGAGTTGAGCATTGGGTGTCCATGCAGTTCCCCAAGTGCACTAATATCTATACCTAGAATGCACTCGAGGAACAATAAAGGAAGATCTTGTCGAAATATATATACCCACAACCGAAAACGAAATGCACCAACAACAAACGAAATCTCAATGTCATATGCTCCCAAACTGTCCAAATATGGGACAATTCGAAAACCATTTTGTTAGACACAGTCGTAACATAATAGTTCTCGAACGGGATTTCTAAGGGTAACAATATATATTGATAAATGTAAAAGAATATTATAATTCTTAATTACATGATTCATCATTTTATTTTTTATCATATGAATACACAAATCGATTTGAATGAAAACAAAAATTTGATAAACATATTATTCACATAATTATTAATCATACATACAAAAGCTAAAGATATATATATATCTTTAAAAATTATACACACAAAAGTTAGATATATATACAAACATAATATTATATAGTCGTTCATGCATATATAATATTATACATACGTACAAACATATTATACACACATGCATATCCTGTAATTATATTAAGCATACAAGTAAGCAACAATAATCCATCAAAATAGGACCGACAAGTCACCGAAAGTTCGCAGGAAAATATGCCTAAAAGAAGAAAGTAGATTAATTAATTAAAGTAGTTACATACATACCAATTAGGAGATCGAGCTCGAAGCGCGCAGCTCTTATAGATCGATCAAATTCATGAAGAAAAGCTTCCAAAACTACATTTGGATCGGATGAATATTCCGATGAAGGGGGGGAGCTAGACCATGCCTTTCTTCTGCGTTCTCTTCTGGGCAAAAGGTGTATAAATGGATAATGTGTAAACTTAGCGGACAGAATATTCCGTCGCCTAGGACAAAAGGTGTCGGAAAAAATATTCGTTCTGCTTTGTGTCAGGCAATAATTCAAATTTTTAGTCGACGGAAAAGTTCGTCGGCTAAGAAAAGAATATTCGTCACCCAAGTCGTTCTTACCCGACGGAATCAACTTTGTTGCCCAAGAAAATTTCAGACGACGGAACATTATTCGTCGTCTAAGACTGGTAATACCGACGGAACATTATTCATCGCCCTAGACAATCTTAGACGACGGACTATGTCGACAGTCAATTTCTGTCGACTAAGAAGATCTAAGCTGACGAAACCATACCGACGGAAGATATCCGTCGCCTAGGGTTGACTAAGCCGACAGAACATGGACGACGAATAGTGTTTCGTCGATTATGAATAGCTTAGTCGACGGAAGACGTTGACAGTTATTTTTCGTCGCCTAAGAAATCTTAGGCGACAGATGTGGTGTCCTATGTGATGGTTCTTATTCCGTCGGTGAAGAGTCTCTTAACCGACGGAATTAATAAGATTATGTCGGCTAAGTCGATGTTTCCTGTAGTGTTAGGACATGAATTGTATGAGCTTGAAAATATTGCCTGAGCTTTCGTGTTGCAGTGACGAGGGCGAGAGCTAGTTTCTCAATATCAGGGTAGCGGGTCTCGGGATCTGCAAGACCTCTACAGCAGTAATATACAGAGGAGCTCATTGTCATGTTCATGGCGTGTGAGAGCAGCGCTAATGGCTGTGGTAGAAACAGCCAAATATAAGTAAAGCACTTCTCCAGGGACAGGCTTGGAGAGAAGAGGGACTGCTGCAAGGTAAGCTTTGATATTGTTGAATGCATCGTCATGTTTCGGGCCCCATGCCACATTCTCTTTATATTGGGCTTTGAGCAATTGAAAGAAGGGGTTGCATTTGTCTGTGAGGCGGGAGATGCACCGAGCCAGAGCTACCAAGAGTCCCGTGAGGCACTGGACCTCGTTCCAGGTCCTCGGGACAGTCATATCAAGTATGGCTTGTATCTTTTTCGGGTTGGCCTCGATGCCTTTTTCACTAACCATGAACCCTAGAAATTTGCCTCTGCCAACAGCCAAAATACACTTCTGTGGGTTGAGGCGCATCCCGTGAGCCAGGAGCTTAGTGAAGACTTTGTTTAGGTTGGCAATATGGTTATCATCTGTCTTGCTTTTAACTAGCATGTCGTCCACATATACTTCCATAACCTCCCCAATTTCTTCTTCAAACATTGCATTGACTAGCCTTTGATAGGTTGCTCCCGCTTTCTTAAGGCCAAAAGGCATGACCCCGTAACAGTACAGTCCTTTGTTCGTGACAAAAGTAGTGTGCTCCTGATCCGCAGGGTGCATCTTGATCTGGTTATATCCCGAGTAGGCATCTAGAAAGCTGAGCATTTTATAACCAGCTGTGGAGTCAACCAACTGGTCAATCCATGGCAAGAGGAAGTTGTCCATGGGACATGCTTTGTTGAGGTTAGTGTAATCAACACACATTCGCCATTTCCTATTGGGCTTAGGAGCCATGAAAACATTGGAAACCCAGACTGGGTAGGAGACCTCTCGGATGAACTTGATCTCTTTCAACCTCTGAACCTCGGCTTGTATAGCCTGGTACTTCTCCGGGTTAAAGACACTCATTTTTTGCTTGATAGGGGGATAGCCCTTGAGGATGTTGAGTTTGTGTGTGATGACATCAGGGGAGATGCCTAGCATGTCGGCATAGGACCAAGCAAAGACTGCTTGCTTATCCTAGAGAAAGACAACGAGTTTCTGGTGGAGTTCCAGGTTAAGGTTTTTGCCTATGCGGACTTTCCTCTCGGGAGCACTAGGTGATAGGGAGACCCATTCTGTCTCTTCTGTCGGGTTACATCTTGGGGTCTGCTTCTTCTTTTCTTTCCCGTCAAAAGTCATCCCTGGGGTCATTAATGGGCTCAGAGGGGTTGAGTGGCAACATCTCATAGGCACCACGTCCCTGTTGGATGACATTAAGGTGGCAATGTTCAATGGCTGCCATATCTCCCTGGATTATGAGTATGCCTCCCGGGGTAGGCACTTTCATGAGTAGCATGTGACCTGCAATGAAGCATTGTAATCCCCAAATGATGTCGCGACCCAAGATGAGGTTATAGGACGAGGGACAATCGACTATGAGAAAACGTGCTGTGATGGAAGCGCAACAAGGGCTGGTCCCTACTGAAACTGTCAAGCGGTCCGAGCCTAAGGGCTGTACAATCTCTCCCGAGAAGCTGACAAGAGGATCGTGGTTGTTGTACAGTTTAGCTCGGTCACACCGGAGCCCTCTATAGCAATCGGCAAACATTACACTGACTGCAGCTCCTGTGTCCACAAGGTTCTATGGCACCTGTAATGATCCACTTGGACATTGATTATGAATGGTTCATTGTGATGGCAATTGATTGTGTCTTCCCTCTTGGAAAATGACACCATGTCCCATGCTGATGGAGTAGTGGTGACGCCTCTTTGCAACTCGAAAACTTCCAAAGGACTTGCACATTGCCTTTTGGCAGAGGGCTGACGAGGGGGAAGTCGCGGGGCTCCGCCATGCAGGGTTAGGATCTGGCCATGAACCTCAATGGCGTTAGCTCCTGTTGCGGGAGTGCAATACTGGTGCAATTGTCCGTTACGAATCAAGTGCTCTATTGCATTGTAGAGGCCATGGCACATCTCAGTGGTGTGACCATTGTCGTCATGATAAGCACAATACTTGTTCCCTGTGACCCGCCAGGACTTCTTGGGATACTTACTCTTGGGTGGTGGGGGAACAAGGTCTTTGTGCTTGGCCTAGATGTCTTCGTATGTAGTGGTCAGGGTAGTGTGGAATTCGTACCGGGGTGGCGGGGAAGAGCGACGCTGCTGCTGGGGGCTCTGCTCCTAGGACCGATAAGGATGGTCCCGTCCCCGCTGCTCATTATGACGGCGATCTGAACCACACCCTTGGTTGTTATCTCGGGAGTTCCATGATGCTTGCCTTTGTCTTGCCCCCTGTCATAATGGGCATATTTCTGTTAGGATTGTTACTTGGGGGGGTGGGGCTGGAAGAGCTAACGTGGTGGTTTGATTGGAATGCCCAAATATGGCAAACTTGGCACATGCCCATCAGACAGCCAGGTCCATCAGGGCATCGTAGGACCCTGGAGGGTTCTTATTTATCTCTATTAGGAAGTGGCCAAGAAGCAAGACTTGGCGAAAAGCTTGTTCAGCGACCCGGGGTTCCAGGTTGTGGCAACGTGCCGTGGCGGATTGCCACCTGGACAGGAAGGCATGAAGTCCCTCACCCTCTTTTTGCTTGATGTTAAATAGGCATCCACACTTCAATAATGCTGGCATGGAGTATGAAACGGTTGAGGAAGCGTTCCGAGAGTTAGTCAAAATTGTCCACGGAGTTGGGAGGCAAGTTGAGGAACCAACTAAGTGCTTCATCCGAAAGGGTTTCTTGGAAGGCATGACAGGCCATAGCATCTGTGTCCCGAGTGGAGCTGCATAACGAGAGGAATGTTTCAAGGTGGAGGTGAGGGTCCCCGGTGCCCTTAAATTTGTCTATTTTGAAGGGTTTGGCCTCAGGTGGTCTCTTATCTAGCTGAACTCGTGGCGTGAAGGGACTTAGGCGGTGTCCATACCCCGAGAATAGAGGTCGCTGGCTTCCGCGACTTTCGACACTTTCAATTCGTGAGGCCAACTGAGTGACAGAATTGCTGAGCTGGAGGAGAAGTCGGGTTTGCATGTTGAGAAGGGGATTGGTCGCGTTAGCATAGTTTGGATTAGGAACGGGTGGATCAGATGGTTCGGGCTAGTTGATCAGGGGAATGGATTCGCTATTGATTGCAGATGGTTGAGGGGCTGGGAGTGGAAAAGATTGGTGGGTGAGTGGATGAGTGACATAAATGATCTGGTTGGGGCCTCCCGGGAGCACGGAATTATTCTGTCCTTAGTTAGGAAAAAGAGATGTCAGGGTGGGATCCGGGGTGGGAGTGACTCTCGCTGCCCAATCCATGGTCTCATTGTAGTTGTTACGGTGATCCAGAGTGGCGTGGAGTAGGAATTGTTCATTTTCCAGCTCAACGATGCGCATCCGGTACGCTTCGGCCTCTGCCTTATCCCTAGCCGGTTGCTCTCGGAACGAATGGAAGTCTTTTTTCAAAATTTCAAGGGCTGTGGCGGCATCAGGGTGGTTAACGTGGGCCACAATTGTGGTAGCTTGGGATGTTTCTCCAGATTGGAATAGTTCTTTTTCTATCTGAGTATCGGGTTGTTTGGGTCACCCATAATTTCCACCCTCTTTCCAAGTTAAAATAGGAGTTCCACAAGAGGGGCATCTCCTTCTAGCGCCAATTGTTTCTACCTCTCCCGAAATCACGGGACGAAAGGTCGAATCCTTTGCTCCGGGTCCTGTAACTGCACAAGCAACATTGCATCAGGAGTCGGGACTGGGGTGGCCCAGTCTTCGACTCTCTGATGCTTAAGTCAGCGTCTGATTGCTACTTGTATAGTACGGGAGTATGGGAGGAGTAGTGAACTTACCTCGTTTGGGAATTCGTACCTGTTTTATAGGCTAGTACCAGAGGTTCTGTCGTTGGTTTTCGATGTGGGACTATTTTCATGGTGCTGCTCAGTCCTCTCCCTTTCGGGGGTGTTTAGTAGTTGTTGAGTGAGTCTAGCACGTATATTGCTGTTGTGCCTTCACTCTATGGATGCCTGTGGAGGTTCTGCCGGGGCTGCTTTGGCCGGAATGACCTCCGGTGATCGGGTAATAACGTTATATTCTCGGCATGACCAAGTGTTTTGGCTATGTATTAACAATTTTTATTTTCTAGTTTTACCACATACTTGTTAAAGCATTTATATATTTATATTATCATTCATATTATCACATGCATATACAAAGTGAAAAAATATTTTTACAAAAATCAATTATTAAAAAATAAATAATAAAGTATCATAATATTTTTACAAAAATCTATCAATTATTAAAATAATTTATCATCATGAGGTATAAAAACAAAACATATAAACTTACAAAAAATTAGTATATGTAAAATAGAAATACAAAAAGTAACAAAAATATAGAATAATTCATGTAAGAACATTCTTTTGATGCTCGATAAATAAAATTTGAGACGATCCTTTTTTTTAATTTTTAAGAGAATAGTATTATTTATGATCAAAAAATAAATGTCTAGTACTGACATTTTATGCAAAATAAAAAAACAAAAAATGAAGAAAATCAAGAAATCAAGGTCGGGAATGGAGGTTTGTGTTCAAAAGAAGAAAGAAAAAAAATTAAAGAATGGAAGTCGGGAATGAATGTTTGCATGCAAAAAGAAAAAAAAGAAAAAAAAAGAATTAGAGGTATAGTGAGTGAATAAGAGGTGTAATGAGTAATATATTAATATTTATGTGAATTACATAAACAAGACTATTTTAGGAATTTGAAAGAATGTCTAATGAGCAAATGTTTATATTTAAAATTAAAATGGAGGTGTAGAGAGAATGAGAGATATACAGAACAAATTTGGAGGTCCTAATAGCCACACTCTTAAAATAAATACAGATAGAGCATGGAGCTTTTTGTATTCGTTAAATGCACAGGTAATGATCGTTATCAAAGCTATAGATTTGGGTTGGGTTAGAGCATATTTGGTTGGAGGTTGATTCATCACTTGTAATTAGGTTTAGGTTTATGTGTGCTCCTGATCATCTGGTTCATTGACCTCTACATAGAGAAATTTTTAGATGCTACAGGAGGACCACGTGGCAATATGACATGGTCCTACATTCTAATTAAATATTGACACGTGGATTTATTACAACTAAAATATAAAATAAGGGTTTAGGGTCTAGGGTCTAGGGTTTAGAGTTTATAGTTTAGGGTTTAAAAAGCAACAACAAACCCAAAATTGCCTTTGACAAAATAGCTGATGTAATTTCTCCTTAATAAAATCCATGTGTTAATATTTGATTGGAAAGTAGGACCACGTCATACTGCCACATGGTCCTCACGTAGCGCTGAAAAATTTCTCACATACATATTACATAATCGTTTACATAAAAAAAAAACCTCAACTAATGCAACTTATTTCCTTGTATATTCTTAAGGAATGTAATCAAGTTGCTATGCACTTAGAAATTTTGATAATTCTTCTGATGGTCTAATCTGGTGGACTTGGCACAACCTTAGAACAGTTAAATCTCTGCCTCAAATCAAGCCATGATTCATTTGATTAGGCTGCCATGATTCTACTGTAAATGCATCAGTTTAGATATTGATGTAAATATGGTTTATTGCCTATTTACTACTGTTGTAAATATGGTTTATTGCCTATATATCTTGTTCATTTGCAAACATAGTGATATGAAAAATAGAGCGGCGGCTTCCACTCTTGAACCCATCTCGTCCGGTGGCCAATGGTCGGCCTCTGGGCCTTGGCGACGTCGAGTTGTGGCTGCCGGACGGGATCTACAAATTGCCAAGTAAGTTTTCTTCTATGGTTTTTGGCTTGAGGTTTGAAGCAAAGGGATCTCGGCTTGTAGACTTGTGCAGGGAAGGTGGTTTTCTCTTCCAACCTTTGAGTCGCGGCGGTGGCACGATCCTGAAGTTCTTGGGTCCTCCGGGCGTCGACGGCAAAGCAAGTCGGATTGGAGCAGATTGATGAAAGGAGTCGTGGCGTGCAGTCATGGCGAGGAAGATGTTGGATCTGTCTTATATGGTGCGTAACGACGTGGATGGAGGATTCTATGGCTTCGCGGTGGTCGTGGCGGCGACGTGCTCGACGGTGTTACGGCGGTGCTAAAGGTAGAGAGTTTTGGTGGATGCAGGCAGGGTTACCCTGTGTTTTTGGGCATTGGGCTGGGTCCATTTAAGGGTGTTTAGGCCTAAACTTGGACTAAGGTTTTTACTTTAGTTTAAGTCTAAGTATTTAGCTAGTCTATTTACAGTATTTCTTTTTGTTAGGAACCTAAGCATTTGTGTGTCTAGTATTTCTTGTTTTTCTGCTAGAAATAAGTGAACAGAATCTTTGTAATGAATGGTGCTAGTATGTCAAGTCTTTAACTTGCCCAAATGTTTGGCAAGGAAAGGCATGTATCCGTGTCATTCTAGCTTAAGTATCAATGAAATTGCCGTATGGCTTTACCTGTCAAAAAAAAAATAGTGATATGAAAAATCATCTTTAACACTTTTATTTCTTATTCTTGTAATAGAGATTATTTGGGTACGATGTCCCTAATTTTTGCATTTGTTTAATATTGTTTCTTAAGACGTTTGGTTTAGCCCCTCTTTTTTTTTTTTTTTTCTTCTATCTACAAAGCAAAACTTACATCCCAAATAAACTAAGGTGGCATATTCAAAAATCGAAACGATATTCAAAAAATTAAACATGCATAAGTAGGAAAAAACTCGGGTGACAAGAGCTAGCCATGATCACCTCTAGGGGACCAAAGCCAATAAGACGAGGACATGTGGCCATTAAATTGTTATTTAAATATATTAAATAGTTATTTAAATACATTAAATAATAATACTAACAATTACCCCCTGTTTATAGTTTATACCAAAGTATATTAAAACGCTTATAATGGCTGTAATGGGTTGCTTTGTAAGGTTTTGATGGAAATGATGTTACACCGGCAAGGGGCGTAAAGCCCATATATTAAATCGACTAATGAGACGAGCGAAAGTTAAACTTCAATACAAGTCTAACGGCTGATCAACCGGAAGCATAGTTTCGATACAACTCGAAGAGCCTACAAAAGCTACAAAGAAATACTAACTCAAAATTAATGTCCACAAGAGGATTTTATTTTGCTTTATAAAGCAATAACCTACATAACTAACCAAAGTACCCCAGCTCAATGAATCGAGGCCTAAGACCCTTTTGGTGTACCTTTCCATCAAAAAAAGGGGTAGACTCTTCAATTAGTTATGTAGGGATCTTTCGCTCCATTCACAGAACCCGGCCCAGGTCCAAACCATAATTGAAAGGAGGAAAAGAAAAGGTGGAGGCCCAAAGGCTCAGCCCACTAAGGTGCAAGTTGCAGCCCGCAAACTAAGGCCTAGATCCACCTCACTCCTCGTCTCCCTTTCAGTTCAAACTGGCGCCAAAGCTCGCCCAAGGAGACTCCAGCCGTTGGTTCAGTCTGGTGGTTTTGCCACCTTGAAACCCATGATGACCGCTATCGGCTGCCTCTGCAAAAAAGCCGCCTTTGAGAAAACAAGGTCGAAGACCTCCTTGTTCTTGTTTGGAGACAAGAGAAGCCTCCGCCCCTTCTCAACAGACAGCAACCAAGAGTCGCTGCCGGTCCACTACTTTCCAATTGCCTCCGCCGCCTGCGTCGTTACACCTCCGGAGATCCTCGCCGCCTTCGTTTGGAGCTGAAGCACCCTTCCTCACTCCAACCTCTCCGCTACCGAGGTCGACGCCGCTGCACAGGCACACTACAAAACCGAAAGGGATCACCACCAGCGAAGTCCTCTCCAAGAGAATCGCCGTCTAGAACCCAGCCGCCGGAATCCTCCGCCGCCCTTCAACCAAAACCTAGGGATTAAGTTTTGGGATTGCTCTCCTCTTTCGGCGAAAAAAGGGGTTGCTTTGTTACGTTCATTAGCCGTACGTTTGTTATTCCATTCATATTTATTTTTGTGTAATATTTTTTTCAATGAGGTTCCTCTAAAACCAGTCTCACCATTTCGTATGGAGTACTTATTTTCGACCTACCTATCTAAATCCGTTCTTGGTGTCATTTGGACCGGTTTCTTTTCTTTTACATATTTCATATTTGTACTCTTTTTCTTATATGTGTCATTGTGTGTTGTTCATGTCGGCGTGCTTTTCTATCGAAGAGTGGTTTCTGCTATGGTATTTTTTTCGCTGGGGTTGTTAAGGGAATATGTGTAAGATTCGAGGAATTTCATTACTTTGGTTTGATAGTGATGATCATACATTTATAGAAAATTAAACCCTGTCCATACTGTATTTGGTTTTCTCACTAGACAATCACAACGTACTGGATAACAACTATTTGGTATTACGTGAGTTTCAAGTTTGATAATTAGAAGCCAAAACGCATGCAGCTGCGGAATAATGGAATATTCCGAGCATAATGGAATAAGGGAGAGCGAATATAGTCAATATACCTCATGTCCCTGAGAAATATATGTAGCCCTACTCCTCATCACTCTTGGATTTCCTCATCACTCTTAGATTTCTATTTCCCAAGCTCTTGCACCTCTTCGCGTCGTCGTCCTTATAAACCGTAAAACCCCTCGTCCTTTTTATTACACCGTCGTTGTCATGGCTCTGAAGGCAGTCCATGTCTCCGACGTACCTAACCTCGATCAGGTGCCGGAAAGCGCCTCTTTGCAGCGTTACTCCACGGGCTTCTACAAAGGTGTGAATCTTGGTCGGGTGGCATCGAGAATACCCAAGTTTCTAGTGATCAGACACCGAGGGAATGGAATGAACGGTTTAGAGTCGTCTGATCGGAGAATGAGAGCCATCAAGGAAAACTCCATCACCTCGTTTAACGCTGCTGCCCGATACTCTCTTGATTTCGTCGAGTTCGATGTTCAGGTAACCAAAGACGGCTTTCCCGTCATTTTCCACGACGACTTCATCCTCACCGAAGATCAGGGCACTCTGTCTGAGAAGAGAATAACTGACTTGCGTTTGACGGAGTTCCTAGGTTATGGTCCACAAAGAGAGGCAGGAGGAAGGAAAGCCTTTGTTGAGGAAAATCAAAGACGGTGAAATTGTAAGATGGGATGTTGAAGAAGATGACTCCCTCTGTACCCTCCAAGAAGTCTTCAAGAAGGTCGAGCCTTCTATTGGTTTTAACATCGAGATTAAATTCGACGACGACATTGTTTACCAGGAGCACCACCTCATCGGCGCCATCCAATCCATCCTGCAAGTCGTGTTTGATTGCGCCGGAGATAGGCCGATCGTATTCTCCACATTCCAACCTGATGCATCGATCCTTGTGAAGAAGTTGCAGAAGACCTACCCTGTGTTTTTCTTGACAGATGGTGGGAATCAAATTTACTACGACATAAGGAGGCATTCTTTGGATGAAGCAATGAAGGTGTGCTTGGAGGGTGGTTTGGATGGTATAGAGTCGGAGGTGAAAGGTGTGTTTAGAAATCCTGAGATGGTAAACAAGATCAAGGAGTCCAAGCTTTCACTTCTAACCTATGGCAATCTAATGTTGCGGAAGCCGTATACATGCAACGCCTGATGGGAATTGAGGGAGTGATTGTGGATTTTGTGGAAGAGATCACGGAGGCAGTGTGTGATATGATGAAGCCATTGGAGGCCACGGAAGAAGACGAGGAGGAGAAGCTGCAACTGGAATCGAAGCCACATCTCTCGCAGAGGGAGCTTTCCTTTCTGTTGAAGCTCATTGCAGAATTGGTACAACTCTGAAAGTTGATGCCACTTTGATTTTTTCAAGTTTTTTATTGGGCACCAACGAAGATGATGCAGCATCGTATAACCGTATATGCATTGTTGTACATAGAATTATAGAAATTGGTCATAGAGGAGGGAACTGGTCGTCGTGTAAGAGATTACCTGCTAGCTTGTCAAAAAATTATTTTAGGTCAGAGGAGCATGTATGCTTGTTTATTGTTCTTGTTTGATGTAACAGATTAGGACATGAGTGACAATGGAGGTCAATTAATTGTTTAAATCACAAAAAGAACTGTTTGGTATTACGGCTTCAGTAAAACTTGCTGGCTAGCAGTATACTATCAACTTGTTTTTACCCATCCGAACTGCCTAAGTAATAACTTCATACAGTCTTACCTTTTCCTCGTCCATTCTCTAACACCTTATACAATCCAAACATTATGACCTTAACCAAGACATATTTACAGTATCAGTGCCTTAAGGTTATTTCTTAATTTTCATTAGCAGTGAAAGACGATTAACTATTTCAACAGAATCCTAATGCGTACTTAAACAAAACACTGCTGTGAGCTTTAATGGTTTCATATTGACATAATAGCATGCTACAACATTAGTGTCATAGTGTGCAAGAGAGTGGAACTAGCTAAGGTTTAGTTTCTGACTTTCTGTATATAACCCCATTGCCTACACGGTTCGCTAGTTCCAAGCTTTTTACCAGTATATATGGTCGAATAAACCCAGATTTGACAGGATTTAGGCCAACTTAACCGACATGAATAAGCTAACGACACAGTATAATTGCAACGAGTAAAGGAAAAACGAAACAAAAAAGACTCAAACCAAAACCTAGTAATCTAGTCTCTACGAGACTTCTCCATTTGGTCTGATATCTAGTATATGAGCTAACAAAATGTATTTAACATACTGTACGGGGAAGATGATGAATGATATCGACAAAACTGAATTCACTACAACTAACTACGTATTGATTTATTTTTGTTCCTGCACATAAAAAGATCCAGATAGAATCACTACTATACAGTTCTTATTTGCTTCCCAAGCTGCAGTTAGGTAAGAGTAGTCACAGTGGAAGTAAATACCAATTAAACTCTTTGCAGAAGGATAACAGTGTAATGAATAGCTCTGTAATTCTACCTGAACCAATCTAATGTCATCAATTCCAGTCAGAATCCAAAAGCATATAAAGCGCAACGACAACAACATCAACATTCTACTACTATATGAGTTTCTTCCTTATCTTGTGGCTAAGCATAATCAGTAACCCAAAAATCACAATTTGGCTACAAAATATCTCCAGCAACTTCGCCTTGTTCTCCCTTTGACAACAAATCATCACAATTTGCTACAAAAGAATAAGCTCAATCTCAATTTATTTCATCTCAAGGAACTTGCCTTTCAGCAGCTTCAGCCACAATGGGCAACCTGGGCACCTGACCCAGCAAGCAAGAAGCAGACCCATAAACCAAAGACACCAAAAGAAACAGAAACACAGTACTATCCAAGCTCATGAGCAAATCCAACCCCACCCCATCTCTGGGATTGAAGCTCCTCTCCAGAAGATCAGGAAAGATGAGCAGCACATCAAGCACAATCACTTGCATGGTATTGAACCTCACATACCTACTAAAGTTCTGGTTCCTAACAACACCAAAGTAGAGGGTTAAAAATACCAAGAACCCATTAAAGGGGAAGCTCTTGAAGACCCTTATAGCAGGAACCAGGGGGTTAATCAGAGCCTGGATGGCAGTGAATTGGGTGATGACGTATTTACCGTACTGGATGCCGTCGAAGAAGGGGTAGAAGTAACAGACGGCGGCGATGAGGCGGTCGGGGGCGTCGACAGAGTCGTCACCGCCCTTGGAATGGGGGTGAGGAGGAGGAGTCTTCTGGGTTTGATGGGGTGGGAGAGTGAGAGAAGGAAGTGGCGGGGGAGAGAGAATGGGGAGGAGTGGAGGAGGGTTGGGTGGTGGGAGAGGCGGAGAGGGGTTGTGGGGGAGAGGAAGTTGGACATGGCCATTTCTGAAGAGAAATGGGATGTCCGGGTTTTTGGGTGGAAGGGGAGGAGTTCCTAAGCCGAAAGTCTGGAGCAAAAGACAGCGACTCAGATTGGCTCAAATGAATATCTTTTGCGTTTGAAGATGGAACTTGAAAAATGAGTCATGACACTGTTATTATTAGGGAAATTCTTATATGTTTAATATGACGATCATGTTTTTATATTTTTTCTCTAATTATCATCATTCATGTGAAAATAAACGCCGTGCACTGAAGATATTCTTCTATTATTATTATATATATTTTTTAAACTAAAAAACAGTTTTATATTTAGTAACAAGTGCTCAAACGAGCATAATTATAAAATAAAGCTTAACAACAAGCATGTCGAAACACATTCAGCCCCGTTTGGTATAACTTCATTTTTAGAAAAATCATTTTCTATCTGAATTTTTAGATTTTATAGTTTTTGGTAAATCAAAGAAAAACAGTTTTTTATTTTTTAAATTACAGGTCACTAGCAACAGCTTTTAAAAACAACTTAAATATTACTTTCAGAAATAGCTGTCATAAAAACACTAGAAAGTTTTAGAACTATATTTACCGAACACAAAATCATTTTATTTTCGCAGTACAACAAAATTAGATTTTTATAAAAGTCATTAGTGTAATCGAATTTTGAGAAAATTGTGAAAGCCTAAAGCCATAGTGGCTATTAAATACCTGTCTGTTGCCATCTATAGATAGAACAAGACGTTGTGGTAGTACCCACAATGGTAGATGTCTCGTGGTCCACTCATTTGACAGCATAATAACTTGAAACATCCTTTAGTATTACTCCAGACGATTTAATAGTTTCATTGATGCCAAAGTATCCATATTTCACCATATCACAATCTCTAGGATCCCAAATGCGGTATCCTAGCAGCCCAGTGTTCATCCACTCGACCCATAAGGGAGCCCACTTCTGGACTGAAGCATCAAGATAGGTCTATGATGAAGCCTCCTCTTTTAGATCCCGAATCTGAATCTCTATTAGGCATCAGAACTGTACTAGAAGCCCAACATGGATTAAGCTTTATCATCGGTTTAGGCCCCAAGACTAATATGGGCACCCATCCCAATTCGGGTTTGTCACCAGATCCGCCACCCACCTGGTTCACGATAGGGATTACCGCTACCACTACGTACTTTGTCATCGCGTTACCATCTATCGGTACCCATTCAGCCGCCACACACAACCACCTTGGAAGATGAAAGGCAACCAAGAGCTTCAAACCTGGCACTATTTGACTCCACTACATTTGAGCTTCAAACCAATCCAGCGTACTCTTGATCTATTCTCATGTTAACGTCTGACTACCAGCATTCTCAAGCATAAACTGATCAGAACAGATCAAAACACCCTTCATCTCAATCTCCTCTACTTCGAGGCGTGGCTGCCGTGATCGACTTCGAAAAACCCTTCTTGGTTTAATTTTCAGCCCTAACGTCCAATCCCAATCATTTCCGATCTCCACCAAATCGTTGTGATGATTATATCTTGCTTTGGGAGCGAGCCTTTGTTGGCTGAGGTGTGTTGATGTTGCGATTGAACCCCCACCTAAATAGAAGATCGGGGCAGATCTCCACAACTGGATCGCCGCACAAAGGTGGTTAGGTTTCGGGAGCCCCGCGGACATAGCTATAACAACTTGGAGCATATTGCAAATTTAGTGGTGCCGAAAGGATTCCGGCTTGATGGCGATGTTGGGGTGTAGAGGCCCTAGGGTTTAGGGTTTGGTGCACTACTAGAAAAAGGTTCTAAGGTGACGAAATATTTTTAATTCGTCACCTAAGAGAACACTTTAGTGACGAAACCGGTTTCGTCACCTCAGTGACAATTTTTGTCGTCTAAGTATTTCGTCACCATTTTCGTCACCTTAGAGCTAACTTAGGTGACAAAAATACATTTCATCATATAACTGATAGGGTAGGTGACGAAATATATTTTCGTCACCAAAGTTTGGAGCATTTAGGTGACGAAAATGCATTTTGTCGCCTAACAACCTACTTTTGTGACGAAAATAAATTCGTCGTCTAACACCTTTACTTAGGTGATGAAACATAAAGTTGTGTGTCTTTTTGAACTAATTACGGAGTAGAAATAAAATTTTAGAAAACCCACCATACTATATGATCAGTGTACTTAAATACGGCTATGAAAAAAAAACCACTAGTTTTCGAAAACGTTAAGGTCTCGATCCACGCGGTCAACATTAAATTAACGTCACTTATTACACAAAAACGCTTTTACCTACCCCTATATGACCTAGTTTGATTGATTCTTTCACACAAAAAACTCTCATATTGATGAGATGTAACCACCCATATAAAAATTTGGGGACGTTCACCTCTCGACGATAGGGCTCCACATAGGGAAACATAAGCATATATAGGGTTGACCGCTTTATCGGGGACCAAATGTTACTGGAAATATGTGATTTTTCAACCATAGTCGTATTTCACCATACCGATTACATCCTATTTCACAAGATTTTTGAAAATATTGCTTCCTCCCTGTAGTTTGTTCACAAAAATCTACACTTGCATATAACCTACTAAACAAGTTATACCACATTAGTAGACACGGTTTGGTTCCAATGGCTAAATTTTACAAAATGAAAATTCAACCGTCTGATATGATCAGTGTACTTAAATACGGCTATGAAAAAAAATTCACTAGTTTTCGAAAATGTTAAGGTCTTGATTCACGCGGTCAACATTAAATTAACGTCACTTATTACACAAAAACGCTCTTACCTACCCCTATATAACTTAGTTTGATTGATTATTTCACACACAAAACTCTCACATTGATGATATGTAACCACCCATGTAAAAATTTGGGAACATTCACCTCTCGACGATAGAGCTCCACATAGGGAAACATAAGCGTATATAAAGTTGACCACTTGTATCGGCGACTAAATGTTACCGGAAATATGTGATTTTTTAACCATAGTCGTATTTCACCATACCGATCACATCTTATTTCACTAGATTTTTGAAAATATTGCTTCCTCCCTATTTAACAAGATCACATTCTATCAAAACCTTTTCTTTTTATGAAAAATAAATAAATGTGTTGAAATTAAAATAAGACGACGAAATTGAAAATAGAAAGAAATTTGGTTCACTTAGGGGGTGTATTCAATTCAGATTTTAAAAGATTCTAACAGACTTTAATTAATCCATGTATTCTGCAAATTCCATAAATTGTTTTAACTCTATATAGAGTCGGGCAGATTTTAATGGATTGATTCATTGGTTTTTCTTTGGATTTTATAAGTCCATAGACTGTTTATTAATACAAGTTGTGTTTAACATCATGTCAAACGCTATACAACATAGTCATGTTAAAAACCAAACCGACAACAACAAATGATATTCATTTACAGAACTCTATACAACAATGATCATGTTGAAAACCAAACCAGCAACAATAGATGATATTCATTTACAGAACTCTATACAACAAGGATCATGTTGAAAACCAAACCGGTAACAACAAATGATATTTATTTACAGAACGCTATACAGCAACAGTCAGGTTGAAAACCAAACCAACAATAACAAATAATATTTATTTACATAAGATTTTTTTTCCCAACCAAACCAGAAATAAAGAAATCGTGCTGTGTTCCCTCTCCTAAATCCATTGCAACATGGAAAACTTGAGCACTTTCAGTTTGCATACAGACTTTGTGGACTCCATTCTCTGCACATGTTTCATGCACTTGGTATCTTCTACCTCACCAAAGTCACTTGCCTCAAACCCCATAAATGAGGTATAAACCCTTCAAACCGTCACCCATGCAAACATCAAAAAGGCTAATTAGAAATGCCTTACACATATGCAACCCCTTTCTCTATGTGTCCCTCCCTCACCTCCTTCCCTACCCTACAAAGTCCAACCCCTCTCCACTCTACTCCTCACCAAAGTAGCTAGCTTGTATCCACTCTAAAAAGCGGCCAGATCTATAGCTCTCTCTTTTCTTGCTTGTTCTCTTTCATGGCTGCTTAGCCTATCGCCAACAATCTCAGTCCAGCCAGCATCTACATGTATAGAAATTAAAAATAAATATAAGAAAACATGTCAAAGAAAAGTTAACAATGTCAATTTTACAATGATAAAATTCATGTTACATGGCATAAAAACAGTGATTCTTCTTTTATTGTTTGTAGCTGTGATCAAATCAAACCATTTAAGTTTCATTCTTCTAGATACAAGAAGAAATAGTGAAATAATCTGCTAGTAAGAGCAAATTCACAACAAGCTCTTGACTACACACCTAACTGACTACTCAAATAATAAATAGAATGCAAATAGTAAAGGACCAGCTTATATGCACTCGTGTGTACTATTTCTAAGTTCAACATGAACGCTACTACTATGCGTAAAACAAATGAATTAGACAAAAAGAAAAAAGTAATAAGCATCAAGTTTCTTATGATTACAGCAAGGGCCTTTTAACTTAATAAAATCCATCTGAATTCTAGTGAGAGACTATGATAGATGATCATTCATGTAAACAATCATGCTCTGAGTCTTATTAGAATATCTTAGTCATCCATGTTAACAATCCCATTTTAGGCAGAACTTACACTATAGAATCAATTACAAACTAAACACTCAAGTGCACCATTCACCTTCTTCACATCCAAAATATTTGCATAAATCAAGAGTTGCTGATGCTCTTAGCCCCTAGTCTATAATCCTAATAATGATTGAACATGGGAGTAGCTGTTATATCAGCTATCAGCAAGCATATACTAAGTAAAACATCAATTAATCCCATTCAAATCTGATGTACACTTTAGCATATCAAGCAATCAAACGAAACCCTTATTCCAATATCCCACCAACGTACTGGATTTCCAAGAAATTTCAAGGTAGTGATTATTGGTAAATCAAACAGGTTTAGTGCTTGACGAGCAAAACAGGAGACTACCCCCAAATCCCTTTTTCTCCAAATCAGGGTTTATGAATTCACCAAAAATTTCCATCCCCAAACCAAAAAGATAAGACGACGAACACCAAAAAGAGAAGAGAAAGGCGATTACCCAGATGTTTGCATGTGGTGAGGTCGTCAGTCAAGGTCAGTTCGTCGCCAAAACGAGAGAGAAGAGAATACTTCAAAATCTGATGGTTAGAGAGCAGATTCTTGTTAGGGTCTCCTATTTATACCAAACAGCTCAGAATCCATCAAAATTCGGCATCTGATAGAATCCTTGAAAGTCGTTGAGTTATTGAATACCGTCAGAGTTTGAAAGAGTTTTTAAAATCGCAATCGAATACCATAAGATTTTAAATCACTTTTTAAAATCTTAATTCAATATCCATAGACTTTTAAACTCCAAAACAATCCAACAGACTCTTAATTGAATACCCCTTAGATGACGAAAGACCTAACTCCATAATATTTGACGGGTCGAACTTTCGCCAATTTTTTAGGCCAAATTTTGTATTTCACTTAAGTGACGATATAGACAGTTTTCGTGGGCTTAGTTTCTTTTAGTAAACTCAAATCAATTCCTTTACTCGCTGTCTCTCGCATAGTTACTCTGAAATCCCTAAATCGATTCCAAGCTGTCTCCTCCTCCTCCACATCGCCGTCTCCTCCCTTGCTCCACATCGTCGTCTCCTCCCTTGCTCCACATCGTCGTCTCCTCCCATATCGACGTCAATTCCAATCGGCCTCTCCCGCGCCCACATCGCCGTCTTCCACATCAACGTCGCCTCCACATCGTCGTCTCCTCCCATATCGACGTCGCCTCCACATCGCCTTCACCAATCTCTTCTATTTAGTCCCCTATTCATTTCTCATCTTATACTTCTTTCGATCTGGTAGGGTTTGGTGGATGAATCACAGTTTCAGCAAAAGATTTGGGGATATTCCTAATCTCTACAATCTCGTGGCAGAAGGTGTAGTGAGTGGGTTGGGCAAAGGAGTCTCAGCTAGCACCCTAGGTATCATTCTTAATTGGTTGCATCCAAAATCGGTTCTCTCTCTCTATCGATCTCTCGATCTATTAAATTTGGTTAAAATAGATGAATTAAAGATTAAGACTATTACATGTAACTTGGATGTAGGATTTTCATTTGTAATAGTTTCTAGATTGATACTTTTAATTATTAAATTGATTTTGATTGACAATGATTTGCACATTTGTAGATGAATACAAATGGTGGCACCGTGTCTCTATTTGAATATGGTATGAATTTTGTTCTTGATGCTGGTGTAGAGGTATTGCACGCCTTTTAGCCTTTTCCTTTATTTTCCTTTCATTATATATGGTTTGTCTATATTGATAATTGACCTAATGATTTTATTTTGTTTTTCTTTAGGTCGGTATCTGGGGGATTGCATTCAAGAAAGTTTTTTCATTGCAACCCTTATTGTAGATCAGGTAAAAGCTATTGTCAAAAGTTAGTACTCTTGGACAAGCATGCAGAATGTTTCAAAGGTTGAGGAATGTTGGTTTTGTCCTATATTTTCATGGTAATTATGAGCTTATATTTTCATTTAGTTACATATCTGTGTGCATATATATATATATATATATATATATATATATATATATATATATATATATATATATATATATAGGTCCTTCCACTAAATGATCCTTTTTTTTGACATATATGAGGGATAGAGGATTACACCAACTTTTCGATCACAAAATCACATCTCCACCGTTCAATATGTAGTTCTATATGAGTAGATCATTTCTGTAAATTTTCAGAAATTTTGGTGATCGTTAAGGCATTCAAAACTACGATTTATAATTATAAGCATGAATGGTTCAGGTTTGGCAGATTTGGTTCATTCATTGATTTAATCTTGTTCGACACCTTAACGATCACCAAATTGACTGAAAATTTGCAGAATTAATCTATATATAAGGACCAACAAACTGAATGGTGGAGATTCAAAAATATAATCGAAAAGTTGGTGTAATCCTCCATCCCTTATATATGTCAAAAAAATGGATCCCTTAGTGGAAGGGCCATGTGTGTGTGTGTGTGTGTGTGTATATATATATATATATATAGAGGGCCATTCCACTAAGGGATCCATTTTTTTGACATATATGAGGGATTGGGCATTAGACCAACTTTTTTATTACATTTTTCAATCTTAACCATTCAGTTTTTAGGTCCCAATATGTAGATCACTTATATAAAATTTCATCTAAATTGGTGATCATTAAAGTGCTCAAAACAGCGATTTGCATGAACGGTTCAGGTTTGACAGATTTGATACGTCTATTGATTTAAGCTAATTCGAAATCTTAACGATTACCAATTTGGATAAAATTTTGCACAAGTGATCTACTCGTATAGACCTATAAAGTGAACGGTGGAGATGTGATTTTGTGATCAAAAAGTTGGTGTAATGCTCAATCTCTCATATATGTCAAAAAAAGGGATCTCTTCCTTATATATATATATATATATATATATAATGAGGCTGGATATGGAGCGCACGTGCGCAAGTGCGCACGGAGCTCCGTTTGCCACCGTCCGGCATCAGCGCCAGCGCACCTCCCCCCAGGGGACTCCAGCAGCGTCCCCGATTACTTTCCCTTCCCGGCGAGTCTGCCGAATTCCAGTTTTCCGGCGAGATCACCCAAAACTTCAAATAAAGTCGATCTCGCCGGAAATTGGAATTCGGCGGACTTGTCGAGGAGGGAAAATGATCGGGAACGCTGCTGGAGTCCCCTGGGGTGGAGGCGCACCGTCGTCGGCGTCGGACGATGTGGAACGGAGCTCCGTGCGCACTTGCGCACGTGCGCTCTCTATCGTTTTCGTGTATATATATATATATATATATATATATATATATATACACAGTCCCTATCCAGAGCGAAGCTTCGCTTTGGAATTAACGTGCGAAGGTCCTTATTTGACTCACTTTTCGGTCATATTTTTCGATCATACCCGGTAAGTGTCTAGATACATATCGTATGATCATCTTTACAAAGTTTCATTCAGTTTGGTGATCGTTTGCACACCAAATCAGATAAAATAAATCAATAGAACAAAATCTGTCCAAGTAGAACCATTTAGGGTATATATATATATATATATATATTTTCGGTCATATTTTTCGATCATACCCGGTAAGTGTCTAGATACATATCGTATGATCATCCTTACAAAGTTTCATTCAGTTTGGTGATCGTTTGCACACAAAATCAGATAAAATAAATTAATAGAACAAAATCTGTCCAAGTAGAACCATTTAGGGTATATATATATATATATATATATATATATATATATATATATATCGGTCAAGGTTTGGTGATCGTTCGCTCTGGACAGGTGATCGTGCTCGTATGTATTGCAGAATTTAGCTTATTGTATCCCTTCAAGACCTTATACTCTGATAGCGATAATGAGTTCAAGGTTATTGAATACACTTCGAGAAAGCTCAAGGTTTGAAATGGCGGGGGTATTGAGGTAATGAAATTTGTTGTTCATGTATATAATTATTCCTTGTTGGTTTTTGTTTCCTATTTGCATACAAACTTTGGAGCTTCAGTAAAGCATCCTTAGCTTTGGATTATATTTTTGATCACAATGTGATGAGAATGGAGAACCTGAAAACCAATACCACTCACCTTCCTAAAAAAAAGTGGTAAACTTCATTTCATTGTGATTTGTATACTTCATTTTCCTTTCAATGCAAGTAGTAGAATCTAATGTCCTGAATGAAAGCATCACAAGTTCTCTATCTACATTTTGCTTAAAGAAACGTGCTATAATTGGGAATTTCATGAGAAACAAGAGCAGGTTTGACAATGCTATCAATGAGACTTTATGGTGTAGTGAGTTAGTGTATATGCATGGTTCTTCTCTTATTCTATTTTACTTTTTGCTCTGTTATGCACATTGTGGACTTACTTAGACATAGGCTTAAGAGAGAGTGTCTAAGCTATAGGATATTTAACTTTGGTATATTGATTTATAAAATGTGGAAAAGAGATTAGAATATGCTGGGTGCAGAGTGTGATATGCATCAAAGTAGTTTATAAATGTATAACTGGTGCTTAAGTGAACATGGTAAGCCAAACTAGCTAGTGAACTTACATTTCATCTTTCAGACTTTTTAGTTATTGCTCATTTGATGCCCATTTAGCTAAAGTAATAAACAAACCTTACATGTGAGCTTAGTTTTGATGCTCGGTTTGCTTATCGATATTGAACAAGCTTCTGTTGGTGGCTTTGACAGAAACTGTTTATCACTTATTGTCAATATGAATGTCCTCTTGGTAGATATGAACAGTAAGAAACTGCCGTTGAGACGATGGTCATATTGACAATGGTCTAATTTGGTGTGTGGTGTTGTGTTGGTTTCCTCCTCTCTTTTTTTCGCAGCACCTCCCCCTAAAACCAAGACAGGGGTGGCGAAAGGCTTAAAAGCGGAGAAAATAGTCAAGAGGGCCTGATAGGAGCTGCACTTCACGTTCCTAGCGAGCTGTACTTGTTGATATTGCTGTGGAGGAAGCCTGAAATGCCAAGGAGGAAGCCTAGAAAGCCAATAAGGACGCCTGAAAAGCCGAGGAAGAGAACATACAAATCATGACACGTTTTCAACAATGTGAGCAGTTTCTCTTCACCAAATTCGACGTATGCCAGCCGGCAGTCCCACCCCAAGAGCAGCCCAATGATGATGATCATGATGATGGAGGCAATGATTCAATTAACATTACTTCATAATCACTAGTTTATTTTCTAGTATATATTTTGTATGAACAAGCTAGTCTATATTTTCAAGTACTCTTGAGTTTGTATATATGAACTTGATTATGAATATATATATTTTTGCTACTGCCCAGGTGGTTTGGTGAATGGTGAAGAAATATTGAGTATTTTGTATTATTAATATATTTATGTTAATATTAAATGTGATATTAATAATTTTAAATGATTAAATTTATTAAAAATAAATAGCACTAAGGTGACGAAAGTTAATATTTCGTGGCCTTAGTCGGATGAACGAAATGTTAGACAACTGCCAGGTTTCCGTAGTGTTAGTGTTTTGGTGACAAAATATGTTCGTTACTTCAGTACTGTGGCGACGAAACAGTTTTAGTCACCTAACCAATTTTGCGACGAAACATTGTTCATCAGCTAACCAATTTTGCGACTAAATAATTTTCGAAATCTCAGTCCTTACTAAGATGACGAGATAGTTTTCGTTAGCTAACCACTTTTGCGACGAAATAGTTTTTGTCATCTTAGTAAGGACTGAGATGACGAAATACTTATTTTCGTCACCTAAGTGCTCTCACCACCACCCTTAGATGACAAAATTTTCGTTGTTTTAGTGCTTACATGACGACATAAGCTCTTAGGTGACGAAAATATTTCGTCACCTAAAACTTTTTTCTAGTAGTGGGGGCAGCGTTAGAGTCACAATATGTATGTTTAGTTTTGACACTGTTATTAGTGTTATGTAAAGAAACTATGATAGAATTGCTATTTTTTATTTATTGAAAAAAGGAAAACTATTAGAGTAATTTTATTCACACATTGTAATTTTTTTAAGGGTATTTAACACTAAACTATCATTTAAATGTACAAATGATAAAATAGTTTCTAAATGTTTCACATGATAAAAAAGTCACCATTAAAACATGTTACATGATAAGATGATCACCTTAAAACATCTTAAATGTTATAAAGATCTATTTTCACTTTTTTTACATGACCATTCTACCCTCCTCTCTTATTTAACTATTTTTTGATCGATCTCAGTTTCGTCATCTCTCTCTCACACACACATTTTCTCTCTCTCTCTTATCGCCGACGATTGTCGACATGGATCGCGAACAGAGCTCCGGTCTCCGATTGCAAATACATGCACTCCATCGGAGCTCCGGCGAACACCACTCCCCCTTAACTGATACCTCCTATCAGCTACGCTCAGTCACCGCATCTCTCTCTCCCTCTCCATCTCCGGCTTGGTCATTCTTCTTCATCGCCGTCCAAGTCTTCGATCGTCTTCTTCTTTTCAAGGTAATCGGAGAGGATCTAATAGCTTCTTTTCTGTTTAAGCATCTTTTCTGTTGTGTAATTCTGCTAGAGATTGAAGTTTATGGTATGAATTTTAAAGCGATTAAAGTATATGTGTTTGATCTGGAAGATTTTGTGATGCGGATGCGGCGGAGAAGTTCCGAAAGGAGTCTGGAACTGAACGTATCCTTTTTTGTTTTGCTATTGATGTGATGTTTTGTTTGTGTAGTTGGTTCGATTTGAATTGTGTTTGTGGCATTTCTATGCTTGGTGGTGTTGTAGTGTGTTTGTCTTTATGAGTGTTTAGCAGATATTGATCTTGCAACAATCACAGAACGCATGGCAATCAAGAAGGCAGTACAATGTGGTAATGTGGAGGATGCAATCGATAAGGTAAATGACTTAAACCCGGAGTTGAGATTCCCTTTTTATTGAGCCCTTAATGGTAGCATATAGTTATAATTCAGTACTGTCTCTACTTTTCTCATTTTGTTAATGGATATGGTACAAATTTGATATGAAAGTTAAACCAACTTTATGAAATTGCTTAGAATTGAGGCAGAAACGATATCAAACAGTTATCCATTATGTTGTAAATCAAACCAATTCAGCCATGTATCCTTGAATATAGAAATTTGATTTCGTTCTTTGTCTCTTATGTGGTTACGTGGCCTTTTTCGGATATGAGTTCACCTAACATTATTAGAGTAACAGGTGATAGCATGTTACTTCATATCTGCAACCATGACATGATTAGTTTTCTTGTGGTTTTGTTGCTGTGATTCCATACCCTTTTTTTTTTCTGGGACTGAAGCACCAGAGAGACATTAAGTGCATGTGTTTTGAGTTTAAAGTAATAGAGTTCATCTTGTACTCGTCAGTCAGGCCAACCGATCTTTGAAAAGAAATAAACTAAACAAAGAGAAAGGCAGGGTGCTATGTCAAAACCATGGGTGAAAGAATTCACTCCTTCTCCTGAGTTTAGTAGTAGTGTTTGGTTTTATTCAAAATGCTCTAGATAGAAATCTTCTTGACTACATGTTATCAATGTTGTGAGTAACCATAGCACTCATCACTGTGGTGAATCTTGGTAGAATTTGTTATGTGTGCCTTGGACCTTAGTATTTAGGACCAACTCTTGGATTCCAAGAATAGACATGAATTATCTATACTAGTATGATTCTGTTGCTGTGTTCATTGTCAATCTGTTCATCATTGCTTCGATAAAGAAAGTGTTTTTGTTGAGATCTTTACATGTAGTTTTTTGATTTAGCATATTATATTAGAAAATATATCCCGTCTATTTCAATTTATATGATGATCTGTGAAAATTTTGTCTGCAAAAGTGGACTCCCGACGAAGATGAGAAACTAATCGAGGTTGTTGCCCTTCATGGTGCAAAGAACTGGACTTCAATAGCCTCCAAAGCAGGTATGTATTGTATATATGCATGAATGTAACCCAAATCAATCACATTATGTACTTAATGATCCAGAGAATAATGGGTTTTCGGTGTAGCGCTGAATCGGAGCGGCAAGAGTTGCAGGCTGAGATGGGTGAACCATCTGAGACCCAACATCAAGAGAGGCGACATGTCTGAACATGAAGAGGACTTGATTATTAGGCTACACAAGCTTCTTGGAAATAGGTAACCCTTCAGCTCATTTCATTTTCCTTGCTTATGTAGTCGATCATTATCAAATTCTCGGACTTGCAAATTGTTGTGATGTATGTGCAAATTTTATTGTTCTAAGTTGGTCTTTGATTGTGGGGAGATTGTCGGGTCGAATAGACAATGTAATCAAGAACTACTGGTACACTCGTTTAAGCAAGAAAATCCAGCAGAAAGAGAAGCAAAGTAACAATGAAGCTAATGGGATGATACAATTTCTGGCAGTAGATGAGAAACCAAGTGTAGCAGATGATGATCAAAAGGTCCATGTGGAAATGAAGCAAGAGTGCTTGGCAGCAGCAACGGGTACAAGTGCGACTCTAATCAAGAAAAAGGAGGTGATCGATTCTGAGGACTACTCCAACACTTACATTAACAATATTGATGCTGACGAGTTCCTTAATCTGCTCAATGAAGAAGAACCTTTGAGTTGGGAGGTTCCGCAAATTTCTTGAGCTAGAAGATGCACTATTGCTCGACTGATGTTAAATATTTGATGAATCTAGTATTGTAGTAGGTTTCATGTGAGTGCACTAACACTTTTGGATGCTCCTCTAATCATGGTTTTTGTAAATTTTGTTATATAACTAGCTATTGTGAACGAAATGTCTACTAAATCACTTGAACATGATCTGCTCTGTAGTGTCTATCGTGTATTACAGTAGTAGAGTTACTGCATTTCGGGTGTTGTTCGGATGTTATTGAGATATGACTTGTAGTTTCTTATTACTAGTGTAAGATGCTTTAGAGATGTTTCAACTTATACAGATGTGGTTATTTCAAATTGTTCAAATAGTGGTATCTGTTTTCTGAGTAGGTAGTTATATAGTCAGTCTATTGTTGCGGTGCAACGACACGCTGCAAATATTTAGTTACTTGAGTAGTTACACGGTCAATTACATGACATCTATGTAACTATCCATGTAACTATGCATGTAACTATCTATTTATGTAACTATCTATCTATGTAACTATGCATGTAACTATCCATGTAACTATCTATCTATGTAACTATCCATCTATGTAACTATGCATGTAATTATCCATCTATGTAACTATGCATGTAACTATTCATATATGTAACTATTCATGTAACTATGCATGTAACTATTCATCTATGTAACTATGCATGTAACTATAGATTGATAGTTACCTGGGTAGTTATATACATGCTACACTTGTGTAACTACATTATCCAGCTTATGTAACTATCCATAAATGAGGTGGAGCTACAGATCAATTTTCTCATTCTTGAAATAAACAATAAAAATAAGACATTCAAAATGCATTGTTTTATTGGAGCCAAGTTGCTTGCTTACAAAACAGGGTGAAGCATTGACAACAAGCTATTGATCCAATGATTTTCTTTTTGTAGTAGAAAAGGCTGAAAAGCTACTCAAATCTTATATACCATGGAAAATGAGGAAAATACAATTCATTTGTCCCTACTGTCTATTTATTAGGCATAGATAACCTTAAGTACTACTTCTAAGATAGACGAAAAACAAAAAACTCAGAGTACAGATAGAAACTTAAAGTACTAAATGGGATTGCTATGGTTGACCTCTTCGTAGTCATAAGACCTTGCCTATTGGATTCTTAGCAATTATATCTTTCCTCACAGATTCACAATGTTCAACTAAGGAGATATGTTTAACCTGTAATATTTAAAGTTGTTCACACATAATGAACCATGCCCAAGTAGCTAGTTTTTCCAACCTTAAGCAATTGCTTCGTATCCATCCTTCTCTAGTCACCTGTCTTCACAATCTTCTCATTCTCCTATAAAATAAATCATTTAAATAGTTAGATAAATATTGAAGTAAGCATTATATTCTGTGCTCCAGACTCAAATTAGAATGCAAAGTTCACATCCCTTCGGCCTAGCCAATCCCAATTCCATTTTTGTTCTATTCAAATTTGTTTTGGATGAAGATAAATTTAATAAACTTCAAATTAATACAGCCAGTGACATATATTTTTAGAATCACAATCTCAAGAGTTGAATTATACACAGGTAGATAGAACTAAATTAGTATTTTAAATCAAGTAAACCAAAACCACATCTATAGGGTCTTTTCTGATAACACAGTTGACTGAAATACCATAATGGTCATGTACGAGCTATATAAAACATAGACTGAGCTAGTCACAGATCATGTACCATCCAACTCGAAAAGGATCACCAAAAATATAACTGGAAAGAGTTACAGATTATGCACCATCCAACAAATGAGAAAAGAAACAGCCAAAGCCTAACAGAAAATTCTTACACACTATACAATTAGCTAGGAAAATACAAGGTATCAAAGTTGTGAATGCTTACATCTCGCATATGCTTTTGTCTTCCAACCTCCATCTAGAGAACACGCAAATAGAACAGTCACAATTGTAACCTGAACAACAGACCAAGAAATTTGGTCAAAAAACAAACAAAGCTATACAAAGTTAGGGGCCTAAATCTGTGTTAATGTGGTGAATGTTGCGATACGAAACCATTAGAAACTCAGTAACATTACAATTCATTTCACACCCAGAGCAGCAAGAACACAATCACACACAAAATGAAGCAATCGGTAAAATATTCACCAATGATAAGCTGATTCTTAGTTCCCTGTCTAACTAAACATGGTTTAAATTTCATAAACTACTCAATTGATGCAATCATCTCCAAATCAGACGAGAACCACGTGACTATATCAAATAAGCAAAGAACGAAAAAAAAGGGTAAAAGTTATAAATGGTCCCCGTGGTTTGGGGTTATGGTTATGTTTGTCTCCGTGGTTTAAAATTACCTAATGTTGGTCCTCGTATTTTATATGTTGACCAATTTTAGTCTAATTTTAACATTTCGTCTAACACTGTTAGTGAGGCTATCACATGCCTCTCCCATGCTGGGTTAATTTTGTCTTTTACCATTTTTTCTCAATCACTACAATCTATCGCATGAAACCCTTTGATGCATAAATTCATGTACTTAGACTAGGTGAAGCAAGACACAACTTTTTCACTGCCCAATAACAGAAAAACCAAAAAAGTATTAAACATTCTTCAAATGTAGCTGAGCAAATTCAGCATACTTAATTGAGAATCATCCCAAGCATCCATAATAGTGTCGATCTCTTTTATTTTGCCAAGCACGTTGACATTACATTCTTAAGTATCAAAATAGGCAATTGAATAATTAAAATATAGCCACAAAATAAACACACCAAAATTTAACATCTAAAAATTCATATATGCACGTCACCAATTCGCCAACACTGCTCAATTTTTCTGTTGAGGAGTCATTCCAGGATGTCTCCATATGGGTGCAGAACCTTTTCTAGTATTTAAAGTTGACGTAGTCGTCTTGAAAGATTTCTTTTGTGTTGTATTTAAGGATGTGCCGAACTTAGGATTAGAAGTTCCAACCTTCTGACTCTAGAAGTTGAGGTAGTCGTATTGGAAGAGTTATTGTGTCTTGGAATTGTTGTGAATGTGCCACCTCCTGACATTCTTGTAATGGCAGGTTGATGTGGAACTTGAACCTACAAGCAAAAGACCACTTAATTACAGCTCTCAACATACAATGTCATACAAATATATATATATATATATATATATATATATATATATATATAAAACATATTTAAGTGGTAATAGAGATATACATAGCTCATCTCATGTGGATTACAATACAGCCCTTGCCGTGAATTGGTGTTTGCACTAGGCATATTTGAAGTTTCAGTTGGTTGTATATTCGGGCATGGATTTGGGCTAGCACTTGTAGTCTTCCTTCTCTGAAAAATCAAAATGAATATACATAATATCATCAAAAATAAAAATCTGATACAATCACATACAATTTAATCTGAGTTTTGTATGTATACATTGTTGCCTTGTCTTGAACTTTGTTCTGATACTCCACCACTTCCTTGACCATTTCTTTCACTAACATTTGCTGGCCTTGGATAAGCATATCTTTTATCAACATTTACATTTGGAGGGGCATCTCGAGGCTGATTTTTACAACTTCTTCTGTTGTGACCTTTTCCCCAACACTTGGTACATTTTGTGGTCTTTCCCTTTCTACTCACAACCTGCATAGGATTGTTAGGATCTTTCTCCATTTCTAGGTCCTTTCTCCTAGCCTTCCTTGGCCTGCCTGGTTGCTTTTTCACTAATGGGGTAAAAGTGGCTCTTGATTACCCTTAGGCCACATGTCAGACCCTTTGATTGGATGAATTATAGGTTCATAAGCCTTCAAGTATGTCTGCTTGTGGTAATATCTATCTACGTATGCCTCTGGTTTCTCCCTATTGTGATGAATAAATGCAACAACATGCAAGCATGGTATTCCTGTCAAATCCCACCTTCTACAACTACATGTCCTTTCTCTCAAATTAACAACATGCCTGTCTTTTATAGTCTCCCCCACTTGAAATTCAAAATTTCCAGAGTATGTTGGTATATAGTACCTAGATGCATGAATGGTCTTGTTTAACTTATTTTGAATTTTAAGACATACCACATTTTGAAATTCAACAATTTGCTGTCTTTTTACTTGATATCTCCTCATGAGATTACACCTTATCACACTTGGTCTCTAGCAGTAAGTATCCAACTGTTGAAAGTCTCACATAAGTTATTCAAAAGCATATCACACTTCAACCTACTGGTAAACCTACACCTAGCCCATCTTCTAGGATCTTTCCCAACCAACCAGTTATATGCAGTTTTACTCAACTTCTTCAACTTCATTATTTATGTCTCAAACTCAGCATTATTAGGTGCCCTAGCAGCACTCCACAACAAGTCTTTCAAAACCTTACCTTTGTGAAGTTTCTTGAAATTTCCATACAAATGTCTCACACACCACTATGATTTGTTGTTGGTACAACAATTTTAAAAGCCTCATCTAAACCCTAAAACTAAAATGTAAAAACTATTCAGCTAATAGTATTCTATTTTATAAGTACAAAACAAGCAGAGATAGAAATGCTACTTTACCTTTTGCTGATCAGAGACAAAATTCCATCCATGCGTCTCAACTGGTCCAAGATCTTCAATTAGTAGTTGTAGAAACCAACACCATATTTCCTTATCTTCACTCTCCACCACTGCATAGGCTATTGGATACATATTGTCATTGGCATCAATGCCAACAACAGCTAGTAGTTGCCCTATAATAGCATATGGACTACTTCAGTTTCTTTATATTAATTTATAGGAATTATAATTATATACAGAAATTAATATATCAGCTAAAGAAAACTCAGTACCTGCAAATGCGCCTTTAAGGTGGCATCCATCTACTATAATAGCCCTATATCCTCTTTTGAAGTCATTCTTACAAGCTTCAAGACACACATAAAGACTTTGAAAGTATGGAGGATTTGCCCTCACAAGCATACTGCTATTGATATTTGTTTGTTTTACTTCTGCACAATACTCTCAAATTCGACTATACTGCTCTTTATAGTTTTCTTCAATCATTCTAATGGCTTCTTGTCTTCCTCTACTACACTGACCATGAGATACATCCACTTCAATCTCTCTCCTAACAGTTGACTTCAACGTTTTTAAGGATAACTTAGAGTCATCTCTAAACCGATCCAACCACTTTTTAGCAATATACTTATAGGTCACATGTTTATTTTTATATTGCATGCTGCAATTATGCATATTTAACAGAGATTTGATTTGCCATGTACCTTCATCATTAGGAGATGCACGTATTTTCCAAGGACAACCTGGGATACACTCTGCTATAATCTGGATCCTATCATTCTTTTTTATAGTTGTCTCATAACCTCCTTTGATTGAATACTCCTTTATTGCTTCCTTCACATCATTCTTTGTAGCAAACAACATTTCAATCACAAATACAAGGTTCTCCATATCTGTGGCAGCGTTGAACTCAAGATATTTAGTCATTCCTTGTTC
Source organism: Fragaria nilgerrensis (assembly GCA_010134655.1). Lineage (NCBI taxonomy): Eukaryota > Viridiplantae > Streptophyta > Magnoliopsida > Rosales > Rosaceae > Fragaria > Fragaria nilgerrensis. Next base: position 27,035,315 of record CM020979.1, on the reverse strand, counting down.
TTCATCATCTGAATTCACTAGACTGTTCAAATCATCAAAATCATATTCTCTCTCTTGTGCAATGTTATCTTGCATGAAATTCAATGGTAATAGGGAACCTGATTCCATGAGACATTCCTCTTCCAACACGATGTTCTCTTCTGAACGGTTTAGTGAAAAAGTATCATCATCTTCAACATTTGGTCTCCATAATGGAGTTAACACAGCAATATCATCAAATAAATGATCGTCCTCTATAGCAACATCATTTTCTTCATCATACAATTCATAGTCAGAGTCGTCACTCTCACTTCCATGTTCATATCGAGGGTTCTGTTGCAATTGATCATCTTCCCCTTCATACATGTCTTCCTCTTCTTCAATTACACAATTCTCTTCTTCAGTCAATACATGTTCCACATTGCAAGAAGATTGGGGCTGTGACACTCTAGTATGTTGATATTGACTGGAAACTTGGTTAAACAAATCATCAGGAATTTGAGAGAGCAGGTCATCAGGAATCTCATCCCAATTATAATTCAATGTATCATTACCTTCAATTTGATTAAAGATCTGTAAGTACCATGCACACTAATAAAAATATAAGGCTTTGATTAAAAAAGAAGAAGAAAGAGTTGAAAAGAAAAAGTTTTCAATTTGTATACAGTACGAAGCTCCTCATCTATACATCGACCTAATGCTAAATTCATATTATATATGATTCAAAACTCAGGTGTTCTACCTTTGTCGACAATCATAACTTCGTGTATTAGCTATTACATCTAATATCCTAACAATACTGAGTAAATTCGAGATTGGAATTCAATGCATAGACTTTTTATAGTGATAGAACTTGAACCTAAACTCAAATCCTACGCTAAAACACCTTACATAGAATTCGAACCCTCAAAATATAGCTAGTTTGCTAACTCTTTTCCAAGAAAAACAACACATATATAGATCACAATATTCTTACCTGGGTCATGAGTCCGTCTATCAAGATTCTCTCCTCCATGAGTCATCCGGCCAGAAACATAACAATGACAGTTCGATTCCTTTCTGTATTCCTGAAAGCGGTTTGAGACAATAGAAGATGAAACATGCAGTGGTTAACAAGTAATGGGTACCTAAGGTTTAAAGGTAAACGACAAAATTAACCTAGTATGTGAGAGGCATGTGATAACCTCACTAACAGTGTTAGACAAAATGTTAAAATTGGACTAAAATTGGTCGACATATAAAACACGAGGACCAACATTAGATAATTTCAATTTTAAATCACGGGGACAAACATAATCATGACCCCAAACCACGGGGACCATTTATGACTTTTACCCAAAAAGAAAAATCAACAATCGGCAAAACCCTAGCAATTACGACCCATCCAATTCCCTCATGGATTCTCAATTACGCTCATCTAACACTAGTTCGTCACAAAATTGAAGTTCAGGCGGACATGCGCTCAGTTCTCACGAGGAATTAACGCCTTAGGCTCCGAATCTGGTTCGAAGCAGCAACAATCGGAATAACAAAAAGGTGAAGAGGAGTTGCTTACAAGTTGTTCGGCGGCGACGAGCGACGAGCTTCAGGTTTCCGAGGAGTTGCTTTGTCCACGACGAAGCTGAAGAGGCTTCTCTGGTATATATATATAGAGAGAGATTCGACAGTTTTTTTCAGTGGCATAGATCGTAATTTTTTTTATTTTCATGGGCAACGGTTTAAGTTAAATGAGTGTACTATTTTATCATCAGTGAACATTTATTAACAGTTTTATCATTTGTTACTTCTAGGTATATTTTTATCATTGACCCTTTTTTAATATACACCTCTTTAAATTTTTTTGCCACATTTTGTCTAATTTTTCCTTTTTTATCCTTCTCTCACCCTCGTCTTTTTTACTCTCTTCTGAACCTGCAACAAGGCCTCTCACTCTCTCATATATAATCATGTCTTCTCTTCTCTCATGTTTATCTCTCTCGTCTGAAACAATTATGATTCAAAAATCCAATTAACAAGCCTTATAGCCGCAAAGTCCCAATACATTTCAAATAAAATGGACCTAAATATATGAAGCAACATATATTGTAGTTTCAGTCCTTCTTCCCAATTCAATCAATTGCTTGCACACATTTGCACGCGTTTGTTATACATTAGTAATAAAAGGGCTCATGGAAGATGACTATTGATTTCATGCCCGATCATAATAAATAATTTTTGGTTTACTTTTTGTTACTATGCATGTATGCCCCAGAAATGCTTGGTATGATTGACAGAGTCACAAAGAATTTCACAAAGAATTTCACCATGGCCGATGTATGGTCACCGAACCACGCTAAATTTGGAGGAGCTTCTGGATTTTTATATTTTCAATTTAAAGTTCAGAAAGGGGTAGAATGGTGATTTAAGAATTTACAAAAAAATGAGATGTGTATTTAGATGTTAAAAGTGTGTTAGTAAAATTTCTCTTTCTATTATTGAAAAAAAAAAAAAACATCAGATCGCAAGCAAGAGCAACTAAGACACTCAAATAAAACATCAAATTACTCCAGATAAGACACTCAGACAACTCCGATCATTGGATTTCACAGACGAAATCCACCTTCACACCAAAAAAAGAAAAAGATGTAAAAATACAGGCCTTCAAAAGTATTCAAAAGTAAGTTGATAAGTGATTTCCAATATCTAAACTATACCGTGCATGCAAACTCGAGTCAAGGCAGGTCAAAAAAGCTGAATTGGGCAACACGACAAGCCCACCTGAGCCCTAAGAACTTACCACGTACACATCACAAAACTAATACGCGGAACTCAACTTTCATATCCCTACAACTCCCAAATAAGAAAGACTAAGGGTGTGTCCTATAATGTTTTACAAAACCATTTTTATAAAACTGAATTGCAAAATGAAAATCAAGAGTTAAATTACAAGTTTTTGAGATCCTAATATTTGTTCGGTAGAAGTAATAATATTTCTAAAACTTCGAAAAATTAAAACTATGTTTGACACTCTGTTTATATACAAATCTTCTTTTTCTTCGAACAACAAAATCATTGTCAATATTCCTCACTATTCATGAGAGATATTGACAATGATCTTGCAGTTTGAGATATTGATATTGATAGTCATTACAACGTTGCTTTCAGAAACGAATACATAGGAGATTGCTCAAGAACAAAATCCCTCAATTATAATAATATGAAATTGAAAGCTCTTAAACGTTAAACCTAATTACTCCAAGCTCAAATTTAAAAAGATAATTCAAACAGATCTGAAAGCCTTCGTTGTATATTCATCTTGTCCAAGAGAATTCAATTATATTAAAGCAGAAACTACTGATGAAGCTTTCAACCCAGATCATCTAAGTAATCATAATTACAAGGATTGTAACCTTCAATCTTCTCTACTTCATATGATTCTTCAAATTTCAAATGATTGAAAAAGAGGAGGAATTTCAACTTTCTTCCATAAACAAACATGGTGTTGTTGAAACTTGTAAGCTCCCGTAGATGTATATGAGAGAAGAATGAAACAGAGAGGAGAAGTCTCAACTCTTGAGGATTCTATTTAAAGAAACAAAAAGTCTTCAATTAATTACGGAGTTGTTTTCAGAAACAAGGAAAACGTCAAAAAGTCATTTCCTATATTTACTCACAAATCTTGAGTTGTATCTTAAAATTCATTTTTCTTGTTTTTCCAATTTAGTCCACTGAACAGGAATTATATGAGATTTTAAATTTGTAAAACAAAAAACGGTATCACAAAATGATACCGAACGGGCCCTAAGTAATCAAATAAAGCAAATCGACCAAAACTGACAATCAAACCTAAGAAGGCCCAATTCCTGGACAAACCCGCTCAAAGCACTATTAATTCATACTAAACTCGATCGCTTGACAGGGGGTTTAGGAGGTCATTTTGAGCGCGTTTATCTCCCACAACATAGTCCAAGCAAGCCCACTCAAAATCTTTAGAACTAACACTGATCATCATGTTAGCAAATTTTAAGCATAAGTGAGGGTAGCAAAACACCCTTCTTATCAGCGAATGCCTTGAGCCAAACCACTCCTTATAAGTGGAGTTGCCCTCACACTTTGATTAATTAAAGGGCTAATAACTATTTCAAAAAAACAAGAAGTCAGTGCTTATTCCAACCACAAAAAGTTTATTGTGACAATTCCAATGTTTCTTAAGGAAATCATCTGTGACCATTCCATGTTTTTTTTTTTCATAAACAGTTGGTGCGTCTGTTCTCAAGCTTTCATTAATAAAACTATCAAATACAAGGAGGATATGAAGCCTAAACCCCTGATTACTGTAAGCTTATAAAAAATTCTCTAAATAATAGAGAATTTCTACAAAGCACATGTATTGATTGTATTCTAACAAGCATCATCTAGCAAAGAGTACTGCTCTAAAAGCGACTCTATATGCTTTTTCACAGCAGTGACATATCCTACTGTCTAATAATATAGTTTTCCTACTAGGTTGTCGTCGGAAAATAAATCATACGACACTTAAGTTTATCATGTCTCTAGAAGATTGTGATCATTTGACCAAACAAAAGACGCGCAACCTATCTAGGACAGAGAAGACACACAAGGTGCATAGACCGGGACCTTTGATCGGGCAACGCAAGTCATCGAGGTCAACATGTTCATCGTAGTGGACAAGAGAGAGCTTTGAAACCAAGCAAGCAATCATTGAGGCAACATAAACAGATAAACTGGCATGAAAGAAGAGCGCTCCACAACATATTTTCTACAAACCCTAACCCTAGAAACGAGAATAAAGGAGAGCTCGTCGCGGTTTTTTCTTTTTATATATAGTTAGTATTGTTGTGTAGAAAATGGAAGGAAAAAAGAAAACTCTATGGTTTACACATCAATGACAAGATCATCAAAAATCGAACTACGGTGACAATTGACTTAATTCAAGTATGAAAAATTTCGTTTCCTTTTGTGATCTTTACTATAACAAAGCCATGTATGACGAAATGAAACTAAACCATTCGGAAATCGGAACTATTTAGATTTTGACCACAGAATCAAAAACTGTAAAGAGTTAATAGTACATATACATGATGTCTACCGTCAGCCCATTTTGTAGTGAATTAAAACAGCGGGATGTCCCAGAAATAATTTTGCAGAACAGTGGAGTGTATCGCCATTCGCCACTTTGCATTGCGTGGACTTTGATACCAGTCGATGCAATCGTCTCAGTGGTCAACTAGTTTCTAGTGAAGGCTGCATCTCTTTTTCCTTTGAACTCAAACTGTTCAAAGCTACTCAGAGGGTGAATCTTCATGTTCGATCTCCACAAGGTTAGCTTCCAAAACACTGTGATATCTGTTTCATATAGATTCTGGGTTTGTATTTTTGGATTTAGTTGTCGTTGTATGTAATTGTTCAGATGTCTGGGTATATTTTTAAAGTCAAAAAGACAAATGTTCACAGCTTAATATGGTAAATATTCTGCAGATTTGGGTTTGTTGGTAAGAAAATGGAGGAAAATGAAAGAGCTTGTGAAAGTTGAAACTTGATCTTGTCATGTTGATTAATAAGAGAATGGAGGAAGATGAAGGAGTGGTATTGTCTAATGTTTTCGAGTTGAGTATGAGGAGGATTCAGAGGTTTTAGCTTCTGTTTATATGCTCTTGCTTTCTGAGAGGAACCAGATTTAAAACTAGGATTTTGTTGTTGACTACTGAGAGATGGACGGTTCAGGTTTAGGAGGTGGATTTTTGTCCGGTCCTAGTGGAGGGACACTAGACCTTGAATCGTCGATTCCTAGACACCAGGAGAAGCAAATGGGTCATCCGGTGTTAGCACATCATCAACGTGTGAATGTGATGAGTGGCGTTGGAGTTGATCACTGCCCTGTGGGGCTTGTAGAGGTGAAAGGGTCAATACCAAGAGGTGCTTCGATGAATGTTGTAAAAGGGAAGGGGGTTGCACCTTTTTATACTAGTAATGCTTACAATTTGAGTGAAGAGGATGAGCCTAGTTATAATGAAGATGGGAATGATGAGAGCCTTGAAGGAGTCAAGGGTAAAAAGGGGTCAACATGGCAGCGAATGAAATGGACAGATAGAGTGGTTAGGCTTCTTATATCAGTGGTTGCTTGTGTGGGTGATGATGGTGTTGAAGGTGGTGAAGGCCTTAAGAGGAAATCTGCAGTTTTACAGAAAAAGGGTAAGTGGAAGACTGTGTCAAAGATAATGATCGGTAAAGGATGCCATGTATCACCTCAGCAGTGCGAGGACAAGTTTAATGATTTGAACAAGAGGTATAAGAGGTTAAATGATATTCTTGGGAGGGGAACTAGCTGTAGAGTGGTGGAGAATCCTTCTCTCATGGACTCAATGCCCCATCTCTCTGCCAAGGCGAAAGATGATGTTAGAAAGATATTGAGTTCAAAACAGTTGTTTTATAAAGAAATGTGTGCTTATCATAATGGACAGTGGATACCTGGTTGCTATGATCTTGACCTCCAAGGTGATCCTTTACGTCCCGGGAGATGCTCAACAGACAATAATGTTTCTGAGGAAGAAGGAGTTGAAGAACACCATGACACTGAGGACGATGATTCAGATAACGAAGATAATAATGCTGACGGTAGTGATAGGGACCGGATGGGTAGAACGGGTGACAGGAAGAGGTCTAGTGAAGAGGATGACCATTTCTGGCAACATGTTTCTCTGGATACTTTTGAAGTTGAAATGGCTGAGGTTCTTCAAGACCCAACAAAGTCTTTATGGGAGCGAAGAGAGTGGATCAACAAACAGAAGTTGCGACTCCAACAGCAAAGAGTCAACTGCGAGGCTGAAGATTTGGAGCTTGAGAAGCAGAGATATAGATGGCTAAGATATCGTAGCAAGAAAGACAGGGAACTGGAGAGGTTGAGGCTGGAGAATGAGAGAATGAAATTAGAGAATGAGAAAAGAGTACTGCAACTGAGGCAGAAAGAACTGGAAATAGATGTGAGGAGGTCAGAAGCTTCTTTAGAACCTTCTGTTGGTATTGACAGATTGCTAGGAAGAGATCTTGACTTGGGCAGACATCAGTAGCCTCTGCGTTCAATCATTGCCCAATACCAGAGCATGCTTGACATTCTGCAACTCTGCAAGAAATCTTCAAGCACAAAGCTTATTGAGCGCATCAATCTTGTGAGATTTATATCTCATCTGCCTTTTATTTTAAATTACAATCAAACATCTATATCTCCATGTTAGTTTTAGGAATTATTGTTGTCTACAATGTTGGATGCCTCTCCTGTATAGATGCAAAGTCAGTGTTGTACTTTGGCACATGCATCTTGTGTTCTTAGGCTTGTAATTGGCGTTTATATTGATAGATATGGTTTAATCTTCAAATGATCATTGTGGTTAATCATGTTACTGTCTGAAAACAAGATCTTTGGTCCCCTTCTTTTATTAGTTTATAATTCATTATATTGGGGAAACATATTCATGTGACTAAAAAAAATTTAGCAAAATGTAAACTTTGGTCCTTAAGAGTGTATCTTTTTTTATTTTTTTATTTTTTTTATTTTTTTATTTTTTTTATTTTTATTTTTTTTGAAGCTAAGAGTGTATCATTAAGAGGTGAGAGATTCTGGAATAAGGCTTTTGTGTGTGTGTGTGTGTGTGTTTGTGCGGAAAGGATTAAGTATTGCTGATGTGTTTGCATATCTGCGCAATTCTCATTTCCCTCTTGAATAAATAGTGTTCCCACTTATGTCATTCCAGTTCTGATTCCTCTGCTCTGTAACATGTATTAGTTCTCTCGAGGTTAACTTGTCATTTTTTTCTTTTTCCGTTTTTTGTTCAAGACATATGCATATGGCTAGAGTTGGTTCGGTGGTCTTGTAGTCATCAAGTCTTAAGTCTTACTACATACTGATGTATTGCTTCATATTTTGGTACCCTTATTCTTTCAGGTTTCTTATGTAAATTTCTATGATGGAGTGTGTTGTTAAGTTCTGAGAAGAGAAACAAAAAAGTGTTGGTATAGCACCATTTTATTCTTTTCCTGTAGTTGTGACAAAAAGTCTTGATTTCTTTCCTGAGTAATCAAGAGCAACATCTGTGCTACATGTTTTAGCATGATGAGAATGCCAAGATTGTTTGGTAGAGTGAAGACAAACATATTATGAGCTGTTCCTGTAGTCAAATAGTGATCTTCATATATCAACCAAAAAGTTATAATGTTCATCTATAATTTACTACTTATCACCTAGTTCTGCTTGATATATTGTTTTAACATGATGAGAATGCCTTTTCTAACATGTTTGGTGCAAGCCCGTATTCTGTGTATTCTTGGGATTTCTTCTTCCATGCCTGACTTGTATGGCAGTTGTGACTTGTGACAGATTTTGCAGATTTTTATGTTCCCTTATGCAAGTCTTTTTGTACATGCATGTAGTTAAATAGAGAAAGTGAACTTGCATAAATTAAAGGTCGGATTAGGTTTCCAGTCTCTTTGATTGAAACCCTTGATAGATGAGGCTGTTTCTTTACTCTCACTACCTTGGTCTGAAAGAATTGGCTCTTCATTTCCTCATCTGTTCTAGGTAATGTTGCTGGAGTCCCAAATCTTTATTTGCCATTGACCTTTATCTCATGTTACTCAACTGGAAATCAAGTCCTTATCTTCGAAAAATGGGTTACAAATATTGAGCTTGTTTGCTTAGGGTTTAGGGTTTAGATTGCTGTACACTGAGGGTGATCGTATAAAGTTACATGTCTGTATATGCAACTCTGCTCAAATTCATTTACTTAATAAAACAACAGTTACGGAAGAAGCATGCTTGTATATGATGTGATTGATGTCATTCTTGATCGAACCCAAGCCATGGAAGCAAGAGACATTTTCAATTTCTTCTTACTATGGTCCTTAAGAGGAACCTGACCAAAAGATGAGAACTATTCTGACCTTATATAAACAACTTTAAAGCAGAAAAAAAAAAACATAATATTTTTTTTATCAGTTGAAGTCACGAGTTATGACCTCTGAGAGATTTATGCAACTAAACCAAATGGTACTGAGGCAAAGAAAAACATAATTTGAATAATGAAGTACAATATTTTTTTTTTTAAATTCATCATTATCAATAAATTTGAAATTTGAATAATTTGATAAAAGGAAATTCATCATTATCAATAAGATGTGATAATGATGAATTTCAAATTTCAAATATATATATATATATATACACACACACACAGCCCGGATCAGAGGCGGATGTCCGCACACCCTTAAAGTGCGGACGTCCCTCCGTTCTCCACCGGACGGCTCCGACGACGGCGCGCCTCCACCCTAGCGGACTCCAGCAGCGTCCCTGATCATTTTCCCTCCCCGGTGAGTCCGCCGAATTTCAGTTTTCCGGCGAGATCGATTTTGTTTGAAGTTTTGGGTGATCTCGCCGGAAAACTGGAATTCGGCAAACTCGCCAGGGAGGGAAAGTGATCGGGGACGCTGCTGGAGTCCGCTAGGGTGGAGGCACGCTGTCGTCGGAGCCGTTCGGTGGAGAACGGAGGGACGTCCGCACTTTAAGTGCTGTGCGGACGTCCCTCTTTGGAACGGCTCCGTGTGTGTGTGTGTATAGGCCCGATCAGAGGCGCACGTCCACACCGGTCTTAAAGTGCGGACAACCCTCCGTTCTCCACCTTCCGGCGTGGACGAAGGCGAGCCTCCACCCCAGAACACTCCAGCAACGTCCCCGACCACTTTCCCTCCCCGGCGAATCCGTTCTTTTTCAGTTTTCCGGCGAGATCGATCTTGTTTGAAGTTTTGGGTGATCTCGCCGGAAAACTGGAAAAGAACAGACTTGCCGGGGAGGGAAAGTGGTCGGGGACGTTGTTGGAGTCTTCTGGGGTGGAGGCGCACCGTTGTCGGCGCCGGAAGGTGAATAACGGAGGGACGTCCGCACTTTAAGGACAGTATATATGTCTCAATTGGAAAATATATATCTTATCTTAATAATTGTTAAAAGAATCAGAAACAAATTTGCATAATAATCGCATTCCAAATGCATAATGTTTATAATATGCCATTGTATACGTTTTCACATGGTCAGTGACTGACCAAGAGATTCATGGTCAGTTACCATTAGATTTATATTTAAGGGTTGAAAACAAAACAACTCTACTTAAAAGTAATTCTCCCCATCCTTGGATTTAAATTTAATGGTGATCTCTTGATCAGTCACTGACTAGGTGAACATTACTGTCCAAACTTTTCCTACTTCTCACCAGGTCAAATTTCCACTCTCACCATTCTCAAAAAAAAAAAAAAAAAAAAAAATCCACTCTCACATACCAAATACTCCTAGTAGTGTTCACATGGTCAGTGACTAACCAAGAGATTAGTGGTCAGTCACTATTACATCTAAAGGTTGAAAACAAAACAATTATACTTAAAAATAATTCTCCACACCTTTGGATTTAAATCTAATGTGACTGACCATGAATCTCTTAGTCAATGTGAACAATGACTGACTCCCATATTATGATAATTTTTCTTTTCTTTTTAATTTTTAAATAATTGTTGAGAACAAACAAAAGCAAGATCTTCATTGAGCCCCAGTAAAAAAAGATAAAAAAGAAAATCGTTTTGGAGGCTATAAAAATGAGTGTCCATTTTGGTTACAAACGCTTCATATTATCAGTGTCACTGGCCACCCTACCAAATCTCCTTGTTAACCTCTCCACCTTTGATATTCCGATAGCCAAGCTCAAAGGTCTCCCTCTCCTTCTCTTTATCTTTGACTCAATATTGTTATTTTTGCAGAGCTCAAAGGTCTCCCTCTCCTTCTCTTTATCTTTGACTCAAAATTGTTATTTTTGCTGTGATCGTGTTCATTTTTTATATTTGTGGTGTTTTTGACCTTGTATTCTGCTTGAGTTTCGGATTTCACATATTGTTGTATTTGAGTTTTTGTTATAAACCACCAAAAGGGTCTCTTGATCTCTTCCTCTGTTTTGTATCCTTTAGCCTTTCCAAATCTTCTGGAGGTATGTTTGGTCTGATCTCTATGGCTTCTCCATCACATATTGAAATTATGGATCTTTCATCTTTTACTGCCTTTAGATTTACATTTGGTTGATCTATGTTTTTACACTCATCTTGTTTGAAGTTGATCATGTTCTTATAGTGTGAAGCGTAATCTTTTGGATCATTGTAGGTATTCGTATGTTGTTAAAAGGTTATTCATTCATTTCATTATGGATTTGGTTATCTTGTTAGTGATATAGTTGTTTGTTATTCATTCCTTTGTATCTTCATCATGGTAAGAAACTCATTGTCATTTAGGTTTTGCCATTGGTTTATTGTTTTAAAGTTTTAGTTGATCTGATACACTGTGATGGATTACAGTCACTGAGAATAAGATTGTTAGCTAGTTTCTGTTGTTTCGTTTCTGATGCTCTTATGATCACTTCATGAATCATGACAGTTGACAATTGTTTCGGTTTTATTGTTCAGTTACTATAACTTGGGAGTTCAATATTGCTGATATTTGATTATTTCTTTCTCTGTTTCCTGTTTGTCTTTGTGGTTTAACTTATTTTAAACACTAAGTACTATATTGCATGATGCATATAAATTGTTTGAAGCACAGCAAGAACTGCCCTCCACTGGTCTCTCTCTGATTACATAAGTGGATGAGTTTGCAGGTGTTTGATTCATTGGTAAGAGATGGCTGATAGGCACCAGAGCCCAACTGTTAGGCAAAAGTTTGCTGGTCAGCTACATCTTGGTTCCACCCTTTCTCAAGATATTCACAGCCAGAGCCACTATGGCGGCTTCCCGAGGCCTAATGTCAATCAAAGGCGTTTTGCATATGGAAATTATTCTAATGCAGTATTGCAGTATCCTATGAATCATGCATGGGGATCAACTGATCGGTCATTGATCAGTTCCTCTACCTCACCTCTGCTTATCCAATCTCCCCAAGAGAAAGGATTTACAGGCTTTGCTATTGATTTTCTAATGGGTGGAGTTTCAGCTGCTGTATCCAAGACTGCCGCTGCTCCAATTGAGCGCGTAAAGCTGTTGATTCAAAACCAGGATGAGATGCTCAAGGCTGGCAGGCTCTCTGAACCCTACAAGGGAATTGGCGAATGTTTTAGCCGAACAATGAAAGAGGAGGGAATGGTGTCCCTGTGGAGAGGGAACACAGCTAATGTTATCCGTTACTTCCCAACTCAGGTTTGGCATTTTATTCATTGCAAGTCTTTGATTACATATATTGCTCTCTTGTGTTCATGGCCAATTCCTCCCTTTGTTTAATGCTCTTTATCTATGTTCATCCAGGCCTTAAATTTTGCATTCAAAGATTACTTCAAGAAGCTTTTCAACTTCAAAAAGGACAGGGATGGCTACTGGAAATGGTTTGCAGGAAACTTGGCATCTGGTGGTGCTGCTGGTGCCTCTTCTTTATTTTTTGTTTACTCTTTGGATTATGCTCGTACTCGCCTTGCAAATGATGCCAAGGCTGCTAAGAAAGGAGGCGGTGGGAGGCAATTCAATGGCCTGGTTGATGTCTACAAAAAGACTCTCGCATCAGATGGTATTGCTGGCCTTTACCGCGGGTTTAACATTTCTTGTGTTGGAATCATTGTGTACCGTGGTCTATACTTCGGAATGTATGATTCTTTGAAGCCTGTGCTCCTTACTGGAAAGATGCAGGTAAGTGTTATTTGTTTGCGTTATGATTAATGATATTGTGCTAGTTTGATATAAAGTGATCTCTTTATGAATTGTAGATATTGTTGTTTTAGTTTGATGATTATTCTGCATCTACTATAAACATGTCTTGACTATCTTTAGCATTTTTGATCCAGGTACATGTACTGCATTGGTGTCCTTAGGTCAAATAGGATGTTTTGAGATAACAGTTGTTTCAAGACGCTTTTTTTTTTTCTCTTTTTATTTTCTTGTGGTGATTATCTCATGTCGTTTTATTTTGGATAATTGCAGGATAGTTTCTTTGCTAGCTTTGCTCTTGGTTGGGTAATCACCAATGGTGCTGGTCTTGCATCTTATCCAATTGACACTATCCGTAGAAGGATGATGATGACTTCTGGTGAAGCCGTCAAATACAAGGGCTCGATGGATTGCTTCAATCAAGTCCTTAAGAATGAGGGTGCAAAGTCCCTCTTCAAGGGTGCTGGTGCCAATATTCTTCGTGCAATTGCTGGTGCTGGTGTGCTTGCAGGTTATGACAAGCTTCAGGTGCTGGTGCTTGGAAAGAAGTATGGTTCTGGTGGAGCTTAAGCAAAGTAAAAAATGGATCATTTTCTATGGGGCTCAAGTAAAAGTGAATGACCCCATGTAGCTACAGATATTGATGAAGATATTTACTTGTGCCAATCAATAACCTAGTTTAGAGGATTTTGTCTCCTAAACATTGTTTTATTTCAGAGTCCAGGAATTTTGTTCTCATAGCCTTCCTGGCTATAAGAGCTGTTATAAGCTCAGTATGTTGATGTTTAATTTATATATCGGTGTTCTTTACGTATTCTGTCTTGGTTAAAAAAAGCAACCAATTGAGAACATCGCCCGAACATGTTATGGTTCTTTACGTATTCTGCAGGGTTATGGCCTATTTGGAAATGCAGATGTAAGTGTATTGGTTTTCAAGTTCCTAGGCTTAGCAATATTTTTATCCAATTCCAGAGGTTGATTTTTCAAGGAGGCTTCTGCCTACAAGACAATTTCTACACTGAAATTATTTGTTCTGAGGTGTGTTGAGGACTGGTACTGGTGGCTGGATGAAACAATTTTTGGGATTGGTCAAGTTGAAGCACAACTGCACCAAGTTTGGGGTCTTCTTCTGATTGGTCTTGAGATGGCCTATACATTTTACAGAGTTGGAATTCTTGAAGTGGAACTAGACTATACATTTTACAACAAAAGACACCGTATGGTTGAATATTAGGCTAAGCGAGTGATATTATTGAAAACTAGGAGAGCCTATTATACAACCTGTTAAAAATCCAAGTAGCTTTTAACTGACGCATAAAATGATACGAGAGACGAGAATGAGCCAACTATAATGGTAAGATTAGCAAGAAAATGAGCACATTATAATGCCAAGACACCAGTTCAGTTCAAATGCATCGAGTTATCTCATATTCCAAATTTCAGTTGTTATATTAGTATAATAGTATCATCTCTTAGCCCCTTGCACTCAGAGCCTCTTGAAGTAATCATTAAAGCAAAGTTTAAGGCTAGGACAAAGACAGACAATATAAGAACCAAGCAGAATACAGTACGAGTGTATGACTAGGAGATAAACAAATGAGAGAACGAAAGAATTGGCAATAAGAGGAAGTAACTGATGATACTAGCTGTGTTAACTCTCCACATTAACATCATTCCTTTATCTTATCAAAACATCATTCCTTGTAATATAAAATATTTTTGTTTTTAAAATAATGTTGCTGACAAATTGCAATTCTCAAACCCATAAATAGACCATTTCCTTCTGACCTCCTCACATCTATTTCCAATTCCTTCTGATTCTATCATTCTCCAGTTTCAACCTCTCCAATTCCCTCTCTTGCTTGATGAGGTATCTTAACCATTTATACCTCTAATCTCAATCTCCATGTCTTTCTTGCAATTTCTGTTTCTTGATCCACTCTCTTCACTCCCACAGATACTTTGTTGGCTCTTTAAGACCTCAGCCATTTCAACTTCAAAGCTATCCAGATAAAGATGTTGCCAGAAATGGTCATATTCACTGGATGACTTCCTGTAATCGGTTCTACGAATATGCTTAGAAACATCACATCAAAAACCTCTGAGTAATCCCACCGCTTTCTATCATCAATGTCAATGTGTCAGGAAAGTAGTTATTCAATACTAAAGGGATACTGAGGACCACTAGGTAATCAAACTGCCTTTTTCACTAGTCCTTGTGCAATATTTGACCACTGCTTGCAACTGCTTGCTTTAAAGAACTCTTCAGATGTGAAGCAAAATATTCCTTGACCTAACAGATGTAGGTAAACTGATGTTTCTAAATGAAATACAACAGTTAAAGAAATCCATCTTTGCTCTCCTGAGAGAGCAGGTTTGAGTTTGAGAGGTTATAAACTTCACTCCAGAGAGGTGCATCTCCAATTGGACGCCATCTAATCCTATGGGATTCAGCCACGTGTAGAGGCGCGGTAACTCTTGACCAGGATTTATGGCTCCGAGATCTGAAATAGTATTACTTTTACAGCATTATCAATGTACAACGATATAGAATGGCCTATTGTAGCTGACCAGAAAGAAATTTGCATAGAAATAAAGAGCAGATATTTGTTTCTACCTTTTGGGGACACACCACATGGAATATCAAATTGCAGCTCCAATGACACTGAAGTCGCATTTGAGAGTATAACCTGAGAATACAAGTGTAAGAGATTTCCCATAAACCTAAATTCTCACCATAATTGAGTTTGTGCAATACTGTTGAGTATAATTTGCTGTATCGCAGCACTGAAACATCAAACAAAACAGGAGAAACAAAACCAGCATTTGCCTTGAACAACAAAACCAGCATTTGCCTTGACAACAAAACCAGCATTGGCCCTTGTTCAGTGGTTTTCCATCTTGTCATTGTAGGACATGGAAAAATCAACCTCAGAGTAGGTAACCCCTATAAGATACTTTGAAATCGGATCAGAAGGCACTGATGTTCCATCAAGTTGAATAGTAAAATAGTGATGACGAACCTCATGCCTTCTGGTCAAAAAGTATCTCATAGAAGTGTGGCCACTTAACATGAATAAGTTGTTCCTCATGAGTATTATTGATCTAGACATATTGGAGCAGAAGAACCTGGTTACACAACTTTCTATTTGTATCTGTAGGCATGAAACTCATCAGGACTAATTGGGCATTGATAAGCATGATATGCTAGAGGCACTGATGTGAAGATTTGAAGTTCATAAAGAGCATATTTACCTGCATATGTGTACTCCCTGTGGTATTTTGTTTAAGATGCACAAGCCAAACTATTTATATGCATTCTTCGCTGCATTCTGTAAACCTTTGAGAGTTGAGCCCTTCTCATCTCACTCTTCTCCTTCACCTGCTAGTAAAATTTGTTGCCTAAATTGGTCACCAAGGAGAGAATCATCCCATAGTGCAGGAACTTCAGATATGCCTCCCAAAGGATCCATTTGTCTTGTTAACTAAAATAAGCAATCATATATCTGTTTCGATTGAGGGTGTGAATTGTCTCTGACCATAAACTCGTATACACTGCCATTTACTTCAATTGAGCTACAACCAGGAGTCTTCTCCAGTCCTCTCTCCTTCATCATCTTCTGTGCCTGCTCGGCTTCCTCCCACATATTCGATTCCCTATACATTTTTGCAAGCAAAACATAAATTCCACTATCATGGGGGTCCAACTCAAGAAGCTTGGAAGCTGCTCTTTCTCCCATCAAAACACTTCTGTGAATATAACATGCAAAGAATAATGCACCCCACAATACGGCATCTGCCTTCATTGGCATGCTATTAATAAGCTCCGCTGCTTCTTGCAAAAGACCAGCCCTACCAAGAAGGTCCACCATGCAAGAGTAATGTTTAAGTGTTGGGCAGATATTGAATTTAGAATTCATCAAAGAAAAGTACTTTCGGCCTTCTTCAACCAAACCTCCATGACAACATGCTGATAATACCCCAAGAATCGTGATCTCATCGGGATTCAATCCTGTATTTATCATCTGTTCAAAGTAAGATATAGCATCTTGAGCGTGTCCATTAAGGGATAAACCACAAATGATAGATGTCCAAGTGAAACAATTCTTTCCTGGCATGTCTGAGAATATATTGAGAGCTTTTTTGATGTTCCCGCACTTAGCGTACATGTCAACAAGGGCAGTCCCCAAAGCAATGTTGAGAGAAAGACCATGTTTTTCAATATAATGGTGAATCCATATTCCAACATCAACTGCTCCAAGTTGTGAGCATGCAGATAAGCAGCAAACCAAGGTTATTTCATCAGGATTTATGTTCCTAGCTTGCATTTCATTAAACAGATCCAAAGCCTCCTTGCTACGTCTAGCTTGTACATATCCACCGATAATTGCATTCCATGGAACAACATTCCTCTCGGGCACCTTGTACAAAAGGCGGTGAGCAACCTCCAAAAACCCATGTTTGGCATATCCCACTATCATTGTAGTCCATGACACAATAGTCTTCTCTTTCATGTTGTCAAACAACGCTTGAGCTACCTCCAGATTCCCACACTTGGCATACATGTCAATAATCGCATTCTCAAGAGAAGGAGTCAAGCCTAGCCCATTCTTTTCAATCAACCGATGAAACTTCCTCCCAAGGCTCAAGTCCTCAAGTTGCGCACATGAAGAAACCACCCCAATCATTGTTACTTGATCCGGCTCTACTCTCTCCACCACCATTTCCTCATAAACCCCTAATGCCTCACGTGCCAACCCACTTCTCACATACCCATGAATCAAAGAATTCCAAGACACCAAATCTCTCACAGGACTTTCGTCGAACACCTTCCGTGCATCCCTTAATTCTCTGCATGACACAAACATATGAATCGCCGCATTGCGAACAAACCTATCACAATCCAATCCCACTTGAAACACATGCCCAAGGACCACACGCCCCATCAACTTCAACAGCAAATTAGAGCAGACTCCTAGCACTAATGGGTAAGTATAGCTATCCGGCCTCGACCCACCATTTCTCAACATCTCCACAAACATTATAACAGCTCCTCTCGGGTTTTTGCTCTCCGAAAACCCTCTGATCACCACATTCCAACAGAAGGCATTTGGGTTGTGCGCATTAAGCAGAATCTTGGTTGCATAGTTGAGATTTCGGCACTCCGAAAGCGCACAGAAGGCAATGAGGCGACTGGAAGCGAACACGTCGGAGATCAAGCCGGAAATGATCATCTGGGTTTGGATTTGCTTCAAATGGGACATGGTTTTGGATGATTCTAACAGGGAGAGAAGTGGGTTCGCTTGAACTGATTTGTGGGTGGAGTTCCATTTGGTGGGCTTGTCTGTGTGAGCTGAGAGAGAAAGGAGACGGTGAAAAACTGGGGTTGCAATCAAACGTTGAGGTCGGAGGCTCAACATACAGAGACGATGTTAATGGTGGTTTCGTTGCAATAGGAGTAAACCTCCCTAAAACCCTTACCAAATTCTTTTTTTGGTCATCAAACACTATCCCTTGGGGCTTGGGTCACAGACGCTACGGATTGACACTAAAAACGATCAAGCTAGGGTGACTTTCAACATAGGTAAAGTAGTCACGTTCATTTTTTGTGTTAGACCATATACACTGCTGGGAAAAAATTTAGTATACCACATGATATAACATGCCTTATGAAATGTGTGACTATCATTGATTGAAGAAGCAACTAAATGACAATGTAATTTGTCACATCCCGACTCTTAAATTTTTACCTTATTTACTAACTTGGTTATAATAAGAATTTTTACCGTCTCCGTTATTGAGGTTATAGTTTAATGGGTCCCTAAAGGGGTTTGGGGGACGGTTATTTTCGGAAGATTATTCGTCGGAGAAAAATGTGACGACAGTAAAAATGGTAAATTTTAGCTAGTAAAAGGTAATTTTTAATAGGGTATTTTGTTTTGGGGTGTTAAATTAGTGGAGTTGTATATAATTGTGGTGTTGGGCTGGGTTTGTGTGAGGCCAAAACCCCATTCTCTCCTCTCTTTTTTCTTCTCTTCCTCTCCTCTTTTTCTTTTTCTCTCTTTTCTTTTCCTTCTTCCCGAGCTCTCTCCCGAGCCCTCTCCCCGGCAAACTTCCAGCCGTCGCCTGCCGCCATCCGGCCAGCCACCGGCCGCCGCTCCAGCCCAGTTCGGAGCCCCGCCACCTTCTCTCTCTCCCCAGCCTAGTGTCCGAGCCGATAGCGTCGCCGGAGAGGAGAAAACCCGCCGGAAACGTTGACTACTCCTTTGCCGGAACTCCCTTCTCCGGCCGCCATAGCCGGCGATTCTTGGCTCGTTGTGAAGCTCTCCTCCCTTGCAGCAATCCCTCCAAAGGGCTCGCCCTCTCTTGGTCTAGGTAAGGAGAACCGGTGAGTGGAAGTTCTAGGGCATTTTGTGTTGTTTTCGTTCGATTGGCATAGTTAGGCTTGAAATTGGGTGTTGTGCTAGTTAAGAAAGTTGTAGAGTAGGTTGAGAGGAAGCTACTATGAAATTTTGGTAGTCATTGGAGGTTGCCGGAGTCGGCCTCCAGGCGCCGCCGCTGTTTGGGAGATTTTTATGGTTTTAAATGTGGAATATTATAGGGTGTTTATTGAAGTGAATTATAGAATTTTTGGATGAGTTTTGGATAGGTTTGGGATTTTCCGAAGTTTGGTATTTTTGGCGGTTAATTAGTGTAGAATCCGACTGTGGATTTAAAGTCGTTAAATCTGTGGGAGGTTGTGTTACGGCTGCCAATTTTGGTATTAAAATTTGGGTCGTTTCGATTTAGGAATATCGAAGTGAGGCGAGAATGAGCGTGGTTACGGCTCATTTTTATTTTGCCTATTTTTGAGTAAGTATTGGAATTTCGGTTGGGAAATTAATATTATATTTGGAACAGGACGTAAGGAGGCTTGAGCAGACGAGGCCCCAGATCGACATCAGGCTTAGGCCTAATTTGTGAGTGGACTTTTATTTGAAATAATATGCATGCCATGGTTCATGATTGAACATTTCCTTTTGTTGGAGTTTTGGCGTCATTTAATTTTTGACGCATTTATTTTTCTTGGAGAGTTACCGAAAATAGGATTTTCGGTGGATATAAATATGTATTTATGTGAGAATATGTATATAAAAGCTAGCTAGCCCTATGTGTCTGTCCACCTTAATGGCGTAGCATATAGCCGCATTATGGTGTGACGTGAGCGTTGGACGCGAGCGTAGTAGCCCTATATGAGTGTCTAATTCATATAGGGGGTATGGGCACATATATAAACACTCGTATGTCCACCTTAATGGTGTAGTGCATCACCGCATTAAGGCGTGACGTGAGCGTTGGACGCGAGCGTAGTAGCCCTATATAGACCCATGAATCTATATAGGGAGTATGGACGTGTGTAAATACATACATATATTTTAGAGCTTGAGAGGCTCGATATTTATGTGATGAAAGTTTTATCGCTTGCAGCATGCATTCGATTTTTTCTTGGAAATTGATTTGGGGAAACATAAATATTTTATTTATTAATTTATTTTGTCCACTCACTCTAACGTTATTAAATGTTTTCCCCTGGGCCCTTCGTTTTAAAATGCCCAATCTGCAGAGTTCATGTTGGCACTAGTAGGAGGCGAGACGTAGTTACCCACTTTTCCACCACTTTTCACTAGTAGGTTACATGTTTAACCTAACAGTGTATTTTCTTTCTTCCGCTAGTATTAGTAGCTCTGATTTCCTTAGGATATTGTTTAATATTTCGGTTGTGTGCTAAGTCCTTGTTTATTAATTTGGGATATATTCTAAGGATAATATATGCTATCTTTATTTAGACGAATTGGAAGTTACTTGATTCGTCTAGGAGAGTAAGTTTTTGTTTTTTTTTTCTTTCGGGTTAGGGTTGTTCATTTTCAAGGGAGGTTTACCGAGTTCTTCAGTACATTTTCCTTAGAAGTGGACCCCGCAAGACTTATTTCGGGTTTTAGGGTGAAATTCGGGGTGGGTCTTAACATAATTACCATTTACCCTTTAAAAATCATCATGTGCAATTAGACACATTTGCAATAGACATGTCATCATACCATATGGTATGATAAACAAACCCCTATGCTGGTTGCTTTCAAAAATGTGTGTACAAGACTGTTGGAAAGGGAATATCACAAATCATAAAAGTGGAAAATTGTTGAAAGGAAAAATACCGTTAAGTGTGTCTTTGTCAAAAGAA
This sequence comes from Fragaria nilgerrensis, assembly GCA_010134655.1. NCBI lineage: Eukaryota > Viridiplantae > Streptophyta > Magnoliopsida > Rosales > Rosaceae > Fragaria > Fragaria nilgerrensis. The sequence continues at coordinate 27,014,410 of CM020979.1, read as the reverse complement.
AGTATTTTATGTGCATCTTCGTTTGAGTAACGGACGACAGAAAATTAACGAGGGAATTAGTGGATAGACGAATAAGAATGCGGCCAGATTCCGCCATTTCGGTGAAATTCCAATGACATCAACAAAGTCTGGCAAGATTCCAGTGACAACTAGAGATGATCTGGTCGCTCTAGCAAAATCTTCACTCTCTTCCATTTTCTCCCTCTAACTAAGCATGTTTATGATTTGGGCTCTAAAGAGTTATGTATAGTGCCACACATCATAGAGGACTAAATTAGTACTAATTTACTATTTGATTTTTTTTTTTTTTTTACTTTTTATTTCTTTACCGTCAAATTTTCCCTATTTTTTAAAAGAGGCGTAAATATTTCATGCCGCCAATTGGCCAAAGCGTATATTCGGCTTTCCATTTTGGCTACGGTTTAGTTTAATTTTGAAAATTAGTTAGAGTTAATTATTTTTCTATTAAGGTTACTGAAATCAGAAACCATTTCCAAAACTTCATAGTTTTCTACGTAAATTCACGAGTAGTGCAGAACTTTAAAAACATTATATATTTATATTGAGTTAGGATTAATGGATTTCAAGGTTAGTTCCGAGTATCAAGGTAGTTCCGAGTATCAACCGCTCACATGTGTAGAAAATTTACGACAATTATCAAATTCCTTCAACTTGAGACATTATATATTAGTAATTAAAGAAGAAACTTTTTTAAGCTTCTAATGAACAAATTGCATGATCGTATAATCTCAAAAATCAAAAAAGAAAGGTAGAAGAAAAAAAACAAAACTCCCCCACCTTAGAAATGAAATGAAATTCATTTCAAATAGTGTGGAAAACAAAAGCATTCGCACGTATACCTTCCATATCTTCCCGCCTATCCAACGTATCGCTGAACAATTAGACTGAACAGCACACCATATATATAGCCCGAAGCCAACTCAGAGACATCTGATCTACACACAGTTGCATTTCTAGGGTTTCTCTGCTGATAAGGAAACATAGAAATAGGATCCGCCGCATCTAGGGTTTCTCTGCATTTCTAGGGTTTCTCTACACATAGTTGCATTTCTAGGGTCATCAGAACCAGTGAGACTGTCAGACTGAACCAACATCTTCTACGTCTTCCTCAGGTAATTTTTGTCGACTCTCAGGTTTATTTGATCCCCAGATTGATTAAGGGTATTCGATCAGTTGAGAATGATTAAGGGTATTCAGTTGATTGCTCGATCTGTCATATGTTTATGATTGTGGTTGATGCATGATCAATTGATCATGGCTTCTTATTTAATTGTATTGTGAATTTGTGATTGTGTTTTGAATCCTGGATTATGGTCCTAACTGTGTTTTGAGTTTTTTTTTTTTTTGATCAAATGCACAATAATGTGCTACAATACTGTGAGTTGAACTCACGAGCTCTCACTTACAAGGAGAGACTTATGCCACTAGACCAAATGGTACTGGGCGTGTTTTGAGTTATTTATCACGAACTTGTTTTAAGGTCGAGTATATATCTTTAATTTTCACTGCTGCTGTCATATATATGAGAAATTTTCCAGCGCTACCGGAGGACCATGTGGTAGTATGACGTGGTCCTACATTCCGATCAAATATTGACACATGGATTTTATTAAGGAAAAATTACATCAGCTATTTTGTCAAAAACAATTTAGGGTTTGTTGTTGCTTTTTAAACCCTAAACTATAAACTCTAAACCCTAGACCCTAAACCCTACACTCTAGACCCTAACCCCTAAACCCTAAACCCTAAACCCTAACCCCAAACCCTAAACCCTAAACCCTAGTCCAAACTCAACAAAGACCCATGAAGGTCATTTCACAAAAAATAGAAAACCTTATTATATATTTTAGTTGTAATAAATCCACGTGTCAATATTTAATTGGAATGTAGGACCACGTCATATTGTCACGTGGTCCTCCTGTAGCATCTAAAAATTTCTCCATATATGGTTTATGATTGTGGTTGATGATTAAGGCTTTTGTGATTGTGTTTTGAATTATAGATTATGGTTTTTATTATTTTATGAGTTTGTAAATTATTGAGGGAATTATCCTTATGATAATTGTTTTTAGGCATTCATTTCATCATGAATTTCGGATTATTAATCTCGATATTGTAATTATTGAGTCAGGATTAATGGATTTCCTGGTTGAGTATTTTCAAAGTCTTATATTGATTTAGGGAGGTGGTTTCTTCAAGTTTTGTTTGCCTTTTAGACTGTTATATGACTTACGTTCGAGTATATGCTAATTGTGGCAGATGAAGGCCTTGCCATATCCTTGACTTGTGACAATAATGAGAAGCCAAGCAGAAGACTGACTCAGTGTACTTTGCATAGTGAAGATGGTACTACAAGGCCACTCGAGATGGTGGAAGCTGGTTTGTTTATAACCGGCACTGTATTGCCTCTTTCTGAAAATTGTGAGAAGAACAGGGAAAGCAATATTAGATGTGAGGCTTTTGGGAAAATAGATGCTTGGCAGATCTCTGGTTACGATGAGGGCTGGCCTAAAATATGGCTTTCAACTAAAGTTGCTGATTATTGTTGTGTTGAACCAGCAATTGGGTACAAGAAACAGTATGATCTCTTTTTAAGAAAGCTGTTGCTTGCATAGAGGTGTACCAGGAACTTTCGGAATGTAAACCTGGCTGCCGTCTTGGACAATTACTCGCGCCAGTCGCTCGATCACTGAGTGGAACTAAATTCTTTTCTGGCAGTATTACATCTATCAATGAATATGTCCAATTGCACGGTGAGTTTAATTATCTATAAACAAATGATAAGTAGTTTGGAGAAGTCATTGAAAAAGCATTATCACATATTGGCACAGCTGCCTGCTATGACTGCCCTCAAGAATGAGTCTGTAAAGCTTAATAGATCTGAACCAGCTGTAGCTTCATCAAGTGCTACCGTACAGAATGCTCCAGATATCAGAGCCGAGGAAGTTGCATATCCAGAGAAGATAGCTGAAGCAGAATCTCTTTCTTCGAACTAGGTTTGTTTACATTTTAAATTAATACTTCAATTAAACAATAGACTTTTATCCCTGAATTTTTTGTTGTTGTTGGAATTCTATCTAATTACATGTTGCTGTTGTGTTTACTTGACTTCCTTCTGGAACTGGAGACTTGAATACCATGCCATTATTTCTCAATTATCATTTTATTTATTATGTTACGTGTTATACTTATACCTGCAATTATAGATAATCATTTTTCATCACAGGTACATGTACTGCATTGTTATTTATTTACCATTTACCATATAGGGTCAAGAAGGATATTTTTGTACCATTAGTGTCAAATTTTCGATGTCATTTTTCTCAACTCATAAATTTGAGCTAGGGTGCAAAAGTCCCTCTTCATTGTTGTCGCCCATACTATTGCAAAACACTGTTTGCATGGTTGAGCAAATTTTAGTTGTTTGGATTGACGAAGGGCCGGAATGGCTTTCTAAATATTGTATCTCGAATATGATTCACATGTAAGCTCATCTTCTAATGAATGAACCATCCACGTACTTCATATATAAAAATATAAATTTTTGTGCTGGCCGAGTGGCCGGTGCCAACATTAAGTCTTTGTAAATTGTAATTGCTGGTTCTGTGTTTAGCTTCATGTGTTGGTATTTGAAAACAAGTAAGGTTACTGGTGGAGGTATATATGTGTATAAAAATTGACGGTTTGATCGAGGGTCAAGTAAAAGTGAATGACCGGAATATAGCTCCAGTTCATGAATTTACCCCTCATGAAGATAGGGGGTTAATAAGGCCAGCTAGCTCCACCATTGGTATTCTGGTGACATTGCTGCAACCAAAATGGCTGATGCTAATTCCAAAGTGACGACCATCACTCTTTGGGGCTGTTACCATCACTTGCTGCTTGATGTTCTTGATTAATTAAGGAGTCGATGCCTTTTTCCATGCACAAAAGAAAGTACGTAGCAGACAAGAAGCATTTGATGCGTTAAATCAATCTTAAGAATAGGGTGCAAAACAAAGTTGCTGGCCCATATTCTTCGTGTAATTGCTGGTTCTGGTGTGCTTGAAATTTATGACAAAAAGCTTCTGGTGTTGGTACCTGAAAACAAGGTATATGGTTTTGGTGGTAGTATGTTTTTTTTTTTTTATGGTTAAACAAACTTCAAATAGAGTTGTCAATGATGCACTCTTTGTTAACTGGTACATGTTAGAATACGTTACTCTTTGTACTTTGAGGTTTAGGTTTTATGTCCCCTATGATGCCGCACCGGCCCTTCTTCAACAAAAAAAAAAAAAAAACAATTAACACATACCCATACTTGGGTCACGATTACAACAACAAAAAGAAAATACAGCCCAACGAACACCAAGCCCGAATAAACTAATCCAAATAGTAAACCCTTGGAAGAGGGTGACGACTTCTGCTAATATGTCGTAGACGACACTGGCAAGACCACTGCAAACAGAGGACGTCGCATCTGCAACCATCTGAATAAGCCAGCAACACATATCACCAATAGCACCAACAAATTAACCCCATAGATCCAATCTTATAAATTCTGAAAGATTGTTCTTCCACAGCCAGGCAACCTTCAAGCAATAAGATGTTTGAGACAAGAGAACCAAATAAAAAGAAAAATGAAAGGGGAGGTAAGGAGAGCCAGCATCGCAAGAGATGAACAGGCCTGAATCAACTAGCGAGCTATCGCTTAACACCATGACGGTGCAGAGGAGGCCGAGCTCTTCCACCGCAGCCAGGCCATCGGAACCAAAAGAAAACAAAACAAGAAGGGGGATGAGTGGCGGCCGTTTATGGCCCCGAAGATCTAATGAAAGATCTGTGAACACCGTAGCTGATCGAAGGATAAGCCTTTGAGAGGGGATAGATTGAAAGTTTGGGGAAGTTGTGAGATGGAGAGATATGTGAATTTGTGATTTGGGATTGGTCGGGAGGATGAGCAGATTATTTGCTAGCAAAATTGCCACCATCAGGGACAGGGAAATGAAGATTGGTGCCTAGCCTCCTGTAACATCTCGGAAATTTGGTTTTCTATTTTTTAAAAAAAAATTATTTTCGAGTTATTTAAATTTGAATTTCTGTTATTTTTTAAATTCTTTGTGGTTTTTAAAAATTATTTAAATTTTTAGTTTGTCAAATTTTGTCTTTCCAGCCCATAAGATTAACCTAGACGTCGTTACGAGTTCGTAGGATTTTGTGAAGCGTCGTTTGGACATCGAAGCTATTTTTTTAATGAATTTTTAGAAGTTGGTATTATCTAGAAATTTATTTAAAATAATATATTTATGTCAGTTGAATTACAGTCGTTGGATGTGTTATATGTATAGAGAAAGAGATTAGAATGGGATCAGATCAGTTCAGACCGACCCCGACTCCGTCTCCAGCCTCTCGTCAGCGACGAAGACCTCTGATCGCTCCTCCGTTGTCTGGCCGTCTCCCGACACAAAACCGGTGTCCACAAGTCCGTCTTGTCGTCCCTGTCCTCAAGATGTTCTTCGTTTTCGAAGAGGAGATCCGGCGAGAGAGAAAAGGAGGAGAGAAGGCGACTGCCTCTCTGATCGGGTTTCCGATTCCGGTCACGGCGGCGAACGTGACTGGTATGGAAAGCTCCGTCTCGTCGTCCCCAACATGACTGTGTTGTTAGATTTCCAAGACAAGCTCAGAGAAGGGAGAATCGAGCAGAAGAAGGATTTCTGGGTTCGCCGGCGAGTTTCTGTGTTTTCCGGCCACCGGCGAAGGCAAGTGAGGTATGGAACTTGATCTTCTCGTCGAGCTCTACCTGTTTGTATAATTGAAATTGAGTTTTGTTGGGTTTGGAGAAAGTGAGGTTTTGGGCAGAGGTGGTGGCTGCTGTGCACGGCGAGTCGACGACGGCGGTGACGGTTGTTTTTGTAGTCTCTGGCTTTTGTTGGTATATTGAATTCATATGAGTGATTGCAGGTACTTGAATTCAATATTGGGTACAGAGTTGAATAATTGGAAAGTTGGGTTTTGGGGCCATGTTGTTCGGCGAAGGAAGCAGGGGCGGATCCAGGAATCACGACCGGGTGGGACTTGGATTTTTGGTAGGGAAACATTTTTAGCGATGCTAGAGCAATTTATAGATTGAAAAGAAAGATAAACCTAATCAAGAGGGACGTAGTAGACCTTTATCACTCTAATACTTGTTTAATTCATAAAACTTTTTAGATGTAACAAAAAAACTAAAGAAGCATTTCAATAAGACCGACAACCTCATTGATACTACGTGACAAGGGTTTGGCAAGAAAGAAAAGAAGACAACATGCAACATAAACGTATATCTTTTTTGGGAATATAGAGAAACTTATCTCTTTCTTTAACAAAAATAAAATTAAGTATACGTTAGCCACTTGAAGCACGTGAGTGCTAGATAGGACTTGAGTGAGACTATCCAAAAAATATATATGATTAGTAATTGTACAAGATGAAGGAATTTGAGAAGGACTTAAGCTCAACAATCTTACAATCATACCATAAAATTAATGATAACTATAAGTAGTAATTTTTTTCCCCAAAATATTTGGGTGGGACTTGAGTCCCATGTTGCTTGCACCTAGATCCGCCCCTCGAAGGAAGTGGGGGTTGATGGTTCTGGGTTGGTTTATGTTTTGAATGAATATTAACTATTGAGTTATAGTTGGAGTTGGAAGAACCATGATGGTTGGAAGGTTGAAGTGATATGGGAGTTGTTGATGAAGATGTTTAATCTGGTTGTTCGGGAAGTTTGAGAACAATACAAGAATGGAAGTGTAGTAGGATTTGGTATATTGGTGAATAGTATATTTTCGTACTGCTCGGGATTATTGAGTAGTTGAATCGGTTTATGCATGTGAGATAACTAGATTTTGTGTGGAGTAAAGAAGAAGTTAGATATGGGTGTCCTTAGCAATGTGACATAGTCGAGTTATATTTGGGTTATGGTCAACAAAGATGGATAGCCGAAGAACCATAAATGGAAAGTGAAGGTTACTTGAGATTCGATTTGATAGAAATACATTTTGGGTGTCCTCAGTAATTTCAAGGACTTGATTGCGTTGACTTGAAATGATTCGCTGACATTCTCGGAATGAGAATTCGATACGAGGATCGAATACGAGTAGTTGCAGTTTCAGAAGCAGAAGGATAAGGATTTCAGAAAACGTGTCGCTGAGTTACTAATTTTAGTTAGCGTCAGAGTTAGCACTTGGATTCCAGGTAGGGTCTCTCTCGGGGAACCTTTCTTTAAATTGATAATTAGATTATAATTGAAATGGGTGTTTTGTGTGGCATTGATTGGTTAATTGTTGATTGTTATCGTTTTCGATAAAACATGTGTAATCGGTGATTTATATAATTAATGTTATCGCTTTCCATAAAAGCATGTATTGAATGATATATTATGAGTATTGATATTCATTGCATTCATAATGCATTGTGAGAAATTGTGGGAAGATTGGTGATTATGGAGATGAGAATGAGATTGATAGAATAGATACATTTTGTGTAGTTGAGTTTCCTCATGGGGCATCCAAGATCTATGATTAGCCCACACGTGCACATGTTTGGGGAAAGTATGCCCCTTCGATGGCGGACATTGATAAAAAGATCTTATAGGGTTCCGGGTTTGGAAGGCCATGAGTATAACAAGACGACTAACAAAAGAGGCACGGGTGGTGAGGTATTACTGATTGTTAGGTCGTATATTCGAGACATCTACACGGTATGGGACGTGTAGATTCATGTCTTTGATGTATGGACTAATCAACCACTAATTGAGTGGAGGAAGTTCATTAGTATATATATCCATTGAATTGTTATCATTTATATAAAGCATTGTATGATGTTTGATAACTTGATTGTGCGACATAGTTAAGTATAACTAAAAAGGTTTGGCCCTACTGAGATGTTTATTCAGGTACACGTCTTTCGAGAAGTTTAACTGTGAAGTTTAGCGGACGTGTACAAGAGTAGAAAAGAGTTACAGAAGATTAGAAGTGAGATAGACCGCAAGACCTGTTATGTTTTTGTAATTGATTTTTTTTTTCTTGTAATTGGTTTTGTTATTGTAAACGTTTTATTTTCGACAATTTCGAGAAAAGTATTTGAAATTATTTTATTTTCTTTTACTTTTCCCGCTCACGTCTCGGATTCAGTGTTAGGTGCTTGGAAACCACCGACACCGGGTTTGGGGTGTGACACCTCCCTCTTCTCTGAAACCAAAATCCAGATCAGGATGATCTAGATAGGGAGTCTGGGTGACTGGGAGCCCTAGAGAGAAGACGTTGTTTTTGTTTTTGATGGTAGTACTTACATATGCAAAAAGAAAATGATTATAAGACCTAAGATTTTAAGCCTCAAATTTATGTGGCATGTCAAATCATTTAGACACACATCACATATTAAAAATCTTATGCCATCATGTAAAGATCATCCCAAAAGCAAATCTTCAACTGTTCTCTCCTGCAATTGAAGTACTATGATCAAACATAGACATGATGATGCATTCTGATGTAATACATAGTGACTCATCCTTAATAAGAATCTAATTTTGTATTTAAAAAGGAGGCACTTTGAACAAAGAAATGGAAAAAAACAATGCAATTCGTTGATTGTTATGCATGATCAACATAGTTTTATATCTTCTATAATTGGAAAATATCATACCTCAGATTCTCAATTGTAAACTCACATATGAGTTCCATTTGATTCTTGTCTCTGACAAAAACTTGGTGGTCTGGGATGACTGATTTGATACAACCATATACATCTAAGATCAAAGGGGAAAATAACATTATTAGTGCTATAGAATATCAAGTTATGATAAAATGATAAGACATGGCAAAGAACACGCATATATGAGAAAGTAAACTATGAATACGCATATATGAGAAAGTAAACTATGAATGCATAAGTTTTAATCTTCAAAAGCAATTGTATAAAGTAAATAAGAAGTTGTACCTGCAAGAATAGTTTGTTTTGAAACTTCTGCAGCGAATTGTTCAAATTCGAGCAAACGAAAAGCAAGTCTCGGAATGACATGAGATGTTTCATTGATTAGCACAAACTTAGTGTATTGAGTGAAAGTCAATTGCACATCAGTGTTTGAGATCCTCAGCTTGGAGTAATCCATCTTCACATGAAATCGATAGATATCATAGATATTGCCTTGTTCCATCTGTTCGGCCATGTATGGATAAGTATCCTCATCAACAATGCCATGGATTGTATCACCCTGCAAAACAAATAGAATATGTATTATAACTGGATGTCTTTTCTAGAAAAGTCTATATTCATAGTAATGAACTGTGTACGGATAACATTGAATGAAAAACAAAACTAACTGGTAAGATAATACCTTTTCATCTACTAAAAGATAATGGAAACCATCGTAACCATTGTCTCCATACTTTTTTGGCCTCCATGATAATACCTTTTCATCTACCAAAAGATAATGGAAACCATCATAACCATTGTCTCCATACTTTTTTGGCCTCCATGTTCTTGCCACACGAACTCTTGTTCTAAATGGAGACTGAAAAGGATGGATATCTCGAATCAGAGTAAGAGTATCATCTTGCTTAGCCTGAAAAAAATAATAATATTCATATCAGTGTTATACATGCATATCAGTGTTATCCTGAATATGTTGCGTACAGTTACCATTTTCCAAATATCCTTCGTTTCCCAACTTTGGTAAAGTCTCCCGCAAAACATATAGATTATTAATATGTAGCTGAAATTATGATCTGAAAAGAGGGGAAGATCTTAATATGCTGTATCAGAAAATAAAAAGATCAAAACAAATGAGATTAGAACATGGAATGGCAAAAACAACAATCAAGTTAATTGTTGACGACATAAAAATTGCTAACTAACCAAGTAGATGGAAAGAACAGATGTTGGAGTAGATCGAAAGAACAAATTTTCAAGTAGATTGAAAGAACATAAGTTCAAATTTGAAATCAATACAGCGACTAAAGTATCAAAGTATGTAAATGTATATCAATCATCCAGATTTTGTTTAATAGAGAAGAAAGAAACATGCACAGAGAATACCTCAATTTCTACTAAAAGGATTGAAAAGTGGTTACCTGCAAATGCACCCACTGTTGTAAGAGAAAAGTTCGGAGAAGGTGATGTGAGAAGTTTGGGTCTGTTTTTATACTTGGTGGCCGCAAGCGCGGTAGAGTCGGTCTCTACCTTTTTTTTAATAAACAATTTTGTTAATAATAACGAAGGTTTATTTTTCTGGGAGAAGATAATTGAATCTAATTAGTACTCTGACAGTTTTTTTGAGCAGCCAACACTGTGAAACTCAGATTTAAATGACAGCTTTGCTCTCGATTTGCATGTTTTAATCCACTATACCTCTGAATTTCAATTAATTTACTTTGTTGGAGTTTGTAAGCACTTACACGTGTTCCTTGTTGGAGTTGATGTTTTTTGAAAAACAAAAAAAAGTCTATATATAAAATATTCTTTGCAAGGGAAAGCAGTAACAAATTGTCTTTAATGGTCTAGATCAGTGTTTCTAGCTTAGTAAAAAGTTTATGCATCTTGAGCAGATAACTGAATCTAATTAGTACCCTGGTACAGTTTTCTTGAGCAGCTAACACTGAAATTCAAATTTAAATGACAGTTTTAAAGTGCATCATCTTTGTAAGCAGTTACACGTGTACTTTTCCTTGTTGGAGTTGATGTTTTTGAAAAAACAAAAAAAAACTATATATAAAATATCCTTTTGCAAGGGAAAGTAGTAAAAAATTGTCTTTAATGGTGTAGATCAATGTTTCTAGCTTAGTTTTAAAAAGTTGATGCATCTTAACATTTGGTTATAGATTTTGGAACACATCTTTAAAGACAATATTTTTTGTATATTTATTTGGTATGTCACCATTATTATTTATTAGTCTTTAAATTTTTTCTAGATGTAATACGTGATAATGCAACATATAATTGTCCATGGCTAAAAATCGATTCTAAAAGATATATACCAACTTGATTTAATGATTAACCTTGACTTTTGTTTATAGTCATTGCATAGCATACTCTTACAGGAAATTATCGTCACTTAAATACAAATGGCCATTTGCTCTCATTGACGGTCAAAACTGACACGACCCACCCCGAATTTCACCCTAAACCCGGAGTAAATCGTGCGGGGACCACCTCCAAGGAAAGATTTACCGCTAACTTCGGTACAACCTCCCTTGAAAATGGACAACCCTTCTAATAGAAACCTGCAAACACGTCTAAAGGTTCCAAATCCAACCTTATAGACTCCTGGAACCTTCGTGCTCCCCACAAATCACAACCTCTCCCAATATAAATTTAACAAAGATCCTATAACCAACATATTCAGAGCAACTCTATTTGAGAGGAAATGAACTAGAAATAAATAGAAAAGAGCGGAAGCTATACTATTGATTATGCCTCTTCTCCATGTACGCCCGATCTCAACTATGCAATCCTGCAGACTGGGCATTTTAAAACGAAGGGCCCAGGGGAAGACATTTAATAACTTTAGAGTGAGTGGACATAAATAATTTAATAATAAACTATTATGCATTCCCATTTTAATTTCATAGAAAAATATACTGCATGCGGCAGCTTAAAAGTGTTCAACTCATAAACTGATAATTTCACGACTAGCACTGGCTAGTCACAAACTCAAATAAAATGGAGCCTCTCAGGCTATACCATATATATTCATATATTCGTATGTATCTACACTCGTCAGACTCCTTGTATGAATCCTAGAAACAATTCAGAAAATAGAAATTCATACAAGGCTACAACGCTGGCGTCTAACGCTCACGTTGCGCCATAATGGTATTTACTCCTCATTATGACCGAAAAGGGACGGTGTACATATACGTGTGGACTCCCTATATAAAAACCTAAATAAACTGAAAAAGAAAGAAGTTTTCATATAGGGCTATGACGTTTGTGTCTAACACGCACGACACGCCATAATGGTATTTACCTCATTATGACGGACCAAGCACGTATGGCTAGCTAGCATTTATATACATACTATTCTCATAAAATCCAAAACATATATATCTACCGAAAATCTCATTTTCGGGATCTCTCCAAAGGAGGAAAAATTATCAAATAGGCGAGAAATCAATAAATCTCATCAGAATAAACAAATGATTAATAAATCATTCATCGCATGCTTTTTATTTAAAACAAAGGTCCACTCACAACTTTAGGCCTAAGCCTGACGTCGATCCGAGGTCTCTCCAATTGAGTCTCCTCACGTCCTGTTCCAAATGTATAATTAATTTACCAACTGAATTCCAGAATTTATAAAATAGGCAAAATTAATCGAGAGCCATAATTATGCTCATCATTGCCTAAGTTCGATATTCTTAAATCGAAACGATCCAAACTTTTATATCATACTCGGCAGTCGTATAAACAACCTTTCCCCGAAATTGATTTAAACCTACAGTCGGATTTTACATTATTTAACCGCTTAAATACCAAACTTCGGAAATTCATAAACCTATTCAAAATTCGTCCGAAAATTCTAAAACTCATTCCATTAAATTCCTCATAAAAATCTCCACCTAAAACAGTTTTTCCAGCGCGGCGCCTGCGGCGGCTCCGCCGGCAGCGGCGGCCGGCGACCAGCTCCGGCGACGTCCAATGTCCACCAAAATTTGACAGTACCTTCCTCTCAACCTCCTCTACAACATTCATAACTACCACAAACTCCAATTCTAAGCCTAACCATGTCAATCAAACGCAAACACACAATAAGCCCTAGAATTTCAAATACCGATTCCTCTTTACCTAGCTGACGACGGAGGGAGCCCTTTGGAGGGATTGAAGCACGGGAGGAGAGCTTCAAAACGAGCCAAAGATCACCGGCTTTGGTGGCCGGAGGAGGGAGCTCCGGCGAAAGAAGCAATCGGCTGCTAGGGGGAGTTTCCTCCCCGTTCGGCGGCGCAACCGGCCGGTCACCGGCCCAGAAAGAGAGAGGGGACGGCGGGGGTCCGAACGGGACCAGTCCGGCGGTCGCTGGTGGCCGGACGGCGGCGGCTGGCGGAGAGAAAATTCTGGCAGCGGGAGAAGAGAGAGAGAAAGCGCGGGGGAGAAAAGAGAGAGAAGAGAGAGAAAGGGAGAAGGGAAAAGAGATGGGTTTGGGCCTCACACCAACCCGGCCAAACTCCATAAAAATACCCAACTTCAAAATTTAACACCCCAAAATAAAATACCCTAATAAAAATTACCTTTTACTAGCTAAAATTTACTATTTTACCGTCGTTACATTTTTCTCCTACGAATAACTCTCCGAAATAATCGTCCCTTAAAACCCCTCTAGGGACCAATTAAACTATATCTCAATGTCGGAGACGGTAAAATTCTTATTATAACCAAGCTAGTAAATAAGATAAAATTTACGGGTCAGGATGTGACAAAAACAATTCTTGGAATAAAACACTTTTCACCAGTATTGCTTCCTGTTAGTATTCTAGCTTCAATTAATTTAGTGAATAATCTTATTGTTATCAATCTTGTACCATTGCATAAACCACATGTCTGGTTAATATTTCTCAAAAGCATTATTGGCATACCTATTTTCAATGATAGTTCATGTGACGGAAGTCCGTTAAACTCAAATTTGTTTAAAAATTCTGGTGGGTATAAGAGCTTAATATTTTCATCACAACCAGAATCAACAGAGATCGTGTCAAAACTGTAATATATAGTTTTTTTCACCTGGTAAAGAATTTATTGCATAATTGTTTATTTCTGTAACTGTTGCATTTCGAGGTGCAATAATAGCATGTTCTCTTAAGTAATCAAACTTATAGTAGTTAGAATTGAAATCAGGATAAGTATGGTGGAACATAGCTGTTATAGGATCGGTGTAAGAAGTAATCAATAAATCCTCTGGTATTTCAATCCATGATGTGCCTTCATCACCTGTATTTATTTCTGATTCAATACGACCTTCACCAATGCGTAATAACCAATCTGCAAAATACTTACTGTCTCTTCTCTCATCATTAGACAATCCAGGTCTTGATAGTCGCATATTTTCTGTCAAATTAAATAGTTGAAATAATGGCCAAAGGCATGAACTATTTACTGAAGCCTTGACAATATCTTCTTTAGTTCCTCCGGAAACAACCGGTAAAATTTGTCTAAAATCACCACCTAGTAAAATCGATATCCCACCAAATGGTTTGTGTGCTTCAGGACTATCGGAATCAGAAAGACCACGAAGAGATTTTTCTAACGCTTCAAAACATAATTTATCACACATCGGAGCTTCATCCCAAATAATCAATTCAGTTTTTTGTAAAAGCTTTGCAAGATGAGTTCCTTTATTAATGGGACAAGTCATATCTTCAAATACTTTAATAGGTATTTTGAACCGAGAATGTGCTGTTCTACCATTTGGAAGCAATAAAGATGCAATACCAGATGAGGCCACAACCAAAACTATTCTTCCCTCAGATCTTAGTTTACTCACTATTGTGTGCCACAAAAAAGTTTTTCCAGTACCACTACCAGAAGAAAGGCTTTAGCCGACGAAAATAAAAAAATCAGGCCGACGAATTATTTTTTCGTCGGCTAAAGACTTCGTCGGCTAATTTAAATTTTCGTCGGCTATGGTCAACTTTAGCCGACGAAATTAAAAATTCGTCAGCTAAAGAATTTTTTCGTCGGCTATAGTCTGTGCACTATAGCCGACAACTTTTAAAAATACTTTACCCGACGAATTTTTTCGTCGGCTAAAACCTAAGTAATAATTCGTCGGCTAACCGCATCTTAGCCGACGAATACCCTAATATTTCGTCGGCTAAACCCTAAACCCTAATGGTGATATATTTTTTATACGACTTGTTGCGTCTCATCGATTTGAAACTATTTTCAGTTGAAGGTCTGGCCGAAATACGTAATTTAGACGGTCGAATGACCTTTTCGGTGCGTTTAGGGGTTTGACTTACGGGATTGACCGTCCGGATCGAGCCCTTAACCTTGTCGGATCAAGTTGAATTTTTTCCCATACATGTATTTTATCATGATGGTCAGATCTGGTGGTCGGATTTTCGTTTCTCAAGTTTGATCATCACAATCACAACATGCATACTAATGTTGTATAACTTGTTTACCAAGTGTTAAGTAAATGTTCCGTTTCAAAAACAAACTATACGTAGATCCTTCAAACGCAAAAAAGTCGTGAAATAAGATATGACCCGAATGGTGAAATATGTCTACGGTTGAAAAATCACGGTATTCCGGTAAAGTCTCGGTGCCGATAGTTGCGGTCAATGTAATTTTCTCTTATTATTCACTATGCTGCAGATTTGGCGTTCGGTGTCTGATTGACTATTGTGATACCTTTCCGGAAGCGTAACGGCCCTACGAGTTAGACTCATCGCTATTGCCATGATGTATGGGCCTTTTTGGCCATCCGAGTCCGTTTAGGGCTTCAAAATACAGTTTTCTTATTTTCGATTACAGTTCACCGTTTCGATCGAGCCCTTAACTTTGTCGAATCCAGTTGAATTTTTTACCATAGACATCTTTCGTCATAATGATCATATCTGACGCTCGAATTTTGGTTTGTAAATTTTAGTCATCGAAATCACGTGTCTACTATTTACCGTTATTATTCCCTATGGGGAGCCCTATCGTCGGAAGGTAAATGTCCCAAAATTTTTATATGGGCGGTTGCGTCTCATCTACGTGAGAGTTTTTCGTGTGGAAGGTTTGACCAAACTACGTAATATAGGGGGAGATATGAGCGTTTTCGTGTGATAAGTAACGATGGATCATGGTTGACCGTTTCGATCGAGCCCTTAACGTTGTCGGATCCAGTTGAATTTTTTACCATAGACATCTTTCGTCATAATGATTATATTTGACGCTCGAATTTTGGTTTGTGAATTTTAGTCATCGGAATCACAACGTGTCTACTAATGTTGTATAACTTGTTTAGTAGGTTATACAACTTTGTGAACCAACTCTACATAGGAAGCAAAATTATCAAAAATCGCGTGAAATAAGATGTGTTCATAATGGTGAAATACGGCTATGGTTCAAAAATCACGTAAATCGGGTAACATCTCGGTGCCGATAGTAGTGGTCAACCTTATTTACCGTTATTATTCCCTACGGGGAGCCCTATCGTCGGAAGGTAAATGTCTCAAAATTTTTATATAGGCGGTTGCGTCTCATCTACATGAGAGTTTTTCGTGTGGAAGGTTTGACCAAACTACCTAATATAGAGGGAGATATGAGCGTTTTCGTGAATTTATAGACTTTAGCCGACGAGATATTAAAAAAGTCGTCGGTTAAGGTCAAAAATGGACTTTAGCCGACGAAAATATATGAAAAGTCGTCGGCTAAAGTTCAAAATTTTCAAAAAACATTTGGCGGCAAACAAATTTTGGGGAAAATTTTCAAATGACTTTAGCCGATGAAAATATATGAAAAGTCGTCGGCTAAAGTTCAAAATTTTCAAAAAACATTTGGCGGGCAAACCAAATTTGGGGGAAAATTTTCAAAAGAGTTTAGCCGACGAAAATAAAGAATTTCGTCGGGTAAAGTTCTTTATATAGGGGTAAGAACTCAGAAAATCAGAAATGCTTTCGCCAGCCGAATTTTCTTCTCGGCCTAGCTCCGCCGTCAAGCCACCGGAGACCGCCACACTTGTCCCAAAAGCTTCGCCGTCGTCTCTACTTCATTGCTGGACAAGTGGTGCATCGAGTGGCGCCGCCGTGAGGGATAAATCGAGCTCCAAAACTCCGCCGGTTTGGATTCGGTGTCGATCGAATTTCTCCTTCCTCAGGTCACCATTTGGTGAGTTCTATATATGGATAAGTTGAGTTTGATTAATACTACATTCCCCTAGAATTTGGTAGCTCGATTCGGTGTGTGTGAGGAGAATCGAAGATTTGAAGTTTTTAGGGTTTAAAATTGGGGATTTTTATATTTTGATTCAATTGACCTGTTTAGGCTTAGAATTTGGTTTCAACTTCTTCTAGAAAGTTGTTTGAAATGTTGAGAGGATAATTCTATCAAATTTTGGTGGTGATTGGAGGTGGCCAAAAGTTTCTGCAGTTTTTTTTTTCAAAAATCAGCAACTTTAGCCGACGATGTTTAAATACTATATTCGTCGGCTATATTTTTTTTAATTTTTTTTATAAGGTTTAGCCGACGAATTATGGCGTGTTTCGTCGGCTAAACCCCTCTAAAGACGACGAAACAGACTATAGTTCGTCGGCTATAGTGATTTTTTTAATTTTGTATTACATACTTTAGCCGACGAATATATGTTTCGTCAGCTAAGTCTCAGACTAGGCCGACGAAACATTTTAAGATATTCGTCGGCTAAATTTTGGGACAAAACCGACGACTTTTTTTTCGTCGGCTAATTATGGACTATAGCCGACGAGGACTTTTTTTTCGTAGGCTAAAGTCATTGCTGACGACCCTTTCCCGACGAAACTATAGCCGACGAGCCTTCATCGGCTAAGATCTTAGCCGACAATTAAGTTAACAGGCCGACGAAAAATTTTCGTCGGCTAAAGTGCTTGTCCTGGTAGTGTACCTCCGCTACCATGGACAAAGAATCTAAAACTTATTTTCTCTTTTATCATATTAATAACATTCTCATATACATCTTTTTGACAACTATTTAATTGCATCACTAAATTGGGGTGTACATCTTTTAGTTCTTCCAAATTATAGTTAAGTTATTCTCTCAACAATCTGTTATTAAGTTCCAATATTTTATCCTTATTTGGCATTGGTAATTTAAACTTTGTTAACGAACTTGTTGATGCATTGAGAAGTTTCTCTAATTCAAATAATAGACTATTCTTTAAATTCGGTTAGGTATATTCAAATTAGGAAGCCGTAATTCTTTTCTAGTGTTGTGTATGATGTCATCACACATGCTTAACCAATGAGCGTCAAATAACTTATGGGTATTTGCAACATCACAAAATCTTAGAATTGTAACAAATAACTGTCGCATTTGAAAACCCGTTGCAACAAACGAGGAATCAGTTAACGCATCAGCCATTCTTTGTCATCACCCAACAAACCTAAAGCCAAACATGCTTCTTGATAAGCGGAATGCACAACGTTGTTAACAGTTTTGATATCATTAAAACTACAACAACCTCTTTGAACATTCAGGAGCATTCGTAAGTAATATTTATCGCCTGCAAGAGGATGTACATAAGCAAGTCTACCAATTGTTTTATATTGCTGCCTTGGTGTCCATAATCTTTTTTGTTTATCCGAAACAAATTTTTGTGGAAATTCAACATAGGTTAGTTCTTTTGCAAAATCAAATTTTTTATTAGCTTTAAACCAAGCTGTGAGCATTGTGTGTTGATGCGCCCGATATTTTATAACATTTTCAAGAGAAGCATTATCGTTAAACACAATGTTTTGTTCTGCAGGCAAATGTACAATTAAATACTGGACTGCAGGATATCTTTCATGAATTGGAAATTCGAACAACCGCCACACAGCTTCATGAGGAGCTAAATACCGACAATTAAGATAGGTTTTAATTTCATCATCAGTGTTTTCATATATTGAAACTCGAGCTCTATCTGGACCTTTAGTGACATATTTAAATAAATATTTAATCAACATAGATTGAGAGCACGATTCAACATTAATATGAGCATTATATCTTAGCAACAAATGTCGATTATAAGGTACAACAAATTCATTTCCTACCTGAACATTATTTTTAGTCACAAATCTTGTATCATCATCGCGCCGTCTATATACAGGTGCTTTAATTGCTTCAAATGTGGTAGCATTATTAAATGGTTTGGGAAATGACCATATACATCCTCCATTTCGCATGCAAGGAGATTTCGGATTGATATTTCCGCAAGGTCCATGGATCATGAATTGACTAACAATGTGAAAAAGAGCTGGATCAATATTTTTATCTGGTAACTCAGCTGAAATAATCGAATCTATATCAGTTGCTATATGACACCTGAATTCTTTTTCCAACCAAAATAACATATGAGCATGCGATAGTCCTCTTTTTTGAAATTCAATAGTGTGTACATCTGCTTTCACAGTTCCAAATGGTTCACCAGATTTAATATATGCAATTATATCTTTTAATTTCAAATGAAATATTCTTGAAACTATATCAGGCCTATCTTCTTGTTTGTATCTAGGATATTTTTCAAAATATCTTAATATTTCTGGCCACTTGACATTGCAAGTAAAAGTGATAAATAAATCAGGATTTCTAAATTCTCTACAAATAGCCATCACATCTTGATAGTTATTAATCATATCTCTAGGACTACCAGTATGAGAACTTGGCAAAATTATTCTTTTTCCTACATCACGACTTTCTCTAGCTCCGCTTGAGAAAGCGGCATAAAGTCCATCAACAGTTTCGCTCCTAGCCTCACGTTGATTTTTTCTATGAAAATCCAATCGGTTTTCATCAACAGTAGCAAAACTATCTACCAAATATTGCTGAAACAATCTTCCACCTTTTAATATTGTGTCTGTCTTTTGATTCCTATCGTGAATTTGGTATGCTACAAAACTTCGCATTGACAATCTTTTACCTCCTTCATTCTCATCGGTTTTTTTCATCCGCAAACTCAGCTTATATCCATCTTCACTGTACGGAAAGAGTATTGGATACTGTAACGACATATACTTTGGATGAATTTTCGATATTCGTCGTAAGCAGCCATCATTTGATTCAATAACAATATCTTTACTTGAATTGAATTCTCCTATATCACTAATAACCAATCCAGCTATTTCATCAGCACTTTGTTGCCCATATTGTTTGCTGTCACCAACTTGCCTTTCAAGTATTCTCATATCATATGAAGGCAAAGAAGTATCTTCATATTTATTTCTAACGGTTCGATATACTTGAGTTAATTCGTTTATTTGATCAAATATGGATATCAGCCCTTTAACAATTGCATGTTTTAAGTTTCATTATATGAAGAATTCAAAATACTCATGCGATTACAAACCTCATTTCGTGTGTCATAAACATACAATTGTGCAAACTTTGGTGACTCACCTTCAGATGGTAACACTGATCCCATTAAATGATGCACTTGTCCACATATTTTGAAAACGTAAGGTCCAGATCTCTTATTAATATCATGATCAATCTCATCGAATTATAAATTCGGGTATTATTTCGAAAAGCTATACTTTGTTGACCATTTTGGGGATTTAGTAATTCATCAAGAAACGCTGGTGTTTGTCTTGACTCTTGTAATTTAACCCGACCCTTCTTGCAACAACCTGTGTAGATAATAGGTGAATTCCTTGAAGCTCCTTTTAATGATTCTTCTAACCAAAATTATGCACCACAACTCTCACAACGATACATATCGTCACCATGATCTACATACTGCACAGCAACTCCTGTAATAAAAGCAAAACACAACTAAATCAAGTGTATATAAGTATTTTAATCAAATCAAACCATTAAAGCAATATACAACAACCTCTTCTGATGTCTTGATATGATGCTTGACCACAAAAAGACACCTTCCCAATAATATCATGACTTGTAATCCACATACATGAATAAATCTGAGATTAACAAAACACCACTTACATCCAAAAACACAAATGGAACACTTAATTATTGCGCATATATTTACCAATTCGATTTCCAGATTCAGAGTACTGTGGGAACGGTTCTGTTACTGTTCTAACATCACCACGCTGTTTCTTATGACAGTTTGCTCTATTACTGCTCAACCCCTCATTAAACTGTCTCAATCCACCCGAATCTCCTAAACCCATGATACTTTTAAGCCTTGCACTGATTCTTCTCTTTGGTGCCATACCTACAAAACAATAAATTAATCATTCAATACAAAAACAACAACTGAACAACTGTAATGCAAACCCCAAAACACCAATATAGAAAACTGAAATACATACATATTCCAACTAAAACTGAACATTATCTTTTCATAAATAATAAATAACATAAGGATAAGACCAATGATGAGGACAAACAGACTGACATTAACGTCCAAAGCTTGAATTTCTTACCTGAAATTAAAGGAGATTGATGGCCAACCTCTTGCAAAACCAGTTGTCTAAAACATATGCAGACCCGCGAATCTGAAATAAAACAATCATAACAATGGTCAAGAAGCTAAAATCTATAAGCTACAAAGGTGGACAACTGAAAAGAATCTGAAACACATATACATGAGAATAATATTAGCCCCTTTTCTGATTCAAATGATTCCATATATTTCTTGGAAGAGAATTATAAAATTCGTATCCATACCATATATTGAAAATCCCACAGGTTGAGTGTATAAAGGTTGCAGCAACATTTATAACATACCTGAAGGTAAAATTGTTACGATTAAGAACCTATTGTTCCCCAAACCAGTCACGTCTGAAGCAGTTACAGAAGGTAATCTGCCACCATCAAAATCTACAGAACAAATAAAGTAGAATTAGAATAATAGAAACTATACAAATTCCTGCAAAAATTTGGTGAGATGCTCCTGAAACATAAGAAATAATTTGCAATTACAGAAATACAAACTTATGCTAGAAAAAGAGATTAAGCTAACACAGAAGACCAAAGTGAGGAATAATATCAGAAATTTGAGTTGAAGAACACGCTGCATACAATCTACATATCATAAAATAAGACGGATGAAAATCAAGCTCATCCTTTGTACATAGAAAAAGGAGTGGAAAGACTTGCATCAAATCAAAACCAAATTCAAATCCAACAAAAGCAAAGAAAGCTTACCTACTTATCGTCAGATCGGTTTGGAAAGACTTCCCCAAATTAAAACCAAATTCAAATCCAACAAAAGCAAAGAAAGCTTACCTACTGCATTGTGGGATCCTTAAAAAATTTATGAGGGTCCTCAATAATTTGTTTCCTTCAGCTAATCAGCAGCAGTGTCAGTCTTGTTATTTGTAGGTCTGTGTAGATCTGACACCTGCAAACAAACATGAGTTAACTTACATCGCATGAACTGATAACAATAAATTGATTCTAATAGACTGATACACATATAAAACATGTGATTATCCACCAACAGACACAAATGGAGTAAACCAAACCAATTGATTAGAAGCATCTCACAAAGAAAAAAAAAAAACACACAAATCGATCAGGAGCATCTGGGAAAAAGAAACAAAATACCCCAATTCGGGTCTGTGTAGATCGTTTTTATTAGCTTAGTTAAATATATCTGTTAAACCGAACATTCTTATTGGTTTTGATAACTGTGAATGTTCATGGACACCATATAGATGCTTATATAGACTTGATTTTCATGACTAATAAAGAAGGCAAACAATCGCACACACCCAATTTAAAAGAGAAAAAGGACTTACTTTCAGTTCGATCGATGTCATCAAACCCAATCCCCCAACTCCAAGCTCTCCAAATGGATTTTTCGGATGATAAAGGTAACTGACACAGTCAGAAAGAAGTAAGGAAATCTGACACGGTAAAATCCGACATGATTTTGATCAGGAAAAGGTATTATTATTTATCAATGCAGGTATCCAATTACATACATAAAAGAAAGCTGCAAGCATACGTATTTCTTTAGTTATAACTGCAATATATAGTAACCCAGCTCTAGTATATAGTAAATATCCATAAAGTAGCTCATCCTTAACATTGCATACATCCAGCAATAGAAAATAACAGCAACTATAAACTAAAGGAGAGGCTAGTTATCTGGATAAGTAGAAGACTCAAGTTAGCACTTCATTTTACCGTGGATTTGCTTATTACCAACATCAACTCCCATCCCAACTCGCACAGAACACAACCACACACAGAAAAAACAAAATCAACTGAACTAAAAGTAAACAAACACTAAAATCCCAAAGACAAAACTCAAATATGATGATCACTCACTACACACAACTCTGACCAAGGATGCAAGAAAAATAATAAACCAATTACCGTTTCGCCGGATCAAAACCCCATAAGACGGATTCGTCAGATCGGCCCGGAAATACCTCCTCAAATCAAAACTGATTACTGAAAGAAAAAAATACAAAATCAAAACCCAATCCATAGGCAATATCAGCAATAAAAAAATACAAATTCAAATAAACTCAAAAGCTAAAACAAATGGAGAAAGCAAATCAGATAGTGAGGATTGAGGTAGGATTCAAATCCAACAATCAGAGAGAGAACCTAGCAAGAATAAACACTAAAACTGTCTCTCTGAAACTGAATCCCTAGAAACCAAAAGGGAAAAAGGGGATGTGATTACTTACCTGAGAGACAAAGATGATGCACTTTCGAAAACCCCAAACGTTTGAAGAGGAACAGACTTTTCAGTTTCCAGTCGATTCAGTCTTTCTTTTGCTCTATGTGTGTGTCTCTATTGTGTCAATTTCTGAAGAAAAAAAAAATGAAGAAAACTCAGGTACAGAGGTGGCAGGCTGCTGTGCGGTGTGTGAGAATTTCTTGGGAAAAAAAACACAGGAAGAAAGTGAAAGAAAGAAAAAAGGCCCGATGGCAATAACGTAAATAAGCCCAAGAAGCTTACCTATAGTAACCCAGCTTTAGTATATAGTAAATTATTAAAAAATCTAATTATATCACTGATATGCACACAGTAGTTATGTGTGCATATTTTCAAGTTTACATTCAAAGTTAAAAATCTGTGGTGCAAATCAAAATCATAACAAAAGAAGTTGAAACACAAAAAGTACTAAACTTCGAAGAGGTATATATACACAAATAAAAGAGCAAGTTCAAAGTTCATAGTTTAAACCCTCTCTAATACCCTAGCCTCTTATAGTCCTATATAAACAATGTTTGATAAAAGAAGAGGCAAATATCAAGGGTTCCACAAAAGCAAAAAGCCATGGACCTAGCTTCAACCATCAACCTCAAGCTGTTGGCCTTCTTGTCCGCTCGGCTGCGACTACACATACTTCTCGGGGGGTGTCGGTGCATTGGGGGGAGGACCGGCAGTCCTAATTATTGGGGGAGCCAAAGTAGATAATGATTCCAAGGGAGGAGCAGCCACAGTTGGTGGATTGGCCAGCCTTGGTCTAATTGCTGAACAGCCTGCTCATAGCAACGTTTAAAGGCCTCCTACCTTTACTTACAGTTCAAGAGTGGCGGCATATGGTTCCTAGCCAAATGAGATCAACTTTAACTGTAATATGTTTAAAGTTGGGAAAACCGAGAATATCATCAATATATACTGGCTTGCAAAAGCATATTGACCTTTTTGCATCTAGACAAAAGATTTTGTGTTCTTATGTACATTCAAGTACAACAAGTAAAAAAAAAAAATTGGCAATACAGAGGAACCAATTTCAACTACACAATATATGAAATGTTAGTGTTCTGCAATCACTAAAAGACTAAAAATTATTCTTAATCTATAAAGTAACATCTTCTGAACAACTTATTTGCTCCTGATGTCGATCTATCTCCATGATATAAATGCTATTAACATTTGGTATGTACAAAAGAAAAGAACTCCACTCCCCAAAATCATTCTATGTTATTTTGGTATAGTACATTCTGTTAACTCTTTTTCAAGTTTAATATGTTTTTACTGATCCTATCAATATTACTTATATTTACATGAAGATTCAAAAAAAGAATGAAAATTAACAATATGGCCATTAGAATACCAGTTGAATTTAACTTGTAGGATCAAAAACTTTGTCATAGACTCATAGTAGAGCTTATATTTGTCATAATGTAAAAGGCATAATTCAAATAGATCACATACTTTTCAGGAGAACAAAAAGTGAATCCAAAATTTACAATAAACCATTTTAAATACAAAAAACTGCCTCGAAGCTAAAAAACTTAAAGCACACTGTAAATTGCATACAAATTTCAATAGGACAGCTAGAACTCGACTAAATTTATAATTGGTAAAAAACAAAGCCGGCAAATAGAAATTAGAGTACAAAAGCTCTCTATTATAATCAACATGAAAGCATTTTAAACCATATGGAAAGCTTAAGGTAAGACATACGGATTTGAAATTGTTTGGATCAAGTTGATAATGGTTACCTCTTGGATCAGTTATCTTCTTACTCACAATTGTATCTTATAGAGACTACTACCGCAACTTCTAATCATCTCTTAACCTGCATAATACTGTAACTGATATTAGTTCATACACATTTTACCAAAACAGTAGAAAAAGTATTAAGGAAGATATATAAACTATTCTATAAGCTCCGATTTATGATATAAGTGAAATGAGGTGCATGCATATATGACAATTGGTGGTTTATAATAGTCTTCTCTGCTGTTGTCTAATGCTTTTAAACATGATGTTTGCTTTTCATCTCCAACCATAATCCGAGATCTATAATATCAAGTTGATATTTGAAGAAAATTACATAATTTACATGAAACAAATAATACGGTAAAATTTTCTACAACAAACAAATAATTCGAGCTCCATACTACAGCTAACAGAAGAGAAAAGAAGCAACAAATGTGAGAGAAAGGATCATACAACATAGTGGTATGTAGGTGTAGCCCTCAGCTCAGTCGCTATGGAAAAACAACAGTATCCCATGCTCCGGACTAACAGAACTGTACCATATATCCCCTTGCTAATTGCTACAACACAAAAGTAAAAATTATTCTATTAGATTATGCAGGCACTGTGAAAAAAAAAAAAACTAATAACAGAAATAAGTGAATATGTAGAACATCCATCAAATTGCTTTCAAACCCAGACCTCATAACTAAATAAGAACTTGATTTCTACCCAAATTTCAAACTGCAACACTAACAAAATTTCTTCAAAATAAAAACCCGAATCAGTTCGAAACCAACTGAAATAGAGAAGGAAAAGGAAATCAAAGTCAAACCCACAACAAAGACAACAACCCAAACCATTTCCTTCTTTTATTGTTCAAACAACATCAACAAATTTATCTCAACCATTACCTTAAAGCCACCCATGACCAATCTCTCTATATCGCCCCAGAAAAGATTGAGTTATGCTATATACCGCGATATACGAAAGAAAGACGATAAAGAGATTCAGATGAAGAAGAGAAGAGAACAACAGCGATGAACGGAAAAAAGGAGATATGATACATAGAGTAGACGAGAGAGAGGCGCAGATGGGAGGAGAGATGAGGGTGGAGATCGATTAGGGATTGGGTGGACATCGATTAGGGATTGGGAGGAAGGATCAGGTTCAATAGCAGAGAGGAAGAAAATTGGGAGGCGATCCTATTTCACTTGGGGATTTTGGAGACGTCTGGAATGCTCCGGAGTGTCCGTGCTCCGCATATGTTTTCTAACAAAAGTAAAAAGGTAATTAGCTCATTTTAACTATCGATTGCAAGCACGCCCTAACGAGGCGCGTCGTGCGTGGGTGACTATATCCATTGTGGGTCGTGGACTACTTCTCCTTCCCCTTCTTCAAACTCTGATTTGTCTTTGCTTCCCCTTCCGCCCACTCCGATTTGTCTTTGCTTTAGTTCTCTCTAGATTTCAATTTTCCCTAATTTCAAATCCCAACTGGCCTTTGCTCTCATCTTTCTCAATTTCGAAGCTTTCAGATCTCGAATTTGAAACTCTAATTTCTCCTAGACCTATGGCTTCCGGCACCCCCGACCTCACCAAAACCCCTAAACGCCGCTCCAGCACATCGCGAAAGGTCCGGCTCGTCGCGAAGACCGAGGTTTCCGGTGAGGTCTCGTGGATCTCGGTGAACAAGCCTAGCGGAGAAGCTTCGGAGAGCGTCACTCTCTCCTTCAGGGACCAATCAACAAGGTACCGTTTTGATTCTCGGGTCGGGTCAGGTTCTAGTGTTGGATTTTGTTCTTGATTTGAGCTCAGGATCTTTAGTTTTGGTAAATTAGCATCAGATTATGTGTAGGATTAAAGAATAATTGGACTAGAAGTGTTGGATTTTTGATAGGATTATGTGTTTTTTTTGGTTATGGAGGACAAAATTCAATTGAAGTTTGCCTATTTGAACAAGTAGTGATTTTTGAACAGTATATGTGGGATTATGTATAATTTAAACTCAAAATTTACTTTCTTTATGTATAATTTAGTGATAGGTTATTGGATTTTGGAGGATAAGATTGGTGTTTTGTCTTGCAGCCGTAAAGAGGCATATGAATTGGACTATTGCTATGAACAAAATGAGGATAATGGCCGGATTTTTTCGCGAGAAGTACAGCTTTTGATTCCAGGAATTTTCGAGGGTTGTAATGCCACTGTCATTGCTTTGGGAGCTAGAGGTAGTGGAAAGATTAGGCTTAAAGGACTTTCTCAGGAAAGTTATTTGGTGTTATCACTAAATGGTAGTTGAGTGGATATGTATTGATGTACATTATTGCTCACCTATCATCTCATTTTTGTCCAGGTGCCTGTGAATTCCATGTTAGAATTCAGCAAGCTGTTTGCTAGTGGGTATGCTTCTTGTAAACCAGCTCCAAAAGGACCAGTTGAACTTTCTCGTAGGTGCCACAAGGGATTGATAGTCTATGTATCATCTCAAAGAGAAAATTCAGATTCCCCTCAAATCAGCAAGTTAAACTTTATTGACTTAGCAGGTTGTATATCTTATCCTCAGGCTTATAAGTTTTTCATAGTCTTGTGATTCTCTTTATTGTTTATAGGTTTCTACCCTAAATGAGGCAGTTCTGGGCAGCGTCAAGTCTATGTTCAAAGCTTGGGAGGAACCGCTGAATACATCTGGGGTAATCTACCCTTCTGTAACTTCTCTGTTTTTATCTGTTTGATTTGAATAGTGGTTTAGTACGCAGTTTCCTTTGAGTGAAAAATTAACTCTACACTTGATTCATTTAGTAATAGTCCAAACCTTGTAAGAATAAAATTTTGTCTGCGGATTATTTGTAAGATCCTAGGATTTTGAAGAAACACATAACATGTAGTTCATATGAAAATAGACTTGCTCTGATACCAATGATCCCATGTTGAATCAATTAAGTACATGAGAATATTTTACAAGTATCATTATCTGATATATATTTTCATCAAGTTACTGCATATTTACACTTACTGTGTTTTAGGACTACGGTCATTTTCGAATCCTAACTTACTATGCTTTAGAAATACCAAAGTGATGATGAAACATACTTTTAGAATGTCTGCTATATATTTTCTGTGATTTATATAGTTTATGTGTGTTCTTGTAAAAGTCCATGTATTCTGCAGATTTAGGATTGATAGACTATGTGCAATCCCAAATGCAGTAGACTAGATTCAATATAACAAACTGATATCATGACTTAATCTGATATAGCCTACAGTAAATGTAATACAGAATAATGTGTTTTGGCATGGTAATTAATCCGCTTATAGTTGATTCATTTTAGATTTTGAATGTAAGTAAGCATATAAAGATGAAACCTGAACTGTTAAGATGTCTATAAATAATAGATTCAAGTTCAGTTTTACATCATATGTATGAATTGATGACTACATGTACATGCCATATGTATTCATGACATATGTTTTTTGCACACAGATGCATGTACATCTACAAAACCACCAGAGAACTCTTCCGAATTATAGCATTTTTCCATGCATTACCCTTCAGTGATGTATATATGGGCTCCTTCCTTGGCTATTCCCACTCCACCCCACGCATTAGAACCAGATGAAGCCACCACATACAAAGCAACATGCCATATCCCCATGATAGAGCCTCCTCATTGCAGTTGAGGCTCGAGTAGAATCATTGAATACAGCCAATGCATTCTTGTCATTCAACCAGACAATACACAAGACCAATGCATTTATATCTGCATCTTCAAGAAGATCTGGGAAAGGAACTACAAGTCTGGGATCCAAGTTACAAGATCATACACAATGAAGCTTTCATTAGTTTGTATATATAACTTTGGTTTCAAGATTGTTTAAGTTATGCACTTCCATATTTTAAAAGTACTACAAAAGCAAAGAACAAACAATACGAAGGCATTCGTGATTAGACAAAAAAAAACATTTAAATACAGAAAAACAAACATGGTATGTTCTTTTTTCTTTTTTCTTGTATCTCTTATATATTACAAGATTTGATCTATTGAAGAATACAATCATATAATTTTCTTGCCACAGCCAACAAAAGAACATCAATCCCAATATTATCATTCCCAGCAAGTTTAGAACATTTGAAATCACATAAAAGTAAACAAAGCCAGAAAAGAAACAAGAGGAAAATAAAATGATTCACACTTTACAGTAACTAAATGAGTAGGGGCAAGTCGAAATACCTTAAATGCCTTGTCACGCTTGTCCAATTGTTACCCAAATATAAAGACTTGGCAGTACTGGTGAACTACAGACAGAGAAAGATGTCAGTAAGATACAACTAAACATCACAGTACAACTATCATATACATGTCTCTCTAATGAAAAGATTTGCATATTAAACAGGTCAATCAAGAAGTTTTCGTTACCAGTTTATAGTTATTTGTCCAACTAGATTACAGGCCAAGAAGTTTTCTTCATCTAAAATAGATTGGTTTTTTTTCTATCAAAATACGTCTTTGGTGGACGATCTGATCTTGGCTGTTTCATTTTCTATTCTCGCATAACTCATTGCTACTCCTGTGCAACTATATATATCTGCAAATATGCAAAGAATGCAATGTCTTTTACTTCTGGTACAATGATTATGAAAAACGTTCATCACCCAGTTGATGGAATTACTTGTTCACAAATTATTGAAATTCCAGGATATCTCGTCTAGACCTCTCCCCAGTCCCAACTACACCTGCAAGATTTAGAGGAACATACCATCAAAATTTCTCATCCTCATTTTCGATCTCTACCTCGACATTTTAGTTTCGGCACCCATTTGGAAGTGAGAGAAAAGAACTCACTTGGTGTTGTATGTTGGTTTCTTCCTCTCTCAGGCATTATGTCAAACACCTTCTGTGCTGGTCAAAATTAGTTGAGATTGGTGTCGAAAAGGATCAACCGATGTCCTTTGCCTCCAAACCCACATCAAGGTAGATCCAAGAAGCACTGAAACAGAAAGCAATCACGTACAAAACACAATTGAAAACATCAAATTGGATTAAACACAGCAAAGCCTTCAATTTTGAGCAGTTAAATACAAGAAAACGATCTGTGTATGAGCCAAATTAGATGAGAGGTTCACTCACCTTCACGGGTTGGCGGTGAGTCCGCGACGGTAATGATTCAGGAGGATGAGAAGCCGTGGTGGGCAATGAAGATAAATTGTAAGGCGGCGAGGGGTTTGAGAGATAGTTGGTTTGGAAAAATGGAAAGTTGCGCAGTGCTGAAGCGAACAGGTCATTGGGAGGACTGTAGGAATACAAATGTGAAATGAAATTGGAGGCAAATTGGAAATTTAGGTGGGAATTGAAATTCGAACAAGGAAACTTTAAAATTTCTAAGCAGAAGAAGGCGGGAGTTTGAAAGGTTGAAATGTTGAATCAACTCCAACAGTATTTTCGACATTGTAGTTAAATTTTCAACAATAGTCGTATTTTACTATACTGATTACATCATATTTCATTATATATAATCCAACTGAATTTTTCTACCATAGTCACATTTCACTATAACACATCCTATTTCACAAGATTTTCTAAAATTTTGCTTTCAGTCATCGGAATCACAACGTGCCTACTAATGTGGTACAACTTGTTTAGTAGGTTATATACAAGTATACAACTTTAAAAACCAACTACACAAAGGAACCAAAATTTTCAAAAATCACGTGAAATAAGATGTGATCGGATTGGTCAAATACGTCTATGGTTGAAAAATCACGACTTTCGGATAAAGTCCAAGTCCCGATATAAGCGGTCAACATTTTTAAGTTTATGCTTCCTTATGGGAGCCCTATCTTCGGCAGGTAAACGTTTCCAAATTTTTACATGTGTGGTTACGTCTCATCTATGTGAGAGTTTAACGTGTGGAATAATCGACCAAACTAGGTCACAAAGAGGTAGGTAAGACCGTTTCCGTGTGATAAGTAACTATATATTAGGGTTGACCGCTTCGATCGAGCTTCGAATGTTGCCGAATCGAGTTGAATTTTATATCATAGACATGTTTTACTAAAATGATCATATCAGACGGTGAAATTTTCATTTTTTGATTTTTAATCGGAATCACAACGTGTCTACTAATGTAATATAACTTATTTAATAGATTATATGCAAGTGTACAACTTTGTGAACCAACTACACAAAGGAAGCAAAATTTTCAAAATCTCATGAAATAAGATATGATCGGAATGGTCAAATACGACAATGGTTGAAAAATCACGTGTTTCGGGTAAAGTCCGGGTCCCGATATAAGCGGTCAACATTTTTAAGTTTATGCTTCCCTATGAGAGCCCTATCTTCGGCAGGTAAACGTCTCCAAATTTTTACATGTGTGGTTACGTCTCATATATGTGAGAGTTTAACGTGTGGAATAATCGACCAAACTAGGTCACAAAGAGGTAGGTAAGACCGTTTCCGTGTGATAAGTGACTATATATTAGGGTTGACCGCTTCGATTGAGCCTCGAATGTTGCCGAATCGAGTTGAATTTTATATCATAGACATGTTTTACTAAAATGATCATATCAGACAGTGGAATTTTTATTTTGTGATTTTTAGTCATCGGAATCACAACGTGTCTACTAATGTAGTATAACTTATTTAATAGGTTATATGCAAGTGTATAACTTTGTAAACCAACTACACAAAAGAAGCAAAATTTTCAAAATTCTCGTGAAATAAGATGTTATCAAAATGGTGAAATACGACAATGGTTGAAAAATCACTTTAATTCAGCAACGTTAGGGCCCCGATCAAAGCGGTCAACCATATTTACCCTAAATATTCCCTATGAGGAGCCCTATCATCGGAAGGTAAACGTCCCATAAATTTTACATAGGTGGTTACGTCTCATCTATATGAAAGTTTAATGTGTGGAAGGATTCACCAAACTAGGTCACATAGGGATAGTTAAGTGTGTTTCTATGTGATGAGTGATGTTGAATTAGGTTAACCGTTCCCGACGAATTAATTCCAATTGTAATTGTTGTCGGAAACTTTTTTTCTACAATTTTCGACCTACAATGTCATCGGAGTAACTATTTTTGTGAGAATTTCTATTTTCAATTACATTTAGTTTTAAGTATTTTTTCATACGAATTCAATTTTAATTATTACAATTTTTTTGGATTCTAGAACATAGAACAAAATATATAGACTAAGAAGATTCATAGAAATAAAATTCAATTCAACTGCATAGTCTTAACACATGATATGTGAAAAAGGCATCAACTATAACATCCATAATAGTAGAAATAGTACAAGATAAAATAATAAAGCAAGAACTAAATTTAGAGGCTATGTTGCTACATATTGATAGATACGATTTCTCTGAAAACATTCTATATAGTAGCTAGCAGCCAGAGATCAAGGTGCACATGCTTTGGAATCTACAAAAGTAGATTTTGAGATTGGTGCAGTCGTAGGTGAGTTTGAGGAACAAGCTGTAACAAAAAAAAAATTATACTGAAATAACACAACAACAAAATTAAACATGCATACTCTAAGCACGGTAAAACCATTTCTATGGAACTACTAGAGGTCACAATTCATAATGTATCACAATAAATCATACACAATAATACTTAGATCAATAAAGACAATTCAAACCATGAATTCCCTTTTGACACGGCATAGAATTTGCTACAAACAACAAAATTCCCCATTGATCATTAGAGAGATATTGGGTGTATCGAAACACATCTTTGTACCTATTCCAAAAAAACAAACTGTAAGTATGCATGTACCTGTCCCTGTGAAGCCTGAAGAATAACCCTGCTAAAATATAAGCAAGATATCAAGGACACTCAAAAACAGTTCTAAGAAATTGCCTTCTCATTTTAATAGAAGCAGACAGATAACAATCATAACATGGATCTCCAGACAAATGCTAGCCCATATTGTAAACGAACCACCAATGACTAGTATTCTATATGACCTGTATGATATTCTCATACGAGTCAACACTCCAATAATGGCAATTTTTTCTGTTGTCCTTGCTTACCATGCTCCCTATATAGACTTAATCATCATACCAATTTCTTTGTTCCAACTAGCATCAATTTTTTTTTTCAATTTATGCCATCAAACAGCAGAGAACTTGCTAGAAAACAAGATAACTGTCATATTTCACACTTGACCTCCATTTTCATGTTTCAGACACCTCCACAGATCCACCTATTTTACCATGATCCAAATTTTCCACTTATCATAATATGATGCAGGACAGAAACTGAAAGTTTCTGTCTTGCAGCTAGATCTGGGGTAAAACTCTAGAGAGCAAAGATCTCAAATGGAAAAACAAGAGTAGGAGAGAAATAGTTGCAGTAGGATTAAAGTAGAAACGAACTTTTTGAGTTCTAGGGTTGAATATACCCAAAGAAACTATATGTTCTATTCAAAATACAAAAGCTGACTTACAAAACTCCAAAAACCTAGATAGGTAATAACAAACCCTAATAAAAATAGGAATCTAAAAGACTTAGGAGAATAATAAAACATAACAAAAAGAATAATAAAAGATAATAATCTCCTAACTAATTTAGGAGCCTTTTGGATGCTCCTGCATCATACTACCAGCAAGCATAAACCATGAACATTGATGTCAAATCACTTGGTTCCACAAAAACGAGAAAGTGAACAGAAATTTGCTAGAAATAGTACAATCTTATGTCTGAGCTTACTAATTGAACAGTGAACTGAAATGCTTTTTGGGAAAGTTGACCTAGAAAACTGATATGAATAGCTGACTTCACAATGACATATGTATCTCAACTATAGTTTGAAAATGGTGTTTTTAAGTTATACTGAAAAGTTTTAGAATATCTACAGTTTGTGATGAATCTAAACAAGTTTGAATGAAAAGAAACCATTGAAATCAAAAGGAACAAACAGTAAAATAGTAACAAATGCAGTATTTCTTAATGCAGACTCTCAACTTCAGAAATTCATAACTTAA
This sequence comes from Fragaria nilgerrensis, assembly GCA_010134655.1. NCBI lineage: Eukaryota > Viridiplantae > Streptophyta > Magnoliopsida > Rosales > Rosaceae > Fragaria > Fragaria nilgerrensis. The sequence continues at coordinate 26,980,353 of CM020979.1, read as the reverse complement.
TGTACAAAAATTATTTTTGAAGAGATTTCAATTCTGAAATGATCGTGCAGATGTCTACTAAAACTTTTGTGACAACACTAACTGCAAATAACGAACAAAAATGTACAGGTTTTAATAGAAAGGTTACTTGGTCCAAAACTTGGAAAATTGATTTGCAGAAATTTTCCTGATGCAGAACTTCAACTTTGAAAATTCTTAACTTAATCTACAAAAATCCTTTTCAAGAGATTTCATCCCAGAAATGATATTTAAGATGTACTCTAACTTTCATGAAGACACCAATGACGTGTCGTGTAACCGGGGTCAAACAACTTCAATTTAATTACCCTGCAATCGTAGCAATATGGACAAGTAGGGATCTGGATAAGTAGAGAAACCAAACAACTTATAAACAAGTATTCATATATATACATCGAAATATTGGGGGTTTAAGATTGATTAATTCTAACAAATAACCTACTGAAAATTAAACCTAAGATTATTACATACAAGTGATCAACATACTCATGCAACACCTAACACGAAAAACCATCAAGAACACATAACAACTTCATGCAAGGCCGGGCAGCAATGTTCAAATTTTCCTAGACTCTAACCAATTCCGATTCTAATTAGAGCCTTTGCGGTTATCTAATTGTTAAGACTCCTCAAGTATTTAGAACCATCTTTGTGCTTGATCCTAAACATGAATGCTAACTCATTTAAAGACACGTTACATAGAGATTAAACAAGAAAACACTTTAGCACACGACTGAATCAGAAACATGATCTAAGGCATGGTGTCACTCATCCTATTAGCATGCAAATTATCAGAATTATATCTGCCCTAAGTTAATAACAAAGACCAAGACAACTTTGCGTATGAATCGATCCAAAATTATTATGGTAGATGAAACCGCACCTTAAGGACAACCATGGCCGAGGCAGCCTCAAGGATTGATTTAGATGCACGAATTCATGACAATTAATCAATTAGAAATCAAAAACACATAACATGCTACTGCCCTAAAACCTAAATCACGAAATCATCATATATTCAAGATGTTACAAATCAAAACATAGAACAATCAAAGATCACAAAGAAATCCGAAAACCATGTTTGATAAATAAAACCAAAATCGAAAAGTATATTACAATAGAGTTCGAAACTATACATAAAATAATACAAGAAGCCATGAGCAAATCACACTTTTACAACCTTGAAAGATTCGGCAAGTGTGGAGAAAATCGGTGGAAGGATGGAATGATTCTTATGGTTTGTGATGGATGAATGGGCTAAGTAATTTTCTGTATAGGGTTTGGTAGAGTTTCGGCTATGTAATTGCAAGGGTAGGATAATCTTTTTATGTCCTTGAAGTCGTGCTTTATATAGAGGAAAAACCCTAGAGAAGCCGGCCACAAAGTTGAAACCAAGTTGGTTTAGGTTTCCTAGTTCTTCTCAATTTCGGCAGAATGACCTCCGTTTGATGATTACGTCATAACTCCCTCTAGAAAATAGATATTGAGGTGATTCTAATTGATTCGAAAACTAGACTCCCGTAGCTCTCTATCTATGTCCAACACGTTTTCTGATTCATTGTGAGCTGTCCTGGAGAGTCCGTTAAAGTTGAGAGACGTGCACAGAAATTCTCCCGATTTAATCAGGATTTTCAAGGCTTGGATATTCTTGATATTCTGCCGAATTTAGATCTTCTTCTCCATATTGGACTTGGTTTGGACCTCTCCTTTCATGGACTAGGCTTCCTGGATCAGCTGCTTTGCTTCCCTAGGTCCATTAGGAACACTTCTCTCGGCAGGCAGTAGGTTGCTCTGTTCTGGCAGTCTGACCTTCCGGCAATGATTTAGGCATAACTTCTCTTGATTCTTTTTCCCATGACCTCTTCTACATGTCACCTAAGTATTAGAGAAGTTAAATCAATTTGTGACAATGTAAAAGCTTTACAGAATCATAAAAACATCTCTAAGGCTCCACAAATTGGCTTTTGACAATTTTCTACATCATTCCTCTATGTTTAACACGTTTTACACACAATTCTACCAAAAACTTTTGACTCTACATTATGACTCTATTCTACGACAATAAGAGATAATCAAAGTACAAATGAAGGTAATAACACATTAAGAATGTCGCATTTTATGCTCCTATCAACTACCCCACACTTATCCTTTGCTAGTCCCTTAGCAAACTAAATACAAGACTCTACTACAAACACTACTAATGCCCTTAAACAATTGTCTCAAAATCTTTATCATGCATAGCTTTCAAATTTGAACATTCTAGTGTAAACATGTAAATTTCAAGTTTCATAAAACATGTATCATGACATGAATAAGTACGAAGTGAGAACAAATAGCATGAACACACAAGGTCAACTGATCCTCCTCACAATGGCATACTCTCTTCTTTTCACTCGATCATGGTATTCACTCATAAGTATATGCAAGAGAACAGATTGTAAGACACGAAATAGCTTGCATATTTCATCAAATAAAAGCACTTTGTGAATAAAATTTTCTGGAAAAACCTCTTTTAACAACTAAGTGCAAGAATGGACCAAAACCATATGCTCAACTCATGAGAAAATCTCCACAAATCAAAGTTAGTCATCTTAAGAATCATGAATCAATCTCAATAATGGTTGTAATGGGGCTCGGCTGCATAGGGTAGGAATTTTTAGGATAAGTGGTGCTTTAAGGCATCACCAAGACTTTAGCAAAGCTCGATCCTCCTTATGTCTTCACTCCAAGGCCCGAATTTCATCTTGTTGGACCCATACGTTATTCTTAACTCCTCAAAGCATCATGAACATGAACAAATGTCATATATTACAACTTTCGACCTTCAAATACAAACAAACTCCAAATTCAAAACACTTTCTTTTGTAGTGTGCCGTCCCTTTCTTTTATTTTGTTTTGATCCGATTTTCATTTTTTTTTCTTTCTTTTGTTTTCGGATCAAAGAAATTTTTTCTCTTTTTTTTTTTTTTGATAGGTTTCGACACACAATTTTTACATCAGTTCACCCCACACTTGTTTCTTAACAACACACAAACATAACTCCACATTGAATGTAAGCTTTGCCAAGTCTTGATAGCAAGGTAAAGGATATAACTATTCTAAGCAAGGGAATTTTATGAAGGTGATGAAAGAAAATGCTCAATGTAGGTTCAAAGGGGTTAAAATTAAGGAGTCCCACGACGGGCACAAATAGGCACATGCTTTTTTTTTTTTTTTGGCAATGGTGGTAATCCTAAAGAGATCAATTCAATCATTTTCAAAATCAAGACATGTTATGATTATAGAGTTTCAATAATCACATCAGCGAGTTCTAATACATTCTACAGTCCATTAAAAAGCTATAGCACATAGTCATTGAATATGCAAAGAATGATGAGGTTTATGAAAGTGAATTTCGAATTTTTTTTTGCATATTATCACTCAAGAAGAAAGCATGTAGGCTCAATAGCTCACATGGGTTGTTATGGAAACAAATTAACCAAACATCCATGCTTCACAATCAATCAAATCTCAAATGTTCATATCAGTCCACAATATCCATGAAACTTATAATTTCTTTAAGTAAATGTCAAACCATCATCTATGCATTCAAAGACATAATCATCATTGACTTTAAGGGCATTCTAAGACTCAAAATAAAACAAAACACTCATCTTTTTTGTTTTCTGTTTTTCTGAATTTTGTCTTTGGTTTTCTTTTTATGACTCAAATCTATAGTTAAATGACTCAAACAAACATGTTATTATGTAAACCTCTACCCCACACTTAGAAAATTACATTGTCCTCAATGTACTACCCGAAATCATGTCATAATTTCCTAAGCATGCATCTATGTCACATAACAAACACATATACAATTCAACCATAAGAAATGAAGGGATAAAAATGATGCAAACTCTCGATGACGTCTTCTCCACCGCTACGGTTGAAATGAGTTGCCTCTCATGCAACACTTAATGTTTAAAGTCCTTTAGCCTAGACTCTTCATCTCCATAGTGGCCCCTTGCTTGATAGCTAATTGCTATGCTTGAAGTGGAGACGTCGCACATTGTGCAACGACCTCCACAACGTCTTCAATTTCTCCCTCCTTGAGATCGGCAATGGGGTACCTCATGACATCAAAAACGTTGAACTTAATCACCTCACGATCGAACTCAAGTTGCCCTCGGCAACATCGATCCGTGTTCTTGCTGTCCTCATGAAGGGTCGACCCAACAATAGTTGTGTTGAGTTCCCGCTTGACTCCTCCATCTCTAGCACATAGAAATCTACAGGAAATGTTAATTGATTCACCTGCACAAGAACATCTTCAACATATCCCTTAGGATACTTGTTAGAATGATCCGCCAATTGGATCACAACATTGTCAGTTTTAAGAGGTCCTAAACCAAGGGATTGATAAACATTGTAAGGCATAACATTAATAGAAGCCCCTAAGTCTAGCATAACATTCTCAAACCGTGTAGAACCAATAACACATGGGACGTTGAAGCTTCCCGGATCCTTCATCTTTGGCGGCATCTTCCTTTGGAGTACGGCCGAAACCGTCTCAAAAAAAATTTCAAGCTTTACAAAATCATATAATCGGTTATACAAGGGTTATATACGAAATCTTCAGATTTTTGTACAATAAACACTCGAAGTTTTCAAGACAATATACACAAACAAAATCTCCAAAGCTTCACACAAATCGTCATTCGTACAAAGCATCGAAAATTACTACAAGTATGTGAACAACTTTCAAGCATCGAAATCAACAATATGTTCAAATACATGGCGTCACAACCTAGTTCTTTCTAGTTGATTTTATTCAAATTGGTTTGAAGAAAATAGATTACATATGCCAAGTTATTTTCTAGCGTCTAAAGTGAGGTGATGCTTCGGCCCAAGCTCTTGGCTAGTTCGAGCATGTTCCGTGTTTTCAAAAGGCGGTGTCGTTAAGATTCACGGAGGGCGAACCCCCTACAGGAACCAGGCATGACTCGTTTAGTGGTCACGGAGAGCGAACTCCCTATCGACCCCTTCACTGAGAAGAGATATCAGTCTATGACCTTGAGATCCAGTTAAACAAATCTGAGAACCATATCTATGAAAATAACTTGCCCCTTACTTAGTTGAGAACAAACTAGGGTCACTAGACCGGTCTACAAGTGTTAATCAAAGCCGCCCTCAACCTCATGAGATTATAAGATAACATGAAGGGTTAAGGCTAAGATTAACAAAAGTGACTTCCCCCTACATGTTTCACTTTAGAAACTATAATAAACTCAAGCATACATAAAACTATAAACTTCCTAGAAATTAAACTAAGTTATTACAACATGCATTCAAGCACACAAATCAAAACCGAAACTTTCAAAAATTAAAAAATACAAATCGGCCAAAATTAATTACAAGCCGAAAACTAATAAATAAATAAAAACTATATAACATTTTTTTCGATTCTTCTTGGCATTCCCCGACAACGGCATCAGACAAGTTAAATCAATTTGTGACAATGTAAAAGCTTTACAGAATCATAAGAACATCTCTAAGGCTCCACAAATCGGCTTTTGACAATTTTCTACATTATTCCTCTATGTTTAACACGTTTTACACACAACTCTACCAAAAACTTTCGACTCTACATTATGACTCTATTCTACGACAATAAGAGATAATCAAAGTACAAATGGAGGTAATAACACATTAAGAATGTCGCATTTTATGCTCCTATCAACCAACTTCAAATACTCAACTAAAATGCACTGATTTCAGTAAAAAGGCAGCTGGGTCGAAAACTCAGAAATACTGATCTGCATAATTTCCTACTGCAGACCCTCAACTTTGAAAAATCATAATTTAATCTACAAAAATCTTTTTCAAGTGATTCAAATTCTGGAATAATATCTAGGATGTCTGCTACAAGTTTTATGAAGGAACCAACTTCAAATAATCAACCTAAATATACAGCTTTTAGTAAAAAGTTGACTGACTCCAAAACTCAAAAAGCTGATATGCAGAATGCAGACTTTGCTTTCAGCCTCAAAGTTGACCAACGAATTTTGAATGAAATTGTATGAAACTACACCGATATCAAGCCTAAAGTATAAGCTTTCCATGCAGATAGATTCGGAAAAAAATGTCTAAATCATAAGATATGGTTTCTCAAAGCTAACTAAATGAACAAGGTACAGAAGTTTCCCAATCAAATATTACAGCAGAAGCAAAGTCTAAGGTTCCTAATAATCAGTTCGATGGATCCCAATCAAATATTACAGCAGCATAAGCAAAGTCTAAGGTTCCTAATAATCAGTTCTATATGGATGTTTAATATGCATACAGGTCCTTGCTCATTCTAAGCTCTTGTTGTTTTAGACAATTAAGGTTCCTAATCCTCGTTGCAAGGTAAATCTTCTAGGTATAATTGTAACCCTTTTTGGCATGAACTGCATACACAATATATTCCTCAAGCAAACCCACCAAGTCCTATTGATTCCCCATACATGTCCATTATACATCTCACATAACACAATTAAACTTCCATATCACATAACACAATCAAAACACGTACTACTTATTCAATAAAATTGGGTAGCGATGAGATGAAGACCTGTGGTATGTTGATTGGGTTCGAGCTGATCTGGAATGACGGCAGATCTGCAAAGACAAATGAAGAAGAAAAATTATCTACAATCACCATATAATCAATTTTACCATAAATGTTCAAACAAGTAAATAATCTGAGCAATCAAACTTGAAGAAGAAAGACTGTAAGCACCTGGTCATGGGGATTCCTAGAATTGAAACCAGAGGTTTTCCCAGAAATCTTGAAGAAGCGACACCAGCCGACCACACGGCTTCGAAACCTTGCCGATCGTCGTCTTATTACGACCGCGTTACCCCACCGTCGTTGCCGTTCCATGACTAACTTCTTTTCTCAGACCCAGATGACCCCCTCATAGTTTAGCAAATCCACACTGAGAAACCCTAGATTTGATTTCACCGAGATCGATTTGACCCACCATTATTCTTCCGGCCGCTTCCAGGCCGCTTCGCTTCCAATTCTAATTCTGATTCCGTAGCGCGAATCGTGGGATGAGTGACGCTTCCGTGCCTGACTTCTGAGAGGGGATCCGAGTGAGAGAACAATCTCATAAGCAAGCCTCCCTTTGTTTGATCCATGGCTTCAATTGATGTCCCATTTTCATCCAGCAGGTATATTTCTCCAACCAATCTCAGAAGCAAGCCTCCCTTTGTTAGACTGAGGTGTCCCCTTCATCACTCGATTGTAAACTCATCCGCTTCCTGTTGCTTTGCAATCTCTAGGAGCTGAGCCTCAAGCTTCGTGGAAACGACCCAATAGCTTTGCCGAAGAAGCAGCCAATAAATCAGACCATCACCAGTTCACCACCTCCGCCAAAATCTCAAAGTTCGCCGTCGAGCCCTCTAAGAAAGCCGACGAGATCAAAACGGCCGCTCTTAAGCAAGCCGATCAGATCAAGTAGAGGGAGATAGATTGATCTCATTCATTGATATTCCCATTAGACTAAAGAATTCAGTGACCAATTTACCCATCCAACTCGTCTGCCCTCTCTGGATTGCAGATGAAATACTCACCGAGTTTGCAACTCACGCGCTGAAGGAGACTAACGGGAGACTAACACGGACGAAATACACGGGCCAATGGAGGATCGACACGTAACCAAGACAAACGCAGAACACAGACACTCCGGAGCATTCCAGAACTCACTAGGGATTTTGGGTGAGTGTTTGGTTTAGTAATCTACACTAGGCGACCATCACACGAAAAACTTCGTCCCCTAGTAGCCCAAACTAGTTTTGAAAAATGGGTCCAAATTTTGGGCCAAATTTTGAGCGCAAAACGCTGCCGCCCAATTTAGAGATTTAGGCGACGAAAGTTGACGTGCTCGTTACCGGGCGCGTAATTTAAAAACCCTTTTTTATCTGAATGTAGTATTGGCAAATAGGGTTCGATCAATTCAGGGACCTAAAGAGCTCTCCTGCAGTCACGGTTACACTAAAAATATCAGTAACCACAAGTATTTACAAGTATTCAATTACAAATATACACAAGGTACAATAGATAAAGGGGGTTTTGGAGGTTTATTCTACGTTCCTACTAAACAGAAAACAAAATATATACAAGTGATCGACTTCAAACACACACACACATATAAAATCATGTAATTAAATTGTATCAATCTACACAACCTAAAATCATGCCAATCAAGAATGATGAAACGAATTTAGAATCACACACCGTAGTGGTCATGCAACCTATAGTAATCTGCTTAAGTATCCTATGTTTGCCTTAGCGGTTTAACACAGAAAATTCCATACAATATGTCATGTTAATACTTAGCGCAACCATATAACATATAACTTGAATCATTAAGTTCACAGAAGAATTTGAACATGTAAACAAGTTTATCTTAGCGCTTAAACAGTTCACATGTAACTCATAATCAAAACCTGACCTATTCCCATGAATCTAAGCTTTTGCCACTTAATCAATCTATGTTTGCCTTAGTGGTTTAGCACAGATTAATGACACTACCAACCCTGCAGAAGTTAGTAATTCATAAACCAGATCACAAGTTTTCAACATCAAGAATAACACGAAAATAAGTCAAGTAAATCTCATAAACAATTCAAAAATGTAACTTTATAAATCTGATAATTGATATAACCATATTCTCAACATTAATCTCAATCCAAAACGCAAGAGTGTTCTAAACATCTAACAATAGAAAATACTATAGAACAGAGAGAAATCGATTAAGGTATTGTTACACTTTTTATTCTCCGACGTGACGTTCTGAAGAACACCAAGGTAAAGCAAGCTTCAATGGATGGAGACTCTGCTATCTTGGAACGAAAACCATGAAGAGAAGGCTGTTGTGAAGTTAAGGCAGGAGTCTGTGCGTGAGAAGTCATCAAAACGTTGCTCCTTTACTCCTTTATATACTGGTCTGGCCGAACCCTAGCTGTCCTCCTAGCCATTGATTTTAATTTCTGATCTAACAGTGTAGAATTATTGCTTTAAATCTTGATTTAGAACTCCCCAGAATTCTCTGGAATATCTTGTGCAGTGATTCATTGCATGAGGCTTGGATAGGGACCATGTACGTTTCTTGTTCTCCAAAAGAAATCACAGCAGTGAAAACCTTCCTTCTTCTGCCTTCAATCAGCCTTTTGACGAAAATCTTTAATTTTCCTTCCTTTCCTGGTGTGCAATTAGGGTTCCTAAAAGAGAAATAAAGTTAGATAAATATGGTAGGGTGGACAGAATTTAATGACGAAATTAAGGAAAGAATTCCTTAATTTCTGATTTATATTAGCACACATAAATCCTTAACTACTGCAGAATTCGTCCTCCTCCTTTTATACACTTTCACAAATTCCTATTCCAAGTTGGATTAGGTTTCCTGACTTCAAATGGTTTCTTTGTCTCATAAGAAAAGAAAGTTTCCTAAACATTTTAGGAAAGTCAGAATAGGAAAGATTCAAAAGTAGTAAGTTTCCTAAATCAAAATAAGAAAGTTTCTTAAAATGAAATAGGCAACTTTCCGTTTTCAAAACAGGAAATTTTCCTAAACGACTTATCCTCAGATTCTGCGACTTAATGGGACTCTTTGCTGCATCAGGAATCCTCCTTTGATTAGGATTTCTCTCAATTTTTGCGTTTTAACCTTTTTTTGTGTAAAAACTGCCTATTTTGACCTATAACACATAAACAAGCTAGAAATTGCATTATTAAGGAAATAACGAAGCTAAATAGGGTCGGAAATATGTTAAGAATATAGCATAAAATGCGTGTATCAAATTCCCCCACACTTAGATTTTGCTAGTCCCTTAGCAAAACAAAACTAACAAACAGACTCTAACAAAAAAATAAAACAGAACCGAGAATTCACAATGTAATAAAAACTCAAACTCTAATGCCCATAACTATTGTCTCAGAATCTCTACTCTTATGGCATCAAAATTAGCATTCAACCAAGAATCATTCTATAAAGTTTCAGAAGCTAATTGCCATGCATAGATCACATATTTACACATAGGACCTGATAGAACAATGGTGATATTTAAGCTCAGCATGTTTCAAACAATTATGATTCATCTTCACAAGGTATGCACTCATTCTTCACTCAGATTTTCTGGCTAAATCACTCAATAAGTATGCAAGACATAATCAGAAAGCTTGTATTTATATGAACAAAAGCATAATAGAACAGATATAAACCTCATGAAAGAATATGATTATTCACACAAATGAACCATACCATAGACTCAACTCTTGGAACAGACTCCACAGATCAAGTTTTACTCATCTTTAAGATCAAAATAAACTTTAAAAGGTGTTAATGGGGCTGGGCTAGGGGTATGAATTTAAGAGCAAGAGTTGCAAAATTCCTAAGGACCTAGCAGAGCATCAAACAAGCCTTATGTCGCCAAATCAAAGGCGAGATACCATCTTATTGGGCCCTTCGTCATTCTAACCACCTTACAACATCATGAAACAGAACAAAGGCCAAATAATTTCGTTTTTAGGCCTTCCATTTACAACAAAAAACTCCCATTAATTCACAACATAAAGACAATGTCCAAATTTCTTTTTATTTTCTGCCGAAATTTCATTTTTCTTTCTATTCTTTTGTTTTCACAGCATTTTCTTTTCTTTTACACAAGGACAAGTCAATTTCCCCACACTTGTTTCTGATCACCACTTCCACAAAATTTCTTCACAAAATGCTCTACTAGGTCCAAAGGACAATGGTAGAGATATTACTGTACTAAGTAGGGGTGGCAATTTGGACCCTGGCGATACCAACCAACCATGTACCAACCGTACCAAACAAATTGGTATGCCAAGTAGTTGGTAACCGAGTTTTCGGTACAGTAGTACCGTACCAAGTTTTAGAAGTCGGTTGGTACGTGGTACAGATTTTCCCAAAATACAGTATACCATGTACCAACCGTGTTATATTAAAAAAAATAAAAAATAATTAAAACTATTAATCTAAGCCGTTGATCTGTGGATTTAACCCTAATCCTTAGTCAGTTAGTTGAGTTAGTTCCTTACAAAATAGAGTCAATAGACTCACAGAGTCACTCTCGGCCTCTCACGCTCGCCTCTCTCGCCTCATCTCTCGACTTCGCAGCACCCCCGCGGCTCTGCCACCTTGACTTCGCAACACCACCTCCGCTCCGCCACCTCAACTCAGCTTCTAGCCACCTCGCCTCTCTCGTCGTCAACTCAGCAGCACCTCGGCCACCTCGACTTGGCAGCGCTAAGGGCAATGCCTCGACTCTCCGACGAAGGGCAGCGCTAGGCAGCTCCTCGACTCTCCGACGAAGGGCAGCGCTGGGCAGCGCCTCTGACGAAGGGCAGCGTTGGGCAGTGCCTCGACTCTTCGACGAAGGGCAGCGCCTCAACTCGTTGTCGACTTCGCAGCACCAAGCCTCGAATCTCCGTATGTATCTATCAATCTATTATCTATATGTATCTATCAATCTATGTGTTGATTGTGTTCTATGCTCTGTGTTCTCACATTATGTGTTGATTGATGTTTGCTGCAAGATTCATGATGACTGTGTTGGCAATACAGGTATACTGCCTTTCATCATTAAGTTGTTGGTTTGGTTTTTCTTCTTCTATAATGAGTATAATCAATGATGTTGAGCTACCTATAATTTGTGTTTGTATAATTTTTGCTATCTATAATCAATGATTTGTGTTGTGTTTCGCTTAGGCTATGTCGCAGAGTGGTTGTATAGGTAATTCAAACTCAACACCATCATTTCCATCTGTTGCAAATGAGGAGATGACTGCCGGTTTACATGCTTCACCATCAACAGCATCTCTGCCACCTCTACCAACAGCACCATCATTTCCATCTGAAGATACTCATTCAGGAAATCGGGGCCGAAAGAGGAAAGAGCCTGCAAATAGAAGTCCAATGTGGCAATATTTTACCAAGTGCATATTGCCAAATGGTGAAATTGATCCCAAGTATTGCACCTGTAACTATTGTCATGATAAAGTGTTGTGCCTCTCAGAGAAGAATGGGACTAGCTCCATGAAATACCATAGCAGAAAATGCCAAGCACACCCCTTGTTTCAAGATACTGATCCCACACAGGCGAGGCTGAATCGGGATAATGTGAGTGGAGGCACTGGATACCGCAAGTGGAATAAGAAGAGGTGTGATGATAGGTGTATTGAGATGGTCATCAAGGATGAGCTTCCATTTCGGTTTGTGGAGAAGGAGGGATTCAGGGTTTTACGCAAAGAGTTGGAACCAAATTGGACACCATTGACCAAGAAGCAAGTTGCTAAGGGCGTGTTAGACAAGTACAATGTGGAGAAGGCTTTGTTGTTGAGTCAGCTTAAGGCAAGTGACACAAGAGTCTCTGTCACCACCGATACTTGGACATCGATTTAGAATATCAATTACATGGTGGTGACTGCGCATTTTTTGGACAGCGATTGGAAGCTGCACAAAAGGATCATCAACTTCTGTAATATCACTAGTCACAAAGGAGAGGACATTGGGAGAACACTTGAGCAGTGTTTGAGGCAGTGAGAGATCAACAAAGTGTTTACTATAACGGTGGACAATGCTAGTGCCAATGATGTGGCTGTGCAATACATGAAGATGAGGCTTACTAGTTACAAGACCTTGATGTTTAATGGGGAGTATCTGCATTTGAGATGTGCTTGTCACATTATCAACTTGATCGTGAAGGATGATTTGAAGGAGTTGGAGGATGGGATTGCTGCCATTTGGAATTGTGCCAAATATGTGAGGAGTTCATCACAAAGGCTTGACAAGTTTAGGGAGTTTGCAGTTCTAGAATAGTTCAAGGCAAATGCCAATGTCCCGTTAGATGTGATCACTAGATGGAACAGCACGTATCTCATGCTTGAAGCTGCATTGAAGTATGAGTTGACATTTAATAGAATGGCCGAAGAGGATGAGGCGTTCAAGAGCTATTTTGAGGACAAAGTTGGACCTCCAACTTTTGATAATTGGAGGGATGCAGATGCATTTTGTGTTTTTTTTAAGAGGTTTTACATTGCTACCTTAACTTAGTGCTTGGAAAACGATCACTTCAAATGTGCTGTTTGTGGAGATGATTACTTTGCTGTGTGAGATCAACAAGGCTATGATTTCAGAAGATCCTGTCATGAAGAGGGTTGCAACATCAATGAAGACCAAATTTGATAAGTATTGGGGAAGTTTCGAGTCTACCAATAAGATCATAATGATAGCAAATGTGCTGGACCCAAGATACAAGCTTCATTGGTCTAAAATGACGATGAAAAAGATTAAAGCAAGCCTGGCTACAATCCAGTCAGTAGAGGAGGATTTTAAAAAAATATTGCTGAAGATGTATGACGAATATAAAGGCTGTGAGAGCATGGAGCAAGCTGTACAACCTGATGAAGATGATATGGGATTGGATGGGGTTGTATTTGAGGACCTTGATGAAGTCAGTAAGGAGATAGTTAGGGAAAGGATGTCTGAGCAAACACAATGCATTCAGAATGAGGTTGATCAGTATCTATTAGATAGATGTGTCAGCCTTCTTTGCAAGACTTTTGAGATTGGCAAGTGGTGGAAGGCAAATGAATCCGTATATCCTGTTTTATCAAAGCTAGCAAATGATATATTTGTTGTTCCATGCTCAACTGTGGCTTCAAAGAATGCTTTCAGTTTAGGGTCTAGAGTTGTGGATCCATTCAGAGCTTCTTTGACACCAAAGACAGTCGAGGCCCTTGTTTGCACTTCTGATTGGTTAAGATGTGCACCTGCAAATTTCGACCTCTATGAAACTCCAACAGAAGAAGAATTGCAAACTTACCTTGATTTGGAGGAGCTTGAGAGAGGTACATGTCATTAACTTGTACTATATCAAACTACTGATTATATCAAAATTTATACTATGTCATTAACTTGATCTATATCAAACTACTGATTATTGATCTGAAACATGACATTTATATGATTTTGAGAGTTGAGATCATCATAATTGTATAACCAATTAATCATAATTCATGTGTATTGTGTTGTTGTTTTGTTATATAATCATAATTCCTGTGTGTGTGTGTATATATATATATATATTTTATTTTGTTGTTGTGTTTGTAGAGAATGTTTTTGTCCAAGGCCTTGAGGCAACAAGAAACACACCTAGTAACACCTCTGTTCAGACTGGTGTTTAGCAGTCTAGCACTCTCCCAGCCTCACATCATCACTTTTTCCCTGCTAATCTGGACTTTTGTGTTTTCATTGGACATGTGTTATTTAATTTTCTGTATAAAACTTTGGACATTGTTGACTTGTTGCATTTGAACTTTTGAAGTTTTGATCTTGCTTGTTTATAAATTTGAAATTATATGATGTGTGAAACTTTGAATGTGTTTGAACTTTGAATAGTTTGATAATTGATAGAAGTTTGGCATAGGCCCAAAAAAAGGATTTAAATAATCTGGGCCTTTTAGTTTGTTGGGCCTCAATCTAAACTTGGTAGAGGCACAATACCAACCGTACCAACCGAGTACCAACCGTACCAACTAAGTTGGTATACCAACTTTGACAGTTGGTTTTGGTACAAGATTTTGCCTACCAATCTCAAGTTGGTTGGTATATGGTATTGAAAAATAAAGTTGGTATACCTACCAATGCCAGCCCTAGTACTAAGCTCATGGTAAAAATTTCAAGGGTGATGAAGAAAAGGCTCAATGTAGGCTCAAAAGGAGTTCAACTAAGGGGTGTGCAGCGCACACAAATAAGGACACATGCTTGTTTGGCAATAGTGTTCATCCTAAAAAGTTTCATTTATCCTTTCAAAAGTCAAAGCGTTTTATGATTAAAAGTTTCAAAAGTCCACAAGAGTGAGTTCTAGTCATCTAGAGTTCATTAAAAGCTATGGTGAGTCAATCAATCAAATTGAAAGAATAATGAGGTTTTCAAACTATTTATAGCCAAGAAAACGAATCAAAACATTTCAATATCAGCACTCAGAAAAAATAGCACATATATAGGCTCAAGAGCTCACATTTAAGGTCATATGAATCAACAACTTGTCTTAGCATGCTCATTTCTGTACTGGAGATTCAAATCATATCCACTACGTTTCATACAATTTCCATTCAGTGCAATTAACTTCAAAATATCAGTTGGAAATCATCTCAATCTTGTGATCTTTCTTTATAAATTTAGAGAATTATGCTCATCACAAACATTTAAGGGTTCCTAAGACTCAAAAGCAACACAAACTGTTTTTGGATTTTTCTAATTTTTTGAATAAAAATTCAACAAATACGTAAATCCCTCCCCCACACTCAAACTCTACATTGTCCTCAATGTTCACAAAATAATGTGTAGAATCATAGTATGGAATAGGAAATCACGACCCAACAAACAACAAACAAAACAAGTAAAAAAAAAATATAAAAGGGAAGAAGGGATGGAAAACAAATCTGTGTTGATGGCTCCTCCACATCTTCGGTTGAGTTGGGTTGCCTCCCAATTAGTGCCTCATTTAACGTCCATGAGCCAGACGATTGTACCACACATTAGTTCTGTGTGAATGGTTCTTTTTGAAAGGGTACTTCCTCCACATTGTATTCCTAGAAAGCCTCATAGTAAGGCTTCAACCGATGTCCATTCACCTTGAATTGTTCTCCGGTCTTTTCACTCTTAATCTGCACAGCACCATGCAGAAAAACATACGTAACTATGAAAGGACCAATCCATCTAAAACGTAACTTACCGGGAAAAAGTTTAAGTTTAGAATGAAACAACAACACTTTCTGGCTAACAACAAAAGATTTGCCACGGATCATTTTATCATGGTAGGCTTTAGTCCTCTGTTTGTAGATCCATGCATTGTTGTAGGCATCATTTCTGATCTCTTCAAGTTCATTCAATTGGAGCTTCCTGTGTAGGCCAGCATCATCAAGGTTCATGTTGAAAGTCTTCACTGCCCAACAAGCTCTATGTTCAAGCTCCACTGGAAGGTGACATGCCTTCCCATAGACCAGCCGAAATGGAGAAGTTCCAATAGGGGTCTTGTAAGCTGTGCGATATCCTCATAATGCATCGTTTAACTTTTGGCTCTAATCATTCCGTGTTGGGCCCACCGTCTTCTCTAGAATTCTTTTAATCTCACGGTTAGATATCTCTGCTTGTCCACTCGTCTGCGGATGGTAAGGTGTAGACACCTTATGCGTCATATTGTACTTCTTCAGCAGAGCCTCAATTGATTTGTTGCAGAAATGTGATCCTCCATCACTTATGATAACTTGTGGCATTCCAAACCTGCAAAAGATGTGAGAGCGAAGGAAATCTGCAACAACTTTGGAATCATTAGTTTTGGTGGGTATCGCTTCCACCCATTTCGACACATAATCAACTGCCACAAGAATATACAAATATCCATTGGATGAAGGAAAAGGTCTCATAAAATCAATTCCCCAAACATCAAAAATTTCCACAGTAATAACAGGAGTTAAGGGCATTTGATCTCTAGAACCTAGGTTTCCTAATCTTTGACACCTATCACAAGTCTTGCAAAACAAATAAGCATCCTTAAATATTGTAGGCCAAAAGAAACCTGCATCCAACACTTTAAGGGCAGCTCTTCGAGATCCAAAATGACCTCCACATGCTTCAGAATGGCAAAAGGCAAGAATAGATTGATGTTCATTTTCAGGGACACACCTCCTAATTATTTGATCTTGACAATGTATCCACAAATAAGGGTCATCCCAAATGTAATGCCTAGCCAATTTCTTAAGTTTTTCTTTTTGAGAACGAGGTAAAGTGTCTGGAAAAGTTTTAGTCACAAGATAATTCACAATATCAGCATACCATTGTTCACTTACCTCGATTCCAAAGAGTTGTTCATCCGGAAACGTCTCACACAAGGGCAAGGTGTCCTCTTCGCGTACTAATCTGCTCAAGTGATCAGCACCTTTGTCACTCCCCATCTTGTCTTTAATCTCAATGTCGAATTCTTAGAGTAACAACATCCATCGAATAAGCCTCGGCTTCGCCTCTTTCTTTGTAAACAAGTACCTTAATGTTGCATGATCATTATAAACAATTACTTTAGATTGAAGTAAATAGGAACGGAATTTATCTAAAGCAAATACAACAGCAAAAAGCTCTTTTTCAGTGGTAGAGTAATTCAATTGTGCATCATTGAGCATTCTTGAGGCATAGTAAATGGGACAGGCTTCTTGTCCAACCTCTGCCCTAGCACCGCTCTAACAACATAGTCAGATGCATCACACATTAACTCAAAGGGCTCGTCCCAGTTTGGGGGTAGCATCACCGGTGTTGTTGTCAACAGTTCCTTCAACTTGTCAAATGTCTCATTGCATTCATCGTCAAATTCAAAGGCTACTTGCTTTTGAAGGAGGCGAGTTAGGGGTCTGGCTATCTTGGAAAAATCATTGATAAACCTGCGATAAAAACCTGCATGGCCAAGAAACGAACGTATCTCCCTCATAGTAGTGGGGTATGGTAAGTAACGAATAAGATCAATCTTGGCCTTATTAACTTCAATTCCCCTAGCAGAAATGATATGTCCCAAAACTATTCCTTGTGTCACCATGAAATGACATTTTTCAAAACCAGATTAGTTTCAACACACCTTTTCAAAATGAGTTCTAAATTCCTCAAACATGAATCAAAATCCTTACCAAAGACACTAAAGTCATCCATAAAGACTTCAATTATATTTTCAATATAATCAGAGAAAATAGACATCATGCAACGTTGAAATGTACCTGGTGCATTGCATAAACCGAAGGGCATGCGCCTATAGGCAAAAGTGCCAAAGGGACATATGAATGTAGTCTTCTCTTGATCTTCTTGGGCTATGCAAATCTGGTTGTAGCCACTATTTCCATCCAAGAAGCAGTAAAATTCATGACCCGCTAACCTCTCAAGCATTTGATCGATGAATGGTAAGGGGAAATGGTCTTTCCTTGTGGTGGCGTTGAGCTTTCTATAGTCGATGCAGACTCTATGTCCAGTCACAACTCGTTGGGGCACTAGCTCATTCTCAGCATTCTTCACAACTGTCACTCCAGATTTCTTTGGAACAACTTGAATAGGAGAGACCCATTTACTATCGGATATGGGATAGATCACTCCACAATCCAGCAACTTGATGACTTCGTCTTGAACCACCTTCATCATTGGTTGGTGTAGACGTCTTTAGGCTTCTCTGGTGGGTTTTGCTCAATCTTCCAGCAGAATTCGATGGACACATGTGGTTGGGCTTATTCCCTTGATGTCTGCTAAAGTCCATCCAATAGTAGTCTTGTATTTGTTCAATACTTCCACCAATCTCTTTTCTTGTTCCTCATCTAGCCTTGAGGACACAATTGCTGGCAAAGTCTCACTTTCTCCCAAGTACACATACTTCAAATGATCAGGTAATGCTTTCAATTCCAACTTGGGTGCCTGTTCTACAGATGGTAACAATTTGTCAATGGAAATGGGAAGAGACAATATGAGATCAGACCTAATTGGTAGGCCTTCAAGAGCAGCGACAGTTTCAAGCACAACGTCATCCCATATTTCTTCTAATTCTGTCGTTGACACATTGGTACCATCAGCATTGTATCCCACTCCTTGAGCAATAGATGTACTCCAACTTATCGTCAATCATTGAATTTAGGAGTTCCTGCGTAAGAGAGTCAACGATATCAATAGAATAACATGGTTTAAGCTCAGATAAAGGATACCTCATGGCTTCAAAAATGTTGAAGCCTATAACTTCTCCATCAAACTCCATTGTTAATGCGCCAGCATACACATCAATCTTTGTTCTTGCAGTTCTCATGAAAGGACACCCTAAAAGTATAGGAGTTGAACTTGAGGGTGAGTCTTCCATATCAATAATGTAGAAATCTGCAGAGAAAATCAAGTAATTAACTTGCACAAGAACGTCTTCCACATACCCCTTAGGGTATTTGTTAGACCTATCTGCCAATTGAATTATGACATTATCTTTCTTTAGTTCACCTAAGTCCATAGATGCATATAAGCTATATGGCATAACATTAATGGATGCACTTAGATCAAACATGACATTTTCAAAATTAGTATCACCAATTACGCAAGGGATAGAGAAACTCCATAGATCCTTTAGCTTGGGTGGTAACTTTCTTTGGAGAATTGCAGACACAGTCGCATTCATTTTCACAACTTCTTTCTCACGTGTTTGCCTCCTTGTGGTGCACAACTCCTTCAAAATTTTTGCATATTTGGGAACTTGAG
The DNA here is from genome assembly GCA_010134655.1 of Fragaria nilgerrensis. Classification (NCBI taxonomy): domain Eukaryota; kingdom Viridiplantae; phylum Streptophyta; class Magnoliopsida; order Rosales; family Rosaceae; genus Fragaria; species Fragaria nilgerrensis. Next base: position 26,961,022 of record CM020979.1, on the reverse strand, counting down.
TAATGCAGTCAATCAAGGGAATATTCACTTGCACTTTCTTAAAAACCTCCAAGATGGCTTCATCAGATTCTTCTTTCTTCGATTTTTGAAACCTGCTTGGAAATGGCACACGCGCATAGGGAGGACTAGTAATAACTGAACTTTGAAAGTTAGTATCATTACCTTTATGCGGTTCAGTTGGTTGGGGCAGTTTTTCTTCGACCCTGGAAGTGGCAGGATTTGCCTCTAAATCATTCTTGGAAATTTCAACTTCCTCCTCTTCTTCATGGGCTACTTGAGCCTTCTTTTGGACTTTCTTTGGGACTTCATTGAACACACGTCCACTCCTTGTTGCCACTATTTTTTCAGACTCAAAATTTGGATTTGGAACAGTGTTTGGTGGAAGCTTTCCACTTTCAGAAATTTTTCCCATGAAATCCACTATTTTCCCCACTTGGTTCTTGAGCTCAGCTATATCCTTCGTATTATTTGTTTGACCCTGCACAAGAGCTTGGGTAGAATTTGTTAAATTTTGCTGCCCTTGAAAAAGAGCTTCAAGCATCTTATCATATGAAGAAGGAGTAACATTATGAGAATTAGAATTTGAAGCAAAATTTTGAGAAACCTGGGGCTTCTGAAAGAAGCCTTGTGGACATGGAAATTGACCTCTAGAATATTGAGGTGGATTAAGTGCATTCTCTGTATTGCTCCATCGAAAATTTGGATGATCCCTTAGTCTAGGATTGTAAGTGTTGGAAAAAGGATTGTACCTTTGTTGTCCCATAGCATTTAGAGTCTCCTATCCAACATTTTTAGACAATTGAGGGCACTGATCAGTATGATGCCCTTGATTTGAGCAAACACCACAAGCTTTCATTCTTGGCTTTTTCTAAGCACAAGATGCGATAATAATGTATCAATCTTACTTTCCAGAGTGGTGCTTGTTTTTACTTCATTCACCTTCCGAGAAGATGTCAACGCACTAGCATATTGCTGATCATTCAGGGCACGATTGTCTAATAATACCCATGCTTCTCTTGGTATTTTGTCAAGGAAGGATCCTCCAGATGCAGTGTCCAGCAGCTGGCGCTCCAAAGATGAAAGTCCTTCATAGAAGTATTGCAGAAGGTTGTTCTCTTTGAATCCGTGGGAGGGGCACACTGCAACAAGGGCCTTGAATCGCTCATAATAAGCACATAATGTTTCCTCGGGTCCTTGCTGAATTCCAGTGATTTGCTTCCTCATCATCGTGATCTTTGACGCTGGAAAGTACTTGATCAGGAACTCACTCATCATCTTTTCCCATGAGTCAATGTGTCCGGTAGGTAGATCAATGAGCCATGACTTGGCCCAGTCCTCTAGTGAGAACGGAAATGCCTTCAACTTCAGAATGTTAATATCCGCATTTCTAGGGCACATGCTCACACAAACAAACTGAAAAGACTTCAGATGCTTGTTGGGATCTTCATTGCAAAGCCCATGGAATTTTGGGATTTGGTGCAGAAGTCCACTCTTCAACTCGAATTCTCCTTCCTTAGTGGCTGCCGGTTCAGGATAAGTGATACATGAAAGTGCATTACCTCCGGCCCTTGGTACTACCGAATTCGATAATTGTCTAATAGTCTGCTGTTCCATTGGTGGAATGTCTTCCTCAGAATCTGAAGGTTGTGATGAGACTATGGACTTTGTGTGTTCTTCTTCCTCGTCTTTCGAATCTGCATCACTTTCAAAATCTATCTGTCTGAATGTGTTGGGGGTTTGAACTGGAAGATCAAGAATCTGGGAAGGCTCTCCTCCTTGTTTAATGCGTTGTAACCACCTCTTCAAGTTTGTGAAAAACTCGTTGGTTAATCCAGGAATACGAATTCCCTCCTCGGACATTCATAACCCTACAGAAACGAAATAACAAATAAAAATTAAACAAAAACAAAGTAACTAAAATTTAAAATGAGTTCAAACATAAAAGGCCTTAGAACTAAGTAAACACTTTACATTTTACAAATGTTCTAAATTACAACAATCTGCTTGAGTTAACAGTTATAAGTTTTATTAATTTTCAAGCTCAAATCTTAAGTGGTAAACCAATGGTAATAGGTATGAACGTCTTGATACAAATATTTCCGTGGTTTCAGAAGACTTGGATGGCCAAGCCGAAGTGAAACGGGCTGGTAGGACATCATTTTTAATGGGCTACGGAGGTCGAAACCCCTATCGTGCTTACGCATAGTCTATAACCCTTTGAAGTCCAACTTTGGTCCCAGACGTTTACTCGGACCTAGACACCATCAAAAATGTCCCTTACTCAGTTAGGAAACACTTGTATGTTTGATAGTTGTACAAGAGTTAATAAGATTCGCCCTCAACTCCAAAAGATCTCTGTTAAGGTACTAATGAAGGGTTTAGGATCCTATTAACTAAAGTAACCTTAAATGGTTTACAAAACAAGATAAGTACCTGAAAATAAATAAAACAGACAACAGTTAATCAAATGTGTTAAAGTAGTATAAATATTAAACAAATAAGTAACCGAAAACCGTTAGAGACTTATTAAGTCCCCTTCAACGGCGCCAAAAATTGACGTGCTCGTTACCGGACGCGTAATTTAAAAACCTTTTTTTATCAGAATGTAGTATTGGCAAATATGGTTCGATCAATCCGGGGACCTAAAGGGCACTCCTGCAGTCACGGTTACACTAAAAAATCAGTAACTATAAGTATTTACAAGTATTCAATTACAAATATACACAAGTTACAATAGATAAAGGGGGTTTCGGAGGTTTGTTCTATGTTCCTACTAAACAGAAAACAAAATATATACAAGTGATCGACTTCAAACACACACACACACATATAAAATCATGTAATTAAATTGTCTCAATCTACACAACCTAAAATCATGCCAATCAAGAATGATGAAACGAATTTAGAATCACACACCGTAGTGGTCATGCAACCTATAGTAATCTGCTTAAGTATCCTATGTTTGCCTTAGCGGTTTAACACAGAAAATTTCATGCAATATGTCATGTTAATACTTAGCGCAACCATATAACATATAACATGAATCATTAAGTTCACAGAAGAATTCAAACATGTAAACAAGTTTATCTTAGCGCTTAAACAGTTCACATGCAACTCATAATCAAAACCTGACCTATTCCCATGAATCTAAGCTTTTGCCACTTAATCAATCTATGTTTGCCTTAGCGGTTTAACACAGATTAATGACACTACCAACCATGCAAAAGTTAGTAGTTCATAAACCAGATCACAAGTTTTCAACATCAAGAATAGCACAAAAATAAGTCAAGTAAATCTCATAAACAATTCAAAAATGCAACTTTATAAATCTGATAATTGATATAACCTTATTCTCAACATTAATCTCAATCCAAAACGCAGGAGTTCTAAACATCTAATAAAATAAAATACTACAGAACAGAGAGAAATCGATTGAGGTATTGTTACACTTTTTATTCTCCGACGTGACGTTCTGAAGAACACCAAGGTAAAGCAAGCTTCAATGGATGGAGGCTCTGCTGTCTTGGAATGAAAACAATGAAGCGAAGGCTGTTGTGAAGTTAAGGCAGGAGTCTGTACGTGAGAAGTCATCAAAACGTTGCTCCTTTACTCCTTTATATACTGGTCTGGCCGAACCCTAGCTGTCCTCCTAGCCCTTGATTAATTTCTGATCCAACAGTGCAGAATTATTGCTTTAAATCTTGATTTAGAACTCCCCAGAATTCTCTGGAATATCTTGTGCAGTGATTTATTGTATGAGGCTTGGATAGGGACCATGTACGTTTCTTGTTCTCCAAAAGAAATCACAGCAGTGAAAACCTTCCTTCTTCTGCCTTCAATCAGCCTTTTGACTAAAATCCTTGATTTTTCTTCCTTTCCTGGTGTGCAATTAGGGTTCCTGAAAGAGAAATAAAGTCAGATAAATAAGGTAGGGTAGATAGAATTTAATGACGAAATTAAGGAAAGAATCCCTTAATTTCTGATTTATATTAGCACACATAAATCCTTGATTACTGCAGAATTCGTCCTCCTCCTTTTATACACTTTCACAAATTCCTATTCCAAGTTGGATTAGGTTTCCTGACTTCAAATGGTTTCCTTGTCTCATAAGAAAAGAAAGTTTCCTAAACATTTTAGGAAAGTCAGTAAGTTTCCTAAATCAAAATAAGAAAATTTCTTAAAATGCAATAGGCAACTTTCCCTTTTCAAAACAGGAAAGTTTCTTAAACGACTTATCCTCAGATTCTGCGACTTAATGAGACTCTTTGCTGCATCAAGAATCCTCATTTGATTAGGATTTCTCTCAATTCTTGCGTTTTAACCTTTTTTTGTGTAAAACTGCCTATTTTGATCTACAACACAGAAACAAGTTAGAAATGACATTATTAAAGAAATAACGAAGCTAAATAGGGTCGGAAACATATTAAGAATATAACATAAAATGCGTGTATCAAAAGTGAAGTATTTCGCCGCTGAAGTATTAGACCAAATTTTTTATCTACCTGCCCAAATTTAGTTACTTAGGCAACTAAATTATCAATTTCGTCGTCAGAGCTACTCTACAACACACAAAAAGGCTCTTACATGTTTCTATATGGCCTAATTTGGTTGATTATTTCACACACAAAACTCTCACATTGATGAGATATAACCACTTATGTAAAAATTTAGGGACGTTCACCTCCCGATGATAAGGCTCCCCATAGGAAAACATAAGCGTAAATGGGGTTGACTGCTTCTATCGGGGACTAATGTTACCGGAAATATGTGATTTTTCAACCATAGTTGTATTTCATCATACCGATCACATCTTATTTCATATGATTTTTGAAAATATTGCTTTTTATATATAGTTGGTTCACAAAGATGTACACTTTCATATAACTTGCTAAATAAGTTATACCACATTAGTAGGCACGTTGTGATTCCGATAGGTAAACTTCACAAAATGAAAATTCAACCATACGATATGATCAGTATACTTAAATACAGTAATGGAAAAAAATTCACCTGTTTTCGATAAGGTTTGGGTCTTGATCCACACGGTCAAACCTAAATCAACGCCACTTGTTACACAAAAATGCTTTTACATACCCCTATATGGCCTAGTTTGGTTGATTCTTACAACACAAAACTCTCACATTGATGAGATCTAACCACCTATGTCAAAATTTAGGGACATTCACCTCCTGACCATAAGGCTCCCCATAGGGAAGCATAAGCGTAAATGGGGTTGACCGCTTCTATCGGGGACCAAACGTTACCAAAAATATGTGATTTTTCAACCATAGCCGTATTTCATCATACCGATCACATCTTATTTCACATTATTTTGAAAATATTGCTTCCTATATATAGTTGGTTCACAAAGATGTACACTTGCATATAACCTACTAAACAAATTATACCATATTAGTTAACACGTTGTGGTTCCGATGGCTAAATTTCACAAAATGAAAATTCAACTGTACGATATGATCAGTATACTTAAATACGGCTGTGAAAAAAAATTCACTTGTTTTCCATAAGGTTTGGGTCTCGATCTACATGGTCAAACCTAAACCAATGCCACTTATTACACGAAAACGCTCTTACATACCCCTATATGGCCTAGTTTGGTTGATTCTTCCACACACAAAACTCTCACATTGATGAGATCTAACCACCTATGTAAAAATTTAGGGACGTTCAACTCCCGACGATAAGGCTCCCCATAGGGAGACATAAACGTAAATGGGGTTGACCGCTTCTATCGGGGATCAAACATTACCGGAAATATGTGATTTTTCAACTATAGCCATATTTCATCATACCGATCACATCCTATTTCACAAGATTTTTGAAAATATTGCTTCCTGTATATAGTTGGTTCATAAAGATGAGATTATAAAGATAAACTTGCAATGACACAATATATTCGTCGCCTCAGTGGTTGATAATTTAGGCAGCGGAACCATATTAGTCGCCTTAATGTCTACCAAGGCGACGAAAATAGTATGAGTCATTCTTTTGTCTCCTTGGTAATCTAAGGCGACAAACCATTATTTGGTTCGTCACCTAAGTGATTTTAGGTGATGAATGAAGTTTTCGACGCCTAACTACTTACCTAGGTGACGAAAATGTTTTCGTCGCCGTGTTTTCGTCGCCTAAGTCCTTTATTCTAGTAGTGAAGTCAATGTCGTCCTCCTCCTACCCTTAGAACCTACATGCAGGAGCTTGAGGAGAAGCTCGAGATTAGTAGTGGATGTAGACCCGGACCGGTTTTTGCACAAAAAATCGTCAAGACCAGCAAAAGCTCGGCCGGTTCTGTCTGTTTTTCGAGCCTCAAAGTATCGTCGCCTTACTGCACGATGCCGGGGAGAGAATGTGTCGAACAAGAAGCCAAACAAAAAGGGACGATGAAATTTGCTTTTCGAGATCTAATCTCTCTTATTCGTCTCCTCTAAATCTTTAATACCTTGTTTGAGATCTGATCTCACCTCCACCCATTTCAATCACCACCAAATTCCTTTCGTTGACCGTGTCAATCACCAATTCACCAACATATCTGATCTCACCGCCAACCAGCACAAGTTGTACTTTCACCACCGACCAGTAACTCAGCTCAATTTGTAAACATCGAGCACTGCCAAGTTCATTATGAGCCATCGCTTTCTATCATACACACCCAACCCCTTCCCTCTCCTCCTCTTTGTTCTAGGCCTCGGTAATTGAAGGTTTTAGAAAAAATTATCAGAAGAAGAAGAAACATCGAACACCTAGGTGGCTGTTGATGATGGGTGAGGTGTAGACCATGTAGTTGCAGACTGTGGAGACCCTCGGAGCTGGGTTCAGCCCGAGTCAACTCGCCATGGGTGACCCTAATTAGCGATCTACTCCACAGAGAACTAGAGAATGAGAGAGGGAGAGAGAGATGAGTGACCTCGATCAATGGATTTAGACTTAGAGAGAGAGAGATAAGTGAGTTTTTTTTTTTTTTTGATAAAAGAGAGATGGTGAGTTGGTGACCTGATCCTTATCCTTTTTTGAGATTGTAAGGGACAATTTTGATTGACATGAGATGAGGGGATGTGGGCTTTATTGGTAACAGACTAGTAGCTACTACTCTCGGGTTTTCGGGCCATAATTTTTTCATAATATTAGGAACTGGGCCCTGCCCGGCTATTACTGGTCCTGGACGAAGGGTTTCTATTGGTTTCGTGATTGAATTGATGATTTAGGAGAGAATGGAGCAGATTTGATAATATGGGTAATTGAAGTTTGAAGATCTCAGCAATTACTATAGATATGTTCCCTTACACATGTCAGTTTCATACTGGTGGTGTCTATGACCATTAATATATGATGGTCGACAAATTTGAATCCATGACTTACTAGTGTACTATTTGATGCTTTATAAAAAATAAAAATAAAATCTTCTAAAAAATAAAATGAAATAAGAAAATAAAAGGAAAAGTGGAAAAGAAAAAGAGTTTGGACTTATAGGACATCCATGTCAAAAGCTATGGCTTCAGGTAGGTTTACATTTGGGACATGATAGAGCCAAACTTATAGATGATCGGGACACGTGGCAGACAAGAGGTATATATGATTTGTCCTTCTCTTGTGTTGCACGCTAGGTTTATATTCCATCATCTCCATCACTCATTCATGTCTGTAGGCTGCCCACTGCTGCTCTATTATTCCAGTTTCTCACATGCCTGACAGCCTTTGACATCTCTGCAGTTTCCCGACCAAAAGCTCAAAAACAATCGGAGACAGAACACTATTTCCTTCCATTTATAACCGCATTTTGGAGTCTGCCGTACATTTTTAATGAATTGCGTTTTTACAGATTAACTGGTAATTGACTCGTCTTTACCAATTTGACATAACAAGTTTTGAGTCGTATTATCTACCCATCTAACTACACATTTCACAATTGAAGGCTATAGCAATGTGATTTATTTCTATTCATTCGTTCATGTGCTAAAGGGTCCCTTTGGCATAAGAGTCTGATACAGCAGAAAACTTTGATACAGCAGTAGTGGTCCCTTTGGCATAGATTATGAGCTTGGATAGGAAACAGGTAAGGCCTTTTGCTTTATAAGTTTGAGTCCCAACGAACCATAAGAGTCTGATACCAACTTCCTTTACGAGGGAGAGTCATATGGTTTTGGTGATCTATATTCAACCAAATTTGATTGCCCTTTAACTATAAGTAAGCCAACCACTCGATGAAAACCCCAACCACAAATGATAAGATTTGATGCACACTTTAGTTCAATGGTGGTGGAGCCAATGCATGCCTTCTCCAACTTTCATGATCGAGTGATGAGTCTAGCACTCATGATTGTGTGAGCTCACTCATATTTAAGACCGCATGACTGTGGTATCAAAGGGTTGCGTTCTTTGTGATGATTAGCCAACAGTTAAAATAAATTGTTGTTTTCTTGCTTATTAGTGTTATCTCGTAACAACAACTATTAAATTTATTTATTTCCTCAAAAGAAAAAAACTATTAAATTTATTCGTGAGTTGAATTCAACACCATCTAACTTTTCAAAACCGAAAATTAGGGTTATCGATAACTATTTCAACACGCTACACAATGATTAAATTCATATAAATGTCTAGACATTTTTGATTAAAATTCTTTAAATAATTGAACAAAAACTCACTATACGCCCAAGTGACGTAACAAGAGAAATGTTGCCGCACTGTGTTGGAAGTGAGAGATCTTATATCAAAAAAGTGACAAAACATAATTAATAAGTAGGTGAATCATACCTAATTGTATCGAGACTTTTTATTATTAAAACTCAACATTTTAATTGGTGGTTAAGTTGGAACAGTATTGGTACAATAGTGATCCACAGCTACGTATGTCGCTGTTTAAAATGGTATCATAATGTGTTCATCTCCAGTTGCGTCTCCAATCTATTGTTAATAGTGAGCCTAAATTTGGGTTCCTTTTGTTAAAATTTGACTTTGTCGTCAAAAAGTTCCAATTGGATTGTAACAACAAGGTGAAACCATTTAAGGAAGATCTTAACAAAATGAATCCCTTCGACGAACATCTTAACAATGTCAACTCTTTTTGAAAAAATAAAAACCTTCGTCAAATATGTTAGTGAGGCGAAACAGTTCCAGAAAAGATGAGACCCTTTAAGAAAAATCTCATTAATCTAAAACTCTTCATAAAGGATCTTGACAAGGTAAGTAATTCCTCAAAAAGATTACAAGATATATACGAGGACGGGTGGGTGAGTGAACGCTATAAATTTACTTGAGTAGCAAATTTAAGAAAATGATGTGTATTTAGTGATTATGTCGAGTATTATTATTATTTTTTTGTTGAATAAGATTAGTATATTGTTTGTTAATTAGAATAATTTAAGAAGTTTGACTATTTTACCAAAAGAAAAAGTGAAAAAAAAAAGGATAATTTCGATGGCAAGTGGGGACGAAGAAGACGAAAAGCAAAGGAAGGCGATGATTGTGTAGCGTAGGACGCGTGACAGGCGATCCCAAACTCTCCTCATCAAACGGACTTCGCGTGTCACTGAAACCACTGCCATTGATAAAGCTTTGGCACTTCTCTCTAGCACTGCATATATAACTAAAAGACAACACAGACAGAGCGAAAGCAGCATCAAACCCAAGCTCAATAACCAGAAAAGCCGTTTCCTCTTTCCGAAGCTGAGAAGCTGAAGCGCTAATTCTGAGTCGGACGGAGAGCAAGGGCCTGGCAATGTCTCTTCTTCCCGCTCCTATCACTCTTTGATTATTTGTTATTTTCTCTGATTTGGTTGATATAGTTAGATTGGTTTTATACCTAGTTAGAGATTTGTTTTGGTGAATATAAGGGCAAATATTGAAGGGTACTAGAGATTTGATGACAACGAAAATGTAGGAATAGATCTGCCAATGACATTTGATTTTCTTTTTTTCGTCCAAGTTTCGTCAATGTGTGTTGATTTACTTGCTCTTTGAGGTGATGTAATTGTTTGTGAGCTAGTAAATTATCCTCGGTTGATTTTGGCGGATGATTTTGATTTGCAGGACTCTCTTGCAAAGCTATTAGATTATCTCCAGGTTGAGTTTTTGGCCTGGAATTGTTACCACATGCTATTGGGAGTGGTTATTTGTCGAAATATCAGGTTGGTTTACATCTGTTGGTTCCATGTTATGCTTGCTTTGTTCAATTTGTGGTGTCTATCACTGATTCATTCTTTGTGGTCTCTCTTTGTGCCGTCTAGATTACTCGTCTGAGTTGTAGTAGCTGAAGATGAGTTGGAATCCGCATATGGGAGTTCATTACCCCTACAACAGCTGTCCCTATAACTCGGCTGGTAGCTTTATGGACTATTTTGAAGGGCTCACCTATGAACATGTGAACTTTATTTTTTCAGGGGATTCACATGCTCAGGTACTATAGTGACGTATCTGTTCATTTTCATCTGTCCAAACATGGTGAATCAAACTTTTTTATAGGTGTCCAAATTATTTCCAAAATAAACATAAATATTTGTGTTTAAATAGGTTGACAAAGGAAAATTGTTACAGAATATTCTAGTTTTTTGTGGTATGAATCAATACATGTGTAATTATGCTACCCAGATGTGGGATTGTTTTTTAATTGCAATTGCAGTCCTATACTGAAAGGTGATTATATTGACTGCCATGGAAATATAGTGATGTCTTATTGCTTACTTTTCTACTGTTAATGATGCAACATATTGGACACTATATGTTTAGTCTGTGATATAGACTGTACGTGTAAAATCTTTATGTTGCTTGCCTGTAATTAGATATCGCTTCAGATATTTCAATTTCATTGCACATAAAATTTTATTCCTTCTTACATGTGTAGGAGAGTACTTACCCATCAATGAACACGAACTATTACAAGTTTGGGTTAACTGAACCTGGGAATACTTCATATTATGATCTTGGTTTTCGTCATGCCTACGAGTTCAATGATCATGTCGGACGAAGTGGTGAAGAAACAAGGCCTTTCCAGCACTCTTTGACTATTCTTAATGAACAGACTGTGGCAAGGGATCCACTATGCGAAGGAAGTGCAAACATTTCTACATGTGACAACCCCAGAGAATGTATGTTCTGCATGCTTTTTTTTTTTTTTTTGATGGGAGATGGGGTTTGGGGAGGTCATAATTAATTATTATATACTTGTTTTTTGTTCTGGGTCCTAACACAATGAGTGGCCATGTAGAAGAGTTAAAGTATGATGTAGAAGATAAAACAACGAAACATTGACATAATATGTTCTATGGTCATGAGGTTTCAAACATGGATAGTCAGATTGCAGTCTCTTACTGTTCTTTGTTTGCATAGTTCAGCAAAGTTAATAAATGTTCACCCCTAAATTAATTTTCTCTGAATAGTACTTTGCCTAGAGCATAAATTGATCAGATACTTGCTTCTTTATTTGAAAGGTTGAAACAATTTGTTCACATTTTTATATTCCAACTAGGGAAAAGATTTTTGAACTATGAATTGGTTTAATATTGTCCTATTTTGCGGTCATGCCTCTCTTCTTTAGTTTGGCTATATTGGTTGTATCTGCTATTGTCTGTTCTGCTGGTCCTTGTTTGATCTTATGACGTAATCTGTTTGACATTTGACAACTTTTAACTCATACGTCTTCTCTTATATTTCAGCTCCTCGGAGATATCAGAACTCCCATGACTATCAGGTAATGTAGCTTATCCTCGGTGTTTTTATTTGTTTGATATTAAGTTTTGAACTTGAGTAGTGTCTTACAATATGTTTCAACTCCCTCTACACACACATGCATGAATGGAAGAATTAAGTTATTATATCTCATTGCCTAGGTACTCCTTGCTTGTTGTACTGACATATTTCTACCCAGGAGTATTGTATTCATAGGTTCTATAACCAGAAAAAGTTGTTCTCTGTATGATTGCCTTACAACTATTTATATGAGTTTGTGTTTATCCAAGAAATATCATGATATTCGTCCAAAAAAAAGAAAAAAAAAGAAATATCATGATAGTGTAGTTTTTTTTCTCGTCTGGATGATAGGGTAAAATGTTGATAAATAGAAGTTTTTGTATTGTGAATTATGCAGGTTATTTTGGAAGACAACATTGACCCTGATAGCATGACTTACGAGGTTAGAGCTAATAGTCCACATTTATTCTTAGCAACCAATTAGATGACACAATTCTATTATTAATTCAACTAATCTGAATCTATTGATTATTTGTTTCATTCCATTCTCTATTCCATAGGATACTATGGTTCCAATAACCAAAATAGGACTCTATGGTAACAAGGGAATGTTCTAGCTAAGTTTTATACTGGAACGAATTGATCTATGTATTTAGTTACAAGAAACCTTTAAAGTTAAGAGCGTGCTGTGGTACCTTCTTGATTTATAGCAGCATTTCTTGTTTGCTAAATAATCACAGAATGAGCCTCTTGAATTTACTGGTTTGTAATAATGAGGGAACTCTTCCAAATTTCTTGAACTCTAATTCTCAAGATGCCTCAAACTGGGAATATCTTGAGTTCCATTTTTTTTAAAATTTCTAAGTCCATTTCTGTTTTCTTCCATGCATAACATTTTTAGAAGGTTCAGTTTCTTGCTTGATGCCCGATTATGTGATGCTCTGATATCTCATTAAGTGTCCTTCCTCCTCCAACTCTTCCTCAAACTCATGTTAAAATTGATAGAATAGTTTATGGTGATCATGCTACAAATACAATGGAGTCATCTCTGAGTTTAAACGTATAGTTCTTTTTGTAAATTGGTTTATACCAATTTAGTGTCTGCTGGAATAGAAATTTGATTGAGTAATTCATGAACCTGGCTAGTCTGATCAGATATCACTCGTGACTTTTGAGTTTGGACCTGGTGTATCCATGGGAGGGGTCTGATTCCATTATCATTAGTGAGTGAAGTGTCAAAAGATGAGAATTATGTTGTTTAGTACTTTGCGGTAGGCATATTGTATGGTTACATCTAGTACTTGTTATGAACAATTATTTGATGCTTATATTTATCAATACTGCATGTACTTTGAATGACTATCTGACTATATATGTTCTGTTCAGGAATTACTAGAATTAGGTGAGGCAGTTGGAACTGAAAGCCGAGGTCTCTCCCAAGATCTGCTTTCTTTGCTTCCAATCTCGAAATACAAGTGCAGCTTTTTCTCAAGAAAGAAATCACGGAGTGAGAGGTATAATTGCACTTATTTATTTATTTATTTATTTATTTTCCAGAAATGTGATAGCTTTTTATATTTGTAGTATAGTTTTCTATTATTCTTGAACAGTCTAATCAACCCATCCTTACATCAGATCAAATTAGTTTGGACTGCAAAACGCTATTAGTTGGATTGAAATTATGCCCCTAAAATTTAAGGGTTTTTATCTATCAATCAAAATATTAGTTTAGTACTGATTAGTACTTTTATTTACTTTAGCTTTCTATCCCTAGTCAAAGTTTTCATCTCTGTTTACGGCCTGAGGCTATCTACATGTATAAATTGCAAAACTGTACATGTCTGTAACTTTCCATTTCATGTATGTGCAGATTATTGTGCTGTCTATTTGTTTCTCTTCATCGGCTAACTACTATTCTTATTGATTGTAGGTGTGTGATCTGCCAGATGGAATATAAACGAGGGGACCGGCAGATTACTCTTCCGTGCAAACACCTCTATCACGCTGGATGTGGAACCAGATGGCTTAGTATGAATAAGGCAAGCTGTTATATGACTAATATGTTTGCAATCATTTTGGCTTAGTGACCCAAGTTCTGCTGACACCAGTTTTCCTTCCCAGGCTTGCCCAATATGCTACACTGAGGTATTTGGTAAAGGATCGACGAGCGAGAAGTAGTTCTGATTGTTACAAAGAGGAGCCTTCATATATTGTTCTTTGCTCTTCGTATTTGGTTTACATAGAGATGCTTTTCTTTTATTGTCCACGCCGTTTGTAGAAGCACTTGGTTAGGGTAGTGTTTGGAACCATGAAATGACTTCTTTCATAATTTTTGTCTAATTTCTATGGTGCTGATCTTAGAATCAAAAGCTTAGCTTCCAATTACTAAAATAGGAAGATTATATTTTCCAGAAATCTGGTATACTATGATGCGAGATTGTCTATCTTAACTACTCAGAAGATAATATCTTAAAACATCGACTACGGAGCTCTTCCAGCATGTCGGAAGGCATTTGGGCATAGAGGTGGCAAACGGGCTGTTAAACACGGGCACGACATGTTTAAAAGCGGCCTGGCACGGTCCAAGCCCGTTAACTGCCCGGCCCGGCCCAAGTATGTTATTTTAATGGGTCAGGTTAGGCCTAGAAAAACGAGCTCGTTATATAGGCCTGTCCCGGCCCAAGCACGATAATTTGAGGCTCACGGTCCGGTTCGTTATAAAATATAATTTTTTTTCTAATTTTAATATGAAGATAACATATTTATAAATAATAAACTTAGTTTTGAGTATGAACAATATACTTATATACTAATTTATTTATTTGAGTATGAATTTACATTCCCCTAGACTCATAAGAAGTTTTTGCCTAAAAATTTATTAATTGTGAACAATAAGCATTTATCACTTATTTCTTTAGTTTGTTAACAAAGAAAAAAATGATCGATAGATTGTGTGAATTAGTTTTGGTTTGTAATCGTATCATGTATAATTAAAAGTTGAGATTATGAGAGTAGAAGCAGTGGTATAGGACATTCACCTCGACCATTTTTAATTTTCGGCATGAAACGGGCCCGACACGGCCCGTTCATGGGCCTGGGCCGGCCCGAGCACGGCCCACCACATTATGAGCTTGGGCCGTGGGTTGGGCTGGGCCTTACATTTGAGTAAATAGGCCGGCCCAAGCCCGTTAAGAAGTGGCCCGGCGTGGGCCGGCCCAAGCACGGCCCGAAACCCGATGAGGCGGGCCGGCCCGTTTGCCACCTCTATTTTGGGCAAAATGGAGAATAGAGCCCTGGCCAAAATGCACTCTACAGTTTACACACTAGTGTTGATTTGCATCATTCTCAGTTATCGGATCCCTACATATATTGAAGTAACGATATGAACTGTGCTAGTCCTTTTCAAATAAGGACCTTCTTACCTTAGTTAAGGTATGAATTTCCTTAATTTGACATATTTTTCGATCATATTTTCTTATCATAACCGTTCAGTATTTAGATATATATGATTATATCATCTCTGCAAATTTTCAGCAAATTTGGTTATCGTTAAGGTATTGAAAATGTATTAAATCAATGAACGAACCGAATCTGTTCATCATGAACCGTACGTTCTTTTAACTCTAAATCACAGTTTTGAATGCCTTAACGATTATCAATTTGGCTGAAAATTTGTAGAGATGATCTACTCATATATACCTAGATACTGAACGGTTAAGATGAGAAAATGTGATCGAAAAGTGAGTCAAATAAAGAAATCCGTACTTTAGCTAAGGTAAGGAGGTCCTTACCTGATCAACATTGTGAACTGTATACATATCTTAGAACTTAACTGAGGCCTATAGTTCATGTGTCATATCAGGTAAACATGTATGATACCTCGATCAATCTGCCATAACCTCCACTTGACTCGAATTAGATACACTGCACTCGATCGGATCAAATCAATTCATATTTTCAAAATTAAGACGTTTGTTTACAAAATTGAGCTACCAGTCATCAACCCAAATTTTTGTGTCAAATATTTCTATTAAATTTATTATATATGTTTTTGGTATTACCTTACAACAAGTATATTCGTAACAAGTCAGAAAGGACAGCTCAAGTCTCATACTTAGTGACCATTGGTTACATAATTGTATAGATAATTCATAAACTAACGACTCAAAAGTGATTATTTTTCTATTACGCAATTGACCCATCAATTTTATAGCATCACAAGTATGCTAATGAGCTGCTAACAAACAAAAGAGAAAGGACACAAAGCAAGAGTCTTTTATTTACATTCAATCTAGTGTTCAAGCATTTGCATTTTGACCATATGCATATATGTATTGCAGCATTTTTACATTCAACTTCTTAACCTTCTTAGAGCAAGTCCAACAGATTCTCTAAATTTTTTAATTTTCTCTATTTTAGGGAATATGGGGTCATTTTCCACTCCAACAGTTTCCCTATCTCATTCTCTAAAATAGGGAAAGAGATAAAAGAGAAGTTTTGCTTCCCTATATATACAGATTCTCTAAAAATATTTAGAGAAAGAAGAATTGAATGTTGCACATTCTTCAAGGCTCAAAGATAAGAAAGAAAATATAATTTATTCTAAAAAAATAAACTTTTATATTTTTATACTTATTATTATATTGTAATAAATGAGGATTGTTGTTCTAATAAATATTTGAATTTTTAAAATAGGGAAACTGTTGGATTTGATATACAAATTTTTTAGAGATTTTGAGTTTTGCTTCCCTATTATGTAGAAAATATAAAGAAGCTCTTGGACTTGCTCTTAGATTATCTCCAACAGCTTCCCCATATTCTTAGTTTTCTCATTTTTTGGGAAAAATTTTGGTTGTTTTGCTCCAACAAATTCCCTAAAACTTTCTCCATAATGGGGAATGTGATGAGAGAGAAAGCCAAATTCCCTATATTTTGTAGTAAACTCTAAAATTTTAAAATAGAAAATGGTCATCAAATCTCTAAAATAAGGAATCTGTTGGAATTGAAGATGAAAAATTGCTTGAAGCTTTGATTTTTGCTTCTCCATAATAGAGAAATTATAGACAAGCTGTTGGAGATGATCTTAGCATAAAAAAAAAAACTACTTAACCTTCTTTTTAAAAAAAAAAAAAAACTTATTTCAACTCATACATGAGTAATTGCTGAAGACAAGACCAAGCCTTCACACCTTAGAGCAAGTCCACCCATCACCATTTTCATGACTTGGGTCATTCTCCACATAAGCACCATGACCCAAATCTAAATTTATACCTTCCACCCATCAAAAATATCTGACCCAAACTATCATTGGGTCTTCCCAAAAGTCATCACCATGACCCAAAACCATAACCCCATGACCTGAGTCTTCCCATTGACACATCAACAGCAACCCACATTTTTCAGTGGGGTCCACCACGTGTTTAGAGACAGAGAAGGGAGAGAGCAACACGCCCTCACGCAAAACAAAGGCGCGTTTTTGGCACGGACCACTTGTAGCAAAGCCACAACGCGTGCCACCTAGTTTTTTGTCGCGTAGTGTGACATCCTTGCCCCACTTAACACGCGTTAGTAAGCAAGGGCTCAGTTTAAATTTTTTAAGCCAACAGTCCTTTAATCTCGACCGTTGGTTTTGTTTGAAAATCCAATCTCACGGCATGAAATCAGTAGCTGTTGGGATTTTGATGCCGTTAGGGAAATTGGACCAGAAAAAATGGAAAAAATATATATATAATGAGATCAAATAATTTAATTAAATTAGTAACGGTAAGAAAAATAATACTAGAAAATTCAATGAAATTTTCTATAAATACCTACCACTCTTTCTTACATCTCACACAAACAAAATTCCAAGTTTCATAGCCAATTTTTCATATCTCTAGCATTACACAATTTTTGTAATTCTCTTATTATCATGAATAGTTTGGGAAATGATTCACAAGTCACAAGAAGAAGACGAAGAAGATGACTTGGTGACTAGCGCTGTTGTTATCGCAGCAGTTGCTCACCACAATGCTAAAAACCAACCTCGAAGTCGCGGTTCTCATCCAGGTCGCCGTCCGAACCAACCTCGAGAAAGGGAAGACAGAGGCAAATGTATGCTTCAAGACTACTTTGTTCAACGTCCTATTTTTAATGATGATGAATTCCGAGTTCGATATAGGATGAGTCATGGGGTCTTCAACCGCATATGTGGTGACCTTTGCAACCATGATCGATATTTTGTTCAAAAGTTAGATGCTACCAAGACAGTTGGTCTACTTCCGGAGCAGAAGATGACATCTTCTTTATGGATGCTTGCGTACGGTGCTGCGGCAGATCAATGCGCTGAGTATTGTCGGATGGCGAAATCTACCTCCATCGAGTGCCTTCAACGATTTACAAGAGGGATAGTTGCTATGTACTCAGCAGAATACCTTCGAGCTCCTACTCCAGCCGATCTTAGAAGACTTCTCGCTAAAGGTGAAAGACGAGGCTTTCCAGGGATGATTGGGAGCATCGACTGTATGCATTGGCAATGGAAGAATTGTCTAACTGCTTGGGTTGGTGAATATAGCGAGAGAAAACATATCCCCACTATCATTCTTGAAGCAGTCGCATCTTATGACACTTGGATATGGCACGCGTTCTTTGGAATGCCTGGGGCATGCAACGACCTCAATGTCCTAGCAAAGTCCTCGTTGTTTGACGAGCTTACTGTCGGTAGAGCACCTGAGACCCAATTCCAAGTGAACAACAGAGTTCACAAATTGGGTTACTATCTCACCGACGGTATATATCCTAGGTGGGTGACTTTCGTGAAGACAATTTCAAATCCCACACGACCTAAGGAAATTACATTTGTCAAGGCTCAAGAGGGGTACAGGAAAGATGTGGAGAGATGTTTTGGTATTTTGCAGTCACGCTTTGGCACTGTTAGAGGAGCTGCTCGGGGGTGGGATAAAGAGGATCTCCGATACATCATGTTATGTTGTGTGATTTTGCACAACATGATAGTCGATGACGAACGCCCAGAAGATAGCGATGATGATTTGGAGTCCGACGAAGAAGAGGAAAACAATCTGAGGCCCAGGGTAGCTGAAGTTTGGGATGGACCAACCGGTCAAGACTTTGATCCAGTTGGTAGAGATGTTCATAGATTTGAAGGTTTCATGGAGCGGTACAATGCAATTAGGAACCAAAATGATCACTTAAACCTTTAAGAAGATCTTATCGAGCATTTATGGGAAGTGCAGGGCAACATGAAAATCTAAAATTTATGTTTTTATTTAATTATTTTAATTATGAAATTTTAATCATTGTATTTTTCTTTTTCTTTTTTATAGGCTTGGCCTGTCAATTAAAGTCATGAAATAAATATTTTATTTAAATATGTCATATTGTTTATTTAATTATTATTTTATTAACATCAAAAATTATTATTCACATTCAGACAAGGAATATAAAATCGAATAAACAATCATTGCCACGTGGCAACCCAGAATATGAAACAAACGGGTGGAACCTGCTGTCTAGTTACGTATCCTGGAAATATGATTTTGAGGGACATAATGATACGAACATGATGCATATATTGTTACATCATAACCCGTGTTGTTTGTGACCACCAATATGCGTATTAGGTTATTGAGAACAATGAGGATGGTAACCTATAAATGATTTACCGTAAAACACGAAAGAAGATTTTTTCGTGATTCCTTACTAACTGATGACCCAGAATGACCCAGGTCACACTTATGACCCATGTCATCCCTCAACGATAACCCAACAGACAAACTTGCTCTTAACTCTTTAGATACATACAGCAGTTACTTACCTACAGTTTATGCACCTTGACTCGTTGATGGCCTCCACGAAACAGTTGAAGTATACGGTGTATACCACTTGACTTTGATATAAACATTTGATTCCATTGTCTTCTTAAAACATTAATTTGGAAGATTATATATACTCGATCCAACCAGCCTGTTCTGCATGTTGTATAAACAAATAGGCAAATACTTGTGTGCCTTAAGGTATGAATACCTTAACCACATGGTTACTTATGATTGGTCCACCTAGATTAATGACGACCTGATACCTGCTTGACTGGTCATCCAATTTAAATCTCAAACTAACCTTCACTCTCTCACTAACGGGGTTAGTTTTTGTCTCTCTCTCTCTCTAACAATTTGAACACACACACACTCTCTCTCTCTCTCTCTCTCTCTCTCTCTCTCTAACTCAAACAATCTGAACACCTTTGTCTCGTCGATCTCTCTCTCTTGTCTCATCGATATGTCAATTTCTTATTAAAATCGATCTCGTTGCAAGAAACTAACTCCTCTCAAATGCTCTCTTGAAATTGAACCCATTGAAGGCAAAAGTTGCAAAGTTTACATTTAACATAAGACACACTTACTATGTTCATTAGAAATGTCTACCATTTAGATGAGCAAAATCATAGAAAAGTAGACTTTTTGGAAATCAAAATGGTTCTTGAGATTGAACTCATTTAGGCAAAAATTGCAAAGTCTACATTTAACATAAGACACATATACTATTTTTATTAGAAATGTCTATCATTTAGATGAGAAAAATCAAAGAAAAGTAGACTTTCTGGAAATCAAAATGGTTCTTGAGATTGAACTCATTTAAGCAAAAGTTGCAAAGTCTACATTTAACATAAGACACATCTACTATTTTCATTAAAAATGTCTACCATTTAGATGAGAAAAATCACATAAAAGTAGACTTTCTGGAAATCAAAATAGTTCTTGAGATTTAACCCATTAAAGGTAAAAGTTGCAAAGTCTACATTTAACATAAGACACACCTACTATTTTCATTAGAAATGTCTACCATTTAGATGAGCAAAATCACAGAAAAGTAGACTCTCTGAAAATCAAAATAGTTCTTGAGATTGAACCCATTAAAGACAAAAGTTACAAAGTCTACATTTAACATAAGACATATATACTATTTTCCTTTGAAATGACTACCATTTAGATGAGAAAAATCATATAAAAGTATACTTTTTAGAAATATAAATAGTTATTAAGATTGAACCAACCAAAGGTAAAAGTTGTAAAGTCTACATTTAACATAAGACACATCTGCTATTTTCATTAGAAATGTCTACCTATTAAGCAGGGCATGATATGATAATATACCTATAAAAAGAAACCCAAAATTGGGTTTAAGGTATAGGGTATAGGAGTTTAGGGTTTAGGGTTTAGGGTTTTAAAAATCAAGTTCTTTGACCAATTAGCTAAATGGTTTTTAATCATAAAAATCCACGTGTTAAAATTTGAATGGAATGGAGGGTCACGTCAGAAGCCACATGGTCCTACAGTAACACTATAAAATTTCTTCATTTTACTTTAAGCCACATGGTCATATCTTTGTACTGCTTGCTCTGATTTAAATGGAATGACCTTTTGATCAAGGTTTAGATGAGAAAAATCACATAAAAATAGACTTTCTGGAAATTAAAATAGTTCTTAAGATTAAACCCATTAAAGGCAAAAATTGCAAAGTCTACATTTAACATAAGACACATATATTATTTTCATTAGAAATGTCTACCATTTAGATGAGCAAAATCACAGAAAAGTAGATTTTCTGGAAATCAAAATGGTTCTTGAGATTGAACCTATTACAGGCAAAACTTGCAAAATGAAGCATAAGTGTAAATAGGGTTGACCGCTTCGATCGGGACCCAAACATTGCCGAATTAAAGTGATTTTTCTATCGTAGCCGTGTTTTACTATGCTAATCACATACTATTTCACGAGATTTTAAAAAAATTTCTTCCTCTGTATAGTTGATTCACAAAGTTGTACACTAGCATATAACCTACCAAACAAGTTATACCACATTAGTAAGCACGTTGTGATTCTAATGACTAAAATTCAGACCCAGTCGTGAAGTGGGCCTCGCCAGTGGTCCATGATATTTTTCGGTGAATTTTTCCGACACCGGAGCTATTTTCTATGTATTTTTAAAGTTTTGAAATGGTGGAAAAAAAGTAAAACTTTAATGACATAGACAGATTAGTTACTTAGGACGAATGAGGTCACGACATGTGGCAATTAGTGTTGAATTTTCAGAAAAGGAATCCCCCCGAAATGGAAACTTACCATTTCTTTTATAGTAGATTTCCATAAATAGTAACTTTCGGTTTTAGAGCATAACTATCTCCTTGAAATGGAAACTTACCCTTTCTTTTATAGTTGATTTCCATAAATAGTAACTTTCCTTTTTAGAGCATAACTATCCCCTCAAAATAGAAACTTACCCTTCTTTTATAGTTGAGACAAATGAGGTCGCGACATGTGGCAATTAGTGTTGAATTTTCAGAAAAGGAATCCCCCCGAAATGGAAACTTACCATTCCTTTTATAGTAGATTTTTATAAATAGTAACTTTCGTTTTTAGAGCATAACTATCCCCCGAAATGGAAACTTACCCTTCCTTTTATAGTTGATTTCCATAAATAGTAACTTTCGTTTTTAAAGCATAACTATCCTCTCAAAATGAAAACTTACCCTTCCTTTTATAGTTGATTTCCACAAATAGTAACTTTCAAAAAGTCTACTTTTGCATGTCAGTTAGCTCATGTTATTAGTAGACCTAATTTATGTTAATAGTAGACTTAACTCATGTTAGTAGTAGACTTTGTATCTTAGAGTACTTGATCCAACTTTAAAGAACAATCTCAAGAACAAATTTCCAGAAAATCTACTTTATGTGATTTTGCTCATCCAAATGGTAGACATTTCTCATGAAAAAAGTAGGTGTGTCTTATGTTAAATGTAGACTTTGTAACTTTTACCTTCGGTTGGTTCAATCTCAAGAACTATTTATATTTCCAGAAAGTCTACTTTTATGTGATTTTGCTCATCTAAATTGTAAACATTTCTAATGAAAATAGTAGACGTGTCTTATGTTAAATGTAGACTTTATAATTTTTACCTTCGGTTGGTTCAATCACAAGAATCATTTTGATTTCCAGAAAGTCTACTTTTATGTGATTTTGCTCATCTAAATGGTAGACATTTCTAATGAAAATAGTAGATGTGTCTTATGTTAAATGTAGACTTTACAACTTTTACCTTTAATAGGTTCAACCTCAAGAACTATTTTAATTTCCCAAAATTCTACTTTTCTTTAATTTTTCTCATCTAAATGGTAGACATTTCTAATGGAAATAGTATATGTGTGTTATGTTAAATGTAGACTTTGCAATTTTTTCCTAAATGAGTTCAATCTCAAGAACCATTTTGATTTTCAGAAAGTCTACTTTTCTATGATTTTGCTCATTTAAATGGTAGACATTTCTAATAAAAATAGTAGGTGTGTATTATGTTAAATGTAGACTTTACAATTTTTGCCTTTAATGGGTTTAATCTCAAAAACTATTTTGATTTCCAGAAAATTTACTTTTCTGTGATTTTGCTCATTTAAATGGTAGACATTTCTAATGAAAATAGTAGATGTGTCTTATATTAAATGTAGACTTTATAATTTTTACCTTCGGTTGGTTCAATCTCAAGAACTATTTTGATGTCCAGAAAGTTTACTTTTATATGATTTTGCTCATCTAAATGGTAGGCATTTCTAATGAAAATAACAGATGTGTCTTTTGTTAAATGTAGAGTTTACAACTTTTACCTTTAATGGGTTCAACCTCAAGAAATATTTTGATTTCCAGAAAGTCTACTTTTCTTTGATTTTTCTCATCTAAATGGTAGACATTTCTAATGAAAATAGTATATGTGTCTTATGTTAAATGTAGACTTTGCAATTTTTGCCTAAATGAGTTCAATCTCAAGAACCATTTTGATTTCCATAAAGTCTATTTTTCTGTGATTTTACAAATCTAAATGGTAGACATTTCTAATGAAAATAGTAGGTGTGTCTTATGTTAAATGTACACTTTGCAACTTTTACCTTTAATGAGTTCAATCTCAAGAACCATTTTGATTTCTAGAAAGTCTACTTTTATGTGATTTTGCTCATCTAAATGGTAGACATTTCTAATGAAAATAGTATGTGTCTTATGTTAAATGTAAACTTTACAACTTTTAGCTTTAATGGGTTCAACCTTAAGAACAATTTTGATTTCCAGAAAGTCTACTTTTCTGTGATTTTTCTCATCTAAATGGTAGACGTTTCTAATGAAAATAGTAGATGTGTCTTATCTTAAATGTAGACTTTGCAATTTTTGCCTAAATGAGTTCAATCTCAAGAGCCATTTTGATTTCCAGAAAGTCTACTTTTCTGTGATTTTGCTTATCTAAATGGTAGACATTTCTAATGAAAATAGTATGTGTGTCTTATGTTAAATGTAGACTTTGCAACTTTTAACTTTAATGAGTTCAATCTCAAGAACCATTTTGATTTCCATAAAATCTACTTTTCTGTGATTTTTCTCATCTAAATGGTAGACATTTATAATAAAAATAGTAGATATAGAGAGACTTAACGGAGAGTTAACAGTGTTAGTTTGTTGTAACCTGCTATAGTAAGTCAAAACTGGTTGGGTATGCATACCTTAAGGCACACAAGTGGAACCCAAACAAACATGCCTATATTATCAAAGAGGACTAGACGACTAATATTTGTCTATAAAAGAGCTGAGGTCTGACCCTTCACAAACACAACTACTACTGCTTATCATAATACAAACTAGTTCAAGCACTACAACAATATGTGCCTATAGTGACCAACTTCTATATTACTTACTCTTTGCCATATGAGTACTTGCATTTGCTGCCTTACATTTCTATATTACTTACTCTTTACCATACTTGTTGCTTATTTCTAATTCAAATACTTGCATGCTATCAGAAGTGAATGTTATTTTCGATATTCTGTTTCTATGAATGGTTGTCTTGATTTTGATTTGCATAGCTTTGGGATAATATGATAGAGCAGGGAATTAACCATTGATTTGCATTTTTTTTTTTCGGAATCAGAATTGACTTAAAGCCTTACATTTCTATATTACTTGCTCTTGGTCATACTTGTTGCTTATTTGTAAATCAAATACTTGCATGTTCTCTGAAGTGATCGTTGAATCTGATATTCTATTGCTATGAATTGTTATTTTGATTTGAATAGCTATCAGATACTATGATAGGGTAGGATACAATAAACCATTGATTTGCATTTTTTTTTTTGAAATAGCATTGCTATCAATAACATGCTTAGATCAATCTCTAAATGAGGGTTTGTGTAGTAGCTGTGCGCACTTTTAATGCTTTTGATAACCCCCTTGTTTGCTTCTTTGTATGACAAATTTACTTAAAAGAAAAGAGTGGAATGATTATTCATGTATAAATTTATTAATGTCTTTCTAGCGGCTGATTCTTTTTCAGCCCCTTACTTAATATTGCAGAGTACAACAGTGATTTATATATGCCCATTTTTCATTATTGCATTTGTCACATTCTCCTTATGGATTATGACTGACGCATGTTGCTTTATGTTTTTCATTTGCAGAATGATGTTAGGATGGTCAAATTTGAGAAGTGCAGCACAACAACATCATAGGTAAGAGTTCTGCACATATTGTTTTTTTGTTAAAGACTGTTAATCTGTATTTGACAACATTCATTAATTGACATATGTTCTTCTGTAATGGAGACTAAATTTAAAAGGCTTAGAAAGACTATTATTATTTTCTGTTTACAGAATTATTATTTTTTTGTTTATGGCCAATTCATTAGTGGCCTGTTGACATGGTCACTGATTTATACATGTGTTGAGGTTTAGTGACCAAATAATGACTTTTAGTGACCAAATAATGACTTTCAGCGACTACATTTGACATTTTTAGTGATCAATTTTGTGATCACAAATGCCATTAGTATTAGTGTCCAGATTATAGTGGTCACTAATTTAATGACCAAGTCTAATAAGTGGTCACTATTGAGAATTAGTGACGAGTCTATAGTGACCACCATTTTTTGGTCACTAAACACAATTAGTGACCAAAACTACTAGCTTTTGTGACCACTCTGTTGGTCACTACTGCCGGAATTTGTTGTGGTGAAGAAATGGGAGCCTTGGGAGAGCCAAGGCCTTATTGGATTATTTCAGTGTTTTGTGGTTTGGCATTGTGCTTCTTAGCTAGTCCCGCTGTTCTTGCAACCAATCCTTACACTTATTCCTCACCACCACCCGCCTCACCAAGCTACTCAATACCCTCCTCCCAAGTATCAATCACCACCAAAATATGCTAAGCATCCTCCACACCATTACAAGTCACCACCATTCCCACCACCGCCAAAGCATGTGATACATCCTCCGTATCACTACAAGTCTCCTCCATCACCCTCATCCTCACCTCCTCCTCCTCCATCACCTCCTTATCTATACAAGTTTCCTCCTCCCCATCTCACTCTCCGCCCCCATACTACCACATAGATGGGGGAGGAATAGACTACGGTGACCCGTAAAACAACTTGAAGGAGTAACTTCTTCGTTTCTAAATGTTGGTGTACAATATGTTCTTCCCTTTCTTTAGTATCGTTTCTCTTCACAAAACAATAAGTGTTTACGTATAAATGATTCAATAATATAAGGGTACGTCTAGCACGACCCTTCGTGTAAATATCGTTTGTATTGTAAGCTCTCACTCTATTATTTATTTGATCAACAGATGAAAGCGAATCAGATGAATGGTGGTTCTTTATGTCACTACCAGAAGAAAGACTTTAGCCGACGAAAATAAAAAAACCAGGCCGACGAATCATTTAGCCGACGAAATTTTTCTTCGTCGGCTAATTTATATTTTCGTCGTCTATGGTAAACTTTAGCCAACGAAATTAAAATGTCGTCAGCTAAAGAATTTATTTCGTCGGCTAAAGTTCACAGACTTTGGCCGACGAAATATTTAAAAGTTTAGCCGACGAAATTAATATGTCGTCGGCTAAAGTGTTTTATATTTGCAGATCTGGACAGCAGCAGCTCATCTGGGAAAAAAAACGGGAGAAGAAAAAACGGGAGAAAAAGTTTGGGTGTTGTCGAAATCTATCCATAATTAGTTTGTGGAGCTATATATAGGTACGTATATGTATATATATGTTGATTAATTGAGTTTTATTTGAGTTGATCGATTTTGAGTGTGATTGAGTTGATTGATTTTGAGTGTGATTGAGTTGATTGATTTTGAGTACGTTGAATGTATATATATATGTGTTGATTGATTTGGTTGATGATTTGAATTGATAATATATATGAATTAATTTGTTGTTAATAAATAGTAGATATATATATGTTAATTAATTTATAATATTGTGTTGATATGGTATGAAGTTGTTGATGATATATATGAGTTGATGATGATTTTGTGATGATGTTGATATATAATATTGTTATGAGTTGATTGATTTTGAGTATGTTGGATGTATATATATATATATATATATATATATATATATATATATGTTGATC
This sequence comes from Fragaria nilgerrensis, assembly GCA_010134655.1. Classification (NCBI taxonomy): domain Eukaryota; kingdom Viridiplantae; phylum Streptophyta; class Magnoliopsida; order Rosales; family Rosaceae; genus Fragaria; species Fragaria nilgerrensis. The sequence continues at coordinate 26,933,882 of CM020979.1, read as the reverse complement.
GATTTAGTGATGATTTGATATAATATATATGAAGTTGTTCATAAGTAGTAGATATATATATTATATATATGTTAATTAATTTATAATATTGTGTTGATGGTATATATGTCAATGATGATTTTGTGATGATGTAGATATATATATATAATATTGTTATGTAATTATTAAGTATATATATATATATATATATATATATATCGTGTGTGTGTGTTAATTAATTTGTTATTAATTAGTTGTAATACGTAGAATATATACTAAATGAATTGAGATTTTATATACAGCATGGAATTTCATTAATAATTAGCTAGCGTTATACATATATATTTTGTTATATTTTCAGGATATGGATAAGAGTTGGATTTCGCTTCCAAAATGGGACAAAAGATATGGTGCAGGAGTTATGAGTTTTATGGAATATGCGCTGGCTAATGCTAACGGGAATACAATTTTCTATTTCCCGTACACGAAATGTCAGTGTCGCAGCGATATGTATCGATTTCCTATTGACAAAGTATGGCAGCACCTGAGGAGTAACGGGTTTTGGGAAAAGTACACATGTTGGTTATATCACGGTGAAACATCATCATGGGGTCCGCATGATCATGGCCAATTTTATGAGACGGGCAGTACATCCAACGATCCAACAACGGCATTCATCAACGACATGTTTCCTTATGAGAGCGGTGTATGCGCTCAAGGACAGTATATGTCTGACCCGGTGCAGCCCTTCCCTAGAGATGTCAACACTGTTGGTATTGAAAAATACAACAAACTGCTTGCTTTCCAACAGACCCCTGTGTACCCCGGTTGTCAGAAGACCGTTCTTGAAAGTGTGATGGACGTAATGAAGATTAAAGTTGAGACAAAATCGACCGTGAAGGCTATTGATAATTATCTGCAGTACACTGCTTCGATGCTGCCCCGCGGTCATCGTCTTCCTACCACTCATCGTAAGGTCTGATGTATCTTGAAAGATCTTGGGCTTTCCTACATCAAGATCCATGCATGCAGATATGACTGCGTTCTCTTCTAGGGTAAAGATCCAAAAGGGAATGACCTTGGTGGGCTTGACGCATGTCTGGTATGTCACACGGATAGGTATAAGCTGATTCCTGCAGGCAATAGGAAACCTGTGAAGGTACTTCGATATTTCCCGTTGAGGGATAGGCTGGAGCGGTTGTACATGTCTTCACACACAGCCAAAGCTATGAGATGGCACGCTGATAGGGAATTGTATGACGAAGATACCCTTATACACCCTGCTGACGGGGAGGCTTGGAAGCATATAGACAGGGAGTTTCCTCATTTTACGTCAGAGGTCCGAAATGTGAGGCTCGGGCTCTCATCCGACGGGTTCAACCCTTTTGGCAACATGAGTCTTCAATACAGTGTATGGCCGGTGATTTTGGTACCGTACAACCTTCCTCCATGGATGTGCATGAAGAAAGAATACAATATGTTGAGTTTGTTGATTCCGGGGCTCGGTTATCCAGGGAAGTGTCTCGATATGTATTTGAGACCTTTTATTGAAGAGCTTCAATTTTTGTGGGACGTTGGTCATCCCACTTATGACAAGTACATGCACGAGATGTTCCAGATGCATGTCATGGTTGTTGGTACCATCAGTGATTTTCCTGCCCGTGGGATGTTGTCGGGCAATGTTGTTAGGGGATACAAGGCTTGTCCACAGTGCCTTAGCGATGAGGGGAGCAGCAGTCATTGCAACAAGATATGCAGATTGGGTCACCATGCTTTCCTTCCATATAATCACGAATGACGGTTCGATGACAAAACATTTGATGGGACCGTAGAACACGGTGTGCCTCCCAGAAGATGGACGGGAGAAGAAATTTTAGCAGTGCTTAATGAGTACGATTTTGGGCAGCTCAGCAATCATCCCAATATTGTGGCGGCAATACCTAAAAGACCCGACAGGTACAAATTCTGGACACATAAGAGCATATTTTGGGAACTCCCATGCTGGAGTAAGTTGTTGATCAGGCACTACCTAGATGTGATGCACATAGAAAAGAATGTTTGCGACAGTGTGGTGGGCACAATGTTGAACTTGGAGGGGAAGACGAAAGACGGTCCTAAGGCACGCATTGATTTAAAAAAAATGCAATTAAGAAGACATTTGTGGTTGAAAGAAGGGAAGAAAAAAATGCCTCAAGCTCCTTACACCGTGAAGCTTGACCAGAAGAACGTAATTTTCAGGTGGATGAGTTGTGTGAAGTATCCTTCAGGCTATGCAGGAAATATAGCCCGGTGTGTGAACTTCCGGGACAATAAGATGTACGGGTTGAAGAGTCATGACTGTCATATCCTGCTACAACATCTCTTCCCTGTTTTCATTCGACCGTTCCTTCCCAGTCAGGTGGTGGAGCCGTTAGTAGCGTTGGCAAGATTCTTCCAGAAGTTATGCACACGGGAAGTGAAAAAATCTAACCTCCGGGAAATGCAAGAGGACATCATTTATATCATGTGTAAATTTGAGAGGATATTTCCTCCAAATTTTTTTGACATCATGCCTCACCTGATGATCCATCTTCCCGAGCAATTGTTGCTTACCGGTCCAGTACACTACACTTAGATGTATCCCATGGAAATGTACGTTTTTTACACCTGAATTCCTCAATATATATACATGTTCAATAATCATAACGTTTTGCAACTTGATTTATAAGCAACTTGGAGACTACAAAGATTATGTGGCTAATAGATCCGCGCCTGAAGGATGTATAGCTGAAGCATATATTGCGCACGAGTGCGTCACCTACATGAAGTTGTATTTAGGAGCATTGAAGGAAACAGACGAAGCCATGCCTGTAGATGTACCAAAGTTCAATCTTTCCATACTCTCCAGTGATGTTGAAGTTTATGGAATTTTGCCAGACTCCTACAAGTTGCAACCACATGAGCTAGTCATTGCACACTGGTGGGTATTGATTAACTGTCCAGAAGTTGAATACTAGAAAGACATCCATCTATATTGTCCAGACATTCAAGGTGATCTCGAGTACCACAACATGAAGTTTGCAAACTATTTTGGCGGCTGGGTACGTAATTCAATATTTTTGTACGTATTTATGTTTATTGCATAATTATCCATATTTACAGTTGAATGGTTGATTGCAGATGAACCATATTCAATTTGATGGTCACCCAAATTGGTCGCACGAACTAAGACTTCTAGCGATGAAGCCGATAATGTCAAGAGTTTATCCGATGTGCAAGTTGAATGGCGTGCAATTTATTTGTGAACAGAGAGACAACAGACGGAGAACACAGAATTCTGGGGTGATGGCGCATGGTGGGCGGAATGGAGTTAACTATTACGGTGTTCTCCATTCAGTGGTGAAACTCGTTTACGGTGAAGGCATGACAGTGCACCTCTTCAAGTATAGATGGTTTGATACTAGCCCGCAGAGCATGGAGACCGATCAGTACGGAATTTTATCGGTGAACACTGCTACAAGTTCTTACGAAGATGACCCGTTCGTTTTTGCCACATCGGCAAAACAAGTGTTTTATCTTGATAACCTTGCTAAGGATGACGCGTGGAAAGTAGTCAACCTTGTGCACCCTCGAAACATTTACCGGGCGGCTACACTTGGAGAGGCCGAAGACCAGGAAGAAGATGTTGCGTATCAAGAGCCCAACGCAATAGGTAGTCCTAACTCCTCTACCGTTCACCTTAATAATTTTAAAGCGGGTCGTTCGGTGCGAATTCGTGATGAAGAGCCATGGCTTATTGATGTTGATCCAAATCAAGAAACAGACGAAGACTCTGGTGATGAGGAAAGACATAGATTACCAGAAATTAATTCTGACACCGAAGAAGACTCATCGAATGATTCCGATTACGAGCCTTAGTTTTAATTTAGAGGACGTAATACATTAATTTGTAATAAAAAAGAATGTATTACCTTTATAGTTTACATATGTTGAATTCATATTTCTGTTATTTTATATGAATTTTGGTGATATATGAACAGGAAGTGAGTATGGTTTACATGTATTACTTTCAGTTTTTTTAATGTATTTTTTATACTTTAGCCGACGAAATACACCATAATTCATCGGCCTAAACCATCTTAGCCGACGAATTATATTAGAAGTTGTCGGTTTATATCAGTTTAGCCGACGAATACCCTAATATTTCGTCGGCTTTATTTATTTTTTTATTTTTTTATTACATACTATAGCCAACGAATATATTAGGGTATTCGTCGGCTAAACCCTAAAAAATTTCTGTTACATACTATAGCCCTATCTTCGGTGGTTATTTTACGTAAAATTTTTATACAACTTGTGCGTCTCATCGGTTTGAAACTATTTTCAGTTGAAGGTCCGGCCAAAATACGAAATTTAGACGTTCCAACGACCTTTTCCGTCCATTTAGGGGTTTGACTTACGGGATTGACCGTCCGGATCGAGCACTTAACCTTGTCGGATGAAGTTGAATTTTTGCCCATACATGTATTTTGTCATGATGGTCAGATCTGACGGTCAGATTTCCGTTTCTCAAGTATGATCATCACAATCATCTTGATGCCTACTAATGTTGTGTAACTTGTTTACCAAGTGTTAAGTAAATGTTCCGTTTCAAAAACAAACTATACGTAAAACCTTCAAACACAAAAAAGTCGTGAAATAAGATATGACCAGAATGTGAAATACGTCCACGGTTAAAAAATCACAGTATTCCGGTAAAGTTTCAGTGCCGATAGTTGCGGTCAATGCAATTTTTCATTCTTTCTCCCTATGAGTAGCCCTATCTTCGGTGGTTATTTTACGTAAAATTTTTACACCACTTGTTGCGACTCATTGGTTTGAAACTATTTTCAGTTGAAGGTCCGGCCAAAATACGTAATTTAGACAGTCCAATGACCTTTTCCGTGCGTTTAGGGGTTTGACTTAACAGATTGACCATCCGGATCGAGCACTTAACCTTGTCGGATCAAGTTGAATTTTTGCCCATACATGCATTTTGTCATGGTGGTCAGATCTGACGGTTGGATTTCCGTTTCTCAAGTTTGATCATCACAATCATTTTGATGCCTACTAATGTTGTGCAACTTGTTTACCAAGTGTTAAGTAAATGTTCCGTTTCAAAAACAAACTATACGTAAAACCTTCAAACGCAAAAAAGTCGTGAAATAAGATATGACCAGAATGGTGAAATACGTCCACGGTTGAAAAATCACAGTATTCCGTTAAAGTTTCGGTGCCGATAGTTGCGGTCAATGCAATTTTTCATTCTTTCTCCCTATGAGTAGCCCTATCTTCGGTGGTTATTTTGCGTAAAATTTTTACACCACTTGTTGTGTCTCATCGGTTTGAAACTATTTTTAGTTGAAGGTCCGGCCAAAATACGTAATTTAGATAGTCCAATGACCTTTTCCGTGCGTTTAGGGGTTTGACTTAACAGATTGACCGTCCGGATCGAGCCCTTAACCTTGTCGGATCAAGTTGAATTTTTTCCCATATATGTATTTTATCATGATGGTCAGATCTGACGGTCGGATTTTCGTTTCTCAAGTTTGATAATCACAATCACAATCACAGTTTGCCGAATGTATAAAAAGTACTATAGCCGACGAATTTCATAGGTTTGGCTGACGAATTTCAAAGGTTTAGCCGACGAATTTTATCTTAGCCGACTATAACCCAGCGCTCGACAGCAGAAATGCCCTAGCCTCCTCTTTCCCCTCCTCCGCCTCCTCTCCCTCTCCCGGTCTCCGCCTCCGCTCCTTCTCCCTCTCCCGGTCGCCGCTCCCTCTCCCTCTCCCGGTCGCCGCCCTCTCCTTCTCCCTCTCCTGGTCTCCGCCTCCTCTCCCTCTCCCTCTCTCGGGCTCCGCCTCCTCTCCCTCTCCCTCTCCCTCTCCCTCTCCCTCTCCATCTCCCGGTCTCCGCCTCCTCTCCCTCTCCCTTTCCTGGTCTCCGCCTCTGCTCCCTCTCCCTCTCCCGGTCGCTGCCCTCTCCCTCTCCCGGTCGCCGCCCTCTCCCTCTCCCGGTCGCCGCCCTCTCCCTCTCCCGGTCGTCGCCCTCTCTCGGTCGCCCTCTGCTGCTCGCCTGCTCCGGCCCTCCCTCCTCCTCCTGCTGCTCCGGTCCTCCCTCCTCCTCCTGCTGCTCCAGCCTCGAGCCCTCCCTCCTCCTCGAGTACATTTCTGTTTCCCAAGGCTCATTTTGTGTTTGCTTTTATTTTCCGGTCAATTGCAATGTTGTGGTGTTGTTAGGAAGAGTATATTTGTTATTAGGAAGTGTATATTTGTATTTAGGAAGTGTATATTTTTATTTAGGAAGTGTATATTTGTATTTTGTATTTAGGAAGTGTATATTTGTATTTAGTATTTTGTGTTTGCTTTGATTTTCCGGTCAATTGCAATGTTGTGGTGTTGTTAGAAAGTGTATATTTTTATTTAGGAAGTGTATATCTAGGAAGTGTATATTTGTATTTAGGAAGTGTAAATTTGTATTTTAGGAAGTATATATATATATTTTTTTTTGACTAATTGAATGAGTTTACATTTTTTGATTTTGTGGCCTTGATTCAAATTAATATTTTAAACAGGATGAGCGGTAATATTAGATCGACGAAGGGTTCGAAGGGCCAAAGGTCCGAATTG